>CM064067.1:13529817-14779817 GCA_032594955.1 Panicum miliaceum | reverse complement strand
CTCTACAAAACCCTGACTGCTCCTATTTATACTCTAAAAGTTTAACAAACTCCTAGTCTATCACGACAAATCAAGCTTAACTTTAAAAAGAAACTATAACTATATCTCCAAAACTTTTGAAAAGGGAATCGGACTTCCAGATCTTCTTGATGACGCCATCCCCTAATCTGATTCAAACTTCATCCGTTACTCCTCAACAGAATCCACATCACCTTTGACGACCACCATGTCATCCTTGACCAGGACCCTTGACTGCTTTGACTCAATAGCTCCTCCTGGGATTATATCGGCTTTCATAAATAACTCTGCAAATTTTGGCGTCAACACATGCCACCCAATTTCAGAATAAATAATTTTGTTCCGAAATTACCATAAGTCATGATGATCCCTTGCCAAGAGCCAAATCGAACAGCACCTCGATCTCTGCCGCACTGATCAGCCTTTTCAAATTATGCTGTTAAGTTTCTCGATCTCTGGACCATTGCTGGGTTTTATCCCTCCCACTCACGCACGCCTGATCTCTTTCCTCTCGCCCATTTTCATCTTTCTACCAAGAAATCCTCCGCCAACGGTTCTTGTTCGAGCTCCTCGTCACTGAACGCCTCTGCATCCATCCACTCATCCGTCTCCTTCAACCTCCGAGCAGCGAACTTGCACCGCATCCCCTGAATTCATCATAGTACCACCCCACCAATGGCAGCTGCGGGTTCCTTCATCGGTGGCGGCGACCTCGGGTTCTTCATCGATGGCGATTCCAAGGATTTCAGAGGTAGCCCTTCTCATCCTCACGTATTCGATCGAGTTGCCTGCCAGAAAATCCTTTCGGAGCTGCTCTCTCATCTGACCTTCTCCATCTTATTTTCCTTTGTATGTAGAACATGAAAAACCAAATCTTGATCCCTAGAGAACAGGGCTCTTCTCCGCATTTCTTAGGTACTATGGGCAATCCTGACCCCATCGAATTCATAAACTTGGAAACCTGTCGGCTCCCTTACAAACACGCTTCCATGGATATAGCTGATTGGGCTCAAAGCTTTCGATCTTGGCCCAGTCTAGTACCAGGATGGAGAGATTGGTACATGAGGATGGCCAATTCCAATAGAGGGACATGGGAAAGTAGAAATAGACAAGTGCATAACCTTCTCTCTCGCTGATATGGGCAAACATGAAAATTTGCTCATAGCTGCTTCCTATTTCTGATCCGATGCGCTCAACACCTTCTTGTTTGGAAACGACCCAATGATCCCTACGCTTCTGGATGTTCTCACGCTCACGGGTCTGGATATACCTGAATCAGCCACACCCTTTCATACTGTTGTTAAGTCTTCCCATCGGCTAGCAACCAAAGAAGTGAAAGGCTAGAAAGGGGTACATTATAGAGCATGCCAGAACAAAGACTAGTTTCCACAGGGAGCACACGGCTTTCTTGAACATGTGGTTAGAAAAAGTCATCTTCTATGGTTCAACCTGCGGGCCCACAACTAATATGCAGTCAATGGCTGAAAGATGAGCATCTGGTGTCAAGATTCCTCTGGGCAAGCACCTCCTGCGGTGGTTTACCGCATGCTGCATCAACTATTGGCAAGATTTGCCACTAGCCAGCCCTTAAGCAACATTGGTGGCCCTTCATGGTTTCTTCAACTTTGGCTGAACTTATATACTCACAATGTCATCGGCCATGATATTACCCAGCAAGAGTTTCCTGCCGATTATCTGGAAGCGGAACCCCAAAGAATCGCCGATGCACAAACTTCGGCGAGGCAGTATCGTCCATGCCTGTCGAAAGACTATCACCAAACAAAGTGGCCAATTGTTTCAAATCGTTCCATACTAGCCTTACGGACGATACCATGATCTGGTTCCCATGTGGCAGCCCTGACGCAGACCAATTCGAGAGGCCATACTTAAAATTTGATAAAGTATGTGACCAAAAAGATGCTAGCAAGAAAACCTTTCAAGTGGCCGTGGAAAGGCCAAATTGTATTCTTATGAGTTTTATCATCCCTCAATGGCAGCACGACAATTTGGCCTCGGACAATTGCCGATTCATCTTTTCCTCACGAATCATATACAGCCGACTAAATGCTTTGACTGATGACCTAGTTTATACTAGATCAGTTAACTGGGCTCCTGCCCCGGCTCCCTTTTCCTCTCCGCAATACAACTCTTGGTGGTCTAAATGGAAACTTCACTTGGGAAACCAGCCCGTTGCTCTTTACTACGCCAAGACCAACTCGGAATATCATCCCACCATCAACGAGGTATTTTCAACTCTTTCATTGAAACACTACTCTTCATAATTGCATCTATCTTTGTCTCCGATTGATGTGTTATTACTCCCTTTATAGTTGATAGAAACATCATCGCCCCTTCCAGATGAGCACTAGTGGCAGGCCGATCAAGTATTACTCAATAACTGAGAACCCTCTGATTGGCCACATTAGTATAGAAGTTTCTAAAAGGGAAACAAATGGTCACCACCAAGACCACCTCCAAAAAAAAGAGTGAAAGAACGACTGATGGTCCTACATCGGCCAGCACAACTCCTACCCAGATGTTTCTATCCTAGCCGCTGGCTTGATTCAAGTTGTCCAGGTATCCCTTTGACCGATCCAAATAACTTTGCTCACTTGATATGTCATCTTCTCACGTTCCTAGGAATCGGGCATTGCACTTCCTCAGCCAAGCTCAACAACCCACCTGCTGGAGAACCTTCCACAAATTCCAGAAGAACCTATTCCATCTCTGGTCCCGATGTCAAATGCAGAAAGAGAGGTATACATAGCAACCGAGCTCAAGAAATCTCAAGAAAGAATAAACCAAGCTTTTGAAAAGTACCTCCATGCTAAATTGACTGAAATCCCTTCAGCAGATCGAAACATCCCATCAAACATGGAAGCCAACGCCATGGCTACCCCTGAAGACAATTCGACTTTTGATGAAGCAGTAAGTCATACGATTTCTCTGAAACTCATTTTTGACTGCATCGGACCTCTTTCTTTGATTTCATTCATCTGGTTACCCAGATGATCCAGAAGGTGTTTGATCTATCTCCGACTCTTTCTCCAATAAGAAATATACATTAATAACATAGAGAAAGGACCGAACTCCCAAGCAATCGGCCGATGCTGTAATCCCATCGGACATTCCTTCTTCATCAGCCATCACGCCTCTCAAGCTACCATCCCCAGCCTTCAATCATGAGGTGGAACTCCGATGGAAACAAGTACTTTCCTGATCCATCCGTGTCTTGCAAATTACTTTTACAAATTGTGCTCACTTGATCTCCACAGGAACAAGACACTCCTTCAAGCAGTTTATTCTCATCGAACACTGGAGAAGCGGTCGACACAGAAGAAATCAGCTTTGAGCAGCACCAAGACATCCCTAATGATGTAAAACTCAAACACTAAGGCACACTCCATCTCCTCGAGCAGGAAATAGATGTCTTGGTGTCGAATGCCGAGCCGATCCGGTCCATCCTTACTTATGTGAGAGATTCATTGCCTCCTGAGATAGCACTAGTCTTGACCCCGGCAGCCTACATTGAGGGTTTCTGACCCCTAATCCTAGAAGCGAGGAAACGCATAGCCGATCGTGCTGCCCGCCAACACCAGAAGGATAAGGACAGGATTCATGCCAAAGAGCTCAAGCAAAGGATCTCTGACACAAAAGCTTCATCTGCCCTGATCTTCATAGAACTCGATTAGCTAAAAGCCAAAGAGGCGGATATGCTACAAGAGCTTCAGAAGACTCGAGAAGCAATCACCACCGAAACAGCAAGGCTAGAGCGCACTCCCATTCTTATCAGGCAAGCTGAAGATGAGTACTCTGCCTTTACCCTCAAGCGAGACATCAAGCTTCCAAGTCAACCCCTGGTTATGATGCAGAAAATCAGCAGATAATCGGTAATGTTGACGGCATCCGCCTACGTGCACTCGAAGCGGTCCAGAAAGCTCTAGGGTTGCTGTAAGAAACTTAGCCACTCATAAGCTTTGAACACTTGATACTTTTGTGCCCTACGAGGCAGATCTGATACATTGATGTGACATGCCCATCATGGCGAAGAACAAAGCACTGAATGTACATATTTTTGCTCTAAAGGCAATACTTGTCGTATCGGCTATTTCTTAGTCAATGCTTTATTACTTACATCGGCTTTTACCTTCTCCAAACCGAATATTTTTGAGAAAAATCAAACACTATATTGGATCGCCCGTACAACCTGGCCAAACCGAACCAACGGACTTAGAACTTGCCCCCCGAGGGAATATCAAAAGTAGGCCTACGCTTTCTTCTTCTAATTCACTAGCCGATACCTCCTCGTGTCCTATCTAGCCTTCTCCGTTGAACTCGTTATTATGGCAGAACTGCCCGAATTAATCCGGCTCAAGTGCGCTAGCCATCACCATAAAGGCAATCCGGGCTAACTTGCACTTAAAACGGAGTAACTCGATAGTCTGTCGGGTAACATCCCGATGCAACCACTGGATTTTGATCGAAATAAAGCATACATACAACCCACACCAAGGTGAGCCCAAATATTACAACATTCCACAATTTTATATCACAGAGTCCAACATTAATTGTTATTACAAACCAAGTTTAACAATGCATCAAAATAAAATGACAGTCTAACGATGATACACAATGTCATGATGAAGCCCGTACATGACATCACTCAGCATGATTATCGTTGGCCGGGGACACATCCCATTCCACCGACCAACTAGGAGGAAGAGCACATGGCCAAGTCAAACTAGCAACCATGTCCTAAAAAGTCTCACCTGAAAACAAAGCCACAAGCAAGGCTGAGTATACGAATACTCAGCAAGACTTACCCGACTATTGGTATATACTTAGCCGACTCCTAGACATGCAAGGCTTTTGGTTTGAGGGGTTTGTTTTTGCCAACAAATAACAAGGAGTAGGTCCTTACTTTCAGATTTTAGCTTCAAGATTCTACTTTGATTAACCATTCTAGATGAGCACTATCCAACATCACACATGGTGGAAGTAATTAATTTAAGCATCCAATAATATTAATCATCATCACCATTGTTCCTCTTCTTACTCTATGTGGTAAAAGGGTCAAGCAGTCTCAATGGCCGCGAGAAACGGACGATTCGAATCAAAATTCTTAACCTTGCAAGGCAAACCTAAACACACATCACATGGTTACTCGCAGAGTCACACGTGCAACTTTTCCTGCTAATTTCCATTTCGTGGAACAGGTGTGGCAGAACCGCCCGAATTAACCCGCCTCAAGTGCACTAACCAGCATCCTTGTAGATGAACTGGCCACCATGCACTTCAAACGGATTAATCCGACAATCGGTCGGGTAGATCCCGATGCAACCACTCAATATTTCGATCGAAACCAAGCATACACATAACTCACACGAAGGCAAGTCCAAAGGATACAACATTCCACAAGATTTTAAAAGCACAAGTTGGACATTAATTATTACAAGTCGGAAATACCACTCGAGTACTTTTGAAGTTCAGCACAAAACTGTATTCAGAGTTTTTCTGCAGCGGATAAAAGAAACACGATCAACTACTTGTCGGCAGGATCAGCACTAGTCGGGGAAGGCTCCCATTCCACTGTCCAACCAGTCGGCAAGGCACTCGGCCAAGCCAAACCAGCTACCAAATCTTCCACAGGCATACCTGAAAACATTGCCACAAGCAAGGCTGAGTATACTAATAATCAGCAAGGCATACCCGACTGGTTCTATGTACAGACCGACTACTAGGCATGCATGGCTCTAAGGTTCTAGGGTTTTCTTTTTGCTGAAAAGCAACAAAGAGTAAGTCCTTAATTTCATATTTTAGCTTTCCATATTCTAGTTCATTTAACCAGTCTAGATGAGCATCTAATTCTAATCAAACATGGTGGAACAATTAATCATCCAACAAGTTTCATCATAAGCATAGTTCCTCTTGTTACTCTATCTGGCAAGAGTGTTAAGCAGTCTCAATTACCGTGAGAAACGGACGATTCGAATCTAATTTCTTAACCTTGCAAGGGAAACCTAAACACATGTCACGTGGTTACTCTTAGAGTCACACGTGCAACTTTTCCCCTTTATTCCCGGTTTTATGGATCAGGGCCACCGGCCTCGAGTACAAAAGGTCCACGAACCACGGCGACGCCGGGCCATTACCCCTCTTGCGCTCACCATTGGCCTATGGACAGCGTCATGACAGTGTAGCCTATCCACGCACCGGTTCAATTGAGTACTTAAGCTTACCGATTACCATATTCTCGTCATGTGGTTAGTACTTTCAAAAGCTTAACCACTGCTACCACACACTGCGGCCTTAGCATTTTCCACTACTCGGACGGGGCTTCAACCACGAGTGCTTTACCACAGCCCCGCCTGCCAACCTTATAGTTGTAGTATGCGGTAAATCAATCAACTCCTATAGTTCTCGCGAGTAGCAGGAAACTACTCAACTTTTACCGTACCTATTAGCATATCATCTACTCGACATTCCTGTTCTAGTAGTCATTACAAAGGTACCTAGGATCATGCAGCTAGGGTTCTAATCAACTCCTATGAACTTAAATGTACAGGCAAAGGAAACAATAGTTGCATAATTTAAATGGGATCATGCACCGGGGCTTGCCTTCTTGTGTAAAACTAGCCGAGAGCTCCTCCGAACGTTGGTCCGGGTCTTTAGTGGCTACTGCAGGATTCCCGTGAGCTTCTTGCTGCTCACTCTTGGACTCGGGTACTAGATTATAGATTCCGTCGGCGAGAGTAGTCGAGCCTATATGAATGCACAAGTATGAGTGGTTTTACTGGTACAAGATTGCTTTATAAAGTAGTCAAAACTTAAGTTAAGTAGTCGAGTACTTCATTTTCTTTACCCTAGGCAGTCATTTATTGAGTACTCAATTGTATTAACTGACTCCATTAAGTGAGCGGGTGCTTGTGCATGTTGTTCGGCCATTTTAATCAGGAAACATTGTTTAACTAAAACTACTCGCAGGGGTAGTTTTTGGGTTGCAGAACTACTCGTACAGGTAGCCCTTGAGTTGGGATTTTTATGTAGAGTTTGTTACTTATGTATAACCTTACTGTAACAGATTTAGCCATTTTTATTCAGCATGTTACTCATGAAAAGCATATTAAATAGTTATTAAGAAAATTTTACTTGCACAGATCAACTATGCAAGTCACTGGTGCTAAACTCCTTATCGAACAAACCTACTCGAATGAGTAGTTTACTGCACATTTTTTGAAGATTTTTCCTAAGCAAGAGCCAGAGGTTATCATTTTTAGATTAAAAGGAATCTAGCTGATGACAAAAGTACTCGAAACCCTGGTTGTGCTTGGATTTAGAGCATGAGATTTTTATGAGAGACTTCACTCCTAGTTCTGAAACTACCATCCAAGTTTCTTGAGTAGTTCTTACTTGAAGCTCTTGGAACATTTAAAAGTCATTTAAACTTGATTTAAATCCACATCTAAAATCATGTGGAAACAGGTCCAAAGTCTTGTTACAAAGTTGTAGATCTACTCTTAAGGATTGCAGAACATCTTAGCTTGTATTTTTAGGATTTTTCTATGAGTTGTTATGCATCTTCAAAGTTAACAGATTGGTTTTCGAATTCTTGTTCTAGGTTTGCACATGAGTCCTTGTTATTTACAGAAAACTTCTCAAAAGATTTAAAATGACGCAGATGGGTCCTTGGTATAGTGAAACGGCTACTGCCGGCCAAAATCCGGCGACTAAGGTGGTCGGTGGTGCGGGGTGAAGGTGGGAGATGCAAGATTGGGATAAACCGCACTTGTTTGAGGTCTTGGGGTGGGGAAGGATGGATCGAGGCGGCCTGCCGATGGTGGCACAAAGCCGGCAGCGGGGGCAAATGGCGGGGGCGACGGTCCGGTGAGGGAAACGGTGCGGGGAACGGCTGTGTAGCCTTGGGGTGAGGCAGAGAATGTGGGGGAAGGGTTGTTTTGGGCAATGTGGGGGCGGAGTGGTGCGTCCACGTACAGGGGGTGACTTGCGGAGTTGGAGGTTGGGGCGACGAACTGAGGTGCCCCGAGGTGGCTTTTATAGGCGTTGGGCGTGACAGAATGGAGGGATGGGGCGCAGCCAGGACAAGGTCGCGGCAAGGGCGCGGTTACGCCGGTGCGTCGTGGCTCACTCGTCGGGCAGGCCGAGGTGGGATACGGGAGGGGGCAAATCGCCTGTAGCAAGCTCGGTCGGGGGCTGGTCGGCCCCGTTTGGGAGTTGCGCCTTGGCGTGGCTCGCCGGCGCAGGTATTCCCCGCCGCATGGCGGCGGCTCACAGCCGGCGGGGGCAAAAACAGGGGAGGGGAGAGAAGGCAGAGGCAGGAAGAGAGAAAGGTCTGGAATTCAAAATGAATTTCACTAAAATTTCACATAGGAATTTGAAAAACTGTAAACACGAAAGTTGCAGGGAACTTAAAAATCTTCAACTTTTGTTTTAGCCGAAAGTTCATTTAAGCTTGTTGATGCCAGATTTTGACACGTGTGGAATCGGCGTCAGGAGAAAAGATTGGCTGATGCAGCAGATCTAAAGGCTACAGTAAAGAATCGGCCGATTGAGGCTACAGTTGGGAATCGGCCGATTGGCAATGCAACTTGCGCCAAACAGATTGGAACCACAACAGAGGATCCCGGTCAAAAGTGGCTTGATGTTGGTCAACGGAGCAATGCCGATTCGGTCAAGAAACAATGAAAAAAGTCCTGATTGGATTAGGAGACGGCAGCGGAAGATTCTGCGGGACTCTGTTTTCTTTTTAAAGATATTATAGATATAGTAGTTCTCCTGTTTGAGATAAGGTTGTAACAAGTCGTAATCGACCAGGAGTCCTGGTTTTAGGGTATAAATAAGAGTCGCCAGGGTTTTGCATGATATCAACACATCAATCAACAAAACACTTCTACTTTTTTTACTAGTACTTTACTTTCAAGTCAGCGACTTCGCCAATACTTTTACTTCTTTCACGAGTTCGTACGGATTGGCAGGGCTGCATCAACTTGATCTCGGGCCAATTGGTAGGTTCCGCTTATCGAGTAATATCCGAGCTTTAACTACGGGCGCATCGCCGTGGTTTCGTTTGGATTTATTCACCATTTATCGATATTTACTAGAATTATAGGTTTTACCTGTTGTTCTAGTATTATCACCGGTTATCCAACTTGAGATTAGAACTATCGGCTTTGTTATCGTTCTTCCTCGTTCATCGTCATATAGCCGATTAGATCTATTTTCGAGTGTTGCATCTGTAATAATTGTTTAGATCGCTCCAGCAGTTTTCTTTGCAATTATTACGTGATTATCGGCTGATCCATAGCCGGTCATCTTCACAGCAAATCGGCCGATTCGCCGACACGCTCTCAGGGACAGATCGGAACCCCAGTCGATCGGGACGCCCCGAATTTAATACTTTTATTTCCTTGTCAATCAACAGGTCAGATTGACTGGCACGCCGCGCGAACCGCACCAGGGCAAATAACCCGAACAGGAGCTAAGCAGATTCTCCCGGGTCGTGTGTCCGACGTTGAAGACCATCGGCCGATTCCTGGCCGATTTTAGCGCCAACACACTTTTGGCACGCCCGGTGGGACCAACTTCAAGATCGAAAGCAACATCATTGAGGTCACAGAAGCGGATCTCAAGGACGACCAGAAGGAAGAATTGGCTAAACATCTAGAAGATTACAAGAGGATGTATCTGCAGTCGTTCAGTCGTACCAGAAGCGGGGAGGTTGTCAAGAAAGCTCCTCTTCCAGTTCCCCGCCATATCACCATTGCTGAGGACTCGGGCAAGATGTCCGATATGATCCAACAGTCCATCTACTAGGCGTTCATCGACCAATCCTCGGTGATGACCAATACGGTGTATAACACCGTCATCAGCTCTCTGGCCAGCAGGGCAGTTCAAGGATATCAGGGGCCGGCGTACGCCCCGCCGATTGCACTTCCAACCAGAAGCTCACCGGACACGTCCCAATCGGCTCCTCAGCCGATGTTGACGCAACGCGAAGGCTACAACTCTTCGTTGCCTCCAGTGCACCATGCTTCCCATCGCAGGCACCACTTCAACCTGTCCAGATCGACTCTATGCAATCATTGCCCACAAACTCGGTACCCTGGGGGGCATCGGCAATGACGGCTTTTCCTGAGCTGTCAACCGGACATGGGAGCTATCCAATCCAGGCGCCGTTCCAATCGGCCGTCCGGCCAACGGTCCCTCAGTATCAACCAGTCCCGTCAGAAATTGGTAGGGGGGCAAGCGCTGTAGAGGCACTCCGAAGCACGACGCCGATGAGTGTGACAACCCTGGCAATTACAATTCCAAAATCAATGACATTAGCCTAACTCTATGTTTTAAACCAACTAATGAGAGGGTGGAAAGAATTAAAACGGGTTCAGTTGGAATTCAAATTTAATTTGGGCACATTTGGACACATTTGAAACTTTTAAATTAACTTTAAAACCATAAGCCAAATGAGATTTTGCCTGAAACCAAAGTTGTAGAACTTTTTATTTTGAACAACTTTCGTGTTCAAAAGTTTTTGAAATTCAAATCAGAAAGAGGAGAAAACGCCCTGTTTGCACCCAGCCCCCTTAAGTTTTTCAAATTTTTGCACTTCGGTCCCTCCCTCCCCTGCCGCACCGCGCGCGCTCGCCCGCCCGCCGCGCGCCAGGTGGCCGGTGTCGCCTGACCGGCGCGAAGCGCCAGGCCAGTGGCCGCCGCACCACCCCGCCACGGCCGGCTTTGCCCCGCCCCCACGCCGCGCGGCCAGTCCGCGCCCGCGCGTGCTGCCGCGCCCAGCCCGCCGCCCGGCCACCCAGTAGCCGCGCTCCGCCGTGCCGCCCCGGCCCCCGCGCCCCGCCAGCTGCCGCGCCTGCCCTCCGCCCGAGCCGCTGCAGCAGCTGCTCCCCAATCCGCACGCCGCGCTATCTCCTCGCGCCCACGCCAAAATCTCGGCCGCCCAGTCGCCCGCGCCCGCTCGCCGCACGCCGTGCCGGCGTTCTGCCGCCGCCCGCCGCGCCCAGTGCACGCCGCTGCCGTGCCCCGCCCCGCGCGTCGCCCAGGCACCTCCACACCCCCTCCTGTCCCTATAAAAGCCCCGCCCCGGCCGCCCGCGCGAGCCCCCGGCCACCAGAACGCCTCGCCGTCGCCATCGCCGCCGCCGAGCGCCGCCCGCCCGTGGACAGCCCTCCACAGCCGCCCACTGCCCAAACTGAGCCCCCAGCCACCACTACATCACCTCACCGCAGCTCGCCGACCCACCCAACGCCACCCAGAGCCACCGGAGCGCCGCCGCCCGCGCTGCCGTCGCCGCCGCCGCCGCCCGCGCTGCCGTCGCCGCCGCCGCCCCTGCTCGCCGTGGACAGCACGACCCCGACCGCCTCCGTCCAAGCCGAGCCCCTGAGTAGCTTCCCCACGCGCCACTGAAGCTCACCGACCGGACCACGCCGCCCCAAGCCCGCCGGAGCACCGCCGTCGACGCGAGCCGCGCCGCCGCCGCCTCTGCTCCAACGCCGGCGAGCCCTTCCCGGTTGTCCCCCACCTGAACAACACCCCCACAAGGTAGCCCTCGCACCCCTGAACCTTCCCCGACCCTCGCCCCTCGCCGCCGGCGAGCCCCCTCGCCGGAATTTCGGCCGGCCACCGTACCCGAGCCGCCGAGGACCCAATTGCAAGGATTTAAATCTTTAGAAGGGTCTGAGCGTAAGATTCAAGGACCTAGTTGTAAAAGAAAGTTTCAAATCTAGATTCAAATTCAGTGAACTTGTAAAATTCGTATAAAATCGTAGAAAAATCAGAAAAATGCAAACTAAACTGTTCTGGAATCCTCAGAACAAACTCTACCACTTTTGTTACAAAAGTTTTCTCAGAAGCTCAAAATATTTTGCTCTACTTTAAATAGAATCTTTAATGGACTTATTTTGTACCCACTGTTCTAGAACAATGCTGACCCTGAATTTTGGGCAGTGAATTAGTTGCTTGATGATTAGGACTGTGTAAAAAGATTAGGCCCAAATTCCATCTCTAGATTTACTGTTTGATAAACTTAGTTTTATATCATGTGTAAGAAGAATGTTTTATCCCTGTAGTTAGGTGGTGAGTCACCCATTGAAATTTTTCCTACGCTAATATATTGGTACCTAGAAGCCAGAGAAAAATTAGGAGACTTTTTATCTCACAGTAACCTATTTATTTGATTTATGTGACAATAACATACATTAAATCAAGAAAATAGTATCTTAGCTTGGAAAATTCTGAAATTATTACTGGGAGTTACACTGTGGTAGAGGTTTCTGTGTAAAAAGTTCCATGGACAAAAACCCTGTGTAGGGTCCTGTAAAAATGAATCTTTGAAAAGACTAGGTGTAGAATGTCATATTTTCTATGCTCTGGATACTGCACGATAAATCCTACAAAAATTACAGTAGCTTCTGCATGCTTAAGTGCAAGCTCTGTAAAAATCTTAGACTCATTTGTTGCACCAATTATTCTGTACAAAAAGAACAAGTATCTAACAGCAACTATGTAATGTATTTTTCATAATTAATCTGTTACATAAAATTGGCTGAAAATTTTACAGTAAGCACATCTTTCCTTGATGTGCCTAAATCCAAAATTTCATGACCAGAAACTATCCATTGTAGTAATTACTCTTAAATCGTATCAAGTACCATTACCACAACTTAAACTTGTGCACTCATGTAGAATCGACGACTCTCGCCGACGGAACTTACGAGCTGGTGCCCGCGTCCGAGAGTGAGCAGCGTGAAGCTCAAGCAAATCTAACTGAAGCTTTTGAAGACCCGAGCCCAAGTTCGGAAGATCCCCAAGCGAACTGCGAAGGCAAGCCCCGGAGCATGACCCCTTCTTTCCGAAATTTTGCAACTCATTGCTCCTTGCTTGTGCATTAAGTTTATAGGAGTTGGATGAAAACTTAGTTGCATGATGTCAGGAACCCTTGCTTGAAAACTAGATGTAAGGTTCGATAGAATGCTGTGCTAATAGGACTCCGGTAAAAGTCGAGTGATTTCCTGTCACTCGCGAGAAAATAGGAGTTGAATGGCTACTACACGCTGCAATCATAAGGACACGGACGGGCTATGGAACGATGGTTACGATTGAGGCCCGTCTGTCTAGTGAAAAATGCTAAGGCCGCAGGGTGTGGTAGTGATGGTTAAGTCTTTGAACGTACTAAACACATGCCGAGATTATGGGAATCGGTAAGCTTAAGTACCTGATTGGCCCGGCAAGGGGACGGCATCCTACCCTTTGAACTTCGGTCCCATGTGCATATGGCGAGTGCAGAGAGTGGTCACGACCCGGCGCCGAACCGTGGCGTGGAGCTCTTGTACTCTCGGAGGGTAGCCCCGATCCACGACCCGGAAAGAAAGGGGAAAAGTTGCACGTGTGACTCTAGGGAGTAACCACGTGACGTGTGTTTGGGTTTCCCTTGCAAGGTTAAGAAATTCAATTCGAATCGTCCGTTTCTCACGGCTATTGAGACTGCTTAACCATTTTTACCCACAGAGTAAGAAGAGGAACAATGATGATGAATGAACTGGTTGGATGAAAAATTTAATGCTTCACCATGTATGCTTTAGATAGTTGCTTACCTAGACTGGTTAATGAAACTAGAATCTGGAGCTAAAAGTTGAAAGTAAGGACCCACTTGTAGATGCTTTTCGGCAAAACAAACCCCTGAGCCAAAAAGCCTTGCATGTCTAGAGTCGGTGGAGTAGTTTCCACTACACGGGTAAGTCTTGCTGAGTATTAGTATACTCAGTCTTGCTTGTGACTCGATTTCAGGTGAGCCCTTCGAAGACAGGATTGCTAGCTTGACTTGGCCCTGCACTCTTCCCCCTGGTTGGTCGGTGGAATGGGATGCGCCCCCGTCCAACGGAGATAAGGCCGAGTGATGTCTCGTACGGGCTTCACCGAGACATCCTGTATCGTCGAGTAGTTTCCGTTGTTTATATCCGCTGCAACTTAACTCTGAAGAACTTATTTATGTTAATTGGAGTATTTGGTTTCTAAACTCAGAACTTGGTCTGTAATATTTACTTATGTTAATGTCGTAGTATTTGCTGGAATGTGGTATTCTCTGGGCTGATCGTCGCGTGAGCGTTTGTATGTATGGCGCTCGATCCGATTACCGTGGTTGTATCGGGAGGTTATACCCGACAGACCAGTGGATTATTCCGTTTGAAGTGTAAGGTTAACCGAGATTGCCTTAGTGGTGATGGTTAATACACTTGAGCCGGATTAATTCAGGTGGTTCTGCCACAATGACAATGTACGACGGGGCGGCGGATTCACTTCGCCATCAACTGTCAACTGCTCGGACGGCCATGACGCAACAGAATTCGCCGCATGCTTCGATCCGTCACCCGGGCGCACCGCCGCCAATCCTCCAGCATATGATGGCACCTCGAACGGCCGTCCATCAGCAGCAGGTGGACTGGACGGACGGGAATAGAAGAGGTAATTCAGGACCAGTTTGGGTTGAAGCCGAAAGTGCAGACTTACACATACAAGACGCCATACCCATCGGCCTATGACTTGCCGTTTCCACACCGCTACAAGGTGCCCGATTTCACCAAGTTTTCGGGGCTGGACGACACATCCACCCTCGAGCACGTCAACAGATTCATCATCCAGTGCGGAGAAGCCGCCACGCAAGATGATCTAAGGGTGCGTCTGTTTTCATCGTCTCTGTCTGGATCGGCCTTCCAGTGGTTCACCACTTTGCCACCGAATTCTATTCTTACTTGGGCCGATCTGGAGAAGCAGTTCCATAAGTACTTCTACGCAGGAGTGCATGAGATGAAGCTCTCAGATTTGACCAGCCTCAGGCAGAGGAGCGATGAACCTGTAACTGGATACATACAGAGGTTCAGAGAAGTCAGGAACAAATGCTACAGTCTGGCTCTGACCGATGCCCAGTTGGCCGATATTACTTGCCAGGGCCTCCTGCCACAAATCAAGGAAAGGTATGCTTCGCAAGAATTTGAAAGCCTAAGCCAGATTGTTCACCGATTGGCAGGACAGGAAGTCCGTCCGTTTGAGCAGCAGAGGAATTTCCAGAAGAAGGTGGCATATATAGAAGGGTCTGAATCGGATGGACAAGAAGAAATCAGCCTAGCAGAGTGGGTGAAAGGCAAAAAGCCAATATCTTGCCCTTTCGGAAAGAAAAGAACCGGAGACATTCGGTTTTGACACATCAAAAGCCGATAACATTTTCGACTACTTACTCCAGGAAGGGCAGATCAAGCTATCTCAGTATCATACCATCCCTTCAGCCGATCAGCTCAAGAAGATGAAGTACTGAAAGTGGCACAACGCCACGTCTCATGACACGAATGAGTGCAAGATCTTTCGTCAGCAGATACAATCGGCCATCGAGCAGGGGAGGCTCAAGTTTGAAACCCCGGCCAAACCGGCAAAGCCGATGAAGATAGACCAACATCCTTTCCCGGCCAACATGGTTGACACGGGAAGAAATTCACTTCAAACCAAGGTGCTGACGTCGGAATCGGCAAGAAGGATCGGCGCCGTAGATCCCAGGAAGCAGGTCACGGCGGACGAGATCAAAGGAAAAAGGCGGGTTGAAGACAAGGGTGAAGGATCAGAACGATCGCGTAGAACCGTCACCTCCCAGTTCTTGCTCAGCAAATATCGGCGGCAGCAGGAACAATCAAGATACCACGACGAGATGATACGCCGGCACGAGGATCACTGGCAATGTCTGTTCTTCATCCATTGCTGGGAGAACGACCTCCGATTGCCGTCAGCCGATAACTGTCCTGAGTGCAACGGATTAAACCGCAACGATCGCCCGTTTAAAAGATCGTGCTCCAGAGACAGAGGATCAGAGCCAATCAGCACAAATCGGCGCGTACAAGGAGGACAGCGCCTTTCAGTGCATGATCGGCTGGGAGGCAGAGTTGACTGGTATCACCGGTCGAAAGGCAAGATCAACCAACAGGATGGACTCGGGGGCAGAATCAGCGTGCACGATCGGCTGGAAGAGATGGCTGATGACAGGGTGTCAGATGAAAACCCCCTAGGAAGGGAACCAGATTGGGAGCACGCCAGATCATCGGCCAAACCAGTAAACCCCAGGTGGTGCCCTGATGGCCTATCCAGATCCCAGAAACGGAGGATCCAACGCCTGCGCCAGTGGGAGCAACAAGAAGAAGAGCAGAGGCAGGTGCCGGAAAAGAGAAATATCAAGTCTCAGGTCTGGCGCCCCAAGAAAAACAACAGCCAGGAAGCAGACAATAAAGAATTGGCAGCTGACATCAACATGGTGTTTATATTGCCGATGGAATTCATGGCGCCTGACGATCGAGACAAAGCGACAAGGGTGGAAGAGCAAATGGCGCAACTGGTGTTAGAACCAATGACGGCCACCTTTGTGAAACCAAAAGACGATAAACGGCAACATCTCAAAGCATTGTTCCTCAAAGGACACATTAACGGACGACCCGTTACCAGGCTGCTAGTGGATGAAGGCGCCGCAATCAACATCATGCCGTATGCCATGTTTCGCAAATTGGGCAAAAGTGATGAAGACCTCACCAAGACGGACATGATGCTCAAGGACTTCGAGGGCAACGTGTCTCCCGCCCGTGGAGCGCTCTGCGTCGACCTCACCATCGGCAGTAAGACCCTTCCTACTACCTTTTTCATTATTAATGGTAAGGTGACCTACAACATGCTGCTTGGTCGCGACTGGATACATGCAAACTGCTGTGTCCCATCTACAATGCACCAATGCCTCGTGCAATGGGTTGGCGACAGTACGGAGATAGTCACCGTCGATTCCGCCTACAGCGTCGCAGCGGCCGAGACGCAACAGTGGAGCTGTGAGCACGTCAGGTGTATATCTGTTAGAACTTGGGACACTGATTTCCTGAAGGTGTCCGATTTCGGTCTACAGCCGATCCAAGTAGTCGGCTCTGAAAATTTAGAGTAGATGGATCAGTTCGCACGAGAAGATGGAAAGCTTGGGCATGGATTTACGTCAACTGATTCATTAGAGATGGTGGATTTGGGAGATGGTAGCAAGACGAGGCCGACGTATATTAGTGCTAGCTTGGATCCTGGATATAAGTGTAAATTGATAAGTTTATTAAAAGAATTCAAGGATTGCTTTGCTTGGGAATACCATGAGATGCCTGGTCTAGACTGTTCCATCGTTGAACACCGGTTGCCTATAAAATTAGGATATCGGCCACATCAGCAACCTGCATGACGGTGCAACCCCAAGATTCTACCTGATATAAACGCCGAGATCACAAAGTTAATTGAAGCAAGATTTATTCGGCAGTGCCGCTACGCCGAATGGATTTCTAATATTGTGCCCGTGTATAAGAAAAATGGAAAACTGCGCGTGTGCATCGACTTCAGGAACCTAAATCAGGCCACACCAATGGACGGATATCCAATGCCGACGGCCGATGTCTTGATAGATGCTGCCGCAGGACACAAAGTCATCAGTTTTATGGATGGTAATGCCGGGTACAATCAGATATTAATGGCCGAAGAAGATATCTCGAAAATGGCTTTCAGGTGTCCAGGTCACCTTGGTTTATTCGAATGGGTTGTAATGACCTTTGGGTTAAAGAACGCTGGTGCTACATATCAGTGGGCCATGAACTATATCTTTCACAAGCTTATTGGTACATCGTTGGAAATTTATATAGATGATGTCGTAGTCAAGTCAAAAGGTCATCAAGAACATCTGGCCGATTTACAAAAAGTACTGGAGTGCACAAGGAAGCATGGGTTGAAAATGAACCCGAACAAGTGTGCATTTGGCATATCGGCCGGGCAATTCTTAGGATTCATGGTCCATGAGCGCGGGATAGAGGTCAACCGGAAGACCATAGACGCCATCAACAAAGTTGTGGCCCCACAGAATAAAACTGAGCTGCAGTCCCTCATCGGCAAGGTCAATTTTATCAGAAGATTCATATCCAACCTGTCAGGGCATATTCAAGCTTTTACTCCTTTGTTGAAATTAAAGCCCGATTAGGAATTTGTATGGGGAGAAGAACAACACAGAGCGTTGGAAGATATCAAGCGATATCTGATTTCACCTCCGGTGTTAGTCCCGCCACAGCCTGGTAAGCCGTTCAAATTATACTTATCGGCTGATGAACAAGCTATTGGATCGGCGTTGGTACAGGAGTTCGAAGGGAAAGAATGAGTGGTATATTATGTCAGCAGAAGACTCCTGGACGCCGAAACAAGATATTCCCCGGTGGAGTGGCTGTGCTTGTGTCTATACTTCTCGTGTACCAAGCTCAGGCACTATTTGTTTCCGGCAGAATGCATAGTTGTATGCAAAGATGATGTGGTGAAATATATGCTATCATTGCCGATTTTGAAAGGACGGATTGGAAAATGGATCCTGGGTCTGTCAGAATTTGACTTAAGGTACGAATCGGACAAAGCTGTCAGGGGTCAAGTCATGGCCAATTTCGTAGCTCAGCATTGCGGACCAGAGGTTGCTGTCGTTGAACCGGTTCCATGGACTCTGTATTTCGATGGCTCTTCGTGTGGGGCCGGATCAGGAATCGGCATTGTTCTTGTATCGCCTCGGGGGGCAAGTTATGATTTCTCTCTGTCGATAGAAGCATCCGCAACCAATAATCAGGCAGAATATCGAGCCGTCCTAAAAGGTATCCAATTATTAAGGGAAGTCAAAGCTGATGCAGTCGAGATTTTTGGGGATTCCATGCTCATCGTAGATCAGTTAACGGGGAAATCTGAATGCAAAGATGATATCTTGAGGATTTATTATGAAGATTGCCTCCAGCTGTTAAAGGAATTCAAGTCTGCAATAATTGAGCACATCCCCAAAAATTATAATGAGGAGGCTAACAGGTTGGCCCAACATGCATCCGGATATCGGCCGATACAGGGGGCTATGATTTTGGAGCTCGCGGCCGATAACTGGCGAAGGGAAATCGCCGATTACTTGAAGGACCCCTCCCAGAAAGTAGATCGGCGAGTACGTTTTCAAGCCACAAAATATGTGTTACTTGAAGATGATTTATTTTACCGGACGATCGATGGGGTTCTTCTCAAATGCCTGGGAACAGAAGAAGCAAAGGTCCTGATGGGGGAAATCCATGAAGGCGTATGCGGAGCCCATCAATCGGCTCACAAGATGAAGTGGATGATCAGAAACAATGGGTATTATTGGCCAACGATTCTTGAGGACTGTTTCAAATATTATACAGGATGCCAAGACTGTCAAAAGTTTGGCAATGTACAGCGCGCGCCAGCATCGGCGATGAATCCAGTAATCAAGCTGTGGTCGTTCAGAGGTTGGGGAAAAGATCTCATCGGACAAATTCACCCTCCATCGAGTAAAGGGCATAAGTTTATATTGGTGGCCACCGTTATTTTACTAAGTTGGTAGAGGTAGTTTCTTTAAGGAATGTGACATCGGCCGATATGATTGAGTTCGTTAAGAACCATATTGTCTATCGATTCGGTATTCCTCATACTATCACAACTGATCAGGGAACAATGTTCACTTCTGGAGAATTCGGAGAGTTCGCCGCCGATATGGGGATTAAATTATTAAATTCTTCTCCATACTATGCTCAAGCCAATGGCCAAGCCGAATCGTCCAATAAGGGGATAATCAAGTTGATCAAGAGGAAGATAGAGGAACAACCCAAAAAATGGCACATGTCTTTGGGTGAGTCTCTATGGGCTTATAGGATGGCTTGCCACGGAGCCATTAAGATATCTCCTTATCAGTTGGTTTATGGTCACGAGGCAGTCCTGCCTTGGGAATTAAGGACGAGGTCAATGCGTATATCGCTTCAAGATCAGTTGACGGCCGATGACTATTCCTTCCTCATGAAGGATGAGCTCGATGACTCGGCGGGTCAGCGTTTGAGGGCCCTGATTAGCATAGAAGAAAATAAGAAAAGGGTGGCCAGATGGTATGACAAAAGGGTCAAAGTTAAACAATTCTCCCAGGGAGATTTGGTATGGAAGATGGTACTGCCGATAGGGTCTAAGGATCCCAAATTCGGTAAATGGTCACCCACTTGGGAAGGGCCGTACAGAATCGGCCGATGTGCCCCTGGAAATGCATATATTCTGGAAACTATTGAAGGGGAAGAATTCCCAAGAGCTTTAAATGGACGATATCTGAAGAGGTACTATCCAAACATTTGGGTAGATGCATAACTTGCAGTAAGATATATCAAGACAACATGGCCGACCCCTATCGGCGTTTGTCCGCACAGCCGATGTGGAAATGACATCGCCTTAAGAAAAAAACATTATGATTCGGTTTGACCAGTTCATTATTCGATGAAAACAACAGAGTACATGGCCGACATGGTACAAGTCGCCCTTAGAATAAAAATACCAATATATCTATCGATTACGCTTGCTCTGGATTTCTCTCTCGATCTGTCCCAGTTCTATCAGAAGGCGGGTCCTATTCTCCTTCGGATTCTCCATGGTGGCTCCAGTCTCAACTTGATGGCATAGTTCTATCAGGAGGCGGGTCTTCTTCTCCTCCAGATTCTCCATGGTGGCTTCAGTCTCGACTTGATGAGGGAGTGGGGAATTTTTTTCCGATGGTAGTCGCTTGCGGACCAGGCAGTGAGCGTCTATAAGGTCCCAATACTTCTGGACAACAGCAGGAACATGATCTTTATGTTCTTCAGAATGAGCTCTTATCAGATCTATGTCTGCCTGCGACAGTGGTTCGTCTGAATGCATAACTTCGATCGCTCGTTCCAGACTGGGACTGAGACGTTTTGACTAAACAGAGATGAAAAGCTACCCAGCTTCAGAGCGATTGAGATGTCTAGGGGAGAAGCAGAGGAGGGTTCGTACCTGATTGATAGAGGAAGAGATGAAGAAGACATCTTGATGTCCAGCTTGGGAGGATAAAAGATCTAGTTGTTGAAGGGAGAGAAGATGAGTAATGCATATGCCTCTGGAGACGGTGTGGGATCTTGTACTTATAGAGAAGAGGAGGTAAAAAGATAGTGGGACACGTCCTATCGGAGTAAAAGCATTCATAAATGCAAATCTGCCAAAGGAAGTGGTCCAGGATTAAATCGGCGCATCAACATTAAAGGAGCATTAAATGTTTACAAGATCCTTTACAACCCAAGAAGGGCATCTATAGTAGCAATAGCTCATCGCCTAATCTGATCGGTCGAGTCTAATATTCTTTGGTCGTCGTCGGCCGATCCAGGTATTTCCGGCATACGGCGATGAAGTCTTATCGCTTCACAGGCCAAGTTTTGTCTTTCTTGTTTCAGCCCGGCGATGACAGATGGGAGCTCTTGAAGTTTCTTTTCTGCAGCAGCTATGTCTTTGGTTACTTGCTCCATCTCTTTGGCTAGCTCTGCTTTTCTCCGTTTGAGGCGATCTATTGTGCCGACGATATCCGGGCGGGAACTCTCGAGGAAGTTGATCTGTTGGTGTACTTCTTGAGCTCGGTGCTTGTAAGAATCAGCTTCCTCCCGGGTCTTTGCTAGCTGGGCACGATCGCCCATGTGACGCAGGGCCTTGGATACCGGAATCTGCATCGACTCTATGAACACGGCAGGGTGCAGAGTTTCCATCGCTTCTTCCGGAATTCGGCCCTTTATGTCACTGAAAAGCCGCCGAATCGGCGAGGCATCTTCTACTAATCGGCCAATATCATCTTGGACGAGGACCCACATGCTCTCGAGCTTGGCACGGAAATCGTCAGAAATTAAACTCGACGGAACTTGGCGCGAAGCGACTTCTTCATCGTCAGGCAAAGAAACCGCGAAGGAGAAAAGGCTATTATTTGGGGTGTCTTGTTCCTGCAAAAGAATAAAGACAAAGATCAGCAAGCAGTAAAGGGGGATCGGCCGATTCCGGTGATAAGTTTGTTACCTCCTTGAAGCGGATCTCTCTTGCTTGCGCCGATGGGGGTGCCTCCATCGTCTCAGGAACCGGTGCAATCGGCTCATCGGAGGAAGAGGACTCAACCACTATCAACGCTCTGCTTGGGCCAGCTTCCTGAAAAGGTATGGGAAATATGTTCTATGAGTATACTATGGATAATTGAATAGGATGATATGATATATCTGCCATACCTCTGTTGGTCTTAAAAAATCCGGCCGATGTTTGTTGAGGAAGTTCGACCAACGCACCCAAATCGGCCTGCATCAGAATCAGTTAGTCTTCTGAATGTCGAGAAATTGAGTTAAGAGATTATTTACCTCGATGAGAAGGGTCGCTGGAGTTTCGGCTTCCGCTTGGGATGTGGCCGATTGCTGTGGGGACTGCGCTGGAACGGCTTGTGCAGCCTGACAGAAAGAAAAAGTTAGTATTAGTGGAGCACTTAAAGATATATGAAGTGTGCAAGATTACCTGAACAACTTCCACTAGCAGTGATGCCGCAGCTACTCCGACTTCTGCGGTGACTTGAGGATCGGCCATCTCGGTAGTCGGCAAGGATGGAGGAGTCGGAGTTTTGGCTGATACTACTGCCAATTGATCAGTCGGTCCGATGCGGGCACGCACTCCACGGCTTGTTGTCTTCAAGGTTGGCCTTTTCGGTGTTCGTTTCAATCGGCCAGTAGCGATGTCCTTGATGGTTGGAGCGTGAAAGCCGATGAGTGGATATGGCGTATATGGATGATCGCTCTCTATCGGCCTGCCGCTTCGGCTCCGCATCGGAGGGACTTGGCTTTCAGACTAAGAAGATAAATATAAGTTAACGGTAAGATGGTAGTATGGAAAGAGACAACATTGAAATCGGCTGGGAGAAAGGACATACCGCTGCACTTGGGTCGATGGTCTCTGGGTCTAGAATGTTGCAATATGTTGATGGGGATTTGCAGAAGAGGTATTGCTTCCATTCTGCCCACCATAGTTTGAATTGCTGAACGGCAAAAGGGGCCACTGTCCAATTGTTCAGGTCAATGGTGCTAGAATTTGGCACTAAGTTGCACAGCCGATTGTAATCAAGACTCTTGGTCAGTTCATCTCTGAATTTTGCTTGACCGGCAAAGTAGACCCGAATCGGCAGTTGACCAAAGCCCAGTTGCCTTGCTGCAGCTGATGGATTATAGAACTCATATGTGGGAGAGTCCTTTCCCGAGAAGAAGTTGGCCGGCAAAATCCCTGGCTTAATCAGGGTATCCATAAGTTCCCAATCGAAAGTATGAGTGGACGAGTCGTAGCAGACGGGAAGTTCAAAAATCGGCTCTACTGTCCGATATGGATACCAACTGACAGTCTCTTCACGAATGGAGGTGGACCTTGAAAACCACCAAGAAGTGTTTTCCGAACCTTTTCTAAATTGTTGTCAAAAAGCGTCTGACTAAAGCCGTTGTAGAAGCATCTGAAGTATTCGGCCGTTCGGGCAGCAGTAAATTGACAGCCAGGGAAGGCCGATGCCGCTTCTCCAAAAGATGTGCAGCATCGTCGGACGGTTGGGTTTTCCTCTAACTCAATGTTGGGGAAAGTTTTGGTATCTAATTGTTGCTGAGAGACCTTGCTCATATATAGGTTGAGCCAGAGAGTGATGAACCACCAGGGACCGCCAGGATTCCCAATCGGCTCCCCTTTTGACAGTCTAGTGCCGATTTGGTGCATCATGTGGTAGGCCGATCCCAACAGATGCTTTCCAAGGGGAATGGCCGATCCTAGTGACAGAGCTTCTGCCAGAGCTTGGGTGTTAGAAGAAGGGCCGATCCTAGTGACAGAGCTTCTGCCAGTTGAGCCGCCGATCGGGCCGCCGTCGCTGAAGGGGATGCCGATGTGTGGCAGAACCACCTGAATTAATCCGGCTCAAGCGTATTAACCATCACCATTAGGGCAATCTCGGTTAACCTTACACTTTAAACGGAGTAATCCACTGGTCTGTCGGGTAACCTCCCGATACAACCACGGTAGAGCGGATCGAAGCCATACATACAAATGCTCATGCGAAGATGAGCCCAGAGAATACCACATTCCAGCAGATATTACAAAAATTATCACAAGTGAATATTACAAACCATGTTTGAGTTTAGTAACCAAGTACTTCAGGGATCATATCCAATAAGTTCTTCAGAGTTTAAGTTGCAGCGGAAATAAGATAACGAAAGCTACTCGACGATACAGGATGTCTCGGTGAAGCCCGTACGAGACATCACTCGGCATTATCTCCATTGGCCGGGGGCGTATCCCATTCCACCGACCATCCCGGAGGCAGAATGCAGGGCCAAGTCAAGCTAGCAATCATGTCTTCGAAAGACTCACCTGAAAACGAGCCACAAGCAAGGCTGAGTATACTAATACTCAGCAAGACTTACCCGTGTAGTGGAATCTACTCCACCGACTCTAGACATGCAAGGCATTTTGGCTCAGGGGTTTGTTTTGCTGAAAAGCATCTACGAGTGGGTCCTTACTTTCAACTTTTAGCTCAAGATTCTAGTTTCATTAACCATTCTAGATAAGCAGCTATCCAATATCATTCATGGTGAAGCATTAAATTTCATCCAACAAGTTTATTCATCATCATTGTTCCTCTTCTTACTCTGTGTGGTAAAAGGGATTAAGCAGTCTCAATAGCCGTGAGAAACGGACGATTCGAATCGAATTTCTTAACCTTGCAAGGGAAACCTAAACACACGTCACGTGGTTACTCCCAGAGTCACACGTGCAACTTTTCCCCTTTCTTTCCGGGTCGTGGATCGGAGCTACCCTCCGAGAGTACAAGAGCCCCACGCCACGGTTCGACGCCGGGTCGTGACCACTCGTGCACTCGGCATATGCACATGGATCGGAGCTACCCTCCGAGAGTACAAGAGCCCCACGCCACGGTTCGACGCCGGGTCGTGACCACTCGTGCACTCGCCATATGCACATGGGACCGAAGTTCAAAGGATAGGTTGTCGTCCACTTGCCGGGCCAATCAGGTACTTAAGCTTACCGATTACCATATTCTCGGCATGTGTTCAGTACGTTCAAAGACTTAACCACCACTACCACACACTGCGGCCTTAGCATTTTTCACTAAATAGACGGGCCTCAATCGTAAACATCGTACCATAGCCCGTCCGTTGTCCTTATGATTGCAGCGTGTAGTAAACATTCAACTCCTATTTTCTCGCGAGTGACAGGAAATCACTCGGCTTTTACCGGAGTCCTATTAGCACAACATTCTATCGAACCTTACATCTAGTTTTCAAGCATGGGTTCCTAACATCATGCAACTAAGTTTTCATTCAACTCCTATAAACTTAATGCACAAGCAAGAGAGTAGTGAGTTGCATAATTTAGGAAAGGAATAGGGTTATGCTCCGGGGCTTGCCTTCTTGTGCAAAGTTAGTCCGGGGATCGTCCGAACGTTTACCCGGGTCTTCAACTGCTTCAGTTAAATTTGCTTGAGCTTCTAGCTGCTCACTCTCGGACTCGGGTACCAGCTCGTACGTTCCGTCGGCGAGAGTCGTCGATTCTATATGAATGCACCAATATAAGTTATAGTGATGGTAAATGACATGATTTCCTTCACGATAAAGTTGCAGTTTGTAAAACATTAGTTTTGTTGTGAAGTGAGTTACTTTATTATTCGTGGGCAATCGTTAATAGAGTAGAATAGTACAATAAGTAACTTCGTTAAGCAAGGTGGGGTGGGTGTTCATGGGAAACTTATGTTCCTCATGGAAACATGATTTAAGTGTAACTACTACAGTGGATAGTTTCTGGTCATGAAACCCTGGATCTAGGCACATCAGGGAAAGATATGCTTACTGTAAAATTTTCAGATATTTTCATGCGGCAGATTAATTATGAAAAATATAATACATGGTTGCTGCTAGATTTTTTTCTTTTTGTACAGAACAAAAGGTGCAAAAACTAAGACTATGATTTTTACAGGGCTTTCATTTAATCTTGCAGGAGCTACTGTAATTTTTATAGGATTTATTATGCAGTTTTCAGAGCATAGTAAATATGACATTACACACCTAGGTTATTCAAGGATTTATTTTTACAGGACCCTACACAGGGTTTTTGTCCATGAAACTTTTTACAAAGCAACCACTACCACTGAGTATCTTCAAGTAGAAATATGAGAATTTTCCAAGCTAAGATACTATTTTCTTGATTTAATGTATGTTATTAGCACCTAAATCAAATAAATAGGTTCCTTTGAGATAAAAAGTTTCTAAATTTTTCTATGGCATCTAGGTACCGTTACACCAGTATAGAAAAAGTTTCATTAGGTGATTCATAACCTAACTGCAGGGTCAATTAATTCTATCCAAACATGGTATGAAACTAAGTTTAATAAACAGTGTGGATAGAGATGGAATTTGGGCCTGATCGTTTTACATTGGCTTATCTAACAAGTAAATCTCCTACTGTAAAATTTTTAGGACCAGTACTTGTCTACAACAATGGTTGTGAATAAAGGTCATTAAACAGCCTATTTAATTTAGAGCATAAATTAGCTAGAATCTGAGGAGATGCATGTAACAAAAGTTGTGGAGTTTATCCTAAAGGTTCCAGAACAGTTGAGTTTGCATTTTTCTGAATTTTTTATGGTTTTATACGAATTTTACAAGTTCACTGATTTTGAATCTAGGTTTGAATCTTTCTCTTACATTTGGGTCCTTGGAATCTTACGGGCAGACCCTTCTAAAGATTTCAATTACTGCAATTGGGTCCTTGGGCGGCTCGGGTACGGTGGCCGGCCAAAATTCCAGCGAGGGGCTCGCCGGCGGCGAGGGGTGAGGGCCGGGGAAGGATCAGGGGTGCGAGGGCTACCTCGTGGGGGTCTTGTTCGAGTGGGGGACGGCCGGGAGTAGCTCGTCGGCGTTGGAGCAGGGGCGGTGGTGGCGGTACGCGTCGGCGGCGGTGCTCCGGCGGTCCTGGGCGGCGTTGAGCGGGTCGGTGAGCTCCGGTGGGATGATGTGGTGGTGGCTGGAACTTCAATTTGGGCAGGGGGCGGCTGTGGAAGGCTGTCCCCGAGCGGGTGGAGCTCGGCGGCGACAATGGCGGCGGCGGGCATCCTCTGGTGGCTGGTAGCTCACGCGGGCGGCCTGGGGCGGCTTTTATAGGGGCAGGAGGGAGGGAGGGGTGCCGGGCGACGCGTGGGGGTGGAGGCACGGCAATGGCGCGGGGTTGGCCGCGGTGGGCGGCTCGGTTCACCGGCGCGGCGTGCGGAGGGCGGAGGCGCGCGACTGGGCACCGGAGATTTTGCGTGGGGGAGCGAGGAGATAGCGCGGCACGGGATTGGAGGGCAGCTGCAGCAGCGGCTCGGGCGGGCGGCAAGCTCAGCGACGGGCGGGTCGCGGTGGGCGGTGCGGCACGGCGCGGCGCGGCCGTTGGGCGCGGCGGGCGGCGAGCAGAGGCGGGGCTGGCGTGGCGCGCGTGGCGAGCTGGGGCTGGGCAGCGCGGCGGTGGGGGGGGGGGGGCAAAGCCGCGCATGGGGGCGAGGGCCGGCGGCCACTGGCCTGGCGGCTTGCGCCGGTCAGGCATCGCCGGCCACCTGGCCGGGATGTCGGGCGGGGAGGGGAGAGAGAGGAGGGGGAGAAGGGCCTATTTGCCAGAATTTGAAAAGTTCCAAGGGGCTGGTTGCAAACATGATGTTTTCTCCACTTTCTAATTTGAATTTCAAAAACTTTTGAACATGAAAGTTGTTTAGAATAAAAAGTTCTACAAGTTTGGTTTCAGGCAACACCTCATTTGGCTTGTGGTTTGAAAGTTAATTTAAAAATTCAAAGGTATTCATATGTGCCCAATTTCAATTTGAATTTCAACTTAACTTGTTCTAATTCTTTTCCCCCTTTTATTAGTTGGTTAAGCATAGGGTTGGGCTAATGACATTACTTTAGAAATGTAGTTTATCAGGGTTGTTACAGCCTTTCCCCCTTAACAAGAATCTCGCCCCGAGATTCGGTAAATCTTAGTGTGGACAGGGGTGCACATACCAGTGGTTGAGATAAGAAAACCAGGGAAATTTTGGTTTAGGTAGCTCTCGGTTTCCCAGGTGGCTTCTTCTTCAGTGTGATGATTCCATTGAACTTTATACATTTTAATCACTTTCCTCCTGGTCCCTCTTTCTTTTCGATCCAAAATTTTAACCGGGTGTTCGACATACGAGAGGTCGGGTTCTACCAATATTTCTTGTTGTTCCACAATCTCGGTAGGGACTCGAATACACTTCTTGAGTTGAGATACGTGGAAGACATCATGGGTGGCCGTGAGCTGAGGGGGCAGTCGTAATTTGTAGGCTACGGGTCCGCAGCTCTCAATGATTTCGTAAGGACCAACATAACGGGGAGCTAGTTTGCCTTTGATTCCGAATCTTTGCACTCCCTTGGTTGGTGAAACTCGAAGATAGACATGATCGCCAACTTCGAATTTTAGGGGCTTTCTCCTTTTGTCGGAATAGCTCTTTTGCCGGGCTTGTGCGGCTTTAAGATTTGCTTGTATTACTTTTACTTTCTCCTCTGCCTCGATTACGAGGCCGGGTCCAATTATTTTACGTTCTCCGGTTTGTGACCAGCTCAAAGGAGTTCGACACCTTCATCCGTACAGGGCCTCAAATGGTGCCATTTTCAAACTCGTTTGATAGCTATTGTTGTACGAGAACTCTGCTAGGGGTAAACATTTGTCCCAATTCTTGTCATAGTGAATGACGCAAGCTCTCAGCATGTCTTCAAGAATTTGGTTTACTCTTTCCGTTTGTCCGTCAGTCTGAGGATGGTATGCTGAGCTGCGAATCAGTTTAGTACCAAGAGATGTTTGCAGTTGTTCCCAAAAGCGTGCTACAAACTGAGTACCACGATCGGAAATAATTGTCTTAGGTATTCCATGTAGGCAAACAATACGATCGAGGTAAATCTCGGCATATTTCTTGGCAGAATAGGTGGTGTGTACCGGAAGGAAATGTGCCGTCTTTGTGAGTCTATCAACGATAACACATATGGAATCATGCTTCCGGGAAGTGTTTGGTAGTCCAACGATGAAGTCCATACTTATGTCCTCCCACTTCCAGGATGGTATAGGTAACGGTTGAAGTGTACCGGCTAATTTCAAGTGGCTAGCTTTTACTCTCGGGCACGTGTCACATTCTGAGACATACGTAGCAATTTCTCTTTTCATTCTAGTCCACCAGAAGTTTTGCCTTAGGTCTTGATACATTTTGCTACTGTCGGGGTGGATAGAGAATTTGGAAAGATGTGCCTCATCGAGAATTTGCTTGCGGAGTTCATGATTCTTCGGAACGACTATACGACTTTCGAACCATAGAACTCCCTTATGGTCCTGGCGGAAACATTTATACTTCTCCTCACCTAGAGAGAGTTTTTGTTTAATGATCTTAATTCCTTCATCATGTAGTTGTGCCATGATGATTTGGTCGTGAAGAGTGGGCTCAACGGAGATGTGATTTAGAGTGCCTTGGGAAACCATTTCCATGTTAAGCTTCCTCATTTCTGCACACAATGTCTCATTGTAGAATTCCATGGATAAGCAATGGCAATGGGACTTGCGGCTTAGTGCATCCGCGACTACATTAGCCTTGCCGGGGTGATAGTGCACTTCAAGGTCATAATCCTTGATTAATTCTAGCCATCTTCGTTGTCTCATATTCAGATCGGCTTGTGTGAAGATATACTTGAGACTCTTATGATCAGTGTAGATATTGCACTGTGTACCCATGAGATAGTGCCTCCATATTTTCAGAGCGTGAATGACAGCTGCAAGCTCAAGATCATGAGTGGGATAATTCTGCTCGTGGGGCCGAAGGGCTCGTGAGGCATATGCAATCACTCGATTCTCTTGCATAAGCACACATCCTAGACCAGTACCCGATGCATCGCAATACACCTCGAACGACTTGGTATTATCGGGTTGAGCTAACACAGGTGCAGTAGTCAGATGCTCTCTGAGAGTGTGGAAAGCTTCTTCACATTTCTCATTCCATACAAACTTTACTTCCTTCTTTAACAGTTCAGTCATGGGCTTAGCAATTCGAGAGAAATCTGGGATGAAGCGACGGTAGTAACCGGCTAAGCCGAGAAAACTGCGAATCTGATGAACAGAGGTAGGGGGTTTCCAATCCATCACCTCTTGTACCTTGCTGGGGTCAACAGCTATGCCTTCGCTGGAGATCGTGTGACCCAAGAACTTTACAGTATCCAACCAGAATTCACACTTAGAAAACTTAGCATAGAGCTGATGGTCTCTGAGTCGCTGAAGAACAATGCGAAGGTGCTTGGCATGCTCTTCCTCATCCTTGGAATAGATAAGGATGTCGTCGATGAACACTACGACGAATTTGTCAAGTTCGGGCATGAATACCGAATTCATGAGATACATGAAGTAGGCAGGGGCATTTGTGAGTCCAAAGGACATGACCAAGAATTCATATAGTCCATATCGTGTGGAGAAGGCAGTCTTAGGAATATCGCACGGGCGAATCTTGATCTGATGATATCCCGAACGAAGATCAATTTTTGAGAAGACTCTGGCTCCAGCTAATTGATCGAAGAGTACATCGATACGAGGAAGTGGGTATTTATTCTAAACAGTTACCGCATTGAGAGGTCGGTAGTCCACACATAGTCTTAAACTGTCATCCTTTTTCTTTACAAAAAGGGTCGGACATCCCCAAGGTGACGCGCTAGGGCGAATGAAACCTTTGTCCAGTAGTTCTTGGAGTTGAATTTTCAGCTCTGCCAATTCTTTAGGGGGCATCCTATATGGTCTTCTGGATATAGGTGCAGTTACTGGCTGTAGTTCAATAACGAACTCAATGTCCCTATCCGGTGGCATTCCGGGTAAGTCATCTGGAAAGACATCGGCATACTCGCATACCACTGGAATATTCTCTAGGTTGATCCCTTCCATCACGAAAGCACAAGAATTTGTGCATTCCCGTAACGGTAGGTAAAGGGTAGTGGCTCCGTGACTAGGTGAATTTATCTCAATGGCTCGGGAAGAAAGGTCCAATGTGACTTCATGCATAGTCATCCAGTTCATTCCCAAAATAATATCCATGCCGTCAAGGGGTAAAAGTACGAGATCTGTTTTGATGACTTTACTTCCCAATTTTATCGGTACCAGCCTTATTATTTGGTTGGAAGCAATTTTTCCACCCGGTGTTGATATCATATACGACCCTTTGGTGTGACAAACATTCAAGCCTACTTTTGCACCAAACTTTTCACTAATGAAACTATGTGATGCACCACTTTGGTATTCAACTCAGGTGCTAGAACTATAGCTAAGATGGTCGTAAGGCTCGTCCTTTGCCTTACTGTCTCAGCTGTTTTTCAGCAGATCAATAGGTGATGTTTTGCCTATAACTCAAACAAGCGAGGTCCAATGATGCTGAATTTCTGTGAGAACCACGATCACAAAATTCCTGACAGGTTTGGTATTCAACTCACAGCTCAGAAATGTAAGGAGACATGGATAAAATTTCCGACAAGTTTCAGCGATTGTGGATTTCATCGTTTACCAACTTACAACGAAATCACCCAAGTTTATCGCCGTTCCTTACATGCTGAGGGTATCCACATGGTTCAGGTGTACCCATCACAAAAGAGTTACTCAACTCCTAGTTAGCCTATTACAACACTTGCCAAAAGTTAGGCTACCCTATCGAGGAGTATGTGCAAAAGTCCTTCTAGGTCATCATCTAGAAGTCATCCAGGTCGTTGACGGACGACTTGCTGTGAGTAGGAGAGTGAGCTCCCATCGGAGGTGGCTGCAGTGCCTCACCCTCAAAGTCCATTCCTGAAATACCATCAATCTCCTGTGGCTCCTCCTCATCTTCCTCCATAGCCACCACGCCAGGAGGGGCATTCTGATCATGGTGCCACTGAATGTGCTCATTAGCATCCTCCAACTCAAGGTTCAGATCATGGAGCTGCTCCTCCAAGTGTACTATCATGTCATCTCTCTCACCCATGAGAGTGTCGTGTTTCTGCACTTGGCCCTCAAGTTGGCCAATCCGGGTGTCTCTGTCCTCAAGATCCTTACTGAGTTCCTGCTCATCCCTGGTATCTGCCATCATGTGGTAGGCCTGTGCAAGATCAGTGAGCTGCACAAGCGCCTGACTCTGGAGTGCCTGCAGTCGGTACAGCGCATTCATGCATCGTACGGAGGTCTCGATGGTCTCCTGGGCGTGAAAGTCTACCAGGTACTGTGAATGCTGCACCCTGTCAAGCCAAAAAGGGTCGTTGTCCTGGGCAGCAGGAAATAAACCAATGGGAGCGAGTGTGACATCCTCGGGACGCTGCGCACAAAAAGTGGTGAGCGCCCTCATGGCAGCAAGCTCCCAAGTATCGGCCAAACGGCGACCAACAGCCTCAATCTCCAAGGCGGGCCACTCCGGGTGTAGCGGGTGCGGAAAAATGGTCACGTTGACACGGCACTGGGTAACTCCATTCTCTGCAAACTCCAGTCCGGCGTAACGTGGGGGAATTGGATAGCCCGCAGTGCTCAACACGTCCCACAAAATAGAGGGAAAGCCCTCCCAGTGGAGACACTGTGAGTGAACGCGTCCATCCTCATCCACCATCATGGCAGCTGTCTCGGCCATCTGAACAAAAGATCAAATGGGTGAGGCCAAGAAAAAGTGTGAAAAGCACAGGGACAGATTCTATATAGAGTGCAAAAATAACCATAACTTCCACAGTTCATATCCAAAAATTCTCAAATTTCACCAGAACACTCCTAAGGTATTTGTGCACCACTTTTCTATTCAACACTTAGCTGGATTAGGCTCTAAGATGGCTGTTCCCTTAAGGTCTCACTTCTCTGTCTACCCAGAATTTTCAGTGAACAGAGGGCTAGAGTCTCGTGCACCAGGGAAATCTACCCGGCCAAAAATTACCAAATTTTAACAGCAGCTACCTGGGTAAATTTGGAACAAGTTTTGTGTTGTACTCGTTTGCAGAAAACTGTAGGAAGGTGGCCTAAAAATTTAAGGGGCAGAAGTGCTTATTCTGGATAGAAATCTGACATTCCATGGTTTCTGTTATTTCTTACTATCCATAAGTTCAGAATTTTTCATATTTGAACAGGAGATAGAACACAAAATTTGGAACAATTCTTTCAACATGAACTTTACCAGAAAAGGTAATTTTCTCTGATCAATAATCTCTCTTTTCGGTCATGGCAGATTTGTGACAGATTCGCTAGATAGTCCTTATGCAAAATCACGCTTAGATACGCAAGAACCTTACCACTCTCATTCAACGCATTTTCAATTTCAGATATATATGGTCATGATGCATGCACGTCCTATTCGTCCTCACAAAATAAACAATTGCCAAATAGCTTTGGTCTTACGAAGTTAGTTTCGGTGGCATACAATACGGCTCTCCCTATAATAGCTAGTCGAGATAACTCTAACCGTTCTTAACTTATCGCAATCGCGGTTAGTGTACCTGCAGAAGATTGATAGAGCACATATATTTCATGAACCTTTCATGCCAGCACTCATGAAAGCGTCCGTATTCATTACCGTTTACTTATAGAAACGATATCTGTACAATTTCCACTGTACAGACAACGTTAACATACGCTATCGAGATAGCGTATTCACGGGGGTACCGTCATGAGACGGGGGTATGAACAGCGATCGCCATACCCTGCACCAAACCTTCTACTCCCAATATATTCAACTAACAGTTGGCATATTGGCAGCACCTCAAGTAAGCCACTGCTTGAGGGCAGCGTTCGGTTCGCATCACCGAAAGGAAGGCCAAGCTCTCTCAGTTGGCTGAGGATTCTTACCTTCTTACCTTAGCGATGAGTGCGTCGTTACAGAATTTAAGGTCGGTTGTGCATGAAAGTAAGTTTTGACAGAAAGTAATGTGTTGGAAGTCAGTTGATAATATATAGAGGTTAAATAGCCACCTAGTAATTTTCCCATAATCCCTTAGGGCTTTACGAACTAGGAACCATCCTTAGCGCACCAACGTATTTCGCAACACATCCTTCTAGTCAAGTTTTATGAAAATAAGTTTTTATGGCTTGTCGCATTCTCTGGCGTATGCATTTCGGCTCTGGTGCCAGCTGTTACCAGCTGTGGCACCAGCTACGGCTCTGATACCAGCTGTGGCAGAACCACCTGAATTAATCCGGCTCAAGCGTATTAACCATCACCATTAGGGCAATCTCGGTTAACCTTACACTTCAAACAGAGTAATCCACTGGTCTGTCGGGTAACCTCCCGATACAACCACGGTAGAGCGGATCGAAGCCATACATACAAATGCTCATGCGAAGATGAGCCCAGAGAATACCACATTCCAGCAGATATTACAAAAATTATCACAAGTGAATATTACAAACCATGTTTGAGTTTAGTAACCAAGTACTTCAGGGATCATATCCAATAAGTTCTTTAGAGTTTAAGTTGCAGCAGAAATAAGATAACGAAAGCTACTCGACGATACAGGATGTCTCGGTGAAGCCCGTACGAGACATCACTCGGCATTATCTCCATTGGCCGGGGGCGTATCCCATTCCACCGACCATCCCGGAGGCAGAATGCAGGGCCAAGTCAAGCTAGCAATCATGTCTTCGAAAGACTCACCTGAAAACGAGCCACAACCAAGGCTGAGTATACTAATACTCAGCAAGACTTACCCGTGTAGTGGAATCTACTCCACCGACTCTAGACATGCAAGGCTTTTTGGCTCAGGGGTTTGTTTTGCCGAAAAGCATCTACGAGTGGGTCCTTACTTTCAACTTTTAGCTCAAGATTCTAGTTTCATTAATCATTCTAGATAAGCAGCTATCCAATATCATTCATGGTGAAGCATTAAATTTCATCCAACAAGTTTATTCATCATCATTGTTCCTCTTCTTACTCTGTGTGGTAAAAGGGATTAAGCAGTCTCAATAGCCGTGAGAAACGGACGATTCGAATCGAATTTCTTAACCTTGCAAGGGAAACCTAAACACACGTCACGTGGTTACTCCCAGAGTCACACGTGCAACTTTTCCCCTTTCTTTCCGGGTCGTGGATCGGAGTTACCCTCCGAGAGTACAAGAGCCCCACGCCACGGTTCGACGCCGGGTCATGACCACTCGTGCACTCGCCATATGCACATGGATCAGAGCTACCCTCCGAGAGTACAAGAGCCCCACGCCACGGTTCGACGCCGGGTCGTGACCACTCGTGCACTCGCCATATGCACATGGGACCGAAGTTCAAAGGATAGGTTGTCGTCCACTTGCCGGGCCAATCAGGTACTTAAGCTTACCGATTACCATATTCTCGGCATGTGTTCAGTACGTTCAAAGACTTAACCACCACTACCACACACTGCGGCCTTAGCATTTTTCACTAAATAGACGGGCCTCAATCGTAAACATCGTACCATAGCCCGTCCGTTGTCCTTATGATTGCAGCGTGTAGTAAACATTCAACTCCTATTTTCTCGCGAGTGACAGGAAATCACTCGGCTTTTACCGGAGTCCTATTAGCACAGCATTCTATCGAACCTTACATCTAGTTTTCAAGCATGGGTTCCTAACATCATGCAACTAAGTTTTCATTCAACTCCTATAAACTTAATGCACAAGCAAGAGAGTAGTGAGTTGCATAATTTAGGAAAGGAATAGGGTTATGCTCCGGGGCTTGCCTTCTTGTGCAAAGTTAGTCCGGGGATCGTCCGAACAGTTGAGTTTGCATTTTTCTGAAATTTCTACGATTTTATACGAATTTTACAAATTCACTGGTTTGGTTAAAACTTTCTTTACAGAGGGGTCCCTGAAAACTAGCAGAAAACCCCCAAGAAAGATTTGGGCGTTTGCAATGTGGTCCCTGGTCGCAAAATCACGGCGGGGTCATCCTGTCCGGCCAAATTCCGGCGAGCTCGGTCGCCGGCGGCGAGGGCAAGGTGGGGGAGAACGGAGAGGGAACTAGGGCGCACCTATTGGTGGTCTTGGAGTGGCTTGGGATGGCCGGTGGCGGGCTGGCCGCAGAGATCAGGGGCGGCGGCGGAGGGGCGGCGCGGACGGCGGCGCTCCGGCGAGGAGGGTGGCGGGGCTCGGGCTGGGGAGCTTCAGTGCGTCGAGGGGAATCCGTTTCAGTGCTTGCCTCGGGCGGAGGTGGGCCGGAGCAAAGGGAACCGCGGCGAGGTGGGGGCGCCGGCGGCAATGGAGGCGCGGTGGCTTTCCAGGCGCGCGAGGGGGGGCTCTGTTCGGCTTTTTATAGGCGCAAGGGAGGGAGGAGGGGTCCAGGCAGGGCTGGGCCGGGCGGCACGACGGGGGCACGCCGTTGGGCGCCTGGGCGGCGGCCAGTGGCTGGGCGGCGCGGCGGTGCAGCAGAGCGCCGGAGGTCTGGCGCGCGCAGCTGGGTGCACTCGGGTTGGGCAGAGGCGTGGGCGTGGGGGAGGCAAAGCCGCTGCGGCAGGGAGCGACGGCCATTGGCTTGGCGCGGCGTGGGGGCAGGAATCGCCGGCGACGTGGCGTGCGGCTGTCGGGCGAGCGCGCGGTGCAGCAGAGGAGGGGGAGGTGAGGGACCTGGATGCAAGAATTCGAAAGGTTTCAGGGGGCTGGGTGCAAACAGGGCGTTTTCTCCTCTTTCTGATTTGAATTTCAAAACCTTTTGAACACGAAAGTTGTTCAAAATAAAAAGTTCTACAACTTTGGTTTCAGGCAAAATCTCATTTGGCTTATGGTTTTGAAAGTTAAATTTTAAAAGTTCAAAAGTAACCAAATGTGCTCAAATTAAATTTGAATTCCAACTGAACTCGTTTTAATTCTTTCCACCCTTTCATTAGTTGGTTTAATCATAGAGTTAGGCTAATGACATTGATTTTGGAAATGTAATTACCAGGGTTGTCACAGCTGTATGGTCAATATAAATAATAACATTTGCACCATCAAGTAAGATCTAAACTTGCCAATAGCAAAAAAGATAGCCAGGAGCTCTTTTTCAGTGGTGCATAATTTAATTTAGCTCCTGTCAAAGTTTTGCTAGCATAAGCAATGGCATGGTGCTTCTTATCTTTGGTTTGGCCAAGGACCGCCCCAACTGCATAATCACTAGTATCACACATTATTTCAAACGACAGACACCAATCAGGGGGTTGAATGGTTGGAGCTAAAATGAGTGCTTCTTTTAAGATAAGAAATGCTTTTAAACACTCATTGGTAAATTCAAAAGGTGCATCCTTAGCTAAAAGGCTCGTGAGGGGTCTAGCGATCTATGAGAAATCCTTAATGAAACGCCGATAGAACCCTGCATGGCCTAGAAAGCTATGGATTCCCTTAATGTTCACCGGAGGTGGGAGCTGTTCTATGACCTCGATTTTTGCTCTATCCACCTCGATCCCCCTCTCGGACACAAGGTGCCCAAGAACGATGCCTTCACTGATCATAAAGTGGCACTTTTCCCAGTTTAGCACCAGGTCCTTTTCTTGGCACCTTTGCAAGACCTTGTCTAAATTGTCAAGATAATGACCAAATGTTTTCCCATAGATGGAAAAGTCATCCATGACAACTTCCATGATTTCCTTGATCATGTCAGAGAAAATAGACATCATGCACCATTGAAAAGATGCAGGAGCGTTACAAAGCCCGAACGACATTCCACGATCAGCATAGGTTTTGTATGGGCATGTAAACATGGTGTTGACACCAGATTTTGACACGTATTGAATCGGCGTCAGGAGGAGAAGATTGGCCGATGAAGCAGATCTGAAAGCTACAATAAGGAATCGGTCGGTTGAGGTAACAGTTGAAAATCGGCCGATTGATGGCGCAGCCTATGCCAACAGGGTGGGATTATTCCAGAAGATCCTGGTCAAAAGCTGGTCAACAAGGCATGCTAAGTCGGTCGGGAAGCAATTGAAGAGGTCCTAAATGGATTAGGAAACGGCGGCGGAAGATTCTGCGGGAGTCCGTTTCCTTTTTAAAAGTTATTATAGATATAGTAGTTTTCCTGTTTTTTAAATAAGGTTGTAACAAGTCGTAATCGACCAGGAGTCCTAGTTTCAGGGTATAAATAGGAGTCGCTAGGGCTTTGCGATCAATCAATACATCAATCAACAACAATACTTCTACTTTTCCAGCAAATTACTTTCAAGTCGGCGACTTCGCCAATATTTTATCCTTCCACGAGTTCGTACGGATTGGCAGGGCTGCATCAACTTGATCTCCGGCCAATTGGTAGGTTCCGCTTACCGAGTAATATCCGAGCTTTAGCTACGGGCGCATCGCTGTGGCTTCGTTTGGATTTATTCACCAGTTATCGATATTCACTAGAATTGCAACTTTTACCTGTTATTCTAGTATTATCACAAGTTATCCAGCTTGAGATCAGGATAATCGGCTTCGTCATTGTTCTCCTTCGATTTATTATCTCACAGCCGATTAGATCTATTTCAAGTGTTATCCTTGCAGTAGTCGTCTAGATCGCTCCAGCAGTTTTCTTTATGATTACTATACGATCATCGGTTGATCCATAGCCGATCATCTCTACAGCAAATCGGCCGATTCGCTGCCGACGCGTTCCTCAGGACAGATCGGAACCCCAGCCGATCGACGCGCCTGGAATTTAATACTCTATTTCCTTGTCAATCAACAGGTCAGATTGACTGGCACGCCGCGCGAACTGCACCAGGGCGATAACCCGAACAGGAGCTAAGCAGATTCTCCCGGGTCGTGTGTCCGACGCTGAAGACCCATCGGCCGATTCCTATCCGGCCGATTTTAGCGCCTACACACTTTTGGCACGCCCGGTGGGACCATCCAAGATCTGATATGTCGAAGAACGCAGAAATCTCTGACAGCAACATCATTGAGGTCACAGAAGCTGATCTCAAGGACGACCAGAGGGAAGAACTGGCCAAACACCTAGAAGACTACAAGAAGATGTACCTCCAGTCGTTCAGTCGTACCAGGAGCGGGGAGGCAGTCAAGAAGGATTCGGGCAAGATGTCAGAGATGATTCAACAGTCCGTGTATCAAGCATTCATTGACCAATCCTCGGTGATGAGCAACACGGTGTATAACGCCGTCGTCAACTCTCTGGCCAGCGGAGCCGTCCAAGGCTATCAGGGACCGGCATATACCCCTCCAACTACTCTGCCAGCCAGAAGCCTACCATACACATCCCAATCGGCTCCTCAGCCGATATTGACGCAACGCGAGGGATACAGCTCTCCACCACCTCCGGCGTCTCCAAGATACAGCGGTGCACCATGTCTCCCGTCGCTAGCGCTGCTTCAACCCGTTCAGATGGCTTCTGTGCAAACACTACCTACAAGCTCAGCGTCTTGGGGGACGTCAGCCACAGCGTATTTTCCTGAGCCAGCGAACGGGCATGGCACTTATTCGGTTCACGTGCCATACCAACCGGCCGCCCGGCCGACGGTTTCCCAGTATCAGCCGATTTTACCAGAAATCGGCAGGGGGGCAAACACTGTGGAAGCATTCAGAGGCACGGCGCCAGCAGTGACGTACGAAGGGGGTGCGGACTCGTTTCATCATCAACTATCGACCGCTCATCAAAATTCGCCGATTCATCACCCGGCCATACCAGCCCTTCAGCATATGCCTGCGCCGCGAACAACTGTTCATCAGCAACAGGTGGACTGGACGGCAAGAATAGCAGAAGTGATCCAAGATCAGTTTGGACTGAAGCCGAAAGTTCAAACTTATACTTACAAGACGCCGTATCCATCGGCCTATGACTCGCTGCCGTTCCCACACCGATACAAAGTTCCTGATTTCACCAAGTTCTCAGGGACGGATGACACATCCACTGTGGAGCATATCAACCGATTCATCATCCAGTGCGGAGAAGCTGCCACGCAAGATGCTCTGAGGGTGCGTTTATTTTCATCATCTCTCTTCGGATCGGCCTTCCAGTGGTTCACTACTTTACCGCCAAATTCTATCGTCACGTGGGCCGATCTGGAGAAACAATTCCACAAGTACTTCTATGCAGGAGTACACGAGATGAAGATCTCGGATTTGACCAGCCTCAGGCAGAGGAGCGATGAACCAGTGACAGGGTATATACAGAGGTTCAGAGAAATCAGAAACAAATGCTACAGTCTGGCTCTGACCGATGCACAGTTGGCCGATATCGCTTTCCAAGGCCTCTTGCCACAAATCAAAGAGAGATATGCCGCCCAAGAGTTTGAAAGCCTGAGCCAAATCGTCCACCGATTGTCAGGGCAAGAGGTCCGGCCGTTCGAACAACGGAGGAACTTCCAAAAGAAGGTGGCATACTTGGAGGGTTCTGAATCCGATGCGGAGGAAGAAATCGACCTGGCAGAATGGGTAAAAGGGAAAAAACCAATATCTTGCCCCTTTGGCAAGAAGGAGCCAGAGACATTCGGCTTTGACACGTCAAAGGCCGATAAAATTTTTGATCTACTGCTTCAAGAGGGGCATATTAAGCTGTCTCAACATCACACCATCCCTACGGCCGATCAACTTAGGAAGATAAAATACTGCAAGTGGCACAACGCTACTTCTCATGATTCAAACGAATGTAAAGTCTTCTGCCAGCAGATACAATCGGCCATTGAACAGGGGCGGCTTAAGTTTGACACTCCAACAAAATCAGTAAAGCCGATGAAGATAGATCAGCATCCCTTCCCGACCAACACGGTTAACGCTGGGGGAACCTCAAGTCAAACCAAGGTGCTGACGTCAGAATCGGCGAGAAGAGGCAGATCACGACGGAAGAAATCAGAAGGAACAGGCGAGGGCCAGAACAACCACGCAGGCCCGTCACCTCCCAATTCTTACTAAGTAAATATCGGCAGCAGCAAGAACAGGCAAGATACCAGGAGGAGACGATACGCCGGCACGAAGATCACTGGCAATGTCCGTTCTTTATCCACTGCTGCGAGAACGATATCAGATTGCCATCTGCCGACAACTGTCCGGAGTGTAACGGATTGAGCTGCAACGATCGCCCGAGGCCACACTCTAGGGACAGAGGATCAGAGCCGATCAACCGAAATCGGCGCGAAGAACGGCGCGTTTCGGTGCATGATCGGCTGGGGGGCAGAGTTGACCAGTGCAACAGGTCAAAAAGCAAGATCGGCCAGCAAGATGGACTGGGGGGCAGGATCAGCGCGCACGATCGGCTGGAAGAGATGGCCGATGATAGGGTGCCAGACGAAGATCCCCTAGGAAGGGAACCAGATTGGGAATACGCCAGATCATCAGCCAAGCCAGTGAATCCCAGGTGGTGTCCCGATGGCCTATCCAGATCCCAAAAGCGAAGGATCCAACGCCTACGCCAGTTGGAACATCAAGAAGAAGAACAAAGGCAGGCGCCAGAGAAAAGGAATGTGAAGTCTCGAGTTTGGCGCCCAAAGAAAAACGATCAAGAAACGAGCAACCAAGAATCGGCAGCCGAAATTGATATGGTATTCATACTGCCGATGGAGTTCATGGCGCCCAACGATCGGGATAGAGTAACAAGAACAGAGGAGGAAGAAATGGCACAACTAGTGTTAGAGCCGATGACTGCTACGTTTGAGAAACTAGAAGAGGAAAAACGACAGCATCTTAAGGCGCTGTTTCTCAAAGGGTATGTCAACGGAAGACCCGTCACCAGATTACTGGTAGATGGAGGCGCGGCAGTCAACATCATGCCGTATGCCATGTTCCGCAAGCTGGACAAGGGCGATGACGACCTCACCAAGACGGACATGATGCTGAAGGATTTCGAAGGCAACGTGTCACCTGCCCGCGGAGCGCTCTGCGTCGACCTCACCATCGGCAGTAAGACCCTCCCTACTACTTTCTTCGTTATTAATGGCAAGGGGTCCTATAATATGGTACTTGGTCGCGACTGGATATACGCAAACTGCTGTATCCCATCTACTATGCATCAATGCCTTGTGCAATGGGTCGGCGACAGTACAGAGATAGTCGCTGCCGATTCCGTCTACAGCGTTGCAGCGGCCGACACACAACAGTGGAGCTGCGAACACGTCAAGTGTATATCTGGTAGGACTTGGGACACTGACTTCCTAAGAGTGTCTGATTTTGGTCTACAGCCGATCCAAGCAGTCGGCTCTGAAGATTCAGAATAAATGGATCAACTCGTCCGAGAAGATGGGAAGCTTGGACATGGGTTTACGTCGGCCGATTTATTAGAGTTGGTAGATTTGGGAGATAGCAGCAAGTCAAGGCCGACGTACATTAGTGCCAATTTGGATTATGAGTACAAATGTAAATTGGTAAGTTTATTAAAAGAGTTCAAGGATTGCTTTGCTTGGGAATACCATGAGATGCCTGGACTAGACCGGTCTATTGTTGAACACCGGTTACCTATAAAATCAGGATATCGGCCATATCAGCAACCTGCTCGACGGTGTAACCCCAAAATTCTACCTGACATAAAGGCCGAAATTACAAAGTTGATTGAGGTAGGATTTATTCGGCAGTGTCGCTACGCCAAATGGATTTCTAACATTGTGCCTGTATACAAAAAGAATGGAAAATTACGTGTGTGCATCGATTTCAGGAACTTGAATCAGGCTACGCCGATGGATGGATATCCGATGCCAACGGCCGATATCTTGGTGGATGCTGCCGCAGGCCACAAAGTCATAAGTTTCATGGATGGGAATGCCGGGTACAATCAGATATTAATGGCCGAGGAAGATATTTCGAAAACGGCTTTTAGGTGTCCAGGCCATCTTGGTTTATTTGAATGGGTGGTTATGACTTTCGGCTTGGAGAACGCCGGCGCCACATACCAACGGGCCATGAACTACATCTTCCACAAGCTCATTGGTTCTTCGGTGGAAATTTATATAGATGACGTCGTGGTCAAGTCAAAAGGTCACCAAGATCATCTGGCCAATTTACAGGAAGTGCTGGAGTGCACAAGGAAATATGGGCTGAAGATGAACCCAAACAAGTGTGCATTTGGCGTGTCGGCCGGGCAATTCTTAGGATTTATGGTCCATGAGCGCGGGATAGAAGTCAACCGCAAGACCATAGACGCCATCAACAAAGTGGTGGCCCCACAAAACAAAACTGAGCTGCAGTCCCTCATTGGCAAAGTCAACTTCATCCGAAGATTCATATCCAATCTGTCAGGACGTATTCAGGCTTTTACCCCTCTGTTGAAATTAAAGCCCGACCAGGAATTCATATGGGGAGAAGGACAGCGCAAGGCACTGGAGAATATCAAGCAGTATCTGATTTCACCTCCAGTATTCGTTCCACCACAGCCTGGTAAGCCGTTCAAGTTATATTTATCGGCTAATAAACAGGCTATTGGATCGGCGTTGGTACAGGAGTTTGAAGGGAAAGAACGAGTGGTATACTACGTCAGCAGAGGACTTTTAGACGCCGAAACAAGATATTCCTCAGTGGAGCGACTATGCCTGTGCTTGTACTTTTCATGTACTAAGCTCAGGCACTATTTGCTGTCAGCAGAATGCACAGTCGTGTGCAAGGATGATGTGGTGAAGTATATGCTATCATTGCTGATTTTGAAAGGGCGGATTGGGAAATGGATCCTGGCTCTATCAGAGTTCGATTTAAGGTATGAATCAGCCAAAGCCGTCAAAGGTCAAGTGATGGCCGATTTCGTAGTTCAGCATTGCGGACCAGAAATTGCCACCGTTGAACCAGTTCCATGGACTCTATATTTTGATGGTTCTTCATGTGGGGTCGGATCAGGAATCGGCATCGTTCTTGTGTCGCCTCGGGGGGCAACTTATGATTTCTCTCTGCCGATAGAAGCCTCTGCAACTAATAACCAGGCGGAATATCGAGTTGTTCTGAAAGGCATCCAATTATTAAGGGAAGTCAGAGCTGATGCAGTTGAAATCTTTGGGGACTCCATGCTCATTGTGGATCAGTTAACGGGACGATCTGAGTGCAAGGATGACGTCTTGAGGATCTATTATGAGGAGTGTCTTCAACTTTTGAAGGAATTCAAATCTGCAATAATTGAGCATATCCCCATGAATTATAATGAAGAAGCCAACAGACTGGCCCAACATGCTTCTGGATATCGGCCAATTCGGGGAGCGATGTTGCTAGAGCTCGCGGCCGATGACTGGCGAAAGGATATCGCTGATTACCTGAGAAATCCATCCCAAAAGGTGAATCGGCGAACATGTTTTCAGGCTACAAAGTATGTGTTGCTTGAAGATGATTTATTTTATCGGACGATTGATGGAGTTCTTCTCAAATGCCTGGGAACAGAAGAGGCAAAGGTTCTGATGGGAGAAATCCATGAAGGCGTGTGTGGAGCTCATCAATCGGCTCATAAAATGAAATGGATGATCAGGAACAATGGATATCATTGGCCGACCATTCTTGAAGATTGTTTCAGGTACTACAAAGGATGCCAAGAATGTCAGAGGTTTGGCAATGTGCAGTGCGCACCAGCATCGGCTATGAATCCGATAATTAAGCCGTGACATTTTAGGGGTTGGGGAATAGATCTCATCGGACAGGTTCATCCTCCATCTAGCAAAGGGCATAAGTTCATATTGGTGGCTACAGATTATTTTACTAAGTGGGTGGAGGCAGTTCCTTTAAGGAACGTGACATCGGCCGATATGATTGAATTTGTTAAAAGCCATATTATATATCGATTTGGTATTCCTCAAACCATCACAACTGATCAAGGGACAATGTTCACTTCTGGAGAATTCGGAGAGTTCGCCGCCGATATGGGGATTAAATTATTAAATTCTTCTCCATACTATGCTCAGGCCAATGGCCAGGCAGAGTCGTCTAACAAGGGGATAATCAAGCTAATCAAGAGGAAGATAGAAGAGCAACCCAAGAAGTGGCATATGTCTTTAGCTGAATCTTTATGGGCATACAGGATGGCTTGTCATGGGGCCACTAAAATATCCCCTTATCATTTGGTTTATGGTCATGAAGCGGTCTTGCAATGGGATATAAGGACATGGTCAAGATGTACATCGTTACAGGATCAGTTAACGGCCGATGACTATTCCTTTCTCATGAAAGACGAACTTGACGATTCGGCGGGTTTACGGTTAAGAGCCCTAATTAGTATAGAGGAAAACAAGAAAAGGGTGGCCAGATGGTATGACAAAAAGGTCAAGGTTAAGCAGTTCTCTCAAGGGGATTTGGTATGGAAGTTGGTGCTGCCGATAGGGTCCAAATATTCCAAATTCGGTAAATGGTCACCCACTTGGTAAGGGCCGTATAGAATCGGCCGATGTGCCCCTAGGAATGCATATATTCTGGAAACAGTCGAAGGAGAGAAATTCCCAAGAGCTTTAAATGGATGATATCTGAAGAGGTACTATCCAAGCATTTGGGTAGACGCATAACTTACAGCAAAATATGTCAAGATTACATGGCCAACATGGTAGAAGTCGCCCTTAGAATAAAAATGCCGGTGTATCTACTGATTATGCCTACGCTGGATTTCTCTCTCGATGCGACCTAGTTTTATCATGAGGGTGAGCCTCTTCTCTTGCAAGTCCTCTGCAGTGGCTCCAGTTTCAGCTTTGTTGCAGAGTTCTTTCAGCAGGCGGGTCTTCTCCTCTTCCAGATATGTCATGGTGACTTCAGTTGTAGCTTTACAAGGAAGTGAAGAATTTTTGTTGGAAGATAGTCGTTTGCGGGCCAAAAAATGAGCACTTATGAGGTCCGAATATTCCTGGACAGCGGCAGGAACATGATCTCTGAGTTCCTCAGCATGAGTCCTTATCAGATTTCTGTCTGCCTGTGATAATGGCTCTTCTGAATGCATGATTTCTATCGCTCGTTCTAGATCAGGGCTGAGACGGTTTGGCTGAACAGAGATAAAAGGAGTTACCCAGTATTGGAGCGATTTGAAATGCTTAAGAAAAAGGTAGAGGGGGGGTTCATACCTGGTTGACAGAGGAAGAGGATGAAGAGGACGAACAAGACATCTTGCCGTTCAGTTGGGACAGTAAAAGAAGAAGAAAAGATAAGTGATGCGTGTGCCTCTAGAGATGGTGAACGGTCTGCGTATAAATGAAGAGGAGGTAGATGGATGGTGAAACACGTCCTATCGGAGTAAATGCGTACATAAATGCGAGGCAGACTGAAAAAGCAGTTCAAAACCAAATCGGCGCAGTGGCATTAAAGGAGCAATAATGTTTAACATATTTTTTTTACAGCCCAAGAAAAGCATCTATGGCTACAATCGCTCATCGTCTAATTTGATCGGCCGATTCTACTATTCTCTGATCATTTTCGGCCGATCCTGGTACTTCTGACACGCGGCGACGGAGCCTTATTGTTTCACGGGCCAGATTTTGTCTTTCTTGCTTCAGCTCGCTGATCATGGTTGGGAGTTCTTGGAGCTTCTTCTCTTCAGCAGCTATCTCTTTGGTTATCTGTTCCATTTCCTTGGCTAGTTCTACTCTCCTCCTTTTCAGCCGATCTATTGCACCGACGATGTCCGGACGGCAGTTCTCGAGGGAGTTGATTCTGTGGTGTACTTCCTGAGCCCGGTGCTTGTATGAGTCGACGTCCTCCTGAGTTTTGGCCATCTGAGTACGATCGGCCATACGTTGCAGCGCCCTGGAGACCGGAATCTGCATGCCCTCTATGTAGGAAGCATACCCCAAGTCTTCCGACACTTCATCCGGGATGTGATCTTTGACCTCATTGAAAAGTCGTCGGATCGGCGATGCATCTTCCACCAATCGGCCGATGTCACCTTGGAGGAGGGTACGAATGCTTTCGAGCTTAGAGCGGACATCGTCGGAGGTAGAGCTCGATGGAACCGCATGTGAAGCGATTTCTTCTTCATCGGCCAAGGAGACAACAAAGGAAAAGATGCTATTGTTGGGGGTATCTTGCTCCTGTAAGGGAACAAAGCAAAGGGTAAGCAAGCGGTGAAAGGAAATCGGCCGATTCTGATGGTAAGATTGTTACCTCTTTGAAACGAATCTCTCTTGCCTGCGCCGGTGGAAGTATTTCCCTTGCTTCAGGGACTGGTGCACTTGGTTCGCCAGAAGAAGAAGATTTGATCATTATCGGTGCTCCGCTTGGGCCAGCTTCCTGAGAAAGGCATAAATTCCTGTGAAAATACAATGAGAAAATGAAATGAGAGGGTAGTGGAAATTTTTCATGCCTCTGTGGGTCCCCCGGCCGATTCCTGCTGTGGAGTTATGATCGGCGTACCCAAGTCGACCTGCATCAAAATTGGTTAAGTTTCCTGAATATTAAGGATGCAGGGTAAGAGATCATGTACCTCGGCCACAGGAGCTGCTGTAATCTCAGTTCCCACTTGAGACATGGCCGATAGTTGCGGGGACTGTGGTGGGACAACTTGTGCAGCCTGGTAAAGGAATGGAATTGATGTCAGTAGAAGATTTGGGATATATGAGATAAATAAAGTTACCTGGACAGCTTCTACTAAGAGATATGCTGCAGCAGCCCCGGCTTCGGCGGTGACTTGGGGATCGGCCGTCTCGACCACTGGTAGAGGTGAAGGACCTGGGGTCTCGGCGCGTATCACTTCCATCTGATCGGCCGATCCAACACGGGGAGTCTCGGCCGATACTGCTGCCATCTGGCTAGCCGATCCGACACGGGAAATTTCAGCCGATGCTATTATCGCCCGATCGGCCGATCCAATGCGAGCTCGCATCCGACGGTTGGATATCTTTGGTGTCCGTCTTTTGGGCGCGCGTCTTGATCGGCCGGTGGAGATATCTCTGATAGATGGAGCATGGAAGCCGATGAGTGGGTACGCTGTGTATTGGTGATGGCTATCGATCGGCCGGCCGCTTCGACTCCGCATTGGGGGAGCATGGCTTTCAGACTGAAGAGGTAAACATAAGTTAACAGCGAGATGATAATGCAACATTGAAATCGGCTAAGGAGAAAGGGACATACCGCAGCATTTGGGTCGATGTTCTTTGGGTCCAGAATGTTGCAGTAAGTTGATGGGGATTTACAGAAAAGATGCTGCTTCCATTCTGCCCACCATAATTTATACTGTTGAGTGGCGAAAGAGGCAACTGACCAGCCGTTCAAGTCAATGGTGCTGGAGTCGGGTACTAAATCGCACAATCGGCTGTAGTCAAGACTTGAAGTTAATCCGTCTCTGAATTTTGCTTGGTCGGCGAAATAGACTCGAATCGGCAATTGGCCAAAACCTAGTTGCCTTGCTGCAGCCGACGGGCAGTAGAACTCATAAGTGGGTGAGTCCTTTCCTGAGAAGAAGTTAGCCGGCAAAATTCCCGGCTTAATCAAGACGTCCATCAATTCTCTATCAAATGTATGGGTGGAGAAGTCGAAGCATACAGGCAATTCAAAAATTGGCTCTGCGGTCCGATATGGATACCAGATGATCATCTCCTCACTAAGTCCATTATAGAAACATCTGAAATATTCGGCTACGCGGGTAGCGGTGAACTGGCAGCCAGGAAAGGCCGATGCCGCCTCTCCAACAGATCTGCAGCGGCGACGGACCGATGGATTGTCCTCTGACTCGATGTTGGGAAAGGTCTTTGTCTCTATCCTTTGCTGAGAGACTTTGCTCATGTGTAGATTGAGCCAGAGGGTGATGAACCACCAAGGACCGCCTAGATTCCCTATCGGCTCTCCTTTCGACAACTTGACGCCGATTTGATGCATCAGATGGTATGCCGATCCCAGCAAATATTTACCGAGGGGGATGGCCGACCCTTGTGCAAGAGACTCTGCCAAAGCTTGAGTGTTGGAAGTGGGCCCGACCGCTCTGCCACAGAAGAAGTGTTTCTCCAGCCACATCATCAAGAAGGCGGTGTGCTCCCTCTATGAGACTGTCCCTGTCTTCATGTTTTTACTGATGTATCCTTTCCACCCGCCGATTCCTTTGGTCTCCAGCCGATGAGATGGCTTGAACAGATAATTGAAGGGGGTATCGGCGGAGGAAACATCTAGGCCGGTCAGCAGCAGGACATTGGCCAAGGTCGGGGTCATGGGTCCGTGTCCAAAAAGGAATGCGTTAAGTGCATCGGACCAGAAGTAAGAGGCTGCCATAACCAAAGGTTCGTTTTTTTCCATCTGAGACAGGGATAAGTCTATGCACTGGCCGATTTTAAGTTCTTCCCATTGGATTTTCCAAGACCCGGCTACCCTTTGGTACCATTCTCTCCACCCGGGTGTTTCGTTCGGCCAGGATCTGAATGCGCCTACCCAGTGATCTAAATCCATGGGTGACTGCTTAAAGGGGATCCTATGAGTTTCTAAATTGATTAGATCCGTTGGATCAGGGCTCCCCATAGGGCCTAGACAGATGAGATCAGGAGACTCTGAGAGAGGAATGGTGATCCTGTGCCTAAAGGCCTAAAAAGAAAGGGAAAAAAGGGAAGAAACTAAGAAAAGGACCGGAAAATACTGAAGCAGTAGAAAGGCGAAAAGGAAAAACTTTCGGGCATTTACCTCTGGGATGGAAGCCATCGTCGCCGATGACGCCGCTAGGGAAGCCGCCGATTGGGCCGCCGCCGCCAAAGGAGCAGCCGATGGAGCCTCTGTAGATGGGGTGGTCGCCGATGGAGACGCCATTGGGGGTCGGAGCAGGCTGCGGATGAGATCGCCGGAGAAGGGGGAGCGCTTGGGAATCGAAGGAACTTGGAGGAAGATGAACAGTGATGCGACAGAGAGGATGCTGGATTCGTAGAGGAGGAGAGGCGGAGAAAACCAGTACTTAAGAGAGATAAGGGGGGCAAGGGCAAAGATGGTATTTTTACCGCGCCGTCTACACGAGTTCCAGGGGAGCGGACGTTTCGCGCGCCCGGTTCGAGGAAATTGCAATCATTGTGCCGCGGAACGGAAGGAGATTTTTACTGCGCCCGTTTCGGAGAAGAGGATTAAAGAAAAGAGTTTCGAAGGAAAAGTTATATTTTACTCCGAAACTGGGGGGCATGTGTTGACGCCAGATTCTGACACGTATTGAATCGGCGTCAGGAGGAGAAGATTGACCGATGAAGCAGATCTGAAAGCTACAGTAAGGAATCGGCCGGTTGATGTAACAGTTGAAAATCGGCCGATTGATGGCGCAGCCTATGCCAATAGGGTGGGATTATTCCAGAAGATCCTGGTCAAAAGCTGGTCAACAAGGCATGCTAAGTCGGTCGGGAAGCAATTGAAGAGGTCCTAAATGGATTAGGAAACGGCGGCGGAAGATTCTGCGGGAGTCCGTTTCCTTTTTAAAAGTTATTATAGATATAGTAGTTTTCCTATTTTTTAAATAAGGTTGTAACAAGTCGTAATCGACCAGGAGTCCTAGTTTCAGGGTATAAATAGGAGTCGCTAGGGCTTTGCGATCAATCAATACATCAATCAACAACAATACTTCTACTTTTCCAGCAAATTACTTTCAAGTCGGCGACTTCGCCAATATTTTCTCCTTCCACGAGTTCGTACGGATTGGCAGGGCTGCATCAACTTGATCTCCAGCCAATTGGTAGGTTCCGCTTACCGAGTAATATCCGAGCTTTAGCTACGGGCGCATCGCTGTGGCTTCATTTGGATTTATTCACCAGTTATCGATATTCACTAGAATTGCAAGTTTTACCTGTTATTCTAGTATTATCACCAGTTATCCAGCTTGAGATCAGGATAATCGGCTTCATCATTGTTCTCCTTCGATTTATTATTTCACAGCCGATTAGATCTATTTCAAGTGTTATCCTTGCAGTAGTCGTCTAGATCGCTCCAGCAGTTTTCTTTACGATTACTATATGATCATCGGCTGATCCATAGCCGATCATCTCTACAGCAAATCGGCCGATTCGCTGCCGACGCGTTCCTCAGGACAGATCGGAACCCCAGCCGATCGACGCGCCTGGAATTTAATACTCTATTTCCTTGTCAATCAACAGGTCAGATTGACTGGCACGCCACGCGAACTGCACCAGGGCGATAACCCGAACAGGAGCTAAGCAGATTCTCTCGGGTCGTGTGTCCGACGCTGAAGACCCATCGGCCGATTCCTATCCGGCCGATTTTAGCGCCAACACATGGTCTTGCTCTGATCATTAGGGTCGATGGGAATTTGATGATAACCTGAATAGCCATCAAGGAAATAGAAGAAAGAGTGCTTCACCAACTGTTCTAACATTTCATCAATGAAGAGCAGCGGGAAGTGATCTTTCTTTGTTGCCGAGTTGAGCTTCCGGTAATCAATGCACATTCTCCTTCCCATGACGGTTCGTTGAGGGATAAGCTCATTTTTATTGTTTTCAACGACCGTCATTCCCCCCTTCTTCGGCACAACTTGGACGGGACTCACCCACTAGCTGTGTGGCACGGGATAGATTATCCCGGTGTGCAAGAGCTTAAGGACCTCTTCCTTAATGATTTCCCTCATCATGTTGTTCAACCTACGCTGTGGTTCCCTAGAAGGTGTGCTGGTTGGGTCTAATGGGATGCGATGCGTGCAAAGGGTAGGACTGATTCCCTTGAGGTCCTGGAGTGAGAACCCGAAGACGGGCCGATGCTTTTCTAGAATGGCTATTAGCTTGGCCGTTTCCTTGTCAGAAAGTTTATCACTAATGATGATGGGAGATTCGGTATTGCCGTTCAAGAAAGCATAGCGGAGGCTCGAAGGCAGGGGTTTCAGCTCGATTGGTGGACGTGTTGGCCGTTCGTGCGTGGGTAGCTCAAGAGTCTCCACTAGATCATCTTCCTCTTGGATAAAGAGTTTAGCATTTTTTCTAGGGATGTTTCAAGGGTATTGAAGGGTGAAATGACTAACACTTCCTTAAGCGGCTCCTCTTGGGGGAGAGGATCAGAAACTGCGTTCCTTGATCATGAGATTAGCATGGAATAGGTTCTTCCCCCAAGGGTTACGTCAAGGGTTCATAGTGTGGATACCTCTAGGAACAGCTACTCAACGGGATGCCCTATTAGCATGTCGAAGTATTGGACTTCGAAGACATGGAAATCTAGGGCGATCTCGACATCTTCGTGCCAAACTGGCACGTCGTGTATAATCCCAAGGCCTTGTATGATGGAGAGTGGTGAGATCCGGAAGAATTTCATGGTTGGAAAGAAAGAATTTTTGCCTAGATGGTCAAGAGCAAAAGAGGCGGAAATGATGTTTGCTCCAACCGTGGTATTATAAAGAGTTGCGGCTGCAGTTCCTTGGATGAAGCATTGGATGGTTAAGGAGGGGTTATGAATTTGAATTGCTTCAAAAGAAAATTCCCCTTTTTGTAGTCATTCACTGCTCATGACAGTTGTCAACCCCTTGATGGTCTCTTTAAGGGAAGCCTTATCAAGAGGATCAAAAGGGGCTACTGGAACTGGAGGTCTCTTTTGATGGGGTTACATCGAGGTGTTTCCGAAGTTTGAAATAAGTCCTCTCGATGTTGAAAGGGACCTCTGGAGGTTAAATTTCTTCTTCCTCCAGTGTTCTAGGTTCGGGGGAAGATTTGAAGGTTGTTCTGGGAAGGTTAGCAAAAGGGGTGCAGATTCAACCAATGGAACTTCTTCTTGGCTTGATGGCTCATCAACTGGAAGGGGCTCGGTAGGGGAGGTGTTTTCTAAGATACGGTCTAGAAGTTCTTCTCCTTCGGCCACGGTTTTGTGCGTGAAAGATCCCCTAGCAATGATATCAAGCTGTAGGGCAGACTCCTTACTAAGCCCTAACTAAAAGTCTTGAAGCAACACATGGTCGGGAATAGACAAGTCTGGGCCAGCATGGATTAGCTGTGAAAACCTAGCCCAGGCCACACCTATGGTTTTCTTTTCGTCCTGACAAAAGTCGAGGATCTCTTTTTGTAGGGAAGCAATGCGAGAAATAGGAAAGAACACAAGACAGAACCTATCCCTTAGTTCATCCCATTCTCCGTTTACCTTCCCTACGTTATGGACGTACCATTGCTTCGCTCTCTCATCAAGGGAGATAGAAAACAACTTCCACTGAAGTGTTTCTTGTGCCATGCCCGAAATGGTCAAGGATGAGCACAATTGCTCGAACTCTCATAGGTGGTGGTAAGGGTTTTCATCATTAAAGCCTGAGAAGGATTGTTCCCAAACCATGGCAATGAAGCCAGGATGGAGTTCATAGCCAGAAGTTGTGATGAGCTTGGAAGATTGTGGTGGCTCTAAGAACTCACCCTTGGGAGCAGAAAGTTTTTGGATACAAATTTGCTCCATGGTAACAAAAAAGGATAAAAGAAAGAGAAAGGTAAAAGAAAAGAAACATGGGTAAACTAGGATCGAAGATCACTACAACAACCGTTCCCTAGCAACGGCGCCAGAAATGGTTGTTGGTATTTCTTAACGATTACGAATAAATCCACAAGCGCATGGATATACCACTGTAGCACTTTACCCAGAGAATATTCAGGGTATCGAATTTTCTCAAGGAACGAAGGTGTAACGGTCTTCTAGCTAGTTTACCTTGATGAACAAGAGATAGAATAGCCTCGAGTAGTGTGGTTTGTCTAAGGGAAAGGAACAAGGAAGGATAAACTCAAGTTATTACTCGTTTACTTCACGCACCGGTCTGACCCTGGTCTGCCAATACCCTCAGGATATTAGCTCTACTCCAAACCCGAACGTGGGGGATTTCAGAGGACGTATAGGTCTGTCACCATCTGCTGCCTACCCCGCAATATTGTGGGGCTCGCAGCAAACAAAGGTTATCTAAGGCCTAAACACCATATTTATGCCATCGACTACTACTCTAGCATTGCACAGAGTTTACCTATCTTTATCAGGGGCTCTCTATTAGAGTATCTGCTACATGAACGGATGATGAACCCGCAAATAACAACAAGAGAATAACTTAACCAAGAACTTTACCACTTAGATAAACTCAGGTACTTAGTCAAAAGATTCGTACCTGCCGAGGTACAAGGTAGAAGAGAGACGCTGACAAGTCCGGCTCTTCTCCAACCTTCTCCTCACACACTTCCAATCCTAATGCTACAAAGTAAGGTGGAGTCCCGTTTCTCTTCTTCTCCAAATGTGTTGTGTCTTGTGGGTGTCTCCTCTCCACCTTTTATCGCTTCTAAGGTCGGTCTGGGGTCGTGGTATACAAGGAAACACATGGGCACCGCCTCCAAGAGGATAAGAGCAAATCTTCTGCCATGCTGCACCTGGACGGGAGCCAGGGAAGGTTCGGCCAACCCTAGGGATCGGCCGACCCCCTGGTGGGCTCTTTGGCCACCGACTTCGCTCTTCATGCTGACATGTGGGTTCTGATCTTATCCCTTGGGTGTTTGCCGCCTTATTACATCGGTTTGGTCTCTTTAGTGGGCCCTTCTTGTAAGTGAGACGCATGAAGGGATCCTCTGCGTTCACTTGTGTTTTCTCTCATGTTTCACTTGTAGAAGCATGCGAATCATAATTCACCAAAACTTGACGAACCAATTAGAATAAAACCCTATAGCTAAGTTTGGTGATTATTTTAATATTGAAAGATGCAGAAGCTGACGGTTGATTTTGGACTTAAGGACCGTCAAAAATAGGTACCAAGGATCATGCAACTAGGGTTTCAATAAACTCCTACAAACTTAATGCACAATACCTTATATAAATAAATGTTGCATAAGTTTAAAATAGGGGTTATGCTCCGGAGCTTGCCTTCTTTGGCAAAGTAAGCCTTGGACTCTTCCGAACTTTGGTTTGGGTCTTCAGCGACTTCAGTTAGATTAGGATTGCCTTCGCGCTGCTCACTCTCGGACTTAGAATTCAACTCGTACGTTCCGTCAGTGAGAGTAGTCATGCCTATATGAAATGCACATGTATAAGTTGTGATGATGGAAAGTTTCAATAAATATTTCACTATAAAGTTGTAATCCAACAAAGCCTAAGTCATTCTATATAACATATTAATACATTTTCTTGGGCAATCATTTAGAAAGTATTAATTAACTTACTTACTTCATTAGGTGAAAAGGGTGTTTTCATGAGTTTTTAACATGCAGCCATTTTTATTTTTCTCCACCCAACACAAGGCAACATGTGGTACTTTTTAAGTAAAGCTAGCCATAGGTTCTGTTATTGAAATTTTTATTCAGATAACATATCTTAGTGACAAACTTAGTGTAAAAATTTCAGCCATTTTTATGCTGTAGAAAAGTCATGAAAAAAATAAAGTAAACAGCTACTGCTAGAACATGGATTCATTTATGCAGATCAAACCATACAAGTACTAATGCTCAAACTTTTACAGAGAACTTAGCAACCTACAGAGACTACTCTGAATTTTTCAGATTTTATTGAGCAATTATCAGAACAGACAAAATAGAACAAAACAGATCTACATTACTCAAGATTCATTTTTATTGGCAGTTCTACTGAGCATCTGAACATCAAACTTTTCTATCATGATTATCTACTCACATATAGCCTCTATTTTCCAAGCATAAGAACTATTTATAGTGATTTAATGCATGTATCCATGGACAAAATTAAATGAGCATGCTAGATAGAAGTAACAAGTTTCAAACTATTATGTAGCATTTGTACAGTCAGGTAACAATGTAGCATTTATACAGTCAGGTAACGATACTGTAGAAGTTGCAACCTTAACCTGACCCTAGAACATGGTAAATAAATAAATCTACCAAACTAGTACATGAATCAAGATTTAATAGATACTATAGCTAGGGGTTTGTTCTAGTCCTAAACTTTCTACACAAGGCTGCTCATATAAATACTAAGCCATTGCTCAAAAATTACCATCAGTACTTGCCTAGATTGAAAGATACATTCATAAGTTAAATAAACTAATATTTATTATAGAGCAAGATTTATGAAGAAACTCAAGATGTGCTTGTATTGAACGTTGTAGCTCTTGTTACAGGGAACTCAGAATATTTTAGTTTGTATTTTTTGGATTTTTCTACTATGTTATATTGAATTTACAAGTTGACAGATTTGACTTCAAAGGGTGGGTTTAGTTTTAGGAATAGGTCCTTGTGTTCTTGTGTACAGGGCCCTAGAGTTAAAAGGAGGCTTGGAATCGGGTCCCTAGCCGGAGCTGCCGCGGTTGAGGCCGAAATCCAGCGATGGGGCTCGCCGGTGGCGAGGGGAAAGGAGGGAGGGAGTACCAGGAGGTTGAGTCGGTCCTCGGGGTGGCTTCGGTGTTGACGGAGATGGTGGCCGGCAGTGGTCCGGCGGTTCTGGGCGAGTAGGAGCACACCGGAGAGGGCAATGGGAAGTGGGAAGTGATTTTGTGGGCTGCTTGGGGCTGTGGCGGGGCGGAGAGGGGAGGTCAGCGTGGAAGTGCTCGCCGGCGTCAATGGTGGGCGTGGAGGAGCTGCTCGAGCGCGCGCAGGAGGGGCGTTGGCCCTTTTATAGGCGAGCGAGGAGGGAGGAAAGGGGTTAGGTGCGGGCAGGAGCTCAGGAAGGGCATGCAGCGGCTCGGGTAGTGGCCGGGCACGGCCTGTGTCGTCGGGGCGGCGTCGGGGAGCGGCACCTAGGAATCCTCGGCCGCGTGGCGCAAGCGTGTTGGCGGGGGAAGATTTGGCGTGGGGGAGGGGTGATCCTAGCGCGGCCGGTCGGTGGCCGGTTGGGGCCTGTCGGGGGCGCCTCCTTTGGCGCCTAGCTCCGGCAGGCATCACCGGCCAGGTGGCTGGCAGCCTCTGCCATGGTCAGGATAGGGAGAGAGAGAAGAGAGAGAAAGAGAGAGGAAGAACTCGACAGCTGTTTGACTTGAAATTTTCTTAAAATTTTTTAGATAAACTTGAAAAATGATCAACATTAAAGTTGTAGAGAATTGAATTATCTACAACTTTGATTTTGGGTGAAAGTTCATTTGGGATAGTGGTTCTCCCCATATGCCACTCCCATCGTGATTCACACGAAGCTTTGCTCGTCCCTTTGTTGGAATTTGTAGCGCATGTTGTCCACTCCGATACGGAACGGATTTCTCCGGTCTCGATATCTATCATTACCTTGGCGTCCCGTAGGAAGGATCGCCCAAAGATAAGTTGCACGCCCAAGTCGCCCTCCATGCCGAGGACCATGAAGTCGGCGAGGATAAAGGAGTTCTTCACTCACACTAGAAGGTTCTCGACTATCCCTTTGGGATATCGAATAGTCGAATCTGTGAGCTGCAGACACATCCGGGTTGGAGACAAAGCAGGATATTGCACTTGTTCAAAGATTACCTTGGGCATGATGTTCACGCTTGCCCCAAGGTCGAAGAGGGCCTGATCATAGTAGCAGTCATAGATTGAGTAGCTGATCATGGGCACCTCTGGGTCTCCTTGCCTTACTGCCGTTTGTCCTCCCCACGCATTCGTCCTTCGTGTGGGTGTTCCTGCATGGTTAGTGTGTGATAAACTTTGAGACGGGTTACCCCATCTTGTGGTTATCATGCTGATATTTTCTAGGGGAGCCTCGAGTTGGCCTGGAATTTTCCCGGTCCCAGCGGCAGGAACGGTAGCAACAATTTGAGGAAGTCGTGTTTCAATCATTTTATTAAAGCTCAGCTGATTTTTAGGAGCGGAAGATAAAGTTTCAATTTTTATGTTCAAACTTTCCAAGGTTTTATCATTGGCAGCAAGCCTTTTATTTAAAGATTTATTGATTTTAGCTTGGCCAAGAATAAGATCTTTTGAGGAAGGTTGGTTCGATTTAAAATTTGAATTGAAGTTTGAATTGAAATTATTACCTCCCTGATATGGTGGACATGGGTGATTCCACCCTTGGCCTCCTGATGGGATACTCGTTGTTGTTGTTCATGTAAGCCACTTCTTCACAGGTCTCGGGGCAGTCATTCCCCGAGTGTCCACCATTGCTGCAGAACTCGCACACAGAGTGCGAGTTAATGGCTTGGACGGAGTTGTACATCTATTTCTTGATCTCCGTCCTCTCGTCCAGGCGCTTGAGTATGAGATCCATCTTCACGGCGAGCATGTCCGTCTCCTTGACGATGTGCATGCCCTTAGTTCGGGGTTGGAGGCGTTCTTCACTCTACCCCTGATTGGAGACCATGTTCTCGATAAAGGTCGTGTCCTTGGTAATCGCAAGATCGAGAAAGGCTCCTCCAGCCGCAGCATCAATATGGGCTCGAGATGTCGGCGTTAACCCATTATAGAAGCTTTGGAGGATGAGCCCGTTGTCCATCCCATGATGAGGACAAGCGAGGATGTACTCTTGTAGTCTCTCCCAAGCTTCCGGGATGGATTCCATCCCTGTCTACTGGAAATTGGAAATCTTCCTGCGCAGGGCATTAGTTTTGCCCAGCGGGAAGAATTTCGCGAGGAATGCCATGGAACATTAGTCCCACATGCTGATGGCTTCCTTGTCCTTGTAAAACCACTGTTTCACCTTTCCCAATAGGGAGAAGGGAAACAAATGGAGTCTGAATGGCATCAGTTGTGACTCCTCGTATCACCACGATTTCACAAAGCTCCAGGATGTTCTAGAGATGAGCGTTGGTGTGGCAGAACCACCTGAATTAATCCGGCTCAAGTGTATTAACCATCACCATTAAGGCATCCTCGGTTAACCTTACACTTCAAACGGAGTAATCCACTGGTCTGTCGGGTATAACCTCCCGATACAACCACGGTGAACGGATCGAGCGCCGTACATACAAATGCTCATGCGACGATGAGCCCAGACAATACCACATTCCAGCAAGTATTACATCATTTGCATAAGTCAATATTACAGACCTAGTTCTGAGTTTAGAAAACAAGTACTTCAATTAACATAAATAAGTTCTTCAGAGTTAAATTGCAGCGGAAATAAACAACGAAAACTACTCGACGATACAGGATGTCTCGATGAAGCCCGTACGAGACATCACTCGGCCTCATCTCCGTTGGACGGGGGCGCATCCCATTCCACCGACCATCCAGGGGGAAGAGTGCAGGGCCAAGCCAAGCTAGCAATCATATCTTCGAAGGGCTCACCTGAAATCGAGTCACAAGCAAGACTGAGTATACTAATACTCAGCAAGACTTACCCGTGTAGTGGAAACTACTCCACCGACTCTAGACATGCCAGGCTTTTTGGCTCATGGGTTTGTTTTGCCGAAAAGCATCTACAAGTGGGTCCTTACTTTCAACTTTTAGCTCAAGATTCTAGTTTCGTTAGCCAGTCTAGGTAAGCAGCTATCTAAAGCATACATGGTGAAGCATTAAATTTTTCATCCAACCAGTTCATTCATCATCATTGTTCCTCTTCTTACTCTGTGGGTAAAAATGGTTAAGCAGTCTCAATAGCCGTGAGAAACGGACGATTCGAATCGAATTTCTTAACCTTGCAAGGGAAACCCAAACACACGTCACGTGGTTACTCCCTAGAGTCACACGTGCAACTTTTCCCCTTTCTTTCCGGGTCGTGGATCGGGGCTACCCTCCGAGAGTACAAGAGTCCCACGCCACGGTTCGGCGCCGGGTCGTGACCACTCTCTGCACTCGCCATATGCACATGGGACCGAAGTTCAAAGGGTAGGATGCCGTCCCCTTGCCGGGCCAATCAGGTACTTAAGCTTACCGATTCCCATAATCTCGGCATGTGTTTAGTACGTTCAAAGACTTAACCATCACTACCACACCCTGCGGCCTTAGCATTTTTCACTAGACAGACGGGCCTCAATCGTAACCATCGTTACATAACCCGTCCGTGTCCTTATGATTGCAGCGTGTAGTAGCCATTCAACTCCTATTTTCTCGCGAGTGACAGGAAATCACTTGACTTTTACCGGAGTCCTATTAGCACAGCATTCTATCGAACCTTACATCTAGTTTTCAAGCAAGGGTTCCTGACATCATGCAACTAAGTTTTCATCCAACTCCTATAAACTTAATGCGCAAGCAAAGAGTGATGAGTTGCATAATTTCGGAAAGAATGGGTTATGCTCCGGGGCTTGCCTTCGCAGTTCGCTTGGGGATCTTCCGAACTTGGGCTCGGTCTTCAAAAGCTTCAGTTAGATTTGCTTGAGCTTCACGCTGCTCACTCTCGGACGCGGGCACCAGCTCGTAAGTTCCGTCGGCGAGAGTCGTCGATTCTACATGAGTGCACAAGTTTAAGTCGTGGAAATGGCACTTGATTACGATTTGAGAGTAATTACTACAAGGGATAGTTTCTGGTCATGAAATTTTGGATTTAGGCACATCAAGGAAAGATGTGCTTACTGTAAAATTTTCAGCCAATTTTATGTAACAGATTAATTACGAAAAATATATTTCATAGTTGCTGTTAGATACTTGTTCTTTTTGTACAGAACAATTGGTGCAACAATTGTGGGTAAGATTTTTACAGAGCCCTCATTTGAGCATGCAGAAGCTACTGTAATTTTTGTAGGATTTATCATGCAGTATTTAGAGCATAGAAAATATGACATTCTACACCTAGGCTTTTTAAAGATTCATTTTTACAGGACCCTACACAGGGTTTTTGTCCATGAAACTTTCTACACAGCAACCTCTACCACAGTGTAACTCCCAGTAATAATTTGGGGAGTTTCCAAGCTAAGACACTATTTTCTTGATTTAATGTATGTTCTTAGCACATAAATCAAATAAATAGGTTACTGTGAGATAAAAAGTCTCCTAATTTTTCTCTGGCTTCTAGTTACCAATAAATTAGCATAGGAAAAATTTCAATGGGTGACTCACCACCTAACTGCAGGGATAAAACATTCTTCTTACACATGATATAAAACTAAGTTTAACAAACAGTAAATCTAGAGATGGAATTTGGGCCTGATCTTTTTACACAGTCCTAATCATCCAGCAACTAATTCACTGCCCAAAATTCAGGGTCAGCATTGTTCTAGAACAGTGGGTATAAAATATGCCCATTAAAGCTTCTATTTAATGTAGAGCAAAATATTTTGAGATTCTGAGAAAACTTTTGTAACACAAGTGGTAGAGTTTGTTCTGAGGATTCCAGAACAGTTGAGTTTGCATTTTTCTGAATTTTCTACGATTTTATACGAATTTTACAAATTCACTGGTTTGGTTAAAACTTTCTTTACAGAGGGGTCCCTGAAAACTAGCAGAAAACCCCCAAGAAAGATTTGGGCGTTTGCAATGTGGTCCCTGGTCGCAAAATCACGGCGGGGTCATCCTGTCCGGCCAAATTCCGGCGAGCTCGGTCGCCGGCGGCGAGGGCAAGGTGGGGGAGAACGGAGAGGGAACTAGGGCGCACCTATTGGTGGTCTTGGAGTGGCTTGGGATGGCCGGTGGCGGGCTGGCCGCAGAGATCAGGGGCGGCGGCGGAGGGGCGGCGCGGACGGCGGCGCTCCGGCGAGGAGGGTGGCGGGGCTCGGGCTGGGGAGCTTCAGTGCGTCGAGGGGAATCCGTTTCAGTGCTTGCCTCGGGCGGAGGTGGGCCGGAGCAAAGGGAACCGCGGCGAGGTGGGGGCGCCGGCGGCAATGGAGGCGCGGTGGCTTTCCAGGCGCGCGAGGGGGGGCTCTGTTCGGCTTTTTATAGGCGCAAGGGAGGGAGGAGGGGTCCAGGCAGGGCTGGGCCGGGCGGCACGACGGGGGCACGCCGTTGGGCGCCTGGGCGGCGGCCAGTGGCTGGGCGGCGCGGCGGTGCAGCAGAGCGCCGGAGGTCTGGCGCGCGCAGCTGGGTGCACTCGGGTTGGGCAGAGGCGTGGGCGTGGGGGAGGCAAAGCCGCTGCGGCAGGGAGCGACGGCCATTGGCTTGGCGCGGCGTGGGGGCAGGAATCGCCGGCGACGTGGCGTGCGGCTGTCGGGCGAGCGCGCGGTGCAGCAGAGGAGGGGGAGGTGAGGGACCTGGATGCAAGAATTCGAAAGGTTTCAGGGGGCTGGGTGCAAACAGGGCGTTTTCTCCTCTTTCTGATTTGAATTTCAAAACCTTTTGAACACGAAAGTTGTTCAAAATAAAAAGTTCTACAACTTTGGTTTCAGGCAAAATCTCATTTGGCTTATGGTTTTGAAAGTTAAATTTTAAAAGTTCAAAAGTAACCAAATGTGCTCAAATTAAATTTGAATTCCAACTGAACTCGTTTTAATTCTTTCCACCCTTTCATTAGTTGGTTTAATCATAGAGTTAGGCTAATGACATTGATTTTGGAAATGTAATTACCAGGGTTGTCACAGCTGTATGGTCAATATAAATAATAACATTTGCACCATCAAGTAAGATCTAAACTTGCCAATAGCAAAAAAGATAGCCAGGAGCTCTTTTTCAGTGGTGCATAATTTAATTTAGCTCCTGTCAAAGTTTTGCTAGCATAAGCAATGGCATGGTGCTTCTTATCTTTGGTTTGGCCAAGGACCGCCCCAACTGCATAATCACTAGTATCACACATTATTTCAAACGACAGACACCAATCAGGGGGTTGAATGGTTGGAGCTAAAATGAGTGCTTCTTTTAAGATAAGAAATGCTTTTAAACACTCATTGGTAAATTCAAAAGGTGCATCCTTAGCTAAAAGGCTCGTGAGGGGTCTAGCGATCTATGAGAAATCCTTAATGAAACGCCGATAGAACCCTGCATGGCCTAGAAAGCTATGGATTCCCTTAATGTTCACCGGAGGTGGGAGCTGTTCTATGACCTCGATTTTTGCTCTATCCACCTCGATCCCCCTCTCGGACACAAGGTGCCCAAGAACGATGCCTTCACTGATCATAAAGTGGCACTTTTCCCAGTTTAGCACCAGGTCCTTTTCTTGGCACCTTTGCAAGACCTTGTCTAAATTGTCAAGATAATGACCAAATGTTTTCCCATAGATGGAAAAGTCATCCATGACAACTTCCATGATTTCCTTGATCATGTCAGAGAAAATAGACATCATGCACCATTGAAAAGATGCAGGAGCGTTACAAAGCCCGAACGACATTCCACGATCAGCATAGGTTTTGTATGGGCATGTAAACATGGTGTTGACACCAGATTTTGACACGTATTGAATCGGCGTCAGGAGGAGAAGATTGGCCGATGAAGCAGATCTGAAAGCTACAATAAGGAATCGGTCGGTTGAGGTAACAGTTGAAAATCGGCCGATTGATGGCGCAGCCTATGCCAACAGGGTGGGATTATTCCAGAAGATCCTGGTCAAAAGCTGGTCAACAAGGCATGCTAAGTCGGTCGGGAAGCAATTGAAGAGGTCCTAAATGGATTAGGAAACGGCGGCGGAAGATTCTGCGGGAGTCCGTTTCCTTTTTAAAAGTTATTATAGATATAGTAGTTTTCCTGTTTTTTAAATAAGGTTGTAACAAGTCGTAATCGACCAGGAGTCCTAGTTTCAGGGTATAAATAGGAGTCGCTAGGGCTTTGCGATCAATCAATACATCAATCAACAACAATACTTCTACTTTTCCAGCAAATTACTTTCAAGTCGGCGACTTCGCCAATATTTTATCCTTCCACGAGTTCGTACGGATTGGCAGGGCTGCATCAACTTGATCTCCGGCCAATTGGTAGGTTCCGCTTACCGAGTAATATCCGAGCTTTAGCTACGGGCGCATCGCTGTGGCTTCGTTTGGATTTATTCACCAGTTATCGATATTCACTAGAATTGCAACTTTTACCTGTTATTCTAGTATTATCACAAGTTATCCAGCTTGAGATCAGGATAATCGGCTTCGTCATTGTTCTCCTTCGATTTATTATCTCACAGCCGATTAGATCTATTTCAAGTGTTATCCTTGCAGTAGTCGTCTAGATCGCTCCAGCAGTTTTCTTTATGATTACTATACGATCATCGGTTGATCCATAGCCGATCATCTCTACAGCAAATCGGCCGATTCGCTGCCGACGCGTTCCTCAGGACAGATCGGAACCCCAGCCGATCGACGCGCCTGGAATTTAATACTCTATTTCCTTGTCAATCAACAGGTCAGATTGACTGGCACGCCGCGCGAACTGCACCAGGGCGATAACCCGAACAGGAGCTAAGCAGATTCTCCCGGGTCGTGTGTCCGACGCTGAAGACCCATCGGCCGATTCCTATCCGGCCGATTTTAGCGCCTACACACTTTTGGCACGCCCGGTGGGACCATCCAAGATCTGATATGTCGAAGAACGCAGAAATCTCTGACAGCAACATCATTGAGGTCACAGAAGCTGATCTCAAGGACGACCAGAGGGAAGAACTGGCCAAACACCTAGAAGACTACAAGAAGATGTACCTCCAGTCGTTCAGTCGTACCAGGAGCGGGGAGGCAGTCAAGAAGGATTCGGGCAAGATGTCAGAGATGATTCAACAGTCCGTGTATCAAGCATTCATTGACCAATCCTCGGTGATGAGCAACACGGTGTATAACGCCGTCGTCAACTCTCTGGCCAGCGGAGCCGTCCAAGGCTATCAGGGACCGGCATATACCCCTCCAACTACTCTGCCAGCCAGAAGCCTACCATACACATCCCAATCGGCTCCTCAGCCGATATTGACGCAACGCGAGGGATACAGCTCTCCACCACCTCCGGCGTCTCCAAGATACAGCGGTGCACCATGTCTCCCGTCGCTAGCGCTGCTTCAACCCGTTCAGATGGCTTCTGTGCAAACACTACCTACAAGCTCAGCGTCTTGGGGGACGTCAGCCACAGCGTATTTTCCTGAGCCAGCGAACGGGCATGGCACTTATTCGGTTCACGTGCCATACCAACCGGCCGCCCGGCCGACGGTTTCCCAGTATCAGCCGATTTTACCAGAAATCGGCAGGGGGGCAAACACTGTGGAAGCATTCAGAGGCACGGCGCCAGCAGTGACGTACGAAGGGGGTGCGGACTCGTTTCATCATCAACTATCGACCGCTCATCAAAATTCGCCGATTCATCACCCGGCCATACCAGCCCTTCAGCATATGCCTGCGCCGCGAACAACTGTTCATCAGCAACAGGTGGACTGGACGGCAAGAATAGCAGAAGTGATCCAAGATCAGTTTGGACTGAAGCCGAAAGTTCAAACTTATACTTACAAGACGCCGTATCCATCGGCCTATGACTCGCTGCCGTTCCCACACCGATACAAAGTTCCTGATTTCACCAAGTTCTCAGGGACGGATGACACATCCACTGTGGAGCATATCAACCGATTCATCATCCAGTGCGGAGAAGCTGCCACGCAAGATGCTCTGAGGGTGCGTTTATTTTCATCATCTCTCTTCGGATCGGCCTTCCAGTGGTTCACTACTTTACCGCCAAATTCTATCGTCACGTGGGCCGATCTGGAGAAACAATTCCACAAGTACTTCTATGCAGGAGTACACGAGATGAAGATCTCGGATTTGACCAGCCTCAGGCAGAGGAGCGATGAACCAGTGACAGGGTATATACAGAGGTTCAGAGAAATCTGAAACAAATGCTACAGTCTGGCTCTGACCGATGCACAGTTGGCCGATATCGCTTTCCAAGGCCTCTTGCCACAAATCAAAGAGAGATATGCCGCCCAAGAGTTTGAAAGCCTGAGCCAAATCGTCCACCGATTGTCAGGGCAAGAGGTCCGGCCGTTCGAACAACGGAGGAACTTCCAAAAGAAGGTGGCATACTTGGAGGGTTCTGAATCCGATGCGGAGGAAGAAATCGACCTGGCAGAATGGGTAAAAGGGAAAAAACCAATATCTTGCCCCTTTGGCAAGAAGGAGCCAGAGACATTCGGCTTTGACACGTCAAAGGCCGATAAAATTTTTGATCTACTGCTTCAAGAGGGGCATATTAAGCTGTCTCAACATCACACCATCCCTACGGCCGATCAACTTAGGAAGATAAAATACTGCAAGTGGCACAACGCTACTTCTCATGATTCAAACGAATGTAAAGTCTTCTGCCAGCAGATACAATCGGCCATTGAACAGGGGCGGCTTAAGTTTGACACTCCAACAAAATCAGTAAAGCCGATGAAGATAGATCAGCATCCCTTCCCGACCAACACGGTTAACGCTGGGGGAACCTCAAGTCAAACCAAGGTGCTGACGTCAGAATCGGCGAGAAGAGGCAGATCACGACGGAAGAAATCAGAAGGAACAGGCGAGGGCCAGAACAACCACGCAGGCCCGTCACCTCCCAATTCTTACTAAGTAAATATCGGCAGCAGCAAGAACAGGCAAGATACCAGGAGGAGACGATACGCCGGCACGAAGATCACTGGCAATGTCCGTTCTTTATCCACTGCTGCGAGAACGATATCAGATTGCCATCTGCCGACAACTGTCCGGAGTGTAACGGATTGAGCTGCAACGATCGCCCGAGGCCACACTCTAGGGACAGAGGATCAGAGCCGATCAACCGAAATCGGCGCGAAGAACGGCGCGTTTCGGTGCATGATCGGCTGGGGGGCAGAGTTGACCAGTGCAACAGGTCAAAAAGCAAGATCGGCCAGCAAGATGGACTGGGGGGCAGGATCAGCGCGCACGATCGGCTGGAAGAGATGGCCGATGATAGGGTGCCAGACGAAGATCCCCTAGGAAGGGAACCAGATTGGGAATACGCCAGATCATCAGCCAAGCCAGTGAATCCCAGGTGGTGTCCCGATGGCCTATCCAGATCCCAAAAGCGAAGGATCCAACGCCTACGCCAGTTGGAACATCAAGAAGAAGAACAAAGGCAGGCGCCAGAGAAAAGGAATGTGAAGTCTCGAGTTTGGCGCCCAAAGAAAAACGATCAAGAAACGAGCAACCAAGAATCGGCAGCCGAAATTGATATGGTATTCATACTGCCGATGGAGTTCATGGCGCCCAACGATCGGGATAGAGTAACAAGAACAGAGGAGGAAGAAATGGCACAACTAGTGTTAGAGCCGATGACTGCTACGTTTGAGAAACTAGAAGAGGAAAAACGACAGCATCTTAAGGCGCTGTTTCTCAAAGGGTATGTCAACGGAAGACCCGTCACCAGATTACTGGTAGATGGAGGCGCGGCAGTCAACATCATGCCGTATGCCATGTTCCGCAAGCTGGACAAGGGCGATGACGACCTCACCAAGACGGACATGATGCTGAAGGATTTTGAAGGCAACGTGTCACCTGCCCGCGGAGCGCTCTGCGTCGACCTCACCATCGGCAGTAAGACCCTCCCTACTACTTTCTTCGTTATTAATGGCAAGGGGTCCTATAATATGGTACTTGGTCGCGACTGGATATACGCAAACTGTTGTATCCCATCTACTATGCATCAATGCCTTGTGCAATGGGTCGGCGACAGTACAGAGATAGTCGCTGCCGATTCCGTCTACAGCGTTGCAGCGGCCGACACACAACAGTGGAGCTGCGAACACGTCAAGTGTATATCTGGTAGGACTTGGGACACTGACTTCCTAAGAGTGTCTGATTTTGGTCTACAGCCGATCCAAGCAGTCGGCTCTGAAGATTCAGAATAAATGGATCAACTCGTCCGAGAAGATGGGAAGCTTGGACATGGGTTTACGTCGGCCGATTTATTAGAGTTGGTAGATTTGGGAGATAGCAGCAAGTCAAGGCCGACGTACATTAGTGCCAATTTGGATTATGAGTACAAATGTAAATTGGTAAGTTTATTAAAAGAGTTCAAGGATTGCTTTGCTTGGGAATACCATGAGATGCCTGGACTAGACCGGTCTATTGTTGAACACCGGTTACCTATAAAATCAGGATATCGGCCATATCAGCAACCTGCTCGACGGTGTAACCCCAAAATTCTACCTGACATAAAGGCCGAAATTACAAAGTTGATTGAGGTAGGATTTATTCGGCAGTGTCGCTACGCCAAATGGATTTCTAACATTGTGCCTGTATACAAAAAGAATGGAAAATTACGTGTGTGCATCGATTTCAGGAACTTGAATCAGGCTACGCCGATGGATGGATATCCGATGCCAACGGCCGATATCTTGGTGGATGCTGCCGCAGGCCACAAAGTCATAAGTTTCATGGATGGGAATGCCGGGTACAATCAGATATTAATGGCCGAGGAAGATATTTCGAAAACGGCTTTTAGGTGTCCAGGCCATCTTGGTTTATTTGAATGGGTGGTTATGACTTTCGGCTTGGAGAACGCCGGCGCCACATACCAACGGGCCATGAACTACATCTTCCACAAGCTCATTGGTTCTTCGGTGGAAATTTATATAGATGACGTCGTGGTCAAGTCAAAAGGTCACCAAGATCATCTGGCCAATTTACAGGAAGTGCTGGAGTGCACAAGGAAATATGGGCTGAAGATGAACCCAAACAAGTGTGCATTTGGCGTGTCGGCCGGGCAATTCTTAGGATTTATGGTCCATGAGCGCGGGATAGAAGTCAACCGCAAGACCATAGACGCCATCAACAAAGTGGTGGCCCCACAAAACAAAACTGAGCTGCAGTCCCTCATTGGCAAAGTCAACTTCATCCGAAGATTCATATCCAATCTGTCAGGACGTATTCAGGCTTTTACCCCTCTGTTGAAATTAAAGCCCGACCAGGAATTCATATGGGGAGAAGGACAGCGCAAGGCACTGGAGAATATCAAGCAGTATCTGATTTCACCTCCAGTATTCGTTCCACCACAGCCTGGTAAGCCGTTCAAGTTATATTTATCGGCTGATAAACAGGCTATTGGATCGGCGTTGGTACAGGAGTTTGAAGGGAAAGAACGAGTGGTATACTACGTCAGCAGAGGACTTTTAGACGCCGAAACAAGATATTCCTCAGTGGAGCGACTATGCCTGTGCTTGTACTTTTCATGTACTAAGCTCAGGCACTATTTGCTGTCAGCAGAATGCACAGTCGTGTGCAAGGATGATGTGGTGAAGTATATGCTATCATTGCTGATTTTGAAAGGGCGGATTGGGAAATGGATCCTGGCTCTATCAGAGTTCGATTTAAGGTATGAATCAGCCAAAGCCGTCAAAGGTCAAGTGATGGCCGATTTCGTAGTTCAGCATTGCGGACCAGAAATTGCCACCGTTGAACCAGTTCCATGGACTCTATATTTTGATGGTTCTTCATGTGGGGTCGGATCAGGAATCGGCATCGTTCTTGTGTCGCCTCGGGGGGCAACTTATGATTTCTCTCTGCCGATAGAAGCCTCTGCAACTAATAACCAGGCGGAATATCGAGTTGTTCTGAAAGGCATCCAATTATTAAGGGAAGTCAGAGCTGATGCAGTTGAAATCTTTGGGGACTCCATGCTCATTGTGGATCAGTTAACGGGACGATCTGAGTGCAAGGATGACGTCTTGAGGATCTATTATGAGGAGTGTCTTCAACTTTTGAAGGAATTCAAATCTGCAATAATTGAGCATATCCCCATGAATTATAATGAAGAAGCCAACAGACTGGCCCAACATGCTTCTGGATATCGGCCAATTCGGGGAGCGATGTTGCTAGAGCTCGCGGCCGATGACTGGCGAAAGGATATCGCTGATTACCTGAGAAATCCATCCCAAAAGGTGAATCGGCGAACATGTTTTCAGGCTACAAAGTATGTGTTGCTTGAAGATGATTTATTTTATCGGACGATTGATGGAGTTCTTCTCAAATGCCTGGGAACAGAAGAGGCAAAGGTTCTGATGGGAGAAATCCATGAAGGCGTGTGTGGAGCTCATCAATCGGCTCATAAAATGAAATGGATGATCAGGAACAATGGATATCATTGGCCGACCATTCTTGAAGATTGTTTCAGGTACTACAAAGGATGCCAAGAATGTCAGAGGTTTGGCAATGTGCAGTGCGCACCAGCATCGGCTATGAATCCGATAATTAAGCCGTGACATTTTAGGGGTTGGGGAATAGATCTCATCGGACAGGTTCATCCTCCATCTAGCAAAGGGCATAAGTTCATATTGGTGGCTACAGATTATTTTACTAAGTGGGTGGAGGCAGTTCCTTTAAGGAACGTGACATCGGCCGATATGATTGAATTTGTTAAAAGCCATATTATATATCGATTTGGTATTCCTCAAACCATCACAACTGATCAAGGGACAATGTTCACTTCTGGAGAATTCGGAGAGTTCGCCGCCGATATGGGGATTAAATTATTAAATTCTTCTCCATACTATGCTCAGGCCAATGGCCAGGCAGAGTCGTCTAACAAGGGGATAATCAAGCTAATCAAGAGGAAGATAGAAGAGCAACCCAAGAAGTGGCATATGTCTTTAGCTGAATCTTTATGGGCATACAGGATGGCTTGTCATGGGGCCACTAAAATATCCCCTTATCATTTGGTTTATGGTCATGAAGCGGTCTTGCAATGGGATATAAGGACATGGTCAAGATGTACATCGTTACAGGATCAGTTAACGGCCGATGACTATTCCTTTCTCATGAAAGACGAACTTGACGATTCGGCGGGTTTACGGTTAAGAGCCCTAATTAGTATAGAGGAAAACAAGAAAAGGGTGGCCAGATGGTATGACAAAAAGGTCAAGGTTAAGCAGTTCTCTCAAGGGGATTTGGTATGGAAGTTGGTGCTGCCGATAGGGTCCAAATATTCCAAATTCGGTAAATGGTCACCCACTTGGGAAGGGCCGTATAGAATCGGCCGATGTGCCCCTAGGAATGCATATATTCTGGAAACAGTCGAAGGAGAGAAATTCCCAAGAGCTTTAAATGGATGATATCTGAAGAGGTACTATCCAAGCATTTGGGTAGACGCATAACTTACAGCAAAATATGTCAAGATTACATGGCCAACATGGTAGAAGTCGCCCTTAGAATAAAAATGCCGGTGTATCTACTGATTATGCCTACGCTGGATTTCTCTCTCGATGCGACCTAGTTTTATCATGAGGGTGAGCCTCTTCTCTTGCAAGTCCTCTGCAGTGGCTCCAGTTTCAGCTTTGTTGCAGAGTTCTTTCAGCAGGCGGGTCTTCTCCTCTTCCAGATATGTCATGGTGACTTCAGTTGTAGCTTTACAAGGAAGTGAAGAATTTTTGTTGGAAGATAGTCGTTTGCGGGCCAAAAAATGAGCACTTATGAGGTCCGAATATTCCTGGACAGCGGCAGGAACATGATCTCTGAGTTCCTCAGCATGAGTCCTTATCAGATTTCTGTCTGCCTGTGATAATGGCTCTTCTGAATGCATGATTTCTATCGCTCGTTCTAGATCAGGGCTGAGACGGTTTGGCTGAACAGAGATAAAAGGAGTTACCCAGTATTGGAGCGATTTGAAATGCTTAAGAAAAAGGTAGAGGGGGGGTTCATACCTGGTTGACAGAGGAAGAGGATGAAGAGGACGAACAAGACATCTTGCCGTTCAGTTGGGACAGTAAAAGAAGAAGAAAAGATAAGTGATGCGTGTGCCTCTAGAGATGGTGAACGGTCTGCGTATAAATGAAGAGGAGGTAGATGGATGGTGAAACACGTCCTATCGGAGTAAATGCGTACATAAATGCGAGGCAGACTGAAAAAGCAGTTCAAAACCAAATCGGCGCAGTGGCATTAAAGGAGCAATAATGTTTAACATATTTTTTTTACAGCCCAAGAAAAGCATCTATGGCTACAATCGCTCATCGTCTAATTTGATCGGCCGATTCTACTATTCTCTGATCATTTTCGGCCGATCCTGGTACTTCTAACACGCGGCGACGGAGCCTTATTGTTTCACGGGCCAGATTTTGTCTTTCTTGCTTCAGCTCGCTGATCATGGTTGGGAGTTCTTGGAGCTTCTTCTCTTCAGCAGCTATCTCTTTGGTTATCTGTTCCATTTCCTTGGCTAGTTCTACTCTCCTCCTTTTCAGCCGATCTATTGCACCGACGATGTCCGGACGGCAGTTCTCGAGGGAGTTGATTCTGTGGTGTACTTCCTGAGCCCGGTGCTTGTATGAGTCGACGTCCTCCTGAGTTTTGGCCATCTGAGTACGATCGGCCATACGTTGCAGCGCCCTGGAGACCGGAATCTGCATGCCCTCTATGTAGGAAGCATACCCCAAGTCTTCCGACACTTCATCCGGGATGTGATCTTTGACCTCATTGAAAAGTCGTCGGATCGGCGATGCATCTTCCACCAATCGGCCGATGTCACCTTGGAGGAGGGTACGAATGCTTTCGAGCTTAGAGCGGACATCGTCGGAGGTAGAGCTCGATGGAACCGCATGTGAAGCGATTTCTTCTTCATCGGCCAAGGAGACAACAAAGGAAAAGATGCTATTGTTGGGGGTATCTTGCTCCTGTAAGGGAACAAAGCAAAGGGTAAGCAAGCGGTGAAAGGAAATCGGCCGATTCTGATGGTAAGATTGTTACCTCTTTGAAACGAATCTCTCTTGCCTGCGCCGGTGGAAGTATTTCCCTTGCTTCAGGGACTGGTGCACTTGGTTCGCCAGAAGAAGAAGATTTGATCATTATCGGTGCTCCGCTTGGGCCAGCTTCCTGAGAAAGGCATAAATTCCTGTGAAAATACAATGAGAAAATGAAATGAGAGGGTAGTGGAAATTTTTCATGCCTCTGTGGGTCCCCCGGCCGATTCCTGCTGTGGAGTTATGATCGGCGTACCCAAGTCGACCTGCATCAAAATTGGTTAAGTTTCCTGAATATTAAGGATGCAGGGTAAGAGATCATGTACCTCGGCCACAGGAGCTGCTGTAATCTCAGTTCCCACTTGAGACATGGCCGATAGTTGCGGGGACTGTGGTGGGACAACTTGTGCAGCCTGGTAAAGGAATGGAATTGATGTCAGTAGAAGATTTGGGATATATGAGATAAATAAAGTTACCTGGACAGCTTCTACTAAGAGATATGCTGCAGCAGCCCCGGCTTCGGCGGTGACTTGGGGATCGGCCGTCTCGACCACTGGTAGAGGTGAAGGACCTGGGGTCTCGGCGCGTATCACTTCCATCTGATCGGCCGATCCAACACGGGGAGTCTCGGCCGATACTGCTGCCATCTGGCTAGCCGATCCGACACGGGAAATTTCAGCCGATGCTATTATCGCCCGATCGGCCGATCCAATGCGAGCTCGCATCCGACGGTTGGATATCTTTGGTGTCCGTCTTTTGGGCGCGCGTCTTGATCGGCCGGTGGAGATATCTCTGATAGATGGAGCATGGAAGCCGATGAGTGGGTACGCTGTGTATTGGTGATGGCTATCGATCGGCCGGCCGCTTCGACTCCGCATTGGGGGAGCATGGCTTTCAGACTGAAGAGGTAAACATAAGTTAACAGCGAGATGATAATGCAACATTGAAATCGGCTAAGGAGAAAGGGACATACCGCAGCATTTGGGTCGATGTTCTTTGGGTCCAGAATGTTGCAGTAAGTTGATGGGGATTTACAGAAAAGATGCTGCTTCCATTCTGCCCACCATAATTTATACTGTTGAGTGGCGAAAGAGGCAACTGACCAGCCGTTCAAGTCAATGGTGCTGGAGTCGGGTACTAAATCGCACAATCGGCTGTAGTCAAGACTTGAAGTTAATCCGTCTCTGAATTTTGCTTGGTCGGCGAAATAGACTCGAATCGGCAATTGGCCAAAACCTAGTTGCCTTGCTGCAGCCGACGGGCAGTAGAACTCATAAGTGGGTGAGTCCTTTCCTGAGAAGAAGTTAGCCGGCAAAATTCCCGGCTTAATCAAGACGTCCATCAATTCTCTATCAAATGTATGGGTGGAGAAGTCGAAGCATACAGGCAATTCAAAAATTGGCTCTGCGGTCCGATATGGATACCAGATGATCATCTCCTCACTAAGTCCATTATAGAAACATCTGAAATATTCGGCTACGCGGGTAGCGGTGAACTGGCAGCCAGGAAAGGCCGATGCCGCCTCTCCAACAGATCTGCAGCGGCGACGGACCGATGGATTGTCCTCTGACTCGATGTTGGGAAAGGTCTTTGTCTCTATCCTTTGCTGAGAGACTTTGCTCATGTGTAGATTGAGCCAGAGGGTGATGAACCACCAAGGACCGCCTAGATTCCCTATCGGCTCTCCTTTCGACAACTTGACGCCGATTTGATGCATCAGATGGTATGCCGATCCCAGCAAATATTTACCGAGGGGGATGGCCGACCCTTGTGCAAGAGACTCTGCCAAAGCTTGAGTGTTGGAAGTGGGCCCGACCGCTCTGCCACAGAAGAAGTGTTTCTCCAGCCACATCATCAAGAAGGCGGTGTGCTCCCTCTATGAGACTGTCCCTGTCTTCATGTTTTTACTGATGTATCCTTTCCACCCGCCGATTCCTTTGGTCTCCAGCCGATGAGATGGCTTGAACAGATAATTGAAGGGGGTATCGGCGGAGGAAACATCTAGGCCGGTCAGCAGCAGGACATTGGCCAAGGTCGGGGTCATGGGTCCGTGTCCAAAAAGGAATGCGTTAAGTGCATCGGACCAGAAGTAAGAGGCTGCCATAACCAAAGGTTCGTTTTTTTCCATCTGAGACAGGGATAAGTCTATGCACTGGCCGATTTTAAGTTCTTCCCATTGGATTTTCCAAGACCCGGCTACCCTTTGGTACCATTCTCTCCACCCGGGTGTTTCGTTCGGCCAGGATCTGAATGCGCCTACCCAGTGATCTAAATCCATGGGTGACTGCTTAAAGGGGATCCTATGAGTTTCTAAATTGATTAGATCCGTTGGATCAGGGCTCCCCATAGGGCCTAGACAGATGAGATCAGGAGACTCTGAGAGAGGAATGGTGATCCTGTGCCTAAAGGCCTAAAAAGAAAGGGAAAAAAGGGAAGAAACTAAGAAAAGGACCGGAAAATACTGAAGCAGTAGAAAGGCGAAAAGGAAAAACTTTCGGGCATTTACCTCTGGGATGGAAGCCATCGTCGCCGATGACGCCGCTAGGGAAGCCGCCGATTGGGCCGCCGCCGCCAAAGGAGCAGCCGATGGAGCCTCTGTAGATGGGGTGGTCGCCGATGGAGACGCCATTGGGGGTCGGAGCAGGCTGCGGATGAGATCGCCGGAGAAGGGGGAGCGCTTGGGAATCGAAGGAACTTGGAGGAAGATGAACAGTGATGCGACAGAGAGGATGCTGGATTCGTAGAGGAGGAGAGGCGGAGAAAACCAGTACTTAAGAGAGATAAGGGGGGCAAGGGCAAAGATGGTATTTTTACCGCGCCGTCTACACGAGTTCCAGGGGAGCGGACGTTTCGCGCGCCCGGTTCGAGGAAATTGCAATCATTGTGCCGCGGAACGGAAGGAGATTTTTACTGCGCCCGTTTCGGAGAAGAGGATTAAAGAAAAGAGTTTCGAAGGAAAAGTTATATTTTACTCCGAAACTGGGGGGCATGTGTTGACGCCAGATTCTGACACGTATTGAATCGGCGTCAGGAGGAGAAGATTGACCGATGAAGCAGATCTGAAAGCTACAGTAAGGAATCGGCCGGTTGATGTAACAGTTGAAAATCGGCCGATTGATGGCGCAGCCTATGCCAATAGGGTGGGATTATTCCAGAAGATCCTGGTCAAAAGCTGGTCAACAAGGCATGCTAAGTCGGTCGGGAAGCAATTGAAGAGGTCCTAAATGGATTAGGAAACGGCGGCGGAAGATTCTGCGGGAGTCCGTTTCCTTTTTAAAAGTTATTATAGATATAGTAGTTTTCCTATTTTTTAAATAAGGTTGTAACAAGTCGTAATCGACCAGGAGTCCTAGTTTCAGGGTATAAATAGGAGTCGCTAGGGCTTTGCGATCAATCAATACATCAATCAACAACAATACTTCTACTTTTCCAGCAAATTACTTTCAAGTCGGCGACTTCGCCAATATTTTCTCCTTCCACGAGTTCGTACGGATTGGCAGGGCTGCATCAACTTGATCTCCAGCCAATTGGTAGGTTCCGCTTACCGAGTAATATCCGAGCTTTAGCTACGGGCGCATCGCTGTGGCTTCATTTGGATTTATTCACCAGTTATCGATATTCACTAGAATTGCAAGTTTTACCTGTTATTCTAGTATTATCACCAGTTATCCAGCTTGAGATCAGGATAATCGGCTTCATCATTGTTCTCCTTCGATTTATTATTTCACAGCCGATTAGATCTATTTCAAGTGTTATCCTTGCAGTAGTCGTCTAGATCGCTCCAGCAGTTTTCTTTACGATTACTATATGATCATCGGCTGATCCATAGCCGATCATCTCTACAGCAAATCGGCCGATTCGCTGCCGACGCGTTCCTCAGGACAGATCGGAACCCCAGCCGATCGACGCGCCTGGAATTTAATACTCTATTTCCTTGTCAATCAACAGGTCAGATTGACTGGCACGCCACGCGAACTGCACCAGGGCGATAACCCGAACAGGAGCTAAGCAGATTCTCTCGGGTCGTGTGTCCGACGCTGAAGACCCATCGGCCGATTCCTATCCGGCCGATTTTAGCGCCAACACATGGTCTTGCTCTGATCATTAGGGTCGATGGGAATTTGATGATAACCTGAATAGCCATCAAGGAAATAGAAGAAAGAGTGCTTCACCAACTGTTCTAACATTTCATCAATGAAGAGCAGCGGGAAGTGATCTTTCTTTGTTGCCGAGTTGAGCTTCCGGTAATCAATGCACATTCTCCTTCCCATGACGGTTCGTTGAGGGATAAGCTCATTTTTATTGTTTTCAACGACCGTCATTCCCCCCTTCTTCGGCACAACTTGGACGGGACTCACCCACTAGCTGTGTGGCACGGGATAGATTATCCCGGTGTGCAAGAGCTTAAGGACCTCTTCCTTAATGATTTCCCTCATCATGTTGTTCAACCTACGCTGTGGTTCCCTAGAAGGTGTGCTGGTTGGGTCTAATGGGATGCGATGCGTGCAAAGGGTAGGACTGATTCCCTTGAGGTCCTGGAGTGAGAACCCGAAGACGGGCCGATGCTTTTCTAGAATGGCTATTAGCTTGGCCGTTTCCTTGTCAGAAAGTTTATCACTAATGATGATGGGAGATTCGGTATTGCCGTTCAAGAAAGCATAGCGGAGGCTCGAAGGCAGGGGTTTCAGCTCGATTGGTGGACGTGTTGGCCGTTCGTGCGTGGGTAGCTCAAGAGTCTCCACTAGATCATCTTCCTCTTGGATAAAGAGTTTAGCATTTTTTCTAGGGATGTTTCAAGGGTATTGAAGGGTGAAATGACTAACACTTCCTTAAGCGGCTCCTCTTGGGGGAGAGGATCAGAAACTGCGTTCCTTGATCATGAGATTAGCATGGAATAGGTTCTTCCCCCAAGGGTTACGTCAAGGGTTCATAGTGTGGATACCTCTAGGAACAGCTACTCAACGGGATGCCCTATTAGCATGTCGAAGTATTGGACTTCGAAGACATGGAAATCTAGGGCGATCTCGACATCTTCGTGCCAAACTGGCACGTCGTGTATAATCCCAAGGCCTTGTATGATGGAGAGTGGTGAGATCCGGAAGAATTTCATGGTTGGAAAGAAAGAATTTTTGCCTAGATGGTCAAGAGCAAAAGAGGCGGAAATGATGTTTGCTCCAACCGTGGTATTATAAAGAGTTGCGGCTGCAGTTCCTTGGATGAAGCATTGGATGGTTAAGGAGGGGTTATGAATTTGAATTGCTTCAAAAGAAAATTCCCCTTTTTGTAGTCATTCACTGCTCATGACAGTTGTCAACCCCTTGATGGTCTCTTTAAGGGAAGCCTTATCAAGAGGATCAAAAGGGGCTACTGGAACTGGAGGTCTCTTTTGATGGGGTTACATCGAGGTGTTTCCGAAGTTTGAAATAAGTCCTCTCGATGTTGAAAGGGACCTCTGGAGGTTAAATTTCTTCTTCCTCCAGTGTTCTAGGTTCGGGGGAAGATTTGAAGGTTGTTCTGGGAAGGTTAGCAAAAGGGGTGCAGATTCAACCAATGGAACTTCTTCTTGGCTTGATGGCTCATCAACTGGAAGGGGCTCGGTAGGGGAGGTGTTTTCTAAGATACGGTCTAGAAGTTCTTCTCCTTCGGCCACGGTTTTGTGCGTGAAAGATCCCCTAGCAATGATATCAAGCTGTAGGGCAGACTCCTTACTAAGCCCTAACTAAAAGTCTTGAAGCAACACATGGTCGGGAATAGACAAGTCTGGGCCAGCATGGATTAGCTGTGAAAACCTAGCCCAGGCCACACCTATGGTTTTCTTTTCGTCCTGACAAAAGTCGAGGATCTCTTTTTGTAGGGAAGCAATGCGAGAAATAGGAAAGAACACAAGACAGAACCTATCCCTTAGTTCATCCCATTCTCCGTTTACCTTCCCTACGTTATGGACGTACCATTGCTTCGCTCTCTCATCAAGGGAGATAGAAAACAACTTCCACTGAAGTGTTTCTTGTGCCATGCCCGAAATGGTCAAGGATGAGCACAATTGCTCGAACTCTCATAGGTGGTGGTAAGGGTTTTCATCATTAAAGCCTGAGAAGGATTGTTCCCAAACCATGGCAATGAAGCCAGGATGGAGTTCATAGCCAGAAGTTGTGATGAGCTTGGAAGATTGTGGTGGCTCTAAGAACTCACCCTTGGGAGCAGAAAGTTTTTGGATACAAATTTGCTCCATGGTAACAAAAAAGGATAAAAGAAAGAGAAAGGTAAAAGAAAAGAAACATGGGTAAACTAGGATCGAAGATCACTACAACAACCGTTCCCTAGCAACGGCGCCAGAAATGGTTGTTGGTATTTCTTAACGATTACGAATAAATCCACAAGCGCATGGATATACCACTGTAGCACTTTACCCAGAGAATATTCAGGGTATCGAATTTTCTCAAGGAACGAAGGTGTAACGGTCTTCTAGCTAGTTTACCTTGATGAACAAGAGATAGAATAGCCTCGAGTAGTGTGGTTTGTCTAAGGGAAAGGAACAAGGAAGGATAAACTCAAGTTATTACTCGTTTACTTCACGCACCGGTCTGACCCTGGTCTGCCAATACCCTCAGGATATTAGCTCTACTCCAAACCCGAACGTGGGGGATTTCAGAGGACGTATAGGTCTGTCACCATCTGCTGCCTACCCCGCAATATTGTGGGGCTCGCAGCAAACAAAGGTTATCTAAGGCCTAAACACCATATTTATGCCATCGACTACTACTCTAGCATTGCACAGAGTTTACCTATCTTTATCAGGGGCTCTCTATTAGAGTATCTGCTACATGAACGGATGATGAACCCGCAAATAACAACAAGAGAATAACTTAACCAAGAACTTTACCACTTAGATAAACTCAGGTACTTAGTCAAAAGATTCGTACCTGCCGAGGTACAAGGTAGAAGAGAGACGCTGACAAGTCCGGCTCTTCTCCAACCTTCTCCTCACACACTTCCAATCCTAATGCTACAAAGTAAGGTGGAGTCCCGTTTCTCTTCTTCTCCAAATGTGTTGTGTCTTGTGGGTGTCTCCTCTCCACCTTTTATCGCTTCTAAGGTCGGTCTGGGGTCGTGGTATACAAGGAAACACATGGGCACCGCCTCCAAGAGGATAAGAGCAAATCTTCTGCCATGCTGCACCTGGACGGGAGCCAGGGAAGGTTCGGCCAACCCTAGGGATCGGCCGACCCCCTGGTGGGCTCTTTGGCCACCGACTTCGCTCTTCATGCTGACATGTGGGTTCTGATCTTATCCCTTGGGTGTTTGCCGCCTTATTACATCGGTTTGGTCTCTTTAGTGGGCCCTTCTTGTAAGTGAGACGCATGAAGGGATCCTCTGCGTTCACTTGTGTTTTCTCTCATGTTTCACTTGTAGAAGCATGCGAATCATAATTCACCAAAACTTGACGAACCAATTAGAATAAAACCCTATAGCTAAGTTTGGTGATTATTTTAATATTGAAAGATGCAGAAGCTGACGGTTGATTTTGGACTTAAGGACCGTCAAAAATAGGTACCAAGGATCATGCAACTAGGGTTTCAATAAACTCCTACAAACTTAATGCACAATACCTTATATAAATAAATGTTGCATAAGTTTAAAATAGGGGTTATGCTCCGGAGCTTGCCTTCTTTGGCAAAGTAAGCCTTGGACTCTTCCGAACTTTGGTTTGGGTCTTCAGCGACTTCAGTTAGATTAGGATTGCCTTCGCGCTGCTCACTCTCGGACTTAGAATTCAACTCGTACGTTCCGTCAGTGAGAGTAGTCATGCCTATATGAAATGCACATGTATAAGTTGTGATGATGGAAAGTTTCAATAAATATTTCACTATAAAGTTGTAATCCAACAAAGCCTAAGTCATTCTATATAACATATTAATACATTTTCTTGGGCAATCATTTAGAAAGTATTAATTAACTTACTTACTTCATTAGGTGAAAAGGGTGTTTTCATGAGTTTTTAACATGCAGCCATTTTTATTTTTCTCCACCCAACACAAGGCAACATGTGGTACTTTTTAAGTAAAGCTAGCCATAGGTTCTGTTATTGAAATTTTTATTCAGATAACATATCTTAGTGACAAACTTAGTGTAAAAATTTCAGCCATTTTTATGCTGTAGAAAAGTCATGAAAAAAATAAAGTAAACAGCTACTGCTAGAACATGGATTCATTTATGCAGATCAAACCATACAAGTACTAATGCTCAAACTTTTACAGAGAACTTAGCAACCTACAGAGACTACTCTGAATTTTTCAGATTTTATTGAGCAATTATCAGAACAGACAAAATAGAACAAAACAGATCTACATTACTCAAGATTCATTTTTATTGGCAGTTCTACTGAGCATCTGAACATCAAACTTTTCTATCATGATTATCTACTCACATATAGCCTCTATTTTCCAAGCATAAGAACTATTTATAGTGATTTAATGCATGTATCCATGGACAAAATTAAATGAGCATGCTAGATAGAAGTAACAAGTTTCAAACTATTATGTAGCATTTGTACAGTCAGGTAACAATGTAGCATTTATACAGTCAGGTAACGATACTGTAGAAGTTGCAACCTTAACCTGACCCTAGAACATGGTAAATAAATAAATCTACCAAACTAGTACATGAATCAAGATTTAATAGATACTATAGCTAGGGGTTTGTTCTAGTCCTAAACTTTCTACACAAGGCTGCTCATATAAATACTAAGCCATTGCTCAAAAATTACCATCAGTACTTGCCTAGATTGAAAGATACATTCATAAGTTAAATAAACTAATATTTATTATAGAGCAAGATTTATGAAGAAACTCAAGATGTGCTTGTATTGAACGTTGTAGCTCTTGTTACAGGGAACTCAGAATATTTTAGTTTGTATTTTTTGGATTTTTCTACTATGTTATATTGAATTTACAAGTTGACAGATTTGACTTCAAAGGGTGGGTTTAGTTTTAGGAATAGGTCCTTGTGTTCTTGTGTACAGGGCCCTAGAGTTAAAAGGAGGCTTGGAATCGGGTCCCTAGCCGGAGCTGCCGCGGTTGAGGCCGAAATCCAGCGATGGGGCTCGCCGGTGGCGAGGGGAAAGGAGGGAGGGAGTACCAGGAGGTTGAGTCGGTCCTCGGGGTGGCTTCGGTGTTGACGGAGATGGTGGCCGGCAGTGGTCCGGCGGTTCTGGGCGAGTAGGAGCACACCGGAGAGGGCAATGGGAAGTGGGAAGTGATTTTGTGGGCTGCTTGGGGCTGTGGCGGGGCGGAGAGGGGAGGTCAGCGTGGAAGTGCTCGCCGGCGTCAATGGTGGGCGTGGAGGAGCTGCTCGAGCGCGCGCAGGAGGGGCGTTGGCCCTTTTATAGGCGAGCGAGGAGGGAGGAAAGGGGTTAGGTGCGGGCAGGAGCTCAGGAAGGGCATGCAGCGGCTCGGGTAGTGGCCGGGCACGGCCTGTGTCGTCGGGGCGGCGTCGGGGAGCGGCACCTAGGAATCCTCGGCCGCGTGGCGCAAGCGTGTTGGCGGGGGAAGATTTGGCGTGGGGGAGGGGTGATCCTAGCGCGGCCGGTCGGTGGCCGGTTGGGGCCTGTCGGGGGCGCCTCCTTTGGCGCCTAGCTCCGGCAGGCATCACCGGCCAGGTGGCTGGCAGCCTCTGCCATGGTCAGGATAGGGAGAGAGAGAAGAGAGAGAAAGAGAGAGGAAGAACTCGACAGCTGTTTGACTTGAAATTTTCTTAAAATTTTTTAGATAAACTTGAAAAATGATCAACATTAAAGTTGTAGAGAATTGAATTATCTACAACTTTGATTTTGGGTGAAAGTTCATTTGGGATAGTGGTTCTCCCCATATGCCACTCCCATCGTGATTCACACGAAGCTTTGCTCGTCCCTTTGTTGGAATTTGTAGCGCATGTTGTCCACTCCGATACGGAACGGATTTCTCCGGTCTCGATATCTATCATTACCTTGGCGTCCCGTAGGAAGGATCGCCCAAAGATAAGTTGCACGCCCAAGTCGCCCTCCATGCCGAGGACCATGAAGTCGGCGAGGATAAAGGAGTTCTTCACTCACACTAGAAGGTTCTCGACTATCCCTTTGGGATATCGAATAGTCGAATCTGTGAGCTGCAGACACATCCGGGTTGGAGACAAAGCAGGATATTGCACTTGTTCAAAGATTACCTTGGGCATGATGTTCACGCTTGCCCCAAGGTCGAAGAGGGCCTGATCATAGTAGCAGTCATAGATTGAGTAGCTGATCATGGGCACCTCTGGGTCTCCTTGCCTTACTGCCGTTTGTCCTCCCCACGCATTCGTCCTTCGTGTGGGTGTTCCTGCATGGTTAGTGTGTGATAAACTTTGAGACGGGTTACCCCATCTTGTGGTTATCATGCTGATATTTTCTAGGGGAGCCTCGAGTTGGCCTGGAATTTTCCCGGTCCCAGCGGCAGGAACGGTAGCAACAATTTGAGGAAGTCGTGTTTCAATCATTTTATTAAAGCTCAGCTGATTTTTAGGAGCGGAAGATAAAGTTTCAATTTTTATGTTCAAACTTTCCAAGGTTTTATCATTGGCAGCAAGCCTTTTATTTAAAGATTTATTGATTTTAGCTTGGCCAAGAATAAGATCTTTTGAGGAAGGTTGGTTCGATTTAAAATTTGAATTGAAGTTTGAATTGAAATTATTACCTCCCTGATATGGTGGACATGGGTGATTCCACCCTTGGCCTCCTGATGGGATACTCGTTGTTGTTGTTCATGTAAGCCACTTCTTCACAGGTCTCGGGGCAGTCATTCCCCGAGTGTCCACCATTGCTGCAGAACTCGCACACAGAGTGCGAGTTAATGGCTTGGACGGAGTTGTACATCTATTTCTTGATCTCCGTCCTCTCGTCCAGGCGCTTGAGTATGAGATCCATCTTCACGGCGAGCATGTCCGTCTCCTTGACGATGTGCATGCCCTTAGTTCGGGGTTGGAGGCGTTCTTCACTCTACCCCTGATTGGAGACCATGTTCTCGATAAAGGTCGTGTCCTTGGTAATCGCAAGATCGAGAAAGGCTCCTCCAGCCGCAGCATCAATATGGGCTCGAGATGTCGGCGTTAACCCATTATAGAAGCTTTGGAGGATGAGCCCGTTGTCCATCCCATGATGAGGACAAGCGAGGATGTACTCTTGTAGTCTCTCCCAAGCTTCCGGGATGGATTCCATCCCTGTCTACTGGAAATTGGAAATCTTCCTGCGCAGGGCATTAGTTTTGCCCAGCGGGAAGAATTTCGCGAGGAATGCCATGGAACATTAGTCCCACATGCTGATGGCTTCCTTGTCCTTGTAAAACCACTGTTTCACCTTTCCCAATAGGGAGAAGGGAAACAAATGGAGTCTGAATGGCATCAGTTGTGACTCCTCGTATCACCACGATTTCACAAAGCTCCAGGATGTTCTAGAGATGAGCGTTGGTGTGGCAGAACCACCTGAATTAATCCGGCTCAAGTGTATTAACCATCACCATTAAGGCATCCTCGGTTAACCTTACACTTCAAACGGAGTAATCCACTGGTCTGTCGGGTATAACCTCCCGATACAACCACGGTGAACGGATCGAGCGCCGTACATACAAATGCTCATGCGACGATGAGCCCAGACAATACCACATTCCAGCAAGTATTACATCATTTGCATAAGTCAATATTACAGACCTAGTTCTGAGTTTAGAAAACAAGTACTTCAATTAACATAAATAAGTTCTTCAGAGTTAAATTGCAGCGGAAATAAACAACGAAAACTACTCGACGATACAGGATGTCTCGATGAAGCCCGTACGAGACATCACTCGGCCTCATCTCCGTTGGACGGGGGCGCATCCCATTCCACCGACCATCCAGGGGGAAGAGTGCAGGGCCAAGCCAAGCTAGCAATCATATCTTCGAAGGGCTCACCTGAAATCGAGTCACAAGCAAGACTGAGTATACTAATACTCAGCAAGACTTACCCGTGTAGTGGAAACTACTCCACCGACTCTAGACATGCCAGGCTTTTTGGCTCAGGGGTTTGTTTTGCCGAAAAGCATCTACAAGTGGGTCCTTACTTTCAACTTTTAGCTCAAGATTCTAGTTTCGTTAGCCAGTCTAGGTAAGCAGCTATCTAAAGCATACATGGTGAAGCATTAAATTTTTCATCCAACCAGTTCATTCATCATCATTGTTCCTCTTCTTACTCTGTGGGTAAAAATGGTTAAGCAGTCTCAATAGCCGTGAGAAACGGACGATTCGAATCGAATTTCTTAACCTTGCAAGGGAAACCCAAACACACGTCACGTGGTTACTCCCTAGAGTCACACGTGCAACTTTTCCCCTTTCTTTCCGGGTCGTGGATCGGGGCTACCCTCCGAGAGTACAAGAGTCCCACGCCACGGTTCGGCGCCGGGTCGTGACCACTCTCTGCACTCGCCATATGCACATGGGACCGAAGTTCAAAGGGTAGGATGCCGTCCCCTTGCCGGGCCAATCAGGTACTTAAGCTTACCGATTCCCATAATCTCGGCATGTGTTTAGTACGTTCAAAGACTTAACCATCACTACCACACCCTGCGGCCTTAGCATTTTTCACTAGACAGACGGGCCTCAATCGTAACCATCGTTACATAACCCGTCCGTGTCCTTATGATTGCAGCGTGTAGTAGCCATTCAACTCCTATTTTCTCGCGAGTGACAGGAAATCACTCGACTTTTACCGGAGTCCTATTAGCACAGCATTCTATCGAACCTTACATCTAGTTTTCAAGCAAGGGTTCCTGACATCATGCAACTAAGTTTTCATCCAACTCCTATAAACTTAATGCGCAAGCAAAGAGTGATGAGTTGCATAATTTCGGAAAGAATGGGTTATGCTCCGGGGCTTGCCTTCGCAGTTCGCTTGGGGATCTTCCGAACTTGGGCTCGGTCTTCAAAAGCTTCAGTTAGATTTGCTTGAGCTTCACGCTGCTCACTCTCGGACGCGGGCACCAGCTCGTAAGTTCCGTCGGCGAGAGTCGTCGATTCTACATGAGTGCACAAGTTTAAGTCGTGGAAATGGCACTTGATTACGATTTGAGAGTAATTACTACAAGGGATAGTTTCTGGTCATGAAATTTTGGATTTAGGCACATCAAGGAAAGATGTGCTTACTGTAAAATTTTCAGCCAATTTTATGTAACAGATTAATTACGAAAAATATATTTCATAGTTGCTGTTAGATACTTGTTCTTTTTGTACAGAACAATTGGTGCAACAATTGTGGGTAAGATTTTTACAGAGCCCTCATTTGAGCATGCAGAAGCTACTGTAATTTTTGTAGGATTTATCATGCAGTATTTAGAGCATAGAAAATATGACATTCTACACCTAGGCTTTTTAAAGATTCATTTTTACAGGACCCTACACAGGGTTTTTGTCCATGAAACTTTCTACACAGCAACCTCTACCACAGTGTAACTCCCAGTAATAATTTGGGGAGTTTCCAAGCTAAGACACTATTTTCTTGATTTAATGTATGTTCTTAGCACATAAATCAAATAAATAGGTTACTGTGAGATAAAAAGTCTCCTAATTTTTCTCTGGCTTCTAGTTACCAATAAATTAGCATAGGAAAAATTTCAATGGGTGACTCACCACCTAACTGCAGGGATAAAACATTCTTCTTACACATGATATAAAACTAAGTTTAACAAACAGTAAATCTAGAGATGGAATTTGGGCCTGATCTTTTTACACAGTCCTAATCATCCAGCAACTAATTCACTGCCCAAAATTCAGGGTCAGCATTGTTCTAGAACAGTGGGTATAAAATATGCCCATTAAAGCTTCTATTTAATGTAGAGCAAAATATTTTGAGATTCTGAGAAAACTTTTGTAACACAAGTGGTAGAGTTTGTTCTGAGGATTCCAGAACAGTTGAGTTTGCATTTTTCTGAATTTTCTACGATTTTATACGAATTTTACAAATTCACTGGTTTGGTTAAAACTTTCTTTACAGAGGGGTCCCTGAAAACTAGCAGAAAACCCCCTAGAAAGATTTGGGCGTTTGCAATGTGGTCCCTGGTCGCAAAATCACGGCGGGGTCATCCTGTCCGGCCAAATTCCGGCGAGCTCGGTCGCCGGCGGCGAGGGCAAGGTGGGGGAGAACGGAGAGGGAACCAGGGCGCACCTATTGGTGGTCTTGGAGTGGCTTGGGTTGGCCGGTGGCGGGCTGGCCGCGGAGAGCAGGGGCGGCGGCGGAGGGGCGGCGCGGACGGCGGCGCTCCGGCGAGGAGGGTGGCGGGGCTCGGGCTGGGGAGCTTCAGTGCGTCGAGGGGAATCCGTTTCAGTGCTTGCCTCGGGCGGAGGTGGGCCGGAGCAAAGGGAACCGCGGCGAGGTGGGGGCGCCGGCGGCAATGGAGGCGCGGTGGCTTTCCAGGCGCGCGAGGGGGGGCTCTGTTCGGCTTTTTATAGGCGCAAGGGAGGGAGGAGGGGTCCAGGCAGGGCTGGGCCGGGCGGCACGACGGGGGCACGCCGTTGGGCGCCTGGGCGGCGGCCAGTGGCTGGGCGGCGCGGCGGTGCAGCAGAGCGCCGGAGGTCTGGCGCGCGCAGCTGGGTGCACTCGGGTTGGGCAGAGGCGTGGGCGTGGGGGAGGCAAAGCCGCTGCGGCAGGGAGCGACGGCCATTGGCTTGGCGCGGCGTGGGGGCAGGAATCGCCGGCGACGTGGCGTGCGGCTGTCGGGCGAGCGCGCGGTGCAGCAGAGGAGGGGGAGGTGAGGGACCTGGATGCAAGAATTCGAAAGGTTTCAGGGGGCTGGGTGCAAATAGGGCGTTTTCTCCTCTTTCTGATTTGAATTTCAAAACCTTTTGAACACGAAAGTTGTTCAAAATAAAAAGTTCTACAACTTTGGTTTCAGGCAAAATCTCATTTGGCTTATGGTTTTGAAAGTTAAATTTTAAAAGTTCAAAAGTAACCAAATGTGCTCAAATTAAATTTGAATTCCAACTGAACTCGTTTTAATTCTTTCCACCCTTTCATTAGTTGGTTTAATCATAGAGTTAGGCTAATGACATTGATTTTGGAAATGTAATTACCAGGGTTGTCACAGCCTTCCCCCCTTAACAAGAATCTCGCCCCGAGATTCGGTAATTCTTAGTGTGGGCGTGGGTGCACATACCAGTGGTTGAGACAAGAAACCCAGGGAAATGTTGGTTCAGGTAGCTCTCCGTTTCCCAGGTGGCTTCTTCTTCCGTGTGGCGATTCCATTGTATTTTATACATTCTAATCACTTTCCTCCTGGTCTCTCTTTCTTTTTGATCCAGAATCTTAACTGGGTGTTCGACATACGAGAGGTCGGGTTCCAACGATATTTCTTGTTGTTCCACAATCTCGGTAGGGACTCGAATACACTTCTTGAGTTGAGATACGTGGAAGACATCATGGGTGGACTTGAGCTGAGGGGGCAGTCGTAATTTGTAGGCTACGGGTCCGCAGCTCTCAATGATTTCGTAGGGACCAATATAGCGGGGAGCTAGTTTGCCTTTGATTCCAAATCTTCGCACTCCCTTGGTTGGTGAAACTCGAAGATAGACATGATCGCCAACTTCGAACTTTAGGGGCTTTCTCCTTTTGTCAGAATAGCTCTTTTGTCGGGCTTGTGCGGCTTTAAGATTTGCTTGTATTACTTTTACTTTCTCCTCTGCCTCGATTACCAGGTCGGGTCCAATTATGTTACGTTCTCCGGTTTGCGACCAGCTTAAAGGAGTTCGACACCTTCGTCCGTACAGGGCCTCAAATGGTGCCATTTTCAAACTCGTTTGGTAGCTGTTGTTGTACGAGAACTCTGCCAGGGGTAGGCATTTGTCCCAATTCTTGTCATAATGAATGACAAAGGCTCTCAGCATGTCTTCAAGAATTTGGTTTACTCTTTCCGTTTGTCCATCGGTCTGAGGGTGGTATGCTGAGCTGCGAATCAGCTTTGTGCCAAGAGACGTTTGCAGTTGTTCCCAAAAGCGTGCTACAAACTGGGGACCACGATCGGAAATAATTGTCTTAGGTATTCCATGCAGGCAAACAATACGATCGAGGTAAATCTCGGCATATTTCTTGGTAGAATAGGTGGTGTGTACCGGAAGAAAATGTGCCGTCTTCGTGAGTCTATCAACGATAACCCATATGGAATCATGTTTCTGGGAAGTGTTTGGTAGTCCCACGATGAAGTCCATACTTATGTCTTCCCATTTCCATGATGGTATAGGTAACGGTTGAAGTGTACTGGCTACCTTTAAGTGGCTAGCTTTTACTCTCTGGCACGTGTCACATTCCGAGACATACGTAGCAATTTCCCTTTTCATTCTAGTCCACCAGAAGTTTTGCCTTAGGTCCTGATACATTTTGCTACTGCCGGGGTGGATAGAGAATTTGGAGAGGTGTGCCTCATCAAGAATTTGCTTGCGGAGTTCATGATTCTTCGGAACGACTATACGACTTTCGAACCATAGAACTCCCTTATGGTCCTGGCGGAAACACTTATACTTCTCCTCACCTAGAGAGAGTTTTTGTTTGATGATCTTGATTCCTTCATCATGTAGTTGTGCCATGACGATTTGGTCGTGAAGAGTGGGCTCAACTGAGATGTGATTTAGAGTGCCTTGGGAAACCATTTCCAAGTTAAGTTTCCTCATGTCTGCACATAATGTCTCATGGTAGGACTCCATGGATAAGCAATGGCAATGGGACTTGCGGCTTAGTGCATCCGCGACTACATTAGCCTTACCGGGGTGATAGTGCACTTCAAGGTCATAATCTTTGATTAATTCTAGCCATCTTCGTTGTCTCATATTCAGATCGGCTTGTGTGAAGATGTACTTGAGACTCTTATGATCCGTGTAGATATTGCACTGTGTACCCATGAGATAGTGCCTCCATATCTTCAGAGCGTGAATGACGGCTGCGAGCTCAAGGTCATGCGTGGGATAATTCTGTTCGTGGGGCCGAAGGGCTCGTGAGGCATATGCAATCACTCGATTCTCTTGCATAAGCACACATCCTAGACCAGTACCTGATGCGTCACAATACACATCGAATGACTTGGTATTATCGGGTTGAGCTAACACAGGTGCAGTAGTCAGATGCTCTCTGAGAGTGTGGAAGGCTTCCTCACACTTCTCATTCCATACAAACTTTACTTCCTTCTTCAATAGTTCCGTCATGGGCTTAGCAATTCGAGAGAAATCCGGGATGAAGCGACGGTAGTAACCGGCTAAGCCGAGAAAACTGCGAATCTGATGAACAGAGGTAGGGGGTTTCCAATCCATCACCTCTTGTACCTTGCTGGGGTCAACAGCTATGCCTTCGCTGGAGATCGTGTGACCTAAGAACTTTACAGTATCCAACCAGAATTCACACTTAGAAAACTTAGCATAGAGCTGATGGTCTCTGAGTCGCTGAAGAACAATGCGAAGGTGCTTGGCATGCTCTTCCTCATCCTTTGAATAGATAAGAATGTCGTCGATGAACAATACGACGAATTTGTCAAGTTCGGGCATGAATACCGAATTCATGAGATACATGAAGTAGGCAGGGGCATTGGTGAGTCCAAAGGACATGACCAAGAATTCATATAGTCCATATCGTGTGGAGAAGGCAGTCTTAGGAATATCGCACGGGCGAATCTTGATCTGATGATATCCCGAACGAAGATCAATCTTTGAGAAGACTCTGGCTCCAGCTAATTGATCGAAGAGCACATCGATGCGAGGAAGTGGGTATTTATTTTTAACTGTTACCGCATTGAGAGGTCGGTAGTCCACACATAATCTCAAACTGTCATCCTTCTTCTTTACGAATAGGGCTGGACATCCCCAAGGTGACGCGCTAGGGCGAATGAAACCTTTGTCCAGTAGTTCTTGGAGTTGAATTTTCAGCTCGGCCAATTCTTTAGGGGGCATCCTATATGGTCTTTTGGATATAGGTGCAGTGCCTGGTTGTAGTTCAATAACGAACTCAATGTCCCTATCCGGGGGCATTCCTAGTAAGTCCTCCGGGAAAACATCGGCATACTCGTTTACCACAGGAATATTATCTGGCTTAAGTCCTTCCATCTTATAAGCACAGGAATTAGTACAATCTAGGAACGGTAGGTAAAGGGTAGTGGCTCCGTGACTAGGTGAATTTATCTCAACGGCTCGGGAAGAAAGGTCCAGTGTGACTCCATGCATAGCCATCCAGTTCATTCCCAAAATAATGTCCATGCCGTCAAGGGGTAAAAGGACAAGGTCCGTGTCGATGGTTTTACTACCCAATTTGACTGGTACTTGTCTGATCATTTGGTTTGAAGCAATTTTACCACCCGGTGTTGATATCATATATGACCCTTTGGTGTGACAAACATCCAAGCCTACTTTTGCACCGAATTTTGCACTTATGAAACTATGCGATGCACCAGAATCAAATAATATAACTGCAGACTTGTTATGGATAGAGAATGTACCCGACATCACTGGGGCTCCTTCAGGAAGCTCTGCAAGCGTGGTGAAGTTAATCCGTCCTTGCTTGACTTGCAGGGTCTGTCTCTTGCCCCTGTTGTTGGTGTTCGGGTTGGATCCTTGACCGTGGTTGGGCTGTCCAGGCTGAGGGCATTCTCGTGCGAAGTGGCTGGAACTCCCGCATTTGAAACAGCGATTCGCGGGGCTAGGTCGAAGAGACTGTTGAAGAATGGGCCTCGGACCATTCTGTGAAGGCATCGGGGGTCGTACCATGCCTGGCTGCTGTGGGGGTCTGGCAATCCATCTTCCTGGCTGCGGGGCCCTTGGTGGAGCTGTGGGTGCGGTATTTTGCACGATGCGATACCTTGGTGGTTGGACACTTGATGGTCCCGCGGGTGCCTTTCTCTTCTTCTCTGCCCGGTGCGCCATGATACAGTCTTCCAGGGTAATGGCCATATTGACCAACCCGTTGTAGGTGTCAGCCCTGGCTAGGTTCAGACGTTCCTTGAGCTTGGTACTCAGACCTCGGTGGAAACGATCACGCTTCTTGGCATCCGTATCAGCGTGATAGCCCGCATACTGACACAAGTTGTTGAACGCCTGGGCGTACTGCAGCACGGTGCGGGTGCCCTGGGTAAGTGCCAGAAACTCATTCAACTTCCTCTCCATGAGACCCTCGGGAATATGATGTGCCCGGAACGCGGTCTTGAATTCATTCCAGTCGACCACATGATCAGCCGGGAGCATCGCAAAGTAGTGATCCCACCACAGACGAGCGGTACCGCGAAGCTGTTGCGCGGCAAAACGAGCTTTGTTGGCCTCTGAGCATGGGGCCACAAGTAGTGTGAACTTGGATTCTATGGTGCGAATCCATGCATCTGCGTCCAGGGGTTCCTCGGTCTTATGGAACAAGGGAGGCTGGGTCCCCAGGAAATCCGTGTATCCTGCAGCTTGTGGTTGGTGAGCATTGTGCCCACCCCTCTGCTGGTGTTGCCCTTGCACAATCTGACGTAGCAGCTCGGTTTGAGCGGCCATCACTTCCACCAAACTGGGCGGGGGTGGTGGCGATTGTCGCGAGCGGCTGCCACCGGCACCAAAACCCTCGGGGTTGCCACGTGTTGATCCAACCATCTGAAACGTGAAAGGTTACCATTAGCCACGCGATCCATATTACTTCCTTGATTCATAAATAATTGGTGTAGTCATAGACTTCCGAAGTCTGAGCTAGAAGTATGGACAGAATCTCTGTTTGCTACGAGAAAAATCATAGCCTGCTGTGGGTCCATCCAAAACATCTCAATCATTTGCAGTAGTCAGAGAATTTAGGAATGCACCACCTTGGTATTTTAACTTCGGTGCTAGAACTATAGCTAAGGTGGTCGAAAAGCTCGTCCTTTGCCTTACTGTCTTAGCTGTTTTTCAGCAGATTGATCGGTACGGTTTCGCCTATATCTCAAACTAGCGAGGTCCAATGATGCTGAATTTTTGTGAGAACCTAGATCACAAAACTTAGCACAAGTCTGGTATTCAACACTCAGCCAATAAATGCAAGGAGACATGGATAAAAATTCCGACAAGACTCAGCGATTGTGGATTTCATTGTTTACCAAGTTACAACGAATTCACCCAAGTTCATCGCCGTTCCTTACATGCTGAGGGTATCCACATGGTTCAGGTGTACCCAACACAAAAGAGTTACTCAACTCCTAGTTAGCCTATTACAATACTTGCCAAAAGTTAGGCTACCCTATCGAGGAGTATGTGCAAAAGTCCTCCTAGGTCGTCCTCTAGAAATCATCCAAGTCGTTGACGGACGACTCGCTGTGAGCAGGAGAGTGAGCTCCCATCCGAGGTGCCTGTGGTACCTCACCCTCGAAATCCATACCTGAGATACCATCAATTTCCTGTGGCTCCTTCTCATCCTCCTCCATGTCGTCCTCATGGGGATGGTCATTCTGATCATGATGCCACTGAATGTGCTCATTAGCATCCTCCAACTCAAGGTTCAGATCGTGGAGCTGCTCCTCCAACTGTGCTATCGTGGCATCTCTCTCACCCATGAGAGTGTCCTGCTCCTGGATTTGGCCCTCAAGTTGGCCAGTTTGAGCATCTCTGTCCTCAAGATCCTGACTGAGCTACTTTATCTGCTCATCCCTGGTATCTGCCATCATATGGTAGGCCTGAGCAAGATCAGTGAGCTGCTCGAGTGCCTGACTCTGGAGAGTCTGAAGCCGGTAGAGTGCACTCATGCACCGCACGGAGATGTGGATAGTCTCTTGGGCATGAAAGTCTACCAAGTAGTGTGCGTGCTGCACCCTGTTGAGCCAAAAGGGGTCGTTGTCCTGGGCAGCAGGAAACAATCCAATGGGAGTGAGTGTGACAACCTCGGGACGCTGCGCACAAAACGTGGTGAGCGCCCTCATGGCTGCAAGCTCGCAAGTATCGGCCAAACGGCGACCAACAGCCTCAAGCTCCAAGGCGGGCCACTCCGGGTGTAGCGGGTGCGGAAAGATAGTCACGTTGACACGGCACTGGGTAACTCCATTTTCTGCAAACTCCAGTCCGGCGTAACGTGGGGGAATTAGATAGCCCGCGGTACGCAGAACATCCCACAAAATAGAGGGAAAGCCCTCCCAGTGGAGACACTGCGAGTGTACGCGTCCATCCTCATCCACCATCATATCAACAGGCTCGGCCATCTGAACAAAAGATCAAATGGAGTGAGATAGCGAAAAACTGTGAACAGCACAAGGACAGATTCTGTATAGTGTGCAAAAATAATCACAACTCCCACAGTTCTCATCCAAAAATTCTCAAATTTCACCAGGCCACTCCTAAGGTAATTGTGAACAACTTTGCTAGTTAACTCCAGAGCTAGATAGGTCTCTAAGATGGTTTTTCTTTTCGGTTTTTTACCTCTCTGTCTACCCAGAATTTTCAGTGAACAGAGGGCTAGAGTTTCATGCATCAGGGAAAATCTACCCAGCCAAAGTTTACCAAATTTTAACAGCAGCTACCTGGGTAAATTTGGAACAAGTTTCGTGTTGTGCTCTTTTGCAGAAAACCGCAGGAAGGGGGCCTAAAAATTTAAGGGGCAGAAGTGCTTATTCTGGACAGAATTCTGACATTTCAAGGTTTCTGTTATTTCTCACTCTCCATAAGCTCAGAATTTTTCGTTTTTGAACAGAAGATAGAACACAGAATTTGGAACAATTTCTTCAACATGAACTTTATCAGAAATGGTCATTTTCTTTGGCCAATAAATCGCTCTTTTTGGTCATGGCAGAATTCGGACAGTTTTGCTAGATGGTCCTTATGCAAACCACGCTTAGATACGCAAGAACCTTTCCACTCTCACACAACGCATTTTTGATTTCAGATACACATGTTTATGATGTATGCACGTCCTATTCGTCCTCACAAAATAAAACAATTGCCAAATAGCTTTGGTCTTACGAAGATAGTTTCGGTGGCTTACACAATACGGCTCTCCTATAATAGCTAGTCGAGTCTTTCTACTCGTCCCTTAACTTATCGTAATCGCGGTTAGTGTACCTGCAGAAGATTGACAAAGCATATATATATTTCATGAACCTTTCATGCCAGCACTCATGAAAGCGTCCGTATTCATTACCGTTTACTTATAGAAACGATATCTGTACAATTTCCGCCGTACAGACGACGTTAACATACGCTATCGAGATAGCGTATTCACGGGGGTACCGTCATGAGACGGGGGTATGAACAGCGATCGCCATACCCTGCGCCAAACCTTCTACTCCCAATATGTTCAACTAACAGTTGGCATATTGGCAGAACCTCAAGTAAGCCACTGCTTGAGGGCAGCGTTCGGTTCGCATCACCGATAGGAAGGCCAAGCTCCCTCAGTTGGCTGAGGATCCTTACCTTCTTACCTTAGCGACGAGTGCGTCGTTACAGAATTTAAGGTCGGTTGTGCATGAAAGTAAGTTTTGAACGAAGGTAATGTGCTGGAAGTCAGTTGATAATATATAGAAGTTAGATAGCCACCTAGTAAACTTTCCCATAATCCCTTAGGGCTTTACGAACTAGGCACCATCCTTAACGTACCAACGCATTTCGCAACACAACCTTCTAGTCAAGTTTTAGTAAAATGAGTTTTTAAGGCTTGTAGCATTCTCTGGCGTATGTATTTCGGCTCTGGTGTCCGCTGTTGCCAGCTGTGGCACCAGCTACGGCTCTGATACCAGCTGTGGCAGAACCACCTGAATTAATCCGGCTCAAGTGTATTAACCATCACCATTAAGGCATCCTCGGTTAACCTTACACTTCAAACGGAGTAATCCACTGGTCTGTCGGGTATAACCTCCCGATACAACCACGGTGAACGGATCGAGCGCCGTACATACAAATGCTCATGCGACGATGAGCCCAGAGAATACCACATTCCAGCAAGTATTACATCATTTGCATAAGTCAATATTACAGACCTAGTTCTGAGTTTAGAAAACAAGTACTTCAATTAACATAAATAAGTTCTTCAGAGTTAAATTGCAGCGGAAATAAACAACGGAAACTACTCGACGATACAGGATGTCTCGATGAAGCCCGTACGAGACATCACTCGGCCTCATCTCCGTTGGACGGGGGCGCATCCCATTCCACCGACCATCCAGGGGGAAGAGTGCAGGGCCAAGCCAAGCTAGCAATCATATCTTCGAAGGGCTCACCTGAAATCGAGTCACAAGCAAGACTGAGTATACTAATACTCAGCAAGACTTACCCGTGTAGTGGAAACTACTCCACCGACTCTAGACATGCCAGGCTTTTTGGCTCAGGGGTTTGTTTTGCCGAAAAGCATCTACAAGTGGGTCCTTACTTTCAACTTTTAGCTCAAGATTCTAGTTTCGTTAGCCAGTCTAGGTAAGCAGCTATCTAAAGCATACATGGTGAAGCATTAAATTTTTCATCCAACTAGTTCATTCATCATCATTGTTCCTCTTCTTACTCTGTGGGTAAAAATGGTTAAGCAGTCTCAATAGCCGTGAGAAACGGACGATTCGAATCGAATTTCTTAACCTTGCAAGGGAAACCCAAACACACGTCACGTGGTTACTCCCTAGAGTCACACGTGCAACTTTTCCCCTTTCTTTCCGGGTCGTGGATCGGGGCTACCCTCCGAGAGTACAAGAGTCCCACGCCACGGTTCCGCGCCGGGTCGTGACCACTCTCTGCACTCGCCATATGCACATGGGACCGAAGTTCAAAGGGTAGGATGCCGTCCCCTTGCCGGGCCAATCAGGTACTTAAGCTTACCGATTCCCATAATCTCGGCATGTGTTTAGTACGTTCAAAGACTTAACCATCACTACCACACCCTGCGGCCTTAGCATTTTTCACTAGACAGACGGGCCTCAATCGTAACCATCGTTACATAACCCGTCCGTGTCCTTATGATTGCAGCGTGTAGTAGCCATTCAACTCCTATTTTCTCGCGAGTGACAGGAAATCACTCGACTTTTACCGGAGTCCTATTAGCACAGCATTCTATCGAACCTTACATCTAGTTTTCAAGCAAGGGTTCCTGACATCATGCAACTAAGTTTTCATCCAACTCCTATAAACTTAATGCGCAAGCAAAGAGTGATGAGTTGCATAATTTCGGAAAGAATGGGTTATGCTCCGGGGCTTGCCTTCGCAGTTCGCTTGGGGATCTTCCGAACTTGGGCTCGGTCTTCAAAAGCTTCAGTTAGATTTGCTTGAGCTTCACGCTGCTCACTCTCGGACGCGGGCACCAGCTCGTAAGTTCCGTCGGCGAGAGTCGTCGATTCTACATGAGTGCACAAGTTTAAGTCGTGGAAATGGCACTTAATTACGATTTGAGAGTAATTACTACAAGGGATAGTTTCTGGTCATGAAATTTTGGATTTAGGCACATCAAGGAAAGATGTGCTTACTGTAAAATTTTCAGCCAATTTTATGTAACAGATTAATTACGAAAAATATATTTCATAGTTGCTGTTAGATACTTGTTCTTTTTGTACAGAACAATTGGTGCAACAATTGTGGCTAAGATTTTTACAGAGCCCTCACTTGAGCATGCAGAAGCTACTGTAATTTTTGTAGGATTTATCATGCAGTATTTAGAGCATAGAAAATATGACATTCTACACCTAGGCTTTTTAAAGATTCATTTTTACAGGACCCTACACAGGGTTTTTGTCCATGAAACGTTTTACACAGCAACCTCTACCACAGTGTAACTCCCAGTAATAATTTGGGGATTTTCCAAGCTAAGACACTATTTTCTTGATTTAATGTATGTTCTTAGCACATAAATCAAATAAATAGGTTACTGTGAGATAAAAAGTCTCCTAATTTTTCTCTGGCTTCTAGTTACCAATAAATTAGCATAGGAAAAATTTCAATGGGTGACCCACCACCTAACTGCAGGGATAAAACATTCTTCTTACACATGATATAAAACTAAGTTTAACAAACAGTAAATCTAGAGATGGAATTTGGGCCTGATCTTTTTACACAGTCCTAATCATCCAGCAACTAATTCACTGCCCAAAATTCAGGGTCAGCATTGTTCTAGAACAGTGGGTATAAAATATGCCCATTAAAGCTTCTATTTAATGTAGAGCAAAATATTTTGAGATTCTGAGAAAACTTTTGTAACAAAAGTGGTAGAGTTTGTTCTGAGGATTCCAGAACAGTTGAGTTTGCATTTTTCTGAATTTTCTACGATTTTATACGAATTTTACAAATTCACTGGTTTGGTTAAAACTTTCTTTACAGAGGGGTCCCTGAAAACTAGCAGAAAACCCCCTAGAAAGATTTGGGCGTTTGCAATGTGGTCCCTGGTCGCAAAATCACGGCGGGGTCATCCTGTCCGGCCAAATTCCGGCGAGCTCGGTCGCCGGCGGCGAGGGCAAGGTGGGGGAGAACGGAGAGGGAACCAGGGCGTACCTATTGGTGGTCTTGGAGTGGCTTGGGATGGCCGGTGGCGGGCTGGCCGCGGAGAGCAGGGGCGGCGGCGGAGGGGCGGCGCGGACGGCGGCGCTCCGGCGAGGAGGGTGGCGGGGCTCGGGCTGGGGAGCTTCAGTGCGTCGAGGGGAATCCGTTTCAGTGCTTGCCTCGGGCGGAGGTGGGCCGGAGCAAAGGGAACCGCGGCGAGGTGGGGGCGCCGGCGGCAATGGAGGCGCGGTGGCTTTCCAGGCGCGCGAGGGGGGGCTCTGTTCGGCTTTTTATAGGCGCAAGGGAGGGAGGAGGGGTCCAGGCAGGGCTGGGCCGGGCGGCACGACGGGGGCACGTCGTTGGGCGCCTGGGCGGCGGCCAGTGGCTGGGCGGCGCGGCGGTGCAGCAGAGCGCCGGAGGTCTGGCGCGCGCAGCTGGGTGCACTCGGGTTGGGCAGAGGCGTGGGCGTGGGGGAGGCAAAGCCGCTGCGGCAGGGAGCGACGGCCATTGGCTTGGCGCGGCGTGGGGGCAGGAATCGCCGGCGACGTGGCGTGCGGCTGTCGGGCGAGCGCGCGGTGCAGCAGAGGAGGGGGAGGTGAGGGACCTGGATGCAAGAATTCGAAAGGTTTCAGGGGGCTGGGTGCAAACAGGGCGTTTTCTCCTCTTTCTGATTTGAATTTCAAAACCTTTTGAACACGAAAGTTGTTCAAAATAAAAAGTTCTACAACTTTGGTTTCAGGCAAAATCTCATTTGGCTTATGGTTTTGAAAGTTAAATTTTAAAAGTTCAAAAGTAACCAAATGTGCTCAAATTAAATTTGAATTCCAACTGAACTCGTTTTAATTCTTTCCACCCTTTCATTAGTTGGTTTAATCATAGAGTTAGGCTAATGACATTGATTTTGGAAATGTAATTACCAGGGTTGTCACAGCTGGCGTCCTCATTAGGCTTGCCACAGAAAGGGCTAGCCTGCACCATGTTGAGGAGACTCGACTGGAGTTCGAAGTTCACATCCCCAACAACAATGTTGGGTCCGGTGGCCACGTTGGCAGTAGAGGGGATGAAGAAATCACGAAGAGTCTTCTCATCCATAGGTTCGAATGGTGCCTGGATGACTGGTTCCTGTACCGAGAGAACGACTTGAGGAGGCATCATGCGAGGTCGGACCCTTCTCACGAGCTTCTGTGGATTTTTAACGAAGTTTGTCAGTAGAGAGAAACCTGTCATACACTACCCTATTTTCATCTAGCAGGAGAAAACAAAAGCAAAATTAGCCTATATAAGCATTAGCTATTTTGTAAACACATTGCCAAGAGTATGTATTAGTAAATCTTTTAACCAATGTCATCCCTGGCAACGGCACCAGAAATGTTTGTTAGTATTTCTTAGCGTTGCTACCAGGATTGTTAGTCCCCGGCAACGACTCCAGAAATGCTATGCCAGTACGTCTTAACAATTATAGATAAATCCGCAAGCGCACGGATATACCGTTGTAGCATTTCACCCGTAGAGTATTCGGGTTTCGTTATTTATATTTTCTCGTAGGATGGCATGGTGAAATCCTACGGGAAAATATAAATAACGATACCCGAATACTCATCCGGGTGAAATGCTACAATTGTATATCCGTGCGCTTGCGGATTTATTCTGTAATCGTTAAGACATACCAACACGCATTTCTAGCGCCGTTGCCAAGGACTAACAATCCCCACGATGACGTTAAGAAATGACAACAAGCATTTCTAGCGGCATTGCCGGGGACTAACAATCCGGGTGATGACGTTAAGAAATGCCAACAAGCATTTCTGGCACCGTTGCTGGGGATGGCATTGGTTAGAATATTTTACTAATACATACTGTTGGCAATGTGTTTAAGAAATAGCTATAGCTTATACAAGCTAATGTTGATTTTATTTTCTCCTGCTTGGATGAAAATAGGGTAGTGTTTGACTGGTTTCTCCTTGCCGACAAACTTCGTTGAAAATCCAGAGAAGCTTGTGAGAAGGGTCCGACCTCACATCGTCCCTCCTCAGATCATCCTCTCGGCAACCGAACCAGTCATTCAAGCACCATCAGAACCTATGGCTGAGAAGACTCTTCATGATTTCTCCATCCCCTCCGCTGCCAACGTGGCTACTGGACCCAACATCAACGTCGGGGACATGAATTTTGAGCTGAAATCAAGTCTTATCAACATGGTGCAGGCTAGCCCATTCTGTGGCAAGCCAAACGAGGACGCCAACACCCATCTCCAGAATATCCTTGAGCTGTGCGAAACCGTAGTGATACGGAGAGTCACAGCTGACGTAATCAGACTCCGTCTGTTTCCCTTCTCCCTCATGGGGAAGGTGAAATAATGGTTCTACAAGGACAAGGAAGCCGTCGACACGTGGAACAAATGTTCTACGACGTTCCTCGCTAAGTTCTTCCAGCTAACCAATGTCCTGCGTGGGAAGATATCAAGCTTCCAGCAGACAGGGATGAGATACATCCCAGAAGCTTGGGAGAGACTGCAAGAGTACATCCTTGTCTGTCCTCATCATGGGATAGACAGTTGGCTCGTCCTCCAAAGCTTCTATAATGGGCTAACGCTGACATCAAAAGCCCATATTGATGCTGCTGCTGGGGGAGCCTTTCTAGATCTCACGATCACCAAGGCCACGGCCTTGATCGAGAAAATGGTCTCCAATCAGGGGTGGAGTGAAGATCGTCTCCAACCCTGGACGAAAGGCATGCATACCGTCAAGGAGACGGATATTCTAGCCACAAAACTGGACGTCCTTCTGAAGAAGATGGACGAATGAAGTAAACAACAGATCCACGCTCCCGTCCAAGCTCTGGATTCGCACTTCACGTGCGAAGTATGCGGAAATGGTGGACACGCAGGGAACGACTGCCCGTGAAGACTGCGCCTACCTCAACAACAACAACGGGTTTCGTCCACAAGGAAGCCAAGGGTGGAACCAGCCACGCCCACTATATCAAGGAGGTAATAACAAATACAACTCAAATTTCAATCCAAATTTCAATTCGAACTAACCTTCCTTGAAAGATCTTGTTCTTAGCCAAGCTAAAATAAATGAATCTTTAAACAAAAAGCTTACTGCCAAAGATAAAACTTTGGAAAGCATAAATATAAAAATTGAAACTTTATCTTCCACTCTTAAAAACCAATTAAGTTTCAATAAAATGATTGAAGCACAACTTGCTCAAATCGCTGCTACCGTTCCTGCCGCTAAGACCACGAAGATTCCGGGGCAACCCAAGGCTCCTGTGGAAAATGTCAACATGATAACCACTAGATGGGGGAACCCGTCTCGGAGGTTATCATGCACTAACCATGCAGGAAACACCCACACAAAGGACGAATGCGTGGGGAGGTCAAACAGCAGTAAGGAAAGGTGACTCAGGGGTGCCTATGATCAGCTGCTCAATCTACGACTACCATTATGATCAGGCCCTTTGCGACCTTGGGGCAAGCGTGAACATCATACCCAAGGTAATATTTGAACAACTACAATATCTTGCTTTGTCTCCAACCCATATATGCTTGCAACTCGCCAACTCAACCATTCGATATCCCAAAGGGATAGTCGAAAATCTTCTAGTACGAGTAAAGAACTCCTTCATCCTCGCCGACTTCGTGGTCCTCGACATGGAGGGTGACTCGGGCATACAACTTATTCTTGGGCGACCCTTCCTAAGGGACGTCAAGGCGAGGATAGTGTTGGTGCTAAAATCGGCCGGATAGGAATCGGCCGATGGGTCTTCAGCGTCGGACACACGACCCGGGAGAATCTGCTTAGCTCCTGTTCGGGTTATCGCCCTGGTGCGGTTCGCGCGGCGTGCCAGTCAATCTGACCTGTTGATTGACAAGGAAATAGAGTATTAAATTCCAGGCGCGTCGATCGGCTGGATTTCCGATCTGTCCTGAGGAGCGCGTCGGCGGCAAATCGGCCGATTTGCTGTAGAGATGATCGGCTATGGGTCAGCCGATGATCGTATAGTAATTGTAAAGAGAACTGCTAGAGCGATCTAAATAATTACTATAGAAGCAACACTTGAAACAGATCTAATCGGCTGTATGACGATGAATCGAAGGAGAATAATGACGAAGCCGATTACCCTGATCTCAAGCTGGATAACTGGTGATAATACTAGAATAACAGGTAAAACTTGCGATTCTAGTAAATATCGATAACTTGTGAATAAATCCAAACGAAACCACAGCGATGCGCCCGTAGTTAAAGCTCGGATATTACTCAATAAGCGGAACCTACCAATTGGCCGGAGATCAGGTTGATGCAGCCCTGCCAATCCGTACGAACTCGTAGAAGAAGAAAATATTGGCGAAGTCACCGACTTGAAAGTAAAGTACTGGTAAAAAGTAGAAGTGTTTTGTTGATTGATTTGATTCTCTCTCGCAAAGCCCTAGCGACTCCTATTTATACCCTGAGACTAGGACTCCTGGTCGATTACGACTTGTTACAACCTTATTTAAAAAACAGGAAAACTACTATATCTATAATAACTTTTAAAAAGGAAACGGACTCCCGCAAATCTTCCGCCGCCGTTTCCTAATCCAATCAGGACCTCTTCGATTGCTTTCCGACCGACTTAGCATGCCTTGTTGACCATCTTTTGACCAGGATCTTCTGGAATAATCCCATCCTGTTGGCATAGGCTGCGCCACCAGTCGGCCGATTTTCAACTGTCACCTCAATCGGCCGATTCCTTACTGTAGCTTTTAGATCTGCTCCATCGGCCAATCTTCTCCTCCTGACGCCAACTCAATACGTGTCAAAATCTGGCGTCAACACATGCCCCCCAGTTTCGGAGTAAAATATAACTTTTCCTTGGAAACTCTTTTCTTTAACCCTCTTCTCCGAAACGGGCGCAGTAAAAATCTCCTTCCGTTCCGCGGCACAATGTTTGCAATTTCCTCGATCCGAGCGCGCGAAACGACCGCTCCCCTGTAACTCGCGTAGACGGTGCGGTAAAAATACCATCTTTGCCCTTACCCCCCTTATCTCTCTTAAGTACTGGTTTTCTCCGCCTCTCCTCCTCCACGAATCCAGCATCCTTTTCTGCCGCATTACTGTTCATCTTCCTCCAAGTTCTTTCGATTTCCAAGCGCTCCCCCTTCTCCGGCGACCTCATCCGCAGCTTGCTCCGACCCCCAATGGCATCTCCGTCGGCGACCACCCCATCTACAGAGGCTCCATCGGCTGCTCCTTTGGCGGCGGCGGCCCAATCGGCGGCTTCTCCAGCGGCGGGCGACGATGGCTTCCATCCCAGAGGTAAATGCCCGAAAATTTTTTCCTTTTCGCCTTGCTGCTTCAGTATTTTCCGGTCCCTTTCTTAGTTTCTTCCCTTTTTCCCTTTCTTTTTAGGCCCTTAGGCACAGGATCACCATTCCTCTCTCAGAATCTCCTGACCTCATCTGTCTAGGCCCTATGGGGAGTCCTGATCCAACGGATCTAATCAGTTTAGAAACTCACAGAATCCCCGTTAAGCAGTCACCCATGGATTTAGATCACTGGGTAGGCACATTCAGATCTTGGCCGAATGAAACACCCGGGTGGAGAGAATGGTACCAGAGGGTAGCCGGGTCTTGGAAAGTCCAATGGGAAGAACTTAAAATCGGCCAGTGCATAGATTTGTCCCTATCTCAGATGGAAAAGAATGAACCTTTGGTTATGGCAACCTCTTACTTCTGGTCCGATGCACTTAACGCATTCCTTTTTGGACATGGACCCATGACCCCGACCTTGGCCGATGTCCTGCTGCTGACCGGCCTAGATGTTTCCTCCGTCGATACCCCCTTCAATTACCTGTTCAAGCCATCTCATCGGCTAGACACCAAAGGAATCGGCGGGTGGAAAGGATACATCAGTAAAAACATGAAGACAGGAACGGTCTCACAGAGGGAGCACACCGCCTTCTTGATGATGTGGCTCGAGAAACACTTCTTCTGTGGCAGAGCGGTCGGCCCCTCTTCCAATACTCAAGCTTTGGCAGAGTCTCTTGCACAAGGATCGGCCGTCCCCCTCGGTAAACATTTGCTGGGATCGGCATACCATATGATGCATCAAATCGGCGCCAAGCTGTCGAAAGGAGAGCCGATAGGGAATCCAGGCGGTCTTTGGTGGTTCATCACCCTCTGGCTCAATCTACACATGAGCAAGGTCTCTCAGCAGAGGATAGAGACAAAGACTTTTCCCAACATTGAGTCAGAGGAGAATCCATCGGTCCGTCGCCGCTGCAGATCTGTTGGAGAGGCGGCATCAGCCTTTCCTGGCTGCCAGTTCACCGCTACCCGCGTAGCTGAATATTTCAGATGCTTCTATAATGGACTTAGCGAGGAGATGATCATCTGGTATCCATATCAAATCGCGGAGCCGATTTTTGAATTGCCTGTATGCTTCGACTTCTCCACCCACACATTTGACAGAGAATTGATGGATGTCTTGATTAAGTCGGGAATTCTGCCGGCTAACTTCTTCTCAGGAAAGGACTCACCCACTTATGAGTTCTATTGCCCGTCGGCTGCAGCAAGGCAATTAGGTTTTGGCCAATTGCCGATTCGAGTTTATTTCGCTGGCCAAGCAAAATTCAGAGACGGATTAACCTCTAGTCTTGACTACAGCCGATTGTGCGATTTAGTACCTGACTCCAGCACCATTGACTTGAACGGCTGGTCAGTTGCTTCTTTCGCCACCCAACAGTATAAATTATGGTGGGCAGAATGGAAGCAACATCTTTTCTGTAAATCCCCATCAATTTACTGCAACATTCTGGACCCAGAGAACATCGACCCAAATGCTGCGGTATGTCCTTTTCTTCTTAGCCGATTTCAATGTTGCATTATCATCTCGCTGTTAACTTATGTTTACCTCTTCAGTCTGAAAGCCATGCTCCCCCAATGCGGAGCCGAAGCGGCCGGCCGATCGATAGCCATCATCAATACACAGTGTACCCACTCATCGGCTTCCATGCTCCATCTATCAGAGATATCTCCACCGGCCGATCAAGACGAGCGCCCAAAAGACCAACACCGAAGATATCCAGCCGTCGGATGCGGGCTCGCATTGAATCGGCCGATCAGACGACAATAGCATCGGCTGAAATCTCCCGTATCGGATCGGCTAGCCAGATGGCAGCAGCATCGGCCGAGACTCCCCGTGTTGGATCGGCCGATCAGGTGGAAATGATACTCGCCGAGACCTCAGGTCCTTCACCCTTACCAGCTGTCGAGATAGCCAATCCCCAAGTCACCGCCGAAGCTGGGGCCGCTGCAGCATCGCTCTTAGTAGAAGCTGTCCAGGTAACTTTATTTATCTCATGTACTCCCCAAATCTTCTGCTGACATCAATTTCATCCCTTTGCCAGGCTGCGCAAGTTGTCCCACCACAATCTCCACGACCGTCGGCCACGTCTCAAGTAGGGACTGAGACTACAGCAGCTCCTGTTGCCGAGGTATATGATCTCTTACCTTGCATCCTTAATATTTAGGAAACTTAACCAATTTTGATGCAGGTCGACTTGGGTACGCCGATTGTAACTCCACAGCAGGAATCGGCCGGAGAACCCGCAGAGGCATGGCAAATTCCCATTACCATCTTATTTCATTTTCCCATAGTATTCTCACGAGCATTTATATCTTTCTCAGGAAGCTGGCCCAAGCGGAGCACCGATAATGATCGAATCTTCTTCTTCTGGTGAACCCAGTGCATCAATCCCTGAAACAAGGGAAATAATTCCACCGGCGCAGGCAAGAGAGATTCGTTTCAAAGAGGTAACAATCTTACCATCAGAATCGGCCGATTTCCTTTCGCTACCTGCTTACACTTTGCTTCGTTCCCTTACAGGAGCAAGATTCTCCCAACAATAGTATCTTTTCTTTCGCTGTCTCCTTGGCCGATGAAGAAGAAATCGCCTCACACGCGGTTCCACCGAGCTCTGCCTCCGACGATGTCCGCTCCAAGCTCGAAAGCATCCGTACTCTCCTCCAAGGTGACATCGACCGACTGGTGAAAGATGCATCGCCGATCCGACAACTTTTCAATGAGGTCGTAGATCACATCCCAGATGAAGTGTCGGAAGACTTGGGGTATGCTGCCTATATAGAGGGCATGCGGATTCCGGTCTCGCGGGCGATGCAATGTATGGCCGATCGCGCTCAGATGGCCAAAACTCAGGAGGAGGATGACTCGTACAAGCACCAGACCCAGGAAGTACATCACAAAATCAACTTCCTTGAGAACTGCCGTCCGGACATCGTTGGCACAATAGATCGGCTGAAACGGAGGAGAGCAGAACTAGCCAAGGAGATAGCCGCTGAGGAGAAAAAGCTCCAAGAACTCCCAACCATGATCAGCGAGCTGAAGCAAAAAAGATAACATCTGGCCCGTGAAACAATAAGGCTCCGTCGCCGCGTGTCAGAAGTGCCAGGATCGGCCGAAAGTGATCAGAGGATAGTAGAATCGGCCGATCAAATTAGACGACGAGCGATTGTAGCCATAGATGCTTTCCTTAGGGCTGTAAACGATATGTTAAACATTATTGTTCCCTTAATGCCACTGCGCTGATTTGGTTTTGAACTGCTTCATGCAATCCGTAATTTCCACTTAATAATGAATCCCAATATTTCTTTCACCATATGTGTAGCCAGAAAACCGATGAGAAATCGGTCATGTTAACTTGACATATTTTCTTTTTGTACTCAGAATCCAAATTGGCACTAATGTACGTCGGCCTCAATTTGCTGCTATCTCCCAAATCTACCATCTCTAATAAATCGGCCGACGTGAACGCATGCCCCAGCTTCTCATCCTTTCGAACGAGCTGAATCTTCAGAGCCAACTGCTTGGATCGGCTGTAGACCGAAATCGGACACTTTCAGGAAGTCGGTGTCCCATGTCCTGCCAGATATACACTTGACGTGCTCGCAGCTCCACTGTTGTGTGTCAGCAGCGACTATCTCTGTACTGTCGCCGACCCATTGCACAAGGCATTGATGCATAGTAGATGGGACACAACAGTATGCATGTATCCAGTCGCGACCAAGCAGCATATTATAGGACCCTTTGCCATTAATGACGAAGAAAGTAGTAGGGAGGGTCTTACTGCCGATGGTGAAGCGGGTGGGGAGGTGTAGTCGAGGGCGGGTGCATCAGCCGCCACAGCCCGACGTACCGTGGTCTGTGGGGAGGTGTAGTCGAGGGCGGTGGGCCTGTTCCGTGAAGCGGGAATTGAAGGGAAAAGTTGCACGTGTGACTCTAGGGAGTAACCACGTGACGTGTGTTTAGGTTTCCCTTGCAAGGTTAAGAAATTCGATTCGAATCGTCCATTTCTCGCGGCTATTGAGACTGCTTAACCACTTTTACCCACAGAGTAAGAAGAGGAACAATGACGATGAATAAACTGGTTGGATGAAATTTAAGGCTTCACCATGTATGATATTGGTTAGTTGCTTACCTAGAATGGTTAAAGAAAGCTAGAACTTGGAGCTAAAATCTGAAAGTAAGGACCTACTATATATGCTTTTTGGCAAAACAAACCCCTCAAGCCAAAAGCCTCGCATGTCTAGGAGTCGGCTAAGTATACCCCATTAGTCGGGTAAGCCTTGCTGAGTATTAGTGTACTCAGCCTTGCTTGTGGCTTGTTTTCAGGTGAGTCCTTCGAAGATTTGATTGCTAGCTTGACTTGGCCCCGCACTCTCCCCCCTGGTTGGTCGGTGGAATGGGATACGCCACCGTCCAACGGAGATAATGCCGAGTGATGTCTCGTACGGGCTTCATCGAGACATCATGTATCGTCGAGTAGCTTCCGTTGTTTTATTTTCCGCTGCAACTTAAACTCTGAAGAACTTATTTATGATCATTGAAGTACTTGGTTTCTAAATTTAAAAGTTGGTCTGTAATATTTACTTATGATAATGTTGAAATATTTGCTAGAATGTGGTATTCTCTGGGCTCATCGTCGCGTGAGCATTTGTATGTATGGCGCTCGATCCGATTACCGTGGTTGTATCGGGAGGTTATACCCGACAGACCAGTGGATTACTCCGTTTGAAGTGTAAGGTTAACCGAAATTGCCCTAATGGTGATGGTTAATACACTTGAGCCGGATTAATTCAGGTGGTTCTGCCACAGCTGGTATCAGAGCCGTAGCTGGTGCCATAGCTGGCAACAGCTGGCGCCAGAGCCAAAATACATACGCCAGAGAATGCGACAAGCCGTAAAAACCTATTTTCATAGAACTTGACTAGAAGGTGTGTTGCGAAATACGTTGGTACGTTAAGGATGGTGCCTAGTTCGTAAAGCCCTAAGGGATTATGGGAAAGTTACTAGGTGGCTATCTAACTTCTATATATATTATCAACTGACTTCCAGCACATTACTTTCTGTCAAAACTTACTTTCATGCACAACCGACCTTAAGTTCTGTAACGACGCACTCATCGCTAAGGTAAGAAGGTGAGGATCCTCAGCCAACTGAGAGAGCTTGGCCTTCCTGTCGGTGATGCGAACCGAACGCTGCCCTCAAGCAGTGGCTTACTTGAGGTGCTGCCAATATGCCAACTGTTAGTTGAACATATTTGTGACAACCCTGGTAATTACATTTCCAAAATCAATGTCATTAGCCTAACCCTATGGTTAAACCAACTAAGGAAAGGGTGGAAAGAATTAAAACGAGTTCAGTTGGAATTCAAATTTAATTTGAGCACATTTGGTTACTTTTGAACTTTTAAATTTAACTTTTAAACCATAAGCCAAATGAGATTTTGCCTGAAACCAAAGTTGTAGAACTTTTTATTTTGAACAACTTTCGTGTTCAAAAGTTTTTGAAATTCAAATCAGAAAGAGGAGAAAACGCCCTGTTTGCACCCAGCCCCCTCAAGTTTTTCAAATTCTTGCACTTCGGTCCCTCGCTCACCCCTCCCTCCTCTGCTGCGCCGCGCGCTCGCCCGACCGCCGCCGGCCACCTGTCCCCCAACGCCTGCGCGGCACCAGGCGCCGAGCCAACCCACGGCGTCCTGCTGCACCGCCCCCGCTCGCCCAACCGCGGCCGCGCCTTCTTCTCCCTCCCGCACGCCTCGCCTCTGCCCAACCCGTTGCTGCTCCCTGCGGCACCGCCCCGTGCTGCCCAGTCGCTGGCCGCCGCCCCCTCCACCAGTGCTCCGTCGTGCCGCCCGAGCTCCCCAACCGCCCGCCAGCGTCGCCTACACGCGACGTCGCGCCCCAGGCGCGCCCAGCGCACGCACGCCACGCGCACGACGCGCCTCTGGCCACTGGTCGCCGCCGGCCGCCCCCAATGGCGCCCAGCCTCGCCGGTCCCTCCACCCCACGCCCCGGCCGTGCCACGCCCACCCCCACGAGCTCCACCGGCCATAAAGCCCGGTGCAGCGCCCCTCCCTCCTCTCCCTGTTCCTCCTTCTTCCCCGCAGAGCAGAGCCGAGCTCCGCCCCACGCCGCCGCCGTGGAACTCCCTCCTCCGCCCCTCCTCGACCCGAGCTAGGCCCCAAAATCGCTCTCCTACCTCCGCGCGAAGCTTCCCAGCCCAAGCCCCGCCGCCCAGCTCGCCGGAGCTCGCCGGAGCAGAGCTCCACCCGCCGCCGCCCCCCCCCGGTAGCCGTGGGCAGCCCTGCTCAGGCCGCCTCCGCCCCAACCGTGACCACCCAAAGGTAGCCCCCAACCTCCTCTTGCTCCTCCCCCACCTTGCCCTCGCCGCCGGCGACCCAGCTCGCCGGAATTCGGCCGGACAGGATGCTCCCCTCCGTGATTTGCGACCAGGGACCACATTGCAAACGCCCAAATCTTTCTAGGGGGTTTTCTGCTAATTTTCAGGGACCCCTCTGTAAAGAAAGTTTTAACCAAATCAGTGAATTTGTAAAATTCGTATAAAATCGTAGAAAATTCATAAAAATGCAAGCTCAACTGTTCTGGAATCCTTAGAAGAAACTCTACAACTTTTGTTACACAAAGTTCCTCAGATTCTCAATATATTTTGCTCTAGATTAAATGGAAGGTTAAATGGACTTCTTTTGTACCCACTGTTGTAGATCATTGCTGACTCTAATTTTTGGGCAGTGAGTTACTTGCTTAATGTTTAGGACTGTGTAAAAAGATCAGGACCAAAAGCCATCTCTAGATACACTTTTTGTCCAACATTGCTTTATGCCATAAAGTGATAGAACTAATTATTCCTGCTGTTCTGTGATGTTTAATGTCATGAAACTTTTTCTGTGTTGTTGTAGTGATACCTAGAGGCCATAGAAAAATTTAGAAACATTTTTACTATATGTAACCTGTTCACATGAATTTGTGGTAGGAAAACTTCACTAATTCAAAATAATTAGTAAAGCCCTTATAAAATGTTCATCTTTTTACTATGAAACACAATAGAGTAGCTCAACATGTACAAAAAGTTTCAAACATAGAAACCCTGTATAACATCCTGTAGAAAATAATCTTTAATAACATGAGCGTAGCTTGTCCCATTTATTATGCTCTAAATAATGTACAATAAAATCTGAAAAATTTACAGTAGCACAAATATGGTTATAGCAACACCCTGTAAAATTTGTAGCATCAATACTTACATGGTTTGTTCTGTATAAAAATAACTAGATTCTAGCAGTGGCTGTGTATTACATTTTTCATATTTAACATGCTACACAAAAATGTCTGAAATTTTTACAGTGATCTTATCTCTGCATAATGTACTTTGAATAAAAATTTTATTACCAGAAGCTAACTAGATTAGTAATTGTGTTCAACTCATGTTTGTGTTTAAAAAGAAACTAAGTTTTCAATATAACACAACCCCTTCTTCTTTAACGAAGTTAAATAGATTAAGATAAAATCTATTAACGATTGCCCAGGAAATGTTAAAGTAAATAACTTCACAGCAAAACTTATGTCTTATGAACTGCAACCTTATCGTGAAGGAAATCATGTCGTTTAACATCACCACTACTTAAACTTGTGCATTCATGTAGAAACGACGACTCTCGCCGACGGAACGTACGAGTTGGTGCCCGCGTCCGAGAGTGAGCAGCGTGAAGCTCAAGTGAATCTAACTGAAGTTGCCGAAGACCCGAGCCCAAGTTCGGAAGAGCCCCGGACTAACTTTTCGCAAGAAGGCAAGCCCCGGAGCATGAACCCTATTTTCTCAACTTATGCAACTTATTACTCTACTTTACTTGTGCATTAAGTTTATAGGAGTTGGATGAAAACTTAGTTGCATGATCCTAGATACCCATGCTCTGAACACTAGATACAAGGTTCGATAGAATGCTATGCTAATAGGACTCGGTAAAAGTCGAGTGATTTCCTGTCACTCGCGAGAAATTAGGAGTTGATTGTTTACTACACGCTGCAATCATAAGGACGACGGACGGGCTGTGGTACGATGTTTATGTTGATGATTGAGGCCCGTCTGTCTAGTGAAAAATGCTAAGGCCGCAGTGTGTGGTAAGTGATGGTTAAGTCTTTGAACGTACTAACCACATGCCGAGAATATGGTAATCGGTAAGCTTAGTACTGGATTGAACCGAGGCCGGAATATACTCCCCACTGTCTTGAATTCGTTCACATCTAGCTAATGGCGGGTGCATCGGCCGCCATGGCCCGGCTGCGTCCGTGGTGCATGGGGAGGTGTAGTCGAGGGCGGTGGGCCTGTTCTGTGAAGCGGGAATTGAAGGGAAAAGTTGCACGTGTGACTCTAGGGAGTAACCACGTGACGTGTGTTTAGGTTTCCCTTGCAAGGTTAAGAAATTCGATTCGAATCGTCCGTTTCTCACGGCTATTGAGACTGCTTAACCACTTTTACCCACAGAGTAAGAAGAGGAACAATGATGATGAATAAACTTGTTGGATGAAAAGTTAATGCTTCACCATGTATGATATTGGATAGTTGCTTACCTAGAATGCTTAAAGAAAGCTAGAACTTGGAGCTAAAATCTGAAAGTAAGGACCTACTATATATGCTTTTTGGCAAAATAAACCCCTCAAGCCAAAAGCCTCGCATGTCTAGGAGTCGGCTAAGTATACCCCATTAGTCGGGTAAGCCTTGCTGAGTATTAGTATACTCAGCCTTGCTTGTGGCTTGTTTTCAGGTGAAACCTTCGAAGAATTGATTGCTAGTTTGACTTGGCCTTGTACTCTTCCCCCTGGTTGGTCGGTGGAATGGGATGCGCCCCCGTCCAACGGTGAAGATGCCGAGTGATGTCTCGTACGGGCTTCATCGAGACATCCTGTATCGTCGAGTAGTTCCCGTTGTTTATTTCCGCTGCAACTTAACTCTGAAGAACTTATTTATGTTAATTGAAGTACTTGTTTTCTAAACTCAGAACTTGGTCTATAATATTTACTTATGTTAATGTTGTAATATTTGCTGGAATGTGGTATTCTCTGGGCTCATCGTCGCATGAGCGTTTGTATGTACGGCGCTCGATCCGTTCACCGTGGTTGTATCGGGAGGTTATACCCGACAGACCAGTGGATTACTCCGTTTGAAGTGTAAGGTTAACCGAGGATGCCTTAATGGTGATGGTTAATACACTTGAGCCGGATTAATTCAGGTGGTTCTGCCACAGCTGGTATCAGAGCCGTAGCTGGTGCCACAGCTGGCAACAGCGGACACCAGAGCCGAAATACATACGCCAGAGAATGCTACAAGCCTTAAAAACTCATTTTACTAAAACTTGACTAGAAGGTTGTGTTGCGAAATGCGTTGGTACGTTAAGGATGGTGCCTAGTTCGTAAAGCCCTAAGGGATTATGGGAAAGTTACTAGGTGGCTATCTAACTTCTATATATATTATCAACTGACTTCCAGCACATTACTTTCTGTCAAAACTTACTTTCATGTACAACCGACCTTAAATTCTGTAACGACGCACTCATCGCTAAGGTAAGAAGGTAAGGATCCTCAGCCAACTGAGGGAGCTTGGCCTTCCTGTCGGTGATGCGAACCGAACGCTGCCCTCAAGCAGTGGCTTACTTGAGGTGCTGCCAATATGCCAACTGTTAGTTGAACATATTGGGAGTAGAAGGTTCGGCGCAGGGTATGGCGATCGCTGTTCATACCCCCGTCTCATGACGGTACCCCCCGTGAATACGCTATCTCGATAGCGTATGTTAACGTCGTCTGTACGGCGGGAATTGTACAGATATCGTTTCTATAAGTAAACGGTAATGATTACGGACGCTTTCATGAGTGCTGGCATGAAAGGTTCATGATATATATATGCTTGTCGATTTTCTGCAGGTACACTAACCGCGATTACGATAAGTTAAGGAACAATTAGAAAGACTCGACTAGCTATTATAGCGAGAGCCGTATTGTGTATGCCACCGAAACTATCTTCGTAAGACCAAAAGTATTTGGCAATTATTTTTCTTTGTGAGGACGAATAGGACGTGCATGCATCATAACCATATATATCTGAAATTGAAAATGCCTTGTATGAGAGTGGTAAGGTTCTTGCGTATCTAAGCGTGGTTTGCATAAGGACTATCTAGCGAATCTGTCACAAATCTGCCATGACCGAAAAGAAAGATTTATTGACCCAAGAAAATGACCTTTTCTGGTAAAGTTCATGTTGAAAGAATTGTTCAAAATTTCGTGTTCTATCCCCTGTTCAAAAATCAAAAATTCTGAACTCATGGATAGTGAGAAATAACAGAAACATTGGAATGTCAGAATTCTGTCCATAATAAGCCCTTCTGCCTCTTAAATTTTTAGGCCCCCTTCCCGCAGTTTTCTGCAAAAGAGCACAACACAAAACTTGTTCCAAGTTTATCCAGGAAGCTGCTGTTAAAATTTGGTAAATTTTGGCTGGGTAGATTTTCCCTGGTGCACGAAATATTGGCCCCCTGTTCACTGAAAATTCTGGGTAGACAAAGAAGTGATACCTTAAGGGAACAGCCATGTTAGAGCCTAATCCAGCCACAGTGTTGAATACCAAACTTGTCCTAAATTATGTGATCTAGGTTCTCACCAAATTTCAGCCCTATTGGATCTTGCTAGTTTGAGTTATAGGCCAGATACTATAACTCGTTCTGCTGAAAAACAGCCAACCAGCGAAGCAAAGAGTGAACCGCTTGACCATCTTATCCATCGATTTAGCATCTTGGCTGAATATCAAAGTTGTACCTCCCTAAATTCCCTATCCACTGCCAAAATATAAGGAACTTTGGATGAACCTACCAGGAGATATAAGATTCTTATGGCAGACAGTTTTATGCTCGTGATTCCATCCATGACGTTTCGGAAGTCTTCTATTCCGCGTTAGATCTTTTTGAGTCATGGAAGCAACATGGATCACGTTGCTAATGAGGAACCTTCGCCTTTTCAGATGGTTGGAGCAACCCGTGGTAACCCGGATGGTTTTGGTGCTAGCGCAAGTGGATCACAACCACAGCCACAGCCACCACCTGGTTTAGTGGAAGTAATGGCCGCTCAAACCGAGTTGCTCCGCCAGCTCGTGCAAGGACAGCACCAGCAGCGGGGTGGGCACAATGCTCCCCAACCCCAAGTTGCAGGATACACGGATTTTCTAGGGACCCAGCCTCCCTTGTTTCACGAGACGGAGGAACCCTTGGATGCGGACGCTTGGATTCGCACAATCGAGTCCAAGTTTTCTCTACTTGTGGCCCCATGTTCGGATGAAAACAAGGCCCGCTTTGCCGCGCAGCAGCTTCGCGGTACGGCTCGTCTATGGTGGGACCACTATTTTGCTATGCTCCCCGCTGATCACATTGTCACCTGGGATGAATTCAAGACTGCGTTCCGGGCACACCATATTCCCGAAGGTCTCATAGAAAGAAAGCTAAACGAGTTTTTAGCTCTCACTCAGGATAACCACACTGTACTTCAGTATGCTCAGGCCTGCAACAACCTGGGCCAATACGCGGGCTATCACGCAGACACAGATGCCAAGAAGCGTGATCGTTTCCGTAGAGGTCTGAATACTAAACTCAAGGAACGATTGAATCTTGTCAAAGCCGATACATATAACGAGCTAGTCAACATGGCCATCACTCAAGAGGACTGTATTGAGGCTCATCGTGCTGAAAAGAAGAGAAAGGCGCTAGCTGGACCCTCGGGCGCTCAGCCACTGAGGTATCGCTTGGTGCGAAATGCTGCGCCTACAGCTCCACCGAAGGCCCCTCAGCCAGGGCGTTGGATTATCAGGCCCCCGCAGCAGCCAGGCATGGTACGACCCCCGATGCCTCCACAGAATGGTCCGAGGCCCACTCTGCAACAGCCTCTTCGACCCAGCCCCGCGAATCGTTGTTTCAAATGCGGGAGTTCCGGTCATTTCGCTCGCGAATGCCCCCAACCCAGGCTGCCAAATCAGGGCCAGGACTCTAACCAGAACAATGAGAACAAAGGCAAGAAGTAGACCCTCCAGGTCAAACAAGGACGGATCAACTTCACCACCCTTGCAGAACTTTCTGAAGGAGCACCTGTAATGACGGGTACATTCTCCATCCATAACAAGCCTGCAGTCATATTGTTTGATTCTGGTGCATCACATAGTTTCATTTAGTGCAAAGTTTGGTGCAAAAGTAGACTTGAATGTTTGGCGCACCAAAGGGTCGTATATGTTATCAACACCGGGTGGAAAAATTGCTTCCAACCAAATAATAAGGCTGGTACCGATAAAATTGGGAAGTAAAGTCATCAACACAGATCTCGTACTTTTACCCCTTGACGGCATGGATATTATTTTGGGAATGAACTGGATGACTAGGCATGGAGTCACACTGGACCTTTCTTCCCGAGCCGTTGAGATAAATTCACCTAGTCACGGAGCCACTACCCTTTACCTACCGTTACGAGAGTGCACAAATTCTTGCGCTTTCGTGATGGAAGGGACCAACCTAGAGAATATTCCAGTGGTATGCGAGTATGCCGATGTCTTTCCGGATGACTTACCCGGAATGCCCCCGGATAGGGATGTTGAGTTCGTTATTGAACTACAGCCAGGCACCGCACCTATATCCAAGAGACCATATAGGATGCCCCCTAAAGAATTGGCAGAGCTGAAAATTCAACTCCAAGAACTACTGGACAAAGGCTTTATTCGCCCTAGCGCGTCACCTTGGGGATGTCCAGCCCTATTCGTAAAGAAGAAGGATGACAGTTTGAGATTATGTGTGGACTACCGACCTCTCAATGCGGTAACAGTTAAAAATAAATACCCACTTCCTCGCATCGATGTGCTCTTCGATCAATTAGCTGGAGCCAGAGTCTTCTCAAAGATTGATCTTCGTTCGGGATATCATCAGATCAAGATTCGCCCGTGCGATATTCCTAAGACTGCCTTCTCCACACGATATGGACTATATGAATTCTTGGTCATGTCCTTTGGACTCACCAATGCCCCTGCCTACTTCATGTATCTCATGAATTCGGTATTCATGCCCGAACTTGACAAATTCGTCGTAGTGTTCATCGACGACATTCTTATCTATTCAAAGGATGAGGAAGAGCATGCCAAGCACCTTCGCATTGTTCTTCAGCGACTCAGAGACCATCAGCTCTATGCTAAGTTTTCTAAGTGTGAATTCTGGTTGGATACTGTAAAGTTCTTAGGTCACACGATCTCCAGCAAAGGCATAGCTGTTGACCCCAGCAAGGTACAAGAGGTGATGGATTGGAAACCCCCTACCTCTGTTCATCAGATTCGCAGTTTTCTCGGCTTAGCCGGTTACTACCGTCGCTTCATCCCGGATTTCTCTCGAATTGCTAAGCCCATGACGGAGCTATTGAAGAAGGAAGTAAAGTTTGAATGGAATGAGAAGTGTGAGGAAGCCTTCCACACTCTCAGAGAGCATCTGACTACTGCACCTGTGTTAGCTCAACCCGATAATACCAAGTCATTCGATGTGTATTGTGACGCATCAGGTACTGGTCTAGGATGTGTGCTTATGCAAGAGAATCGAGTGATTGCATATGCCTCACGAGCCCTTCGGCCCCACGAACAGAATTACCCCACGCATGACCTTGAGCTTGCAGCCGTCATTCACGCTCTGAAGATATGGAGGCACTATCTCATGGGTACACGGTGCAATATCTACACGGATCATAAGAGTCTCAAGTACATCTTCACACAAGCCGATCTGAATATGAGACAACGAAGATGGCTAGAATTAATCAAAGATTATGACCTTGAAGTGCACTATCACCCCGGTAAGGCTAATGTAGTCGCGGATGCACTAAGCCGCAAGTCCCATTGCCATTGCTTATCCATGGAGTCCTACCATGAGACATTATGTGCAGACATGAGGAAGCTTAACTTGGAAATGGTTTCCCAAGGCACTCTAAATCACATCTCAGTTGAGCCCACTCTTCACGACCAAATCGTCATGGCACAACTACATGATGAAGGAATCAAGATCATCAAACAAAAACTCTCTCTAGGTGAGGAGAAGTATAAGTGTTTCCGCCAGGACCATAAGGGAGTTCTATGGTTCGAAAGTCGTATAGTCGTTCCGAAGAATCGTGAACTCCGCAAGCAAATTCTTGATGAGGCACACCTTTCCAAATTCTCTATCCACCCCGGCAGTAGCAAAATGTATCAAGACCTAAGGCAAAACTTCTGGTGGACTAGAATGAAAAGGGAAATTGCTACGTATGTCTCGGAATATGACACGTGCCAGAGAGTAAAAGCTAGCCACTTGAAAGTAGCCGGTACACTTCAACCATTACCTATACCATCATGGAAATGGGAAGACATAAGTATGGACTTCATCGTTGGACTACCAAACACTTCCCAGAAACATGATTCCATATGGGTTATCGTGGACAGACTCACGAAGACGGCACATTTTCTTCCGGTACACACCACCTATACCGCCAAGAAATATGCCGAGATCTACCTCGATCGTATTGTTTGCCTGCATGGAATACCTAAGACAATTATTTCCGATCGTGGTACTCAGTTTGTGGCCCGCTTTTGGGAACAACTGCAAACATCTCTTGGTACCAAACTAATTCGCAGCTCAGCATACCATCCTCAGACTGACGGACAAACGGAAAGGGTAAACCAAATTCTTGAAGACATGCTGAGAGCTTGCGTCATTCACTATGACAAGAATTGGGACAAATGTCTACCCCTAGCAGAGTTCTCGTACAACAACAGCTATCAAACGAGTTTGAAAATGGCACCATTTGAGGCCCTGTACGGACGAAGGTGTCGAACTCCTTTGAGCTGGTCACAAACCGGAGAACGTAAGATAATTGGACCCGACCTGGTAATCGAGGCAGAGGAGAAGGTAAAGGTAATACAAGCAAACCTTAAAGCCGCACAAGCCCGACAAAAGAGCTATTCTGACAAAAGGAGAAAGCCCCTAAAATTCGAAGTTGGCAATCATGTCTATCTTCGAGTTTCACCCACCAAGGGAGTGCAAAGATTCGGAATCAAAGGCAAACTAGCTCCCCGTTATATTGGTCCCTACGAAATCATTGAGAGCTGCGGACCCGTAGCCTACAAATTACGACTGCCCCCTCAGCTCACGGCCACCCATGATGTCTTCCACGTATCTCAACTCAAGAAGTGTATTCGAGTCCCTACCGAGATTGTGGAACAACAAGAAATATCGTTGGAACCCGATCTCTCGTATGTCGAACACCCAATTAAGATTCTGGATCAAAAAGAAAGAGAGACCAGGAGGAAAGTGATTAGAATGTATAAAATACAATGGAATCGCCACACGGAAGAAGAAGCCACCTGGGAAACGGAAAGCTACCTGAACCAACATTTCCCTGGGTTTCTTATCTCAACCACTGGTATGTGCACCCACGCCCACACTAAGAATTACCGAATCTCGGGGCGAGATTCTCGTTAAGGGGGGAAGGCTGTGACAACCCTGGTAATTACATTTCCAAAATCAATGTCATTAGCCTAACCCTATGGTTAAACCAACTAAGGAAAGGGTGGAAAGAATTAAAACGAGTTCAGTTGGAATTCAAATTTAATTTGAGCACATTTGGTTACTTTTGAACTTTTAAATTTAACTTTTAAACCATAAGCCAAATGAGATTTTGCCTGAAACCAAAGTTGTAGAACTTTTTATTTTGAACAACTTTCGTGTTCAAAAGTTTTTGAAATTCAAATCAGAAAGAGGAGAAAACGCCCTGTTTGCACCCAGCCCCCTCAAGTTTTTCAAATTCTTGCACTTCGGTCCCTCGCTCACCCCTCCCTCCTCTGCTGCGCCGCGCGCTCGCCCGACCGCCGCCGGCCACCTGTCCCCCAACGCCTGCGCGGCACCAGGCGCCGAGCCAACCCACGGCGTCCTGCTGCACCGCCCCCGCTCGCCCAACCGCGGCCGCGCCTTCTTCTCCCTCCCGCACGCCTCGCCTCTGCCCAACCCGTTGCTGCTCCCTGCGGCACCGCCCCGTGCTGCCCAGTCGCTGGCCGCCGCCCCCTCCACCAGTGCTCCGTCGTGCCGCCCGAGCTCCCCAACCGCCCGCCAGCGTCGCCTACACGCGACGTCGCGCCCCAGGCGCGCCCAGCGCACGCACGCCACGCGCACGACGCGCCTCTGGCCACTGGTCGCCGCCGGCCGCCCCCAATGGCGCCCAGCCTCGCCGGTCCCTCCACCCCACGCCCCGGCCGTGCCACGCCCACCCCCACGAGCTCCACCGGCCATAAAGCCCGGTGCAGCGCCCCTCCCTCCTCTCCCTGTTCCTCCTTCTTCCCCGCAGAGCAGAGCCGAGCTCCGCCCCACGCCGCCGCCGTGGAACTCCCTCCTCCGCCCCTCCTCGACCCGAGCTAGGCCCCAAAATCGCTCTCCTACCTCCGCGCGAAGCTTCCCAGCCCAAGCCCCGCCGCCCAGCTCGCCGGAGCTCGCCGGAGCAGAGCTCCACCCGCCGCCGCCCCCCCCCCGGTAGCCGTGGGCAGCCCTGCTCAGGCCGCCTCCGCCCCAACCGTGACCACCCAAAGGTAGCCCCCAACCTCCTCTTGCTCCTCCCCCACCTTGCCCTCGCCGCCGGCGACCCAGCTCGCCGGAATTCGGCCGGACAGGATGCTCCCCTCCGTGATTTGCGACCAGGGACCACATTGCAAACGCCCAAATCTTTCTAGGGGGTTTTCTGCTAATTTTCAGGGACCCCTCTGTAAAGAAAGTTTTAACCAAATCAGTGAATTTGTAAAATTCGTATAAAATCGTAGAAAATTCATAAAAATGCAAGCTCAACTGTTCTGGAATCCTTAGAAGAAACTCTACAACTTTTGTTACACAAAGTTCCTCAGATTCTCAATATATTTTGCTCTAGATTAAATGGAAGGTTAAATGGACTTCTTTTGTACCCACTGTTGTAGATCATTGCTGACTCTAATTTTTGGGCAGTGAGTTACTTGCTTAATGTTTAGGACTGTGTAAAAAGATCAGGACCAAAAGCCATCTCTAGATACACTTTTTGTCCAACATTGCTTTATGCCATAAAGTGATAGAACTAATTATTCCTGCTGTTCTGTGATGTTTAATGTCATGAAACTTTTTCTGTGTTGTTGTAGTGATACCTAGAGGCCATAGAAAAATTTAGAAACATTTTTACTATATGTAACCTGTTCACATGAATTTGTGGTAGGAAAACTTCACTAATTCAAAATAATTAGTAAAGCCCTTATAAAATGTTCATCTTTTTACTATGAAACACAATAGAGTAGCTCAACATGTACAAAAAGTTTCAAACATAGAAACCCTGTATAACATCCTGTAGAAAATAATCTTTAATAACATGAGCGTAGCTTGTCCCATTTATTATGCTCTAAATAATGTACAATAAAATCTGAAAAATTTACAGTAGCACAAATATGGTTATAGCAACACCCTGTAAAATTTGTAGCATCAATACTTACATGGTTTGTTCTGTATAAAAATAACTAGATTCTAGCAGTGGCTGTGTATTACATTTTTCATATTTAACATGCTACACAAAAATGTCTGAAATTTTTACAGTGATCTTATCTCTGCATAATGTACTTTGAATAAAAATTTTATTACCAGAAGCTAACTAGATTAGTAATTGTGTTCAACTCATGTTTGTGTTTAAAAAGAAACTAAGTTTTCAATATAACACAACCCCTTCTTCTTTAACGAAGTTAAATAGATTAAGATAAAATCTATTAACGATTGCCCAGGAAATGTTAAAGTAAATAACTTCACAGCAAAACTTATGTCTTATGAACTGCAACCTTATCGTGAAGGAAATCATGTCGTTTAACATCACCACTACTTAAACTTGTGCATTCATGTAGAAACGACGACTCTCGCCGACGGAACGTACGAGTTGGTGCCCGCGTCCGAGAGTGAGCAGCGTGAAGCTCAAGTGAATCTAACTGAAGTTGCCGAAGACCCGAGCCCAAGTTCGGAAGAGCCCCGGACTAACTTTTCGCAAGAAGGCAAGCCCCGGAGCATGAACCCTATTTTCTCAACTTATGCAACTTATTACTCTACTTTACTTGTGCATTAAGTTTATAGGAGTTGGATGAAAACTTAGTTGCATGATCCTAGGTACCCATGCTCTGAACACTAGATACAAGGTTCGATAGAATGCTATGCTAATAGGACTCGGTAAAAGTCGAGTGATTTCCTGTCACTCGCGAGAAATTAGGAGTTGATTGTTTACTACACGCTGCAATCATAAGGACGACGGACGGGCTGTGGTACGATGTTTATGTTGATGATTGAGGCCCGTCTGTCTAGTGAAAAATGCTAAGGCCGCAGTGTGTGGTAAGTGATGGTTAAGTCTTTGAACGTACTAACCACATGCCGAGAATATGGTAATCGGTAAGCTTAGTACTGGATTGAACCGAGGCCGGAATATACTCCCCACTGTCTTGAATTCGTTCACATCTAGCTAATGGCGGGTGCATCGGCCGCCATGGCCCGGCTGCGTCCGTGGTGCATGGGGAGGTGTAGTCGAGGGCGGTGGGCCTGTTCTGTGAAGCGGGAATTGAAGGGAAAAGTTGCACGTGTGACTCTAGGGAGTAACCACGTGACGTGTGTTTAGGTTTCCCTTGCAAGGTTAAGAAATTCGATTCGAATCGTCCGTTTCTCACGGCTATTGAGACTGCTTAACCACTTTTACCCACAGAGTAAGAAGAGGAACAATGATGATGAATAAACTTGTTGGATGAAAAGTTAATGCTTCACCATGTATGATATTGGATAGTTGCTTACCTAGAATGCTTAAAGAAAGCTAGAACTTGGAGCTAAAATCTGAAAGTAAGGACCTACTATATATGCTTTTTGGCAAAATAAACCCCTCAAGCCAAAAGCCTCGCATGTCTAGGAGTCGGCTAAGTATACCCCATTAGTCGGGTAAGCCTTGCTGAGTATTAGTATACTCAGCCTTGCTTGTGGCTTGTTTTCAGGTGAAACCTTCGAAGAATTGATTGCTAGTTTGACTTGGCCTTGTACTCTTCCCCCTGGTTGGTCGGTGGAATGGGATGCGCCCCCGTCCAACGGTGAAGATGCCGAGTGATGTCTCGTACGGGCTTCATCGAGACATCCTGTATCGTCGAGTAGTTCCCGTTGTTTATTTCCGCTGCAACTTAACTCTGAAGAACTTATTTATGTTAATTGAAGTACTTGTTTTCTAAACTCAGAACTTGGTCTATAATATTTACTTATGTTAATGTTGTAATATTTGCTGGAATGTGGTATTCTCTGGGCTCATCGTCGCATGAGCGTTTGTATGTACGGCGCTCGATCCGTTCACCGTGGTTGTATCGGGAGGTTATACCCGACAGACCAGTGGATTACTCCGTTTGAAGTGTAAGGTTAACCGAGGATGCCTTAATGGTGATGGTTAATACACTTGAGCCGGATTAATTCAGGTGGTTCTGCCACAATATTGGGAGTAGAAGGTTTGGCGCAGGGTATGGCGATCGCTGTTCATACCCCCGTCTCATGACGGTACCCCCGTGAATATGCTATCTCGATAGCGTATGTTAACGTCGTCTGTACGGCGGAAATTGTACAGATATCGTTTCTATAAGTAAACGGTAATGAATACGGACGCTTTCATGAGTGCTGGCATGAAAGGTTCATGAAATATATATGCTTGTCAATCTTCTGCAGGTACACTAACCGCGATTACGATAAGTTAAGGGACGATTAGGAAGACTCGACTAGCTATTATAGCGAGAGCCGTATTGTGTATGCCACCGAAACTCTCTTCGTAAGACGAAAAGTATTTGGCAATTATTTTTCTTTGTGAGGACGAATAGGACGTGCATGCATCATGACCATATATATCTGAAATTGTAAATGCGTTGTATGAGAGTGGTAAGGTTCTCGCGTATCTAAGCGTGGTTTGCATAAGGACTATCTAGCGAATCTGTCACAAATCTGCCATGACCAAAAAGAGCGATTTATTGACCTAAGGAAATGACCTTTTCTGGTAAAGTTCATGTTGAAAGAATTGTTCAAAATTTCGTGTCCTATCCCCTGTTCAAAAATCAAAAATTCTGAACTCATGGATAGTAAGAAATAACAGAAACCACGGAATGTCAGAATTCTGTCCAGAATAAGCACTTCTGCCTCTTAAATTTTTAGGCCCCCTTCCTACAGTTTTCTGCAAAAGAGTACAACACAAAACTTGTTCCAAATCTACCCAAGTAGCTGCTGTTAAAATTTGGTAAATTTTGGCTGGGTAGATGTTCCCTGGTGCACGAAATATTGACCCCCCCCTGTTCACTGAAAATTTCTGGGTAGACAAAGAAGTGAGACCTTAAGGAAACAGCCATCTTAGAGCCTAATCCAGCCAAAGTGTTGAATAGAAAAGTGGTGCACAAATACCTTAGAAATGCTCTGGTAAAAGATGAGAATTTTTGGACCAGAACTGTTGAAGTTATAGGCCAGATACTATGACTCGTTCTGCTGAAAGACAGCCAAAACAGGGAAGCAAAGAGTGAATCGTTTGACCATCTTATCCGTCGATTTAGCATCTTGGCTGAATATCAAAGTTGTACATCCCTAAATTCCCTATCCACTGCCAAAATATGAGGAACTTTGGATGAACCTACCAGGAGTTATAAAATTCTTATGGCAGACAGTTTTTATGCCCATGATTCCATCCATGACGTTTCGGAAGTCTTCTATTCCGCGTTAGATTTTTTTTTGAGTCATGGAAGCAACATGGATCACGTTGCTAATGAAGAACCTTCGCCTTTTCAGATGGTTGGAGCAACCCGTGGTAACCCGGATGGTTTTGATTGCTAGCTTGACTTGGCCCCGCACTCTCCCCCCTGGTTGGTCGGTGGAATGGGATACGCCACCGTCCAACGGAGATAATGCCGAGTGATGTCTCGTACGGGCTTCATCGAGACATCATGTATCGTCGAGTAGCTTCCGTTGTTTTATTTTCCGCTGCAACTTAAACTCTGAAGAACTTATTTATGATCATTGAAGTACTTGGTTTCTAAATTTAAAAGTTGGTCTGTAATATTTACTTATGATAATGTTGAAATATTTGCTGGAATGTGGTATTCTCTGGGCTCATCGTCGCGTGAGCATTTGTATGTATGGTGCTCAATCCGATTACCGTGGTTGTATCGGGAGGTTATACCCGACAGACCAGTGGATTACTCCGTTTGAAGTGTAAGGTTAACCGAAATTGCCCTAATGGTGATGGTTAATACACTTGAGCCGGATTAATTCAGGTAGTAACCGGCTAAGCCGAGAAAACTGCGAATCTGATGAACAGAGGTAGGGGGTTTCCAATCCATCACCTCTTGTACCTTGCTGGGGTCAACAGCTATGCCTTCGCTGGAGATCGTGTGACCTAAGAACTTTACAGTATCCAACCAGAATTCACACTTAGAAAACTTAGCATAGAGCTGATGGTCTCTTAGACGTTGAAGAACAATGTGCAGGTGCTTTGCATGCTCTTCCTCATCCTTGGAATAGATAAGGATGTCGTCGATGAACACTACGACGAATTTGTCCAGTTCGGGCATGAATACCGAATTCATGAGATACATGAAGTAGGCAGGGGCATTTGTGAGTCCAAAGGACATGACCAAGAATTCATATAGTCCATAGCGTGTGGAGAAGGCAGTCTTAGGAATATCGCACGGGCGAATCTTGATCTGATGATATCCCGAACGAAGATCAATCTTTGAGAAGACTCTGGCTCCAGCTAATTGATCGAAGAGTACATCGATACGGGGAAGCGGGTATTTATTCTTAACAGTTACCGCATTGAGAGGTCGGTAATCCACACATAGTCTTAAAGTGTCATCCTTCTTCTTTACGAATAGGGCTGGACATCCCCAAGGTGACGCGCTAGGGCGAATGAAACCTTTGTCCAGTAGATCTTGGAGTTGAATTTTCAGCTCTGCCAATTCTTTAGGGGGCATCCTATATGGTCTTTTGGATATAGGTGCAATGCCTGGTTGTAGTTCAATAACGAACTCAATGTCCCTATCTGGTGGCATTCCGGGTAAGTCATCCGGAAAGACATCGGCATACTCGCATACCACAGGAATATTATCTGGTTTAAGTCCTTCCATCTTATAAGCACAGGAATTAGTACAATCTAGGAACGGTAGGTAAAGGGTAGTGGCTCCGTGACTAGGTGAATTTATCTCAACGGCTCGGGAAGAAAGGTCCAGTGTGACTCCATGCCTAGTCATCCAGTTCATTCCCAAAATAATATCCATGCCGTCAAGGGGTAAAAGTACGAGATCTGTGTTGATGACTTTACTTCCCAATTTTATCGGTACCAGCCTTATTATTTGGTTGGAAGCAATTTTTCCACCCGGTGTTGATATCATATACGACCCTTTGGTGTGCCAAACATTCAAGCCTACTTTTGCACCAAACTTTGCACTAATGAAACTATGTGATGCACCAGAATCAAACAATATGACTGCAGGCTTGTTATGGATGGAGAATGTACCCGTCATTACAGGTGCTCCTTCAGGAAGTTCTGCAAGGGTGGTGAAGTTGATCCGTCCTTGTTTGACCTGGAGGGTCTGCTTCTTGCCTTTGTTCTTATTGTTCTGGTTAGAGTCCTGGCCCTGATTTGGCAGCCTGGGTTGAGGGCATTCGTGAGCGAAATGACCGGAACTCCCGCATTTGAAACAACGATTTGCGGGGCTGGGTCGAAGAGGCTGTTGCAGTGTGGGCCTCGGACCATTCTGTGGAGGCATCGGGGGTCGTACCATGCCTGGCTGCTGCGGGGGCCTGATAATCCAACGCCCTGGCTGAGGGGCCTTCGGTGGAGCTGTAGGCGCAGCATTTCGCACCAAGCGATACCTCGGTGGCTGAGCACCCGAGGGTCCAGCTAGCGCCTTTCTCTTCTTTTCGGCACGATGAGCCTCAATACAGTCCTCTTGAGTGATGGCCATGTTGACTAGCTCATTATATGTATCGGCTTTGACAAGATTCAATCGTTCCTTGAGTTTAGTACTCAGACCTCTACGGAAACGATCACGCTTCTTGGCATCTGTGTCTGCGTGATAGCCCGCGTATTGGCACAGATTGTTGAAGGCCTGAGCATACTGAAGTACAGTGTGGTTATCCTGAGTGAGAGCTAAAAACTCATTTAGCTTTCTTTCTATGAGACCTTCGGGAATATGGTGTGCCCGGAACGCAGTCTTGAATTCATCCCAGGTGACAATGTGATCAGCGGGGAGCATAGCAAAATAGTGGTCCCACCATAGACGAGCCGTACCGCGAAGCTGCTGCGCGGCAAAGCGGGCCTTGTTTTCATCCGAACATGGGGTCACAAGTAGAGAAAACTTGGACTCGATTGTGCGAATCCAAGCGTCCGCATCCAAGGGTTCCTCCGTCTCGTGAAACAAGGGAGGCTGGGTCCCTAGGAAATCCGTGTATCCTGCAGCTTGGGGGTGGGGGACATTTTGTCCACCCTGCTGGTGGTGTTGCTGTCCTTGCACCAGCTGACGAAGCAACTCGGTTTGAGCGGCCATTACTTCCACTAAACCAGGTGGTGGCTGTGGCTGTGGTTGTGATCCACTTGCGCTAGCACCAAAACCATCCGGGTTACCACGGGTTGCTCCAACCATCTGAAAAGGCGAAGGTTCTTCATTAGCAACGTGATCCATGTTGCTTCCATGACTCAAAAAAAAATCTAACGCGGAATAGAAGACTTCCGAAACGTCATGGATGGAATCATGGGCATAAAAACTGTCTGCCATAAGAATTTTATAACTCCTGGTAGGTTCATCCAAAGTTCCTCATATTTTGGCAGTGGATAGGGAATTTAGGGATGTACAACTTTGATATTCAGCCAAGATGCTAAATCGACGGATAAGATGGTCAAACGATTCACTCTTTGCTTCCCTGTTTTGGCTGTCTTTCAGCAGAACGAGTCATAGTATCTGGCCTATAACTTCAACAGTTCTGGTCCAAAAATTCTCATCTTTTACCAGAGCATTTCTAAGGTATTTGTGCACCACTTTTCTATTCAACACTTTGGCTGGATTAGGCTCTAAGATGGCTGTTTCCTTAAGGTCTCACTTCTTTGTCTACCCAGAAATTTTCAGTGAACAGGGGGGGGTCAATATTTCGTGCACCAGGGAACATCTACCCAGCCAAAATTTACCAAATTTTAACAGAAGCTACCTGGGTAAATTTGGAACAAGTTTTGTGTTGTGCTCTTTTGCAGAAAACTGCGGGAAGGGGGCCTAAAAATTTAAGGGGCAGAAGGGCTTATTCTGGACAGAATTCTGACATTCCCATGTTTCTGTTATTTCTCACTATCCATAAGTTCAGAATTTTTGATTTTTGAACAGGGGATAGGACACGAAATTTGGAACAATTCTTTCAACACGAACTTCTCCAGAAAAGGTCATTTTCTTGGGTCAATAAATCGCTCTTTTTGGTTATGGCAGATTTGTGACAGATTCGCTAGATAGTCCTTATGCAAACCACGCTTAGATATGTAAGAACCTTACCACTCTCATACAACGCATTTTTGATTTCAGATACATATGTTTATGATGTATGCACGTCCTATTCGTCCTCACAAAATAAAACAATTGCCAAATAGCTTTGGTCTTACGAAGATAGTTTCGGTGGCTTACACAATACGGCTCTCCTATAATAGCTAGTCGAGTCTTTCTACTCGTCCCTTACTTATCGTAATCGCGGTTAGTGTACCTGCAGAAGATTGACAAAGCATATATATTTCATGAACCTTTCATGCCAGCACACATGAAAGCGTCCGTATTCATTACCGTTTACTTATAGAAACGATATCTGTACAATTTCCGCCGTACAGACGACGTTAACTTACGCTATCGAGATAGCGTATTCACGGGGGTACCGTCATGAGACGGGGGTATGAACAGCGATCGCCATACCCTGCGCCAAACCTTCTACTCCCAATATGTTCAACTAACAGTCGGCATATTGGCAGCACCTCCAGTAAGCCACTGCTTGAGGGCAGCGTTCGGTTCGCATCACCGACAGGAAGGCCAAGCTCCCTCAGTTGGCTGAGGATCCTTACCTTCTTACCTTAGCGACGAGTGCGTCGTTACAGAATTTAAGGTCGGTTGTGCGTGAAAGTAAGTTTTGACAGAAAGTAATGTGCTGGAAGTCAGTTGATAATATATATAGAAGTTAGATAGCCACCTAGTAACTTTCCCATAATCCCTTAGGGCTTTACGAACTAGGCACCATCCTTAACGTACCAACGTATTTCGCAACACACCTTCTAGTCAAGTTCTATGAAAAGAGGTTTTTACGGCTTGTCGCATTCTCTGGCGTATGTATTTTGGCTCTGGCGCCAGCTGTTGCCAGCTATGGCACCAGCTACGGCTCTGATACCAGCTGTGGCAGAACCACCTGAATTAATCCGGCTCAAGTGTATTAACCATCACCATTAGGGCAATTTCGGTTAACCTTACACTTCAAACGGAGTAATCCACTGGTCTGTCGGGTATAACCTCCCGATACAACCACGGTAATCGGATCGAGCGCCATACATACAAATGCTCACGCGACGATGAGCCCAGAGAATACCACATTCCAGCAAATATTTCAACATTATCATAAGTAAATATTACAGACCAACTTTTAAATTTAGAAACCAAGTACTTCAATGATCATAAATAAGTTCTTCAGAGTTTAAGTTGCAGCGGAAAATAAAACAACGGAAGCTACTCGACGATACATGATGTCTCGATGAAGCCCGTACGAGACATCACTCGGCATTATCTCCGTTGGACGGTGGCGTATCCCATTCCACCGACCAACCAGGGGGGAGAGTGCGGGGCCAAGTCAAGCTAGCAATCAAATCTTCGAAGGACTCACCTGAAAACAAGCCACAAGCAAGGCTGAGTATACTAATACTCAGCAAGGCTTACCCGACTAATGGGGTATACTTAGCCGACTCCTAGACATGCGAGGCTTTTGGCTTGAGGGGTTTGTTTTGCCAAAAAGCATATATAGTAGGTCCTTACTTTCAGATTTTAGCTCCAAGTTCTAGCTTTCTTTAACCATTCTAGGTAAGCAACTAACCAATATCATACATGGTGAAGCCTTAAATTTCATCCAACCAGTTTATTCATCATCATTGTTCCTCTTCTTACTCTGTGGGTAAAAGTGGTTAAGCAGTCTCAATAGCCGCGAGAAACGGACGATTCGAATCGAATTTCTTAACCTTGCAAGGGAAACCTAAACACACGTCACGTGGTTACTCCCTAGAGTCACACGTGCAACTTTTCCCTTCAATTCCCGCTTCACGGAACAGGCCCACCGCCCTCGACTACACCTCCCCACAGACCACGGTACGTCGGGCTGTGGCGGCTGATGCACCCGCCATTAGCTAGATGTGAACGAATTCAAGACAGTGGGGAGTATATTCCGGCCTCGGTTCAATCCAGTTAAGCTTACCGATTACCATATTCTCGGCATGTGGTTAGTACGTTCAAAGACTTAACCATCACTTACCACACACTGCGGCCTTAGTATTTTTCACTAGACAGACGGGCCTCAATCATCAACATAACATCGTACCACAGCCCGTCCGTCGTCCTTATGATTGCAGCGTGTAGTAAACAATCAACTCCTAATTTCTCGCGAGTGACAGGAAATCACTCGACTTTTACCGAGTCCTATTAGCATAGCATTCTATCGAACCTTGCATCTAGTGTTCAGAGCATGGGTACCTAGGATCATGCAACTAAGTTTTCATCCAACTCCTATAAACTTAATGCACAAGTAAAGTAGAGTGATAAGTTGCATAAGTTGAGAAAATAGGGTTCATGCTCCGGGGCTTGCCTTCTTGCGAAAAGTTAGTCCGGGGCTCTTCCGAACTTGGGCTCGGGTCTTCGGCAACTTCAGTTAGATTCACTTGAGCTTCACGCTGCTCACTCTCGGACGCGGGCACCAACTCGTACGTTCCGTCGGCGAGAGTCGTCGTTTCTACATGAATGCACAAGTTTAAGTAGTGGTGATGTTAAACGACATGATTTCCTTCACGATAAAGTTGCAGTTTGTAAAACATGAGTTTGTTGTGGAGTGAGTTACTTCATCAATCGTGGGTAATCGTTAATGGAGTTTATCTTAATCTATTTAACTTTATTAAAGAAGAAGGGGTTGTGTTATATTGAAAACTTAGTTTCTTTTTAAACACAAACATGAGTTGAACACAATTACTAATCTAGTTAGCTTCTGGTAATAAAATTTTTATTCAAAGTACATTATGCAGAGATAAGATCACTGTAAAAATTTCAGATATTTTTGTATAGCATGTTAAATATGAAAAATGTAATACACAGCCACTGCTAGGATATAGTTATTTTTATACAGAACAACCCATGCAAGTATTGATGCTACAAATTTTACAGGGTGTTGCTATAACCATATTTGTGCTACTGCAAATTTTTCAGATTTTATTGTACATGATTTAGAGCATAATAAATGGGACAAGCTACACTCATGTTATTAAAGATTATTTTCTACAGGATGTTATACAGGGTTTCTATGTATGAAACTTTTTGTATAGCTTGAGCTACTCTATTGTATTTCATAGTAAAAAGATGAACATTCTCTAAGCACTTTACTAATTATTTTGAATTAGTGAAGTTTTCCTACCACAAATTCATATGAACAGGTTACATATAGTAAAAATGTTCCTAAATTTTTCTGTGGCCTCTAGGTATTACTACAACAACACAGAAAAAGTTTCACGACATTAAACATCACAGAACAGCAGGAAAAATTAGTTCTATCACTTTATGGCCTAAAACAAGGTTGGACAAAATGTGTATCTAGAGATGGCTTTTGGTCCTGATTTTTTTACACAGCCCTAAACATTAAGCAAGTAACTCACTGCCCAAAAATTAGGGTCAGCAATGATCTACAACAGTGGGTACAAAAGAAGTCCATTAAACCTTCCATTTAATCTAGAGCAAAATATATTGAGAATCTGAGAAACTTTATGTAACAAAAGTTGTCGAGTTTCTTATAAGGATTCCATAACAGTTGAGTTTGCATTTTTCTGAATTTTGTACGATTTTATACGAATTTTACAAGTTCACTGATTTGGTTAAAACTTTCTTTACAGAGGGGTCCCTGAAAACTAGCAGAAAACCCCCTGGGAAGATTTGGGCGTTTGCAATGTAGTCCCTGGTCGCAATTTCACGGCGGGGTCGTCCTGTCCGGCCAAATTCCGGCGAGCTCGGTCGCCGGCGGCGAGGGCAAGGTGGGGGAGGAGCAAGAGGAGGTTGGGGGCTACCTTTGGGTGGTCATGGTTGGGGCGGAGGTGGTCTGAGCAGGGCTGCCCGCGGCGAGCAGGGGCGGCGGCGGTGGGGCGGCGCGGACGGCGGCGCTCCGGCGATGAGGGCGGCGGGGCTCGGGCTGGGGAGCTTCAGCGCACTGAGGGGGACCCGTCTCAGCGCTTGTCTCGGGCGGAGGTGGGCCGGAGCAGGGGGTTCCACGGCGAGGTGGGGGCGCCGGCGGCAATGGAGCGCTCTGTTCTGCGGGGAAGAAGAAAGGAGGGGAGGGAGGGGCGCTGTGCCGGCTTTATAGCTGGTGGAGCTCGTGGGGGCGGGCTCGGCACGGCCGGGGCGCGAGGTGGAGGGGGCGGCGAGGCTGGGCGCCATTGGGGGCGGCCGGCGGTGACCAGCGGCCAGAGGCGCATCGTGCGCGTGGCGTGCGTGCGCTGGGCGCGCCTGGGGCGCGACGTCGCGTGTAGGCGACGCTGGCGGGCGGTTGGGGAGCTCGGGCGGCACGACGGAGCACTGGTGGAGGGGGCGGCGGCCAGCGACTGGGCAGCACGGGGCGGTGCCGCAGGGAGCAGCGGGTTGGGCAGAGGCGAGGCGTGCGGGAGGGAGAAGAAAAGGCGCGGCCGCGGTTGGGCGAGCGGGGGCGGGCAGCAGGCAGGGCGTCGGGGTTGGCTCGGCGTCTGGTGCCGTGCAGGCGTCGGGGGACAGGTGGCCGGCGGCGGTCGGGCGAGCGCGCGGCGCAGCAGAGGAGGGACGGGTGAGCGAGGGACCGAAGTGCAAAAATTCGAAAAACTTCAGGGGGCTGCGTGCAAACAGGGCGTTTTCTCCTCTTTCTGATTGGAATTTCAAAAACTTTTGAACACGAAAGTTGTTCAAAATAAAAAGTTCTACAACTTTGGTTTCAGGCAAAAACCCATTTGGCTTATGGTTTGAAAGTTAAATTTAAAAGTTCAAAAGTAACCCAATGTGCTCAAATTAAATTTGAATCCCAACTGAACTCGTTTTAATTCTTTCCACCCTTTCATTAGTTGGTTTAATCATAGAGTTAGGCTAACGACATTGATTTTGGAAATGTAATTACCAGGGTTGTCACAGGCGCCAAACCCGAGATTTAACATTCCTTCTTTCTGGCACGTGTCTCTGTTCTTCTTCTTGATGCTCTAACTGGCGTAGGCGTTGGATCCTTCGCTTCTGGGATCTGGATAGGCCATCAGGACACCACCTGGGATTCACTAGCTTGGCCGATGATCTGGCGTGTTCCCAATCTGGTTCCCTTCCTAGGGGATCTTCGTCTGACACCCTATCATCGGCCATCTCTTCCAGCCGATCGCGCGCGCTGATCCTGCCCCCAGTTCATCTTGCCGGCCGATCTTGCTTTTTGACCTGTTGTACTGGTCAACTCTGCCCCCCAGCCGATCATGCACCGAAACATGCCGTTCTTCGCGCCGATTTCTGTTGATCGGCTCTGGTCCTCTGTCCCTAGAGTGTGGCTTCGGGCGATCGTTGCGGTTTGATCCGTTGCACTCCGGACAGTTATCGGCAGACGGCAATCTGATATCGTTTTCCCAGCAGTGGATGAAGAACGGACATTGCCAGTGATCTTCATGCCGACGTATCATCTCTTCCTGGTGTCGTGCTTGTTCTTGCTGCCGCCGATATTTACGGAGTAGAAATCGGGAGGTGACAGGCCTGTGTGGCCGTTCTGGCCCTCGCTTGTTCCTTCTGATTTCTTTCGTCGTGATCTGCCTCCTGAGGTCAACAGCGCCGCCTCTTTTCACCGATTCTGACGTCAGCACCTTGGTTTGACTTGAGGTTCCTTCAGCGTTGACCGTGTTGGCCGGGAAGGGATGCTGATCGATCTTCATCGGCATTGCCGATTTGGTTGGAGTTTCAAATCTGAGCCGCCCCTGCTCAATGGCCGATTGTATCTGCTGGCGGAAGACTTTACACTCATTTGTATCGTGAGAAGTAGCGTTGTGCCACTTGCAGTATTTCATCTTCTTCAGCTGATCGGCCGTGGGGACGGTGTGATGTTGCGACAGCTTAATCTGTCCCTCCTGAAGCAGTAGATCAAAAATTTTATCGGCCTTGGACGTGTCAAAGCCGAATGTCTCTGGCTCCTTCTTGCCAAAGGGGCAGGATATTGGTTTTTTCCCTTTTACCCATTCCGCCAGGCCGATTTCTTCCTCCGCGTCAGATTCAGATCCCTCCAAGTACGCCACCTTCTTTTGGAAGCTCCTCCGCTGTTCAAACGGTCGGACCTCCTGCCCTAACAATCGGTGGACGATTTGACTCAGGCTTTCAAACTCTTGGGCAGCATATCTCTCTCTGATTTGCGGCAAGAGACCTTGGAAAGCGATATCGGCCAACTGCGCATCGGTCAGAGCCAGACTGTAGCACTTGTTTTTGATTTCTCTGAACCTCTGTATATACCCTGTCACCGGTTCATCGCTCCTCTGCCTGAGGCTGGTTAAATCCGAAATCTTCATCTCGTGTACTCCTGCATAGAAGTACTTGTGGAATTGTTTCTCTAGATCGGCCCACGTGACGATAGAATTTGGCGGTAAAGTGGTGAACCACTGGAAGGCCGATCCGGATAGAGATGATGAAAATAACCGTACCCTCAGAGCATCTTGCGTGGCAGCTTCTTCGCACTGGATGATGAATCTGTTAATGTGCTCCACAGTGGATGTATCATCCGTCCCTGAGAACTTGGTGAAATCAGGAACCTTGTAGCGGTGTCGGAACGGCAACGAGTCATAGGCCGATGGATACGGCGTCTTGTAAGTATAAGTTTGAACTTTTGGTTTCAGTCCAAACTGATCTTGGATTACTTCTGCTATTTTTGCCGTCCAGTCCACCTGCTGCTGATGAACGGTTGTTCGCGGCGCGGGCATGTGTTGAAGGGCTGGTTCGGCCAGGTGATGAATCGGCGAAGTTTGCTGAGCGGCCAATAACTACTGGCGAAACGCTTCCGCACCCCTTTTGTACGTCGTTGTTGGCACCGTGCCTCTGAATGCTTCCACAGTGCTTGCCCCCCTGCCGATTTCTGGTAAAATCGGCTGGTACTGGGAGACCGTCGGCCGGGCGGCCGATTGGTACGGCACCTGAAACGGATAAGTGCCATGCCCATTCGCTGGCTCGGGGAAATACGCTGTGGCTGATGCCCCCCAAGGCACTGAGCTCGTAGGTAGTGTTGGCACAGAAGCCATTTGAACGGGTTGAAGCGACGCTCGCGATGGGAGACAGGGTGCACCGCTGTATCTTGGAGACGCCGGAAGTGGTGGAGAGCTGTATCCCTCGCGCTGCGTCAATATCAGCTGAGAAGCCGATTGGGATGTGTACGGTAAGCTTCTGGCCGGTAGAGTAGTTGGAGGGGCATATGCCGGTCCCTGATAACCTTGGACGGCTCCGCTGGCCAGAGAGTTGACGACGGCATTGTACACCGTGTTGCTCATCACCGAGGATTGGTCAATGAATGCTTGATACACGGACTGTTGAATCATCTCTGACATCTTGCCCGAGTCTTCAGCAATGGTGATGTGGTGAGGCGCTGGGATAGGAGCCTTCTTGACTGCTTCCCCGCTTCTGGTACGACTGAACGACTGGAGGTACATCTTCTTGTAATCTTCCAGATGTTTGGCCAATTCCTCCCTCTGGTCGTCCTTGAGATCAGCTTCTGTGACCCCAATGATGTTGCTGTCAGAGATTTCTGCGTTGTTCGACATATCAGGTCTTGGATGGTCCCACCGGGCGTGCCAAAAGTGTGTTGGCGCTAAAATCGGCCGGATAGGAATCGGCCGATGGGTCTTCAGTGTCGGACACACGACCCGGGAGAATCTGCTTAGCTCCTGTTCGGGTTATCGCCCTGGTGCGGTTCGCGCGGCGTGCCAGTCAATCTGACCTGTTGATTGACAAGGAAATAGAGTATTAAATTCCAGGCGCGTCAATCGGCTGGATTTCCGATCTGTCCTGAGGAGCGCGTCAGCGGCAAATCGGCCGATTTGCTGTAGAGATGATCGGCTATGGGTCAGCCGATGATCGTATAGTAATTGTAAAGAGAACTGCTAGAGCGATCTAAATAATTACTATAGAAGCAACACTTGAAACAGATCTAATCGGCTGTATGACGATGAATCAAAGGAGAATAATGACGAAGCCGATTACCCTGATCTCAAGCTGGATAACTGGTGATAATACTAGAATAACAGGTAAAACTTGCGATTCTAGTAAATATCGATAACTTGTGAATAAATCCAAACGAAACCACAGCGATGCGCCCGTAGTTAAAGCTCGGATATTACTCGATAAGCGGAACCTACCAATTGGCCGCAGCCCTGCCAATCCATACGAACTCGTAGAAGAAGAAAATATTGGCGAAGTCGCCGACTTGAAAGTAAAGTACTTGTAAAAAGTAGAAGTGTTTTGTTGATTGATTTGATTCTCTCTCGCAAAGCCCTAGCGACTCCTATTTATACCCTGAGACTAGGACTCCTGGTCGATTACGACTTGTTACAACCTTATTTAAAAAATAGGAAAACTACTATATCTATAATAACTTTTAAAAAGGAAATGGACTCCCGTAGAATCTTCCGCCGCCGTTTCCTAATCCAATCAGGACCTCTTCGATTGCTTTCTGACCGACTTAGCATGCCTTGTTGACCATCTTTTGACCAGGATCTTCTGGAATAATCCCATCCTGTTGGCATAGGCTGCGCCACCAGTCGGCCGATTTTCAACTGTCACCTCAATCGGCCGATTCCTTACTGTAGCTTTCAGATCTGCTCCATCGGCCAATCTTCTCCTCCTGACGCCGACTCAATACATGTCAAAATCTGGCGTCAACAGATAGATGTTGGGACCGGAGACATCCGCTTCCGCATCGAAGTAGACAACATACGCTTGAGATTCCAAAACAGGGACGAACAAAGCTTCATGATTCATTAGGATCACGATGGAAGTGGAATTTGGGGAGAAATACTTCATGATTCATGATTCATTAGGATCCACCGACCACACCAGCAAGAAGAAAGAAAACAAAGGAGGTGTGGTGGAAGGTCGCGGCATTAGTCTCGCCCGTCAGACTTTAAACGACGAGCCCTTGCCGAAGGTAATCGGTAGTTATCTCATATTTCAATTTTCCAAATTTACCTTTTCACATCATTTGAATTTTCTCATTGAATATTTGATTTTTTCCAACACTCTCTTGCATACTGAAATTTTTGTATTTTTTCCTTTTTTACTAAAATCCTAAAAAAATATATTTGAGCATAAATTCCTTTGGAAAACCATTTTGAAAATCTTTCCGGAGCAAGTTTGGCTGAAGCACCTAGGCATCAAAGTTTTTAGCCATTGGAGAGCTAGTGGGCCCCAGCTATCAGCTAGGGGAGCCACGCAGGGGTCGGCCGACCCAGGAGCAATGGCTCCTGGGTCCCAATAGCTCCAATGGCTACTAGCCATTGTTGCCTGCGTGTTCCCGTATTTAAGCTCGTGGCTATTTAAACAGAGCTCAAGAGGGGAGCTCTTCACTCTCACACTCATTCTTCTCTTTTACTCACTCTCTCAAACGTTGCTCTCGGGTTTTCATTGGTTTTGTGCTCAAGTTCAAGTGCAAGAAACCTCTCTTTCTCATATTTTTGCTGCAAGAATAATCACAACTTGAAGGAGCAATGTCGGGTAAGCTTTTTCCATTCGATTTCGCTAACATAACTTGCTCCAAGTTGTTCATGTTTGTTCTTGTTTTTTGAGCTTCAACAATGAAGGGCATGGGACGGAAGATCTCCGATGCATTGAAGAAGATGACGGGCACGAGCTGGTCCCATTCTCAGGGTAGCTTAAGCTCCCGTCATACTCCCGAGATGACACCGAGCCTAAGCATGATGGACTACGAAGAAGATCAAGAACAACACACCGAAGAGTAAGCCGAACCGCAAGCCGAGGATATGGAGATGGAAGATGATGATGCACCATACCTCGACTTGCGAGATGACCGCGAGAGGTATGCCTAGCCCTCCTCAAGCGTCAGAGCTTTGGTCACACCAAAGCCTTTGACCATGGTCTCCTCATAAAAGAAGGTATGGACGTAGACTTTGCTCAAGTTTGGCGTACGATTGGATGGGATGGTTTTGTACCCATTGAGGAGAATGGTTCTTGTCTCCTCACCATCCAGTTTCTTTGCACTCTTCGAGAGGTGGATGATGAAATTTTTTTCGACTCTTTGGAAATGAGTTTTATCTCACTAGGAAGATTTTGAGTCACCACCTTGGTTTTAGCACGTGCCTGCCAATTTTTCTTTAACAAGCTTGCCGCGGTTTCAATCGCCATGATTTTTGCGGTTTGATTTCGGGACAAGTTGAGTTTGCACCTCAGTGCAATGATATTTAAAACCCAGTTCATTTGATGCACAAGTGGTTGGCCATCACTCTCTTCCTAAGGTATGATGTTCGGACTGTGCACAACGATGAGTTGATGATCTTATGCCATGGTCAACAAGATCAAAATCTCCCCTTGAAGGCTATGATTAAACAATGGTTTTTGAACTTCAAGATGACGGGTCCTATTGAGTACACTTCTTTGATTATTCGCATCGCTTTGAGCATCGGGGTCTTAGACAGGAATTCTATTCCTTTAATTGAGGATCCCCGTGCTCTTATTGATGAAGCTTATTTGATTTATGGTCACACATTCAAGAAAGGTCTGAATGATTTTTTGATTTTCTTCTCCCTTGGCTAAGCAAATGAGATTCTGTTGCCAAACGCGGGATTTCATCTTTATAACTACCAGTCGTTAAGCTACCCTCTTTTCCTACAAGAGGAGGGTCGCAGGCTAGTGTTTCTTGTTTACCTGGCAGGATGACAAGAAGCAGGGCCAGAAGGGAGGCTGCACCAGTCCACCTCCTCCACAGCCTCAGCCAGCATATCCACATGAAGCAGGAGGGTCATCATGGTAAAGGCAAGCACTGATGAGTGGACACGGCAAGCCCCAGGAGGCCAGTCCACTAGCTTTCGCTCCAGCTGGATCCCGCACCACGCACGATGTACGGCCTCGTCCCGCGACTTCAGCTCCGTCACCCAGCAGTTAGGCGAGCTCAAGGTCCAGGCCAACGACATCGAGGAGTCGCTGAACCAACATGTCCAGACTACCCAGACATGGTAGCGACACACCGGTGTGAGGATCCGCGCTATGGAGTAGAGGCAGCAGCAGCAGCAGCAGGAGGAGTGGAGGGCTTACTTCCTTTGGAGGGGGTACAACCCCAACCAACAGCAGTAAGGCTGAAGCTAGCTTGGGGGAGGAACCCCATGTGTGGTACCTTGTATCTTATATCTTTACTGCTTTCAAACCTTATGCATGAAACAAAATAAAAATCTGCAAAACAAAAAGCAAAATAAAAATTTGCAAAAAAACTTAGAAAAGACCAAAAATATTTTTCTAGCTTTCTTATGTAGTAAGCTTGGTGTAGTTTTTGCTTGTTGAAATGATGAATAGTTTCTCTATTAATTTCCTTCGTGTGCCTAGTTACAACTTAGTGCTCTACCTAGTTTTGAGTTTGTGGGCAAAATGTTCAAACCTTAAGCTTGAAACTTGTGGGTAGCAAAAAGCATGATCCAAATCTATGTTTTTGTGAACTATGATATGGTTGAAATAGAGTTGCTATGATCTTCTCCTACGTGAAACTTGATATCCAGAGTATTTAATTTTTGAAAATACAAAAATAAAGTAAAGTTCCTCAATGATATAAAAATTCCTATCCAAAGCCATATGTTGTATGTATTGAAAACCTTCCGCATATGCGACTTGTTATTTCATTGAGCTTTGTCAAATTGATGTGACCCTTTGTGAGATACATTTCATACTCCCATGATCAAGATCACATACACATCTCCAGCATATGTTAAGCTTCTACACAAGAAGTTAGAAAGCATTTTATCCATCCACCCACAAAATAAAACTCCATCTTGTTACATGACAGCACCCTCTCTCAAAAATTTATCATGAGAAAATGAATATGGGCTATAAGAAATGAAAGACATGCTCAAGAAAGCATGGTTAAAAAAAACAAAAGAGTGAAAGGTAGCCCATATCCAAGAAAAAGAAATAAAAGAGATGGATGGCCCATGAAAAAGAGTTCATACACCATCCACCAAAAATATCCACACACATGCACATCTTGATCAAGGTTTATGACTTGTTTCTCCCTTGGATCCAGTTTTTGACTTAGCAAAATATGAGAAACAAGTATGCCTTCAAATTGTCCATACCTACAGCTCCACCAAAACAAGCCTTAGGAGTAGGATGAGAAAGAAAAGCACAATAAAAGTCTCGGTGAGGAATCATACACTTTGAGCAATCCGAGAGATCATTTGAGGAACTTTACGATTTCTTTTGAAAAACTTCATAAAGCCTCCAGATTGACAGTTGAAACAAAAGGAGTAAGTAAATAGTACTCTACAACACCGTTCTAGCTCTCAACCGCAATTGATGAGGTGAAGCTATGCACCCCACATGAGTAAAAGTGAAGGGTAAGATCAGCGCCAACTTATTCAAAACCATGGTAGGAACATTTGATTGTGCCTATGATATAAGTTGGAAATGCAGCATTGTAGCAACTCCTGATCAACAACCTAAGTCTAAGCTTTGCTCGGGATGAGCAAAGGGCTAGCTTGGGGGAGTTGTTGGTGGTCCTTAAATGCAAAATCCTACCGCCAACTATACTTAGGAATACAGGAAAATTATACAAATTACTCACATATTTGTATCACTAACCTAGCTCCACAGATGTATTTGTGTATTTGTCCATTTCAGGATTTAAATCCAGAATAAGAAGAAAACACACAGAGGACGCAAAAGAAGTACACAGAAGATCCCATCCTGCGTCACACTTACAAGGAGGGCCCACTTGGCAGACCAAACCGACGTTCAAAGGCAGCAAACACACAAAATCAGGAAGAGGACCCACATGTCGGCCAGCCACCCAAAGGCGGAGGCCAGTGGGGCCAGTAGGTGGTCGGCTGACCCTAGCCTGCATCCCGTCCAGGTGCATTTTGGCGGGAAGGCTGATCTGATCCTCTAGAGGTCAGTTTGCAATGTTTCCATCCTTAGCTCAGCCGGAAACCGCCCTAGAAGAGTATAAAAGGAGGAGGAGCCCTCTCATTCCACACACACCACACTTGAAGCCTCTCTCCTTCTCTCTAGTTGTGACTTGTAATCTTCAGGCTAGTGGAGCTAGGCTAGTTATCTTCCTTAGCGTATCCAAGTTGTCCTAGTGGTCGTTGAGCAACCTTCGGCCTTGGGTATGGCTTTGTATTCAACTCGTCGGTACTCTACTCATAATACAGAGTTGATTCATGGTTATCTTACTATCTTGATAGTATGCCTTGCCATGTCTTATGCTTTATCTAGTTATATAACCATGTTTAGCTTAGTCTTAAGCTTTAGAATCGGTTTGGTGTGCTTTCGGGCTTGCTCTAGTCTAACGCCTGGCCATCATCATGGTGGGTGTGCCGGAGGGGCTGGATTAGTGATCTTGTGCACGAGCGTGGTGCTCTGAGCACGAGGGATCTATCGAACATGACTGCATCCCGCGGTCTATCGGGGTAGGCGGTAGGTGGTGACAACCCTGTCCGTCCTTCGTAGTCCCCCACATTCGGATGTGGTGTGGGAGTCTAAAGTGTTGTTCCAGGTTCCTGGCAGACTAGTACTGGGCAGTCTCCCTGGTTGTTCAATGCTTAATGCTATCTCTAACCATGTGTTGTATAACCCTTGCTAACTTGAGCAGATATCTCTAGGACAACCCTCTTTTATGCCTATGCTCCCGCTAACCTTTGGTTTACTTGTTATTCTTTATTCATGAGATTGGCTTGTGCGTGTGTCACATTACCCCTATATTTCATTTATCATGACATACCCTGTATGGTTTATAGTCTATCGCTTATGCATATTGCTATGAATATGTACCTAGTAAAACTCTTTTACACCATGCCATCCTACGTGAAAATATAAATAATGATACCCGAATACTCATCTGGGTGAAATGCTACATGGTATATTCGTGCGCTTGCGGATTTATTCTATAATCGTTAAGACATACCAACACGCATTTCTAGCGCCGTTGCCAAGGACTAACAATCCTAGTGATGATGATAAGAAATGCCAACAAGCATTTCTGGTGCCGTTGCCGGGGACTAACAATCCTGGTGATGACGTTAAGAAATGCCAACAATGTTTATCCACGTGACATTTGAAACTTCGTCATTGAACAGGCCACATCTATGACGAAAATCCCAAATTCATCATAGTTCTTCGGTGGCAGCCCTCAGACCCTATGGAACTATGACGAAAGCAAAATGTGTGTTACAGAACAACATCAAATATCATCACAAAAATGGTGCGCCATCAACTCCTCGTATCTGCGATGATCGCGTGTCGTCATAGAACCGGTGAGACACATGCAGCGTTGGACCCATAGGGCACATGTGATGATAGAGGGTCTAGCGTGTCTACGTGACTGCCACGTGTAGTGACCTGGACCCGTTGGTCCACGTGCCAGGCTTGTGGGTCAACTATATCAATGCGGGTCCACTGGAGAGGTGTGACCGAGGCGTCCACCTGTACAAGTGCGGGCCGAGCATGCCAACGTGGCTGACATGTCAACCTGGCAGCCACGTGTGCTGACTGGGAGCCGAATGTCCACGTGTTAGGGTTGTGGGTCAAATATGTCAACGCTGGGTCCACGGGAGAGGTGGGACCTGTTGACAGTCCTTAAATGCCAAATTTGACCGTCAACCATACTCAGAAATAAAGGAAAACTATGCACCTTACTCACATATTTGTATCACTAACCTAGTTCCACAATTGTTTTGGACAATAAGCCATTTCAGGGATGCAAGTCCGGAATAAGAAGAAAACACGTAGAAGACACGATAGAAAAGCACAGAAGATCATATCCAGCGTCACACTTACAAAGAAGTCCCAACAAACAGAGCAAACCGCCTTACCAAGGAGCAAATCACCGAAGATCAGCACAAGGACCCACATGTCAGCCCACCATTCGAACCCCAGGGTCGGCCGAACCTGGACAGGGCACCGTCTAGGTGCGCTTTGGCGGGAGATATGATCTTATCCTCCATGGTCGATTGTCGAAGTTTCCATACAGAAGGATGGCGGGAACCGCCCTTGGAGGGTATAAAAGGAGGAAGAGCCCTCTCATTCAACACACACCACAACTTGGAACCTCTTTCCCTCTATCACTTTGTGACTTGTAATCCTTAGGCTAGTGGAGCTAGGCTAGAAATTCTCTTAGCAAGTGCTAGTCGTCCTCGAGGTCGTTGAGAAATCTTCGACCTCTGGTATGGCATTGTATTCGACTTGTCAGTATCTTATTCATAATTCAGAGTTCAGTCATGGTTGTTATACTATTTTGATAGTTTATCATACGATGCCTTGCTTTATCATAAGTTATCTAATGTATGCGGTTAGGCTATATGAACTAAGTAAGGATATCGGTTCGTTGTGCCTTTGGGCTTACCTTAGCGCTTTACTTGTCCATCCGAAGGGTGGGAGAACCGGGGGCGCTATGGTAGTGAACTCATGCACGGGCGTGGTGCCCGGGTCTGCGGGATCCTTCGGATATGACCATGCTCCACAGTGTTGTAGGGGCAGACGGCAGGTGGTGACATCCATGTCCATCCGCTACGGTGGTTTTGCCGTGGTTAGTGCACTCCCCCACATCCGGGTATGGTGTAGGAGTTCCGAAAGATCTAACGGGACTGGTTGTACACCAGTGTGGGCCGTTCTCCCTGATATCTGGAGTCTTAGCTCTGAGCCCTAACCATGTACCTTGTTTAACCCTATGAATAGATGCTTTGGGACCTTGTTTGTATGCCTATGCTCCTGCTAACCTTTGGTTTATTAGTTATTCTTTATTCTTGAGATTGGCTTGAGCGTGTGTGTCACATTACCCATATCTATCATTTATCATGACTTACCGTTGTATGAAATATAGTCTATAGCTTAATCATTTTGTCCTAATTATGTACCTAGTAAACTCTTTTACACCATGCCATCCTACGGGAAAATACAAATAACGATACCCGAATACTCTTTGGGTGAAATGCTACAATGTTATATCCGTGCACTAGATTCATTTTGTAATCATTAAGACATACCACCACGGCATTTCTGGTGCCGTTGCCAAGATCTAACAATTCTAGTAGCGATGTTAAGAAATTCCAACAAGCATTTCTGGCGCTGTTATCGGGGATGGCATTGTTTAAAAGATTTACTAATACATGATCTTGACAATGTGTTTAAGAAATAGCTATTGCTTATACAGGTTAATTTTGCTTTTGTTTTCTCCTTATGGGTGAAAATAGGGCAGTGTATGACTGGTTTCTCTCTGCCGACAAACTTTGATGAAAATCTAGAGAAGCTCGTGAGGAGGGTCCGACCTCGCATCATCCCTCCTCAAATCGTTCCCTCAGCAATCGAACTAGTCGTTCAAGCACCATCTGCGCCTGAGCCTATGGCCAAAAAGACTCTTCATGACTTCTCTATCCCCTCCGCCACCAACGTGGCCACGGGACCTGTGACAACCCTGGTAAAAATTTCATTTCTAAAATCAGTATCATTAGCCTAACCCTATGCTTAAACCAACTAATAAAAGGGTGGAAAGAATTAGAACGAGTTCAGTTGGAATTCAAATTTAATTTGAGCACATTTGGTCACTTTTGAACTTTTAAATTTAACATTCAAACCATAAGCCAAATGAGATGTTGCCTGAAACCAAAGTTGTAGAAATTTTTATTTTGAACAACTTTCGTGTTCAAAAGTTTTTGAAATTCAAATTAGAAAGAGGAGAAAACGCCCGGTTTGCAACCAGCCCCCTGGAAATTTTCGAATTCTCGCACTTAGGCCCTTGCCCCACCTCTGCTGCACCGCACCCTCGCCCGACCGCCGCCGGCCACCTAGCCCTCGACGCCTGCGCGGCACCAGACGCCGAGCCAACCCCCGACGCCCTGCCTGCTGCCCGCCCCCGCTCGCCCAACCACAACCACGCCTTTCTTCTCCCTCCCGCACGCCTTGCCTCTGCTCAACCCACTGCTCCCTGCGGCACCGCCCCGCCGCCCATTCACTGGCCGCCGCCCCCCTCCACCCAGTGCCCCGTCGTGCCGCCACAGCTCGCCAACCACACGACCGCGTCGTCCGCACGCGACGTCGTGCCCCAGTGCGCGCCCAGCGCACGCACGCCACGCGCACGGCGCGCCTCTGGCCGCTGGTCACCGCCGGCCGCACCAATGGCGCCCAGCCTCGCCGCCCCCTCCACCCCGCGTTCTGGCCGTGCCACGCCCGCCCCCACGAGCTCCACCGGCTATAAAGCCCGGCGCAGCGCCCCTCCCTCCCCTCCTTTCTTCTTCCCCGCAGAACAGAGCAAAGCAGAGCAGAGCTCCATTGCCGCCGGCGCCCCCACCTCGCCGTGGAACCCCTTGCTCCGGCCCACCTCCGCCCGAGACAAGCACTGAAACGGATTCCCCTCGACGCACTGAAGCCTCCCAGCCCGAGCCCCGCCGCCCAGCTCGCCGGAGTTCGCCGGAATTCCGGCCGCACCTCGACGGAGCCGCTGCTCCACGTCGCGGCACCCCTTCCCGGCCGCCCCAACTCGCACAAAACCCACCCAAAGGTAGCCCCCAACCTCCTCTTGCTCCTCCCCCACCTTGCCCTCGCCGCCGGCGACCGAGCCCGCCGGATTTCGGCCGGATTTGCTGTTCCCCGCCGTGAATCGCGACCAGGGACCACATTGCAATCGCCCAAATCTTCCTAGGGGGTTTTCTGCTAGTTTTCAGGGACCCCTCTGTAAAGAAAGTTTTAACCAAATCAGTGAACTTTTAAAATTCGTATAAAATCGTAGAAAATTCAGAAAACTGCAAACGCAACTGTTCTGGAATCCTTAGAAGAAACTCTACAACTTTTGTTACATAAAGTTTCTCAGATTCTCAATATATTTTGCTCTAGATTAAATGGAAGGTTTAATGGACTTCTTTTGTACCCACTGTTGTAGATCATTGCTGACCCTAAATTTTGGGCAGTGAGTTACTTGCTTGATGTTTAGGACTGTGCAAAAAGATCAGGACCAAAAGCCATCTCTAGATACACCTTTTGTCCAACCTTGTTTTATGCCATAAAGTGTTAGAACTAATTTTTCCCGCTGTTCTGTGATGTTTAATGTCATGAAACTTTTTTTGTGTTGTTTTAGTAACACCTAGAGGCCATAGGAAAATTTAGAAACATTTTTACTATATGTAACCTGTTCATATGAATTTGTGGTAGGAAAACTTCACTAATTCAAAATAATTAGTAAATTGCTTAGAAAATGTTCATCTTCCTACTATGAAACACATTAGAGTATCTCACGCTGTACAAAAAGTTTCATACATAGAGACCCTATATAACATCCTGTAGAAAATAATCTTTAATAACATGAGTGTAGCTTGTCGCATTTATTATGCTCTAAATCATGTACAATAAAATCTGAAAAATTTACAGTAGCACAAATATGGTTATAGCAACACCCTGTAAAATTTGTAGCATCAATACTTGCATGGGTTGTTCTGTATAAAAATTACTAAATCCTAGCAGTGGCTGTGTATTACATTTTTCATATTTAACATGCTACACAAAAATGTCTGAAATTTTTACAGTGATATTATCTCTGCATAATGTACTTTGAATAAAAATTTTATTACCAGAAGCTAACTAGATTAGTAATTGTGTTCAACTCATGTTTGTGTTTAAAAAGAAACTAAGTTTTCAATATAACACAACCCCTTCTTCTTTAACGAAGTTAAATAGATTAAGATAAACTCTATTAACGATTGCCCAAGAAATGTTAAAGTAAATAACTTCACAGCAAAACTTATGTCTTATGAACTGCAACCTTATCGTGAAGGAAATCATGTCGTTTACCATCTCCACTACTTAAACTTGTGCATTCATGTAGAATCGACGACTCTCGCCGACGGAACCTACGAGCTGGTGCCCGCGTCCGAGAGTGAGCAGCGTGAAGCTCAAGCAAATCTAACTGAAGCTTTTGAAGACCCGAGCCCGAGTTCGGAAGATCCCCAAGCAAACTGCGAAGGCAAGCCCCGGAGCATAACCCATTCTTTCCGAAATTATGCAACTCTTTACTCTTTGCTTGTGCATTAAGTTTATAGGAGTTGGATGAAAACTTAGTTGCATGATGTCTGGAACCCTTGCGTGAAAACTAGATGTAAGGTTCGATAGAATGCTGTGCTAATAGGACTCCGGTAAAAGTCGAGTGATTTCCTGTCACTCGCGAGAAAATAGGAGTTGAATGACTACTACACGCTGCAATCATAAGGACACGGACGGGCCATGGAACGATGGTTACGATTGAGGCCCGTCTGTCTAGTGAAAAATGCTAAGGCCGCAGGGTGTGGTAGTGACGGTTAAGTCTTTGAACGTACTAAACACATGCCGAGATTATGGGAATCGGTAAGCTTAAGTACCTGATTGGCCCGGCAAGGGGACGGCATCCTACCCTTTGAACTTCGGTCCCATGTGCATATGGCGAGTGCAAAGATTGGTCACGACCCGGCGCCGAACCGTGGCGTGGGGCTCTTGTACTCTCGGAGGGTAGCCCCGATCCACGACCCGGAAAGAAAGGGGAAAAGTTGCACGTGTGACTCTAGGGAGTAACCACGTGACGTGTGTTTGGGTTTCCCTTGCAAGGTTAAGAAATTCGATTCGAATCGTCCGGTTCTCACGGCTATTGAGACTGCTTAACCATTTTTACCCACAGAGTAAGAAGAGGAACAATGATGATGAATGAACTGGTTGGATGAAAAATTTAATGCTTCACCATGTATGCTTTTGGATAGCTGCTTATCTAGAATGGTTAATGAAACTAGAATCTTGAGCTAAAAGTTGAAAGTAAGGACCCACTTGTAGATGCTTTTCGGCAAAACAAACCCCCGAGCTTGTCTAGAGTCAGTGGAGTAGTTTCCACTACACGGGTAAGTCTTGCTGAGTATTAGTATACTCAGCCTTGCTTGTGGCTCGTTTTCAGGTGAGACCTTCGAAGATATGATTGCTTGCTTGACTTGGCCCTGCACTCTTCCCCCTGGTTGGTCGGTGGAATGGGATGCGCCCCCGTCCAATGGAGATAATGCCGAGTGATGTCTCGTATGGGCTTCATCGAGACATTCTGTATCGTCGAGTAGTTTCCGTCATTTATTTCCGCTGCAACTTAAACTCTGAAGAACTTATTTATGATCATTGAAGTACTTGCTTTCTAAACTCAAAACTTGGTCTGTAATATTCACTTGTGCTAATGTTGTAATATTTGCTGGAATGTGGTATTCTTTGGGCTCATCGTCGCATGAGCGTTTGTATGTATGGCGCTCGATCCGCTCACCGTGGTTGTATCGGGAGGTTATACCCGACAGACCAGTGGATTACTCCGTTTGAAGTGTAAGGTTAACCGAGAATGCCTTAATGGTGATGGTTAATACACTTGAGCCGGATTAATTCAGGTGGTTCTCCCACAGGACCCAACGTCGAAGTCGTGGATGTGAATTTTGAGCTCAAATTGAGTGTCATTAACGTGGTACAGGCTAGCCCTTTCTGCGGCAAGCCAAACAAGGACGCGAACGCACATCTCCAGAACATCCTTGAGTTGTGTGAAACCGTAGTGATACGGGGAGTCACAGCTGACGCCATCAGGCTCCGTTTGTTTCCCTTTTCTGTGACAACCCTGGTAATTAAAATTCCGAAATCAATGTCATTAGCCTAACTCTATGTTTTAAACCACTAATGAGAGGGTGGAAAGAATTAAGCCGGGTTCAGTTGGAATTCAAATTTAATTTGGGCACATTTGGACACAATTGAAACTTTTAAAATAACTTTAAAACCATAAGCCAAATGAAATTTTGCCTGAAACCAAAGTTGTAGAACTTTTTATTTTGAGCAACTTTCGTGTTCAAAAGTTTTTGAAATTCAAATCAGAAAGAGGAGAAAACGCTCTGTTTGCACCCAGCCCCCTGAACTTTTTCGAATTTTTGCATTTCGGTCCCTCGCGTCTCCCTCCCTCCCCTGCCGCGCCGCGCGCGCTCGCCCGCCCGCCGCGCGCCAGGTGGCCGGCGTCGCCTGACCGGCACGGAGCGCCAGGCCAGTGGCCGCCGCACCACCCCGCCACGGCCGGCTTTGCCCCGCCCCAACGCCGCGCGGCCAGTCCCCGCCCGCGCGTGCGCTGCCGCGCTCAGGCCGCCGCCCGCTCGCCCAGTGGCCGCCGCTGCCGTGCCGCCCCGGCCCCCGCGCCCCACCAGTCGTCGCGCCCGCCCTCCGCCCGAGCCGCTGCCGCTGCTGCTTCCCCACTCCGCGCCCGGCACTATCTCCTCGCGCCCACGCTAGTATCTCGACCGCCCAGTCGCCGCGCCCGCTCGCCGCACGCCGCGCCGGCGTTCTGCCGCCGCCCGCCGCACCCAGTGCACGCCGCTGCCGTGCCCCGCCCCGCGCGTCGCCCAGGCATCTCCACGCCCCCTCCTGTCCCTATAAAAACGCCACCCCGACCGCCCGCGCGAGCCCCCGGCCACCAGAACGCCTCGCCGCGCCATCGCCGCCGCCGAGCACCACCCGCCCGTGGGCAGCCCTCCACAGCCGCCCACTGCCCAAACTGAGCACCCAGCCACCACTACATCACCTCACCGCAGCCCGCCGACCCACCCAACGCCACCCAGAGCCACCGGAGCGCCGCCGCCCGCGCTGCCGTCGCCGCCGCCGCCCCTGCTCGCCGTGGGCAGCACGACCCCGACCCCCTCCGTCCAAGCCGAGCCTCTGAGTAGCTTCCCCACGCGTCACTGAAGCTCACCGACCGGACCACGCCGCCCCAAGCCCGCCGGAGCACCGCCGTCGACGCGAGCCGCGCCGCCGCCGCCTCTGCTCCAACGCCGGCGAGCCCTTCCCGGCCGTCCTCCACCTGAACAACACCCCCACAAGGTAGCCCTCGCACCCCTGAACCTTCCCCGACCCCCGCCCCTCGCCGCCGGCGAGCCCCCTCGCCGGAATTTCGGCCGGCCGCCGCACCCGAGCCGCCGAGGACCCAATTGCAAGGATTTAAATCTTTAGAAGGGTCTGAGCGCAAGATTCAAGGACCTAGTTGTAAAAGAAAATTTCAAACCTAGATTCAAATTCAGTGAACTTGTAAAATTCGTATAAAATCGTAGAAAATTCAGAAAAATGCAAACTCAAATGTTCTGGAATCCTCAGAACAAACTCTACCACTTTTGTTACAAAAATTTTCTCAGAATCTCAAAATATTTTGCTCTACATTAAATAGAAGCTTTAATGGACATATTTTATACCCACTGTTCTAGAACAATGCTGACCCTGAATTTTGGGCAGTGAATTAGTTGCTGGATGATTAGGACTGTGTAAAAAGATCAGACCCAAATTCCATCTCTAGCTCTGCTGTTTGCTAAACTTAGTTTTAATTCATGTGTAAATGGAATGTTTTATCCCTGTAGTTAGGTGGTAAGTCACCCATTGAAATTTTTCCTATGCTAATGTATTGGTAACTAGAAGCCAGAGAAAAATTAGGAGACCTTTTATCTCAAAGTAACCTACTTATTTGATTTATGTGCTAATAACATACATTAAATCAAGAAAATAGTATCTTAGCTTGGAAAATTCTCAAATTTTTACTGGGAGATAAACTATGGTAGAGGTTGCTGTGTAAAAAGTTCCATGGACAAAAACCCTGTGTAGGGTCCTGTAAAAATGAATCTTTAAAAAGCCTAGGTGTAGAATGTCATATTTTCTATGCTCTGAATACTGCATAATAAATCCTACAAAAATTACAGTAGCTTCTGCATGCTTAAGTGAAAGCTCTGTAAGAATCTTAGACTCATTTGTTACACCAATTGTTCTGTACAAAAAGAACAAGTAACTAACAGCAACAATGATATATATTTTTCAGAATTAATCTGTTACATAAAATTGGCTGAAAATTTTACAGTAAGCACATCTTTCCTTGATGTGCCTAAATCCAAAATTTCATGACCAGAAACTGTCCCTTGTAGTAATGACTCTCAAATCGTAATCAAGTGCTATTTCCACGACTTAAACTTGTGCACTCATGTAGAATCGACGACTCTCGCCGACGGAACCTACGAGCTGGTGCCCGCGTCCGAGAGTGAGCAGCGTGAAGCTCAAGCAAATCTAACTGAAGCTTTTGAAGACCCGAGCCCGAGTTCGGAAGATCCCCAAGCAAACTGCGAAGGCAAGCCCCGGAGCATAACCCATTCTTTCCGAAATTATGCAACTCTTTACTCCTTGCTTGTGCATTAAGTTTATAGGAGTTGGATGAAAACTTAGTTGCATGATGTCAGGAACCCTTGCGTGAAAACTAGATGTAAGGTTCGATAGAATGCTGTGCTAATAGGACTCCGGTAAAAGTCGAGTGATTTCCTGTCACTCGCGAGAAAATAGGAGTTGAATGACTACTACACGCTGCAATCATAAGGACACGGACGGGCCATGGAACGATGGTTACGACTGAGGCCCGTCTGTCTAGTGAAAAATGCTAAGGCCGCAGGGTGTGGTAGTGATGGTTAAGTCTTTGAACGTACTAAACACATGCCGAGATTATGGGAATCGGTAAGCTTAAGTACCTGATTGGCCCGGCAAGGGGACGGCATCCTACCCTTTGAACTTCGGTCCCATGTGCATATGGCGAGTGCAAAGAGTGGTCACGACCCGGCGCCGAACCGTGGCGTGGGGCTCTTGTACTCTCGGAGGGTAGCCCCGATCCACGACCCGGAAAGAAAGGGGAAAAGTTGCACGTGTGACTCTAGGGAGTAACCACGTGACGTGTGTTTGGGTTTCCCTTGCAAGGTTAAGAAATTCGATTCGAATCGTCCGTTTCTCACGGCTATTGAGACTGCTTAACCATTTTTACCCACAGAGTAAGAAGAGGAACAATGATGATGAATGAACTGGTTGGATGGAAAATTTGATGCTTCACCATGTATGCTTTAGATAGCTGCTTACCTAGACTGGCTAACGAAACTAGAATCTTGAGCTAAAAGTTGAAAGTAAGGACCCACTTGTAGTTGCTTTTCGGCAAAACAAACCCCTGAGCCAAAAAGCCTGGCATGTCTAGAGTCGGTGGAGTAGATTCCACTACTCGGGTAAGTCTTGCTGAGTATTAGTATACTCAGCCTTGCTTGTAACTCGTTTTCAGGTGAGCCCTTCGAAGATATGATTGCTAGCTTGACTTGGCCCTGCACTCTTCCCCCTGGTTGGTCGGTGGAATGGGATGCGCCCCCGTCCAACGGAGATAAGGCCGAATGATGTCTCGTACGGGCTTCATCGAGACATCCTATATCGCCGAGTAGTTTCCGTTGTTATTTCCGCTGCAAATTTAACTCTGAAGGACTTATTTATGTTAATTGAAGTACTTGTTTTCTAAACTCAGAACTTGGTCTGTAATATTTACTTATGTTAATGTTGTAATATTTGCTGGAATGTGGTGTTCTCTGGGCTCATCGTCGCATGAGCATTTGTATGTACGGCGCTCGATCCGTTCACCGTGGTTGTATCGGGAGGTTATACCCGACAGACCAGTGGATTACTCCGTTTGAAGTGTAAGGTTAACCGAGGATGCCTTAATGGTGATGGTTAATACACTTGAGCCGGATTAATTCAGGTGGTTCTGCCACATTTTCCTTCCTGGGAAGGCGAAATAGTGGTTCTACAAGGACAAGGAAACCGTTAACACATGGAAAAAATGTTCCCAGTGTTCCTCGCAAAATTCTTCCCGCTGGACAAAACCAACGCCCTGCACGGTAAAAATTTCTAGTTTCCAGCAGACAAGGATAGAGTCAATCCTTGAAGCTTGGGAAAGGCTGCAAGAGTACATCCTAGCGTGTCCTCACTATGGGATGGATGAATGGCTCGTCCTCCAAAGCTTCTACAACGGGTTGACTCCTACTTCAAGATCCCACATCGATGCTGCTGCTGGAGGAGCCTTCCTCGACCTCACCGTCGCCAAAGCAACTGTGTTGGTTGAGAAGATGGTCTCCAATCAAGGATGGAGCAAAGAACATCTCCAGCCCCGCACAAAAGGCATGCACACCATCAAGGAGACAGACATGCTCGCCGCAAGGATGGACCTCCTCTTGAAACACCTGGACTAGAGGGCGAAACTCAAGGAACACATGAACAACTATGCTCAAGCCATAGACGCGCCCTCCGCATGCGAAGTCTGTGAAAATGGTGGACAATCGAGGAACGACTGCCCTGGGACCCGTGAAGAAGTGGCATTCATGAACAACAACACCGGTTACCGTCCACAAGGAGGCCAAGGGTGGAAAAAGTTGCGCCCACCATATTAAGGAGGTAATAACTATAATTCCAATTTCAATTCAAACCAACCCTCCTTGAAAGATCTTGTTCGTGGACAAGATAAAATAAATGAATCTTTAAATAAAAAGCTTTTGGTCAATGATAAAACTTTGGAAAGTATAAACATAATAATTGAAACTTTATCTTCGGCTCTTTAAAATCAACTAAGTTTCAATAAAATGATCAAAATTCAACTTCCACAAATTGTTGTTGCCGTTCCTACAGTTGATTCTGGGAAGATCCCGGGGCAACCCGGAGGCCATCCTGCACTAACCATACAGTAAGACCTACACGCCAAACAGCGAATGCATGGGGAGGACTGACAGCAGCAATACAAGGAGATCCAAGGGTCCCAATGATCAGTTGTTTGATCTAGGATTGCTATTTTGATAAGGCCCTTTGTGACCTTGGGGCAAGCATAAAAAATATGCCCAAGGTGATATTTGAATAACTACAATATCCTGCTCTCTCTCCTACCCTAGTGTACATGCAGCTCGCCGATTCGACCATTCTATATCTTGAAGCGATAGTTGAAAATTTACTGGTGAGAGTCAAGAACTACTTTGTCATCGCCAACTTCGTGGTCCCTCGACATGGAGGGCGATTTAGGCGTATAGCTATTCCTTGAGCGATCCTTCCTAAGGGACGTCAAGGCAAGGATAAACGTCGGGATCGGAGAAATCTGTTTCCGCATCAGGTTTGACAATATATTCTTTAAATTCCAATACAGGAAGGAGCAATGCTTTGTGATTCATCAGGATCATGACGGGAGTGGAATCTGGGGAGAACCACTACCCAAACCTGAAAATCCTCCAACTGCCCAAACAAGAAGAAAGAAAGCAAAGAACCTCTCTAAACCTTGGGTTGCTTGCACCTTCAAGTTCCTCATCTCGGCGACACCCCGCCTACAAGTCTACTACCATAGGGTACACCTAGGTAGGCTTGCCGGTAAAACACCGACAGCTAGCACACCAGGTAGGGGTGTTCATCGATGATCTACCGGTGAACTCAATGGCATCGTTCACCTTCACCAGCGCTGTGCCTGAGGAGGGCACAACTTTCATCTTCGGCTCGTGGATCCGCGTCGCTGATGACACAGAAGATTTCCGTCGGCACCTCATCGACAACATGAAGCTGGAGGCTCCAGCAGCAACCTAACACAGCGATCTTGATGAGTCCGCGGTCAACCTCGACGGGATGCTGCTGTGGCAGAACCGCCTAAATTAATCCGGCTTAAGTGCACTAACCATCACCATAGAGGCAATCCGGGCTAACACATACTTAAAACAGAGTAAAATGATAGTCTGTCGGGTAACATCCCGATGAAACCATTGGAATTTCGATCGAAACAATGCATACATACAACCCACACGGAGGTGAGCCGAGAGATTACAACAATCCACAAATTTTACATCACAGAGTTCAACAAGAATTATTATTACAAACCAAGTTCAAATTCATTCATAACAAGAACTTTCAAAGTTTAATAGTGCAGCGGAAAATAAACAATAGTTCTAACGACGATACAAGATATCATGATGAAGCCCGTACATGATATCATTCAGCGTTTTCATCGTTGGCCGGGGACGCATCCCATTCCACCGACCAACCACAAGGAAGAGTACACGGCCAAGTCAAACTAGCAACCATATCCTCAAAGGTCTCACCTGAAAACAAAGCCACAAGCAAGTCTGAGTATACTAATACTCAGCAAGGCTTACCCGACTAGTTGTATATACTTAGCCGACTCCTAGACATGCAAGGCTTTTGGCTGAGGGTTGTTTTTGCCAAAAAGCATCTAAGAGTGAGTCCTTGCTTTCAAGTTTTAGCATCAAGTTCTAGTTGATTAACCATTCTAGGTAAGCAACTATCCAAATCACGCATGGTGGAAAAATAATTAATTGATCATCCAACCAGATTAATCATCATCATTATTTCTCTTCTTACTCTAGGTGGTAAAAGGGTTAAGAATTCTCATTGGCCGCGAGAAACGGACAATTGGAATCGAATTTCTTAACCTTGCAAGGGAAACCTATACACACGCTACGTGGTTACTCACAGAGTCACACGTGCAACTTTTCCCCTTTATTCCTTTTTCATGGAACAGGGCCACCGTCCTCGAGTACAGAGGTCCACGAACCACGGAACGACGCCAGGCCGTGGCTGCTCTTGCACTAAACATGTGCCCATGGGAACGATGTCAAGACGGTGGGAGGTATGTTCCAGCCCCGATTGAATCAGGTACTTAAGCTTACCGATTACCATATTCTTGGCATGTGGTTAGTACATTCAAAAACTTAACCACCACTACCACACACCGTGACCTTAGAATTTTTGCTAAACAGACGGGGCCTCAATCATCAATAGGAATATCATAACATAGCCCCGTCCGTCGGCCTTATGATTCCAACATAAGTAAAACAAGCAACTCCTATATCTCGCGAGTGATAGGAAATCACTCAACTTTTACCGGAGTCCTATTAGCATGGCAATCTAGCGACCAACGCAGACTAGTGTTCATATCATAGGTACCTAGAATCATGCATCTAGGGTTTCAATCCACATCTACAAACTTAATGCCCGATACCATATATAACTAAAAGTTGCATAAGTTTAAAAATAGGGGTTATGCTCCGGGGCTTGCCTTCCTGAGCAAAGCTAGCCTTGGGCCCTTCTAAACTTTGGTTGCATTCATATAGATTAACTTGAGCTTCGCGCTGCTCACTCTCGGGCTCTGGCACCAGCTCGTAGGTTCCGTCGGCGAGAGTCGTCGATTCTATATGAATGCATATGTATGAGTTATTTTAATGGTACAACATAAATAACTATTTCACTATAAAGTTGTAATTCAACAAAACTCAAGTTAAGTTGTAAAGCACTTCATTTTCTTTTCCTTGGGCAGTCATTTATCGAGTAGTATCTAGATTAACTAACTTCATTAAGTAAGTGAGGGGTTTTGTCATTTTATAAACGGCCATTTTTCAAGAGTAAGCATGGATTAAAAAACAACTCGTAGAGATAGTTTCTAGTGTTGAGATTTTTATGTAGAGCACATTACTTAAGTACAAACTCACTGTAAACTTTCCAGTCATTTTCATTTAGCAGATTAATCATGAAAAATACATTAAACGGCTACTGCTAGGATCAAGGTCCATTTATACAGAATAAACCATGCAAAAACTGATGCTCAACATTTTACTGAGTACTCCTAAACTTATGGTGAGTCTACTGTAAATTTTTTAGGTTTTAGTGTGCAAGATACAGAGCATAGAAAATAAGTAAAGATACATCTATTTTAATCAAGATATATTTCTACAGGCAGTTCCACAAAGTTTCTGTGTCTCAAACTTTTCCAACATGATAATATACTCAAAGGTAGTCTCTGGTTAAAATTTCTTATTTTTCTAAGCGCCAGAACTAGTTACTTTGATTTAATGTAGTTTTCCTTACCTAAAGACATATGAGCATGTTAGACAGAAGTAAAAAGTTCCAAACTTTGTCCAAAGCATTTATGCATCAAGGTTACTCTACTGTAAAAGTCCTACAAATATTAGTAGAACAGCATGAACAAATATCTCTAGCGAAATAGCACATCAAACAAGGTCCTACAAAAACTACTCGTAGAGACTTGTTCTAGCCTTGAATTGTTTACACAAGTCTTAACAATGAAAGACTAGCTTATAGTCCAAAACTCATTCACAATACTATCCTAGATCAAGAGATATATTTATGGGGTATTTAAAACAAGATTAATTTTAGATCGAGTTATAGTTTGTAACTGGTCATCCATCTATGCAAAGGTTAACGGATTCATCAAGAGGGTCACAACAAATTTTAGTTTGCATTTTTCTAATTTTTCTATGATTTTAGATTGAATTTACATGTGACAGCCTCTTGAAAGCAAAAGTACTCGAGTTCTCGCGGATAGGTTCCGACAAGGCCGCTGCAGGGGCGCGGCGTCGCCGACGCGTCGTGGCTCGGCCGTCGGGAATCGATAGCCGCGTGGCGTGCGCGCATCGGGCATGGGTGGATTCGGGACAGGGGAGGGCGATTTGGTCACGGGCCGATCGGGGCCTGTCGGGGCGCTGTCCTTTGGCGCAGCTCGCCGGCAGGCATCGTCGGCCAGGTGGCCGGCAGCTGCTTCCCCTCGACCGGACAGAACAGGGAAGACGAGAGAAGGGAGAGGGAGGGAGAGAGAAAAAAGCTGAGATTCAAATTAAATTTTCACAAAATTTCAAACAGAAACTTGAAAAACTTAAAACAGGAAAGTTGTAGGGAATTTGAAAATCTACAACTTTTGTTTTAGCCAAAGGTTTATTTGAGCCACGGTTTAAAAGTAATTTTAAATTCAAGACTACTAGGATTTGAATTACTAGTCATTTCTTATGTTAAATTTTGAATTTGCAAATGGTATTTGAAGTACACTTCGTAAGGTACTAAAATATGAGTGTGTTTTTATGCTACATTTTTCATGAAAAGTGGAGCATGAAAGGTTATAAACACAAAAGGAACAAATCTCACATACACACATATATACACATGCACATACACATTCATACACATGCATATGCACACATAATTAGATACATTGTTTCAATGATTCTGGGTTATTATGCATGATGCTATGTTTAGATTTTCTTGCTACTACCTGACCTAGCCAGGGATCTCGAGGACCAGTCCGTTTTCAACGCGACTTCAACTCGTGCTGCACTAGGATTCCTCGGATCAGATCCAATCTGGCCTGAGGAACACCGTACCCGATTCACCTTTGGGTTACGCAACGCGGACACTGTTTACCATGAGGCCATAAGGTCTAAGTCCCTATACGCATTGGAAGAGGACTTGGATTGCCTACTAAAATCGGAAAAGATGAAGCCACCACATCACAGGAGGCTCCTATCTTGATGACTATGACTCGTACTCTGATGACGGTGCAATCCCTTTTATGGGTGGTCACCAGGGCCTGATGATCACATCAATGCCACAAGGTCACTTCGTGTATTGGAAGGGCAAGAAACCCTTTGAACTACTCGGAAATGATGCTCGCCTTGTGGCCCACCTCGATACACTGCCTTACAAAGAAGGCACGCCCCTCCGCACCATCGCCGAAGATGGAACCACCCTGGTTGACTATAGCTCCGACGAGCACACCTCACACCGCCACAACTACTTGAGAAAATCTCTGGGGATGAGGTCACCGCCGATGCTGACGATGAAAACAACGTTGAACGTGATGCCCACAGATTGAGGAACCAGAAGCGCTCCACACGCAGATGGAACACCGCGGAGCACCGACGCCGTCTTCGGCGCGATCTTGACGCAGAGTTTGCGGCGGCAGGAGAGCGGTTCGATTCGAATCGTCCGTTTCTCGCGGTAATTTAGACTGCTTAATACCCTTGCCACATAGAGTAACAAGAGGAACTATGGCTATGATGAAACTTGTTGGATGATTAAATGTTTTCCACCATATTTGCTTAGAGATAGATGCTCACTAAGATTGGTTAAATGAACTAGAATATTGAAAGCTAAAATACGAAATTAAGGACTTACTCTTATTGTTTTTCAGCAAAAAGAAAACCCTAGAACCTTAGAGCCTTGCATGCTTAAGTAGTCGGTATTTACATACCACTAGTCGGGTAAGCCTTACCGAGTATTAGTATACTCAACCTTGCTTGTATGATAGCCGATTTGTGCGAGTTATGTGTACGCTTTGTTTCGATCCAAATATTAAGTGGTCGCATCAGGATGTACCCGACAGACTGTCGGATTACTCCGTTTGAAGTGTATGATAGCCGGTTCATCTTTATAGATGATTGTTAGTGCACTTGAGCCGGTTTAATTTGGCGGTTCTGCCACAGCTGGTATCAGAGTGAAAAGCGTACACCAGAGTATCTAACACACCTTAAAATCAAGTTTTTATAAAACTTGACCACAAAACTTCTATGTGAAAAATGCGTTGGACTTGTTAAGGATTACATCTAGCTCGTAAAGCCCTATGGGAATATGGGAATATAGCTAGGTGTCAATATAAATTAGGATACCTATGAGTGTTCCTGCAGGTACACTAACCGCGAGTACCGCGTGTATGGGTTAAGAACGAAGAGAGCTCGTCTAGTTATTATAGGGAGAGATGTACTAATTAAGCCACCAAAATAACTCTATAAAGCCAAGTTAATGGCAACTATGAAGTTGTGAGGATGGCAAGGTCGTGCATGCTGCATACCTTTAAATTCAAATAAAAATTGAGTTATGGATGAACTGGACAAAATTCACCCCCAAAATAGCTAAATCACTAACCAAATTTCAACTAAGTTCCTGTGGTTTCTGTCCATTATAAGGATGTAATTATCTTAGAGTATGATCTAGTTTTGGGTTTGACCAGCAAAATTGTGCACGAGTACCTTAGGAATGCTCTGGTAACTTTTGCGATTTATTGGCATGAAATCGGAAATCAAAGATGTAGTAGTCGAAGTGGTCGAAACTGCAGACATAGTAGTCGGAAGTGTCACTCAAGCAGCCGAAAAAGTAGTCGACGTATTGAAAAAGTAGTCGTACTAGTCGGAGAAAGAGCAAAAGCAGGCCATGGTGTAGTCGTAGTAAACGGAAGGATAACTTAGGCAGTCGGAGAGCAGTTGAAGCAGTCATTGATACAGTATAGTCGAAGTTGTAGTCGTGCTAGATTGAGGTGCAACTGATGCAGTCGGAGGTATAGTCGTAGTAGCCGCCGAAGATAAGGTGGAAGGAGTCGGATATGCAGTTGAGGTAGTCGAAGATACAGTGCAGTTGAACTGTAGCCACAGCAGATGATGGAACAGTTCAAGCAGTCGAAGATGTAGTCGAAGGAGTAGTAGATGTTGTCGAAGCAGTCGGCAATGTAGTCAAAGAAGCTGTATGGTAGTCGATGTAGTCGAAAAGGGATCCATAGCAGTCGGAGTTGTGCTCCTGGTATACGGAAATAAAGACGAAGTAGTCGAGAATGCAGCCAAAGCAGTCGGATTAGTAGTCCTGGTAGTCGGAAATGTAGTCGGAGATGGAGCAGTCAGAGGTGTTTTGAATGCCACAGTTTCAGGCCACTACATTTCCTAATCACCACCAACCTTTGAAAGGTTTCAGGTAAAACAGAACGTGAGATAGGAAATTTCTCCTCACCAGCCACAAATTGCACAGCCGTTTGTATCAAGCCTATCAATTTCTACATTTTCCCGTACTATCTTTTTGAACCATGGGAGAATTATGAAGCCTTTGCTGATATTAAACCTCCATGTTTCAGATGGTTGGGGCGACACATGGAAATCCTGATGGGTTCGGAGCGAGCGGCACCAGGTCACAGCAGACGCGACCACCGCCACCGCCACCTAGTTTGGTGGAGGTGATGGCAACTCAAACCGAGTTACTCCGACAGATTGTCCAGGGGCAGCAACACCATCATCAGCAGCGGGGTGTGCATAATGCACGTCAACCCCAAGTTGCTGGTTACTCAGATTTCTTTGGAACACAGCCCCCTCTATTTAACTAGACGGAGGAACCATTGGATGCGGACGCCTTGATTCGTACCATTGAATCAAGGTTTGCCTTATTGACATTGCCATGTTCTGAAGCCAACAAAGCTCGATTTGCCATGCAGCAGCTTCGTGGTACTGCGCGTATATGGTGGGACAACTATTTTGCCATGCTTCCGGCAGATCATGTTGTCACTTGGGACGAATTCAAGAAAGCGTTCCGAGCCCACCATATTCCTGAAGGTCTCATGGAGAGGAAGTTGAATGAGTTTCTGGCTCTTACTCAGGGTACCTGCACCGTACTTCAGTATGCTCAGGCGTTCAACAACCTTGCTTAGTACGCGGGTTATCATGCTGACACGGATACCAAGAAACGTGATCATTTCCACAGAGGTCTTATTACCAAGCTCAAGGAACGTCTAAATCCAATCAGAACTGACACTTACAATGAACTGGTTAATTTGGCAATCACCCAAGAGGATTGCATTTTGGCCCATCGTGCAGAAAAGAAGAGGAAGGCTCCAGCTGGACTCTCGAGTGCTGAGCCATCGAGGTATCGTTTAATACAGAATGCATCACCTAAAGCTCTTCAGAATGTCCCTCAACCAGGACGTTGGATTATCAGGCCCCCTCAGCAACAGGGTGTGGCAAGACCCCCTGCTCCACACCCAAATGGTCCAAGACTGAATACACAGCAGCCACCTCGCCAGAGTAACACCAACTGATGTTTCAATTGTGGGAGTTCTACTCACTTTGTTCGAGATTGCCCTCAGTCAAGACAACAAGCTCAGGGCCAAGGCTCCAATACCAACAACAGAAACCAGGGCAAGAAGCAGACTGTTCAAGTCAAGCGTGGGTGGATCAATTTCACCACCCTTGCAGAGCTTCCAGATGGCGCACCAGTGATGACGGGTACATTTTCTATCCACCACAAGCCCGCTGTTATATTATTTGACTCTGGTGCATCGCATAGTTTCATTAGTGCAAAATTCGGTGCAAAAGTGGGTTTGGATTTCTGGCACACAAAAGGGTCATACATGATAGCTACACCGGGTGGCAATATTGCTTCAAATCAACTCATAAGAAATGTGCCAATTAAATTGGGTAGCAAAATCATCAAAACCGACTTGATTCTCTCGGCACTTGAAGGCATCGATGTTATTTCGGGAGTAGATTGGATGACTCGACATGGGGTAACCTTAGATCTTCCCTCCCGAGCCGTTGAAATCAATTCTCCGACCCAATGAGCTACCCCTCTATATTTGCCTTTCCAAGAATGCACAAATTCATGCGCTATCATTGAGGTCCACTCCGAAATAGAAGGAATTCCGGTGGTACGTGAGTATGCCGATGTTTTTCCGGATGACTTACCTGGCATGCCACCAAATTGAGATATAGAGTTTGTCATTGAACTGTAGCCAGGCACTGCACCTATCTCGAAACGACCCTATCGAATGCCACCCAAGGAATTAGCAGAATTAAAAATATAGTTGCAAGAACTTCCAGACAAAGGGTATATTCGTCCAAGTGCCTCACCTTGGGATTGCCCAGCCCTATTTGTGAAGAAGAAAGATAATAGTTTGAGGTTATGTGTAGACTACCGACCTCTCAATACGGTGACAATCAAAAACAAATATCCACTTCCTCGCATTGATGTTCTTTTCGATCAGTTGTCTGAAGCAAAAATCTTTTCCAAGATTGATCTTTGTTCTGGATATCATCAAATCAAGATTCGACCAGGTGATATTCCAAAGACCGCTTTCTCCATGCGATATGGACTATATGAGTACTTAGTCATGTCTTTTGGTCTCACAAATGCTACTGCCTACTTCATGTATCTCATGAATTCGGTTTTTATGCCGGAGCTTGACAAGTTTGTCGTGGTTTTCATCGACGACATTCTTATCTATTCCAAGGACGAGGAGGACCATGCTAAACATTTGCACACTGTTCTCCAACGCCTCAGAGACCATCAATTATATGCTAAGTTCTCCAAATGTGAATTCTGGTTGGATAGTGTGAAATTTTTGGGCCATACTATCTCCAGTAATGGTATCTCAGTTGACCCCAGTAAAGTTCAAGAGGTGATGGATTGGAAACCTCCCACTTCGTTCATTAGATTCGTAGTTTTCTTGGTTTAGCCGGTTATTATCGCCGCTTCATTCGGGATTTCTCAAGAATTGCTAAACCTATGAGCGAATTGTTGAAGAAAAGAGTAAAATTTGTGTGGGATGAAGATTGTGAAAAAGCTTTCCACACTCTTCGTGAACACTTGACTACAGCCCCAGTCTTAGCTCAACCAGATAGTACCAAACCATTTGACGTGTACTGTGACGCTTCTGGTACGGGTTTGGGTTGTGTACTTATGCAAGACAATCGGGTTATTGCATATGCTTCACGAGCACTTCGGCCCTATGAAAAGAGTTACCCAACCCATGACCTTGAGTTAGTACCTGTCATTCACGCTCTCAAGATTTGGAGGCACTACCTTATGGGCACCCATTGCAATATTTATACCGATCATAAGAGTCTCAAATATATATTCACACAAGCCGACCTGAATATGAGACAAAGACGATGGTTGGAATTAATCAAGGATTATGATCTTGAGGTGCACTATCATCCAGGAAAAGGTAATGTAGTAGCGGACGCACTCAGCCGCAAAGCTCATTGCAATAGCCTATCTGCCGCGTCATACGATGAGACGTTATGCTCTGAAATGCAGAAACTTAGGTTGGAAATGATTCCTCAAGGAACTTTGAATCACATCTCTTTTGAATCCACTCTTCGTGACTGTATCATCATGGCCCAATTACATGATGAGGGTGTTAAGATCATCAAGCAGAAACTATCTCAAGGAGAGGAGAAGTACAGATGTTTTCATCAGGATCACAAGGGAATTTTATGGTTTGAAAGTCGCATTGTCGTTCCAAAAAATCACGAACTCCGATAGCAAATTCTTGATGAAGCACATATTTCCAAATTCTCTATTCATCCAGGCAGTAGCAAAATGTATCAGGACCTCAAGCAGAATTTATGGTGGACCAGGATGAAGAGAGAAATTGCCCAATATGTTGCAGAGTTTGACACTTTGAAGATGCAAAACAACTCACAGAAAATTCCTAAGAACACAAACTAAGATGTTCTGGAATCCTTAAGTTAAGATCTACAACTTTGTAACAGGACCTTGAAACTGTTTCCACATAATTTTAACTGTTGATTTAAATCATGTTTAAATGACTTTTAATTGTTCCAAGAGTTCCAAGAAAGAACTGCTCTTGATTTTTGGATGATAGCTTCTGTGCTAACAGTAAAGTCTTTCATAAAATTTTCATGCTCTAAATCCAAGCACAGCTAGTTGTTTCGAGTACTTTTGTGATATGCTAGATCCTTTTAAACTAAAATATTAGCCTCTGATTCTTGCATAGGAAAAATCTACAAAGTTCACAGTAAACCACTTATAAAAGTAAGTTTGTTGAGTAAAAAGTTGATCACCAGTTCTGGTATGAGTTGTTCTGTACAAATAGATCTCAATCCTAGCAGTAGTCGTTTAATACATTTTTCAGGAATAACCTGCTGAATGAAAATGGCTAAAAGTTTTACACTAAGTTTGTACTTAAGTATCAAGCTCTGCATAAAAATCTCAACCCAGAAACTACCTCTTCGAGTAGTTTGACATAAAAATCTCAACCCAACAACTACCTCTCCGAGTAGTTTTGCACAAGCTTTGTATAAAAATCTTAACCCAGAAACTATTCTGCGAGTAGTTTTGGTTAACCAATGCTTACTGTTAAAAATGACAATTTACAACATGCAAAACCACTCGCTCACTTAATGAACTCAATCAATTCAGATAAGTACTCGATAAATAACTGCCCAGGGAAAAGAAAGTAAAGTGCTCGACTACTTAACTTAAGTTTTGACTACTTTCTAGTGAAATAATTATATCCTGTATCAGTAAAACCACTCATACATCTGCATTCATAAAGAATCGACTACTCTCACCGACGGGATCTACAATCTGGTGCCCGAGTTTGAGAGTGAGCAGCGTGAAGCTCAGGTTAATCAAACAGAAGTCGCTAAAGACCCGAACCAAAGTTCAGAGGAACCCCCGACTAGTTTTGCTCAAGAGGGCAAGCCCCGGTGCATCATCCCAGTATTTAAATTATACAACCGCTGTTCCTTTTTACCTGTGCATTTAAGTTCATAGGAGTTGATTGGAACCCTAGCTGCATGATCCTAGGCACCAATGTAATGACTACTATAACAGGCAGTTCGAGTAGTTGCTTTGCTAATAGGTACGGTAAAAGTCGAGTGGTTTCCTGCCACTCACGAGAATTATAGGATTTGAATGTTTTACCGCATACTGCAACTATAAGGTCGACGGGTGGAGCTGTGGTAAAGTACTCGTGGTTGAGGCCCCGTCCGAGTAGAGAAAAATACTAAGGCCGCAGTGTGTGGTAGCGGTGGTTAAGCGTTTGAACGTACTAACTACATGTCAAAAATATGGTACTTGATAAGCTAAGTACTCGATCGGCCCGGCAAGTGGACTTTACTTTCACCCTACTTGAACAATGTTCAGATGGGTATACACATGCGGGTGCAGAGCGTGGCTCTGTAGTCGGGGAGGGTGACCCTGATCCACAACCCGGAAAGAAAGGGGAAAGTTGCTTGGGGTGACCCTTCGGTACTCCAGGCGTGTGTGTTAACACCTTGCAAGGTTAAGAAATTCAATTTGAATCATCCATTTCTCGCGGTAATTGAGATTGCTTAATACTCTTGCCACATAGAGTAACAAGAGGAACTATGGCTATGATGAAACTTGTTTGATGATTAAATGTTTTCCACCATGTTTGCTTAGAGATAGATGCTCACTAAGACTGGTTAATTGAACTAGAATATTGAATTCTAAAATATGAAATTAAAGACTTACTCTTGTTGTTTTTCAGCAAAAAGAAAACCCTAGAACCTTAGAGCCTTGCATGCTTAAGTAGTCGGTATTTACATAACACTAGTCAGGTAAGCCTTGCTGAGCATTAGTATACTCAGCCTTGCTTGTGGCAATGTTTTCAGGTGTGTCTTTTGAAGATATGGTAGCTGGTTTTTCTTTGCCGAGTGCTTTGCCGGCTAGTTGGACCGTGGAGTGGGATCCGTCCCCGGCCAACAATGACTCTGCCGAGTGATGCCACGTATGGGCTTCATCGTGGTATCCAAATCGACGATAGATGATCGTGTTTTCTTTCCACTGATGTTAAACTCTGAATTAATTTTTATGTTTAAACTTTAAAGTACTCATTTGAAGAACTCGACTTGTAATAATTGATTTCAGACTTGTGAGATAAAAGTTGTGGAATGTTGTAATCTCTGGACTTGCCTTCGTGCGATCCAAATATTGAGTGGTCGCATCGGGATCTACCCGACAGATTGTCGGATTACTCCGTTTGAAGTGTATGGTGGCCGGTTCATCTTTATGGGTGATGGTTAGTGCACTTGAGCCGGGTTAATTCGGGCGGTTCTGCCACAGATGCAAGTCATGAACGAATACTCTCGGTGGGACATTAGCACGATCAGAACCCAGTTTGGAGAGCACGTCCGCGCCCAAGTTGTCGCGGACCACATGGTGAATTTCTAGCCCCGAGAACTTTTTCTCAAGCTTGCGTATTTTCATGACATAGACGTCCATGGTGTCCTTGTTGATGTCCCACTCCTTATTGACTTGGTTGAACCACCAGTAAGGAGTCGCCATAGACTAGTAGTCGCTTGATGCCTAGGGAGATTGCCAAGCGTAGGCCGTGCAACAATGCCTCGTACTCGACCTCGTTGTTGGAAACCTCAAATAGTATTTGAAACACGTACTTGAGTTGTTCTCCTCTCGGGCTGATGAAAAGTACTCCCGCACCACCGCCACCTAGCTTGAGTGAGCCGTCGAAGTACATGACCCAATGCTCCGACTGGTTAGTTGGGGCTTCCATCTGGTTTTCTCGCCACTCCACCATGAAAACAACAAGTGCCTACGACTTGATGGTTGTCCGGGGCTTGAAGTCAAGTGTAAGAGCTCCCAGCTCCACGGCCCACTTGGAGATGCGCTCGGTAGCATCCCGATTGTGGAGGATATCCTCCAATGGAAAGTCGGAGACCACCAGGATATTGTATTCATTGAAGTAGTGGCGAAGCTTCCTAGAAGTGATGAGGATACCGTAAAGAATTTTTTGAATCATCGGGTAACGAACCTTAGATTCGGAAAGGACTTCGCTGATGAAGTAAACTGGTCGCTGCACCCCAAAGGCGTGGCCTTCTTCCTGTCGTTCCACCACGATTGCCGTGCTAACGACGTGAGTAGTCTCGACGATGTAGAGCAGCAAGTTCTCGCCTGGTTGGGGAGCCGTCAGGATGGGTGGCGACTGCAAGTGATGTTTGAGGTCTTGAAACACCTGGTTTGCCTTCTCAGTCCACTTGAACTTGTCGTGGTGCTTGAGCAACTTGAAGAAGGGTAGTCCCCTTTCTCCAAGTCGGGAGATGAATCGGTTCAAAGCTGCCATGCAGCCGGTGAGCTTTTGGACGTCCTTGATCGTCTTTGGTGCATCCATGGCTGTAATGGCGTTGATATTCTCTGGATTTGCTTTAATCCCGCGGTGGCTGACAATGAACCTGAGTAGTTTGCCTTAAGGGACGCCAAAGACACACTTTGTTGGGTTGAGCTTCCATCGAAACCATCGCAAGCTGTTGAAAGTCTCCTCAAGATCAGTGATGAACTCGTCGTGGGATCTGGTCTTGATGACCACATCATCCACGTAAGCTTCAACGTTGCGTTGTAGTTGATCCGCAAGGCATAGTTGGATGGCCCGTTGATAGGTGGCTCCTGCGTTCTTCAACCCGAAAGACATTGTAGTATAAGCATATGCTCCAAAGGGGGTGATGAACGCTATTTTGATCCGATCTTCCTCCTTGAGAGCTATATGATGATAGCCCGAGTAGCAGTCGAGGAAGGAGAGCAAGACGCAGCCAGCCATGGAGTTGATGACTTGATCGATGCGTGGGAGCACGAAGGGGTCCTTCGGGCAATGTTTATTGAGATTAGTATAATCCACACACATCCTCCATTCATTGTTGTTCTTTTTGAGTACAAGTACAGGGTTAGCTAACCACTCGGGGTGGTATACTTCCTTAATGAAACAAGCCGAGAGTAGTGCTAATTCTTTCTTGATGGCCTCCCTCTTGTCGGGGGCGAAATGTCGCAGTTGTTGCTTCTTTGGAGTGGCTTTATGTCACACCCGGTTTAAGGACAAAACCGAATGCATAACTATATGTATGCCAGGATCAAGTTCCATACATATAGTGACATCATCAGTGAAAACAGCAACAATATCACGTAAAGAAACATAAATAAGGACTTACAAGACTATCAGAGATATGCGCTTATCATGGAAACGAAGTCTCCAAACTTCACAGGCAAACAACTAGGGGTTGCGTACGCCTAGAACTCTTCATCATCTTCAGTAGACTTCACACCTTTTTCTTCTGAGCAGCAGTTAGCAAGGCTGAGTACACTTACGGTTGGTACTCAGTAAGGCCACAAGATATAACTAGAGTAACGATTTAAATCCATCTTTAAGTTTATTAATCATGTGAGGGTCCAGGCCGCTCTTGATCGTGAGCACGGCTGGCATCTGGCATCTTGGGTAGATAAATCCTTATTAATATCTAAATAGTAACATTATCTGGCTTCAGCTGTCATTAGGCTAGCAACTTCTTGAAGACATGGCTAACCATAATGCTCACAACATTGACATATTCCTAGGGTCTTGATATCTTTACATTGTCTCTCCAATTCTAGCTCTAGCGTTCCATGACTTTTCTTATTCCTTTGACGGTTCCTTGCTTCAGCGACTTGCCTCTTCACTGGTCCGGTAGGAATGTCTGGTTTGGTCAACTTCATGTTATGAGGGGATGATGTATTGGGCTGCATCCTTCCTTGTGAGACTTGAGCCTGCATGGCTGATAGCTTCCTTTTATCCAACGGTGACAGAATTGGTGAAATCTGATGGTTATCACTACTAACGGAGTTGTGTTTCATAGGAGTTGAGGCTTGCTCTGTAATATGCTGATGGATATTGATCATGGTTTGAGCCATTGCTTGTAGACTCTGAGTTTGTGCTTCCATATACTCTAGCATCCTGTGCTCAAATGATGAGGCTACATGTGGAAGGTTGGGGTCACCTTCATTAGCTCTTTCTTCATGATTTTCGTTGGGACTTGCCATCTGGTTGGGTGGTAAAGGTGAAATTAGGGAGAATGAGAATAAATATAAATAAATAATGATAAAGAATGATTGAGGAATAAGGTAGAGTCCATGATATCATCTTCATTTGCTTGATTTTTGAGATGGTAAGCAAAGAAATCAAGGTAGAGAGGAGAATAGCACAGAGATAACAAAAGGAAATAGAGCATTCTTGGCTTCAGCTTCTTTAATTTGTCGACCACTGCAGATGTTTGTAAGTTTCTACTGATGATGCCGGTGTTGCCTTCAACTTCCTACTGGGTTATTGAGGTCATCATCGAAGTAAGGTAGACTGAAGAATAGCAAGCTGCAAGGTGGTAAAGGAACTAGAGTAGGGTCTTCCTTTCTTTGACTTGCTTCTAGCTAGGCGGTGGTGGTGTCAATAACTTCTGCTTGTTGACATTGGTGTTGCCTTTAGCTTCCTTCTCGACATCCTCTTTTGGAATAGAGAGAAAGAAAGCAAAAGAACAAGGATGTGGGAGATACAAGAGAAGAACCCAATTAAGCAGCTGATGTCATTGTAGGTAGAAGACCCACAATACACCAACAATCATTACAAAGAAGCGAATCAGGCAAGGTCATAAAGAAAAGCAACATCACGCAAACACAGAACTACACTAGTCAACACACAGTCAAGGAACGATGCTAAACGTTGTTAGTAGGGCTGCAAGGGGTACACCTAAACATGGGTTGTCTCTTCAGGTTCAACATTCTTGATAGAGACATCCTTCAGCTTGTGCAGTGTAGAATTTTGCTCTTCGGGTGAGGGCAACATAGGCTTTCGCTGTCGATTTTGTCTTCTTTGGGGGTGAGGTGATCACTCCATTCTTCAGCTGTCTTGAGCAGAGTTTTGGTCAGGTGACACGAATAGTCTAAACACTTTGAATAAAAGTATAGAAGAAGGTCATCTTGGAATGAAAAAGGCAACGGAAAGAATCCAAAATGGTCGTGCTTAAGATGCAAGGGGATCGGAGGTATAATGTGGAGGATGGATAAAATCAAGGAGGTGATATGTTTAAAAAGATATATAGAAATTAATAAGAAATTATTAAGGAGTGAAGGTAAGCAACATCAGAAACAAACCAAGAGGAGGTGAGATGCGATTACGGTTTTAGTAAAAACCAGAAAGGATAATTGACCAAGGGTCGAGTATCAAAATAAGTTATCAAAGAAAGAGTAAGCCAATAGTTAAGGATGGGGGTTTTACATTTGCAAAACAAGGAAGTGCAAATGAAAAAAAAGAAGGTCGGGTGAGAAAGATGAGTTATCAAGGCGGATTGAGAAAAGAAAATGGTCAGGGAGCGAGAATATTTATCAGAAAGGTCAAGGGTAAGACAGGAATAAGTTGTATAATAAAATAGACCTTAAGGAGCGACCATTGCTATCTAGGCTTACGTCCTACAATCGATACAGCTCTGATACCACTTCTATCACACCCGGTTTAAGGACAAAACTGAATGCATAACTATATGTATGCCAGGATCAAGTTCCATACATATAGTAACATCATCATTGAATAACAGCAACAGTATCACGTAAAGAAACATAAATAAGGACTTACAAGACTATCAGAGATATGCGCTTATCATGGAAACGAAGGCTCCAAACTTCACAGGCAAACGACTAGGGTTTGCGTACGTCTAGAACTCTTCATCATCTTCAGTAGACTTCACACCTTTTTCTTCTGAGCAGCAGTTAGCAAGGGTGAGTACACTTATGGTTGGTACTCAGCAAGGCCACAAGATATAACCAGACTAACGATTTAAATCCATCTTTAAGTTTATTAATCATGTGAGGGTCCAGGCCGCTCTTGACCATGAGCACGGCTGATATATCAGTTTTAGACACTCTGCAGAGGTTGTACACATTCACCACAAGTCGTGTAAAAGTTCAAAAGAATATTGGACCCAACCATGCTGTGCTAGCTAGGCACAAACAATACCACACTTCCGAGGTGTGATTGCATAGGGACGCTACGAGGCCTTTACAAAGATTCCCTAATAAGAAGTAGTCCGCTAGAGTTTCGGTAGCAGCGTGAACCATAACCCTCCCTAATGGTCAGCACCTTAGCGAAGGCTGCTACCCCAAGAGGACCGGGCTATACCCCAATCACCGACCCCCTCCTTGCCCTTTCGGTAAGACTGCTTCAAACTAGAGTCTCTAATTATTTAACCAAGACCAGAGCCATATGGTCCTCGTGGTTGTACTGTTTTCCTGGGTGCTTCTCCACGTTCCAATTAATACATGGTATTCTTGTAAATAAGCATAGATAGAAGGATGGTTAGGGTCACTTTCCTTTTTCCAACAAAAAGCTACTCTTACTGCTCTTCAGCTCTTGCTTATTTGGGAACCTTGATCTTCAAGCTTCAACAGCGATCATTCTACTCGAAGCAAATATCGAGCACAAACATACAAAACAACAAACAAGTACAGCTAAGAACAATACACCAATCACAAAACAAAAGCTTTTAAAAGAGCGTGCTAAAGGATAAGGCTCGCTGCTACGGTTACAAGAGCACAAGGAACACGGAAAACGGAGCTAGGGTTGAAAAGACACAGCTATTGGAAGATTGGTATTATAAAAGAAACAAAAGAACAATAAATTTTATTTATTTTAATTGGAAAACAAATGTAAAAGATATTCAAGACAAAATATCCCTAATTATAATTAACTTACATTATATTTTTATTTATAAAAGTGGAGTAGAACTTAGTCATATTTTATTTATGATTGTCTATGTACAAATTACACTAATTAACAATTAATTAGAAAGAAACTTTTGAGAGCATCTAAACGCTTAACTTTATATTTGGTGTGCAACTAAACAAATTATATTTAGAACACATTTGAGTTGGTATTAATTGAATTGACATCAATTATGAAAACCGGAGGTAAAGACCTAGGTAGATTTTAATTAGAAAAACTAGGTGAGAGAACTTTAATAAAATTAAATCTATTTTTAATTAAAAGACAGGAACTAAGGCACAACGACACGACTAAACGGTAGCTTAGGGTTTTAGAAGACTTAATGCAACGAGAACGAGTTGAAACGAATCTAAAACGACGAAGATAGAGCTAAAGCAAGGCTCCAGGGACTTATCTGCGAAGAAACTGAACTTTCAGGGGCTAAATCTGAAGAAATCAGGGGCTAAAACATAATTAAACCTTAAATAGAGGGTCAGGGTGCAAAACTGGAGATCCTGGATGGCGGGTATTAATTCTAGAAAGGTCAGGGGTCGGGACATAAAATAAAGGACTTAACTCTAATTATTTTTCTATTGTTCGGGACTGCGGGTTGATTTCCGGAAAGCCTAGGGGCTTTTCTGCAGAAGTTCCAGAGACAGCTAGGGTCGGACGAATCTGGTCCGTTGGATCAGAATCGTGTGGCAGGATAAGGGTCGGGCGAGGGTGGCGGCTCGTGCGCGGCTCAGATCTGTTCTGGCCGTGAGATCTAGATCGAGCGGCAGGGTGAGGGTCGGGCGAATCGGACAAGGCTCGGCGGAGTAAGGGTCGGGCGAATCGGACGCGGCGCTGGGCGGCAGCAGACGCCGGCGGCGAGCAGGCGCGGCGGCGCCTCGCAGGTGTACACCGGAATCGGTGCTCCGGGGCACGGATTGGCACGGGAAAGAGCCGAGGAGCGAGAGTGGGCGACGGGGAACTCTCCTAGGGGCTCGGGACGGCTGTGTGGCGGCCAGAAGCAGGCTCACCACAGCGGCGGGCTGTGGCAGAACCACCTGAATTAATCCGGCTCAAGTGTATTAACCATCACCATTAAGGCATCCTCGGTTAACCTTACACTTCAAACGGAGTAATCCACTGGTCTGTCGGGTATAACCTCCCGATACAACCACGGTGAACGGATCGAGCGCCGTACATACAAATGCTCATGCGACGATGAGCCCAAAGGATACCACATTCCAGCAAATATTGCATCATTAGCATAAGTAAATATTACAGACCTAATTCTGAGGTTAGAAAACAAGTACTTCAATTAACATAAATAAGTTCTTCAGAGTTAAATTGCAGCGGAAATAAACAACGGAAACTACTCGACGATACAGGATGTCTCGATGAAGCCCGTACGAGACATCACTCGGCCTTATCTCCGTTGGACGGGGGCGCATCCCATTCCACCGACCAACCAGGGGGAAGAGTGCAGGGCCAAGTCAAGCTAGCAATCATGTCTTCAAAGGGTTCACCTGAAATCGAGTCACAAGCAAGACTGAGTATACTAATACTCAGCAAGACTTACCCGTGTAGTGGGAACTACTCCACCGACTCTAGACATGCCAGGCCTTTTGGCTCAGGGGTTTGTTTTGCCGAAAAGCATCTACAAGTGGGTCCTTACTTTCAACTTTTAGCTCAAGATTCTAGTCTCGTTAGCCAGTCTAGGTAAGCAGCTATCTAAAGCATACATGGTGAAGCATTAAATTTTCCATCCAACCAGTTCATTCATCATCATTGTTCCTCTTCTTACTCTGTGGGTAAAAATGGTTAAGCAGTCTCAATAGCCGTGAGAAACGGACGATTCGAATCGAATTTCTTAACCTTGCAAGGGAAACCCAAACACACGTCACGTGGTTACTCCCTAGAGTCACACGTGCAACTTTTCCCCTTTCTTTCCGGGTCGTGGATCGGGGCTACCCTCCGAGAGTACAAGAGCTCCACGCCACGGTTCGGCGCCGGGTCGTGACCACTCTCTGCACTCGCCATATGCACATGGGACCGAAGTTCAAAGGGTAGGATGCCGTCCCCTTGCCGGGCCAATCAGGTACTTAAGCTTACCGATTCCCATAATCTCGGCATGTGTTTAGTACGTTCAAAGACTTAACCATCACTACCACACCCTGCGGCCTTAGCATTTTTCACTAGACAGACGGGCCTCAATCGTAACCATCGTTACATAACCCGTCCGTGTCCTTATGATTGCAGCGTGTAGTAGTCATTCAACTCCTATTTTCTCGCGAGTGACAGGAAATCACTCGACTTTTACCGGAGTCCTATTAGCACAGCATTCTATCGAACCTTACATCTAGTTCTCACGCAAGGGTTCCTGACATCATGCAACTAAGTTTTCATCCAACTCCTATAAACTTAATGCACAAGCAAAGAGTAATGAGTTGCATAATTTCGGAAAGAATGGGTTATGCTCCGGGGCTTGCCTTCGCAGTTTGCTTGGGGATCTTCCGAACTTGGGCTCGGGTCTTCAAAAGCTTCAGTTAGATTTGCTTGAGCTTCACGCTGCTCACTCTCGGACGCGGGCACCAGCTCGTAGGTTCCGTCGGCGAGAGTCGTCGATTCTACATGAGTGCACAAGTTTAAGTCGTGGAAATAGCACTTGATTACGATTTGAGAGTAATTACTACAAGGGATAGTTTCTGGTCATGAAATTTTGGATTTAGGCACATCAAGGAAAGGTGTGCTTACTGTAAAATTTTCAGCCAATTTTATGTAACAGATTAATTCTGAAAAATAGATTTCATTGTTGCTGTTAGATACTTGTTCTTTTTGTACAGATCAATTGGTGCAACAATTGTGGCTAAGATTTTTACAGAGCTCTCACTTGAGCATGCAGAAGCTACTGTAATTTTTGTAGGATTTATCATGCAGTATTTAGAGCATAGAAAATATGACATTCTACACCTAGGTTTTTTAAAGATTCATTTTTTACAGGACCCTAAACAGGGTTTTTGTCCATGAAACTTTTTACACAGCAACCTCTACAACAGTGTAACTCCCAGTAATAATTTGGGGATTTTCCAAACTAAGGTACTATTTTCTTGATTTAATGTATGTTATTAGCACATAAATCAAATAAATAGGTTACTGTGAGATAAAAGGTCTCCTAATTTTTCTCTGGCTTCTAGTTACCAATACATTAGCATAGGAAAAATTTCAATGGGTGACTTACCACCTAACTGCAGGGAAAAAATATTCTTCTTACACATGATATGAAACTAAGTTTAACAAACAGTAAATCTAGAGATGGAATTTGGGCCTGATCTTTTTACACAGTCCTAATCATCCAGCAACTAGTTCACTGCCCAAAATTCAGGGTCAGCATTGTTCTAGAACAGTGGGTATAAAATATGTCCATTAAAGCTTCTATTTAATGTTGAGCAAAATATTTTGAGATTCTGAGAAACTTTTTGTAACCAAAGTGGTAGAGTTTGTTCTTAGGATTCCAGAACAGTTGAGTTTGCATTTTTCTGATTTTTCTACGATTTTATACGAATTTTATAAGTTCACTGAATTTGAATCTAGGTTTGAAATTTTCTTTTACAACTAGGTCCTTGAATCTTACGCTCAGACCCTTCTAAAGATTTAAATCCTTGCAATTGGGTCCTCGGCGGCTCGGGTGCGGCGGCCGGCCGAAATTCCGGCGAGGGGGCTCGCCGGCGGCGAGGGGCGGGGGTCGGGGAAGGTTCAGGGGTGCGAGGGCTACCTTGTGGGGGTGTTGTTCAGGTGGGGGACGGCCGGGAAGGGCTCGCCGGCGTTGGAGCAGAGGCGGCGGCGGCGCGGCTCGCGTCGACGGCGGTGCTCCGGCGGGCTTGGGGCGGCGTGGTCCGGTCGGTGAGCTTCAGTGACGCGTGGGGAAGCTACTCCGGGGCTCGGCTTGGACGGAGGGGGTCGGGGTCGTGCTGTCCACGGCGAGCAGGGGCGGCGGCGGCGACGGCAGCGCGGGCGGCGGTGCTCCGGTGGCTCTGGGTGGCGTTGGGTGGGTCGGTGAGCTGCGGTGGGGTGATGTAGTGGTGGCTGGGCGCTCAGTTTGGGCAGTGGGCGGCTGTGGAGGGCTGCCCACGGGCGGGTGGTGCTCGGCGGCGGCGATGGCGCGGCGGGGTGTTCTGACGGCCGGGGGCTCGCGCGGGCGGTCGGGGCGGGGCTTTTATAGGGTCAGGAGGGGGCGCGGAGATGCCTGGGCGACGCGCGGGGCGGGGCACGGTAGCGGCGTGCACTGGGCGCGGCGGGCGGCGGCAGAACGCCGGCGCGGCGTGCGGCGAGCGGGCGCGGCGACTGGGCGGCCGCGATTGTGGCGTGGGCGCGAGGAGATAGTGCCGGGCGCGGAGTGGGGAGCAGCTGCTGCAGCGGCTCGGGCGGAGGGCAGGCGCGGCGACTGGTGGGGCGCGGGGGCCGGGGCGGCACAGCGGAGCGCGGAGACTGGCCGGGCGGGCGGCGGCCTGGGCGCGGCAGCGCACGCGCGGGCGGGGACTGGCCGCGCGGCGTCGGGGCGGGGCAAAGCCGGCCGTGGCGGGGTGGTGCGGCGGCCACTGGCCTGGCGCTTCGCGCCGGTCAGGCGACGCCGGCCACCTGGCGCGCGGCGGGCGGGCGAGCGCGCGCGGCGCGGCAGAGCAGAGGGGGGAAACGCAGGGACCGAAATGCAAAAATTCGAAAAAGTTCAGGGGGCTGGGTGCAAACAGGGCGTTTTCTCCTCTTTCTGATTTGAATTTCAAAAACTTTTGAACACGAAAGTTGCTCAAAATAAAAAGTTCTACAACTTTGGTTTCAGGCAGAATTTCATTTGGCTTATGGTTTTAAAGTTATTTTAAAAGTTTCAATTGTGTCCAAATGTGCCCAAATTTAATTTGAATTCCAACTGAACCCGTTTTAAATTCTTTCCACCCTCTCATTAGTTGGTTTAACACATGGAGTTAGGCTTATGTCATTGATTTTGGATTTGTAATTACCAGGGTTGTCACAGCCTTCCCCCCTTAACAAGAATCTCGCCCCGAGATTCGGTAGTTCTTAGTGTGGGCGTGGGTGCACATACCAGTGGTTGAGGCAAGAAACCCAGGGAAATGTTGGTTCAGGTAGCTTTCTGTTTCCCTGGTGGCTTCTTCTTCCGTGTGGCGATTCCATTGTATTTTATACATTCTAATCACTTTCCTCCTGGTCTCTCTTTCTTTTTGATCCAGAATCTTAATTGGGTGTTCGACATACGAGAGATCGGGTTCCAACGATATTTCTTGTTGTTCCACAATCTCGGTAGGGACTCGAATACACTTCTTGAGTTGAGATACGTGGAAAACATCATGGGTGGCCGTGAGCTGAGGGGGTAGTCGTAATTTGTAGGCTACGGGTCCGCGGCTCTCCATGATTTCGTAAGGACCAATATAACGGGGAGCTAGTTTGCCTTTGATCCCAAATCTTCGCACTCCTTTGGTTGGTGAAACTCGAAGATAGACATGATCGCCAACTTCGAACTTTAGGGGCTTTCTCCTTTTGTCAGAATAGCTCTTTTGTCGGGCTTGTGCGGCTTTAAGATTTGCTTGTATTACTTTTACTTTCTCCTCTGCCTCGATTACCAGGTCGGGTCCAATTATTTTACGTTCTCCGGTTTGTGACCAGCTTAAAGGGGTTCGACACCTTCGTCCGTACAGGGCCTCAAATGGTGCCATTTTCAAACTCGTTTGGTAGCTGTTGTTGTATGAGAACTCTGCCAGGGGTAGGCATTTGTCCCAATTCTTGTCATAATGAATGACACAAGCTCTCAGCATGTCTTCAAGAATTTGGTTTACTCTTTCTGTTTGTCCATCGGTCTGAGGATGGTATGCTGAGCTGCGAATCAGCTTAGTGCCAAGAGACGTTTGCAGTTGTTCCCAAAAGCGTGCTACAAACTGAGGACCACGATCGGAGATAATTGTCTTAGGTATTCCATGCAGGCAAACAATACGATCGAGGTAAATATCGGCATATTTCTTGGTAGAATAGGTGGTGTGTACCGGAAGAAAATGTGCCGTCTTCGTGAGTCTATCAACGATAACCCATATGGAATCATGTCTCTGGGACGTGTTTGGTAGTCCAACGATGAAGTCCATACTTATGTCTTCCCATTTCCATGATGGTATAGGTAATGGTTGAAGTGTACCGGCTACTTTCAAGTGGCTAGCTTTTACTCTCTGGCACGTGTCACATTCCGAGACATACGTAGCAATTTCCCTTTTCATTCTAGTCCACCAGAAGTTTTGCCTTAGGTCTTGATACATTTTGCTACTGCCGGGGTGGATAGAGAATTTGGAAAGGTGTGCCTCATCAAGAATTTGCTTGCGGAGTTCACGATTCTTCGGAACGACTATACGACTTCCGAACCATAGAACTCCCTTATGGTCCTGGCGGAAACACTTATACTTCTCCTCACCTAGAGAGAGTTTTTGTTTGATGATCTTGATTCCTTCATCATGTAGTTGTGCCATGACGATTTGGTCGTGAAGAGTGGGCTCAACTGAGATGTGATTTAGAGTGCCTTGGGAAACCATCTCCAAGTTAAGCTTCCTCATGTCTGCACATAATGTCTCATGGTAGGACTCCATGGATAAGCAATGGCAATGGGACTTGCGGCTTAGTGCATCCGCGACTACATTAGCCTTACCGGGGTGATAGTGCACTTCAAGGTCATAATCTTTGATTAATTCTAGCCATCTTCGTTGTCTCATATTCAGATCGGCTTGTGTGAAGATGTACTTGAGACTCTTATGATCCGTGTAGATATTGCACTGTGTACCCATGAGATAGTGCCTCCATATCTTCAGAGCGTGAATGACGGCTGCGAGCTCAAGGTCATGCGTGGGATAATTCTGTTCGTGGGGCCGAAGGGCTCGTGAGGCATATGCAATCACTCGATTCTCTTGCATAAGCACACATCCTAGACCAGTACCTGATGCGTCACAATACACATCGAATGGCTTGGTATTATCGGGTTGAGCTAACACAGGTGCAGTGGTCAGATGCTCTCTGAGAGTGTGGAAGGCTTCCTCACACTTCTCATCCCATACAAATTTTACTTCCTTCTTCAATAGTTCCGTCATGGGCTTAGCAATTCGAGAGAAAGCCGGGATGAAGCGACGATAGTAACCGGCTAAGCCGAGAAAACTGCGAATCTGATGAACAGAGGTAGGGGGTTTCCAATCCATCACCTCTTGTACCTTGCTGGGGTCAACAGCTATGCCTTCGCTGGAGATCGTGTGACCTAAGAATTTTACAGTATCCAACCAGAATTCACACTTAGAAAACTTAGCATAGAGCTGACGGTCTCTGAGTCGCTGAAGAACAATGCGAAGGTGCTTGGCATGCTCTTCCTCATCCTTTGAATAGATAAGAATGTCGTCGATGAACACTACGACGAATTTGTCAAGTTCGGGCATGAATACCGAATTCATTAGATACATGAAGTAGGCAGGGGCATTGGTGAGTCCAAAGGACATGACCAAGAATTCATATAGTCCATATCGTGTGGAGAAGGCAGTCTTAGGAATATCGCACGGGCGAATCTTGATCTGATGATATCCTGAGCGAAGATCAATCTTTGAGAAGACTCTGGCTCCAGCTAATTGATCGAAGAGTACATCGATACGGGGAAGGGGGTATTTATTTTTAACTGTTACCGCATTGAGAGGTCGGTAGTCCACACATAATCTCAAACTGTCATCCTTCTTCTTTACGAATAGGGCTGGACATCCCCAAGGTGACGCGCTAGGGCGAATAAAACCTTTGTCCAGTAGTTCTTGGAGTTGAATTTTCAGCTCGGCCAATTCCTTAGGGGGCATCCTGTATGGTCTTTTGGATATAGGGGCAGTGCCTGGTTGTAGTTCAATAACGAACTCAATATCCCTATCCGGTGGCATTCCTGGTAAGTCATCCGGGAAAACATCGGCATACTCGTTCACCACAAGAATCTCATCTAGCTTAAGTCCTTCCATCTTATAAGCACAGGAATTCGTGCAACCTATGAATGGTAGGTAAAGGGTAGTGGCTCCGTGACTAGGTGAATTTATCTCAACGGCTCGGGAAGAAAGGTCCAGTGTGACTCCATGCATAGCCATCCAGTTCATTCCCAAAATAATGTCCATGCCGTCAAGGGGTAAAAGGACAAGGTCCGTGTCAATGGTTTTATTACCCAATTTGACTGGTACTTGTCTGACCATTTGGTTTGAAGCAATTTTACCACCCGGTGTTGATATCATATATGACCCTTTAGTGTGGCAAACATCCAAGCCTACTTTTGCACCGAATTTTGCACTTATAAAACTATGCGAGGCACCAGAATCAAACAATATAACGGCAGGCTTGTTATGGATAGAGAATGTACCCGACATCACTGGGGCGCCTTCTGGAAGCTCTGCAAGCGTGGTGAAGTTAATCCGTCCTTGCTTGACTTGCAGGGTCTGTCTCTTGCCCCTGTTCTGGGTGTTCGGGTTGGATCCTTGACCTTGGTTGGGCTGTCCAGGCTGAGGGCATTCTCGTGCGAAGTGGCTGGAACTCCCGCATTTGAAACAGCGATTTGCGGGGCTAGGTCGAAGAGACTGCTGAAGAATGGGCCTCGGTCTATTCTGTGGAGGCATCGGGGGTCGTACCATGCCTGGCTGCTGTGGGGGTCTGGCAATCCATCTACCTGGCGGCGGGGCCCTTGGTGGAGCTGTAGGTGCGGTATTTTGCACGATGCGATACCTTGGTGGTTGGGCACTTGATGGCCCTGCGGGTGCCTTTCTCTTCTTCTCTGCCCGGTGTGCCATGATACAGTCCTCCTGGGTAATGGCCATATTGACCAACTCGTTGTAGGTGTCAGCCCTGGCTAGGTTCAGACGTTCCTTGAGCTTGGTATTCAGACCTCGGCGGAAACGATCACGCTTCTTGGCATCCGTATCAGCGTGATAGCCTGCATATTGGCATAGGTTGTTGAACGCCTGGGCGTACTGCAACACGGTGCGGGTGCCTTGGGTGAGTGCCAGGAACTCGTTCAACTTCCTCTCCATGAGACCCTCGGGGATATGATGTGCCCGGAACGCGGTCTTGAATTCATTCCAGTCGACCACATGGTCAGCCGGGAGCATCGCAAAATAGTGGTCCCACCACAGTCGAGCGGTACCGCGAAGCTGTTGCGCGGCAAAACGAGCTTTGTTGGCTTCTGAGCATGGGGCCACAAGTAGCGTGAACTTGGATTCTATGGTGCGAATCCATGCATCTGCGTCCAGGGGTTCCTCGGTCTTATGGAACAAGGGAGGCTGGGTCCCCAAGAAATCCGTGTATCCTGCAGCCTGTGGTTGGTGAGCATTGTGCCCACCTCTCTGCTGGTGTTGCCCTTGCACAATCTGACGCAGCAGCTCGGTTTGAGCGGCCATCACTTCCACCAAACTGGGCGGGGGTGGTGGCGATTGTCGCGAGCGGCTGCCACCGGCACCAAAACCCTCGGGGTTGCCACGTGTTGATCTAACCATCTGAAACGTGAAAGGTTACCATTAGCATCGCGATCCATATTACTTCCTTGATCCATGATTAATTGGTGTAGTCATAGACTTCCGAAGTCTGAGCCAGAAGTATGAACAGAATCTCTGTTTGCTACGAGAAAAATCATAGCCTGCTGTGGGTCCATCCAAAACATCTCAAACATTTGTGGTAGTCAGAGAATTTAGGACTGCACCACTTTGGTATTTACTTCGGTGCTAGAACTATGGCTAAGGCGGTCGAAAAGCTCGTCCTTTGCCTTACTGTCTTAGCTGTTTTTCAGCAGATTGACCGGTACGGTCTCGCCTATATCTTAAACTAGCGAGGTCCAATGATGCTGAATTTTTGTGAGAACCTAGATCACAAAATTTAGCATAAGTCTGGTATTCAACACTCAGCCAAGAAATGCAAGGAGACATGGGTAAAAATTCCGACAAGTCTCAGCGATTGTGGATCCCATCGTTTACCAACTTACAACGAAATCACCAAGTTTTATCGCCGTTCCTTACAGGCTGAGGGTATCCACATGGTTCAGGTGTACCCAACACAAAAGAGTTACTCAACTCCTAGTTAGCCTATTACAACACTTGCCAAAAGTTAGGCTACCCTATCGAGGAGTATGTGCAAAAGTCCTCCTAGGTCGTCCTCTAGAAATCGTCCAAGTCGTTGACGGACGACTCGCTGTGAGCCGGAGGGTGGGCTCCCATCTGAGGTGCCTGTGGTACCTCACCCTCGAAATCCATACCTGAGATACCATCAATCTCCTGTGGCTCCTCCTCATCCTCCTCCATGTCCTCCTCATGGGGATGGTCATTCTGATCATGGTGCCACTGAATGTGCTCATTAGCGTCCTCCAACTCAAGGTTCAGATCATGGAGCTGCTCCTCCAACTGTGCTATCGTGGTATCTCTCTCACCCATGAGAGTGTCCTGCTCCTGGATTTGGCCCTCAAGTTGGCCAATCTGAGCATCTCTGTCCTCAAGATCCTGACTGAGCTCCTTTATCTGCTCATCCCTGGTATCTGCCATCATATGGTAGGCCTGAGCAAGATCAGTGAGCTGCTCGAGTGCCTGACTCTGGAGAGTCTGAAGCCGGTAGAGTGCACTCATGCACCGCACGGAGGTATGGATAGTCTCCTGGGCATGGAAGTCTACCAAATACTGTGCGTGCTGCACCCTGTTGAGCCAAAAGGGGTCGTTGTCCTGGGCAGCAGGAAACAATCCAATGGGAGTGAGTGTGACAACCTCGGGACGCTGCGCACAAAATGTGGTGAGCGCCCTCATGGCTGCAAGCTTCCAAGTATCGGCCAAACGGCGACCAACAGCCTCAAGCTCCAAGGCGGGCCACTCCGGGTGTAGCGGGTGCGAAAAGATAGTCACATTGACACGGCACTGGGTAACTCCATTTTCTGCAAACTCCAGTCCGGCGTAACGTGGGGGAATTAGATAGCCCGCGGTACGCAGAACATCCCACAAAATAGAGGGAAAGCCCTCCCAGTGGAGACACTGCGAGTGCACGCGTCCATCCTCATCCACCATCATCTCAACAGGCTCGGCCATCTGAACAAAAGATCAAATGGAATGAGATAGCGAAAAACTGTGAGCAGCACAAGGACAGATTCTGTATAGTGTGCAAAAATAATCATAACTCCCACAGTTCTTATCCAAAAATTCTCAAATTTCACCGGATCACTCCTAAGGTATTTTTGAACAACTTTTCTAGTCAACTCCAGAGCTAATTGGGTCTCTAAGATGGTCTTTCTTTTCAGGTTTTACCTTACTGTCTACCCAGAATTTTCAGTGAACAGAGGGCTAGAGTTTCGTGCACCAGGGAAAATCTACCCAGCCAAAATTTACCAAACTTTAAAAGAAGCTTCCTGGGTGAATTTGGAACAAGTTTCGTGTTGTGCTCTTTGGCAGAAAACCGCAGGAAGGGGGGCCTAAAAATTTAAGAGGCAGAAATGCTTATTCTGGACAGAAATCTGACGCTCCAAGGTTTCTGTTATTTCTTATTATCCATAAGTTCAGAATTTTTCATTTTTGAACAGAAGATAGGGCACAAGATTTGGAACAATTTCTTCAACATGAACTTTATCAGAAATGGTCATTTTCTTTGGTCAATAATTCGCTCTTTTCGGTCGTGGCAGATTTGGGACAGTTTCTCTAGATAATTCTTATGCAACCATGCTTAGACACGCAAGAACTTTTCCACTCTCACACAACGCATTTTTGATTTCAGATACACATGTTCATGATGTATGCACGTCCTATTCGTCCTCACAAAATAAAATAATCGCCAAATAGCTTTGGTCTTACGAAGATAGTTTCGGTGGCTTACACAATACGGCTCTCGCTATAATAGCTAGTCGAGTCTTTCTAATCGTTCCTTAACTTATCGTAATCGCGGTTAGTGTACCTGCAGAAAATCGACAAGCATATATATTTCATGAACCTTTCATGCCAGCACTCATGAAAGCGTCCGTATTCATTACCGTTTACTTATAGAAACGATATCTGTACAATTCCCGCCGTACAGACGACGTTAACATACGCTATCGAGATAGCGTATTTACGGGGGTACCGTCATGAGACGGGGGTATGAACAGCGATCGCCATACCCTGCGCTGAACCTTCTACTCCCAATATGTTCAACTAACAGTTGGCATATTGGCAGCACCTCAAGTAAGCCACTGCTTGAGGGCAGCGTTCGGTTCGCATCACCGACAGGAAGGCCAAGCTCCCTCAGTTGGCTGAGGATCCTTACCTTCTTACCTTAGCGACGAGTGCGTCGTTACAGAATTTAGGGTCGGTTGTGCATGAAAGTAAGTTTTGACAGAAAGTAATGTGCTGGAAGTCAGTTGATACTATATATAGACGTTAGATAGCCACCTAGTAACTTTCCCATAATCCCTTAGGGCTTTACGAACTAGGCACCATCCTTAACGTACCAACGCATTTCGCAACACAACCTTCTAGTCAAGTTTTAGTAAAATGAGTTTTTAGGGCTTGTAGCATTCTCTGGCGTATGTATTTCGGCTCTGGTGTCCGCTGTTGCCAGCTGTGGCACCAGCTACGACTCTGATACCAGCTGTGGCAGAACCACCTGAATTAATCCGGCTCAAGTGTATTAACCATCACCATTAAGGCATCCTCGGTTAACCTTACACTTCAAACGGAGTAATCCACTGGTCTGTCGGGTATAACCTCCCGATACAACCACGGTGAACGGATCGAGCGCCGTACATACAAATGCTCATGCGACGATGAGCCCAAAGGATACCACATTCCAGCAAATATTGCATCATTAGCATAAGTAAATATTACAGACCTAATTCTGAGGTTAGAAAACAAGTACTTCAATTAACATAAATAAGTTCTTCAGAGTTAAATTGCAGCGGAAATAAACAACGGAAACTACTCGACGATACAGGATGTCTCGATGAAGCCCGTACGAGACATCACTCGGCCTTATCTCCGTTGGACGGGGGCGCATCCCATTCCACCGACCAACCAGGGGGAAGAGTGCAGGGCCAAGTCAAGCTAGCAATCATGTCTTCAAAGGGTTCACCTGAAATCGAGTCACAAGCAAGACTGAGTATACTAATACTCAGCAAGACTTACCCGTGTAGTGGGAACTACTCCACCGACTCTAGACATGCCAGGCCTTTTGGCTCAGGGGTTTGTTTTGCCGAAAAGCATCTACAAGTGGGTCCTTACTTTCAACTTTTAGCTCAAGATTCTAGTCTCGTTAGCCAGTCTAGGTAAGCAGCTATCTAAAGCATACATGGTGAAGCATTAAATTTTCCATCCAACCAGTTCATTCATCATCATTGTTCCTCTTCTTACTCTGTGGGTAAAAATGGTTAAGCAGTCTCAATAGCCGTGAGAAACGGACGATTCGAATCGAATTTCTTAACCTTGCAAGGGAAACCCAAACACACGTCACGTGGTTACTCCCTAGAGTCACACGTGCAACTTTTCCCCTTTCTTTCCGGGTCGTGGATCGGGGCTACCCTCCGAGAGTACAAGAGCTCCACGCCACGGTTCGGCGCCGGGTCGTGACCACTCTCTGCACTCGCCATATGCACATGGGACCGAAGTTCAAAGGGTAGGATGCCGTCCCCTTGCCGGGCCAATCAGGTACTTAAGCTTACCGATTCCCATAATCTCGGCATGTGTTTAGTACGTTCAAAGACTTAACCATCACTACCACACCCTGCGGCCTTAGCATTTTTCACTAGACAGACGGGCCTCAATCGTAACCATCGTTACATAACCCGTCCGTGTCCTTATGATTGCAGCGTGTAGTAGTCATTCAACTCCTATTTTCTCGCGAGTGACAGGAAATCACTCGACTTTTACCGGAGTCCTATTAGCACAGCATTCTATCGAACCTTACATCTAGTTCTCACGCAAGGGTTCCTGACATCATGCAACTAAGTTTTCATCCAACTCCTATAAACTTAATGCACAAGCAAAGAGTAATGAGTTGCATAATTTCGGAAAGAATGGGTTATGCTCCGGGGCTTGCCTTCGCAGTTCGCTTGGGGATCTTCCGAACTTGGGCTCGGGTCTTCAAAAGCTTCAGTTAGATTTGCTTGAGCTTCACGCTGCTCACTCTCGGACGCGGGCACCAGCTCGTAGGTTCCGTCGGCGAGAGTCGTCGATTCTACATGAGTGCACAAGTTTAAGTCGTGGAAATAGCACTTGATTACGATTTGAGAGTAATTACTACAAGGGATAGTTTCTGGTCATGAAATTTTGGATTTAGGCACATCAAGGAAAGGTGTGCTTACTGTAAAATTTTCAGCCAATTTTATGTAACAGATTAATTCTGAAAAATAGATTTCATTGTTGCTGTTAGATACTTGTTCTTTTTGTACAGATCAATTGGTGCAACAATTGTGGCTAAGATTTTTACAGAGCTCTCACTTGAGCATGCAGAAGCTACTGTAATTTTTGTAGGATTTATCATGCAGTATTTAGAGCATAGAAAATATGACATTCTACACCTAGGTTTTTTAAAGATTCATTTTTTACAGGACCCTACACAGGGTTTTTGTCCATGAAACTTTTTACACAGCAACCTCTACAACAGTGTAACTCCCAGTAATAATTTGGGGATTTTCCAAACTAAGGTACTATTTTCTTGATTTAATGTATGTTATTAGCACATAAATCAAATAAATAGGTTACTGTGAGATAAAAGGTCTCCTAATTTTTCTCTGGCTTCTAGTTACCAATACATTAGCATAGGAAAAATTTCAATGGGTGACTTACCACCTAACTGCAGGGAAAAAATATTCTTCTTACACATGATATGAAACTAAGTTTAACAAACAGTAAATCTAGAGATGGAATTTGGGCCTGATCTTTTTACACAGTCCTAATCATCCAGCAACTAGTTCACTGCCCAAAATTCAGGGTCAGCATTGTTCTAGAACAGTGGGTATAAAATATGTCCATTAAAGCTTCTATTTAATGTTGAGCAAAATATTTTGAGATTCTGAGAAATTTTTGTAACCAAAGTGGTAGAGTTTGTTCTTAGGATTCCAGAACAGTTGAGTTTGCATTTTTCTGATTTTTCTACGATTTTATACGAATTTTACAAGTTCACTGAATTTGAATCTAGGTTTGAAATTTTCTTTTACAACTAGGTCCTTGAATCTTACGCTCAGACCCTTCTAAAGATTTAAATCCTTGCAATTGGGTCCTCGGCGGCTCGGGTGCGGCGGCCGGCCGAAATTCCGGCGAGGGGGCTCGCCGGCGGCGAGGGGCGGGGGTCGGGGAAGGTTCAGGGGTGCGAGGGCTACCTTGTGGGGGTGTTGTTCAGGTGGGGGACGGCCGGGAAGGGCTCGCCGGCGTTGGAGCAGAGGCGGCGGCGGCGCGGCTCGCGTCGACGGCGGTGCTCTGGCGGGCTTGGGGCGGCGTGGTCCGGTCGGTGAGCTTCAGTGACGCGTGGGGAAGCTACTCCGGGGCTCGGCTTGGACGGAGGGGGTCGGGGTCGTGCTGTCCACGGCGAGCAGGGGCGGCGGCGGCGACGGCAGCGCGGGCGGCGGTGCTCCGGTGGCTCTGGGTGGCGTTGGGTGGGTCGGTGAGCTGTGGTGGGGTGATGTAGTGGTGGCTGGGCGCTCAGTTTGGGCAGTGGGCGGCTGTGGAGGGCTGCCCACGGGCGGGTGGTGCTCGGCGGCGGCGATGGCGCGGCGGGGTGTTCTGACGGCCGGGGGCTCGCGCGGGCGGTCGGGGCGGGGCTTTTATAGGGTCAGGAGGGGGCGCGGAGATGCCTGGGCGACGCGCGGGGCGGGGCACGGTAGCGGCGTGCACTGGGCGCGGCGGGCGGCGGCAGAACGCCGGCGCGGCGTGCGGCGAGCGGGCGCGGCGACTGGGCGGCCGCGATTGTGGCGTGGGCGCGAGGAGATAGTGCCGGGCGCGGAGTGGGGAGCAGCTGCTGCAGCGGCTCGGGCGGAGGGCAGGCGCGGCGACTGGTGGGGCGCGGGGGCCGGGGCGGCACGGCGGAGCGCGGAGACTGGCCGGGCGGGCGGCGGCCTGGGCGCGGCAGCGCACGCGCGGGCGGGGACTGGCCGCGCGGCGTCGGGGCGGGGCAAAGCCGGCCGTGGCGGGGTGGTGCGGCGGCCACTGGCCTGGCGCTTCGCGCCGGTCAGGCGACGCCGGCCACCTGGCGCGCGGCGGGCGGGCGAGCGCGCGCGGCGCGGCAGAGCAGAGGGGGGAAACGCAGGGACCGAAATGCAAAAATTCGAAAAAGTTCAGGGGGCTGGGTGCAAACAGGGCGTTTTCTCCTCTTTCTGATTTGAATTTCAAAAACTTTTGAACACGAAAGTTGCTCAAAATAAAAAGTTCTACAACTTTGGTTTCAGGCAGAATTTCATTTGGCTTATGGTTTTAAAGTTATTTTAAAAGTTTCAATTGTGTCCAAATGTGCCCAAATTTAATTTGAATTCCAACTGAACCCGTTTTAAATTCTTTCCACCCTCTCATTAGTTGGTTTAACACATGGAGTTAGGCTTATGTCATTGATTTTGGATTTGTAATTACCAGGGTTGTCACACGGGCGGAGCAAGAGCTCCGGCGAACATTCGTCGACGAGAGAGAGTGCGAAAGAGAGGGGAAAAGGGGTTGGGAGTGTTCTCACCACCTCGTGGAGCGTTTACGTGGGTTGAAGGCGGCGGAGAAGCAGCGGGACGGCGGGTCATCGGTGAAGGGTGGTTCGGGGCGGCGGTGTTCACACCGGCGAGGGATTGTAGGCGTGATGCATTGGCGCGGAGGGGAAGACGAGGCCGGTGACGGTGCAGGGTGGAAGAAGAGGGGCTGGGGTTCACGCGCTGGTTTTATAGGGGAGGAGAGGAGGCGGAACGGTGGTGGAAAGGATGGCGGCGGCTCACACGACGGCCGGGATTGACGCGGCGGAATTGCTGTGGTTGGTCGCGAAGGAAAGGGGCGGGTCGTCCGGGGAAGCGCGTGCCACGGCATTATGGGAGGCCAACGTCTAAAAATATGGAGACATTATCTCATGGGCACTCGTTGTAATATCTACACTGATCACAAGAGTCTCAAATATATCTTCACCCAAGCCGATCTGAATATGAGACAAAGAAGACGGCCATAATTAATCAAGGATTATGATCTCGAGGTGCACTATCACCCCGGCAAGGCCAATGTAGTCGCGGATGCACTCAGCCGCAAGGCCCATTGCCATTGCCTATCAGTGGAAGTCTATAATGAGACATTATGTTCGGAAATGAGGAAGCTAAGTTTGGAGATGATTTCCCAAGGCACTCTGAATCACATCTCAGTCGAGCCCACTCTTCACGACCAGATCATCATGGCACAACTACACGATGAAGGAGTTAAGATCATCAAACAAAAACTGTCTCCAGGAGAAGAGAAATACAAATGTTTCCGCCAGGACCATAAGGGAGTTCTATGGTTCGAAAGTCGCATAGTCGTCCCGAAGAATCATGAGCTCCGTAAGCAAATTCTGGATGAGGCACACCTTTCCAAATTTTCTATTCACCCCGGCAGTAACAAAATGTATCAAGACCTTAGGCAAAATTTCTGGTGGACTAGAATGAAAAGAGAAATCGCTAAATATGTCTCTGAATGCGACACCTGCCAGAGAGTAAAAGCCAGCCACTTGAAAGTAGCCGGTACACTTCAACCTTTCCCTATATCCTCATGGAAATGGGAGGACATAAGTATGGATTTCATTGTTGGATTGCCAAGTACAACACAGAAACATGATTCCATATGGGTTATCGTTGATAGGCTCACAAAGACGGCACATTTTCTTCCGGTACACACCACCTATACCGCCAAGAAATATGCTGAGATTTATCTCGATCGCATTGTTTGCCTACATGGAGTACCGAAGACTATTATTTCCGATCGTGGTACTCAGTTTGTAGCGCGCTTTTGGGAACACTTGCAAGCTTCTCTTGGTACTAAATTGATTCGAAGCTCAGCCTATCATCCTCAAACTGACGGACAAACTGAAAGAGTAAACCAAATTCTTGAAGACATGCTTAGAGCTTGCGTCATTCACTATGGCAAGAATTGGGACAAATGCCTATCCCTAGCAGAGTTCTCATATAACAATAGCTATCAAGCGAGTTTGAAAATGGCACCATTTGAGGCCTTATACGGATGAAGGTGTCGAACTCCTTTGAGTTGGTCACTGTTGGCGCTAAAATCAGCCGGATAGGAATCGGCCGATGGTCTTCAGCGTCGGACACACGACCCGGGAGAATCAGCTTAGCTCCTGTTTGGGTTATGGCCCTGGTGCGGTTCGCGCGCCGTGCCAGTCAATCTGACGTGTTGATTGACAAGGAAGTAAAGTATTAAATTCCAGGCGCTCCGATCGGCTGGAGTTCCGATCTGTCCTGAAGAGCGCGTCGGCGGCGAATCGGCCAATTTGCTGTAGAGATGATCGGCTATGGATCAGCCGATAATCGTGTAATAATTGTAAAGAAAACTGCTGGAGCGATCTAAACAATTACTACAGAGGCAACACTTGAAATAGATCTAATCGGCTGTGAGATGATAAATCGAAGAAGAACGATGACGAAGCCGATTACTCTAATCTGAAGCTGGATAACTGGTGATAATACTAGAATAACAGGTAAAACTTGCAATTCTAGTAAATATTGATAGCAGGTGAATAAATCCAAACGAAACCACAGCGATATGCCCGTAGTTAAGGCTCGGATATTACTCGATAAGCGGAACCTACCAATTGGCCGGAGATCAAGTTGATGCAGCCCTGCCAATCCGGATGAACTCGTGAAAGAAGAAAAGTATTGGCGAAGTCGCCAACTTGAAAGTAAATTGCTGAAAAAGTAGAAGTATTGTTGTTGATTGATGTGTTGATCTCTCCTTTTGCAAGACCCTGACGACTCCTATTTATACCCTAAGACATAGGACTCCTGGTCGATTACGACTTGTTACAACCTTATTTAAAAAATGGGAAAACTACTATATCTATAATAACTTTTAAAGGAAACGGACTCCCGCAGAATCTTCCGCCGCCGTCCCCTAATCCAATCAGGACTCTTTTCAATTGCTCCTTGACCGACTTAGCATTGCCCTGTTGACCAACTTTTGACCAGGACTCTCCGAAATAGTCCCATCCTGTTGGCGCAAGCTGTATCACCAATCGGCCGATTCCCAACTGTTACCTCAATCGGCCGATTCCTTATTGTAGCTTTTAGATCTGCCGCATCGGCCAACCTTCTCTTCCCGACGCTGATTTAACACGTGTCAAAATCTGGCGTCAACAGTCACAGACTGGAGAACGCAAAATATTTGGACCAGACTTGGTAATCGAGGCAGAAGAAAAAGTGAGAGTAATACAAGAAAACCTTAGAGCCGCACAATCCAGGCAAAAGAGCTATTTCGACAGAAGGAGAAAGCCATTGAAGTTTGAAGTTGGTGACCACGTCTACCTTCGAGTTTCACCAACCAAGGGTGTCCAACGATTCGGAGTCAAAGGAAAACTATCTCCCCGTTATGTTGGTCCCTACGAAGTCATCGAGAGCTGTGGACCAGTAGCCTATAGAATTCGACTGCCCCCTCAGCTTGCAGCCATCAATGTCTTTCACGTATCTCAACTCAAGAAGTGTGTCCGAGTCCCTACCGAGGTTGTCGAACAACAGGAAATCTTAGTAGAGCTCGACCTCTCATATGTTGAGTACCCTATCAAAATCATGGATCAAAAAGAAAGAAGCACTAGGAGGAAAGTGATTAAAATGTACAAAATTCAATGGAATCATCACACTGAGGAAGAAGCCACATGGGAAACTGAAAGTTTTCTAGACCAAAATTTCCCGGGTTTTCTCAACTCCACCGAAGGTACACACACTACCCACCCTAAGCTTATTGTCCGAATCTCGGGGCGAGATTCTTTTTAAGGGGGGAAGGCTGTAACACCTCAGGTGTTTAAATTACGAAATAAGCCTCTTTAGCTTTACACGGTGCATAAATAATTAAGAGAAGTTTCAACGAAATGAGTTTTTAAAATAACTTCTAAACTAGAACCCAAATAAACTTTGGCCTGAAACAAAACTTGTGTAACTTTTCATTTTGAACAACTTTTGTGTTGAAGGAATTTCGAGTTGCAACACAAAAATTTGAGAAACACTTGGATTTGCAAACCAGTCCCTGCCCTTTCTTCTATTTCGCTGCAGACCCTTCTTCTCCACCTTGCCCGACCCTCCGACGCGCAGCCGTTCGCCCGACCCTCCGATGCGCAGCCGTTCGCCTGACCCTCCAATGCGCAGCCGCTCGCCCGACCCTCGTGTCGCCCGACCCGTCCGTGTCGCCCGACCCTTTCACTCGCCCGACCCTACGTTCGCCCGACCCTCGGCTTCGCTGTGGCCCTCGCTTTGCCCGACCCTCGCCCGCCGCGCAGTCGCGGCAGGCCACTTGGCCGGCGATGCCTGACAGCGCTAGGCGCCAAGCCAATGCCTTGCCGCGCCCGCACGCGCGCCCGCACCCCACGCTCCTTCCCAGTCCGCGCACGCCACACGCGTGCCGGCGCCACGCGCCCCTGCTCGCCACCCGCCGCGCCCAATGGGCAAGTCGCGTCGTGCCCGTGTCTCCGCTGCGTCCCGCCAGTCGCCGCGCTCGCAGCCCGGCCGGACAGCTGCTGCAGCTCGTCGCCCAACCCCCGCGCCGCGTGATCTCCAGCTCCACACGCCAAAATCCTCAGCATCCAATCCCCTGCCCGCGCCCGCCGCACGCCGCGCCGGCTTTGTTCGCCGCCCATCGCGACCAGTCACGCGCCCCCATCGTGTCGCCCGCGCCCGCGCCTCGCAGTCCAGTCCCGCCCGTCCTCCCGCCTCTCTGCTGCCTACAAAAGGCCGCACTGAGTCCCCCTCGCGCGCCCAGACACCAGAACGCCGCCGCCGCCACCATTACCGCCGTCGTGCCCAGCTCACCGTTGAGCTCACCTCTCCAGCCACCCCTTGCCAGAGCTGAGTCTTCCACCACCACCACAGCACCCCACCGCAGCTCACTGCCCCACCCATCGTCGCCCAGAGCCGCCGGAGCATCGCCAGCGCCGCTCGCACCGCCGCCGCTCCTTGCTGCTCCATGGACAGCCCACGTCGAAGCTCCTCCGTCCAAGCCAAGCTTCGAAATGGGTTCCCCTCGACGCCGCGAAGCTCAGCGACCAGTCCACGCTCTCCCCTCCTCGCCGGAGCACCGTCGCCGACGCTCCGCCCCGCCGCCGCCCCTCTGCTCCGCGCCGACGAGCCACCTCCGGCCACCCCCAACCTCGACCAAGGCCATCCCGAGGTAGCTCTCACCTCCCTGGATCTCCCCGACCCTTTTCCCCTTGCCGCCGACGAGCCCCCTCACCGGAATCTGGCCGGCCGCCATGCCAGGGCGCCCAGGGACCCAATTGCTTCGATTGCAATCTTTAAAAGAGTCTGCATGCAAGTTTCCAAGGACCCCTCTGTAAAAGAAAGTTTTAACCCTAGATTCAAAAATAGTGAACTTGTAATATTCATGTAAAATTGTAGAAAAATCGTAAAAATACAAAATCAACTGTTCTGGAATCTTTAGATGAAAATCTACAACTTTTGTTACATGCGTTTCTTCAGTTGCTTGCTAAATATTCCTATAAATGAAATAGAAAGTTTAATAGACTTTAAATATACCCCTGGTTGTAGACAAAGTCTAAACCTGAAAATTTAACAGTGGATTAGTTCCTTGATTTGTAGGCCAGTGTAAAAATATTAGGCCAGAACCCTTCTCTAGCTAAACTTCTTAATAAAACTTGTTATGGCATGAACTAATAAAACTAATTTGTAACTGCTGTTATGTTTTGATTCATGTGGTGAAACTTTTTCAGAACTATTGTATTAAGGCCTAAAGACCACAGAAAAAGTGTAGAACCTTTTTCCTTTCTGTAACCTATTTATATAGTTTTGTGGTAGGAGAAATGCACTAATTCAAATAATTAGTTTCTGTGCTTGGAAAATGTTCAACTTTTTAATGTAGTACGCTTTAGAGTAGCTTTTGCTGTATAAAAAGTTTCATACACACAAACCCTGTAGCACATTCTGTAGAAATTAATCTTTATTAAACTAGGTGTACCTTGTCCTATTTATTATGCTTTGTATTTTGCACAAAAAAATCTGAAAAATGTACAGTAACACCTATATGTATAGATTAATCACCTGTTAAGTTTTTGATGTCAATACTTGCATGGGCTGTCCTGTATAAAAATAACTAAATTCTAGTAGTAGCCGTGTATTACCTTTTTCATAAATTTTCTGCTGCGTGAAAATGTCTGAAATTTTTGCAGTGCTTTTGTCTCTGCATAATGTGCTCTAAATAAAAATTTCATCACCAGAAGTTATCTAGATCTGTGTTTATGCTTAATCCATGCTTATGTACGAAAATTAAGTTTCCAATATAACACAACCCCTTCTTGTTTAATGAAGTTAATAGTTAAGTTATACTCTATTAACAATTTCCCAAAGAAATCTTAACTAAGTAACTTCCCAACAAAATCGATGTTTTGTGGATTGCACTTTGTCGTGAAAGAAAATAATCGTCTTTTACCATCACTATAACTTACACTTGTGCATTCATATAGAATCGACTACTCTCGCCGACGGAACGTACGTGCTGGTGCCCGCGTCCGAGAGTGAGCAGCGTGAAGCTCATGTAAATCTAACTGAAGCTCTCGAAGACCCGAGCCCAAGTTCGGACGAGCCCCAAGCTAGCTTTACCCAAGAAGGCAAGCCCCGGAGCATGAACCCTATTTTTCTAAACTTATGCAACTTATTACTCTATTCTACTTGTGCATTAAGTTTATAGGAGTTGAATGAAAACTTAGTCGCATGATCCTAGGTACCCCTGCTCTGAACACTAGATGTAAGGTTCGATAGAATGCTATGCTAATAGGACTCCGGTAAAAGTCGAGTGATTTCCTATCACTCGCGAGAATTTAGTAGGTTACCCGACAGACCAGTGGATTATTCCGTTTGAAGTGTGAGTTAGCCCTGATTGCCCTTGTGGTGATGGTTAGCGCGCTTGAGCCGGATTAATTCAGGCGGTTCTGCCACAGCCGTGAGATCTAGATCGGGCGGCAGGGTGAGGGTCGGGCGAATCGGACGCGGCTCTGCGGAGTAAGGGTCGGGCGATTCTGGTCCGTTGGATCAGGATTGGGCGGCAGGTTGTGGGTCGGGCGAATCGAACGCGGCGCTGGGCGGCAGCAGACAACGGTGTACACCGGAATCGGTGCTCCGGGACATGGATTGGCACGGGAAAGAGCCGAGGAGCGAGAGTGGGCGATGGGGAACTCTCCTAGGGGCTCAGGATGGATGTATTACGGCTGGAAGCATGCTCACCACAGCGGCGGGCGGAGCAAGAGCTCCGGCGAACATTCGTCGATGAGAGAGAGTGCGAAAGGTAGGGGAAAAGGGGCTGGGAGTGTTCTCACCACCTCGTGGAGCGTTTACGAGGGTTGAAGTCAGCGGAGAAGCAGCGGGACAGCGGGTCATCGGCGAAGGGCGGTTCGGGGCGGCGGCGTTCACACCGGCGAGGGATTGCAGGCGTGATGCGTTGGCGCGGAGGGGAAGATTAGGCCGGTGACGATGTGGGGCTGAAGAAGAGGGGTAGGGGTTCAGGCGCTGGTTTTATAGGGGAGGAGAGGAGGCGGAGCGGCCGGGGAAAGGATGGTGGCGGCTCACACGGCGGCCGGGATTGACGCGGCGGAATTGCTGTGGTCGCCCGCGAAGGAAAGGGGCGGGTCACCCGGGGAAGCGCGTGCCACGGCATTATGGCAGGCCAGCGTCGTGGGGAAGGAAGGAGGAGACACGGGTGATGGCGCGGGGGCGAACAGAATTCGGGGTGAAGAAGAAAAGGAAAGGGGAGGGAGGCGCGGACGACGGGCGATGGCGACCGACGCATCTGGTGTCGCGGCGGAAAGGAAAGAGAGAGGAGCCGGAGGAAGAAGGAAGGTGGGATGGGCGCAGGCGGCGAGATTCGCGGCGAGGTCTGGGGGGGAGAAAGGAAGGCGCCGGCGACGCAAGAAGGAAGGTGGGAGCGGGAGCAAGAAGATGGCGCTGACGGGTGGGCCCAGCATGTCGGTGAGAGAGAAGAGTGAACAGTGGTGAGGCGGGTTGGGCCGGCTGGGTTGGGCCGCGGGAAGAGAAAAAAAAGGAGAAGAGAGAGAGGTTTGGGCCGGGCTGGGAAGAAAAAGAGGAGGGGGTTCTGGGCTGGGCTGAAAGAGGGGTGTTGGCGCTAAAATCGGCCGGATAGGAATCGGCCGATGGGTCTTCAGCGTCGGACACACGACCCGGGAGAATCTGCTTAGCTCCTGTTCGGGTTATCGCCCTGGTGCGGTTCGTGCGGCGTGCCAGTCAATCTGACCTGTTGATTGACAAGGAAATAGAGTATTAAATTCCAGGCGCGTCGATCGGCTGGATTTGCGATCTGTCCTGAGGAGCGCGTCGGCGGCAAATCGGCCGATTTGCTGTAGAGATGATCGGCTATGGGTCAGCCGATGATCGTATAGTAATTGTAGAGAGAACTGCTGGAGCAATCTAAACAATTACTATAGAAGCAACACTTGAAACAGATGTAATCGGCTATATGGCGATGAATCAAAGGAGAACAATGACGAAGCCGATTACCCTGATCTCAAGCTGGATAACTGGTGATAATACTAGAATAACAGGTAAAACTTGCAATTCTAGTAAATATCGATAACTTGTGAATAAATCCAAACGAAACCACAGCGATGCGCCCGTAGTTAAAGCTCGGATATTACTCGATAAGCGGAACCTACCAATTGGCCGGAGATCAGGTTGATGCAGCCCTGCCAATCCGTACGAACTCGTGAAAGAAGAAAATATTGGCGAAGTCGCCGACTTGAAAGGTAAAGTACTGGTAAAAAGTAGAAGTGTTTTTGTTGATTGATGTTGGTTGTTTCTTCAAAACCCTAGCGACTCCTATTTATACCCTGAAACTAGGACTCCTGGTCGATTACGACTTGTTACAACCTTATTTAAAACAGGAAAACTACTATATCTATAATAACTTTAAAAAGGAAACGGACTCCCGCAGAATCTTCCGCCGCCGTTTCCTAATCCAGTCAGGGCCTCTTCAATTGCTTTCCGGCCAACTTAGCATGCCGTGTTGACCAGCTTTTGACTAGGATCTTCTGGAATAATCCTATCCTGTTGGCATAGGCTGCGCCACCAATCGGCCGATTTTCAACTGTTACCCCAATCGGCCGATTCCTTACTGTAGCTTTCAGATCCGCTTCGTCGGCCAATCTTCTCCTCCTGACGCCGATTTAATACGTGTCAAAATCTGGCGTCAACACATGCCCCCCAGTTTCGAAGTAAAATATAACTTTTTCGTCGAAACTCCCTCTTTAATCTTTTTTCTCCGAAACGGGTGCAGTAAAAATCTCCTTCCGTTCCGCGGCACAATGATTGCAATTTCCTCGACCCGAGCGCGCGAAACGACCGCTCCCCTGGAACTCGCGTAGACGGTGCGGTAAAAATACCATCTTTGCCCTTACCCCCTTATCTTTCTTAAGCACTGGTTTTCTCCGCCTCTCCTCCTCCACGAATCCAGCATCCTTTCTGCCGCATTACTGTTCATCTTCCTCCAAGTTCTTTCGATTTCCAAGCGCTCCCCCTTCTCCGGCGACCTTGTCCGCAGCTCGCTCCGACCCCCAATGGCGTCTCCGTCGGCGACCACCCCACCTACAGAGGCTCCATCGGCTGCTCTTTTGGTGGCGGCGGCCCAATCGGCGGCTTCTCCAGCGGCGTCATTGGCGACGAGGGCTTCCATCCTAGAGGTAAATGTCCGAAAAATCTTTTCTTTTCGCCTTGCTGCTTTAGTATTTTCCGGACCCTTTCTTAGTTTCTTCCCTTTTTTCCTCTCTTTTTAGGCCCTTAGGCACAGGATCACCATTCCCCTCTCAGAGTCACCTGACCTCATCTGTCTAGGCCCTATGGGGAGTCCTGATCCAACGGATCTAATCAGTTTAGAAACTCACAGAATCCCCTTTAAGCAGTCACCCATGGATTTAGATCACTGGGTAGGTGCATTCAGATCCTGGCCGAACGAAACACTCGGGTGGAGAGAGTGGTACCAGAGGGTAGCCGGGTCTTGGAAAGTCCAATGGGAAGAACTTAAAATCGGCCAGTGCATAGATCTGTCCCTGTCTCAGATGGAGAAGAACGAACCTTTGGTTATGGCAGCCTCTTACTTCTGGTCCGATGCACTTAACGCATTTCTTTTTGGACACGGACCCATGACCCCGACCTTGGCCGATGTCTTGCTGCTGACTGGCCTAGATGTCTCCTCCACCGATACCCCCTTTAATTACCTGTTCAAGCCATCTCATCGGCTAGACACCAAAGGAATCGGCGGGTGGAAAGGATACATCAGTAAGAACATGAAGACAGGAACAGTCTCACAAAGAGAGCACACCGCCTTCTTGATGATGTGGCTGGAGAAACACCTCTTCTGTGGCAGAGCGGCCGGTCCCTCTTCCAACACTCAAGCTCTGGTAGAGTCCCTTGCACAAGGATCGGCCGTCCCCCTGGGTAAACATTTGCTGGGATTGGCATACCACATGATGCATCAAATCAGCACCAAGCTGTCGAAAGGAGAGCCGATAGGGAATCCAGGCGGTCCCTGGTGGTTCATCACCCTCTGGCTCAATCTACACATGAGCAAGGTCTCTCAGCAGAGGATAGAGACAAAGACCTTTCCCAACATTGAGTCAGAGGAGAATCCATCGGTCCGTCGCCGCTGCAGATCTGTTGGAGAGGCGGTATCGGCCTTTCCTGGCTGCCAGTTCACCGCTACCCGGGTAGCCGAATATTTTAGATGCTTCTATAATGGACTTAGTGAGGAGATGATCACCTGGTATCCATATCAAACCGCGGAGCCGATTTTTGAATTGCCTATATGCTTCGACTTCTCCACCCACACATTTGACAGGGAGTTGATGGATGTCTTGATTAAGCCGGGAATTCTGCCGGCTAACTTCTTCTCGAGGAAGGACTCACCCACTTATGAGTTCTACTGCCCGTCAGCTGCAGCAAGACAACTAGGTTTTGGCCAATTGCCGATCCGAGTCTATTTCGCCGGCCAAGCAAAATTCAGAGACGGATTAATCTCTAGTCTCGACTACAGCCGATTGTGCGATTTAGTACCTGACTCCAGCACCATTGACTTGAACGGCTGGTCAGTTGCCTCTTTCGCCACCCAACAGTACAAATTATGGTGGGCAGAATGGAAGCAGCATCTTTTCTGTAAATCCCCATCAATTTACTGCAACATTCTGGACCCAGAGAACATCGACCCAAATGCTGCGGTATGTCCTTTTCTTTTCAGCCGATTTCAATGTTGCACTATCATCTTGCTATTAACTTATGTTTACCTCTTCAGTCTGAAAGCCATGCTCCCCCAACACGGAGCCGAAGCGGCCGGCCGATTGATAGCCATCATCAATACACAGTGCAGCCACTCATCGGCTTCCATGCTCCATCTATCAGAGATATCTCCACTGGCCGATCAAGACGAGCGCCCAAGAGACCAACACCAAAGATATCCAGCCGTCGAATGCGGGCTCGCATTGAATCGGCCGGTCAGACAACAATAGCATCGGCTGAAGTCTCTCGTATCGGATCGGCTAGCCAGATGGCAGCAGCATCGGCCGAGACCCCCCGTGTTGGATCGGCTGATCAGATGGGAGTGATGCGCACCGAGACCCCAGGTCCTTCACCTCCATCAGTCGTCGAGACGGCCGAACCCCAAGTCGCCGCCGAAGCCGGGGCTGCTGCAGCATGACTCTTAGTAGAAGCTGTCCAGGTAACTTTATTTATCTCATGTATTCCCCAAAAACCTTCTGCTGACATCAGTTTCATCCCTTTACTAGGCTGCACGAGTTGTCCCACCACAATCTCCACGGCTGTCGGCCACGTCTCAAGTAGCGGCTGAAACTATAGCAGCTCCTGTTGCTGAGGTAAATGATCTCTTACCCTGCATCCTTAATATTCAGGAAACTTAACCAATTCTGATGCAGGTTGACTTGGGTACGCCGATTGTAACTCCACAGCTGGAATCGGCCGGAGAACCCGCAGAGGCATGTCAAATTCTCCCTACCATCTTATCTCATTTTCCCATAGTATCCTCACGAGCATTTATATCTTTCTCAGGAAGCTGGCCCAAGCGGAGCACCAATAATGATCGAATCTTCTTCTTCTGGTGAACCTAGTGCATCAATCCCTAAAACAAGGGAAATACTTCCAACGGCGCAGGCAAGAGAGATTCGTTTCAAAGAGGTAACAATCTTACCATCAGAATCGGCCGATTTCCTTTCACTACTTGCTTACCCTTTGCTTCGTTCTCTTACAGGAGCAAGATTCTCCCAACAATAGTGTCTTTTCTTTTGCTGTCTCCTTGGCGGATGAAGAAGAAACTGCCTCACATGTGGTTCCACCGAGTTCTGCCTCCGACGACGTTCGCTCTAAGCTCGAGAGCATCCGTACTCTCCTCCAAGGTGACATCGGCCGACTGGTGAAAGATGCATCGCCGATCCGACAACTTTTCAATGAGGTCGTAGATCACATTCCGGAAGAAGTGTCGGAAGACTTGGGGTATGCTGCCTATATAGAGGGCATGCGGATTCCGGTCTCGCGGGCGCTGCGACGTATGGCCGATCACGCTCAGATGGCCAAAACTCAGGAGGAGGTTGACTCGTACAAGCACCAGGCCCAGGAAGTACATCATAAAATCAACTTCCTCGAGAACTGCCGTCCGGACATCGTTGGCACAATAGATCGGCTGAAACGGAGGAGAGCAGAACTAGCCAAGGAGATGGAACAGATAACCAAAGAGATAGCCGCTGAAGAGAAGAAGCTCCAAGAACTCCCAACCATGATCAGCGAGCTAAAGCAAAAAAGACAACATCTGGCCTGTGAAGCAATAAGACTCCGTCGCCGCGTGTCAGAAGTGTCAGGATCGGTCGAAAGTGATCAGAGGATAGTAGAATCGGCCGATCAAATCAGACGACGAGCGATTGTAGCCATAGATACTTTCCTTGGGCTGTAAACAATATGTTAAACATTGTTGTTCCTTAATGCCACCGCGCCAATTTGGTTTTGAACTGCTTCATGTAATCTGTAATTTCCACCTTAACAGTGAATCCCAATATCTCTTTCACCGGATGTGTAGCCAGCAAACCGATGAGAAGTCGGTCATGTTAACTCGACATATTTTCTTTTTGTGCTCAGAATCCCCATTGGTACCAACGTACGTCGGCCTTGATCTGATGCTATCTCTTAAATCTCCGATCTCTAATGAATTGGCTGACGTGAACCCATGCCTCAGCTTCTCATCCTTTCGAACGAGCTGAATCCTCAGAGCCGACTGCTTGGATCGGCTGTAGACCGAAATCGGACACTTTCAGGAAGTTCGTGTCCCAAGTCCTGCCAGATATACATTTGACGTGTTCGCAGCTCCACTGTTGTGTGTCGGCCGCTGCAACGCTGTAAACAGAATCGGCAGCTACTATCTCTGTACTGTCGCCGACCCATTGCACAAGGCATTGATGCATAGTAGATGGGACACAGCAGTTTGCATGTATCCAGTCGCGACCGAGCAGCATATTATAGGACCCTTTGCCATTAATGACGAAAAAAGTAGTGGGGAGGGTCTTACTGCCGATGGTGAGGTCGACGCAGAATGCCCCGCGGGCAGGCGACACGTTGCCTTCGAAATCTTTCAGCATCATGTCCGTCTTGGTGAGGTCGTCATCGCCCTTGCCCAGTTTGCGGGACATGGCATACGGCATGATGTTGACTGCCGCGCCTCCATCTATCAGTAGTCTAGTGACGGGTCTTCCGTTGACATAGCCCTTGAGAAACAGCGCTTTGAGGTGCTGTCATTTTTTCTTCCTCTGGCTTTTCAAACATAGCCGTCACCGGCTCTAATACCAGTTGTGCCATTTGCTCTTCCTCTGTATTTATCACTTTGTCCCGATCGCTTGGCGCCATGAACTCCATCGGCAGTATGAAAACCATATCGATCTTGGCCGCCGATTCTTGGCTGTTTGCTTCCTGATCATTCTTCTTTGGGCGCCAAATTCGAGACCTCACATTCCTTCTCTCTGGCACTTGTCTCCGTTCTTCTTCTTGATGCTCCCACTGGCGTAGGCGTTGGATCCTCCGCTTTTCGGATCTGGATAAGCCGTCAGGACACCACTTGGGATTCGCTAGTTTGGCCGGTGGTTTAGCGTGTCCCCAATCTGGTTCCCTTCCTAGGGGATCTTCGTCTGACACCCTATCATCGGCCATCTCTTCCAGCCGATCGTGCGCGCTGATCCTGCCCCCCAGTCCATCTTGCTGGCCGATCTTGCTTTTTGACCTACCGTACTGGTCAACTCTGCCCCCCAGCCGATCATGCACCGAAACGCGCCGTTCTTCGCGCCGATTTCTGTTGATCGGCTCTAATCCACTGTCCCTAGAGTGTGGCTTCGGGCGATCGTTGCGGTTTGATCCGTTGCACTCCGGACAGTTATCGGCAGAGGGCAGTCTGATGTCGTTCTCCAAGCAGTGGATGAAGAAGGGACACTGCCAGTGATCTTCACGACGGCGTATCATCTCTTCTTGGTGTTGCGATTGTTCTTGCCGACGCCGATATTTACTGAGTAGAAATCGGGAGGTGACAGGCCTGTGTGGTCGTTCTGGTCCTCGCCTGTTCCTTCCGATTTCTTCCGTCGTGATCTGCCTCCTGGGATCGACAACGCCGTCTTTTCTTGCCGATTCTGACGTCAGCACCCTGGTTTGACTTGATTCTTCTCCAGCATTGACCGTGTTGGCCGGGAAGGGGTGCTGGTCTATCTTCATCGGCATTGCTGATTTGGTTGGAGTTTCAAATCTGAGCCGCCCCTGTTCAATGGCCGATTGTATCTGCTGACGGAAGACTTTACATTCATTGGTGTCATGAGAAGTAGCGTTGTGCCACTTGCAGTACTTCATCTTCTTCAGCTGATCGGCCGTAGGGATGGTGTGATGTTGCGACAGCTTGATCTGTCCCTCCTGAAGCAGTAGATCAAAAATTTTATCGGCCTTGGACGTGTCAAAGCCGAATGTCTCTGGCTCCTTCTTGCCAAAGGGGCAGGATATTGGCTTTTTCCCTTTTACCCATTCCGCCAGGCCGATTTCTTCCTCCGCGTCAGATTCAGATCCCTCCAAGTACGCCACTTTCTTCTGGAAGCTCCTCCGCTGTTCAAGTGGTCGGATCTCCTGCCCTGACAATAGGTGGACGATTTGACTCAGGCTCTCAAACTCTTGGGCGGCATACCTCTCTCTGATTTGCGGCAAGAGACCTTGGAAAGCGATATCGGCCAACTGTGCATCGGTTAGAGCGAGACTGTAGCACTTGTTCTTGATTTCTCTGAACCTCTGCATGTATCCTGTCACCGGCTCATCGCTTCTTTGCCTGAGGCTGGTTAAGTCCGAAATCTTCATCTCGTGTACCCCTGCATAGAAGTACTTGTGGAATTGTTTCTCCAGATCGGCCCACGTGACGATAGAATTTGGCGGTAAAGTGGTGAACCACTGGAAGGCCGATCCGGATAGAGATGATGAAAATAACCGTACCCTCAGAGCGTCTTGTGAGGCAGCTTCACCGCACTGGATGATGAATCTGTTGATGTGTTCCACAGTGGATGTGTCATCCGTCCCTGAGAACTTGGTGAAATCAGGAACCTTGTAGCGGTGTGGGAACGGCAACGAGTCATAGGCCGATGGATACGGCGTCTTGTAAGTATAAGTTTGAACTTTCGGCTTCTGCCCAAACTGATCTTGAATTACTTCTGCTATTCTTGCCGTCCAATCCACGTGCTGCTGATGAACAGTTGTTCGCGGCGCGGGCACGTGTTGAAGGGCTGATTCGGCCAGGTGATGAATCGGCGAAGTTTGCTGAACGGCCGATAACTGCTGGCGAAACGCGTCCGCACCCCCTTCGTACGTTGCTGCTGGCGCCGCGCCTCTGAATGCCTCCACAGTGCTTGCCCCCCTGCCGATCTCTGGTAAAATCGGCTGGTACTGAGAGACCACCGGCTGGACGGCCGATTGGTATGGCACCTGGAACGGATAAGTGCCATGCCCGTTCGCTGGCTCGGGAAAATGCGTCATGGCTGATGCCCCCCTGCCGATTTCTGGTAAAATAGGCTGGTACTGGGAGACCGTTGGCCGGGCGGCCGATTGGTACGGCACCTGGAACGGGTAAGTGCGATGCCCGTCTGCTGGCTCGGGTAAATACGTCGTGGCTGATGCCCCCCAAGGCACTGAGCTTGTAGGCGGTGTTTGCACAGAAGCCATTTGAACGGGTTGAAGCGGCGCTCGCGATGGGAGACATGGTGCACCGCTGTATCTTGGAGACGCCGGAAGTGGTGGAGAGCTGTATCCTTCGCGCTGCGTCAATATCGGTTGAGAAGCCGATTGGGATGTGTAGGGTAAGCTTCTGGCCGGCAGGGTAGTTGGAGGGGCATGTGCCGGTCCCTGATAACCTTGAACGGCTCCGCTGGCCAGAGAGTTGACGACGGCGTTGTACACCGTGTTGCTCATCACCGAGGATTGGTCAATGAACGCTTGATACACGGACTGTTGAATCATCTCTGACATCTTGCCCGAGTCTTCAGCAATGGTGATGTGGCGGGCTGCTGGAATAGGAGCTTTCTTAACTGCTTCCCCGCTTCTGGTACGACTGAACGATTGGAGGTACATCTTCTTATAATCTTCTAGATATTTGGCCAATTCCTCCCTCTGGTCGTCCTTGAGATCAGCTTCTGTGACCCCGATGATGTTGCTGTCAGAGATTTCTGCGTTGTTCGACATATCAGGTCTTGGATGGTCCCACCGGGCGTGCCAAAAGTGTGTTGGCGCTAAAATCGACCGGATAGGAATCGGCCGATGGGTCTTCAGTGTCGGACACACGACCCGGGAGAATCTGCTTAGCTCCTGTTCGGGTTATCGCCCTGGTGCGGTTCGCGCGGCGTGCCAGTCAATCTGACCTAATGATTGACAAGGAAATAGAGTATTAAATTCCAGGCACGTCGATCGGCTGGATTTCTGATCTGTCCTGAGGAGCGCGTCGACGGCAAATCGGCCGATTTGCTGTAGAGATGATCGGCTATGGGTCAGCCGATGATCGTATAGTAATTGTAGAGAGAACTGCTGGAGCAATCTAAACAATTACTATAGAAGCAACACTTGAAACAGATCTAATCGGCTATATGGCGATGAATCGAAGGAGAACAATGACGAAGCCGATTACCCTGATCTCAAGCTGGATAACTGGTGATAATACTAGAATAACAGGTAAAACTTGCAATTCTAGTAAATATCGATAACTTGTGAATAAATCCAAACGAAACCACAGCGATGCGCCCGTAGTTAAAGCTCGGATATTACTCGATAAGCGGAACCTACCAATTGGCCAGAGATCAGGTTGATGCAGCCCTGCCAATCCGTACGAACTCGTGAAAGAAGAAAATATTGGCGAAGTCGCCGACTTGAAAGGTAAAGTACTGGTAAAAAGTAGAAGTGTTTTTGTTGATTGATGTTGGTTGTTTCTTCAAAACCCTAGCGACTCCTATTTATACCCTGAAACTAGGACTCCTGGTCGATTACGACTTGTTACAACCTTATTTAAAACAGGAAAACTACTATATCTATAATAACTTTAAAAAGGAAATGGACTCCCGCAGAATCTTCCGCCGCCGTTTCCTAATCCAGTCAGGGCCTCTTCAATTTCTTTCCGGCCGACTTAGCATGCCGTGTTGACCAGCTTTTGACTAGGATCTTCTGGAATAATCCTATCCTGTTGGCATAGGCTGCGCCACCAATCGGCCGATTTTCAACTGTTACCCCAATCGGCCGATTCCTTACTGTAGCTTTCAGATCCGCTTCGTCGGCCAATCTTCTCCTCCTGACGCCGATTTAATACGTGTCAAAATCTGGCGTCAACAAGGGGAATGAGAGAGAGAAAGATGGGATGAGCCAAAAGAGATAGGGAAGAGAGAAAAAAGATTTTATTGTAGTTTTTGGGTATTTTTATTTTGCAAACTCAAACACACTAACAAACAAAATCCAATGCAACGACATGAATGCAACATACATAAAACCATTTTTATTTAATTCAGAAAGACAATTATTTATTTTTCCTATACTAAATTCTCTGTAAAGAAAATAAATGTTGAAATTTTTATATAATTATGAGAAAATCATTGCTTTATTATTATTATTTTTCTAATCTCATCCTGAAATCCAATAATTTTAGGGTGTGACACTTTAGGATCGACTTTCAGGCAATGCTTGATCAACTCCTTGGGCACCCCTGGCATATCCGCTGGTTTCCAAGTGAATATGTCATGGTTGGCCCTAAGGAAGCTGACGAGCGCGCTTTCCTATTTGTCGCCTAAGCCGCCTCTAATCAGAGCAATCTTTGATGGGTCGCCCTCTTGCAGCTGGATGGTCTTAATGCCAATGTCGCTGGGGTTAGGTTTAACCCTCGACTAGCTTGGTCGTTGGTTGTAGATCTCCATCTCTGTGTTGGTCAGCTTCAGCGCGGCCGCGAGTACTTCTGCAGATGTCTCTAGCACGCGCGAAGTCGTGGCGTACTCAATCGCCTCCTGGTCGCAGTCGTATGACTTCTTCAGGTCGCCACGGAGTGTGAGTACGCCTGTCTTGCCGACCATCTTGAGTAGTAGGTACACGTAGTGGGGCATGACCATGAATTTGGCTAGTGCTGGCCAGCCAAAAATGGCATGATACGACGAGTTGAAATCCGCCACCTCGAACTTGATGTACTCGGTGCGGTAGTTGTCTTTTTTCCCGAAGGTGACTGGTAGTACCACTAACCCGAGTGGTGTAGCCGCGTTGCCCGAGACGATGCCGTAGAAAGGAGCTTTGCTGGGAGTGAGCATCTTTGAGATGTCTAGTCCCATCTTCTTGAGAGTACTCGTGAAGAGCAGGTTGAGGCCGCTTCCGCCGTTAATGAGTACTCTGGTGAGCTGTGGGCCCACCATGACAGGGTCTAAGACGAGCGGGAATTTTCCCGGCTCGGAGAAGCTGGTCCATTGATCATCCCTGGAAAATGAGACCTTGTCGTGGCTGGCTCCACAGAGAGTATTTCGCACAGGGTGAGCTTCTGCGTGCGCTTGAAGGGGAATCCGCCGTCTCCACCGAAGATGACGTTGACAACATTTTTTGGATCCTGGAAGTCTTGAGCCCCCGACTTGTCACCTCCTTCTTCGTCATCCTCCTTGTCCTTTCGCTTTCCTGCTTGGGGGAGGGGTGGAGCATTAAGTGATTTTCGGATGGTGACGCACTCGAAGAGCGTGTGCCGCGACTTCGGGTGTATCGGGCATTGTTTATGCAAGACTTGCTCGTAGTCCGAGTGGTCGTTCCCCGACTTCTTGCTGTACGGGTTTGGCATGACAGCCGCGACTTCATGGTCTGGCTTGCGCTTTCGGGGGTTCCCTGAGTGGTTCCGCTGGCTTTTGTCGAAGTGCCATTGCCGTTGCCTTGTTTGTCGTGGTTGCGCTTGGGGAAGCAGTCGTTTTCCTCATCCTCCTGGTCAGCCCACCTTGCCATCATCTCACACAGCTCCACGGCAGTAGTCGGGCGGTTGCACCCGAAGTCGTGGTATGTGTTCTTCGAGAAGAGGTCGTGTTGGAAGCAACAGATGACTTCCTCATCGGTGATGTTGGTGATGGTGGCGCGCGTCTCAAAGAAACGCCGTGCGTAAGACCTCAGGGTCTCGTTCATCTCACTTCTCCTGGGACAAGTCATGGCGATTGCCTGCCCTGATCATGGATCCCTAGAAGTTGTTGATGAAGGCCCGCTTGAGGTCCTCCAATGAGTCGATGGAGTTTGGCTTGAGCCTCTCAAGCCACGTGAGGGGTGCGGGCTCTAGAGCCACCGGGAAGTGGAGAGCTTTTGTAGAGTTGGATCCCCCTGAAACTTCAATGCCGACGTAGTAGCAACGAAGCCACTGGCATGGGTCCTGCTTACCGTCGTACTTGGGGATTCTAACTGGTTTGAAGTCCTTGGGGTAGGACTTGTCGGTGATGCTGGTGGTGAAGGCGGGGAAACGGTCGCTGTCGTCATCATCGTGGTACCTGCTGGAGCGGTCCCTTCTCCTTGCATCAATAACAAGCCACGCGTCACGACCCTCGTTGATTTTCTGCCTGAGGTCAACTGTGGGAGCATCATGGAGGTTGGCCTCGACTGGATTTTGGCCGTGGTTGTCAGACCCGGGTACACGGGACTGTACACGTGGCATACTTTTCCTAAGATACGGGATGGGACATGGCCCACGCCCTACATCTGTTGTGACTACTCGTAATGCAGTAGGATTGCTTGTACACTAGTTAGACTAGTCGGACTCGGCAGGAGACTACCCAAGAAGTACTCTCATAGGACTTCTTGCCTTGTACCCGATTAGGATTCCCATGTAAACCTGTCCCCCGGACTATATAAGGGCGGACAGGCACCCCCTCAGGGACAATCACCATCAAAGGCAATACTAACCACACAGGACGTAGGGTATTACGCTCCCAGCGGCCCGAACCTGTCTAAAACCCTGTGTATCTTTGCACCTTCAAGTTACTGATCTTGGCGACACCCAACCAACCAAATTCACCACCTCGGGTGTATCCCTCGGTGAGCATGGCGGTAAAACACCAACAGTGGTGCCTTGCACCACACTGGTTTCGAGGGGGTTGTTGTACTTCTTGTTCATTGTTGCCATGTGCGGATGGGTGGCCGTCATTGCGCTGGCGATTGTCGTTCCTCCAACTCCCGTGGCCTCCTCCAGGGGTGGGACTGACTAGTGCGGTATCACCGTGTTGCTCAGACCTCGAGAGCTTATTCCGAGTGGAAGACACTGGATGTTGACCATCGAGTTGCACGAGCGCGTGCTGGGTCAAGTACTGCAACCTTTGTATCTGAGGATTAGATGGGAGTTGTTGAGCTAAGAGTGTTGCTTCTACGATGGCGCCAATCGGTGTACGGTACTCGCGATCCGCGACTACTGCAAAGGCGTTGTTGAGATCCCTTGGTTCGCGGACGCGGTTCTGCGCGTTGCGCCTGCGTGGAGCGCGCTTGGCATTCTATGCCCGCCGGATCCTCCGGTGCTCCTCGTCTTCAACTTGAGGAGCGTCTGCTGTGGGCTCGTCGGCTGAGACGTCTGCGAGTTGTTCGTTGTCGTAATGGGTGCCCAGGTCATCTTCTTCCGCGTTGTGAAGGGAAGCCATGCAAACTTGTTGATCCAGCGTGTGGTTAGCCCAGAGGCTGTACTTGAGTAGCTCTGTGCTACTCTCTCTACTCTCTCCTTCTTCCACGATAGGAGAAAGAGGTCTACCCTCTTGGCAGGGTAGTTCCTGTGTGAAGGCCACATGGCAAGATTCGTAATCGAGTAGTTCAGAGGGCTCAAAGCCCTTCCAGTACACGAAACGTCCTTGCGGCGTTGATGTGATGGTTAAACCCAGAAAGCTACCCGAAAAGGTTTCAGTGTGGCCATCGGGTTGCGAGTGGTTTTTGAGGGTAGGGGCCGCCCGACGGGTGGTGGCTCCCTCGTCTCCGAGTCCTTTTCGGATCAGGCTTAGAGATGTAGTACCGCACGTGGAGTACTCTTCGTCGGAATCCGAGTAGGTGTCGAAAACGGGGGCCTCCCGGCCAGCGATGGTACTCACGTCCTTGATTTGGAGCAGCAGATCCAAATCCTCCTCCAAGTCGGAAAGGGACTTGGATCGTGAGGTGTTGTCAGATCAGTTTGGATCCGATACGAGTAGATCTGGTGCGTCATGTGTGGAAGTCGAGTTGAAAAAGGACGTCTTTTCGATCTGTTGGGCCAGATCGGGAAGCAGCGTGTCGTCGAGGTTGTCGATAAAGTCATCTAGATCGCTGCTTGGGGTCAATGAAGTGGCCTCCGGCTCCTTGGACTTGGCAGGGTGGCTGTTGAAGCCACCGAAACCATTGGCGACACAGATCCAGGAGCCGAAGATGAAAATCGTGCCCTCATCGAGCACAACGCTGGTGAAGTTGAACGATGCCATCGAGTTCTCCGGTGAATCTTCGATGAGCCCCCCTACCTGGCGCACCAGCTGTCGGTGTTTTACTGCCACACCCACTGAGGGATACCCTCGAGGTGGTGAGTTTGTAGGTAGGGTGTCTCAAAGATCAGGAACTCGAAGGTGCAAAGGAACACAAGGTTTTAGAAAGGTTCGGGCCACTAAGAGTGTAATACCCTACGTCCTGTATGGTTTGTATTGCCTTTGATGATGATTGTCCCTGAGGGGGTCCCTGTCCGCCCTTATATAGTCTGGGGGACAGGTTTACATGGAAGTCCTAGTTGGGTACGAGTCTAGGAGTCCTACCCGAGTATTTCTCAGACAGCCTCCTACCATGTCCGACTAGTTTCACTACTGTACGAGTAATCCTACTGCATTACGAGTAGTTACAAAAAATGAAGGGCGTGGGCCATGTCCCATCCCATATCCTAGGAGAAGTGTCCCACATGGACAGTCCCGTGTGCCCGGGTCTGACAACCACCAGTCCACTCGGCTACTTTATGGACCTCCTACCTCAACTACCTGAACGGGGAGGATTACGATAGATGGACAGGACTTTCACCACCTGCCGCCTACCTCAACTAACCATGATGTTCACCCGCCACACCTTCTTCTTCTTCTTCTTTGATTTTGGAAGTGGGTATCGGGTCATCAGATGTGAGCCATGGCTCCGCCCACAACCCGTTTCCTTCATGGTCTTGATGAATTAGGTACGTCTGTCCTTCCTTTGTTTCGAACCTGAACATCATCTTTTTGCCCATAATGTGGAGGTGAATCTTTCCCGCCCCGACATCGATCCTGGCCTGGACATCTCTTAGGAATGGTCGCCCGAGAATGAGCGATATTCCTAAGTCACCCTCCATGTCAAGAACCATGAACTCCGCATGGATGAAAGAATCCTTGAATCGTACTAAGAGGTTCTCTACTATTCCCTTGGGGTATCGGATCGTCGAGTCGGCAAGCTGCTCACACATGCAGGTTGGGGAAAGAGCAGGATAACCAAGATTTTCAAATGTCACCTTAGGCATTATGTTAACACTCGCTCCAAGATTGCAGAGGGCTTGCTCGAAGTGGCAATCGTAGATCGAGCAACTGATCACTGGATATCCCGGATCTTCTATCCTTGGTGCTGCAATCTGCCTTGTCGGTCTCTTCTGGAGCGTTTGAGCTTCTCTGCATAGTTAGTGAAAGATATACCTTATGATGCCCTACCCCATTGGGTGGTCACCGCATTAACACTTTCCAGGGAGGCTTTGGGTTGCCCCAGAATCTTATCTAAACATACAGCTCATACTATACACTATTACACACACATGATTATCCTTAGCTCTAGGCTCCCAGGCACTACCAGGAGAACCGCACAAGACAGGCAGAGGAGCCACCAGTCTACTCGGCAACTTTATGGAACTCCTACCGCAACTACCCGAACGGGGAGCATTACGATGGACGGATAGGCCTGTCACCACCTACCGCCTACCTCAACTAACCATGAGGTAGAGCCGCATCTGGCAACACTAATTAACCCAGACACCATGTCTACATTAAAGAGTGATACTCTAGTATCCCGCGCGGAGCCCCTACCCTTTGGATGGATAGACATCATACTTGAGCAAATGTAAGAATACCATAACCAATGTCGTGGCACTAGATTTACTCATCTAATCATGCAAGGCATAAGGTACAAGTATAAACTAATCATAGCATACATGTCTGACACCGCAGAATATAAACTATGCGAATATATAAATCTAGAAGATAACTCTATTAAGGAGATGAAGAGCAAAACCTATACCGAACACTCCTAGGCAACCTCGGGAACCCGAAGAAGAGCTACTTCAACTAAACTCCACTATCCTAAGGACTAAGCAAGAGAGGTACTTGAGAGAGAGCAACTTGAGGTGTGTCTTTATTTGGAGCCCCTCCCTTCTATCGGTGTTTTACCGCCACTCCCACCGAGGGATACCCCCGAGGTGGTGAGTTTGTAGGTAGGGTGTCGCCGAGATTAGGAACTTGAAGGTGCAAGGAACACAAAGTTTAGACAGGTTCGGGCCGCCGAGAGCGTTATACCCTACGTCCTGTGTGGTTTGTATTACCTTAGGTGTTCATCGGGGTGATGTTCTATTTGGAGGGGGTCCCTGCCCGCCCTTATATAGTCTGGGGGGATAGGGTTACATGGAAGTCCTAGTCGGATATGAGCCCAGGAGTCCTACCCGAGTACTTTTCAGGTAGTTTCCTTCTGTTCCAACTAGTTCTACTACTGTTCGAGTAGCCCTACTACGATACGAGTAGTTACAACAGATGTAGGATGTGGGCCATGCCCCATCCCTTATCCTAGGAAATGTACGCTATGTGCACAGTGTCAGTATTTTACCACCACGCCTACCGAGGGATACCCCCGAGGTGGTGAGTTTTTAGGTAGGGTGTTGCCGAGATCAGGAACCCGAAGGTTCAAGGAACATAAAGTTTAGACAGGTTTGGGCCACCGAGAGCGTAATACCCTACATCCTGGGTGGTTTGTATTGCCTTAGGTGGTGATCTGGTGATCTATTGTTATGAGGGGGTCCCTGCCCGCCCTTATATAGGATTACATGGGTTTCTTTGTCAGATACAAGCTCAGGAGTCCTACCTGAGTAGTAATCGGGTACTTTCCTTTTGTTCTAACTAGTTTTACTACTGTATGAGTAGTTCTACTATGCTACGAGTAGTTAGAACAGGTGTAAGGCGTTGGCAATGTACCACCCCTTATCCTGTAAGATGTAGGCCATGTGCGCAGTCCCGTGGGCCCGGGTCTGACAAGCCCCCGAGCTCTTCGTAGTCGAGTATTGCAGGCTTCCGAGTACTTCTGAAGGCGCCTTCGAGTTCTCCCAAACTCCATCTTGAAGGTGTCTTCCGAGTACTTCCTTGGCTACATCCAGACTGTGAGGTGCTCATGGGCCAAGTAGTTGTCAAGTCTTCTTTTATATGGGGTGAGATTGAACTTGCACTCCATATGGAGTAGCCCCCAAGCCTTAGGTTGACTCGTAGAATCAGGCTGGGGGTCAATTTAGTCTTGATTCTTCCGTCCTTATCTTCTAAAAGATTTGAAAAATAAGTTGTTGGTGACACGTGTCCGTGTAGCCTCCAAGCCTTGAATCCAAATCCTCAAGGTTTTGAATAAAAGATCCAAAGAATCGTGGCATGCAATATATGATGGCAAAAATTTGATGGTTAAGATGGGCAAATTGGTTCAGAAATTTGAAAAACCACTTTTTTCGGGTTGAATCCCTGAAAAAATGGTTAAACAAATAACTTCTCCAAAAAGCACCCTAATTTACCGCTCAAATCAAACCTTGTTCGCTGAAAGCCATGTCGGACCTAGCCCCCGAGCCTGGGAGCTAGATGAGTCACACAAGACACACCTAGTAGTCGGTGGCACTAGCCCCCGAGCCTAGGCATTGGCCAAGCTGCTGCTGGATCTTGAACTGTCGATGAAGCCAACTAGTCGGGGTCGATTCCAACTAGTTTGGTAGGCGAGACGAGTAGTCGAAGTAGCCGACGATGCGTAAAACTAGTCGACGACTAATAAACGCAGTGTTATGCGAACGAGGCCCGTTCAGTAAACTGCATGTAGTACCAGTCGTGAACCAGTAAAATGGAGTAGTACTGGAAGTGTGGGAGTGAAGCCCCTTCAGTAACATAGAATACTAGTCGAGAACTAGTAATCTGAACATTACTGGAAGTATGGGAGCTAGACCCCTTCAGTAAACTTGCACGTAGTACTAGTCGTGAACCCGTAAATGGATTAGTACTTGAAGTATGGGAGTGAAGCCCCTTCAGTAACATGGAATACTAGTCGGAAACTAGTAGTCCGATCGTTACTGGAAGTATGGGAGCGAGGCCCCTTCAGTAACATAGAATACTAGTTGGAAACTAGTAGTCTGGGCGTTACTAGAAGTATGGGAGGGAGGCCCCTTCAGTAAACTTGCACGCAGTACCAGTCGTGAACCAGTAGAATGGAGTAGTGCTGGAAGTATGGGAGTGAGGCCCCTTCATTAACATAGAATACTAGTCGGAAACAACTAGTCTGAGTGTTACTGGAAGTATGGGAGCGAGGCCCCTTTAGTAACATAGAATACTAGTCGGAAACTAGTAATCTGAGCATTACTAGAAGTATGGAAGCGAGGCCCCTTCAGTAAACTTGCACATAGTACCAATCGTGAACCAGTAGAACATAGTAGTACTGGAAGTATGGGAGCGAGGTCCCTTTAGTAACATAGAATACTAGACAGAAACTAGTGGTCTGAGCATTACTAGAAGTATGGGAGCGAGTCTCCTTCAGTAACATAGAATACTAGTCGGAAACTAGTAATCTGAGCGTTACTGAAAGTATGGGAGTGAGGCCCCTTCAGTAAGCTTGCACGTAGTACCAGTCGTGAACCAGTAGAACGGAGTAGTACTGGAAGTATGGGAGCGAGGCCCCTTCATTTACATAGAATACTAGTCGAAAACTAGTAGTTTGGGCGTTACTGGAAGTATGGGAGTGAGACCCCTTCAGTAAACTTGGACGTAATACCATCGTGAACCAGTAGAATGGAGTAGTACTAGAATGTTGATCTCCAGTCGCCTACCGAAGACGATTCCTTGGGCAGGCCATGAGAATTCACATGTTGCCATGCGAAAATGTCACTGTTGGCCCGAAGGAAGTGAAGATGAGGTCCTTCACGTGGGCTTGATCAGTTCCTTGGTCGGGCCGTGATAGGTTGTTGTTGCCATGCGAAGATGTCTTGGTTGGCTAAGGATGAAAACATCATAGATGCTCGATATTCCACGAGTTTGGGACCTCCCGGCCATCAGGGTACTGTAAGCGATACGACCCTGGTTCTGTAACCTTGTGCATGATGAAAGGTTCCTCCCATCGCGAATTAAGCTTGTGCAGCCCGATTTCGTCGTGGATGCGGCGAAGGACCATATCTCTAATGTTGAAAGATCGTCGTTGAACGTTCCGGTCGTGGTAACGACGGACGCCTTGTAAGTAGCGGGCCGACTGGAGCAAAACATTGCATCGGAATTCTTCTGCTGAGTCGAGTTTGAGATGTCTGGCATCATCAGCCTCGCCTTCTTCGTACATCTCCAGTCGAGGACATTGCCACATGACATCAGCCGGTAGTATAGCTTCAGACCCATAGACGAGAAAGAAAGGTGACTGTCCTGTGGCTTTGCTTGGTTGTGTGCGAAGCCCCCACATTACTAATGAGATCTCATTGATCCACTTGCCACCCTTTTTGCTATTCTCGTCGTAGAGTCTTTTCTTCAAGCCATCAAGAATCAAGCCGTTGGTGCGCTCAACTTGGCCGTTTGCTCGTGGGTGAATCACTGAAACATACTCGACCTCAATGGCACTATGTTCATAGAAATCTCAAAACTGATGCGAGTGGAAATTGGATCCTAGGTCCGTGATGATAGTGTTGGGGAAGCCAAATCGGTGCAAGATGTCGCATATGAAGCTAACCACTTGATCTACAGAGAGCTTTGTAATTGGCTTGTACTTGATCCACTTCTTAAACTTGTCGATGGCTACCAACACGTGACTAAAAACCACCTGGCACAGTTGTCAAAGGCCCTATCATGTCCAGGCCCCAGCCTGCAAACGGCCATGAAGGAGGTATGGTGATAAGGTTGTGGGCCGGGACATGGCGCTGCTTGCTGAAGAACTGGCAGTTTGTGCACCGGCTAACGAGTGCTTTGGCATCTGCCAAAGCAGTCGGCCAGTAGAACCCGGATCTGAAAGCTTTGTCGACTAGTGTGCGAGAAGTAGCATGGTTCCCGCACACTCCTTCGTGAATCTCCTAGAGTATCTCTTTGCCTTTCTTTGTGAATCTCCCAGAGTATCGCCTGGTGTATGCCTGGTGCTGATCCACGCTTGTATAAGTTGTCCCCGACTAGAGCGTACCCTTTGCTGCGCCTTAGGATGCGTGTGGACTCAACGCTTTTTGGGTTGATACCGGGAGGTAGTTTGTTCTCCTTGATGTAGTCGAGAAACGTCACCTGCCACTCGACCTTGATCATCAAGACCTCTCGGTCAGGTTCCGTTGGACCCTAAGTGATGGTGCTTGGATCTGGTGTCTTGATGGATGGGTGATGCAACTCGTGGACGAAAACTCCCGGTGGGACGTTGGCTTGATCAAAACCCAGTTTCGAGAGCACATCTGTCAGTGTTTTACCGCCACGCCCACCGAGGGATACACCCGAGGTGGTGAATTTGGTTGGTTGGGTGTCGCCGAGATCAGGAACTCGAAGGTGCAAAGGAACACAGGGTTTTAGATAGGTTCGGGCCGCTGGGAGCATAATACCCTACGTCCTGTGTGGTTTGTATTGCCTTTCATGGTGATTGTCCCCGAGGGGGTGTCTGTCCGCCCTTATATAGTCCGGGAGACATGTTTACATGGGAATCCTAATCAGGTACAAGGCAAGGAGTCCTATCCGAGTACTTCTCGGGTAGTCTCCTGTCGAGTCCAACTAGTCTAACTATTGTACAAGCAATCCTACTGCATTACGAGTATTCACAAGAGATGTAGGGCGTGGGTCATGTCCCATCCCGTATCTTAGGAAAAGTATGCCACGTGTACAGTCCCATGTACCCGGGTCTGACAAGCCCCCGAGTTCTTCGTAGCCGAGTACTTGCAAACATCTGAGTGCTTCTGAGGGCATCTTCGAGTTCTCTGCGAACCTCATCTTGAAGGTGTCCTCCGAGTTCTTTCCTGGCTGCATCGAGGTTGTGAGATGCTCATGCCCCGAGTAGTTGTCCAGTCTTCTTTTATATGGGGTGCGATTAAACTCGCACTCCATATGGAGTAGCCTCCGAGCCTTAGGTTGACTCATAGAATCAGGCTGAGGGTCAATTTAAACTTGAATGTTCTATCTTTGTCTTCCAGCAGATTTGAAAAACAAATCGATGGTGACACATGTCCCGCAGCCCCCGAGCCTTGAATCCAAATCCCCAAGTTTTGGAATCTAGGATCCAAAGAGTCGTGGCATGCAATATGGTAAAAATTTGATGGTAAACATGGGCAAATTGGTGTAGTAAATTTGAAAACCTCTCTTTTCGGGATAAGTTCCCTAAAAAGATGGTGAAACAAATAACATCCCCAACAAGCACCCAAAATTACCGCTCAAACCAAACTTAGTAACCGAGCCAATGACCAAACAAATCCTCTGAGTAATAAATTTAACAAACCCCTTATTTTGGAATAAAGTCCCTGAAATAATGGTTAACAAACATACACCCAAGATGGAAGGGTGATGCAACTCGTGAACGAATACTCCAGGTGGGACGTTAGCACGATCAGAACCCAATTTGGAGAGCACGCCGCGCCCACATTGTTGTCGCGAACCACATGATGAATCTCCAGCCCCGAGAACTTTTTCTCGAGCTTGCGTATTTCCATGACATAGGCATCCATGGTGTCCTTGTTGATGTCCCATTCCTTATTGACTTGTTGAACCACCAGTAAGGAGTCTCCATAGACTAGTAGTCCCTTGATGCCGAGGGAGATTGCCAAGCGTAGGCCATGCAACAGTGCCTCGTTCTCGGCCTCGTTTTTGGAGACCTCGATCAATATTTGAAACACGTACTTGAGCTGATCTCCCCTCGGGCTAATGAAAAGTACTCCCGCACAATCGCCACCGAGCTTGAGTGAACCGTCAAAGTACATGACCCAATGCTCTGGCTGGTTGGTTGGGGCTTCCACTTGGTTTTCTCGCCACTCAACCATGAAATCGACTAGTGCTTGTGATTTGATGGTTGTCCGGGGCTTGAAGTCGAGTGTGAGGGCTCCCAGCTCCACCGCCCACTTGGAGATGCGTCCGGTAGCGTCCCGATTGTGGAGGATATCCGCGAATGGGAAGTCGGAGACCACCAGGATATTGTATGCATCGAAGTAGTGGCGAAGCTTCCTGGAAGTGATGAGGATACCGTAAAGAATTTTTTGAATCGTCAGGTAATAGACCTTAGATTCTAAGAGGACTTCAGTGATGAAGTAAACTTGTCGCTGCACCCCGAAGGCGTGGCCTTCTTCCTATCGTTCCACCACGATTGCTGTGCTGATGACGTGAGTAGTCACGGTGATGTAGAGCAGCAGGTTCTCGCCTGGTTGGGGAGCCGTCAGGATGGGTGGCGACTGCAAGTGATGTTTGAGGTCTTGTAGCGCCTTGTTTGCTTCCTCGGTCCACTTGAACTTGTCGTGGTGCTTGAGCAACTTGAAGAAGGGTAGTCCCCTTTCTCCAAGTTGGGAGATGAAGCGGTTCAGAGCTGCCATGCAGCCAGTGAGCTTCTGGACGTCTTTGACTGTCTTTGGGGCATCCATGGCTGTGATGGCATTAATCTTCTCTGAATTGGCTTCAATCCCACGGTGGCTGACGATGAACCCGAGTAGTTTGCCCTGAGGGATGCCAAAGACGCACTTTGTCGGGTTGAGCTTCCATCGGAACCGTCGCAAGCTATTGAAGGTCTCCTCGAGGTCAGTGATGAACTCATCGTGGGATCTGGTCTTGATGACCACATCATCCACGTAAGCCTCAATGTTGCGGTGAAGTTGATTTGCGAGGCACAATTGGATGGCCCGTTGATAAGTGGCTCCTGCATTCTTCAACCCAAAGGACATTGTAGTATAAGCGTAAGCTCTAAAGGGGGTGATGAATACCATTTTGCTATGATCTTCCTCCTTGAGAGCTATATGATGATAGCCCGAGTAGCAGTCGAGGAAGGAGAGCAAAACGCAACCAGCCGTGGAGTCGATGACCTGATCGATGCCTGGGAGCGCGAAGGGGTCCTTCGGGCAATGTTTATTGTGATTAGTATAATCCACACACATCCTCCATTCATTATTATTATTTTTGAGTACAAGTACAGGGTTAGCTAGCAACTTTGGGTGGTAAACTTCTTTAATAAAGCCAGCCGCGAATAGTTTTGCTAACTCTTTCTTGATAGCCTCCCTCTTATCGGGGGAAAAACGACGCAGTCGTTGCTTCTTCGGAGTGGCCTTTAGGGTCGACGTTTCGGCAATGCTCGATCAACTCCTTGGGCACCACTGGCATATCCGCTGGTTTCCACGCGAATATCTCGCGGTTAGCCCTAAGGAAATTGACGAGCGCGCTTTCCTATTTGTCACCTAGGCTGCCCCCGATCAGAGCAGTCTTGGACGAGTCGCCTTCCTACACCTGGATGGTCTTGATGCCGATGTCGCTGAGGTTAGGCTTAACCCTCAACTGGCTTGGCCGCTGGTTGGAGATCTCCATCTCTGTGTTGGTCAGCTTCAGCGCGGCCGCGAGTACTTCTGCAGATGGCTCTGGCACGCGTGAAGTCGTTGCGTACTTGATCGCCTCCTAGTTGCCACGGAGTGTGAGGACGCCTGTTTTGCCCAGCATCTTGAGTAGTAGGTACACGTAGTGGGGCACAACCATGAGTTTGGCTAGTGCCGGCCTCCCAAGAATGGCGTGGTACAACGAGTCAAAATCCGCCACCTCGAACTTGATGTACTCGGTGCGGTAGTTGTCTTTGGTCCCTAAGGTGACTGGCAGGACCACTGATCTGAGTGGTGTAGCCGCGTTGCCTGGGACAATCCCGTAGAAGGGAGCCTTGCTGGGGGTGAGCATTGTTGAAATGTCCAGTCCCATCTTCTTGAGGGTACTCGCGAAGAGCAGATTGAGTCCGCTTCCACCGTCAATGAGTACTCGGGTAAGCTGCGAGCCCGCCACGACAGGATCTAGGATGAGCGGGAACTTTCCCGGCTCGAAGAAGCTGGTCCATTGATCCTCCCTGGAGAAGGAAATCGGGACCTCGCTGTATCTCAAGGGCCTTGTCGTGGCTGGTTCCACAGAGAGAATTTCGCGCAGGGTTAGCTTCTGCGCGTGCTTGGTTGGGAATCCACCATCTCCACCGAAGATAACATTGACGACGTTCTTCGGATCCTGGAAATTTTGGGCTCCCGACTTGTCACCTCCTTCTTCATCGTCCTCCTTGTCCTTTCACTTTCCGACTTGATGGAGGGGTGGAGCATTGAGTGATTTGCGGATGGTGACGCACTCAAAGAGCGTGTGATGCGACTTCAGGTGAATCGAGCATTGCTTATGCAGGACTTGCTTGTATTCTGACTGGTTGTTCCCTGACTTCTTGGCGCGCAGGTTGCGCTTGACAGCCGTGACTTCATGGTCTGGCTTGCACTTTCGGGGGTTTCCCGAGTGGTTCCGCTGGATTTTGTCGAAGTGGCCGTTGCCGTTTACTTGTTTGTCGTGGTTTCGCTTGGGGAAACGGCCGTTTTCCTCATCCTCCTGGTCAGCTCATCTAGCCATCATGTCACGCAGCTCCACGGCAGTAGTCGGGCGGTTGCGCCCGAAGTCGTGGTACGTGTTCTTCGAGAAGAGGCTGTGTTAGAAATAGCGGATGACATCTTCATCGGTGATGTTGGCGATGGTGGTGCGCATCTCAAAGAAACGCCGTGTGTAAGACCTCAGGGTCTCGTTCATCACCTGCTCCACCTGGGACAAGTCGTGACGCGTGCCTGCCGTGATCATGGACCCCTAGAAGTTGTTGATGAAGGCCCGCTTGAGGTCCTCCCACGAGTAGATGGAGTTTGGCTTGAGGCTTTCAAGCCACATGAGGGGTGCGGGTTTTAGGGCCACCGGGAAGTGGAGTGCTTTCGTAGAGTTGGAGCCCCCAGAAACTTCAATAGCGATAGAATAGCAATGAAGCCACTGGCGTGGGTCTTGCTTACCGTCATATTTTGGGATTCCAACTGGTTTGAAGTCCTTGGGGTAGGACTTGTCAGTAATGTTCGCGGTGAAGGCGGGGAAGCGGTCGCTGTCATCGTTGTCATAGTGCCAGCCGGTACGGTCCTTCCTCCTCGCATCAATGACGAGCCACGTGTCGCGGCCCTCATTGATCTTCTGCCTGAGGTCGATCGTGGGAGCATCCTGGAGGTTGGTTGCGACTGGATCTTGGCGTGGTGCCTTGCCCCACGCTGGTTGCGAGGGGGTTGTTGTACTTCTTGTTCATTGTTGCCATGCGCATACGGGTGACCCTCATTGCGCTGATGGTCGTCGTTCCTCCGACTCCCTTGGCCTACTACGGGAGTGCGACTGACCAGCGCGGTATCCCCGGGTTGCTCAAACCTCGAGAGCTATTTCCAAGTGGAAGACACTGGATGTTGCCCATCAAGTTGCACGAGCACGCGCTGGGTCAAGTACTGCAACCTTTGGATCTGGGGGTTAGATGGGAGTTGTTGGGCCAAGAGTGGTGCCTCTGCAATTGCGCCAATCGGGGTACGGTACTCGCGATCCGCGACTGCTGCGAAGGCGTTGGTGAGATCCCTTGGTCCACGAGCACGGTTTTGCGCGTTGCGCTTGCGTTGAGCGCGCTTGGCATTCTTTGCCCACCGGATCCTCCGGTGCTCCTCGTCTTCATCTTGAGGAGCGTCTGCTGTGGGCTCATCGACTGAGATGTCCGCGAGTTGTTCGTTGTCGTACTGGGTGCCCAACTCGTCTTCTTACACGTTGCAAAGGGAGGCCATGCAGACTTGTCGATCCGGCGAGTGGTTAGCCCTAAGACCATAGTCGAGTAGCTCTGTGCTACTCTCACCTTCTTCCACGATGGGCGAGAGAGGTCTACCCTCTTGGAAGGGTAGTTCTTGGGTGAAGGCCACAAGGCGAGATTCGTAGTTGAGTAGTTGGGAGGGATCAAAATCCTTCCAGTACACGAAACGTCCGTGTGGCATTGATGTAATCGTTAAACCCAGATGGCTGCCCGAAAAGAATTCAGGGTGGTCATCAGGTTGCGACTAGTTTTGAAGGGCGGGGGCCGCCCGACGGGTGGTGACTCCCTCACCTACGAGTCCTTTTCGGATCTGGTTTAGAGATATAGTCTCGCACGAGGAGTACTCTGTATCGGAGTCTGAATAGAAGTCGGGAACATGGGCCTCCCGGCTAGCGGTGGCACCCACGTCCCCGATTTGGAGCAGCAGATCCAAATCCTCATCCAAGTCGGAGAGGGATTTGGATCGTGGGCTCTTTGTAGATCGGTTTGAATCTGAGTCGAGTAGATCTGTTGCGTCTCGAGTTGAAGTTGTTTTGAAAACGGACGTCGTTTCAATCTGCTGAGCTAGATCCGGAAGCAGCGTGTCATCGAGGTTGTCGATGAAGTCATCCAGATTGCTGCTTGCGGTTGATGAAGTAGCCTCCAGCTGCTTGGAGTTGGCTAGGTGGCTGTTGAAGCCACCCAAACCATCGACGATGCAGATCCAAGAGCCGAAGATGAAAGTCGTGCAACTCGTGGACGAAAACTCCCGGTGGGACGTTGGCTTGATCAAAACCCAGTTTCGAGAGCACATTTGTCGGTGTTTTACCGCCACGCGCACCGAGGGATACCCCCGAGGTGGTGAATTTGGTTGGTTGGGTGTCGCCGAGATCAGGAACTCGAAGGTGCAAAGGAACAAAGGGTTTTAGACAGGTTCGGGCCGCTGGGAGTGTAATACCCTACGTCATGTGTGGTTTGTATTGCCTTTCATGGTGATTGTCCCCGAGGGGGTGCCTGTCCGCCCTTATATAGTCCCGAGGACAGGTTTACATGGGAATCCTAATTGGGTACAAAGCAAGGAGTCCTATCCAAGTACTTCTCGGGTAGTCTCCTGCCGAGTCCGACTAGTCTAAGTACTGTACAAGCAATCCTACTGCATTACGAGTAGTCACAACAGATGTAGGGTGTGCGCCATGTCCCATCCCGTATCTTAGGAAAAGTATGCCACGTGTACAGTCCTGTGTACCCGGGTCTGACAACATCCTCTCCCACATTATTGTCGCTAACCACAAGATGAATTTCCAGCCCCGAGAACTTGTTCTCGAGCTTGCGTATTTCCGCGACGTACGCGTCCATGGTGTCTTTGTTGACATCCCACTCTTTGTTGACTTGTTGGAGCACCAGCAAGGAGTCGTCGTAGACAAGTAGTCGCTTGATGCCTAGATAGATTGCCAGGCGTAGCCTGTTCAATAGTGCCTCGTACTCGGCTTCATTGTTTTAGACCTCAAATAGTATTTGACACACATACTTGAGTTGTTCTCCTTTTAGACTAATGAAGAGTACTCCCGCGTGTGGCAGAACTGCCCAAATTAATCCGGCTTAAGTGCGCTAACCATCACCATAGAGGCAATCCGGGCTAACACAGACTTAAAACGGAGTAAAACGACAGTCTGTTGGGTAGCATCCCAATACAACTACTGGAATTTCGATCGAAACAATGCATACATACAACCCACACGAAGGTGAGCCTAGAGATTACAACAATCCACAATTTTTCACATCACAGAGTTCAACATGAATTATTATTACAAACCAAGTTCGAATTCATTTATAAACAAGAACTTTCAGAGTTTAATAGTGCAGCAGAAAATAAATGGTAGTTCTAACGACGATACAAGATATGATGATGAAGCCCGTACATGACATCATTCAGCCTTATAATCGTTGGCCGGGGATGCATCCCATTCCACCGACCAACTAGAAGGAAGAGTACATGACCAAGTCAAACTAGCAACCATGTCCTCAAAGATCTCACCTGAAAACAAAGCCACAAGCAAGGCTGAGTATACTAATACTCAGCAAGGCTTACCCGACTAGTGGTATATACTTAGCCGACTCCTAGACATGCAAGGCTTTTGGCTGAGGGTTGTTTTTGCCAAAAAGCATCTAAGAGTGAGTCCTTGCTTTCAACTTTTTAGCATCAAGTTCTAGTTGATTAACCATTCTAGATAAGCAACTGTCCAAATCACGCATGGTGGAAATAATTAATTGAGTATCCAACCAGATTAATCATCGTCATTGTTCCTCTTCTTACTCTATGTGGTAAAAGGGTCAAGCAGTCTCAATGGCCGCAAGAAATGGACGATTCGAATCGAATTTCTTAACCTTGCAAGGTGAAACCTAAACACACGTCACGTGGTTACTCATAGAGTCACACATGCAACTTTTCCCCCTTTTTTCCGGGTTGTGGATCAGGGCCACCCCCCTCGAGTTCAGAGGTCTAAGAACCACGGAACGAAGCCGGGCCATGGCTGTTCTTGCACTCACCATGTGCCCATGGGAACGAAGTCTAGAGGGTGAGGATAAAGTCCACTCGCCGGTCCAATCAAGTACTTAAGCTTACCGATTACCATATTCTCAGCATGTGGTCAGTACGTTCAAAAACTTAACCACCACTACCACACACCGCGATGTTGACGCCAGATTTTGACACGTGTTGAATCGGCGTCAGGAGGAGAGGTTGGCCGATGCGGCGGATCTAAAGGCTACAGTAAAGAATCGGCCGATTGAGGTTACAGTTGGGAATCGGCCGATTGGCAATGCAACTTGCGCCAACAGATTGGAACCACAACAGAGGATCCCGGTCAAAAGTGGCCTGATGTTGGTCAACGGAGCGATGCTGATTCGGTCAAGAAGCAATGGAAAAAGTCCTGATTGGATTAGGAGACGGCGGCGGAAGATTCTGTGGGAGTCCGTTTCATTTTAAAGATATTATAGATATAGTAGTTTTGCTGTCTAAAAATAAGATTATAACAAGTCGTAATCGACCAGGAGTCCTGGTTTTAGGGTATAAATAGGAGTCGCCAGGGCTTTGTAAAAAATCAACACATCAATCAACAAAAACACTTCTACTTTTTCCTAGTACTTTACTTTCAAGTCGGCGACTTCGCCAATACTTTTTCTTCTTGCAAGAGTTCGTACGGATTTGCGGGGCTGCATCAACTTGATCTCCGGCCAATTGGTAGGTTCCGCTTATCGAGTAACATCCGAGCTTTAACTACGGGCGCATCGCTGTGGTTTTGTTTGGATTTATTCACCAGTTATCAATATTTACTAGAATTATAGGTTTTACCTGTTGTTCTAGTATTATCACCAGTTATCCAGCTTGAGATTAGAGTTATCGGCTTTGTTATCGTTCTTCCTCGTTCATCGTCATATAGCCGATTAGATCTATTTTGAAGTGTTGCATCTGTAATAATTGTTTAGATCGCTCCAGTAGTTTTCTTTGCAATTATTACGTGATTATCGGCTAATCCATAGCTGGTCATCTTCACAGCAAATCGGCCGATTCGCCGATACGCTCTTCGGGACAGATCGGAACTCCAGCCGATCGGGGACGCCCGGAATTTAATACTCTTATTTCCTTGTCAATCAACAGGTCAGATTGACTGGCACGCCGCACGAACCGCACCAGTGCAAATAACCCGAACAGGAGCTAAGCAGATTCTCCCGGATCGTGTGTCCAACGCTGAAGACCATCGGCCGATTCCTTGGCTGATTTTAGCGCCAACACACTTTTGGCACGCCCGGGACCAACTTCAAGATCCAGTATTTCAAAGAACGCGGAAGTTTCCGAAAGCAACATCATTGAGGTCACAGAAGCGGATCTAAAAGATGACCAGAAGGAAGAATTAGCTAAACATCTAGAAGATTACAAGAGGATGTATCTGCAGTCGTTCAGTCGTACCAGAAGCGGGGAGACAGTCAAGAAAGCTCCTCTTCCAGTTCCCCGCCATATCACCATTGCTGAGGATTCAGGCAAGATGTTCGATATGATCCAACAGTCCGTCTACCAGGCGTTCATCGACCAATCCTCGGTGATGACCAATACGGTGTATAACGTCGTCATCAGCTCTCTGGCTAGTGGAGCAGTTCAAGGATATCAGGGGCCAGTGTATGTCCCGCCGATTGCACTTCCAGCCAAAAGCTCACCAGTCACGTCCCATTCGGCTCCTCAGCCGATGTCGACGCAACGCGAGGGACACAACACTCCGTTGCCTCCAGCGTCTCCAAGGTATAGCGGTGCACCATGTTTCCCACCACAAGCACCGCTTCAACCTGTCCAGATTGATTCTGTGCAATCGCTGCCCACAAACTCAGTACCCTGGGGGGCATCATCGACGATGGCTTTTCCTGATCTATCAACCGGACATAGGAGCTATCCAATCCAGGCGCCGTTCCAATCGGCCGTCTGGCCGACGGTCCCTCGGTATCAACCAGTCCCGTCAGAAATCGCCAGGGGGGCAGGCGCTGTAGAGGCACTCCAAAGCACGGCGCCGGTGACGATGTACGACGGGGCGGCGGATTCACTTCGCCATCAACTGTCAACTGCTCAGACGGCCATAATGCAACAGAATTCGCCGCATGCTTCGATCCATCACCCGGCCGCACCGCCGCCAATCCTCCAACATATGCCGGTACCTCGAACGGTCGTCCATCAGCAGTAGGTGGACTGGAGGGCAAGAATAGCAGAGTTAATTCAGGACCAGTTTGGGTTGAAGCCGAAAGTGCAGACTTATACATACAAGACGCCATACCCATCGGCCTACGACCTGCTGCCGTTTCCTCACCGATACAAGGTTCCTGATTTTACCATGTTTTCGGGGCTGGACGACACATCTACCGTGGAGCATATTAACAGATTCATCATCCAGTGCGGAGAAGCCGCCACACAAGATGCTCTGAGGGTGCGTCTGTTTTCATCATCTCTGTCTGGATCGGCCTTCTAGTGGTTCACCACTTTGCCACACAATTCCATTGTTACTTGGGCCAATCTGGAAAAGCAGTTTCATAAGTACTTCTACGCGGGAGTACATGAGATGAAGCTCTCAGATTCGACCAGACTCAGGCAGAGGAGCGATGAACCGGTTACTGGATACATACAGAGGTTCAGAGAAGTCAGGAACAAATGCTATAGTCTGGCTCTGACCGATGCCCAGTTGGCCGATATTGCTTTCCAAGGCCTCCTACCGCAAATCAAGGAAAGGTATACTTCACAAGAATTTGAAAGCCTAAGCCAGATCGTTCACCGATTGGCAGGACAGGAAATCCGTCCGTTTGAGCAGCGGAGAAATTTCTAGAAGAAAGTGGCATATCTAGAAGGGTCTGAATTGGATGGAGAAGAAGAAATCGGCCTAGCAGAGTGGGTGAAAGGCAAAAAGCCAATATCGTGCCCTTTCAGAAAGAAAGAACCAGAGACATTCGACTTTGACACATCAAAAGCCGATAAGATTTTCGACTTATTACTCCAGGAAGGGCAGATGAAACTATCTCAGTACCATACCATCCCTTCGGCCGATCAGCTCAAGAAGATGAAGTACTGCAAGTGGCACAACGCCACGTCTCATGACACGAATGAATGCAGGATCTTTCGATAGCAGATACAATCGGCCATCGAGCAGGGAAGGCTCAAGTTTGAAACCCCGGCCAAACCGGCAAAGCCGATGAAGATAGACCAGCATCCTTTCCCGGCCAACATGGTTGACACGGGAAGAAATTCACTTCAAACCAAGGTGCTGACGTCGGAATCGGCAAGATGGAGAGGCGCCGTAGATCCCAGGAAGCAGGTCACGGCGGATGAGGTCAAAGGGAAAAGGCGGGCTGAAGACAAGGGCGAAGGATCAGAACGATCGCGCAGACCCGTCACCTCCCAATTCTTGCTCAGCAAATATCAGCGGCAGCAGGAACAGTCAAGGTACCACGATGAGATGATACGCCGACATGAGGATCATTGGCGATGTCCTTTTTTCATCCATTGTTGGGAAAATGATCTCCGATTGTCGTCAGCTGATAACTGTCCCGAATGCAACAGGTTGAGCCGTAATGATCGCCCGTTCAAAAGATCACGCTCCAGAGACAGAGGATCAGAGTCGATCAGAAGAAATCGGCGTGAACAAGAAGGACAGCACCTTTCAGTGCATGATCGACTGGTGGGCAGAGTTGACCAGTATCACCGGTCGAAAGGCAGGATCAACAAACAGGATCGACTAGGGGGCAGAATCAGCATGCACGATCGGCTGGAAGAGATGGCTGATGACAGGGTGTCAGATGAAAACCCCCTGGGAAGGAAGCCAGATTGGGAGCACGCCAGATCATCGGCTGTGACACCCGGTTTAAGGACAAAATCGAATGCATAACCATATGTATGCCAGGATCAAGTTCCATACATATAGTGACATCATCAGTGAATAACAGCAACAGTATCACATAAAGAAAAATAAATAAGGACTTACAAGACTATCAGAGATATGCGCTTAACATGGAAACGAAGGCTCCACACTTCACAGGCAGACGACTGGGGGTTGCGTACGCCTAGAACTCTTCATCATCTTCAGTAGACTTCACACCTTTTTCTTCTGAGCAGCAGTTAGCAAGGGTGAGTACACTTATGGTTGGTACTCAGCAAGACCACAGGAAATAACCAGAGTAACGATTTATATCCATCTTTAAGTTTATTAATCATGTGAGGGTCCAGGCCGCTCTTGACCGTGAGCACGGCTGATATATCAGTTTTGGACACTCTGCAGAGGTTGTACACTTTCACCACAAGTCGCGTAAAAGTTCAAAAGAACTTTGGACCCAACCATGCTGTGCTAGCTAGGCACAATACCACACTTCCAAGGTGTGATTGCATAGGGACGCTACGAGGCCTTTACAAAGATTCCCTGATAAGAAGTAGTCTGCTAGAGTTTCGGTAGCGGCGTGGTCCATAAACCTCCCTAATGGTCAGCACCTTAGCGAAGGCTGCTACCCCAAGAGGACCGGGCTATGACCCCTATCACCGACCCCCTCCTTGCCCTTTCGGTAAGACCGCCTCAAACTAGAGTCTCTAATTAATTAGCCAAGACCAGAGCCATATAGTTCTCATGGTTGTACTGTTTTCCTGGGTGGTTCTCCACGTTCCAATTACTACATGGTATTCTTGCAAATAAGCATAGATAGAAGGATGGTTAGGGTCACTTGCCTTTTTCCAACGAAAAGCTACACTTATTGCTCTTCAGCTCTTGCTTACTTGAAAACCTTGATCTTCAAGCTTCAATAGCGATCATTCTATTCGAAGCAAACATCGAGCACAAACATACAAAACAACAAACAGATAAGTACAGCTAAGAACAATACACCAATCACAAAACAAAAGCTTTTAAAAGAGCGTGCTAAAGGATAAGGCTCGCTGCTACAAGGGCACAAGAAACACGAAAAACGGAGCTAGGGTTGAAAAGACACAGCTATCGGAATTTTGGTATTATAAAAGAAACAAAAGAACTATGAGGTTTATTTATTTTATTTGGAAAACAAATGTAAAAGATATTCAAAACAAAATATCCTTGATTATAATTAACTAATATTATATGTTTATTTATAAAAGCGGAGTGGAACTTAGTCATATTTTATTTATGATTGTCTATGTACAAATTACACTAATTAACAATTAATTAGAAAGAAAACTTGTGAGAGCATCTAAACGTATAACTTTATATTGGGTGTTCAACTAAACAAATTATACTTAGAACACATTTGAGTTGGTATTAATTGAATTGACATTAGTTATGAAAAACCGGAGGTAAAGACCTAGGTAGATTTTAATTAGAAAAACTAGGTGAGAGAACTTTAATTAAATTAAATCTATTTTTTTTAATTTAAAAACAGGAACTAAGGCTCAACGACACGACTAAACGGTAGCTTAGGCTTTAGAAGACTTAACGCAACGAGAACGAGTCGGAACGGAGCTAAAACGACGAAGGTAGGGCTAAAACAAGACTCCAGGGACTTGTCTGCGAAGAAACTGAACTTCTAGGGGAAGAAATCAGGGGCTAAAACATAATTAAACCTTAAACAGAGGGTCGGGGTGCAAAACTATAGGACATGGACGGCGGGTACTAATTCTGGAAAGGTCAGGGGTCGGGACAGAAAAAGAAAGGGCTCAACTCTAATTATTTTTCTACTAATCTGGACTGCGGGTTGATTTCTGGAAAACCTAGGGATCTTTCTGCAAGAGTTCCAGGGACGACTAGGGTCGGACAAATCTGGTCCGTTGGATCAGAATCGGGCGGTGGGGTAAGGGTCGGGCGAATCGGCGGAGTAAGGGTCGGGCGAAGCTGCGGAGTAAGGGTCAGGCGAAGCGGCGGAGTAAGGGTCAGGCGAAGCGACGGAGTAAGGGTCGGGCGAATCGGCGGAGTAAGGGTCGGCGGAGGCAAGCGAGTGCAGCGGCGGACAGCCAGAGTTCACCGAATCCGGTGTTCCGTGACTCGGTTCAGGCTGGGATTGTGCCGGGGAGAGAGAGGGTGACACGGAGAAGGTGGGGGTGGTCACGGGACGGCCGTGCAGCGGCTGTAGACTGGCAGCCACGGCGGCGGTCGGAACCAGATCTCCGGCGAGGAATTGGGTTTGCAGCGGGGCAAGAGAGAGAGGGGAAACTTCGCGGAGCTCTGGCGAGGGTAGAAGACGGCGGAGAAGCTGCGGAACGGCGAGTCGACGGAGAGTCGGCGATGCGGGACGGCGGCGTTCCTCCGGTGTGCAGCTTCTAGCGGCGGGCGACGACGTTGTGTAGAGGAAAGGGTTTGAGCTTGGCCCTGGTTGCAAAGCGGGGCTTCGGTGGGATTTATAGGGGCGGTTTGGCTGGGACTAGGAAGGCGGCGGCGCGGAATCGATCAGGACTCGGGGTAAGGCAGGAAGAAGAAAGAAAAAGAAGGGGCGTGAACGACGGCGCGGGGTCGATCCGGACTCTGGGTAAGGAAGGAAGAAGAAAGAAGGCGCCGACAGGTGGGTCCCAACTGTCGGTGGAAGAAAGGGTCGGTGAGCGAATCGGCCGCTGAGTTGGGCCGCGAGAAAAAGAGAAGAAGGAGAAGAGAAGAATTGGGCTGGCTGAAAGAAAAGAAAGAGAGAAAGATGGGGTGAGTCAAAAGAGATAGAGAAAAGAGAGGAAAATATTTTAGGGTAGTTTTTCGGTATTTTTATTTCCAAAACATAAACACGCAAACAAACAAAAACTAATGCAACGACATGAATGCAACAAACATAAAACCATTTTATTTAATTCTGAAAGACAATTATTTATTTTTCCTATATTAGATTTTCTGTAAAGAAAATAAATGTTGAAATTTTTATAATGATGAGAAAATCATTGCCTTATTATTATTATTATTATTATTATTTTTAATCACATCCTAAAATCCATTAATTTTAGGGTGTGACATCGGCCAAACCAGTAAACCCCATGTGGTGCCCTGATGGTCTATCCAAATCCCAGAAACGGAGGATCCAACGCCTGCGCTAGTTGGAGCAACAAGAAGAAGAGCAGAGGCAGGTACTAGAAAAGAGAAACGTCAAGTCTCGGGTCTGGCGCCCCAAGAAAAATAACAGCAAGGGAGCGGACAGCCAAGAATCGACAGCTGACATCAACATGGTGTTCATATTGCCGGTGGAGTTCATGGCGCCTGCTGATCGGGACAAGGCGACAAGGATGAAAGAGCAGATGGCGCAGCTGGTATTAGAGCCGATGACAGCCACCTTTGAGAAGCCAGAAGATGAAAAACGGCAACATCTCAAGGCTTTATTTCTCAAAGGGCACGTTAACGGACGACCCGTTACCAGGTTATTAGTGGATGGAGGCGCCGCAGTCAATATCATGTCGTATGCCATGTTCCGCAAGTTAGGCAAAAGCGATGAAGACCTGACCAAGACGGACATGATGCTCAAGGACTTCGAGGGCAACGTGTCTCCCGCCCGTGGAGCGCTCTGCGTCGACCTCACCATCGGCAGTAAGACCCTTCCTACTACCTTTTTCATTATTAATGGTAAGGGGTCCTACAACATGCTGCTCGGTCGCGACTGGATACATGCAAACTGCTGTGTCCCATCTACAATGCACCAATGCCTCGTGCAGTGGGTCGGCGACAGTACAGAGGTAGTCACCGCCGACTCCGCCTACAGCGTCGCAGCGGCCGACACGCAACAGTGGAGCTGTGAGCACATCAGGTGTATATCTGGCAGGACTTGGGACACTGATTTCCTGAAGGTGTCGATTTCGGTCTACAGCCGATCCAAGCAGTCGGCTCTGAAAATTCAGAATAAATGGATCAGTTCGTGCGAGAAGACGAAAAGCTTGGGCATGGATTTACGTCGGCCGATTCATTAGAGATGGTGGATTTGGGAGATGGTAGCAAGCCAAGGCCGACGTATATTAGTGCTAACTTGGATCCTGGATATAAGTGTAAATTGATAAGTTTATTAAAAGAATTCAAGGATTGCTTTGCTTGGGAATACCATGAGATGCCTGGTCTAGACCGGTCCATTGTTGAACACCGGTTACCTATAAAATCAGGATATCGGCCATATCAGCAGCCTGCACGACGGTGCAACCCCAAAATTTTGCCTGATATAAAGGCCAAAATCACAAGATTGATTGAAGCAGGATTTATTCGGCAGTGTCGCTACGCCGAATGGATTTCTAATATTGTACCTGTGTATAAAAAGAATGGAAAGTTGCGCGTGTGCATCGATTTCAGGAACCTAAATCAGGCCACACCAATGGATGGGTATCTGATGCCAACGGCCGATGTCTTGATAAATGCTGCTGCAGGACACAAAGTCATCAGTTTCATGGATGGTAATGCGGGGTACAATCAAATATTAATGGCCGAAGAGGATATTTCCAAAATGGCTTTCAGGTGTCCGGGTCACCTGGGTTTATTCGAGTGGGTTGTAATGACCTTTGGGTTAAAGAATGCCGGTGCTACATATCAGCGGACCATGAATTATATCTTTCACAAGCTCATTGGTGCATCGGTGGAAATTTACATCGACGATGTTGTGGTCAAGTCAAAAGGTCATCAGGAACATCTGGCCGATTTACAAGAAGTACTGGAGTGCACAAGGAAGCATGGGTTAAAAATGAACCCGAACAAGTGTGCATTCGGCGTATCGGCCGGGCAGTTCTTAGGATTCATGGTCCATGAGCGCGGGATAGAGGTCAACCGGAAGACCATAGACGCCATCAACAAAGTTGTGGCCCCACAGAATAAAACTGAGCTGCAGTCCCTCATCGGCAAGGACAATTTTATCAGAAGATTCATATCCAACCTGTCCGGGCGTATTCGAGCTTTTATTCCTTTGTTGAAATTGAAGCCCGACCAGGAATTTGTATGGGGAGAAGAACAACGCAGAGCATTGGAAGATATCAAGCAATATCTGATTTCACCTCCGGTGTTAGTCCCGCCAAAGCCTGGTAAGCCGTTCAAATTATACTTATCGGCTGATGAACAAGCTATTGGATCGGCGTTGGTACAGGAGTTCGAAGGGAAAGAACGAGTGGTATATTATGTCAGCAGAAGACTCCTAGACGCCGAAACAAGATATTCCCCGGTGGAGCGGCTGTGCTTGTGTCTATACTTCTCGTGTACCAAGCTCAGGCACTATTTGTTATCGGTAGAATGCATAGTTGTATGCAAAGATGATGTGGTGAAATATACGTTATCACTGCCGATTTTGAAAGGACGGATTGGAAAATGGATCCTAGCTCTGTTAAAATTTGACTTAAGATACGAATCGGCCAAAGCTGTCAAGGGTCAAGTCATGGCCGATTTCATAGCTCAGCATTGCGGACCAGAAATTGCTGTTGTTGAACCGGTTCCATGGACTCTATATTTCGACGGTTCTTCGTGTGGGGCCGGATCGGGGATCGGCATCGTTCTTGTATCGCCTCGGGGGGCAAGTTATGATTTCTCTCTGCCGATAGAAGCATCCGCAACCAATAACCAGGCGGAATATCGAGCTGTCCTAAAAGGTATCCAATTATTAAGGGAAGTCAAAGCTGATGCAATCGAGATTTTTGGGGATTCCATGCTCATCGTAGATCAGTTAACGGGGAAATCTGAATGCAAAGATGATATCTTGAGGATTTATTATGAAGATTGCCTCCAGCTGCTAAAGGAATTCAAGTCTGCAATAATTGAGCACATACACAGGAATTATAATGAAGAGGCCAACAGGCTGGCCCAACACGCGTCCGGATATCGGCCGATTCAGGGGACTATGATTTTGGAGCTCGCGGCCGATGACTGGCGAAGGGAAATCGCCGATTACTTGAAGGATCCCTCCCAGAAAGTGGATCGGCGAGTGCGTTTTCAAGCCACAAAATATGTGTTACTTGAAGATGATTTATTTTACCGGACGATTGACGGGGTTCTTCTCAAATGCCTGGGAACAGAGGAAGCAAAGGTCCTGATGGGGGAAATCCATGAAGGCGTATGTGGAGCCCATCAATTGGCTCACAAGATGAAGTGGATGATCAAAAACAATGGGTATTATTGGCCAACGATTCTTGAGGATTGTTTCAAATATTATAAAGGATGCCAAGACTGTCAGAAGTTTGGCAATGTACAGTGCGCGCCAGCATCGGCTATGAATCCAGTAATCAAGCCGTGGCCGTTCAGAGGCTGGAGAATAGATCTCATCGGACGGATTCACCCTCCATCAAGCAAGGGGCAGTTCCGTTAAGGACCGTGACATCGGCCGATATGATCGAGTTCGTTAAGAACCATATTGTTTATCGATTCGGTATTCCTCAGACTATCACAACTGACCAAGGAACGATGTTCACCTCTGGAGAATTTGGGGAATTCGCCGCCAATATGGGGATTAAATTATTAAATTCTTCTCCATACTATGCTCAAGCCAATGGCCAGGCCGAATCGTCCAATAAGGGGATAATCAAGTTGATCAAGAGGAAGATAGAGGAACAACCCAAAAAGTGGCACATGTCTTTGGCTGAATCTCTATGGGCTTATAGGATGGCTTGCCACGGAGCCACTAAGATATCTCCTTATCAGCTGGTTTATGGTCACGAGGCAGTCCTGCCTTGGGAATTAAGGACGGGGTCAAGGCGTATATCGCTTCAAGATCAGTTGACGGCCGATGACTATTCCTTCCTCATGAAGGATGAGCTCGATGACTCGGCGGGTCAGCGTTTGAGAGCCTTGATTAGCATCGAAGAAAACAAGAAAAGGGTGGCCAGATGGTATGACAAAAAGGTCAATGTTAAACAGTTCTCCCAAGGAGATTTGGTATGGAAGTTGGTGCTGCCAATAGGGTCTAAGGATCCCAAATTCAGTAAATGGTCGCCCAATTGGGAAGGGCCGTACAGAATCGGCCGATGTGCCCCTGGAAATGCATATATTCTGGAAACTATTGAAGGGGAAGAATTCCCAAGAGCTTTAAATGGACGATATCTGAAGAGGTACTATCCAAGCATTTGGGTAGATGCATAACTTGCGTAAGATATATCAAGACAACATGGCCGATCCCTATCGGCGTTTGTCTACACAGCCGATGTGGAAATGACATCGCCTTAAGAAGGAAACATTGTGATTCGGTTTGACCAATTCATTATTCGATGAAAATAGCAGAGTACATGGCCGACATGGTACAAGTCGCCCTTAGAATAAAAATACCGATATATCTATTGATTACGCTTGCTTTGGATTTCTCTCTCGATCCGGCCCAGTTCTATCAGAAGGCGGGTCCTATTCTCCTTTGGATCCTCCATGGTGGCTCCGGTCTCAACTTGATGGCATAGTTCTATCAGGAGGTGGGTCTTCTTCTCCTCTAGAGTCTCCATGGCGGCTTCAGTCTCGACTTGATGAGGGAGTGGAGGATTCTTTTCAGATGGCAGTCGCTTGGGGACTAGGCAGTGAGCGTCTATAAGATCCCAATACTTCTGGACAACAGCAGGAACATGATCTTTAAGTTCTTCAGAATGAGCTCTTATTAGATCTATGTCTGCCTGCGACAGTGGTTCGTCTGAATGCATAACCTCGATCGCTCGTTCCAGACTGGGACTGAGACGTTTTGACTAAACAGAGATGAAAAGCTACCCAGCATCAGAGCGATTGAGATGTCAAGGGGAGAAACAGAGGAAGGTTCATACCTGGTTAACAGAGGACGAAGAAGAAGAAGACATCTTGATGTTCAGTTTGGGAGAATAAAGATCCAGTTGTTGGAGGGAGAGAAGATGGGTAATGCATATGCCTCTGGAGACGGTGTGGGATCTCGTACTTATAAAGAAAAGGAAGTAAAAAGATAGTGGGACACGTCCTATCGGAGTAAAAGCATTCATAAATGCAAATCTGCCAAAGGAAGTGGTCCAGGATCAAATCGGTGCAGTAACATTAAAGGAGCATTAAATGTTTACAGCATTCTTTACAACCCAAGGAGGGCATCTGTGGCCGCGTTAGCTCGTTGCCTAATCTGATCGGCCGAGTCTAGTACTTTTTGGTCGTCATCGGCCGATCCGGGAACTTCTAACACATGGCGACGAAGTCTTATCGCTTCACAGGCCAAGTTCTGTCTTTCTTGTTTCAGCCCAGTGATGACGGATGGGAGCTCTTGAAGTTTCTTTTCTTCAGCAGCTATGTCTTTGGTTACTTGCTCCATCTCTTTGGCTAGCTCTGCTCTCCTCCGTTTGAGGCGATCTATCGTGTTGATGATATCCGGGCGAGAGCTCTCGAGGAAGTTGATCCGTTGGTGTACCTCTTGGGCTCAGTACTTGTATGAATTGGCTTCTTCCCGGGTCTTTGCTAGCTGGGCACGATCGGCCATATAGCGCAGGGCCCTGAAAACTGAGGTTTGTATAGATTCTATATATGCAGCAGGTTCCAAGCTTTCTGTTGTTTCTTCCGGGATTCGGCCTTTGATGTCACTAAGAAGCCGCCGAATCGGCGAAGCATCTTCCACCAATCGGCCGATATCATCTTGGAGGAGAATCCGCATGCTCTCGAGCTTGGCGCGGACATCAGAAATAGAGCTCGACGGAACTTGGCGTGAAGCGATTTCTTCATCATCAGGCAAAGAGACCGCGAAGGAGAAAAGGTTGTTATTTGGTGTGTCTTGTTCCTGCGGAATAATAAAGACAAGGATCAGCAAGCAGTAAAAGGGGATCGGTCGATTCTAGTGATAAGTTTGTTACCTCCTTGAAGCGGATCTCTCTTGCTTGCGCCGATGGGAGTACCTCCCTCGTCTCAGAAACAGGTACGATCGGCTCGTCAGAAGAAGAAGACTCAACCACTATTAGTGCTCTGCTTGGGCCAGCTTCCTGGAAAGGTATGACAGATAAATCCTGTGAGTATACTACGATAATTGAATAGGATGATATGAGATATTTGCCATACTTCTGTTGGTCCTACGGCCGATGATTGTTGAGGAAGTTCGACTGACGCACCCAAATCGGCCTGCATCAGAATCAGTTAAGTCTTCTGAATATCAAGAAATTGAGTCAAGAGATTATCTACCTCGATAAGAAGGGTCGCTGGAGTTTCGGCTTCCACTTGGGATGTGGCCGATTGCTATGGGGACTGCATTGGAGCGGCTTGTGCAGCCTGGCAGAAGGAGGGAGTTAATATTAATAGAGTACTTAAAGACATGAGAGGTATGCGAGGTTACCTGAACAACCTCCACCAGCAGCGATGCCGCGGCCGATCCGACTTCTGCGGCAATTTGGGGATCGGCCATCTCGGTAGTTGGCAAAGATGAAGGAGTTGGAGTTTCAGCCGATACTACCTGTTGGCGCTAAAATCGGCCGGATAGGAATCGGCCGATAGGTCTTCAGCGTCGGACACACGACCCGGGAGAATCTGCTTAGCTCCTGTTCAGGTTATCGCCCTGGTGCGGTTCGCGCGGCGTGCCAGTCAATCTGACCTGTTGATTGACAAGAAAATAGAGTATTAAATTCCAGGCGCGTCGATCGGCTGGATTTCCGATCTGTCCTGAGGAGCGCGTCGGCGGCAAATCGGCCGATTTGCTGTAGAGATGATCGGCTATGGGTCAGCCGATGATCGTATAGTAATTGTAAAGAAGACTGCTAGAGCGATCTAAACAATTACTATAGAAGCAACACTTGAAACAGATCTAATCGGCTGTATGGCGATGAATCGAAGGAGAACAATGACGAAGCCGATTACTCTGATCTCAAGCTGGATAACTGGTGATAATACTAGAATAACAGGTAAAACTTGCAATTCTAGTAAATATCGATAACTTGTGAATAAATCCAAACGAAACCACAGCGATGCGCCCGTAGTTAAAGCTCGGATATTACTCGGTAAGCGGAACCTACCAATTGGCCGGAGATCAAGTTGATGCAGCCCTGCCAATCCGTACCAACTCGGTAAGTGTTTTGTTGATTGATGTGTTGATCTCTCGCAAAGCCCCGACGACTCCTATTTATACTCTAAAACTAGGACTCCTGGTCGATTACGACTTGTTACAACCTTATTTAAAACAGGAAAACTACTATATCTGTAACAACTTTTAAAGGAAACGGACTCCCGCAGAATCTTCCGCCATCGTTCCCTAATCCAATCAGGATTCTCTTCAATTGCCCCTTGACCGATTTGACGTGTCCTGTTGACCAGCTTTTGACCAGGATCTTCTAGAATAATCCCATCCTGTTGGCATAGGCTGCGCTACCAATCGGCCGATTTTCAACTGTTACCTCAATCGGCCGATTCCTTACTGTAGCTTTCAGATCTGCTGCATCGGCCAATCTTCTCCTCCTGACGCCAGTTCAACACGTGTCAAAATCTGGCGTCAACACTACCGCCGATTGGTCAGTCGGTCCGATGCGGGCACGCACTCGATGGCTTATTGTCTTCAAGGTTGGCCTTTTCGGTGTTTGTTTCAATCGGCCAGTAGTGATGTCCTTGATGGTTGGAGCGTGATAACCGATGAGTGGATATGGCTTATATGGACGATCGCTCTCTATCGGCCTGCCACTTCGGCTCCGCATCGGAGGGACTTGACTTTTAGACTGAAGAGATAAATACAAGTTAACGGTAAGAGGGTAGTATGGAAAAAGACAGTACTGAAATCGGCTGGGAGAAAGGACATACCGCTGCACTTGGGTCGATGTTTTCTGGGTCTAGAATGTTGCAATATGTTGATGGGGATATGCAGAAGAGGTATTGCTTCCATTCTGCCCACCACAGTTTGAATTGCTGAACGGCAAAAGGGGCCACTGTCCAATTGTTCAGGTCAATGGTACTAGAGTCTAGCACTAAATTGCACAGCCGACTGTAGTCAAGACTCTTGGTCAGTTCATCTCTGAATTTTGCTTTCCCGGCAAAGAAGACCTGAATCGGCAGTTGACCGAAGCCCAATTGCCTTGCTGCGACCGATGGATTATAAAATTCATATGTGGGAGAATCCTTTCCAGAGAAGAAGTTGGCTGGTAAAATCCCTGGCTTAATCAGGGTATCCATAAGTTCCCTATCAAAAGTATGAGTGGACGAGTCGTAGCAGACGGGAAGCTCGAAAATTGGCCCTACTGTCTGATATGGATACCAACTGACAGTCTCTTCACCGAAGCTATTGTAGAAGCATCTGAAGTATTCGGCCGTCCAGGCAGCAATGAATTGATAGCCAGGGAAGGCCGATGACGCTTCTCCAAAAGATGTGTAGCGTCGTCGGATGGTTGGGTTTTCCTCTGACTCAATGTTGGGGAAAGTTTTGGTCTCTATTTGTTGTTGGGAGACCTTGCTCATATATAAGTTAAGCCAGAGAGTGATAAACCACCAGGGACCGCCAGGATTCCCAATCGGTTCCCCTTTTGACAGTCTAGTGCCGATTTGGTGCATCATGTGGTAGGCCGATCCTAACAGATGCTTTCCAAGGGGAACGGCCGATCCTAGTGACAGAGCTTCTGCCAGGGCTTGAGTATTAGAAGAAGGGCCAACTGCTCTGCCACAGAAAAAGTGTTTCTCCAGCCACATCATCAGAAATGCCGTGTGTTCTCTCTCTGAAACTGTCCCAGTCCTCATGTTCTTGCTGATATACCCCTTCCATCCGCCGATTCCTTTGGTTTCTAGCCGATGGGATGGTTTGACCAGATAATCAAAGGGGGTATCAAAAGAGGAGATGTCAAGGCCGGTCAACAACAGGACATCGGCAAGAGTTGGAGTCATGGGTCCATGTCCAAAAAGGAATGCATTGAGTGCGTCGGACCAGAAATAAGAAGCTGCTATTACCAAAGGCTCGTTTTTCTCCATCTGGGACAAAGAGAGGTCTATGCACTCGCCGATTTTCATTTCATCCCACTGAACTTTCCTATACCTGGCTACTCTATGGTACCATTCTCTCCAGCCAGGGGTCTCATTCGGCCAAGACCTAAAGGCACCTGCCCATTGACCTAAATCCATGGACGATTGCTTGAAAGGAATTCTGTGAGTCTCTAGGTTAATCAAGTCTGTTGGATCTGGATTTCCCATGGGGCCTAAGTAGACAAGTTCGGAGGATTCGGAAAGAGGGATAGTGATCTGGTGCCTAAATGCCTAAAAAGAAGGAAAAAGGGAGAAAACTGAGAATGGGCATAGAGAATACTTGAACAGTAGAGGAGCAAAAGGAGAAAATTTCGGATGATTACCTCATGGATGAAGCTCATCGTTGCCGATGGAGCCGCCAGTTGAGCCGCCGATGGGGCCGCCGTCGCTGAGGGGTTTGCCGACAGAGCTTCCGTGGTTGGAGAGGTTGCTGATGGTGCCGCCATTGGGAAGTTGGAGCAGGTCGCAAGCAGGATCGCCGGAGGGAGCGGTTGGAGATCGAGAGGGCTCGGGAAGAAGATGAACAGTAGTTCGCTGGAAGAAAATACTAGGCTCGTGAAGAAAAGTGGGCGGAGAATGCCGGTACATAAGGAAAATCCGAGAGAGAAAGGGTAAAAGCGGGATTTTTGCCGCGCCGTCTACACGAATTCTAGGGGAACAGTCATCTCTAGCGCCCGGTCCGAGGAAATTGCAATCATTATGCAGAAGACCGCGAAACGGAAGGAGATTTTTACTGCGCCCGTTTCGGAGAAAAAGATTAAAGAAAAGAGTTTCGAAGTAAAAATTATGTTTTACTCCGAAACTGGGGGGCATGTGTTGACGCCAGATTTTGACACGTGTTGAATCGGCGTCAGGAGGAGAGGTTGGCCGATGCGGCGGATCTAAAGGCTACAGTAAAGAATCGGCCGATTGAGGTTACAGTTGGGAATCGGCCGATTGGCAATGCAACTTGCGCCAACAGATTGGAACCACAACAGAGGATCCCGATCAAAAGTGGCCTGATGTTGGTCAACGGAGCGATGTTGATTCGGTCAAGAAGTAATGGAAAAAGTCCTGATTGGATTAGGAGACGGCGGCGGAAGATTCTGCGGGAGTCCGTTTCCTTTTAAAGATATTATAGATATAGTAGTTTTGCTGTTTGAGATAAGGCTGTAACAAGTCGTAATCGACCAGGAGTCCTGGTTTTAGGGTATAAATAGGAGTCGCCAGGGCTTTGCATGATATCAACACATCAATCAACAAAAACACTTCTACTTTTTCCTAGTACTTTACTAGTTCGTACGGATTGGCAGGGCTGCATCAACTTGATCTCCGGCCAATTGGTAGGTTCCGCTTATTGAGTAACATCCGAGCTTTAACTACGGGCGCATCGCTGTGCTTTCGTTTGGATTTATTCACCAGTTATCGATATTTACTAGAATTATAGGTTTTACCTGTTGTTCTAGTATTATCACCAGTTATCCAGCTTGAGATTAGAGTTATCGGCTTTGTTATCGTTCTTCCTCGTTCATCGTCATATAGCCGATTAGATCTATTTTCAATTGTTGCATCTGTAATAATTGTTTAGATCGCTCCAGCAGTTTTCTTTGCAATTATTATGTGATTATCGGTTGATCCATAGCCGGTCATCTTCACAGCAAATCGGCCGATTCGCCGATACGCTCTTCGGGACAGATCGGAACTCCAGCCGATCGGGGACGCCCGGAATTTAATACTCTTATTTTCCTTGTCAATCAACAGGTCAGATTGACTGGCACGCCGCGCGAACCGCACCAGGGCAAATAACCCGAACAGGAGCTAAGCAGATTCTCCCGGGTCGTGTGTCCGACGCCGAAGACCATCGGCCGATTCCTTGGCCGATTTTAGCGCCAACATGCGACCTTAGCATTTTCGCTAAACATATGTGGCGTCAATCATCAACAGGAATATCATAACATAGCCGAGTCCGAAGACCTTATGATTCCAACATAAATGAAACAAGCAACTCTTATATCTCATGAGTGACAGGAAATCACTCGACTTTTACCGGAGTCTTATTAGCATGGCAATCTAGCGACCGACATAGGCTAGTGTTCATATCATAGGTACTAGGATCATGCAACTAGGGTTTCAATCAACTCCTACAAACTTAATACACAATACCATATATAAATAAAAGATGCATAAGTTTAAAAGTAGGGGTTATGCTCCGGGGCTTGCCTTCCTGAGCAAAGCTAGCCTTGGGCTCTTCCGAACTTTGGTTCGGGTGTTTGATGACTTAAGTTAGATTGATTCGAGCTTCACGCTGCTCACTCTCAAGCTCCGGCACCAGCACGTAGGTTCCGTCACCGAGAGTTGTCAATTCTATATGAATGCATATATATGAGTTGTTTTAATGGTACAAGATAAATAACTATTTCATTTTAAAGTTGTAATTCAACAAAACTCAATTTAAGTTGTAAAGAACTTCATTTTTTTCCCTTGGGTGGTCATTTATCGAGTAGTATCTGGATTAACTGTGGCAGAACCACCCGAATTAACCCGGCTCAAGTGCACTAACTATCATCCTTGGAGATGAACCGACCACCATGCACTTGAAACGAATTAATCCGACAGTCCGCCGGGTAGATCCCGATGCAACCACTCAATATTTCGATCGAAACCAGGCATACACATAACTCGTACGAAGGCAAGTCCAGAGAATACAACATTCCACATATTTTATCTTAACCAGTTGGAAACAATTATTACAAGACGAAAGTACCACTCGAGTACTTTTAAAATTCAACATAAAAACTTCATTCAGAGTTTTAAACTGCAGCGGAAAGAAAAACACGATCAACTAGCGTCGGCAGAGTCATTGCTATTCGGGGAAGGATCCCACTCCACTGTCCAACCAGTCGGCAAATCACTCGGCCAAGCCAAACTAGCTACCATATCTTCAATAGACACACCTGAAAACATAGCCACAAGCAAGCTGAGTATACTAATACTCAGCAAGGCTTACCCGACTAGTGGTATGGAAATACCGACTACTAATCATGCAAGGCTTCTAAGGTTCCAGGATTTTCATTTTTCTGAAAAGCAACAAAGAGTAGGTCCTTAATTTCATATTTTAGCTTTCCATATTCTAGTTCATTTAACCAGTCTAGTTGAGCATTTAATTCTAATCAAACATGGTGGAAAACAATTAATCATCCAACAAGTTTCATCATAAGCATAGTTCCTCTTGTTACTCTATGTGGCAAGAGTATTAAGCAGTCTCAATTACCGCGAGAAACAGACGATTTGAATCGAATTTCTTAACCTTGCAAGGGAAACCTAAACACACGTCACGTGGTTACTCCAAGAGTCACACGTGCAACTTTTCCCCTTTATTCCCGGTCTATGGATCAGGGCCACCGGCCTCGAGCACAAGGGGTCCATGAACCACGGACGATGCCGGAACATGACCCCACTTGCACTCACCATTGGACCCATGGGACAGAGTCAAGACGGTGTAGCCTGTCCACGCACCGGTTCAATCGAGTACTTAAGCTTACCGATTACCATATTCTCGGCATGTGGTTAGTACTTTCAAAAGCTTAACCACCACTACCACACACTGCGACCTTAGCATTTTTCACTACCTAGACGGGGCTTCAACCACGAGTGCTTTACCACAGCCCCGCCTGCCAACCTTATAGTTGCAGTATGTGGTAAACATTCAACTCCTATAATTCTTGCGAGTAGCAGGAAACTACTCGACTTTTACCGTACCTATTAGCATAGCGTCTACTCGATCTCCCTATTCTAGTAGTCATTACAAAGGTACCTAGGATCATGCAACTAGGGTTCCAATCAACTCCTATGAACTTTAAATGCACAGGCAAAAAGGAACATCAGTTGCATCATTTAAAAAAAACTGGGATCATGCACCGGGGCTTGCCTTCTTGTGAAAAACTAGCCGGGGGCTCCTCGGAATGTTGGTCCGGGTCTTCTACGGCTGCTGCTGGATTACCCTGAGCTTCTTGTTGCTCACTCTCGGACTCAAACACTAGATTGTAGATCCCGTCGGCGAGAGTAGTCGAGTCTATATGAATGCACATGTATGAGTGGTTTTACTGGTACATGATTGCATTATAAAGTAGTCAAAACTTATTTTAAGTAGTCAAGTACTTTATTTTCTTTTTCCTGGGCAGTCATTTATCGGGTATTTATCTGTATTAACTGACTCCATTAAGTGAGCAGGTGGTTGTGCATGTTGTACGGCCATTTTTAACAGGGAGCATTGGTTGACCCAAACTACTCGCAGGGGTAGTTTCTGGGTTGAAAAAGCACTCGTAAAGGTAGCTCCTGAGGTTAGATTCTTAGGTAGAGCTTGTTACTTATTTACAACCTTAATGTAAAAGTTTTAGATATTTTTAATCTGCAGGTTAACATGAAAAGCTTATTATATGGCTACTGCTAGATTCAAGATCTATTTTGCACAGAACAAACCATGCAAGAAACTGGTGTTCAACTCCTTATTGATCAAACCTACTCGAATGAGTAGTTTACTGCACATTTTGGTGGATCTTTCCTAAGCAAGAACCAGAGGTTAACATTTTATATTAAAAGGGATCTAGCTGATAACAAATGCACTCGAAACCCTGGTTGTGCTTGGATTTAGAGCATGAAATTTTTATGAGAGACTTCACTCCTAGTTCTGAAGCTACCATCCAAGTTTCATGAGCAGTTCTTTCTTGAATCTCTTCGAACAATTAAAAGCCATTTAAACTTGATTTAAATCCACATCTAAAATCATGTGGAAATAGATCCAAGGTTCTGTTACAAAGTTGTAGATCTCCAGTTAAGGATTCCAGAACATCATAGCTTGTATTTTTAGGATTTTCCTGTGAGTTGTTATGCATCTTCAAAGTTAATAGATTGGTTTTCAAGTTCTTGTTCCAAGTTTACAGACGAGTCCTTGAGATTTACAGAAAACTTCTCAGAAGGTTGAAATCAACGTAAATGGGTCCTTGGTACAAGGGAATGGCTACTGGGCCAAAATCCGGCGAGTAAACTAGTCGGCGGCGAGGAGGGAGGTGGGGGAAACAGAGAGGGAACCAGGGCACACCGATTTGTGGCGTTGGTGGGGCTCGAGGACGGCTGGAGCAGGGTCCTCCATGGTGGACAATAGGGGGCGGTAGATGGTGGCGGCACTGGCACTGTTCCGTCGGGGCAGGGGTGGCGTGGCCGGGCTTGGAAGCTCCAACCGGAGGTGGGGAAGCTCGTTGGAGGATCATTTTGGGTGGAGTGAGGTCGGGGGTTGGAGCTCCACGATGAACTCGAGCTTGCCAGCGGCAATGGCGGCTGTTTCGGGTGTGCGTGCAGGAAAGGGGCTCAGCTGCCCCTTTTATAGACAGGGTGAGGGGAGGGAAAATGAGCTGGGCAGCTGGCGTAGCCTTAAGGGCGAAGGGAAGGGCCGGTCGAGTGGAGTGGAGACTCGCTGGTGTTGGGGGTTGGGGCGTCGAGCTCAGGGGCCTCTGGTGGGGCTTTTATATGTGCGAGGGGAGGGATGGTGGCCTAGGCTCGAGCCGCTGGGAAAGCGAAACCAGGGGCAAAACCGGGGGTGCAGCTGGGACAAGGTCGCGGCAAGGGCGCGGCTTCGCCGGTGTGTCATGGCTCGACCGTCAGGAATCGTCGGCCGCGTGGCGCGTGCGGGCTGGCCGGGTCGGGATACGGGGAGGGGCAAATCACCGGTAGCAGGCTCGGTCGGTGGCTGGTCGGGCCCGTTGGGGTTCGCGCCTTGGCACGACCCGCCAGCTCATGGATGCCTTGCCGCGTGGCGGCGCCTCAATGCTAGCTGGAGCAGAACAAGGGAGCGGAGAGAAGGCAGAGGGAGGGAGGGAGAGAGAAAGGGCCGGGACTCAAATTGAATTTTCCTAAAATTTCAAACAGGAACTTGAAAAACTCTAAACACGAAAGTTGTAGGGAACTTGAAAATCTACAACCTTTGTTTTAGCCCAAAGTTCATTCAAGCTACAGTTTAAAAGTTATTTTGAAATTTTGAAAACAAGTATTTAAGTGACACGTCATTTCATTTGAATTTTTGCACTGTTAGCCTTTGAGTTCAACTAGACTTTTGTTGCTCTTATTATGATAGACGTGCCATTAAATTTTCAGAGTCATTTGTTATCAATTTTTAAAGTTACAAGGGTTTGCTTGCACGGTTTCAATTGTTTATGCATGAACACATATATACACATATTCATTTGCCTGCAAGGTATTTTTGGATAGGTTGTTTTATACTTCTTTTGCTCATTTGTGACTGATTTCATGGTTTGGGTCTTTGTTTAGTCTTTTAGACACCTAGGGTGTCACATTAACTAACTTCATTAAGTAAGTGAGTGGTTTTGTCATTTCATAAACGACCATTTTTCAAAAGTAAGCATGGATTTAAAACAAAATAACTACTAGAGATAGTTTCTGCTGTTCAGATTTTTATGCAGAGCACATTACTTAAGTACAAACTCACTATAAATTTTCAGTCATTCTCATTCAGCAGATTAATCATGAAAAATACATTAAACAGCTAATGCTAGGATCAATATCCATTTATACAGAACAAACCATTAAAAAACTGGAGCTCAACATTTTACTAAGTACCCCTAAACTTATGGTGAGTCTACTGTATGCATCAAGGTTACTCTACTGTAAAAGTTTCAACCCTAACATATTAGTAGAACAGCATGAACAAATAATTCTAGCAAAATAGCACATCAAACAAGGTCCAACAAAAACTACTCGTAGAGACTTATTCTAACCTTGAGATTTTTACACAAGTCTGAACAAGCAGAGACTAGCTTACATTCCAAAAATCATCTACAGTACTGTTCTAGATCTAGAGATATATTTATGGGCTATTTAAAATAAGATTAATATTAGATCAAGTTATAGTTTGTAACTGGTCATCCTTCTATGCAAAGTTGTAGCATTTATCAAGAGGGTCACAACAAATTTTAGTTTGCATTTTTCTAATTTTTCTATGATTTTAGATTGATTTTACAATTGACAGCCTCTTGAGAACAAAAGTTAACTCGAGTTCTCGCAGATAGGTCCCTGGATCTAGCAGAAAGGACCCTAAAAAGATCTGGGGATTTGCAATGTCGCCCCTGGCCCGAGCTAGGCTGTTCCCGGCAAAAATCCGGTGGGGGAACTAGTCGGCGGCCAGGGGAAAGTGGTGGGGAAGAATGAGTGAAGTCAGGGCTACCTCGTTATGGCTTCGGCCGGTGCTAGGTGGCCGGAGTTGGGCTGCCGGCAGAGGGCAGGAGCTCCGGCGAGCTGCGGCCAGCGGACGGTGGTGGTTCGGCGAGGGAGGGCGGCGTGGGGAGATCGAGGAGCTTCAGGGAGCATGAAAGGTTATAAACACAAAAGGAACAAATCTCACATACACACATACATACACATGCACATACACATTCATACACATGCATATGCACACACATAATTAGATGCATTATTTCACTGATTCTATGTTATTATGCATGATGCTATGTTTCAGTTTTCTTGCTTAGAATTTTAAACACCTAGGGTGTTACACCGCGCCACTGCCTCCGTGCTTGAGTGAGCCGTCGAAGTACATCACCCAATGCTCTGGTTGGTTAGCTGGAGCTTCCACATGGTTTTCTCGCCATTCTGCCATGAAGTCGACTAGTGCTTGCGACTTGATGTCCATTCGGGGCTTGAAGTTGAGAGTAAGAGCCCCCAGTTCCACTGCCCACTTGGAGATGTGCCCGGTGGTGTCCTGATTGTGAAGGATGTCCGCCAGTGGGAAATCAGTGACCATCGAGATGTTGTATGCGTCGAAGTAGTGGCAAAGCTTCCTAGAGGTGATGAGTATAGTGTAGAGTAGTTTCTGAGTTGTCGGGTAATGAACCTTGGATTCAGAAAGGACTTCGCTGATGAAGTAGACTGGCCGCTGCACACCGGAGGCACGGCCTTCATCTTGGCGTTCCACCACGATTGTCGTGCTGACGATGTGAGTAGTCGCGGCGATTAGAGTAGTAGGTTCTTGCCTGGTTGTTGGAGCCGTTAGGATGGGGGCGACTGCAAATGATGCTTGAGATCTTCCAGCGCCTGCTTCGCCTCCTCGGTCCACTGGAACTTGTCATGGCATTTGAGCAATTTGAAGAAGGGTAATCCCCATTCTCCAAGTCGCGAGATAAATCTGTTCAGGGCCGCCATACAGCCTGTGAGCTTCTAGACATCCTTGATCGTCCGTGGAGCGTCCGTGTCTGTGACGGCGGTGATCTTCTTCGGGTTTGCTTCAATTCCTTGGTGACTAACGATGAAACCGAGTAGTTTTCCCTATGGCACGCTGAAGACACACTTGGTTGGGTTAAGCTTCCATTGAAACTAGCGTAAGCTGTTGAAGGTTTCCTCAAGATCACGGATGAACCTGTCGTGGGCTCTGGTCTTGATGACCACGTCATCCATGTAGGCTTCAACGTTGTGATGTAGCTGATCAGCAAGGCATAATTGGATGTCCTGAAGGACATGGCTGTGTAGGCATATGCTCCAAAGGGGGTGATGAATGCTGTCTTGATTTGTTCTTCTTCGTTGACAGCAATCTGGTGGTAACCCGAGTAGCAGTCGAGGAAAGAGAGCAGGACGCAGCCAGCCATAGAGTCGATGACTTGGTCGATGCGTGGGAGCGCGAAGGGATCCTTCAGGCAGTGTTTGTTGAGATCAGTGTAATCCACACACATCCTCCATTCATTATTATTCTTTTTCAAGACTAGTACAGGGTTTGCTAACCACTCGGGGTGGTAGACTTCTTTAATGAAGCTAGCCGCGAGTAGTTTTGCTAGCTCCTTTTTGATGGCCTCCCTCTTGTCGGGAACGAAGTGTCGTAGTCGCTGCTTCTTCGGAGTGGCGTTATGGTCGACTTTTAGGCAATGCTTAATCAACTCCTTAGGCACACCTGGCATGTCCGCTGGTTTCCACACGAATATGTCACAGTTAGCCCTAAGGAAGCTAATGAGCGTGCTTTCCTATTTGTCATTCAAGCTGCCTCCAATCAAAGCAGTCTTGGACGAGTCGCCTTCTTGCAACTGGGTGGCCTTGATGCCGACGTCGCTGGGGTTGAGTTTTACCCTCGACTAGCTAGGCCCCTGGTTGGAGATCTCCATCTCTGAGTCGGTGAGCCTTTCCGCGGCCGCGAAGACTTCCGCAGAAGGTTTTGGCATGCATGATGTCGTGGCATACTCGATCGCCTCTTGGTCATAGTCGTACGACTTCTTCAAGTTGCTGCGGAACGTGAGTACGCCTGTCTTGCCTGGCATCTTGAGTTGTAGGTAGACGTAGTGAGGCACGACCATGAATTTGGCCAATGCTGGTCTGCCGAGGATGGCGTGGTATGACGACTCAAAGTCAGCCACCTCGAACTTTATGTACTTCGTGCGATAGTTGTCCTTCGTCCCAAAGGTGACTGGCAGAACCACTGAACCGAGTGGTGTAGCCGCGTTTCCCAGGACGATGCCGTAGAACGGAGCTCTACTAGGGGTGAGCATCTTGGAGATGTTCGAGCCCATCTTCTTTAAAGTACTCACAAAGAGCAGGTTGAGGTTGCTCCCGCCGTCGATGAGTACTCGAGTCAACTTTGAGCCCGCCACGACAGGATCTAGAACTGTGGCAGAACCACCTGAATTAATCCGGCTCAAGTGTATTAACCATCACCATTAAGGCAATCTCGGTTAACCTTACACTTCAAACGGAATAATCCACTGGTCTGTCGGGTATAACCTCCCGATACAACCACGGTAATCGGATCGAGCGCCATACATACAAACGCTCACGCGACGATGAGCCCAGAGAATACCACATTCCAGCAAATATTACGACATTAACATAAGTAAATATTACAGACCAAGTTCTGAGTTTAGAAACCAAATACTCCAATTAACATAAATAAGTTCTTCAGAGTTAAATTGCAGCGGAAATAAACAACGGAAACTACTCGACGATACAGGATGTCTCGATGAAGCCCGTACGAGACATCACTCGGCCTTATCTCCGTTGGACGGGGGCGCATCCCATTCCACCGACCAACCAGGGGGAAGAGTGCAGGGCCAAGTCAAGCTAGCAATCATATCTTCGAAGGGCTCACCTGAAAACGAGTCACAAGCAAGACTGAGTATACTAATACTCAGCAAGACTTACCCGTGTAGTGGAAACTACTCCACCGACTCTAGACATGCCAGGCTTTTAGGGCTCAGGGGTTTGTTTTGCCGAAAAGCAGCTACAAGTGGGTCCTTACTTTCAACTTTTAGCTCAAGATTCTAGTTTCGTTAGCCAGTCTAGGTAAGCAGCTATCTAAAGCATACATGGTGAAGCATTAAATTTTCCATCCAACCAGTTCATTCATCATCATTGTTCCTCTTCTTACTCTGTGGGTAAAAATGGTTAAGCAGTCTCAATAGCCGTGAGAAACGGACGATTCGAATCGAATTTCTTAACCTTGCAAGGGAAACCCAAACACACGTCACGTGGTTACTCCCTAGAGTCACACGTGCAACTTTTCCCCTTTCTTTCCGGGTCGTGGATCGGGGCTACCCTCCGAGAGTACAAGAGCTCCACGCCACGGTTCGGCGCCGGGTCGTGACCACTCTCAGCACTCGCCATATGCACATGGGACCGAAGTTCAAAGGGTAGGATGCCGTCCCCTTGCCGGGCCAATCAGGTACTTAAGCTTACCGATTCCCATAATCTCGGCATGTGTTTAGTACGTTCAAAGACTTAACCATCACTACCACACCCTGCGGCCTTAGCATTTTTCACTAGACAGACGGGCCTCAATCGTAACCATCGTTACATAACCCGTCCGTGTCCTTATGATTGCAGCGTGTAGTAGTCATTCAACTCCTATTTTCTCGCGAGTGACAGGAAATCACTCGACTTTTACCGGAGTCCTATTAGCACAGCATTCTATCGAACCTTACATCTAGTTTTCAAGCAAGGGTTTCTGACATCATGCAACTAAGTTTTCATCCAACTCCTACAAACTTAATGCACAAGCAAGGAGTAACGAGTTGCATAATTTCGGAAAGAATGGGTTATGCTCCGGGGCTTGCCTTCGCAGTTCGCTTGGGGATCTTCCGAACTTGGGCTCGGGTCTTCAAAAGCTTCAGTTAGATTTGCTTGAGCTTCACGCTGCTCACTCTCGGACGCGGGCACCAGCTCGTAGGTTCCATCGGCGAGAGTCGTCGATTCTACATGAGTGCACAAGTTTAAGTCGTGGAAATAGCACTTGATTACGATTTGAGAGTAATTACTACAAGGGATAGTTTCTGGTTATGAAATTTTGGATTTAGGCACATCAAGGAAAGATGTGCGTACTGTAAAATGTTCAGCCAATTTTATGTAACCGATTAATTCTGAAAAATATATTACATAGTTGCTGTTAGATCCTTGTTCATTTTATACAGAACAATTGGTGCAACAAATGAGTCTAAGATTTTTACAGAGCTTTCACTTAAGCATGCAGAAGCTACTGTAATTTTACAGAGCTTTCACTTAAGCTTCTATTTAATGTAGAGCAAAATATTTTGAGATTCTGAGAAAACTTTTGTAACCAAAGTGGTAGAGTTTGTTCTGAGGATTCCAGAACAGTTGAGTTTGCATTTTTCTGAATTTTCTACGATTTTATACGAATTTTACAAATCCACTGATTTTGAATCTAGGTTTGAAACTTTCTTTTACAACTAGGTCCTTGAATCTTACGCTCAGACCCTTCTAAAGATTTAAATCCTTGCAATTGGGTCCTCGGCGGCTCGGGTACGGCGGCCGGCCGAAATTCCGGCGAGGGGGCTCGCCGGCGGCGAGGGGCGGGGGTCGGGGAAGGTTCAGGGATGCGAGGGCTACCTTGTGGGGGTGTTGTTCAGGTGGGGGACGGCCGGGAAGGGCTCGCCGGCGTTGGGGCAGAGGCGGCGGCGGCGCGGCTCGCGTCGACGGCGGTGCTCCGGCGGGCTTGGGGCGGCGTGGTCCGGTCGGTGAGCTTCAGTGGCGCGTGGGGAAGCTACTCAGGGGCTCGGCTTGGTCGGAGGGGGTCGGGGTCGTGCTGTCCACGGCGAGCAGGGGCGGCGGCGGCGACGGCAGCGCGGGCGGCGGCGCTCCGGTGGCTCTGGGTGGTGTTGGGTGGGTCGGCGAGCTGCGGTGAGGTGATGTAGTGGTGGCTGGGGGCTCAGTTTGGGCAGTGGGCGGCTGTGGAGGGCTGTCCATGGCGGGCGGTGCTCGGCGGCGGCGATGGCGACGGCGAGGCGTTCTGGTGGCCGGGGGCTCGCGCGGGCGGTCGGGGCGGGGCTTTTATAGGGTCAGGAGGGGTGTGGAGGTGCCTGGGCGACGCGCGAGGCGGGGCACGGCAACGGCGTGCACTGGGCGCGGCGGGCGGCGGCAGAACGCCGGCGCGGCGTGCGGCGAGAGGGCGCGGGCGACTGGGCGGCCGAGATTTTGGCGTGGGCGCGAGGAGATAGCGCGGCGTGCGGATTGGGGAGCAGCTGCTGCAGCGGCTCGGGCGGAGGGCAGGCGCGGCAGCTGGCGGGGCGCGGGGGCCGGGGCGGCACGGCGGAGCGCGGCCACTGGGCGGCCAGGCGGCGGCCTGGGCGCGGCAGCGCGCGCGGGCTCTGACCGGACGGCGCGGCGTCGGGGCGGGGCAAAGCCGGCCGTGGCGGGGTGGTGCGGCGGCCACTGGCCTGGCGCCTCGCGCCGGTCAGGCGACGCCGGCCACCTGGCGCGCGGCGGGCGGGCGAGCGCGCGCGGCGCGGCAGAGGAGGGGGAGAAACGAGGGACCAAAATGCAAAAATTCGAAAAACTTCAGGGGGCTGGGTGCAAACAGGGCGTTTTCTCCTCTTTCTGATTTGAATTTCAAAAACTTTTGAACACGAAAGTTGTTCAAAATAAAAAGTTCTACAACTTTGGTTTCAGGCAAAAACTCATTTGGCTTATGGTTTTAAAGTTAATTTAAAAGTTTCAAATGTGTCCAAATGTGCCTAAATTAAATTTGAAATCCAACTGAACCCGTTTTAAATTCTTTCCACCCTCTCATTAGTTGGTTTAAAACATAGAGTTAGGCTAATGTTATTGATTTTGGAATTGAAATTACCAGGGTTGTCACAGCCTTCCCCCCTTAACAAGAATCTCGCCCCGAGATTCGGTAATTCTTAGTGTGGGCATGGGTGCACATACCAGTGGTTGAGACAAGAAACCCAGGGAAATGTTGGTTCAGGTAGCTCTCCGTTTCCCAGGTGGCTTCTTCTTCCGTGTGGCGATCCCATTGTATTTTATACATTCTAATCACTCTCCTCCTGGTCTTTCTTTTTGATCCAGAATCTTAACTGGGTGTTCGACATACGAGAGGTCGGGTTCCAACGATATTTCTTGTTGTTCCACAATCTCGGTAGGGACTCGAATACACTTCTTGAGTTGAGATACGTGGAAGACATCATGGGTGGCCGTGAGTTGAGGGGGCAGTCGTAATTTGTAGGCTACGGGTCCCACGATGAAGTCCATACTTATGTCTTCCCATTTCCATGATGGTATAGGTAACGGTTGAAGTGTACCGGCTACCTTTAAGTGGCTAGCTTTTACTCTCTGGCACGTGTCACATTCCGAGACATACGTAGCAATTTCCCTTTTCATTCTAGTCCACCAGAAGTTCTGCCTTAGGTCCTGATACATTTTGCTACTGCCGGGGTGGATAGAGAATTTGGAGAGGTGTGCCTCATCAAGAATTTGCTTGCGGAGTTCACGATTCTTCGGAACGACTATACGACTTTCGAACCATAGAACTCCCTTATGGTCCTGGCGGAAACACTTATACTTCTCCTTACCTAGAGAGAGTTTCTGTTTGATGATCTTAATTCCTTCATCCTGTAGTTGTGCCATGACGATTTGGTCGTGAAGAGTGGGCTCAACTGAGTTGTGATTTAGAGTGCCTTGGGAAACCATTTCCAAGTTAAGCTTCCTCATGTCTGCACATAATGTCTCATGGTATGACTCCATGGATAAACAATGGCAATGGGACTTGCGGCTTAGTGCATCCGCGACTACATTAGCCTTACCGGGGTGATAGTGCACTTCAAGGTCATAATCTTTGATTAATTCTAGCCATCTTCGTTGTCTCATATTCAGATCGGCTTGTGTGAAGATGTACTTGAGACTCTTATGATCCGTGTAGATATTGCACTGTGTACCCATGAGATAGTGCCTCCATATCTTCAGAGCGTGAATGACGGCTGCGAGCTCAAGGTCATGCGTGGGATAATTCTGTTCGTGGGGCCGAAGGGCTCGTGAGGCATATGCAATCACTCGATTCTCTTGCATAAGCACACATCCTAGACCAGTACCTGATGCGTCACAATACACATCGAATGACTTGGTATTATCGGGTTGAGCTAACACAGGTGCAGTAGTCAGATGCTCTCTGAGAGTGTGGAAGGCTTCCTCACACTTCTCATTCCATACAAACTTTACTTCCTTCTTCAACAGTTCCGTCATGGGCTTAGCAATTCGAGAGAAATCCGGGATGAAGCGGCGGTAGTAACCGGCTAAGCCGAGAAAACTGCGAATCTGATGAACAGAGGTAGGGGGTTTACAATCCATCACCTCCTGTACCTTGCTGGGGTCAACAGCTATGCCTTCGCTGGAGATCGTGTGACCTAAGAACTTTACAGTATCCAACCAGAATTCACACTTGGAAAACTTAGCATAGAGCTGATGGTCTCTAAGTCGCTGAAGAACAATGCGAAGGTGCTTGGCATGCTCTTCCTCATCCTTGGAATAGATAAGAATGTCGTCGATGAACACTACGACGAATTTGTCAAGTTCGGGCATGAATACCGAATTCATGAGATACATGAAGTAGGCAGGGGCATTGGTGAGTCCAAAGGACATGACCAAGAATTCATATAGTCCATATCGTGTGGAGAAGGCAGTCTTAGGAATATCGCACGGGCGAATCTTGATCTGATGATATCCCGAACGAAGATCAATCTTTGAGAAGACTCTGGCTCCAGCTAATTGATCGAAGAGTCCATCGATGCGAGGAAGGGGGTATTTGTTTTTAACAGTTACCGCATTGAGAGGTCGGTAGTCCACACATAATCTTAAACTGTCATCCTTCTTCTTTACGAATAGGGCTGGACATCCCCAAGGTGACGCGCTAGGGCGAATGAAACCTTTGTCCAGTAGTTCTTGGAGTTGAATTTTCAGCTCTGCCAATTCTTTAGGGGGCATCCTATATGGTCTCTTGGATATAGGTGCAGTGCCTGGCTGTAGTTCAATAACGAACTCAATATCCCTATCCGGGGGCATTCCTGGTAAGTCATCCGGGAAAACATCGGCATACTCGTTTACCACAGGAATATTATCTGGCTTAAGTCCTTCCATCTTATAAGCACAGGAATTAGTACAATCTAGGAACGGTAGGTAAAGGGTAGTGGCTCCGTGACTAGGTGAATTTATCTCAACGGCTCGGGAAGAAAGGTCCAGTGTGACTCCATGCATAGCCATCCAGTTCATTCCCAAAATAATGTCCATGCCGTCAAGGGGTAAAAGGACAAGGTCCGTGTCGATGGTTTTACTACCCAATTTGACTGGTACTTGTCTGATCATTTGGTTTGAAGCGATTTTACCACCCGGGGTTGATATCATGTATGACCCTTTGGTGTGACAAACACCCAAGCCTACTCTTGCACCGAATTTTGCACTTATGAAACTATGCGATGCACCAGAATCAAATAATATAACTGCAGGCTTGTTATGGATAGAGAATGTACCCGACATCACTGGGGCTCCTTCAGGAAGCTCTGCAAGCGTGGTGAAGTTAATCCGTCCTTGCTTGACTTGCAGGGTCTGTCTCTTGCCCCTGTTCTTGGTGTTCGGGTTGGATCCTTGACCTTGGTTGGGCTGTCCAGGCTGAGGGCATTCTCGTGCGAAGTGGCTGGAACTCCCGCATTTGAAACAGCGATTTGCGGGGCTAGGTCGAAGAGACTGTTGAAGAATGGGCCTCAGACCATTCTGTGAAGGCATCGGGGGTCGTACCATGCCTGGCTGCTGTGGGGGTCTGGCAATCCATCTCCCTGGCTGCGGGGCCCTTGGTGGAGCTGTGGGTGCGGTATTTTGTACGATGCGATACCTTGGTGGTTGGGCACTTGATGGTCCTGCGGGTGCCTTTCTCTTCTTCTCTGCCCGGTGTGCCATGATACAGTCTTCCTGGGTAATGGCCATATTGACCAACTCGTTGTAGGTGTCAGCCCTGGCTAGGTTCAGACGTTCCTTGAGCTTGGTATTCAGACCTCGGCGGAAACGATCACGCTTCTTGGCATCCGTATCAGCGTGATAGCCCGCATACTGGCATAGATTGTTGAATGCTTGGGCGTACTGTAGCACGGTGCGGGTGCCCTGGGTGAGTGCCAGGAACTCATTCAACTTCCTCTCCATGAGACCCTCGGGGATATGATGTGCCCGGAACGCGGTCTTGAATTCATCCCAGTCGACCACATGATCAGCTGGGAGCATCGCAAAATAGTGGTCCCACCACAGTCGAGCGGTACCGCGAAGCTGTTGCGCGGCAAAACGAGCTTTGTTGGCTTCTGAGCATGGGGCCACAAGTAGTGTGAACTTGGATTCTATGGTGCGAATCCATGCATCTGCGTCCAGGGGTTCCTCTGTCTTATGGAACAAGGGAGGCTGGGTCCCCAGGAAATCCGTGTATCCGGCAGCTTGTGGTTGGTGAGCATTGTGCCCACCCCTCTGCTGGTGTTGCCCTTGCACAATCTGTCGTAGCAGCTCGGTTTGAGCGGCCATCACTTCCACCAAACTGGGCGGGGGTGGTGGCGATTGTCGCGAGCGGCTGCCACCGGCACCAAAACCCTCGGGGTTGCCACGTGTTGATCCAACCATCTGAAACGTGAAAGGTTACCGTTAGCAACGCGATCCATATTACTTCCTTGATTCATAAATAATTGGTGTAGTCATAGACTTCCGAAGTCACAGCTAGACGTATGGACAGAATCTCTGTTTGCTACGAGAAAAATCATAGCCTGCTGTGGGTCCACCCCAAACATTTCAGACTTTTGCAGCAGTCAGAGAATTTAGGAATGCACCACTTTGGTATTTAACTTCGGTGCTAGAACTATGGCTAAGGTGGTCGAAAAGCTTGTCCTTTGCCTTACTGTCTTGGCTGTTTTTCAGCAGATTGATCGGTACGGTTTCGCCTATATCTCAAACTAGCGAGGTCCAATGATGCTGAATTTTTGTGAGAACCTAGATCACAAAACTTAGCACAAGTCTGGTATTCAACACTCAGCCAATAAATGCAAGGAGACATGGATAAAAATTCCGACAAGACTCAGCGATTGTGGATTTCATTGTTTACCAAGTTACAACGAATTCACCCAAGTTCATCGCCGTTCCTTACATGCTGAGGGTATCCACATGGTTCAGGTGTACCCAGCACAAAAGAGTTACTCAACTCCTAGTTAGCCTATTACAACACTTGCCAAAGGTTAGGCTACCCTATCGAGGAGTATGCGCAAAAGTCCTCCTAGGTCGTCCTCTAGAAATCATCCAAGTCGTTGACGGACGACTCGCTGTGAGCAGGAGAGTGGGCTCCCATCCGAGGTGCCTGTGGTACCTCACCCTCGAAATCCATACCTGAGATACCATCAATCTCCTGTGGCTCCTCCTCATCCTCCTCCATGTCGTCCTCATGGGGATGGTCATTCTGATCATGATGCCACTGAATGTGCTCATTAGCATCCTCCAACTCAAGGCTCAGATCATGGAGCTGCTCCTCCAACTGTGCTATCGTGGTATCTCTCTCACCCATGAGAGTGTCCTGCTCCTGGATTTGGCCCTCAAGTTGGCCAATCTGAGCATCTCTGTCCTCAAGATCCTGACTGAGTTCCTTTATCTGCTCATCCCTGGTATCTTCCATCATATGGTAGGCCTGAGCAAGATCAGTGAGCTGCTCGAGTGCCTGGCTCTGGAGAGTCTGAAGCCGGTAGAGTGCACTTATGCACCGCACGGAGATGTGGATAGTCTGCTGGGCATGAAAGTCTACCAAGTACTGTGCGTGCTGCACCCTGTTGAGCCAAAAGGGGTCGTTGTCCTGGGCAGCAGGAAACAATCCAATGGGAGTGAGTGTGACAACCTCGGGACGCTGCGCACAAAATGTGGTGAGCGCCCTCATGGCTGCAAGCTCCCAAGTATCGGCCAAACGGCGACCAACAGCCTCAAGCTCCAAGGCGGGCCACTCCGGGTGTAGCGGGTGCGGAAAGATAGTCACGTCGACACGGCACTGGGTAACTCCATTTTCCGCAAACTCCAGTCCGGCGTAACGTGGGGGAATTAGATAGCCCGCGGTACGCAGAACATCCCACAAAATAGAGGGAAAGCCCTCCCAGTGGAGACACTGCGAGTGAACGCGTCCATCCTCATCCACCATCATCTCAACAGGCTCGGCCATCTGAACAAAAGATCAAATGGAGTGAGATAGCGAAAAACTGTGAACAGCACAAGGACAGATTCTGTATAATGTGCAAAAATAACCATAACTCCCACAGTTCCCATCCAAAAATTCTCAAATTTCACCAGCTCCCTCCTAAGGTATTTGTGAACAACCTTGCTAGTCAACTCCAGAGCTAATTAGGTCTCTAAGATGGTCTTTCTTTTCAGGTTTTACCTTACTGCCTACCCAGAATTTTCAGTGAACAGAGGGCTAGAGTTTCGTACACCAGGGAAAATCTACCCAGCCAAAATTTACCAAATTTTAACAGCAGCTTCCTGGGTAAATTTGGAACAAGTTTCGTGTTGTGCTCTTTTGCAGAAAACTGCAGGAAGGGGGGCCTAAAAATTTAAGAGGCAGAAGTGCTTATTCTGGACAGAAATCTGACGCTCCAAGGTTTCTGTTATTTCTTATTATTCATAAGTTCAGAATTTTTCATTTTTGAACAGGAGATAGAACACAAAATTTGGAACAATTCTTTCAACACAAACTTCTCCAGAAAAGGTCATTTTCTTGGGTCAATAAATCGCTCTTTTTGGTCATGGCAGATTTGTGACAGATTCGCTAGATAGTCCTTATGCGACCCACACTTAGATACGCAAGAACCTTACCACTCTCATACAACGCATTTTTGATTTCAGATACACATGTTTATGATGTATGCACGTCCTATTCGTCCTCACAAATAAAACAATTGCCAAATAGCTTTGGTCTTACGATGATAGTTTCGGTGGCATACACAATACGGCTCTCGCTATAATAGCTAGTCGAGTCTTTCTAATCGTTCCTTAACTTATCGTGATCGCGGTTAGTGTACCTGCAGAAGATTGACAAAGCATATATATATTTCATGAACCTTTCATGCCAGCACTCATGAAAGCGTCCGTATTCATTACCGTTTACTTATAGAAACGATATCTGTACAATTTCCGCCGTACAGACGACGTTAACATACGCTATCGAGATAGCGTATTCACGGGGGTACCGTCATGAGACGGGGGTATGAACAGCGATCGCCATACCCTGCGCCAAACCTTCTACTCCCAATATGTTCAACTAACAGTTGGCATATTGGCAGCACCTCAAGTAAGCCACTGCTTGAGGGCAGCGTTCGGTTCGCATCACCGACAGGAAGGCCAAGCTCTCTCAGTTGGCTGAGGATCCTTACCTTCTTACCTTAGCGATGAGTGCGTCGTTACAGAATTTAAGGTCGGTTGTGCATGAAAGTAAGTTTTGACAGAAAGTAATGTGCTGGAAGTCAGTTGATAATATATATAGAAGTTAGATAGCCACCTAGTAACTTTCCCATAATCCCTTAGGGCTTTACGAACTAGGCACCATCCTTAACGTACCAACGCATTTCGCAACACAACCTTCTAGTCAAGTTTTAGTAAAATGAGTTTTTAAGGCTTGTAGCATTCTCTGGCGTATGTATTTCGGCTCTGGTGTCCGCTGTTGCCAGCTGTGGCACCAGATACGGCTCTGATACCAGCTGTGGCAGAACCACCTGAATTAATCCGGCTCAAGTGTATTAACCATCACCATTAAGGCAATCTCGGTTAACCTTACACTTCAAACGGAATAATCCACTGGTCTGTCGGGTATAACCTCCCGATACAACCACGGTAATCGGATCGAGCGCCATACATACAAACGCTCACGCGACGATGAGCCCAGAGAATACCACATTCCAGCAAATATTACGACATTAACATAAGTAAATATTACAGACCAAGTTCTGAGTTTAGAAACCAAATACTCCAATTAACATAAATAAGTTCTTCAGAGTTAAATTGCAGCGGAAATAAACAACGGAAACTACTCGACGATACAGGATGTCTCGATGAAGCCCGTACGAGACATCACTCGGCCTTATCTCCGTTGGACGGGGGCGCATCCCATTCCACCGACCAACCAGGGGGAAGAGTGCAGGGCCAAGTCAAGCTAGCAATCATATCTTCGAAGGGCTCACCTGAAAACGAGTCACAAGCAAGACTGAGTATACTAATACTCAGCAAGACTTACCCGTGTAGTGGAAACTACTCCACCGACTCTAGACATGCCAGGCTTTTTGGGCTCAGGGGTTTGTTTTGCCGAAAAGCAGCTACAAGTGGGTCCTTACTTTCAACTTTTAGCTCAAGATTCTAGTTTCGTTAGCCAGTCTAGGTAAGCAGCTATCTAAAGCATACATGGTGAAGCATTAAATTTTCCATCCAACCAGTTCATTCATCATCATTGTTCCTCTTCTTACTCTGTGGGTAAAAATGGTTAAGCAGTCTCAATAGCCGTGAGAAACGGACGATTCAAATCGAATTTCTTAACCTTGCAAGGGAAACCCAAACACACGTCACGTGGTTACTCCCTAGAGTCACACGTGCAACTTTTCCCCTTTCTTTCCGGGTCGTGGATCGGGGCTACCCTCCGAGAGTACAAGAGCTCCACGCCACGGTTCGGCGCCGGGTCGTGACCACTCTCTGCACTCGCCATATGCACATGGGACCGAAGTTCAAAGGGTAGGATGCCGTCCCCTTGCCGGGCCAATCAGGTACTTAAGCTTACCGATTCCCATAATCTCGGCATGTGTTTAGTACGTTCAAAGACTTAACCATCACTACCACACCCTGCGGCCTTAGCATTTTTCACTAGACAGACGGGCCTCAATCGTAACCATCGTTACATAACCCGTCCGTGTCCTTATGATTGCAGCGTGTAGTAGTCATTCAACTCCTATTTTCTCGCGAGTGACAGGAAATCACTCGACTTTTACCGGAGTCCTATTAGCACAGCATTCTATCGAACCTTACATCTAGTTTTCAAGCAAGGGTTTCTGACATCATGCAACTAAGTTTTCATCCAACTCCTACAAACTTAATGCACAAGCAAGGAGTAACGAGTTGCATAATTTCGGAAAGAATGGGTTATGCTCCGGGGCTTGCCTTCGCAGTTCGCTTGGGGATCTTCCGAACTTGGGCTCGGGTCTTCAAAAGCTTCAGTTAGATTTTCTTGAGCTTCACGCTGCTCACTCTCGGACGCGGGCAACAGCTCGTAGGTTCCGTCGGCGAGAGTCGTCGATTCTACATGAGTGCACAAGTTTAAGTCGTGGAAATAGCACTTGATTACGATTTGAGAGTAATTACTACAAGGGATAGTTTCTGGTTATGAAATTTTGGATTTAGGCACATCAAGGAAAGATGTGCGTACTGTAAAATTTTCAGCCAATTTTATGTAACCGATTAATTCTGAAAAATATATTACATAGTTGCTGTTAGATCCTTGTTCTTTTTATACAGAACAATTGGTGCAACAAATGAGTCTAAGATTTTTACAGAGCTTTCACTTAAGCATGCAGAAGCTACTGTAATTTTTGTAGGATTTAATATGCAGTATTTAGAGCATAGAAAATATGATATTCTACACCTAGGCTATTCAAAGATTCATTTTTTACAGGACCCTACACAGGGTTTTTGTCCATGAAACTTTTTACACAGCAACCTCTACCACAGTGTAACTCCCAGTAATAATTTGGGGATTTTCCAAGCTAAGATACTATTTTCTTGATTTAATGTATGTTATTAGCACATAAATCAAATAAATAGGTTACTTTGAGATAAAAAGTCTCCTAATTTTTCTCTGGCTTCTAGGTACCAATACATTAGCATACGAAAAATTTCAATGGGTGACTCACCACCTAACTGCAGGGATAAAACATTCTACTTACACATGAAATAAAACTAAGTTTAACAAACAGTAAAGCTAGAGATGGAATTTGGGTCTGATCTTTTTACACAGTCCTAATCATCAAGCAACTAATTCACTGCCCAAAATTTAGGGTCAGCATTGTTCTAGAACAGTGGGTACAAAACAAGTCCATTAAAGCTTCTATTTAATGTAGAGCAAAATATATTGAGATTCTGAGAAAACTTTTGTAACCAAAGTAGTAGAGTTTGTTCTGAGGATTCCAGAACAGTTGAGTTTGCATTTTTCTAAATTTTCTACGATTTTATACGAATTTTACAAATTCACTGATTTTGAATCTAGGTTTGAAACTTTCTTTTACAACCAGGTCCTTGAATCTTACGCTCAGACCCTTCTAAAGATTTAAATCCTTGCAATTGGGTCCTCGGCGGCTCGGGTACGGCGGCCGGCCGAAATTCCGGCGAGGGGGCTCGCCGGCGGCGAGGGGCGGGGGTCGGGGAAGGTTCAGGGATGCGAGGGCTACCTTGTGGGGGTGTTGTTCAGGTGGGGGACGGCCGGGAAGGGCTCGCCGGCGTTGGGGCAGAGGCGGCGGCGGCGCGGCTCGCGTCGACGGCGGTGCTCCGGCGGGCTTGGGGCGGCGTGGTCCGGTCGGTGAGCTTCAGTGGCGCGTGGGGAAGCTACTCAGGGGCTCGGCTTGGTCGGAGGGGGTCGGGGTCGTGCTGTCCACGGCGAGCAGGGGCGGCGGCGGCGATGGCAGCGCGGGCGGCGGCGCTTCGGTGGCTCTGGGTGGTGTTGGGTGGGTCGGCGAGCTGCGGTGAGGTGATGTAGTGGTGGCTGGGGGCTCAGTTTGGGCAGTGGGCGGCTGTGGAGGGCTGTCCACGGCGGGCGGTGCTCGGCGGCGGCGATGGCGACGGCGAGGCGTTCTGGTGGCCGGGGGCTCGCGCGGGCGGTCGGGGCGGGGCTTTTATAGGGTCAGGAGGGGTGTGGAGGTGCCTGGGCGACGCGCGGGGCGGGGCACGGCAACGGCGTGCACTGGGCGCGGCGGGCGGCGGCAGAACGCCGGCGCGGCGTGCGGCGAGCGGGCGCGGGCGACTGGGCGGCCGAGATTTTGGCGTGGGCGCGAGGAGATAGCGCGGCGTGCGGATTGGGGAGCAGCTGTTGCAGCGGCTCGGGCGGAGGGCAGGCGCGGCAGCTGGCGGGGCGCGGGGGCCGGGGCGGCACGGCGGAGCGCGACCACTGGGCGGCCGGGCGGCGGCCTGGGCGCGGCAGCGCGCGCGGGCTCTAACTGGGCGGCGCGGCGTCGGGGCGGGGCAAAGCCGGCCGTGGCGGGGTGGTGCGGCGGCCACTGGCCTGGCGCCTCGCGCCGGTCAGGCGACGCCGGCCACCTGGCGCGCGGCGGGCGGGCGAGCGCGCGCGGCGCGGCAGAGGAGGGGGAGAAACGAGGGACCAAAATGCAAAAATTCGAAAAACTTCAGGGGGCTGGGTGCAAACAGGGCGTTTTCTCCTCTTTCTGATTTGAATTTCAAAAACTTTTGAACACGAAAGTTGTTCAAAATAAAAAGTTCTACAACTTTGGTTTCAGGCAAAAACTCATTTGGCTTATGGTTTTAAAGTTAATTTAAAAGTTTCAAATGTGTCCAAATGTGCCTAAATTAAATTTGAAATCCAACTGAACCCGTTTTAAATTCTTTCCACCCTCTCATTAGTTGGTTTAAAACATAGAGTTAGGCTAATGTTATTGATTTTGGAATTGAAATTACCAGGGTTGTCACAAGAACGAGTGGGAATTTTCCTAGCTCGGAGAAGCTGGTCCACTGATCAACCCTACAAAAGAAGATTAGGACCTCGCTGTATCTCAAAGGCTTCTGTATGGCGGGCTCAACAGAGAGGATTTCGCGTAGGGTCAGCTTTTGCGCGCGCTTGGAGGGGAAGCTGCCGTCTCCGCCGAAGATGACGTTGATGACATTCTTTGGGTTTTGGAAATCTTAAGCCCCCGACTTGCCACCCTCGTCGTCGTCCTCCTGATCCTTTTGCTTTCCGTCTTGAGGAAGGGGTGGAGCATTGAGTGACTTGCGGAGGCTGATGCACTCGAAGAGCGTATGCTGTGACTTCGGGTGCTTCGGGCATTGTTTGTGCAGGACTTTCTCAAACTGTACTTGATTGCTCCCCGACTTCTTGCCCCACGGATTGCACTCAACAACCATGACTTCTTGGTCTGGCTTGCGCTTTCAGGGATTCCCCGAGTTGTTCCGCTAGCCCTTGTCGAAGTGGTTGCTGCTGTTGCCCTACTTGTTGTTGTTGTGCTTGGGGAAGCGATTGTTCTCCTCATCCTCCTGATCAGCCCACCGTGCCATCATGTCACGTAGTTCCACGGCAATAGTCGGGCGGTTGCGTCCGAAGTCGTGGCACGTGTGCTTCGAGAAGAGGCCATTCTGGAAGCAGCGGATGACGTCCTCGTCGGTGATGTTGGCGATGGTGGCTCGCATCTCGAAGAAACATCGGGTGTTGGACCTTAGGGTCTCGTTCAGCTCCTGCTTGACCTGGGACAAGTCATGACCAGTACCTGCTTGGATCATGGATCCCTGGAAGTTGTCGATGAAGGTCCTCTTGAGGTCCTCCTAGGAGTCGATGGAGTTTGGTTTAAGGCTTTCAAGCCAAGTGAGGGGCGCAGATTCCAAGGCTACCGGGAAGTAGAGTGCCTTGGTTGAGTTGGACCCCCCTGAGACCTCGATGGCAACGGAGTAGCATCGAATCCATTGGCGCGGGTCTTGCTTGCCATCATACATGGGGATCCCGACTGGTGTAAAATTCTTGGGGTAGGATTTCTCGGTAATGTTGGAGGTGAAGGCGGGGAAGCGGTCGTTATCGTCATCGTCGTGGTATCTGTCGAGACAGTCCCTTCTCCTTGCCTCGATGATGCGCCCCACGTCACGGCCATCATTGATCTTCTGCCTAAGATAAGTCGTGGGAGCATCCTGGAGGCTGGCCTCGGGTGGAGCTTCGCCTTAAGGCCTTGCATCGCGCCGGTTGCGAGGTGGGTGAGTGGATTGTTGCCCCTCTTGCTCGATGTTGCCACTCGCGGACTGCTAGCCCTGGGGATTGCCATGGCCGACTGGATTGTCCTAGTTGCACTGGCGATTGTCGATCCTCCGATATCCGGGGCCTCCTCCAGGGGTGCGGCTAATCTGCGCAAAGTCACCATGGCGCTCAGATCTCGAGAGCATGTTCCGGGGTGAGGACACTGGGTGTTGCCCATCGAGTTGCACGAGCGCGTTGGGTTAGATACTGCAGCCTTTGTATCTGGGGGTTGGGTGGTAGTTGTTGAGCTAGGAGCGTTGCTTCTGCAATGGCGCCAATCAGTATGTGATACTCCTGATCTGTTGCTGCTGCGAAAGCGTTGTTGAGGTTCCTTTGGTACATTGGGTTGCGCTTGGAGTTCTTCAACCGCCGGATTCTTCTGTGCTCCTCGTTCTTGTCCTGTGGGGGTGTCCGCCGTACGCTCATCAGTAGACACATCCGCGAGTAGTTCAGCATCGTACTCGGGACCTGGCTCGTCATCATAGCCATGTAGACCTGACGATCCTACGAGTTCTCAGCCATATGGCTGTACTCGACTAGCTCTGTGCTGCCCTCTGCCCCACTCCGTGGGTTGCTAGAGGGTTTGCCCTACTGGAAGGGCAGATCCTGCATGAAGGCCACTAGGCGGAAGTCGTACTCGAGTAGCTCAGAGGGCTCTAAGCCCTTCCAGATCACGAAATGGCCTTGGGGCGTAGACATTATGGTCAAACCCAGATGACTACCCGAAAAGGATTCGGGGTGGTCATCAGGTTGCGAGTGGTTGTCGAGAGTAGGGGCCTCCCGTCAAGAGGTGGCTCCCTCGTCCTCGAGTCCTCCTTGGCTCTGACTTGAAGGTGTAGTACTAGTCGACGAGTACTCTTCGTTTGAGTTCGAGTAGTTGTTGAAAATGGGGGGGCCCCGACCGGCAGTGGCTCCCTCGTCTCCAAGCTTGAGAAGACGATCCAAGTCCTCCTTCAAGTCGCGGAGGGACTTGGACTGTGTAGCCTCCTCAGATCGGTTTGAATCCAATCCGAGTAGTCCTGGTGCAGCGCAAGTTGAAGTCGTGTCGAAAATGGACATCCTCTCAATCTCCCTGGCAAGATCGGGAAGCAGCAACTCGTCGAGGTTGTCGATGAACTCATCAAGGTTACTTCATCGAGTTGCTGCAAAGGCCTCGGGCTTCCTGGAGTCGGCTAGGTGGCTGTTGAAGCCACCCGAGCCGTTGGCGACGCAGATCCAGGAGCCAAAGATGAAAGTTGTGCCCTCATCGAGCACGGTGCTGGTGAAGCTGAAAGATGTCATCGAGTTCTCTAGTGGATGCTCGATGAACACCCCTACCTGGCGCGCCAGCTGTCGGTGTTTTACCGCCACGCCGACTAAGGGATACCCCAGGGGTGGTGAGTTTGTAGGTAGGGTGTCGCCGAGATCAGAAACTCGAAGCTGCAAGGAACACAAAGTTTAGACAGGTTCGGGCCGCCGAGAGCGTAATACCCTACGTCCTGTGTGGTTTGTATTGCCTTAGGTGTTGATCAGGGTGATCTTGGGTGATCTTCTATTTTTAGGGGGTCCCTGCCCGCCCTTATATAGTCTGGGGGGACAGGGTTACATGGAAGTCCTTGTCGGATATGAGCCCAGGAGTCCTACCCGAGTACTTTTCGGGTAGTTTCCTTCTGTTCCGACTAGTTCTACTACTGTTCAAGTAGTCCTACTATGGTACGAGTAGTTACAACAGATGTAGGGTGTGGGCCATACCCCATCCCTTATCCTAGGAAATGTACGCTATGTGCACAGACCCATGGGCCCGGGTCTAACACCCTCATATATATAGGTGTGTCCATGGGGTTATCCTGCAAATAAGTGAACTCACCTGGAACCGACCTTGTAAGCCAATGGGGAGCTGCCATGTTGAAGAAGTAAGGCGGTTGTGGCAGGCCTAGTTCAGCCGAACAGGTTGGTTCGGCCAAACCAGCCTAGCCACGAACCGACCTCAGCCTTTGCTGAGTGGTTGACATGTGGGCCCTGAGGTCTTTGGTGCACAACTTTGACCTGTCCTAAGCACTGATGGGCCCTTTGATCCATGTGAGGCTAAACGGCGCCTCCTAATTGGTTGATAGTTTTTGCCTTGGATTAAGGGGTGTGTTTTCCCTCCATTTCTGCACAATTTCCTGCATAGCACTAATTTCCAAGGGACATGTGGAAATGGCATTATTCTTAGATAAATATGCGAGCGAGGAATGCTAGTTCTCCCAATTTCCTGATCAAATTGACGGTTGAAATTGGTCCGTAACGTGTGTCAACAAGATCCCCCAAGTTGTCCTTTGCTTGTCCCGAGCAAAGTAGGACTTAAGGTTGTTGATCAGAAAATTGTTGTTACCTATTACCTGTCGTCATGCCGTGCCTTGTAGCTAAGATGATCTCCATGAGGCTAAGTTGGTTAGCATGAGTACCCTGCCCTTGTTACCTTAGTCATCTATGGGGCTTATTGGCTTCTCCTTATTTTGAGCTGTTGAGAGTTAGAACGGTCGATGGAGCAATACTTACCTCCTCTTTGCCCAACAATCCATCTGGAGGTTTTTTTTTGAATTTTGCAAAAAAAGACCAAGTTCCTTACCAGGGCAACCTTTGCCTCCTCATATCTGGGAAGGGAGATTTAAGCAGAAAATATTTTGTTGGTTTTATGGTTTTTATATTTTTATTGAAAGTAGTAAAGATACAATTCACTTGGTGGAGAACCTCCCCCAAGCTAGCTCTTGGTTTAAAGTCCGATGAGCATGACCTTCTCCATACCTGGTTAACTTGAGGTGCAATCGTCTATACCTGGAGAGGAGGTCGAGGACGATGATGTCTTCTTCACCCACCACACCTTCTTCTTCTTCTTCTTTGATTTTGGTGGCGTGGGTATTGGGTCATCAGATTGGAGCCATAGCTCCGTTCACAACCCGTTTCCTTCATGGTCTTGATGAATCAGGTACGTCTTGTCGGTGTTTTATCACCACGCCCAACGAGGGATACCCCCGAGGAGGTGAGTTTGTAGGTAGGGTGTCACCGAGATTAGGAACTCGAAGGTGCAAGGAACACAAACTTTAGATAGGTTCGGGCTGCCGAGAGCGTAATTGTGGCAGAACCACCTGAATTAATCCGGCTCAAGCGCGCTAACCATCACCACAAGGGCAATCAGGGCTAACTCGCACTTCAAACGGAGTAATCCACTGGTCTGTCGGGTAACCTCCCGATACAACCACGGTTTTGCCGATCAAAACCACACATACAAAGTACTCACACGAAGGTGAGCCCAGAGGATACAACATTCCACAAATTTTACATCACAGGGTTCATCATAAATTATTATTACAACTGAGTTCGAATTCGCAAAACAAGGTACTTCAGAGTTCAAAGTAATTGAGTTCTTCAGAGTTCAATGCAGCGGAAAATCAACGATAAACTACTCGACGATACATGATGTCTTGATGAAGCCCGTACGAGACATCACTCGGCATTATCATCATTGGCCGGGGACGCATCCCATTCCACCGACCAACCAGGAGGAAGAGTACACGGCCAAGTCAAACTAGCAACCATGTCCTCAAAAGTATCACCAGAAAATAAGCCACAAGCAAGGCTGAGTATACTAATACTCAGCAAGGCTTACCCGACTAGTGGAATATACTTAGCCGACTCCTAGACATGCAAGGCTTTTGGCTTGAGGGTTTGTTTTGCCGAAAAGCATATACAAGTAGGTCCTTAGTTTCATATTTAAGCTCCAGGTTCTAGATTTCTTTATCCATTCTAAGTAAGCAACTATCCAATATCATACATGGTGAAAGAATTAATTTGCATCCAACGAGATTAATCATCATCATTGTTCCATTTCTTACTTTATGTGATAAAAGAGTCAAGCAGTCTCAATAACCGCGAGAAACGGACGATTCGAATCGAATTTCTTAACCTTGCAAGGGAAACCTAAACACACGTCACGTGGTTACTCCCAGAGTCACACGTGCAACCTTTCCTCTTTCTTCCCGGGTTGTGGATCAGAGCCACCATCCGAGACTACAGAGCCCGGCTCTGTACCCACCATGTGCGCGCATGGAACCGAAGTTGAGAGGGTGGGATGCTGTCCACTTGCCGGTCCGATTAGGTACTTAAGCTTACCGATTACCATATTCTCGGCATGTGGTTAGTACGTTCAAAGACTTAACCACCACTACCACACACTGCGGCCTTAGCATTTTTCACTAAATAGACGGGACATCAATCATCAACTTGAACATCGCACCATAGCCCCGTCCGTCAACCTTATGATTGTAGCATGTAGTAAACATTCAGCTCCTATATTCTCGCGAGTGACAGGAAATCACTCGACTTTTACCGAGTCCAATTAGCATAGCATTCTATCGAACCTTACATCTAGTGTTCAGAGCATGGGTACCTAGGATCATGCAACTAAGTTTTCATCCAACTCCTATAAATTTAATGCACAAGTAGAATAGAGTATTAAGTTGCATAATTTAGAAAAAAATAGGGTTCATGCTCCGGGGCTTGCCTTCTTGGGTAAAGTTAGCTTGGGGCTCGTCCGAACTTTGGTTCGGGTCTTCGAAAACCTCAGTTAGATTCACTTGAGCTTCACGTTGCTCACTCTCGGACGCGGGCACCAGCTCGTACGTTCCATCGGCGAGAGTAGTCGATTCTATATGAATGCACAAGTGTAAGTTGTAGTGATGATACATGATATTTATTTTCTTCACGATAAAGTTGAAGTCCACAAAATATAGGTTTTATTGTAAAGTTATTTAGCTACGATTTCTTGGGCAATCGTTAACAGAAGGAGTTGTGTTGTATTGAAATTTTAATTTTCGCAGTATAAGCATGAATTAAGCACAAACACTGATCTAGGTAACTTCTGGTGATAAAATTTTTATTCAGAGTACATTATGCAGAGATAAGACTACAGTAAAAATTTCAGGCATCTTCATGCAGCAGAATAATTATGAAAAATGTAATACACAGCTACTACTAGAACATGGTTATTTTTATACAGGACGCACCATGCAAGTGTTGATGCCAAAAATTTTACAGAGGGTTAACCTATCCACATATATGTTACTGTAAAGTTTTCAGATTTTATTGTGCATGATACAAAGCATAATAAATACGACAAGCTACACTTATGTTAATAAAGACTAATTTCTATAGGATGTTCTACAGGGTTTCTGTGTATGAAACTTTTTATACAGCATAAATAATCCATAGTATCCCTTAGTAAAAAGGTGAACATTTTCCAAGCACAGAAACTAATTATTTTTATTTAGTGTATTTTTCCTACCACAAAATTATAAAAATAGGTTACCGAAATGAAAAAGGTTCTAAACTTTTTCTGTGGTATTTAGGCATCACTATAACAGCTCTGGAAAAGTTGCACAATATGAATCACACTATAACAGCAGGTAAAAATTAGTTCTATTATTTCATGGCATAAACAAGGTTTAACAAAAACTTTGGCTAGAAATGGGTTCCGGTCCTAAACCTTTTACACTGGCCTACACATCAAGATACTAATCTACTGTCCAAAATTTAGATCCAGCCTTGGTCTACAACAGTGGGTACAAATAAAAACTATTAAACCTTCCATTTAATATATAGAAAAATATATTGAGAAACTGAGAAAATGCATGTACCAAAAGTTGTAGATCTTCTTCTAAAGATTACAGAACAGTTGAGTTTGTACTTTTACAATTTTTCTATGATTTTATATGAATTTTACAAGTTCACTGATTTTGAATCTAGGGTTAAAACTTTCTTTTACAGAGGGGTCCCTGGAATCTTGCGTGCAGGCCCCTAGGAAGATTGCAATCAAAGCAAAGTGGTCCCTGGCGGCTGACCGGCAAGCTTGAGCTCAATTCCGGCGAGGGGAGGGGCCGGTGGTGAGGGGAACGAGGGGGAGGAGCAAGTGGAAGGCATGGGCTACCTTGGGGAGGCCTCGGTTGGGGCAGAGATGGCCTGAGCTGGGCCGCCCGCGGTGAGCGGCGGCTGCGGCGGTGGTGTGCGGCAGCGGCGGGGGCGTTCCGGCAAGGCTGGCGGGAGAGAGCCGGTGGGGGCTGGCTGGTGAGCTTCACGGCATCGAGGGGAACCCGTTCCTAGGCTTGGCTCAGGCAGAGGAGGACCGGGGGTGGGGGTTCCACGGCGGGCGGTGGCAATGGAGGTGCGGCGTGGTCTGGGCGCGTGCAGGTGAGCTCTGTTCGGCCCTTATAGGTGCAAGGGAGGGAGGGAGGAGGGGCTAGGGGTGCCGGCAGGGCTGGAGCACGCCATTGGGCGAGCAGGGTGGTGGCCAGAGCTGTGCACGGCTAGGGCACTATTGGGCGAGAGGGGCGGTAGCAGGGGCGCGGCGGAGGCTCGCGCACGGTGCCGTCTCGCCATTGAGCACGGCGGGCGGTGGCAGCGCCGGCGCCAGCGACGCGGGCACGAGTTGGGAAGCTGCAGGGGCGCGCGTGGGTTGGCTGGGCGCAGAGCGGTGCTGGCATCGTCGGTTTGACTGGTTCATTATTGGATGAAAATGACAGAGTACATGGCCGACATGGTACAAGTCGCCCTTAGAATTTAGTGATTACGCCTACGCTGGATTTCTCTCTCAACGCGACCCAGCTCTATCATAAGGCGGAACCTTTTCTCCTTCGGGTCTTCTGCAGTGGCTCCAATCTTAGCTTGGTTGCAAAGTTCTATCAGGAGGCGGGTCTTCTTCTCCTCCAAATCCTCCATGGCAACTTCGGTCTTAACTTTACAAGGAGGTGGAGGATCTTTTTCAGAAGATGGTCGCTTACGGACCTGATAGTGAGCATCTATAAGGTCTCAGCATTCTTGGACAAGAGCGGGGACATGATCTCTGAGTTCCTCAGCATGAGCTCTTATCAGATCTTTGTCTGCCTGTGACAGTGGTTCATCTGAATGCATGACTTCAATCGCTCGTTCTAGACCAGGGCTGAGATGTTTTGGCTAAATCGAAATAAAAGGGATTACCCAACATTAGAGTGATTGAGATGTTCAGGGGAAAGGCAGAGGAGAGTTCATACCTGGTTGACAGAGGAAGAAGATGAAGAGCGTGGAACCCCCACCCCCGGTCCTCCTCTGCCTGAGCCAAGCCTAGGAACGGGTTCCCCTCGATGCCGTGAAGCTCACCGACCAGCCCCCACCGGCTCTCACCCGCCAGCCTTGCCGGAACGCCCCCGCCGCTGCCGCACACCACCGCCGCAGCCGCCGCTCACCGCGGGCGGCCCAGCTCAGGCCATCTGTGCCCCAACCGAGGCCTCCCCAAGGTAGCCCATGCCTTCCACTTGCTCCTCCCCCTCGTTCCCCTCACCACCGGCCCCTACCCTCGCCGGAATTGAGCTCAAGCTTGCCGGTCGGCCGCCAGGGACCACTTTGCTTTGATTGCAATCTTTCTAGGGGCCTGCACGCAAGATTCCAGGGACCCCTCTGTAAAAGAAAGTTTTAACCCTAGATTCAAAATCAGTGAACTTGTAAAATTCATATAAAATCGTAGAAAAATTGTAAAAGTACAAACTCAACTATTCTGTAATCTTTAGAAGAAGATCTACAACTTTTGGTACATGCATATTCTCAGTTTCTCAATATATTTTTCTATATATTAAATGGAAGGTTTAATAGTTTTTATTTGTACCCACTGTTGTAGACCAAGGCTGGATCTAAATTTTGGACAGTAGATTAGTATCTTGATGTGTAGGCCAGTGTAAAAGGTTTAGGACCGGAACCCATTTCTAGCCAAACTTTTTGTTAAACCTTGTTTATGCCATGAAATAATAGAACTAATTTTTACCTGCTGTTATAGTGTGATTCATGTTGTGAAACTTTTCCAGAGCTGTTATAGTGATGCCTAAATACCACAGAAAAAGTTTAGAACCTTTTCATTTCGGTAACATATTTTTATAATTTTGTGGTAGGAAAAATACACTAAATAAAAATAATTAGTTTCTGTGCTTGGAAAATGTTCACCTTTTTACTAAGGGATACTATGGATTATTTATGCTGTATAAAAAGTTTCATACACAGAAACCCTGTAGAACATCCTATAGAAATTAGTCTTTATTAACATAAGTGTAGCTTATCGTATTTATTATGCTTTGTATCATGCACAATAAAATCTGAAAACTTTACAGCAACATATATGTGGATAGGTTAACCCTCTGTAAAATTTTTGGCATCAACACTTGCATGGTACGTCCTGTATAAAAATAACTATGTTCTAGTAGTAGCTGTGTATTACATTTTTCATAATTATTCTGCTGCATGAAGATGCCTGAAATTTTTACTGTAGTCTTATCTCTGCATAATGTACTCTGAATAAAAATTTTATCACCAGAAGTTACCTAGATCAGTGTTTGTGCTTAATTCATGCTTATACTGCGAAAATTAAAATTTCAATACAACACAACCCCTTCTGTTAACGATTTCCCAAGAAATCGTAGCTAAATAACTTTACAATAAAACCTATATTTTGTGGACTGCAACTTTATCGTGAAGAAAATAAATATCATGTATCATAACTACAACTTACACTTGTGCATTCATATAGAATCGACTACTCTCGCCGATGGAACGTACGAGCTGGTGCCCGCGTCCGAGAGTGAGCAACGTGAAGCTCAAGTGAATCTAACTGAGGTTTTCGAAGACCCGAACCAAAGTTCGGATGAGCCCCAAGCTAACTTTACCCAAGAAGGCAAGCCCCGGAGCATGAACCCTGTTTTTTTCTAAATTATGCAACTTAATACTCTATTCTACTTGTGCATTAAATTTATAGGAGTTGGATGAAAACTTAGTTGCATGATCCTAGGTACCCATGCTCTGAACACTAGATGTAAGGTTCGATAGAATGCTATGCTAATAGGACTCGATAAAAGTCGAGTGATTTCCTGTCACTCGCGAGAATATAGGAGTTGAATGTTTACTACATGCTACAATCATAAGGTTGACGGACGGGGCTATGGTGCGATGTTCAAGTTGATGATTGATGTCCCGTCTGTTTAGTGAAAAATGCTTAGGCCGCAGTGTGTGGTAGTGGTGGTTAAGTCTTTGAACGTACTAACCACATGCCGAGAATATGGTAATCGGTAAGCTTAAGTACCTAATCGGACTGGCAAGTGGACAGCATCCCACCCTCTCAACATCGGTTCCATGCGCGCACATGGTGGGTGCAAAGCTAGGCTCTGTAGTCTCGAAGGGTGGCCCTGATCCACAACTGTAACACCCAAAAATATAGGAAATAAAATTTTAAAAATATTTTTATAGAAGCCACGAAATAAAATTATGCATGCATCTTTCTCTCTTTTTCTTCTCCCACTCTTTTCTTTCAGCCCGGCCCAAACCTCTCTCTCTCTCCTTCTATTTTTCTTCTTCTCGCGGCCCAACCCAGTCGGCCCAAATCCTTCTCTTCTCTCTCTTCTTCTTTTCTTTTTCTCCTCTCCCCGCGGCCCAACTCAACCGGCTCAAACCGCCTTACTCTCCCTCACCTCTCTCTCACCGACGTGCTGGACCCACCTGTCAGCGCCCTCTCTTCCTTTCGTTTCTTCTTCCTCCCACTCCCCTCTTTCCTTTTTTCTGCCGCGACACCAGACGCGCCGCGCCGTCGCCCGTCGTCCGCGCTTCCCTCCCCTATCTTTTTCTTCCTCACCCCGAATCCAGTTCGCCCCCGCACCCCGTCGCCGTGTCCCCTCCTTCCTTCCCCGCGACGCTGGCTTGCCATACTGGCCGCGGTACGTGTTCCGCCCCATTCCGCTCAGTGGAGGAACGCCGCCGCCCTGTGTCGCCGCCCCTCCGTCGATTCGCCGTCCCTCTGTTTCTCCAATGACTACAACCCTCATCGGAGTTCTGCGAGGTTGTGAGCACCAAGCCGCCCCGTTTTCCCCCCCTCTCTCTCTCGCTCTGTCGCAGCCCCAATTTCTCGCTAGAGCTTTGTTTCCGCCCGCTGCCGTGGCCGCCAGTCTACGGTCGCCGCACGGCCGTCCCGTGACCCCAACCACTTTCACCATGCCACCCTCTATCTCCCCGACATAACCCCAGCCTGAACCGAGCCCCGGAACACCGGATTCGGTGAGGACAGGTTGTCCGCCGCCGCTCTAGCTCGCCGCTGGCGCCCAGCGCAGCTGAGCGATTCGCCCGACCCTTTACTCCGTCCGGTCGACCCGAGCCGACCCTCACCCTGCCGCTCGATCTAGATCTAACGGCCAGAACAGATCCGAGCCGCGTCCGATTTGCCCGACCCTTACCCTGCCACACGATTCTGATCCAACGGACCAGATTCACCCGACCCTAGCCGTCCCCGGAACCTTTCCAGAAAAGGCCCTAGGCTTTTAAGGAATCAACCCGCAGTCCAAATCAGTAGAAAAATAATTAGAGTTAAGTCCTTTTCTTTTTCTATCCTGACCCCTGACTTTTCTAGAATTAGTACCCGTCGTCCAGGACCTCCAGTTTTGCACCCCGACCCTCTGTTTAAGGTGTAATTATGTTTTAGCCCCTGATTTCTTCAGATCTAGCCCCTAGAAGTTCAAAACTCTCGCAGTTAGGTCCCTGAATCACTGTTTTAGCCATATCTTCATCGTTTCAACTCCGATATCAGCGATTCTTGCGCTCACGCGATCCTTGCATCATGAACTACAATATTATCATCTTTTTACTCTCTCTTTGTACTGCTTGTTGTACTGTTTCTTATTTGTTTGTGTATGCTTGTTTGTGTGATCGCGTAGACAATGTGACGTTCGAGCAAGATCAAGAGCAAGCTTACGAGGAAGAGAATCAACAGCTGTTTGAGGAAGGCAAGTGGACTTCCCTCCCCTGCATATTCTATTTTATCCCAACAATAGCATGATAATTCACTTTACTTTAATGTTGTTTGCATAAACTTGATGGGTTACCTATGCTAAGGACATACCTAGTCTTTTACCCCAAAGCCTTGAAACACCTGGGTTTACTATTCATGTTGGGTAGACACGCTTAGTTGCAAACTTTGGGATTGGTGTTGGTTTACTCTTATGGCAATGTTGATCACGTTTCATAATGTTGTTATACCACGTTAATTCAAGATCAACTTTGATTAATGGGAACATGGAGAACCACCCAACTGAACAGTGCAACCACAAAGTCATATGGCTCTGACCTTAGCCAATTAATTAGATGTGTAGTTAGCTAGTGGCCTTACCGAAAGGGCAAGGAGGGGGTCGGTGATAGGGGTCATAGCCCGGTCTTCTTGGGGTAGCTGCCTTTGCTAAGGAGCTGACCATTAGGGAGGTTTATGGACCACACTGCTACTGAAACTCTAGCGGGCTGCCTAGCTCTCGACATGTCTTTGTAAAGGCTTCGTAGTGTTCCCTTGCCACTCACCTCAGAAGTGTTTAAGAGCCTTGCAAACCTGAGCAATTTAGGGGAACACGATTTGTGGGTAAAGTGTACAACCTCTGCAGAGTGTAAAACTGTAATAACAGTCGTACTCACGGTTAAGAGTGGCTTGGACCCTCACATGTTAATGAAACTTGAAGAGTAATTAAATCGTGGATCGTGGTTTATGTTTATGTTGATGGTAACTTTATGATTTTGCTAAAGTGGGATGGTATAAACTTAAACCTAGTTACTAGGTGCTTGCTAATAAATACTTGGCCAACTAAAAGTGCTCGCTGCAGCAAACCTTAGCCTATCCTTGATGGCCTTGCATATTCACCCTACTTGCTGAGTACCAACCATAAGAGTACTCACCCTTGCCCACTGCTATTCAGAAGAGAACTTTGAAGAGGAGAACTTCGACGACTTCGAGGAGTTCTAGGCTTTGCGTACACCAGTCATCGCCTATGGAAGATGGAGTTGTTGCAAACTTCGTATAGGGTATATCGGTGTATCGTTTAAAGACCTTTGTGTCTCGTTTATTCGGAGTGTAATATGGTTAAATACTTTATTTAGTTACTTTTTGAGCATTGCCATTGATATATTACACTTTTCCATCTATCATGTGTGTGTAAACATGATCCTGGCGCACACATGAGATGCATCTGGTTCTTTCTAGAATCGGGTGTGACAGAAGTGGTATCAGAGCCATGTGACTGTAGGACGCTAGCCTAGTTAGAAATGGTCGAAATTAAGGATTTATCTTCTAGCAAGCCATGTCAGCATCAATAATTTCTTTGTGTTTATTTGATATTTCCGCATAAAAACCTATGTTTACATGAACTTTTTATTATTTTATTTCTTAAAAAAAATTATTTTGAGTTTTATTCTCGCTCTGTCAGATGGCTAGGACTTACCAGACTGCTCGCAAGCGCACCGGAGGTCGCCAGATTCGCATTGCCCCAGCTAAGCCAGCTCCACCCGCCCCAGTTCCAGCCCCTGTTGAGGAGGAGGAAGCTATGGAGGAGGAACCTGCGGAGGCCTACTACTTCGTGGATGGGGATGATGGCCGCATCATGGCGATTGATGAAGAAGGGAATTAGTTCACACCGCCGGCATCACCAGTTGTTGAGGCACCACCACCACCCCCAGTTGTCCCTGCTCCAGCTCCCGCTCCAGCACCGGTCGCCGCCGAAGGAAGCCCGGGTAACTCCCGGGGTATTGATGATGGAGGTGATGATGTCGCGGACAACGACAACAGCGATAACAACGACGATCAGGGTGATGATCCTCCAGGGATGAGGCAACTCTGCTATGTTCGCACTTCGGACAGAGAGCCCAGTCTCTTGTCTCTGCTGCTGCAGGGTGTTCTGCAGGAGTTGGGCAACCACGTGAGACCCCACTACCACACGCACCACTACATCTACACCGCGCTCGGCGACTACTACCTCACTCGCGTCCACATCAAGGTGGATACGGAGAGTGCCAGAGGCCGGAGGACTCTCACTGCGCACAACTCCGCTACACCCCACGCTACTTACGACGCCTCCGTCAGCAGCGCCGCCAGGAGAGCTCTGTGGTCCATCTGCCACACCCACCGCCAGGAGCTATAGAACACGGAGTACCGCCACCTCCCTCGCCGCCTCAGTGGAACTGAGGAGACTGTGGTTACTCTGGGTGGAGATGATGAAGACCGCCTAAACACCCTTGCTCGAGTCACCGTCGCCCTCAACACTAAGCTGAAAAGCGTCGTCACTGAGCTGGACGATACTCAGGACAAGCTACTGGAGGCCCATGAAAGGATCCGCATACTGGAGGCCCGACTTGAGGGAAGGGCGCCGCCACCTCCACACCTGAATGAACCCCGCTTCCCCGCCCTGTCACCGCCCCGCAAGAAGCTTCGCCGCGGCGAACCCGGCTCCATAACTCGCCCCAAGTACTAGGCATCTAGGCTCTTAGGCTAGTATCTCTTAAAGTTCTCTCGTTAGAACCATTTTTGCTTGAGAGGATGACAATGTAATAATGTTTGCTTGAGAACAAATGTTTGTTTTTGTGTGCTTGGTTGGAAACTTTAAGAATTGCTTGATATAATCTATCCATTAATATAAATTGGAGTCCTTATAAATCCATATTTTGTTAAGATCTTATCTTCTATCTACCTATATCAAGTACACCTGTCTTATCCTGGGTTTATTCCCTAACGGTCAGATGGTAAACACCAGGACAGGTGGAGGACAGAATATCCCTAGCACTAGGCGTGCTCACGTAGTCAACCGACAGAGTCAGTTGCCACCACCACCCAACCCAACAATGGAGCAATTCTTGGCAGCACAGATGCAGGTGTTGCAAAACCTCACTGCCACCATCCAGAACATGTAAGCCCAACAGAATCAGCAAGCACCGCAGCAAAACCAGCCACCAAGAGACCAACATAGAGAATTCATGAGCCACCACCCCCCTACCTTTTCTCACTCTGTGGACCCCTTGGATGCTGATGACTGGTTGAAGGTCATCACTAAGAAGCTGGACATCACGCAATGCAGTGACCGTGAAAGGGTCCTGTATGCTGCAGGACGTCTGGAAGGTGCAGCCGCTGATTGGTGGGATGCTTTCACTGCTGCCCACGCCAACGCCAATACTATCACTTGGGAGGAGTTCAGAACCAACTTCCGCAGCCACCATATTCCAGCAGGACTAATGAAGCTCAAGCAGAAGGAGTTCCTGAACCTGAAGCAAGGTAGCATGACTGTCAGTGAGTACCGGGACAAATTCACCCAGTTGTCTCGTTACGCGCCCCATGAGGTGGATAGTGACGCAAAGAGGCAGGAGCGCTTCTTGGAAGGTCAGATAGGGCCGCTCAACTATCAGCTGCACAGTCACACCTTTCCAAACTTCCAGACTCTACTAGATAAAGCCATTGGTCTGGAGAGCAAGCGCAAGGAGCTTGGGGAACACAAGCGAAAACTTCAGTCCCAGGGACAATCCAGCAGCAACACTTGTCCCCGCTACAGCACACCCAGGGATTTCGGTCGCGCTTTGGAGGACAAGGCGGAGGATATTCGCAGGGTCAACAGAATCAACGAACTCCACAACAGCCTCAACGCTTCAACCAGCAGACTCAGCGCAACTCCAACCCGCAACCGTACCGTTCAGGCTATGCCATAGGTGCACCTGTGCGGACGAACAATCCAGTCACACCGGTCCAACCCAACGGCTGTTTCAAATGTGGAGAACTGGGGCATTATGCTAACAAATGCCCGAAGCGTAACATGCAGACCCCTCAGAATCAGAGGAACGGTGGGCAGAGGCAGACTCCTCAGCAGCAGCAGCCGCGCAATAGCAACCAGACACCACTGGGCAACAGAGGTCAACAGAACTACGTGCACGGAAGGGTGAATCATGTGGCTACAGAAATAGTTGAAGAGGCTCCCGATGTTGTGCTCGGTACGTTCCATGTTAATTCTGAACCTGCATCAGTTTTATTTGATTCTGGAGCATCACATTCATTCATTACCGAGCAATTCGCTACAAAACATAATTTACCAATGAGCCCTATGAAACAAATTCTTCTAGTAAGTTACCCGGGCAAAGAATTGAAAGCTAGTCACTTATGCCCGAGGGTCAACGTGAATATTTTGGGGTAGAATTCCTAGCCAACCTAATAGTCCTAAAGACCAGCGACATTGATGTGATCCTCGGAATGGATTGGTTATCAGGATGTGATGGTGTCATTCAGTGTCGCAAGAGATCAGTGCTCTTAACCAGCCCTCAAGGAGATAAAGTAGAGTTTGTGGCATCAGCTTCACACAGTGGAGTTGGGACAGTGAAGCAAATGAAGGGAATGCCTCTAGAAGATATCAGAGTTGTCTGTGAGTACCCCAATGTCTTCCCGGAGGATTTACCAGGTATGCCACCTATTCGTAACATTGAGTTCAGTATTGATATTTTACTTGGAACTGCACCTATCTCTAAAAGACCCTATAGAATGGATGTTAAGGATCTAAGTGAACTAAAGAAACAAATAGAAGAAATGCTAGCTAAGGAATTTATCCGTCCTAGCTCGTCCCCGTGGGGAGCACCCGTGATCTTTGTCGATAAGAAGGATGGCAGCAGAAGGATGTGTCTGGACTACAGGTCGCTGAATGATGTGACGATCAAGAATAAGTATCCACTGCCCAGAATTGAAGATTTGTTTGATCAGATGAGAGGTGCCAAGGTTTTCTCCAAGATTGATCTGAGATCAGGATATCATCAGTTAAGGATCCGACCAGAGGATATACCCAAGACAGCCTTCACTACCAGATATGGTCTGTACGAGTTCACTGTGATGTCGTTTGGATTGACCAATGCTCCAGCATACTTCATGTACCTGATGAACAAGGATTTCATGGAATATCTTGACAAGTTTGTGGTTGTGTTCATTGATGACATCTTGGTGTATTCACAGAACGAGGAAGAACATGAAGAGCACTTGAGGATAGTGTTATAGAAACTCCGAGAGAATCAGTTATATGCCAAGCTGAGCAAATGTGATTTTTGGTTGAGAAAAGTTTCTTTACTTGGACATGTTATCACAGATGGAGGAACTGCAGTAGACCCGAGTAAAGTTCAGGATGTTCTGAATTAGAATCCACCGAAGTCTGTGCCTGAAATCAGAAGTTTACTCGGACTTGCAGGTTACTACCGCAGATTTATTGAGGGATTCTCAAAGATTGTGAAACCCATGACTTCTTTGTTGGAAAAAGGGAAAGAATTTAAGTGGGATGCTGCATGCCAGAAGTGTTTTGAAGAGCTGAAAACAAGATTGACCACTGCTCCTGTGTTGATAATGCCAGATATCCACAAAGGGTTTGATGTGTATTGTGATGCTTCACGGATGGGTCTTGGATGTGTGTTAATGCAAGAAGGCAAAGTTGTGGCCTCTGCTTCAAGACAGTTGAGAAAGCATGAGCAGGACTATCCTACCCATGACTTGAAACTGGCTGCCGTCGTGGACGCATTGAAGATTTGGAGGCACTACATGATCGGAAACAAGTGTCAGATCTTCACTGACCATAAGAGTTTGAAGTACATCTTCACGCAATAGGATCTTAACCTAAGACAGCGCAGATGGCTAGAATTAATCAAAGACTATGATTTGGATATTCAGTATCATCCTGGCAAGGCAAATGTTGTGGCAGACGCCCTAAGCCGGAAAAAATAAGCTAAAATAATGATTGCTCGATTGATGCCTCAGGAATTATGTTGGGAGATAGCACATTTGAACCTGGGAATTGTCACACAGGCGGAAGCCATGACTATGGAGATGGAACCTACATTTGAACAAGAGATCAGAAAGGGCAGTTGACAGATGCTAAGATCAAAGAGATCAAGATTCAAATTGGTTTAGGCAAGACTACGGATTTCACCGAAGATGAACAAGGAACTGTTTGGTTCAGAAAGAGGATCTGTGTGCCTGAAATTGATCACCTTCGTGAACTCATTTTGAAGGAGGCACATGATTCCGCTTATTCTATGCATCCTGGAAGTACCAAGATGTATCAAGACTTGAAAGAAAGGTACTGGTGGTATGGTTTGAAAAGAGACGTAGCAACTCACGTGGCTTTGTGTGATGTGTGCCAGAGAGTGAAAGCAGAACACCAGAGACCAGCAGGTTTACTCCAGCCATTGAAAGTACCTGAATGGAAATGGGAAGAGATTGGTATGGATTTTATTGTAGGGTTACCCCGTACTCGTGATGGTTACGACTCGATATGGGTTATTGTGGACAGATTGACAAAAGTCGCGCATTTCATCCCGGTCAAAACAACATACACTGGAGCCAAGTTAGCAGAACTGTACATGTCACGGATTGTGTGTTTGCATGGTGTTCCAAAGAAGATAGTGTCTGATCGAGGAACTCAGTTCACGTCGCGTTTCTGGCAGAAATTACATGAATCCATGGATACAAAGCTCAATTTCAGTTCTGCATATCATCCACAAACAGACGGTCAGACTGAGCGAACGAATCAAGTATTAGAGGATATGTTGAGAGCATGTGCCCTCAAGCATGGAGGTAGTTGGGATAAAAGCTTGCCATATGCAGAGTTCTCCTACAATAACAGTTATCAGGCGAGTCTCAAGATGGCCCCATTTGAAGCATTATATGGGAGAAAATGCAGGACACCACTGTATTGGAATCAGACACGAGAAAGTCAGGTTTTTGGGCCAGAGATTCTTTAGGAAGCGGATAGACAAGTTCAGACAATCCGGGATAATCTCAAGACTGCTCAGTCACGACAGAAAAGTTATGCTGACACATGAAGAAGGGAATTGACATTTGAAGTTGGAGATTTTGTGTATTTGAAGGTATCACCCATCAGGGGTTTAGGTAGATTCAAAGTGAAAGGAAAGTTGTCACCGCGTTATATTGGTCCTTTTCAGATCCTGGAAAGGAAAGGTGAAGTGGCATATCAATTAGAGTTACTGGCACGATTGTCAGATGTCCACGATAGTCAGTGCCCAAGGAGCAGTTACCGCTGGAGGAACTCAATGTACAAGAAGATTTGACTTATGCAGAGCATCCGGTTAGAATCTTGGAAACATCTCAGAGGGTCACTCGGAACAAGGCGATCAAAATGTGCAAAGTACAGTAGAGTCACCACTCAGAGGATGAGGCTACTTGGGAAAGGGAAGATGAACTCATTGCAGAATTCCCTCAGCTGTTCCCTAATCCTTCCAAATCTTGAGGACGAGATTTTCTTTAAGGGGGGTAGGTTTTGTAACACCCAAAAACATAGGAAATAAAATTTTAAAAATATTTTTATAAAAGCCACAAAATAAAATTATGCATGAATCTTTCTCTCTTTTTCTTCTCCCACTCTTTTCTTTCAGCCCGGCCCAAACCTCTCTCTCTTCTCCTTCTATTTTTCTTCTTCTTGCGGCCCAACCCAGTCGGCCCAAATCCTTCTCTTCTCTCTCTTCTCCTTTTCTTTTTCTCCTCTCCCCACGGCCCAACTCAGCCGGCTCAAACCGTCTTACTCTCCCTCACTTCTCTCTCACCGACGCATAGAGTAAGAAATGGAACAATGATGATGATTAATCTTGTTGGATGAAAAATAATTCTTTCACCATGTATGATATTGGATAGTTGCTTACCTAGAATGGTTAAAGAAAACTAGAATCTGGAGCTAAAATTTGAAAGTAAGGACCTACTTGTATATGCTTTTTGGCAAAACAAACCCCTCAAGCCAAAAAGCCTTGCATGTCTAGGAGTCGGCTAAGTATATTCCACTAGTCGGGTAAGCCTTGCTGAGTATTAGTATACTCAGCCTTGCTTATGGCTTGTTTTCAGGTGAGACTTTCGAGGATATGATAGCTAGTTTGACTTGGTCGTGTACCCTTCCTCCTGGTTGGTCGGTGGAATGGGATACGTCCCCGGCCAACGATGATAATGCCGAGTGATGTCTTCTACGGGCTTCATCGAGACATCGTGTATCGTCGAGTAGTTTATCGTTATTTTTTTTCCACTACATTGAACTCTGAAGAACTCAATTACTTTGAACTCTGAAGTACCTTGTTTCGCGAACTCGAACTCAGTTGTAATAATAATTTATGATGAACCCTGTGGTGTAAAATCTTGTGGAATGTTGTATCCTCTAGGCTCACCTTCATGTGAGTACATGTACGTGTGGTTTTCGATCGACAAAAACCGTGGTTGTATCGGGAGGTTACCCGACAGACCAATGGATTATTCCGTTTGAAGTGCAAGTTAGCCCTGATTGCCCTCGTGGTGATGGTTAGCGTGCTTGAGCCGGATTAATTCAGGTGGTTCTGCCACACGTGTCCAGCCCCCGAGCCTAGGAGCCAGATGAGTTGCACAAGATACACCTAGTAGTCGGTGGTGCCAGCCCCCGAGCCTAGGCACTGGCCAAGTTGTCGCTGGATCCTTAACTGTCGATGAAGCCGACTAGCTGAAGTTGATTCCGACTAGTTCTGTAGACGAGACGAGTAGTCGAAGTAGTCGACGACGCATAAAACTAGTCAGGAACTAGTAAACGTAGTGTCCTAGGAGCGAGGCCCCTTCAGTAACATAGAATACTAGTCGGAAACTAGTAATCTGAGCATTACTAGAAGTATGGGAGCGAGGCCCCTTCAGTAAACTTGCACGTAGTACCAGTCGTGAACTAGTAAACAGAGTTGTACTGGAATTATGGCAACGAGGCCCCTTCAGTAACATAGAATAATAGTCGGAATCTAGTAAGCTAAGCGTTACTCGAAGTATGGGAGCGAGGCCCCTTCAACAAACTTGCATGTAATACCAGTCGTAAACTAGTAGAACGGAGTTGTACTGGAAGCATGGGAGCGAGGCCCCTTCAGCAAACTTGCACGTAATATCAGTCGTAAACCAGTAGAACAGAGTTGTACTGGAAGTATGGGAGCGAGGCCCCTTCAGTAACATAGAATACTAGTCAGAAACTAGTAATATGAGCGTTACTGGAAGCATGGGAGCGATTCCCCTTCAGCAAACTTGCACGTAATACCAGTCGTAAACTAGTAGAACGGAGTTGTACTGAAGGTATGAGGGTGAGGCCCCTTCAGTAACATAGAATACTAGTCGGAAACTAGTAATCTGAGCATTAACGGAACCATGGGAGCGAGGCCCCTTCAGCAACCTTGCACGTAATACCAGTCGTAAACCAATAGAACAGAGTTCTGCTGGAAGCATGGGAGTGAGGCTCCTTCAGTAAACCTGCACGTAATACCAGTCGTGAACCAGTAAACGGAGTTGTACTGACGTATGGGAGCGAGGCCCCTTCAGTAAACTTGCACGTAATACCAGTCGTGAACTAGTAAACGGAGTTGTATTGGAAATATGGGAGCGAGGCCCCTTTAGTAAACTTGCACATACTACCAGTCGTGAACCAGTAAACGGAGTTGTACTGGAAGTATGAGAGTGAGGCCTATGCTATAAATTCCACGTAGTACCAGTCGTTAATGTGACAACCCTGGTAATTAAATTTCCAAAATCGATGTCATTAGCCTAACTCTATGCTTAAACCAACTAATGAAAGGGTGGAAAGAATTAGAACGAGTTCAGTTGTGATTCAAATTTAATTTGAGCACATTTGGTTACTTTTGAACTTTTAAATTTAACTTTCAAACCATAAGCCAATTGAGATTTTGCCTGAAACCAAAGTTGTAGAACTTTTTATTTTGAACAACTTTCGTGTTCAAAAGTCTTTGAAATTCAAATCAGAAAGAGGAGAAAACGCCCTGTTTGCACCTAGCCCCCTGAAGTTTTCCAAATTCAGCATCCAGGCCCTCGCGCCCCCCCCCCCCCCCTCTCTCTCCTCCCCGCCCGACCGCCGCGCGCCAGGTGGCCGGCGACGCCTGACCGGCGCGAGGCGCCAGGCCAGTGGCCGCCGCACCACCTCGCCACGGCCGGCTTTGCCCCCTCCCCACGCCGCGCGGCCCAGTGAGCGACCGCGCGTGCGCACGCCGCTGCCGCGCCCAGCCAGCCGCCCGTCGCGCCCAGTCGCCGCGCCCCGCCGTGCCGCCCCGGCTCCCTCGCCCCGCCAGTCGCCGCGCCCGCCCTCCGCCCGAGACGCTGCAGCTGCTGCTCCACCACTCCACGCCCAGCGCTATCCCACCGCGCCCACGCCATATCTCCGGCCGCCCAGTCACCGCGCCCGCACGCTGCACGCCGCGCCGGCGTTCCGCTGCCGCCCGCCGTGGCCAGTGCGCGCCGTGCCGTGCCTCCGCCCCGCGCGCTGCCCAGGCCCCTCCGCACCCCCTCCGGCCCCTATAAAAGCCCCGCCCGGCCACGCGCGCGAGCCCCAGCACCCAGAACGCCCTCGCCGTTGCCATTGCCGCTGCCGAGCGCCGCCCGCCCGTGGACAGCTCTCCACCGCCGCCCACCGCCCAAACTGACGCTTCAGCCACCACTACATCATCCCCCTGAAGCTCGCCGACCCGCCCAACGCCGCCCAGAGCCACCGGAGCGCCGCCGCCCGCGCTGCCGCCGCCGCCGCCGCCTCTGCTCCAACGCCGGCGAGCCCTTCCCGGCCGTCCCCCACCTGAACAACACCCCCACAAGGTAGCCCTCGCACCCCTGAACCTTCCCCGACCCTCACCCCTCGCCGGAATTTCGGCCGGCCGCCGTACCCGAGCCGCCCGAGGACCCAATTGCAAGAATTTAAATCTTTAGAAGGGTCTGCGCGTAAGATTCAAGGACCTAGTTGTAAAAGAAAAATTCAAATCTAGATTCAAATTCAGTGAACTTGTAAAATTCATATAAAATCGTAGGAAATTCGGAAAAATGCAAACTCAACTGTTCTGGAATCCATGGAACAAACTCTACCACTTTTGTTACAAAAATTTTCGCAGAATCTCAACATATTTTGCTCTACATTAAATGGAATCTTTAATGGACTTATTTTGTACCCACTGTTGTAGAACAATGCTGACCCTAAATTTAGGGCAGTGAGTTAGTTGCTTGATGTTTAGGATTGTGTAAAAAGATCAGGCCCAAATTCCAACTCTAGCTTTACTGTTTATTAAACTTAGTTTCATACCATGTTTAAGTAGAATGTTTTATCCCTGCAGTTAGGTGGCGTATCACCCAATGAAACTTTTCCTATGCTAATGTATTGGTACCTAGAAGCTAGAGAAAAATTAGGAGACTTTTTATCTCACAGTAACCTACTTATTTGATTTATGTGCTAATAACATACAGTAAATCAAGAAAATAGTATCTTAGCTTGGAAAATTCTCATATTTTTACTAGGAGATACACTGTGGTAGAGGTTGCTATGTAAAAAGTTCCAGGGACAAACACCCTGTGTAGGGTCCTGTAAAAATGAATCCTTGAATAGCCTAGGTGTAGAATGTCATATTTTCTATGCTCTGTATACTGCATGTTAAATCCAGCAAAAATTACAGTAGCTTCTGCATGCTTAAGTGAAAGCTCTGTAAAAATCTTAGACTTGGTTGTTGCACCAATTGTTCTGTACAAAAAGAACAAGGATCTAACAGCAACTATGTAATAGATGTTTCATAATTAATCTGTTACATAAAATTGGCTGAAAATTTTACAGTAAGCACATCTTTTCCTGATGTGCCTAAATCCAAAATTTCATGACCAGAAACTATCCATTGTAGTAATTACTCTTAAATCGTATCGATTGCCATTACCACGACTTAAACTTGTGCATTCATGTAGAATCGACGACTCTCGCCGACGGAACTTACGAGCTGGTGCTCGCGTCCGAGAGTGAGCAGCGTGAAGCTCAAGTGAATCTAACTGAAGCTCTTGAAGACCCGAGCCCAAGTTCGGAAGAGCCCCAAGCTAACTGCGAAGGCAAGCCCCGGAGCATAACCCCTCTCTTTCCGAAATTATGCAACTCATTACTCTTTGCTTGTGCATTAAGTTTATAGGAGTTGAATGAAAACTTAGTTGCATGATATCAGGAACCCTTGCTTGAAAACTAGACGTAAGGTTCGATAGAATGCTGTGCTAATAGGACTCCGGTAAAAGTCGAGTGATTTCCTGTCACTCGCGAGAAAATAGGAGTTGAATGACTACTACACGCTGCAATCATAAGGACACGGACGGGCCATGGAACGATGGTTACGATTGAGGCCCGTCTGTCTAGTGAAAAATGCTAAGGCCGCAGGGTGTGGTAGTGATGGTTAAGTCTTTGAACGTACTAAACACATGCCGAGATTATTGGAATCGGTAAGCTTAAGTACCTGATTGGCCCGGCAAGGGGACGGCATCCTACCCTTTGAACTTCGGTCCCATGTGCATATGGCGAGTGCAAAGAGTGGTCACGACCCGGCGCCGAACCGTGGCATGGGGCTCTTGTACTCTCGGAGGGTAGCCCCGATCCACGACCCGGAAAGAAAGGGGAAAAGTTGCACGTGTGACTCTAGGGAGTAACCACGTGACGTGTGTTTGGGTTTCCCTTGCAAGGTTAAGAAATTCGATTCGAATCGTTCGTTTCTCACGGCTATTGAGACTGCTTAATCCCTTTTACCCACAGAGTAAGAAGAGGAACAATGATGATGAATGAACTGGTTGGATGAAAAATTTAATGCTTCACCATGTATGCTTTTGGATAGCTGCTTATCTAGAATGGTTAATCAAACTAGAATCTTGAGCTAAAAGTTGAAAGTAAGGACCCTCTTGTAGATGCTTTTCGGCAAAACAAACCCCCGAGCCAAGAAGCCATGCATGTCTAGAGTCAGTGGAGTAGTTTCCACTACACGGGTAAGTCTTGCTGAGTATTAGTATACTCAGCCTTGCTTGTGGCTCGTTTTCAGGTGAGACCTTCGAAGATATGATTGCTAGCTTGACTTGGCCCTGCACTCTTCCCCCTGGTTGGTCGGTGGAATGGGATGCGCCCCCGTCCAATGGAGATAATGCCGAGTGATGTCTCGTACGGGCTTCATCGAGACATTCTGTATCGTCGAGTAGTTTCCGTCGTTTATTTCCGCTGCAACTTAAACTCTGAAGAACTTATTTATGATCATTGAAGTACTTGCTGTCTAAACTCAAAACTTGGTCTGTAATATTCACTTATGCTAATGTTGTAATATTTGCTGGAATGTGGTATTCTCTAGGCTCATCGTCGCATGAGCGTTTGTATGTATGGCGCTCGATCCGCTCACCGTGGTTGTATCGGGAGGTTATACCCGACAGACCAGTGGATTACTCCGTTTGAAGTGTAAGGTTAACCGAGAATGCCTTAATGGTGATGGTTAATACACTTGAGCCGGATTAATTCAGGTAGTTCTGCCACAGCTGGTATCAGAGCCGTAGCTGGTGTCACAGCTGGCAACAGCTGGCGCTAGAGCCAAGATACATACGCCAGAGAATGCGACAAGCCTTAAAAACTCGATTTACTAAAACTTGACTAGAAGGATGTGTTGCGAAGTACGTTGGTACGTTAAGGATGGTGCCTAGTTTGTAAAGCCCTAAGGGATTATGGGAAAGTTACTAGGTGGCTATCTAACTTATGAAATATTATCAACTGACTTCCAGCACATTACGTTCTGTCAAAACTTACTTTCATGCACAACCGACCTTAAATTCTGTAACGACGCACTCATCGCTAAGGTAAGAAGGTAAGGATCCTCAGCCAACTGAGAGAGCTTGGCCTTCCTGTCGGTGATGCGAACCGAACGCTACCCTCAAGCAGTGGCTTACTTGAGGTGCTGCCAATATGCCAACTGTTAGTTGAACATATTGGGAGTAGAAGGTTTGGCGCAGGGTATGGCGATCGCTGTTCATACCCCCGTCTCATGACGGTACTCCCGTGAATACGCTATCTCGATAGCGTATGTTAACGTCGTCTGTACGGCGGGAATTGTACAGATATCGTTTCTATAAGTAAACGGTAATGAATACGAACGCTTTCATGAGTGCTGGCATGAAAGGTTCCTGAAATGTATATGCTTGTCAATCTTCTGCAGGTACACTAACCGCGCTTACGATAAAGTTAAGGAACGATTAGAAAGACTCGACTAGCTATTATAGCGAGAGCCGTATTGTGTATGCCACCGAAACTATCTTCGTAAGACCAAAGCTATTTGGCAATTATTTTATTTTGTGAGGACGAATAGGACGTGCATGCATCATGACAACATATATCTGAAATTGAAACGCGTGGTATGAGAGTGGTAAGGTTCTTGCGTATCTAAGCATGGTTTGCCTAAGGACCATCTAACAAAACTGTCCGAAATCTGCCGTGACCGAAAAGAGCGATTTATTGGCCAAAGAAAATGACCTTTTCTGATAAAGTTCATGTTGGAGAAATTGTTCCAAATTTTGTGTTCTATCTTCTGTTCAAAAATTAAAAATTCTGAACTCAAGGATAGTAAGAAATAACCGAAACCTTGGAATATTAGAATTCTGTCCAGAATAAGCCCTTCTGCCTCTTAAAGTTTTAGGCCCCCTTCCTGCGGTTTTCTGCAAAAGAGCACAACACAAAACTTGTTCCAAATTTACCCAGGTAGCTGCTGTTAAAATTTGGTAAATTTTGGCTAGGTAGATTTTACCTGGTGCACGAAACTCCGGCCCTCTGTTCACTGAAAATTCTGGGTAGACAGTAAGGTAAAACCTGAAAAGAAAGATCATCTTAGAGACCTATCTAGCTCTGGAGTTGACTAGCAAAGTTGTTCACCAATACCTTAGGAGTGATCTGGTGAAATTTGAGAATTTTTGGATTAGAACTGTGGAAGTTATGGTTATTTTTGCACACTATACAGAATCTGTCCTTGTGCTGTTCACAGTTTTTCACTATCTCACTCCATTTGATCTTTTGTTCAGATGGCCGAGCCTGTTGATATGATGGTGGATGAGGATGGACGCGTGCACTCGCAGTGTCTCCACTGGGAGGGCTTCCCCTCTATTTTGTGGGATGTTCTGCGTACCGCGGGCTATCTAGTTCCCCCACGTTACGCCGGACTGGAGTTTGCAGAAAATGGAGTTACCCAGTGCCGTGTCAACGTGACCGTTTTTCCGCACCCGCTACACCTGGAGTGGCCCGCCTTGGAGCTTGAGGCTGTTGGTCGCCGTTTGGCCGATACTTGGGAGCTTGCAGCCATGAGGGCGCTCACCACTTTTTGTGCGCAGCATCCCGAAGTTGTCACACTCGCTCCCATTGGCTTGTTCCCTGCTGCCCAGGACAACGACCCCTTTTGGCTCAATAGGGTGCAGCATGCACAGTACTTGGTTGACTTTCACGCCCAAGAAACTATTCATACCTCCGTGCGGTGCATGAGTGCACTCTACCGGCTTCAGACTCTCCAGAGTCAGGCACTTGAGCAGCTCACTGATCTTGCTCAGGCCTACCACATGATGGCAGATACCAGGGATGAGCAGATTAAGGAGCTCAGTCAGGATCTTGAGGACAGAGATGCTCAGATTGGCCAACTTGAGGGCCAAATTCAGGAGCAGGACACTCTCATGGGTGAGAGAGATGCCACGATAGCACAGTTGGAGGAGCAGCTCCATGATCTGAGCCTTGAGTTGGAGGATGCTAATGAGCACATTCAGTGGCACCATGATCAGAACGACCATCCCTATGAGGAGGACATGGAGGAGGATGAGGAGGAGCCACAGGAGATTGATGGTATCTCCGGTATGGATTTCGAGGGTGAGGTACCACAGGCACCTCAGATGGGAGCTCACTCTCCTGCTCACAGCGAGTCGTCCGTCAACGACTTGGATGATTTCTAGATGACGACCTAGGAGGACTTTTGCACATACTCCTCGATAGGGTAGCCTAACTTTTGGCAAGTGTTGTAATAGGCTAACTAGGAGTTGAGTAACTCTTTTGTGTTGGGTACACCTGAACCATGTGGATACCCTCAGCATGTAAGGAACGGCGATAAACTTGGGTGATTTCGTTGTAATTTGGTAAACGATGAAATCCACAATCGCTGAGACTTGTCGGAATTTTTACCCATGTCTCCTTGCATTTCTTGGCTGAGTGTTGAATACCAGACTTGTGCTAAATTTTGTGATCTAGGTTCTCACAAAAATTCAGCATCATTGGACCTCGCTAGTTTAAGATATAGGCGAAACCGTACCGATCAACCTGCTGAAAAACAGCTAAGACAGTAAGGCAAAGGACGAGCTTTTCGACCACCTTAGCTATAGTTCTAGCGCCGGAGTTAAATACCAAAGTGGTGCATTCCTAAATTCTTTGACTACTGCCAAAGTATGAGATATTTTGGATGGACCCACAGCAAGCTATGATTTTTCTCGTAGCAAACAGAGATTCTGTCCATACTTCTAGCTGTCATGTCGGAAGTCTTTGACTACACCAATCATTTATGAATCGAGGAAGTATTATGGATCGCATTGCTAATGGTAACCTTTCACGTTTCAGATGGTTGGATCAACCCGTGGCAACCCCGAGGGTTTTGGTGCCGGTGGCAGCCGCTCGCGACAATCGCCACCACCCCCGCCCAGTTTGGTGGAAGTGATGGCCGCTCAAACCGAGCTGCTGCGTCAGATTGTGCAAGGACAACACCAGCAGAGGGGTGGGCACAATGCTCACCAACCCCAAGCTGCAGGATACACGGATTTCCTAGGGACCCAGCCGCCCTTGTTCCATAAGACCGAGGAACCCCTGGACGCAGATGCATGGATTCGCACCATCGAATCCAAGTTCACATTACTTGTGGCCCCATGCTCAGAGGCCAACAAAGCTCGTTTTGCCGCGCAATAGCTTCGCGGTACCGCTCGACTGTGGTGGGACCACTATTCTGCGATGCTCCCGGCTGATCATGTAGTCGACTGGGATGAATTCAAGACCGCGTTCCGGGCACATCATATCCCCGAGGGTCTCATGGAGAGGAAGTTGAATGAGTTTCTGGCACTCACCCAGGGCACCCGCACCGTGCTACAGTACGCCCAAGCATTCAACAACCTATGCCAGTATGCGGGCTATCACGCTGATACGGATGCCAAGAAGCGTGATCGTTTCCGCCGAGGTCTGAATACCAAGCTCAAGGAACGTCTGAACCTAGCCAGGGCTGACACCTACAACGAGTTGGTCAATATGGCCATTACCCAGGAAGACTGTATCATGGCGCACCGGGCAGAGAAGAAGAGAAAGGCACCCGCAGGACCATCAAGTGTCCAACCACCAAGGTATCGCATCGTGCAAAATACCGCACCCACAGCTCCACCAAGGGCCCCGCAGCCAGGAAGATGGATTGCCACACCCCCACAGCAGGCAGGCATGGTACGACCCCCGATGCCTCCACAGAATGGTCCGAGGCCCATTCTTCAGCAGTCTCTTCGACTTAGCCCCGCGAATCGCTGTTTCAAATGCGGGAGTTCTAACCACTTCGCTCGAGAATGCCCTCAGTCTGGACAGCCCAACCAAGGTCAGGGATCCAACCCGAACGCCAAGAACAGGGGCAAGAGACAAACCCTGCAAGTCAAGCAAGGACGGATTAACTTCACCACGCTTGCAGAACTTCCTGAAGGAGCCCCAGTGATGTCGGGTACATTCTCTATCCATAACAAGCCTGCAGTTATATTATTTGATTCTGGTGCATCGCATAGTTTCATAAGTGCAAAATTCGGTGCAAAAGTAGGCTTGGATGTTTGTCACACCAAAGGGTCATATATGATATCAACACCGGGTGGTAAAATTGCTTCAAACCAAATGGTCAGACAAGTACCAGTCAAATTGGGTAGTAAAACCATCGACACGGACCTTGTCCTTTTACCTCTTGACGGCATGGACATTATTTTGGGAATGAACTGGATGGCTATGCATGGAGTCACACTGGACCTTTCTTCCCGAGCCGTTGAGATAAATTCACCTAGTCACGGAGCCACTACCCTTTACCTGTCGTTCCTAGATTGTACGAATTCCTGTGCTTACAAGGTGGAAGGACTTAAGCTAGAAGATATACCTGTCATCAACGAGTATGCCGATGTTTTTCTGGATGACTTACCAGGAATGCCACCGGATAGGGATATTGATTTCATCATTGAACTACAACCAGGCACTGCACCTATATCCAAAAGACCATATAGGATGCCCCCTAAAGAATTGGCTGAGCTGAAAATTCAACTCCAAGAACTACTGGACAAAGGTTTTATTCGCCCTAGCGCGTCACCTTTGGGATGTCCAGCCCTATTCGTAAAGAAAAAGGATGACAGTTTAAGACTATGTGTGGATTACCGACCTCTCAATGCGGTAACAGTTAAAAATAAATACCCCCTTCCTCGCATCGATGTACTCTTCGATCAATTAGCTGGAGCCAGAGTCTTCTCAAAGATTGATCTTCGTTCGGGGTATCATCAGATCAAGATTCGCCCATGCGATATTCCTAAGACTGCCTTCTCCACACGATATGGACTATATGAATTCTTGGTCATGTCCTTTGGACTCACCAATGCCCCTGCCTACTTCATGTATCTCATGAATTCGGTATTCATGCCCGAACTTGACAAATTCGTCATAGTGTTCATCGACGACATCCTTATCTATTCCAAGGATGAGGAAGAGCATGCCAAGCACCTTCGCATTGTTCTTCAGTGACTCAGAGACCATCAGCTCTACGCTAAGTTTTCTAAGTGTGAGTTTTGGTTGGATACTGTAAAGTTCTTAGGTCACACGATCTCCAGCGAAGGCATAGCTGTTGACCCCAGCAAGGTACAAGAGGTGATGGATTGGAAACCCCCTACCTCTGTTCATCAGATTCGCAGTTTTCTCGGCTTAGCCGGTTACTACCGTCGCTTCATCCCGGATTTCTCTCGAATTTCTAAGCCCATGACTGAACTGTTAAAGAAGGAAGTAAAGTTTGTATGGGATGAGAAATGTGAAGAAGCTTTCCACACTCTCAGAGAGCATCTGACTACTGCACCTGTGTTAGCTCAACCCGATAATACCAAGTCATTCGATGTGTATTGTGACGCATCGGGTACTGGTCTAGGATGTGTGCTTATGCAAGAGAATCGAGTGATTGCATATGCCTCACGAGCCCTTCGGCCCCACGAACAGAATTATCCCACTCATGATCTTGAGCTTGCAGCCGTCATTCACGCTCTGAAGATATGGAGGCACTATCTCATGGGTACACAGTGCAATATCTACACGGATCATAAGAGTCTCAAGTATATCTTCACACAAGCCGATCTGAATATGAGACAACGGAGATGGCTAGAATTAATCAAGGATTATGACCTTGAAGTGCACTATCACCCCGGCAAGGCTAACGTAGTCGCTGATGCACTAAGCCGCAAGTCCCATTGCCATTGCTTATCCATGGAGTTCTACCATGAGACATTGTGTGCAGACATGAGGAAGCTTAACTTGGAAATGGTTTCCCAAGGCACTCTAAATCACATCTCAGTTGAGCCCACTCTTCACGACCAAATCGTCATGGCACAACTACATGATGAAGGAATTAAGATCATCAAACAAAAACTCTCCCTAGGTGAGGAAAAGTACAAATGTTTCCGCCAGGACCATAAGGGAGTTCTATGGTTCGAAAGTCGTATAGTCGTTCCGAAGAATCATGAGCTCCGCAAGCAGATTCTTGATGAGGCACACCTTTCCAAATTCTCCATCCACCCCGGCAGTAGCAAAATGTATCAAGACCTAAGGCAAAACTTCTGGTGGACTAGGATGAAAAGAGAAATTGCTGCGTATGTCTCGGGATGCGACACGTGCCAGAGAGTAAAAGCTAGCCACTTGAAGGTAGCAGGTACGCTACAACCGTTATCTATACCATCCTGGAAATGGGAAGACATAAGTATGGACTTCATCGTTGGACTACCAAACACTTCCCAGAAACATGATTCCATATGGGTTATCGTGGATAGACTTACAAAGACGGCACATTTTCTTCCGGTACACACCACCTATTCTACCAAGAAATATGCTGAGATTTACCTCGATCGTATTGTTTGCCTGCATGGAATACCTAAGACAATTATTTCCGATCGTGGTCCTCAGTTTGTAGCACGCTTTTGGGAACAACTGCAAACGTCTCTTGGCACTAAGCTGATTCGCAGCTCAGCATACCATCCTCAGACCGATGGACAAACGGAAAGAGTAAACCAAATTCTTGAAGACATGCTGAGAGCTTGTGTCATTCATTATGACAAGAATTGGGACAAATGCCTACCCCTGGCAGAGTTCTCGTACAACAACAGCTATCAAATGAGTTTGAAAATGGCACCATTTGAGGCCCTGTACGGACGAAGGTGTCGAACTCCTTTGAGCTGGTCACAAACCGGAGAACGTAAAATAATTGGACCCGACCTGGTAATCGAGGCAGAGGAGAAAGTAAAAGTAATACAAGCAAATCTTAAAGCCGCACAAGCCCGACAAAAGAGCTATTCTGACAAAAGGAGAAAGCCCCTAAAGTTCGAAGTTGGCGATCATGTCTATCTTCGAGTTTCGCCAACCAAGGGAGTGCGAAGATTTGGAATCAAAGGCAAACTAGCTCCCCGTTATGTTGGTCCTTACGAAATCATTGAGAGCTGCGGACCCGTAGCCTACAAATTACGACTGCCCCCTCAGCTCATGGCCACCCATGATGTCTTCCACGTATCTCAACTCAAGAAGTGTATTCGAGTCCCTACTGAGATTGTGGAACAACAAGAAATATCGTTAGAGCCCGACCTCTCATATGTCGAACACCCAGTTAAGATTTTGGATCAAAAGGAAAGAGAGACTAGGAGGAATGTAATTAGAATGTATAAAGTACAATGGAATCACCACACGGAAGAAGAAGCCACCTGGGAAACTGAGAGCTACCTGAACCAACATTTTCCTGGGTTTCTTATCTCAACCACTGGTATGTGCACCCACGCCCACACTAAGACTTACCGAATCTCGGGGCGAGATTCTTGTTAAGGGGGGAAGGCTGTGATAACCCTGGTAATTACATTTCCAAAATCGATGTCATTAGCCTAACTCTATGCTTAAACCAACTAATGAAAGGGTGGAAAGAATTAGAACGAGTTCAGTTGTGATTCAAATTTAATTTGAGCACATTTGGTTACTTTTGAACTTTTAAATTTAACTTTCAAACCATAAGCCAATTGAGATTTTTCCTGAAACCAAAGTTGTAGAACTTTTTATTTTGAACAACTTTCGTGTTCAAAAGTATTTGAAATTCAAATCAGAAAGAGGAGAAAACGCCCTGTTTGCACCCAGCCCCCTGAAGTTTTCCAAATTCTCGCATCCAGGCCCTCGCCCCCCCCCCCCCCCCTCTCTCTCCTCCCCGCCCGACCGCCGCGCGCCAGGTGGCCAGCGACGCCTGACCGGCGCGAGGCGCCAGGCTAGTGGCCGCCGCACCACCCCGCCACGGCCGGCTTTGCCCCCTCCCCACGCCGCGCGGCCCAGTGAGCGACCGCGCGTGCGCACGCTGCTGCCGCGCCCAGCCCGCCGCCCGTCGCGCCCAGTCGCCGCGCCCCGCCGTGCCGCCCCGGCTCCCGCGCCCCGCCAGTCGCCGCGCCCGCCCTCCGCCCGAGACGCTGCAGCTGCTGCTCCACCACTCCACGCCCAGCGCTATCCCACCGCGCCCACGCCATATCTCCGGCCGCCCAGTCACCGCGCCCGCACGCCGCACGCCGCGCCGGCGTTCCGCTGCCGCCCGCCGTGGCCAGTGCGCGCCGTGCCGTGCCTCCGCCCCGCGCGCTGCCCAGGCCCCTCCGCACCCCCTCCGGCCCCTATAAAAGCCCCGCCCGGCCACGCGCGCGAGCCCCAGCACCCAGAACGCCCTCGCCGTCGCCATTGCCGCTGCCGAGCGCTGCCCGCCCGTGGACAGCTCTCCACCGCCGCCCACCGCCCAAACTGACGCTTCAGCCACCACTACATCATCCCCCTGAAGCTCGCCGACCCGCCCAACGCCGCCCAGAGCCACCGGAGCGCCGCCGCCCGCGCTGCCGCCGCCGCCGCCGCCTCTGCTCCAACGCCGGCGAGCCCTTCCCGGCTGTCCCCCACCTGAACAACACCCCCACAAGGTAGCCCTCGCACCCCTGAACCTTCCCCGACCCTCACCCCTCGCCGCCGGCGAGCCCCTCGCCGGAATTTCGGCCGACCGCCGTACCCGAGCCGCCCGAGGACCCAATTGCAAGAATTTAAATCTTTAGAAGGGTCTGCGCGTAAGATTCAAGGACCTAGTTGTAAAAGAAAAATTCAAATCTAGATTCAAATTCAGTGAACTTGTAAAATTCGTATAAAATCGTAGAAAATTCAGAAAAATGCAAACTCAAATGTTCTGGAATCCTTGGAACAAACTCTACCACTTTTGTTACAAAAATTTTCGCAGAATCTCAACATATTTTGCTCTACATTAAATGGAATCTTTAATGGACTTATTTTGTACCCACTGTTGTAGAACAATGTTGACCCTAAATTTTGGGCAGTGAGTTAGTTGCTTGATGTTTATGATTGTGTATAAAGATCAGGCCCAAATTCCAACTCTAGCTTTACTGTTTATTAAACTTAGTTTCATACCATGTTTAAGTAGAATGTTTTATCCCTGCAGTTAGGTGGCGAATCACCCAATGAAACTTTTCCTATGCTAACGTATTGGTACCTAGAAGCCAGAGAAAAATTAGGAGACTTTTTATCTCAAAGTAACCTACTTATTTGATTTATGTGCTAATAACATACAGTAAATCAAGAAAATAGTATCTTAGCTTGGAAAATTCTCAAATTTTTACTAGGAGATACACTTTGGTAGAGGTTGCTGTGTAAAAAGTTCCAGGGACAAACACCCTGTGTAGGGTCCTGTAAAAATGAATCCTTTAATAGCCTAGGTGTAGAATGTCATATTTTCTATGCTCTGTATACTGCATGTTAAGTCCTGCAAAAATTACAGTAGCTTCTGCATGCTTAAGTGAAAGCGCTGTAAAAATCTTAGACTCGGTTGTTGCATCAATTGTTCTGTACAAAAAGAACAAGGATCTAACAGCAACTATGTAATAGATTTTTCATAATTAATCTGTTACATAAAATTGGCTGAAAATTTTACAGTAAGCACATCTTTTCCTGATGTGCCTAAATCCAAAAGTTCATGACCAGAAACTATCCATTGTAGTAATTACTCTTAAATCGTATCGATTGCCATTACCATGACTTAAACTTGTGCATTCATGTAGAATCGACGACTCTCGCCGACGGAACTTACGAGCTGGTGCCCGCGTCCGAGAGTGAGCAGCGTGAAGCTCAAGTGAATCTAACTGAAGCTCTTGAAGACCCGAGCCCAAGTTCGGAAGAGCCCCAAGCTAACTGCGAAGGCAAGCCCCGGAGCATAACCCCTCTCTTTCCGAAATTATGCAACTCATTACTCTTTGCTTGTGCATTAAGTTTATAGGAGTTGAATGAAAACTTAGTTGCATGATAATGAACAATGATGATGAATGAACTGGTTGGATGAAAAATTTAATGCTTCACCATGTATGCTTTTGGATAGCTGCTTATCTATAATGGTTAATGAAACTAGAATCTTGAGCTAAAAGTTGAAAGTAAGGACCCACTTGTAGATGCTTTTCGGCAAAACAAACCCCCGAGCCAAGAAGCCTTGCATGTCTAGAGTCAGTGGAGTAGTTTCCACTACACGGGTAAGTCTTGCTGAGTATTAGTATACTCAGCCTTGCTTGTGGCTCGTTTTCAGGTGAGACCTTCGAAGATATGATTGCTAGCTTGACTTGGCCCTGCACTCTTCCCCCTGGTTGGTCGGTGGAATGGGATGCGCCCTCGTCCAATGGAGATAATGCCGAGTGATGTCTCGTACGGGCTTCATCGAGACATTCTGTATCGTCGAGTAGTTTTCGTCGTTTATTTCCGCTGCAACTTAAACTCTGAAGAACTTATTTATGATCATTGAAGTACTTGCTGTCTAAACTCAAAACTTGGTCTGTAATATTCACTTATGCTAATGTTGTAATATTTGCTGGAATGTGGTATTCTCTGGGCTCATCATCGCATGAGCGTTTGTATGTATGGCGCTCGATCCGCTCACCGTGGTTGTATCGGGAGGTTATACCCGGCAGACCAGTGGATTACTCCGTTTGAAGTGTAAGGTTAACCGAGAATGCCTTAATGGTGATGGTTAATACACTTGAGCCGGATTAATTCAGGTGGTTCTGCCACAGTTAACTAGTAAACGGAGTAGTACTGGCAGTATGGGAGCGATGCCCGTTTAGAAACTGTACATAGTACTAGTCGTGAACCAGTAAACATATTAGTACTGGAAGTATGGGATCAAGGCCCATGTAGTAAACTCTACGTAGTACCAGTCGTGAACCAGTAGACGGAGTAGTACTGGAAGTATGGGAGCGAGGCCCATGCAGTAAACTCCACGTAGTACCAGTCGTAAACTAGTAGATGGAGTAGTACTGGAAGTATGGGTGTGAGGCCCATGCAGTAAACTCCACGTAGTACCAGTCGTGAACCAATAGACAGAGTGGTACTGGAAGTATGTGAAGGTGACTGGAAGTCAATTAGCAAGGGAGAAATAAATCTTGCTGGTAGCTTCAGTCGATTCCTTGGGCGGACCATGAGAATTCACATGTTGCCATGCGAAAACGTCACGGTTAGCTCGAAGGAATTGATGACGAGGTCCTTCGCGTGGGGTGATCAGTTCCTTGGGCGGGCCAAGACAAGTCGTATGTTGCCATGCGAAGATGTCTCGGTTGGCCAAAAGGAAGTGACGACGAGGTCCTTCACTTGATCTTGATCAGTTCCTTGGGCGGGCCAAGACAAGTCGTATGTTGCCATGCGAAGATGTCTTGGTTGGCCTAAAGGAAGTGACGACACAATCCTTCACATGCATTGTTGCGAAAGTGGTCGTCGTGCAAAGATGACTGGGCTAGCCCGAATGAATTCCTTGGGCGGGCCAAGACAGTTCGTTCGGCGCTGAAGTATGGATGGACAGACAAGCACTGTTTTGGGTACATGCATTGATTCCTTGACCGAGTGGTTGAACAAATTCTTTGAAAAAAACCCCTTGTTTTGAGATAAAACTCAAGACATTGGTTAAATAAGTTCCCTAAAGAACTTCATAAAACCTCCTTGAATCGAGTCTCAGCCTTCACGTGGGTAGCCGCCTTGTTGCGCCCAGCCCCCAAGTGTAGAAACCAGACGAGTGTGGATAGTTGTCGATCTTGATTCGTGGATGATTGCCGATGAAGCCGTATCACTCGTTGATGGAGCCACGACGGTTTGTTGATGAGACCCAACTAGTTGGAATCAATTCCAACTAGTCACCGACGGAGTGAGTCCCGCTCCTGAGTAGTTTTGTAGTCGAAGTAGTCGTCGACGGGTCACCGAGTGCCCTCGCCAGGGCGAAGTAGTCATCGAGGAATTGAGGATCCTGCCTTCCTGGAACGGCTCTAGGCCCGACAGGTTGTCGGGGTTGATGGCGCAGAAAAATGGTATAGGACCTCGGACTGACGCGGATTTGGTTTGAGGGGTTCCGTGTTGTTGATCAAGTCGTCGATTACACGGTTGACATCCATGCGGGTGGTACGGGTGCTTCAGGCTGCTTCTGGTCGGAAAATTGAATTCCACCGAGACCATTGGCGAGGTTGTACGGGAGCAAGGCCCCTTCAGTAAACTACACGTAATACTTGTCGAAAACTAGTAAACGGAGTGTTACTGGAAGTTTGGGAGCAAGGCCCTTTTAGTAACATAGAAGTCGGCAACTAGTAATCTGAGCGTTACTGGAAGTTTGGGAGCAAGGCCCCTTCAGTAACATAGAAAACTAGTCGGGAACTAGTAATCTGAGCGTTACTGGAAGTATTTGATAGATAATCGCGTAGGTGCTTTATTTGGCTAATGAAAGTGTTCCACCAGTCGTTGCCAAACAAGGCGACCACTTTTGGCAGTCGCATGGCTCGGCTGCGACAGGGTTCCTTAGTTTAGTGAGGGAGTCATGATTAACCCGAATAATAAACATAAATGGCGACCCTAACTTAGTGGTAAAAACCGAGTATTTTAGGTGTACGAAACCCCTTGTTTCGAGATATAGTCCCAAAACAATTGTTTAAACAAACGAAACCCCTAAAAGACCCTCAGAAAACCTCCTTGAATTGGGTATTTAATTTATGTATAAATCATTATTCGGGTAGTCTCGTCGCCTTTCTTCAGAGTTTTGGTGGAGCTCCCAGGGCCCTCCGAAGGGTTTGGCATTCAAACGCGGAATGCTTGCTATTCGGGTGCCATGGGCATCGCCCATGGAGGGCTTCCTCTAATCATTCCTTTGAACTTAGAGTCTTCTTTCTACGGGTGGATTGTTCCCCAGCTTCTGGCTTGCGCTTCCTAGTTGTCTCCAGGTAGTTGAGAGGGAGTTGATAGTGGGTGGGGCTGTAGGCTTCCACTTCTTCGCGCTCCTACTGCCTGGCAATGATGACATTGCGGGCGTCCCGGCCAGCGTTGATGATAGTGCGGAGGTCGCCTGTGGAAGAGATGTAGAGGTTGCCGCCCCCCCTGCCGGTTCGTCTCAACCGTGCGGTGCTTGCGTTTGGCACGCTTCGCATTGATGAGCCTACGGCGTTCCTTCTGGATGTCATCTACGTCTTCTACCTTGATGTTGTCTGGGAATTCACTATCCATTGTTACGTTCACATCTTCGTCGAGTGGATCAAGGGGGTAGTCACCGTAGTCGTCTAGCTGGACCCGCTCTAAGCCTTCACAGTCCTCGTCGGCATGAATCATGAATACTTCTCCATTGGGGGCGAAGCGTTTAGCACTCCGCACCACCTGGCCCTCGTCTTCGTCGTCGGAACGAGGGAGGGGTCTACCTTCTGGAAAAGGGAGTTCGCCGGGTGTGGCAATGAATCGTGGTGGACTTGATTTGAGAGACCTGCAGGGTTTCATGCCCTTCCGATGCCCAAACCTGCCTAACCAATCTTATCCCCTTACCAGACCCCGGGTCATATGAGTAACTGAATCCGAGTAGCTGTCGGAAACAATAGGCCCCCGACGCGCGGTGGCTTCTCCTTCTCTGGGTGGTAGTAGATGATCCAAATCCTCTTTCAATGCGGAGAGAGTCCTGGGTTGAACCGCCTCAAACTAATCTGGACATGGCTTGGGGGTTTCAAGTTTGCCGATGCAGAGAGTGTGCGTTGCGCAAAAAGTAGGCGGCGAAGCGTAGCTTTGATCCGTGGGTGATTTGTTGACCAAGACGACTAGTCGGAGCTGATTCCGATTAGGTATTGACCGTGCGGAGCTAGTCGCTGTGCGACCCGGGCACACGGGACTGCGCACGTGGCGTACTTTTCCTAGGATAGGGATGGGACATGGCCCACGCCCTACATCTGTTGTAACTAGTCGTAGCCTAGTAGAACTACTCCTACAGTAGTAAAACTAGTCGGATACAATAGGGAACTACCAGAAAACCACTTGGGTAGGACTCTACGGCATGTATCCGACTAGGACATACATATAAACCTGTCCCCCAGACTGTATAAGGGCGGACAGGGACCCCGTCCAAAGGGGAATCACCCAGGAGATCACCCGATCACCACGTAAGGCAATACAAACCACACAGGACGTAGGGTATTACACTCTCGGCGGCCCGAACCTGTCTAAACCTTTTGTTCCTTGCACCTTCGAGTTCCTGATCTCGGTGACACCCTACCTACAAACTCACCACCTTGGGGGTATCCCTCGGTGGGCGTGGCGGTAAAACACCGACAGCTGGCGTGCCAGGTAGGTGTGTTCATCGTGCATCCACTGGAGAACTCGATGGCATCTCTCAGCTTCACCACCAACGTGCTCGACTAGAGCACAACCTTCATCTTCGGCTCCTGGATCTGCGTCCCCAACGGCTTGGGTGGCTTCATCAACCACCTAGTTGATTCTGGGAACCCGGAGGCCTCTATATCAACTTGACGCAGCAACCTCGACTCGACGATCTCGACAAGTTGCTGCTCCTCGATCTACCCAGGCAGATCGAAAAGACGTCCGTTTTCGACACGACTTCAGCTCGTGCTGCACCAGGACTACTCGGATCGGATTCAAACCGATTTGAGGAGGCTTCGCAATCCAAGTCCCTCCCCGACTTGGAGGAGGACTTGGATCGCCTCTTCAAGATTCGAGACAAGGGAGCCACCGCGCGTCGGGGGCCCCCCGTTCTCGACTACGACTCAGACTCAAACAGAGAGTACCCGTTAACTACAAGTTCGAGCCGAGGAGGACTCGAGGACGGGGGAGCCACCGCTTGTTGGGTGGCCCCAGTTTTCGACCACCACTCGCAATCCAATGATTACTCCGAATCGTTTTCGGGTAATCATCCGGGTTTAACCATAACATCTACGCCGCAAGGCTGTTTCGTGTACTGGAAGGGTCAAGAGCCCTCCGAGTTACTCGAATTCGACTCCCACCCTGTGGCACAATCCACCCTTTGGCGTATCAACCCCAGGGAGCTGAAAGATTACGACTACTCCACTCAACATCGATGCGCTGCAACGACGACCTCGACTGCTCAACTCGCGCCGTAGTCACGACTGCTTCAACAAATCGGCAGCGCCAACAACAACTTCAACAACTCATCTCGACTAGAAACTAGTCGGGAATGAGCCACAAATGACTCGGCTACTAGCTCCACACGGTCAACAACTAGTCTGAATCAGCTCCGACTACTTTGCTCCATTTGACAAATCATCCACGGATCAAAATCGATTCGAGGCGGTTCTACCCAGGACCCTCTCCGCATTGGAACAGGATTTTGATCATCCTCCACCACTCGGAGAAGGAGAAGCCACCGCTTGTCAGGGGGCCATGGTTTTCGACAACTACTCGGATCCATCTACTCATGTGACCCGTGGTTTGGTAAGGGGATCAGATTGGTTGGGCAGGTTTGGGCATCGAAAGGGCATGAAACCCTCCAGGTCCCTCAAATCAAGTCCACCACGATTCATTGCCACACCCGGGGAACTCCCTTTTCAAGAAGGCAGACCCCTCCCCCCATCTGATGACGAAGATGAAGGCCAGGCGGTGCGGAGTGCCAAACGCTTCGCCCCCAATCGAGAAGTAATCATGATTTACGCCGATGAGGACGGTGAAGGCCTAGAGCGGGTCCAGCTCAACGACTATGATGACTACCTCCTTGATCTACTCGACGAAGACGTGGACGTAACAGTGGATAGTGAATCCTCATCCAACATCAAGGTGGAAGACATAGATAACATCAAGAAGGAATGTCGTAGTCTCATCAATGTGAAGCGCGCCCAATGCAGGCACCGCGCTGTCAAGACGAACCAACAGGGGAGCGGTAACCTCCACGACTCCTCCACGGGCGACCTTCGTGCCACCATTAATGCTGGCAGGGACACCTGCAATGTCATTATTGCCAGGAAGTAGGAGCGCGAAGAAGTGGAAGCCTACAGCCCCACCCGCTATAAACCCCCTCTCAACTACTTGGACACTACTCGGAAGCGCAAGCCAGAAGCCGGGGAACAATCCACCCGTAGAAGAAAGACTGCCAGATCAAAGAAACGATTCGAGGAAGCCCTCCACGGGTAATGCCTGTGCCACCCGAAGAGCAAGCATTCTGTGTTTGAATGTCAAGCCCTTCAGAGGGCCCTTAGAGCTCCGCCAAGTCTACGAAGAAAGGTGACGGGACTACCCGCATAATGATCTACTCATAAATTTCGTACCCGGCTCAAGGAGGTTTTCTGAGGGTCTTTTTGGTGTTGCGTTTTTTTAAACCATTGTTTTGGGACCATATCTCGAAACAAGAGGTTTCGTACACCTAAAAGCACTCCTTTTTTACCACTTAGGGTCGCTATTTATGTTCATTTACTCGGGTTAATCACGACTCCCTCGCTAAACTCAGGGAATCCTGTCACAGCCGAACCATGCGACTTCCAAGAGTTGTTGCCTCGTTTGGCAATGACTAGTGGAACCCATTAATCAGCCAAATAAAGCACCTACATGATTGTCTATCAAATACTTCTAGTAACGCTCAGATTACTAGTTCCCGACTAGTTTTTCTATGTTACTGAATGGGGCCTCGACCACAAATTTCCAGTAACACTCCGTTTACTAGTTTTCTACTAGTATTACGCGAAGTTTACTGAAGGGGCCTTGCCCCCAAACTTCCAGTAACCCTCTGTTTACTAGTTTCCGACTAGTATTACGCGTAGTTTACTGAAGGGTCCTTGCTCCCCCACATCCTTGCCAACGGCCTCTCCGGAAATCAAATTTTTTCGACTAGAAGAAGCCTTAAGCAACCGTACACCCGCATGGAAATCAACCGTGCAATTGATGACTCGATCGACGACTTAGAACACCTCAAACCGAATCCCCCTCGGTCGGAGGTCCTCTACCAAAAGTCGGAGGAGGATTTGGATCGTCTACGACAAGTCGGAGGAGGATTTGGATCGTCTACTACAAGTCGCAGGAGGATTTGGATCGTCTACGACAAGTAGAAGGAGCATTTGGATCGTCTACGACAAGTCGGGGGAGGATTTGGATCGTCTACTACAAGTCGGAGAAGGATTTGGATCATCTACTACAAGTTGGAGAAGGACTAGCCAGCATCCATCAAAGGGCTCCCGTCCCCGCTGACTACTCGGACTTCATCAACAACGCCATACCTTTACCAAACGACCACCACGGCCTGATGGCGCCTCCATCTTGGTAGGGTGGGCTAGGGCATTGGAAGGGCACAAGTCCCCAGAGCTACCCTGCTCAGCTCACCTTTCGGCGCCTCCATCTTGGTAGGGCGGGCCACGACATTAGAAGGGCATGAGTCCTCTAAGCTACCTGGCTCAGCCCACCTTTCTACGCCTCCATCTTGGTAGGGCGGGCTAGGGCATTGGAAGGGCACGAGTCCTCCAAGCTACCCGGCTCAGCCCACCTTTTTGTGCCTCCATCTTGGTTGGGCGGGCCTGGGCATAGGAAGGGCACGAGTCCTCCAAGCTACCCGACTCAACCCACCTTTTTGCGCCTACAACTTGGTTGGGTGGGCCTAGGCATTGGAAGGGCACGAGTCCTCCAAGCTACCCGGCTCAGCCCACTTTTCAGCGCCTACAACTTGGTTGGGCGGGCCCGGGCATAATAAGGGCATCAGTCCGCCAAGCAACCCGACTCAGCCCACCTTTCCGCGTTTTCAGCTTGGTCGGGTAGGCTTAGGAATCGGAAGGGCACGGAGTCCTCCAAGCTACCTGGCTTAGCCCACCTTTTTGCGCCATCAACCTCGACAATCTGTCGAGCCTAGCACCGTTCCAAAAAGGCAGGACCGTCAACTCCTCGACAACTACTTCGCCATCGTGAGGGCACTCGGCGACCCGCCGACAACTACTTCGACTACACGACCAGTCAGAAGCGGGACTCACAACATCAGTGACCAGTTGGAATTGATTCCGACTAGTCGGGATCATCAACTAACCAGCACAGCTTCATCAACAAGCGACACGACTTCGTCGGCAATCACCAACGAATCAAGATCGCCAACCACCCACGAGAAGACTAAGACCCGATTCAAGGAGGTTTTACGGAGACCTTTAGGGAATTTGTTTAACCATTGTCTCAAATTTTATCTCAACACAAGGGGATTTTTCCCAAAGAATTCGTTCAACCACTCGATCAGAGGATCAAGGAGTTTACCCAAAATAGGGCATGTTCGTTCATCCTTACTTTAGCGCTGTACGAACTGTCTTGGCCCACCCAAGGTACTCCTTTGAGCTAACCGAGACATCTTCGCATGGCAACATGCGACTTGTTTTGGCCCGCCCAAGGTACTCATTCAAGCTAACCTAGACATCTTCGCATGGCAACTTGCGACTTGTCTTGGCCCACCCAAGGAATTGATCAAGATCAAGTGCAGGACCCCGTCGTGACCACTTTTGGGCCAACCGAGACATCTTTGCATGGCACTTAAGACTTGTCTTGGTCCGTCCAAGGAACTGATCACCCCACATGAAGGACCTCGTCATCAACCCCTTCGGGCCAACCGTAATGTTTTCACAAGTCAACATGTGAATTCCCATGGTCCGCCCAAGGATACAACTGAAGCTACCAGCAAGATTCATCTCTCCCTCGCAAATTGACTTCTAGTCAACTTCACATACTTCTAGTATAACTCCGTTTAGTGGTTCATGACTGGTATCCGTGCGAGTTTACTGAAGGGGCCTTACTCCCATATTCCCAGCTCAACTCCGTTTACTAGTTCTTGGCTAGTACTATGCGTAGTTTTCTGAAGGGGCATCGCTCCCATAATTCCAGTACAACTCCGATTACTAGTTTCCGACTAGTACTACGCATAGTTTACTGAAGGGGCATCGCTCCCATATTTCTAGTAACACTCCGTTTACTAGTTCTCGACAAGTCCTACACGTAGTTTACTATAGGGATCTCGCTCCCAAACTTCCAGTAACACTCCGTTTACTAGTTCTTGACTAGTACTACGCGTATGTTTCCTGAAGGGGCATCGCTCCCATATTCCCAGTACAACTCCGTTTAATAGTTCTCGACCAGTACTACACGTGGTTTACTGAAGGGGCCTCGCTCTCATACTTCCAGTAACAATCCGTTTACTGGTTCACGACTGGTATCCATGCGAGTTTACTGAAGGGGCATCGCTCCCGTAGTCCCAGTATAACTCCGTTTACTAGTTCTCGACTAGTACTACACATAGTTTACTGAAGGGGCCTCGCTCCCATGCTTCCAGTAACACTCCATTTACTAGTTCTCGACTAGTACTACGCGTAGTTTACTGAAGGGGCATCGCTCATATATTCCCAGTACAACTCCGTTTACTAGTTCTCGACTAGTACTACGCGTGGTTTACTGAAAGGGCCTCGCTTCCATACTTCCAGTAACACTCCATTTACCGGTTCATGACCGGTATCCGTGCGAGTTTACTGAAGGGGCATCGCTCCCATATTCCCAGTATAACTCCGTTTACTAGTTCTCGACTAGTACTACGCGTAGTTTACTGAAGGGTCCTCGCTCCCATACTTTCAGTAACACTCCGTTTTCTAGTACTCAACTAGTACTACGCGTAGTTTACTGAAGGGGCATCGCTCCCATATTCCCAGTTCAACTCCGTTTACTAGTTCTCGACTAGTACTACGCATAGTTTACTGAAGGGGCCTCTGTATTATATTCCCAGTACAACTCTGTTTACTAGTTCTCGACTAGTACTATGCATAGTTTACTGAAGGGGTCTCGCTCCCATACTTCTAGTAACACTTCTTTTACTAGTTCTCGACTAGTACTACGCGTAGTTTACTGAAGGGGCATCGCTCTCATATTCCCAGTACAACTCCGTTTACTAGTTCTCGACTAGTACTACGTGTAGTTTACCGAAGGGGCCTCGCTCCCATAATTCCAGTAACACTCCGTTTACTAGTTCTTGACTAGTACTACGCGTAGTTTACTGAAGGGGCCTCGCTCCCATACTTTCAATATTTCTCCGTTTTCTAGTTTTCGACTAGTTATACATGGTGTTTATTGCAAGGGCAATGCTCCCAACACGGTTTCATGTCTATCAGTTACATCATACTTTTATGTTTACCTTGCAGGGTACCTTATCTGGACCGTGTTGCTGGGCGAGTCAGATTAAACTCCAATTAGTTGGCTTCATCAACAATTGCCAATGACTACTCCGATTTCGCGAGAATGATCGGCTACATATCGCTGACTACAATGACTACTCGTCGGATTCGACTCCGACTAGTTGGGTTCATCAACAACCATCGGCGACTACTAGACTTCATGAAGAATACACGGCGACACGCTGGCGACTACTTCAACTACTCGTTTCACCTACAAGCTAGTCGGAATCGACTCAGCTTGGCGATATGCTGGCAACTACTTCGACTACTCGTCTCGCCTACAAATCTAGTCAGAACTAACTCCGACTAGCTTGCTTCATCGACAGTTCAAGATTTAGCGGCAACTTGGCCAATACCTAGGCTCGGGGGCTGGCGCCACCGTCTACTAGGCATATCCTATGCGACTCATCTAGCTCCCAGGCTCGGGGGCTGGATACGACATGGCTCTCAGCAATGAAGGTTGCATGCCACGATTCTTTGGATCCTTTATTCCAAAACTTGAGGATTTGGATTCAAGGCTCGAGGGCTGCGGGACACGTGTCATCAGGGACTTATTTTTCAAATCTGCTGGAAAATAAGGACAGAAGACTCAAGATTAAATTGACCCTCAGCCTGATATTACGAGTCAACCTAAGGCTCGGGGGCTACTCCATATGGAGTGCGAGTTTAATCGCACTGCATATAAAAGAAGACTTGACAACTACTTGGGGCATGAGCACCTCACAGCCTCGACGCAGCTAAGGAATTACTCAGAAGACACCTTCAAGATGAAGTTCGGGAGAACTCGAAGACGCCTTAAGAAGTACACGGATGCGAAGAGCTCGGGGGCTTGTCAGACCCGGGCACACGGGACTGCGCACGTGGTGTACTTTTCCTAGGATAGGGATGAGACATGGTCCACACCCTACATCTGTTGTAACTACTCATAGCCTAGTAGAACTACTCCTACAGTAGTAAAACTAGTCAGATATAGTAGGGAATTACCAGAAAACCACTCGGGTAGGACTCTAGGGCATGTATCCGACTATGACTTCCATATAAATCTATCCCCCCAGACTATATAAGGGCGGACAGGGACCCCCTCCAAAGGGGAATCACCCAGAAGATCACCCGATCACCACCTAAGGCAATACAAACCACGCACGACGTAGGGTATTATGCTCTTGATGGCCCGAACCTGTCTAAACCTTGTGTTCCTTGCACCTTCGAGTTACTGATCTCGGCGACACCCTACCTACAAACTCACCACCTCGGGGGTATCCCTTGGTGGGCATGGCGGTACAACACCGACAGTCGCCGAGTAGTTTAATACTCGTTCCCGACTAGTTTCTATTTGAGACTAGTAGTTGAAGTAGTCGTTGGCGCTGCCGATTTGTCGAAGCAGTCGTAACTGCAGCGCAAGTCGAGTAGTCGAGGTCGTCGCTGCAGTGCGTCGATGTTGTGACCCAAGCTGAAGTTGAGCGGAGTAGTTGAAACCTTCCGGCTTCCTGGGGTTGATACGCCGAAGGGTGGATTCTGCCACAAGGCGGGAGTCGTATTCGAGTAACTAAGAGGGCTTTAGACCCTTCCAGTACACGAAATGGCCTTGCGGCGTAGACGTTATGGTTAACTCTGAGTGGTTGTTGAGAACAGGGGCCTCCCAACAAGAGGTAGCTCCCTTGTCCCTATGTCCTCCCAGGCTCCAACTTGTAATTAACGGGTACTCTTCGTTTGAGTCTGAGTAGTTGTCAAAAACGGGTGTCCCCCGACTAGCGCTGGCTCCCTCATCTCGAATCTTGAGAAGACAATTCAAGTCCTTGTGGCAGAACCACCTGAATTAATCCGGCTCAAGTGTATTAACCATCACCATTAGGGCAATCAAGGTTAACCTTACACTTCAAACGGAGTAATCCACTGGTCTGTCGGGTAACCTCCCGATACAACCACGGTAGAGCGAATCGAAGCCATACATGCAAATGCTCATGCGAAGATGAGCCCAGAGAATACCACATTCCAGCAGATATTACAAAATTATCATGAGTGAATATTACAAACCAAGTTTGAGTTTAGTAACCAAGTACTTCAGTGATCATAACCAATAAGTTCTTCAGAGTTTAAGTTGCAGCGGAAATAAAATAACGAAAGCTACTCGACGATACAGGATGTCTCGGTGAAGCCCGTACGAGACATCACTCGGCGTTATCTCCATTGGCCGGGGGCGTATCCCATTCCACCGACCAACCAGGGGGAAGGGTACACGGCCAGGTCAAGCTAGCAATCATATCTTCGAAGGTCTCACCTGAAAACGAGCCACAAGCAAGGCTGAGTATACTAATACTCAGCAAGACTTACCCGTGTAGTGGAATCTACTCCACCGACTCTAGACATGCAAGGCTTTTTGGCTCAGGGGTTTGTTTTGCCGAAAAGCATCTACGAGTGGGTCCTTACTTTCAACTTTTAGCTCAAGATTCTAGTTTCATTAACCATTCTAGATAAGCAGCTATCCAATATCATTCATGGTGAAGCATTAAATTTCATCCAACAAGTTTATTCATCATCATTGTTCCTTTTCTTACTCTGTGTGGTAAAAGGGATTAAGCAGTCTCAATAGCCGTGAGAAACGGACGATTCGAATCGAATTTCTTAACCTTGCAAGGGAAACCTAAACACACGTCACGTGGTTACTCCCAGAGTCACAGGTGCAACTTTTCCCCTTTCTTTCCGGGTCGTGGATCGGAGCTACCCTCCGAGAGTACAAGAGCCCCACGCCACGGTTCGACGCCGGGTCGTGACCACTCGTGCACTCGCCATATGCACATGGATCGGAGCTACCCTCCGAGAGTACAAGAGCCCCACGCCACGGTTCGATGCCGGGTTGTGACCACTCGTGCACTCGCCATATGCACATGGGACCGAAGTTCAAAGGATAGGTTGTCGTCCACTTGCCGGGCCAATCAGGTACTTAAGCTTACCGATTACCATATTCTCGGCATGTGTTCAGTACGTTCAAAATCTTAACCACCACTACCACACACTGCGGCCTTAGCATTTTTCACTAAACAGACGGGCCTCAATCGTAAACATCGTACCATAGCCCGTCCGTTGTCCTTATGATTGCAGCATGTAGTAGACATTCAAGTGTAACTACTACAGTGGATAGTTTCTGGTCATGAAACCTTGGATCTAGGCACATCAGGGAAAGATAAGCTTACTGTAAAATTTTCAGATATTTTCATGCAGCAGATTAATTATGAAAAATATAATACATGGTTGCTGCTAGATTCTTGTTCTTTTTGTACAGAACAAATGGTGCAAAAACTGAGACTAAGATTTTTACAGGGCTTTGCAGGAGCTACTGTAATGTTTATAGGATTTATTATGTAGTTTTCAGAGCATAGTAAATATGACATTACACACCTAGGTTATTCAAGGATTTATTTTTACAGGATCCTACACAGAGTTTTTGTCCATGAAACTTTTTACACAGCATCCTCTACCACGGAGTATATTCTAGTAAAAATATGAGAATTTTCCAATCTAAGATACTATTTTCTTGATTTAATGCATGTTATTAGCACATAAATCGAATAAATAGGTTCCTGCGAGATAAAAAGTCTCTAAATTTTTCTATGGCATCTAGGTACCATTACACCAGTATAGAAAACGTTTCATTAGGTGATTCATAACCTAACTGTAGGGACAATTAATTCTATCCAAACATGGTATGAAACTAAGTTTAATAAACAGTGTGGATAGAGATGGAATTTGGGCCTGATCTTTTTACATTGGCTTATCTAACAAGTAAATCTCCTACTGTAAAATTTTCAGGACCAGTACTTGTCTACAACAATGGTTGTGAATAAAGGTCATTAAACAGCCTATTTAATTTAGAGCATAAATTAGCTAGAATCTGAGAAGATGCATGTAACAAAGGTTGTGGAGTTTATCCTAAAGGTTCCAGAACAGTTGAGTTTGCATTTTTCTGAATTTTGTACGATTTTATACGAATTTTACAAGTCCACTGATTTTGAATCTAGGTTTGAATCTTTCTCTTACATCTGGGTCCTTGGAATCTTACGGGCAGACCCTTCTAAAGATTTCAATTACTGCAATTGGGTCCTTGGGCGGCTCGGGTACGGTGGCCGGCCAAAATTCCGGCGAGGGGCTCGCCGGCGGCGAGGGGTGAGGGCCGGGGAAGGATCAGGGGTACGAGGGCTACCTCGTGGGGGTCTTGTTCGGGTGGGGGACGGCGGGGAGTAGCTCGTCGGCGTTGGAGCAGGGGCGGCGGCGGCGGTACGCGTCGATGGCGGTGCTCCGGCGGGTTTGGGGCAGTCTGGTCTGGACGGGGAGCTTCAGTGGCGCGTGGGGAAGCTGCTCCGGTACTTGGCTTGGGCGGAGGAGGTCGGAGTCGAGCTGTCCGCGGTGACCAGGGGCGGCGGCGGCGGCGACAGCGCGGGCGGCGGTGCTCCGGCGGTCCTGGGCGGCGTTGAGCGGGTCGGTGAGCTTCGGTGGGATGATGTGGTGGTGGCTGGAGCTTCAATTTGGGTGGTGGATGGCTGTAGAGGGCTGTCCACGAGCGGGTGGACCTCGGCGGCGACAATGGTGGTGGCGGGCGTCCTCTGGTGGCTGGTAGCTCGCGCGGGCGGCCTAGAGCGCCTTTTATAGGGGCAGGAGGTAGGTAGGGGTGCCGGGCGACGCGCGGGGGTGGAGGCACGGCAATGGCGCGGGGTTGGCCGCGGTGGGCGGCTCGGTTCACCGGCGCGGCGTGCGGAGGGCGGAGGCGCGCGACTGGGCACCGGAGATTTTGTGTGGGGGAGCGAGGAGATAGCGCGGCACGGGATTGGAGGGCAGCCGCAGCAGCGGCTCGGGCGGGTGGCAAGCTCAGCGACGGGCGGGTCGCGGCGGGCGGTGCGGCACGGCGCGGCGCGGCTGTTGGGCGCAGCGGGCGGCGAGCAGAGGCGGTGCTGGCGTGGCGCGCGTGGCGAGCTGGGGCTGGGCAGCGCGGCGGGGGGGGGGGGGGGGGGGGGCAAAGCCGCGCATGGGGGCGAGGGCCGGCGGCCACTGGCCTGGCGGCTTGCGCCGGTCAGGCATCGCCGGCCACCTGGCCGGGATGTCGGGCGGGGAGGGGAGAGAGAGGAGGGGGAGAAGGGCCTATTTGCGAGAATTTGAAAAGTTCCAAGGGGCTGGTTGCAAACAGGATGTTTTCTCCACTTTCTAATTTGAATTTCAAAAACTTTTGAACATGAAAGTTGTTCAGAATAAAAAGTTCTACAAGTTTGGTTTCAGGCAACACCTCATTTGGCTTGTGGTTTGAAAGTTAATTTAAAAATTCAAAGGTATTCATATGTGCCCAATTTCAATTTGAATTTCAACTTAACTTGTTCTAATTCTTTTCCCCCTTTTATTAGTTGGTTAAGCATAGGGTTGGGCTAATGACATTGCTTTAGAAATGTAGTTTATCAGGGTTGTTACAGTCCTCCTCAAAGTTGGAGAGGGACTTGGATTGTGTAGCCTCCTCAGATTGGTTTGAATCCAATCCGAGCAGTCCTGGTGCAGTGCGAATTGAAGTCGCGTCAAAAACGGACATCATCTCGATCTCCCTAGCGAGATCGGGGAGCAGCAACTCGTCGAGGTTGTCGATGAACTCGTCGAGGTCGCTGCGTCGAGTTGGTGTAGAGGCCTCCGGCTTTCTGGAGTCGACTAGGTGGCTGTTGAAGCCACCCAAGCCAATGGTGATGCAGATCCAGGAGCCAAAGATGAAAGTTGTGCCCTCATCAAGCATGGTGCTGGTGAAGCTAAGAGATGCCATCGAGTTCTCCGGTGGATGCTCGATGAACATCCCTACCTGGCGCGCCAGCTGTCGGTGTTTTACCGCCAAGCCCACCGAGGGATACCCCCGAGGTGGTGAGTTTGTAGGTATGGTGTCGCCGAGATCATGAACTCGAAGGTGCAAGGAACATAAAGTTAGACACGTTCGGACCGTCGAGAGCATAATACCCTACGTCCTTTGTGGTTTGTATTGCCTTAGGTGGTGATCGGGTAATCTCCTATTTGGAGGGGGTCCCTGCCCGCCCTTATATAGTTTGGGGGGACAGGGTTACATTGAAATCCTAGTCGGATGCGAGCCTAGGAGTCCTACTCGAGTACTTTTCGGGCAGTTTCCTACAGTCTCCGACTAGTTTACAATTGTATGAGTAGTCCTACTATGGTATAAGTAGTTACAACTGGCGTAGGGCATGGGCCATGTCCCACCCCTTATCCTGTAAGATGTAGGCCATGTGCGCAATCTTGTGGGCCCGGGTCTGACATGTCTATCCTTCCTTTGTTTGGAACCTGAACATCATCTTTTTTCCCATAATGCGGAGGTGAATCTTTCGCGCCCCGACATCAATCCTGGCCTAGACGTCTCTTAGGAATGGTCGCCTGAGAATGAGCAATATTCCTAAGTCACCCTCCATGTCAAGAACCATGAAGTCCGCAAGGATGAAAGAATCCTTGACTCATACTAAGAGGTTCTCTACTATTCCCTCAGGGTATCGGATCATCAAGTTGACAAGCTGCACACACATGCAGGTTGGGGAAAGAGCAGTATAACCAAGGATTTTGAATGTCACCTTGGGTATTATGTTAACACTCGCTCCAAGATTGGTGAGGGCTTGCTTGGAGTTGCAATCGTAGATCGAGAAACTGATCACTGGATATCCCGGATCTTCTATCCTTGGTGCTGCCAATCTGCCCTTGCCGGTCTCTTCTGGAGCGTGCGAGCTTCTCTACATAGTTAGTGAAAGATATACCTTGTGATGGCCTACCCCATTTGGTGGTCACCGCATTAACACTTTCCAAGGAGGGTTCGGGTTGCCCCGGAATCTTCCCTATTTCAGTAGAGGGTACAATAGCAGCCAGTGAGCTAGTTGAGTTTCAAGCATCTTGTTGATGCTCAACTGACTCTTGATAGCAGAGGAGATGCCATCCATCTTTGCTTGAATGGTCTCCAAGGATTTGTCGTTGGAGGCCAGCTTCTTTTGCAATGATTCATTGATTTTAGCTTGGCCTAGGACAAGATCCCTAAAGGAAGGTTGGTTAGGATTAAATGAACTTGAATTACCATTACCTCCTTGGTAGTAGTGGCACAACCGATTCCACTCCTGACCTCCTTTTGGATGAAACCCGTTGTTGTTGTTGTTCATATACATGACGTCTTCATTGGTTTTGGGGCAGTCGTTCCTCGAATGTCCGGAGTTCCCACAGACCTCGCACGTCATGCGAGCGTCTAAGGCTTGGAATACTTGCATTGGAGCCTTATCATTGGGACGTTCTTCTATTTTCTTGAGAAGGAGGTCAAGCTTAGCGGCCAGCATGTCCGTCTCCTTGACGGTGTTCATGCCCCGCTAGCGAGATTGGAAACGTTCTTCATTCCAACCTTGGTGGGACACCATCTTCTCGATCAAAGTTTTGGCAATGTCAATGGTTAGCGAGAAGAAAGCACCACCTGCAGCAGCGTCGATGTGGTCGCGAGCTATTGGAGTCAGCCCGTTGTAAAAGTTCTGAAGAATGAGCCAATCGTCCATCCCGTGGTGAGGACACGCTAGGATGTACTCCTGAAGCCGTTCCCATGCTTCAGTTATTGACTCATTTGACGCCTGTTAGAAACTAGAAATTGTTACTCGAAGAGCATTGGTTTTGCCCATCGGGAAGAATTTGGCAAGGAATGCCTTGTGCATTTTTCCCATGAGTCCACTGCACTTCTGTTGGCATAGAACCACTACTTTGCCTTCCCTAGAAGAGAAAATGGAAACAGTCATAATCGGATTGCATCCTGAGTGACTCCCTTAATGACAAAAGTGTTGCGGAGCTCCAGGAATTGTTGGAGATGTGTGCTGGCATCCTCGTTGGCCTTGCCACAGAATGGGCTAGCCTGCACCATCGTAATGAGACCCGTCTTGATCTCAAAATTTTTAGCTCCAGTGTTGACGGATGGCCCGACTAGGACATTATCAGCGGAGGGAGCAAAGAATTCACGGAGTGTCTTCTAGGCCATGGCGTTGGAAGTTGATGGAGCAATAACGACTGGTTCGGCTGTCGAGACTGAAATCTGAGGAGGTATGACACGAGGTTGATCTCTTCTCAAAAGTGACTCCGGATTCGGAGTTAAATTTTGCAGCAGATCGAAACTAGTCATACACTACCCTGTTTTCACATAAAAGAGAAAACAAAGCCAAGTTAGCATGTCTAAACAATGAACACCAATTAAGAATTTAATCAACAACTTTATCTATTCTTTTTAACCAGTGCCTTCCCCAGCAACGACACCAAAAATGCTTGTTGACATTTCGTAGCATCATTACCAGGAGTATTAATCCTTAGCAACGGCACTAGAAATGTTTGCTGGCGTTTCATAGCACCACAGATAAATCCGCAAGCGCACGGAACACCATTGTAGCATTTTACCCGTAAGTAATCTCGGGTGTCATATTTATATTTCCGCAGGGAAGGCGGCGGTTATGGAATAGGTAAGTTGATGATTAATTCTTGCTTGGATATTCAATTGCATAAACAGGGGTAAGATAATATATGGATAATGAGGTAGTGTGACACAAGTTACTCAAGCTCAAACTCAAGTAAAGACATTAGGCAGGGAGAAAGGAAGAATAAAGCTACTTGGGACTTATGTACTTCTATCTAAACATATAGCTCATACTATACACCCATACACATACACATGATTATCCTCAGCTCTAGGTTCCCAGGCACTACCGGGAGAACCGCACAAGGCTAGCAGAGGAGCCACTAGTCCACTCGGCTACTTTATGGACCTCCTACGACAACTACCTGAACGGGGAGGATTACGATGGACGGACAGGCCATCACCACCTGCCGCCTACCTCAACTAACCATGGGGTAGAGCCGCATCCGGCAACACTAATCAACCCATACACCACGTCTACATTAAAGAGTGATTTCCTTTGTTGTGCGCATGCTGGAGTTTTGGGGGCTGGCCCACTGGACTCGTTTTCATGCGACAGCAATGCGTTTCGGCGGTGAACAACACGAGAGAAAGATATCACGGCTTGGATGACGAGCGAGCTGTTTTAGAAAAGCAAGTTTCTTAACATGGAAATGTATGTACATGGGTATGTATGTAGCCCTCGCGGCCGGGTCGTGCAGGCTGCATGTGCGGGTCAGCACGATCCGCTCGGGAGATACACGCAAAAGAGGTTCACAAGTTTTAGCGGCATCCATGCACCAAGCCGGGCGAGTCCCAGCCTAAGATCCATCTAGTGACCAAAAGGAAAAAATGAGGTAAGGGTAGAAACAACGTAGCTGTTCGATGTTCCAGGCATTGGAGTAGACCTCTGTTGGTGGTCGTTAACCCAGAATTTCCGACCGCTAACAAGTTAATGAAATCATTATTTTAATGGAAACACCATAACTATAGGGCCTAATCTCACATTTTCCATAAGTTTTGGTGTTTACATAAGTGCAGGATCGTGCCAGACAAATTTGGGCCGAATTGGCCAAAGTGCCGGTTCGGCCGAACTCATTGTGTTCGGCCGAACCATGACTGAGCCCGTTTCAGCCCATCTTTGGCCACATGCAAGGAAACACACTTGGAACAAAACCTATGGATTGGTTTGACGTCGGTTTGATCCAAGGGTTCCCAGGAAAAAGCCTTGGATCCATGGACCCACCAAGTAACTAAAACGACTGAGTTCACCTACACACCCACCGGAGGAAGCATCACAAGCCGTCAAGATCAAGTCGGTGGAATGGAGGGCGCAGAGGCCCTGGGTGGAGTTCGGCCAAACACAATGAACAAAAATAGAAAATAGGGAGAGAGGCTAGGTAAGAGTGCTGGGGAGGCGCCGGAGTGTCGGCACCTCTTCCACTTTGTACCTCGGTGGATTCGGCTCAGCTTCGAGTAACATCTGGGTCTTGTCTGGTAACTCTGGTCTTTCCAATTAATTGAGCATTAGTAATTACTACCATTGTCTACAGGTTCCTCGTTCATTTTTTAGTAAGTTTATCTTACTGGCTCTGGGTGCTTTGCTCTAACGTGGAGTGAAGTAGTAATTGACTAGTGTAGGTGTGGTGCCTAGACTTCAGATTACCTTGGTTTGCACCCAACGTGGGGATAGTAGTGGTAGCCGGCAGGTGGTGATAGCCCTATCTGGCCTACGTATTCCACCACGTGAGAGCGGTTGGTGCTGTAGGACTTAGGAGTAGACCGTAAAAGCTCCCCTTCTCATCCCTTTCTGGAGCTTGTCCCAATCGGGCGCCCGAAGTATACAATGTAGGTAATATCTGATTCCCTCAATTGCTTAGTTAGATTTAGTTTATCCGGGAAGTACCCTCTCTACCCTCTATCCTTTACTCTTTTCCTTCGTTGACAACATTACCCCTAGGTGAATTAGCTAGGATTAGTACACTTAGCGTTGTCCGTGGAAATCGATACTATGGAATACTCCCGGGTGAAAGCTACATCGGTATTCGTACGCTTGCGGATTTATCTGTTAGGCCTAAGAATACTCCCGGGAGTTTTATCCTAGAAACATGATCTTGCTTTTATTCGGAAAGGGAAATGAAAATCTAGGCTGTCTCCCAGTAGTGCTTTGTTTATGGTCACAAGCTCGACCATGGGAACATCCTCTTGCAGCTATCGTTGGTGATGTGTTCCCCTCTCACCACCACTTGTTGATGTATTATTGAAGCTTTAGCTGCAAGATTAGTGCCACAAAACATCCACGAAATTTGCAATGCTTATGATAAACATATGCATCTACAACCAACCTTCTAAATATTTTGCAAGAGAGGACCTTAAGGTGGTTGCAATCCTCGTGCGTGCTCGGGGCACAAAGCCTGCCTGACTCTAGAGAGGCATTGAACGAGCATGGTCCTTGTGGTATTTCAAGAATGAAGCTCCCATGCTCATCTATGGAATCCTTTCCTTCGGACTCCAAAGTCGGTGCCTCACAAAATTCCATGACGCATGGATTCTCCATCTCAAGAGATTCATCGCGAGAGATCATGGTTGGATCTCGATCATGGTCGAGAACAACGTACTCTAGGCCAGCGGGAAGAGTCTCAAACTCGATCGAGGGTGATGATGATTGTTCATCTTCATGAAGGTGAAGGATTTCTTCCGAGTCGTGCTCTTCGGAAGTGGAAGATTTTGCAATCTCAAAGAGAAAAGGTTCGGATGATCCGAACGGAGATACATACATCATCTTTTCTAGCAGGTTTTGCTTGGGAAGTGGCTTTGCCATAGGATTTTCTAAACAAGAGGTAGCGATGGCAGAAGCAGGTTCCCTATGCTTTTCATCTAGGCTCCCAAGAGATCCATCAAGAGGTTTTTCTAGCGGGTAGCCTAGGAGAAGATCAAAATTGAGGATGTCAAAGATGTGGAAGTCTAGGTTGACCTTTATTTTGTCTATTGTGAGCGGCACGACACTTGCGACCCCCCAACATTCAAGGATGTGTCCGAAGGGACAACTTTTGAGGAGCTTGTCGGATGGTCTTAGATAAACATAGCCCAAAATTGTATACGCTAAGTGCCATGGCATGATGTTGAGCTCCATGATAGGGTTAAGATGGGCTTCTACGGTAATTCCCCTTACAGAGCAAGTGTTAAAGGCCATTAAAACAAACTTTTCCCGTGTAACACCCTAGGTGTTTAAAACACTAAGCAAGAAAATCTAAACATAGCATCATGCATAATAACCCAGAATCATTGAAACAATGCATCTAATTATGTGTGTGCATATGCATGTGTACGAATGTGTATGTGCATGTGTATGTATGTGTGTATGTGAGATTTGTTCCTTTTGTGTTTATAACCTTTTCATGCTCCACTTTTCATGACGAATGTAGTATAAAAACACACTCATATTTTAGTGCCTTACAAGTTTACTTAAATGGCCTTTTGCAAATTAAAATTTTAAACTCATAAAAAAATCGGAATTCAAATCCTAGTAGTCTTAAATTTAAAATAACTTCTAAACTAAAGCTCAAATAAACTTTGATCCAAAACGAAAGTCGTAGATTTTCAAATTGCCTACAACTTTTGTGTTTAGAGTTTTTCAAGTTTCTGTTTGAAATTTTGAGAAAAATTTAAATTGAATCCCGACCCTTCTTCTCTCCCCTCCCCTGTTCTGTCCCGTCGAGGGGCAGCGGCCGCCGGCCGCCTGGCCGGCGATGCCTGCCGGCCGCAAGCCGCCAAAGGATAGCGCCCCAACAAGCACCGATCGGCCTGCGTCCAAATCATCCTCCCCTGCCCCTAATCCACCCATGCCCGATGCGCGGGCGTCACGCGGCCGTAGATTCCAAACGGACGAGCCACGATGCGCCGGCGACGCCGCGCCCTTGCCGTGGCCTTGTCCCGGTCGCACCTCCCTCAGCTTGGCTGCGCCCAGCCCTCCTCCCCCAGTGCGCCTATAAAAGGGCTGCATCGAGCCCCTACTCGCACGCATCAGAGTACCACCACCATTGCGCCATTAGCGCCGCCACTCGACCTCGCCGTCGAGCACCACTTTCCGCTCCTCCTCCGCCCAAACCGAGGCTTTAAACGGGTCGCCCTCGACCTGCTGGTTCTCCCCGACTTCCCCGCACCATCCTCCCTCACCGGACCGCCGCTGCCCACCGCCCGCATCTCACCGGAGCTCCTGCTCACCGCCGGCAGCCCAACTCCAACCACCCTAGCCCCAACCGAGCGCATCAACAGGTTTCTCTCAACCTCCTCGTGCTCCCCCTCCCCTTTCCCCTCGCTTCCGACTAGTTTCCTCACCGGATTTTGGCCGGGAAACACCCAGCCCCGCCCAGGGATTATATTGCAATTGCTAAGTTATTTTTAGGTCCTTTCTGCTAGATCCAGGGACCTATCTGCGAGAACTCGATTACTTTTGTTTTCAAGAGGTTGTCACTTGTAAAATCAATCTAAAATCATAGAAAAATCAGAAAAATGCAAACTAAAACTTGTCGTGATCCTCTTGATGAATCTGACAAATTTTGCACAAAAGGATGACCAGTTACAAACTATAACTTGATCAAAAATTAATCTTGTTTTAAATAGCCCATTAATGTTTCTCTTGATCTAGGACAGTACTGTGGATGATTTTGAGAATGTAAACTAGTCTCTGCTTGTTAAGACTTGTGTAAAAATCTCAAGGCCAGAACAAGTCTCTATGAGTAGTTTCTGTTGGACCCTGATTGATGTGCTATTTTGCTAGAGTTATTTGTTCATGCTGTTCTACTGATATTTTAGGGTTGAAACTTTTACAGTAGAGTAATCTTGATGCATAAATGCTATGGACCTTGGAACTTTTTTCTTCTGTCTAACTTGCTCATATGTTTTTAGTTAAAAAAATATATTGAACTAAAGTAACTAGTTCTGGTGCTTAGAAAAATTAGAAATGTTAACCAGAGACTACCTTTGGGTAGATTATCATGTTGGAAATGTAAGAGACACAGAAACTTTGTAGAACTGCCTGTAGAAATAAATCTTGATTAATGTAGATGTATCTTGACTTATTTTCTATGCTGTGTATCTTGCAAACTAAAACCTAAAAAATTTACATTAGACTCAGTAAAATGTTGAGCACCAGTTTTTGCATGGTTTGTTCCGTACAAGTGGATCTTGATCCTAGCAGTAGCTGTTTAATGTATTTTTCTAGATTAATCTGCTGAATGAAAATGGCTGGAAATTTTACAGTGAGTCTATAATTAAGTAATGTACTCTGCATAAATATCTCAACACCAGAAACTATCAATACGAGTTGTTTTGTTTTAATCCATGCTTAATTTTGAAAAATGGCCGTTTATGAAATGACAAAATCACACACGTACTTAATGAAGTTAACTAATCCAGATACTACTCAATAAATGACTGCCCAAATAAAAGAAAAGGAAGTGCTTTACAACTTAAGTTGAGTTTTGTTGAATTACAATTTTACAGTGAAATAGTTATTTATCTTGTACCATTAAAACAACTCATACATATGCATTCATATAGAATCGACGACTCTCGCGGACGGAACCTACGAGCTCGTGATGGAGTCCGAGAGTGAGCAGCGCGAAGCTCATGTTAATCTAACTGAAGTTGCTGAAGACCTGAACCAAAGTTCGGAAGAGCCCAAAGCTAGCTTTGCTCAGGAAGGCAAGCCCCGGAGGATAACCCCTACTTTTAAATTTATGCAACTTCTATTTATATATGGTATTGTGCATTAAGTTTGTAGAAGTTGATTGAAGCCCTAGTTGCATGATCCTAGTAACTAGGATATGAACACTAGTCTGTGTCGGTCGCTAGATTGCCATGCTAATAGGACTCCGGTAAAAGTCGAGTGATTTCCTATCACTCGCGAGATATAGGAGTTGCTTGTTTTACTTATGTTGGAATCATAAGGTCGACAGATGGGGCTATGTTATGATATTCCTGTTGATGATTGAGGCCCCGTCTATTTAGCGAAAATTCTAAGGTCGTGGTGTGTGGTAGTGGTGGTTAAGTTTTTGAACGTACTAACCACATGCCGAGAATATTGTAATCGGTAAGCTTAAGTACCTGATTGAACCAGGGCTGGAACATACCTCCCACCATCTTGACATCATTCCCATGGGCACATGGTGAGTGCAAGAGGAGCCACGGTCCAGCGTCATTCCGGGTTCGTGGACCTCTGTACTCGAGGACGGTGGCCCTGTTCCATGAAACGGGAATAAAGGGGAAAAGTTGCACATGTGACTCTTTGAGTAACCACGTGACGTGTGTTTAGGTTTCCCTTGCAAGGTTTAGAAATTCGATTCGAATTGTCTGTTTCTCGCGGCCATTGAGACAGCTTAACCCTTTTACCACATAGAGTAAGAAGAGGAACAATGATGATGATTAATCTGGTTGGATGCTCAATTAATTTTTTTTCCACCATGTGTGATTTGGATAGTTGTTTACCTAGAATGGTTAATTAACTAGAACTAGATGCTAAAACTTGAAAGCAAGGACTCACTCTTACATGCTTTTTGGCAAAAACAACCCTCAGTCAAAAGCCTTGCATGTTTAGGAGTCGGCTAAGTATATACCACTAGTCGGGTAAGCCTTGATGAGTATTAGTATACTCAGCCTTGTTTGTGGCTTTGTTTTCAGGTGAGACCTTTGTGGACATGGTTGCTAGTTTGACTTGGCCGTGTACTCTTCCTCCTGGTTGGTCGGTAGAATGGGATACGTCCCCGGCCAACAATGATAACGTTGAATGATGTCATGTACGGGCTTCATCATGACATCTTGTATCGTCGTTAGAACTTTCGCTTATTTTCCGCTGCACTATTAAACTCTGAAAGTACTTGTTTATGCATGAATTCAAACTTGGTTTGTAATAAATAATTCATGTTGAACTCTATGATGTGAAAAATTTTGGATTGTTGTTATCTTTGGGCTCACCTTCGTGTGGGGGTCATGTATGCATTGTTTCGATCGAAATTCCAGTGGTTGCATCGGGATGTTATCCGACAGACTGTCGTTTTACTCCGTTTTAAGTGCGTGTTAGCCCGGATTGCCTCTGTGGTGATGGTTAGCGCACTCAAGCTGGATTAATTCGGGCGGTTCTGCCACAGCTGGTATCAGAGCCAAAATGTATACACCAGAGAGTATAACGAGTCTTAAAAACTCATTTTCTTAAAACTTGCAACAAAAATTGCATTTGCAAAAATGCGTTGGTTCGTTAAGGATGACGTCTACTTCGTAAAACCCTAGGGGATTATGGGAATATGACTAAGTGGCTATCTAACTTATGTTTATTATAACTGACTTCCAGCACATTAATTTCTATCATAACTTATTTTTGCGTACAACTGACCTTTAATTTTTGTAACGACGCACTCATCGCTAAGGTAAGAAGGTAAGGATCCTCAGTCAACTGAGAGAGGTTGACCCTCACGTCGGTGACGCGAACCGAACGCTGCCCTCAAGCAGTGGCTTACTTGAGGTGCTGCCAATATACCAACCACTCGTTGATTATATTGGGAGTAAAGGTTTGACGCGGGGTATGGCGATTGTTGTTCATACCCCCGTCTCATTATGTGACGGTACCCCCGTGAATACGCTATCTTGGTTGCGTATGCCAACGTTGTCAGTATGGCAGAAATTGAACGGATGTCGTTTCTATAGTGAACGGTAATGAATGTGGACACTTTCATGAGTGCTGGCACGAAAGGTTTAATTTATATTCTGTCAATCTTCTGCCGGTACGCTAACCGCGATTACATAAGGTAAGAACGGTTAGAAAAATTCAGCTAGTTAATATAAGGAGGGATGTATTATGTATGCCACCAAAATTAACCACGTAAGACCAAAACTATTTGGCAATTGTTTTGCTTTGTGAGGACGAATAGGACGTGCATGCATCATGATCATACATGAAAATTGAATGAATCATTGTCCTGGGTTTATAAGGGAGTAAGTGCACTAGAGCACGTTTGAGCACTCACTTATGGGCTATCTAGAAATCTGTCTTTTTTTCTGCCATATCTGGATAGAGGAATTAATTAGGCTTAGAAAATGACCTTATCTGAAGAGAAGCTCAACAGGGAAGTCGCTTCAAATGTTTCCCCCTTTCTGCTGCTAAATTTTGAGAATTTTTAAACTAGTACTCAGTGGGCAACACTAGAATCTTTCACACCTTAGTTTTGTGCCTGTTTCGAGCACTTCTGTTAGAAATAAATTCTTGGACCTTATTAGAGAAGTTTTCTGCAGAAGTGTTCAACATCAAACTTGTTGCAAACTTACTCAATCAGCTACTACTCAATTTTGGAAACATTTGGGCTGAGCAGATTTTCCTTGGTAATCAAAATACTTGCTCTCCATCCACTGAAAAACCACCAAAACAGAGAAGCAGTCGGACATGTAGTCGAAGTGGTCGAAGATGTAGTCGTAGTAGTCGTAGGCGCAGTTGAAGCAGTCGAAAATGTAGTCGGAGATGTAGTCGAAGTAGTCGGAGATGCAGTCTAAGTAGTCGGAGATGAAGTCATAAAAGTCAGAAGAGTAACTGAAGCAGTCGGAGACGTAGTCGTAGTAGTCAGAGATATAGTAGATGCAGTCAAAGTAGTCAAAATTGCAGTATAGTCGAAGATGTAGTCATAGTAGTTGGAGGTATAGTGGAAGCAGTCACAGATATAGTCGTTGTAGCCAAAGATGTAGTTGAAGCAGTCGGAGATGCAGTCGAAGTAGTCAAAGATGCAGTATAGACGAACATGTACTCGTAGAAGTTGGAGATATAGTTGAAGCAGTCGGAGATATAGTCGTAGTAGTCAGAGATGTAGTTGAAGCAGTCGAAGATGCAGTCAAAGTAGTAAAAGATGCAGTGTAGTCGAAGATTTAGTCGTAGTAGTCGGAGGTATAGTTGAAGCAGCCGGAGATATAGTCGTAGTAGTCGGATATAAATATTAAGCAGTCGGTTATGTAGTTGAAATACTCGGTGTTGTAGCCGTAGCAGTCGGAAATGTAGTCTGTTGGCGCTAAAATCGGCCAAGGAATCGGCCGATGGTCTTCAGCGTCGGACACACGACCCGGGAGAATCTGCTTAGCTCCTGTTCGGGTTATTTGCCCTGGTGTGGTTCGCGCGGCGTGCCAGTCAATCTGACCTGTTGATTGACAAGGAAATAAAAGTGTTAAATTCCGGGCGTCCCCGATCGGCTGGAGTTTCGATCTGTCCCGAAGAGCGTATCGGCGAATCGGCCGATTTGCTGTGAAGATGATCGGCTATGGATCAGCCGATAATCACGTAATAATTGCAAATAAAACTGCTGGAGCGATCTAAACAATTATTACAGATGCAACACTTCAAAATAGATCTAATCGGCTATATGACGATGAACGAGGAAGAACGATAACAAAGCCGATTGTTCTAATCTCAAGCTGGATAACTGGTGATAATACTAGAACAACAGGTAAAACCTATAATTCTAGTAAATATCGATAACTGGTGAATAAATTCAAACGAAACCACAGCGATGTGCCCGTAGTTAAAGCTCGGATGTTACTCTATAAGCGGAACCTACCAATTGGCCGGAGATCAAGTTGATGCAGCCCTGCCAATCCGTACGAACTCGTGAAAGAAGAAAAAGTATTGGCGAAGTCGCCGACTTGAAAGTAAAGTACTAGGAAAAAGTAGAAGTGTTTTGTTGATTGATGTGTTTTTTTTGCAAAGCCCTGGCGACTCCTATTTATACCCTAAAACCAGGACTCCTGGTCGATTACAACTTGTTACAACCTTATTTCAAACAGGAATACTATTATATCTATAATATCTTTAAAAAGGAAACAGACTCCCGCAAAATCTTCCGCCGCCGTCTCCTAATCCAATCAGGACTTTTTCCATTGCTTCTTGACCGAATCAGCATTACTCCGTTGACCAACGTCAGGCCACTTTTGACCGGGATCCCCTGTTGTGGTTCCAATCGGTTTGGCGCAAGTTGCATTGCGAATCGGCCGATTCCCAACTGTTACCTCAATCGGCCGATTCTTTACTGTAGCCTTTAGATCTGCTGCATCAGCCAATCTCTTCTCCTGACGCCGATTCAACACGTGTCAAAATCTGGCGTCAACACATGCCCCCCAGTTTTGGAGTAAAACATAATCTTTACTTCGAAACTCTTTCTTTAATCCTTTTCTCCGAAACGGGCACAGTAAAAATCTCCTTCCGCTCCGCGGTCTTCTACATAATGATTGCGATTTTCTCGGACCGGGCACTCGAGACAACAGTTCCCCTGGAATTCGTGTAGACGGCGCGGCAAAAATCCCGCCTTTGCCCTTTCTCTCTCGGATTATCTTTAAGTACCGGCATTCTCCGCCTTCCATTCTTCACGAGCCTAGTAATCTTCTCCTGCGAACAACTGTTCATCTTCTTCTTGAGCCCTCTCGATCTCCAAATGCTTCCCCAGCGATCTCACCTGCAACCTACTCCAATCTTCCAATGCGGCACCATCAGCAACTTTTCCAACCACGGAGGTTCCGTCAGCATCCCCCTCAGCAACGGCGGCCCGATCGGCGGCTCAACTGGCGGCCCCATCGGCGACGATGAGCTTCATCCCGGAGGTAATCATCTGAAAGTTTCCCCTTTTGCTTTTCTACTGCTCTAGTATTTTCTGGATCTATCCTCAGTTTTTTCCCTTTTTTCCTCCTTTTTAGGCATTTAGGCACCAGATCACCATTCCTCTTTCAGAATCCCCCGATCTTTTCTGCTTAGGCCCCATGGGGAATCCTGATCCAACTGACCTGATCAACCTAGAGACTCACAGAGTCCCATTCAAGCAATCGCCCATGGATTTAGGTGTGACAACCCTGGTAATTAAAATTCCAAAATCAATGTCATTAGCCTAACTCTATGTTTTAAACCAACTAATGAGAGGGTGGAAAGAATTAAAACGAGTTCAGTTGGAATTCAAATTTAATTTGAGCACTTTGGGTTACTTTTGAACTTTTAAATTTAACTTTCAAACCATAAGCCAAATGAGATTTTGCCTGAAACCAAAGTTGTAGAACTTTTTATTTTGAACAACTTTCGTGTTCAAAAGTTTTTGAAATTCAAATCAGAAAGAGGAGAAAACGCCCTGTTTGCACCCAGCCCCCTGAAGTTTTTCAAATTTTTGCACTTCGGTCCCTCGCTCACCCCTCCCTCCTCTGCTGCGCCGCGCGCTCGCCCGACCGCCGCCGGCCACCTGTCCCCCAACGCCTGCGCGGCACCAGGCGCCGAGCCAACCCACGGCGTCCTGCTGCACCGCCCCCGCTCGCCCAACCGCGGCCGCGCCTTCTTCTCCCTCCCGCACGCCTCGCCTCTGCCCAACCCGTTGCTGCTCCCTGCGGCACCGCCCCGTGCTGCCCAGTCGCTGGCCGCCGCCCCCTCCACCAGTGCTCCGTCGTGCCGCCCGAGCTCCCCAACCGCCCGCCAGCGTCGCCTACACACGACGTCGCGCCCCGGACGCGCCCAGCGCACGCACGCCACGCGCACGACGCGCCTCTGGCCACTGGTCACCGCCGGCCGCCCCCAATGGCGCCCAGCCTCGCCGGTCCCTCCACCTCGCGCCCCGGCCATGCCACGCCCACCCCCACGAGCTCCACCAGCTATAAAGCCGGCACAGCGCCCCTCCCTCCTCTACCTGTTCCTCCTTCTTCCCCGCAGAGCAGAGCCGAGCTCCGCCCCACGCCGCCGCCGTGGAACTCCCTCCTCCGCCCCTCCTCGACCCGAGCTAGGCCCCAAAATCGCTCTCCTACCTCCGCGCGAAGCTTCCCAGCCCAAGCCCCGCCGCCCAGCTCGCCGGAGCTCGCCGGAGCAGAGCTCCACCCGCCGCCGCCCCCCCGGTAGCCGTGGGCAGCCCTGCTCAGGCCGCCTCCGCCCCAACCGTGACCACCCAAAGGTAGCCCCCAACCTCCTCTTGCTCCTCTCCCACCTTGCCCTCGCCGCCGGCGACCCAGCTCGCCGGAATTCGGCCGGACAGGATGCTCCCCGCCGTGATTTGCGACCAGGGACTACATTGCAAACGCCCAAATCTTTCTAGGGGGTTTTCTGCTAGTTTTCAGGGACCCCTCTGTAAAGAAAGTTTTAACCAAATCAGTGAAATTGTAAAATTCGTATAAAATCGTAGAAAATTCAGAAAAATGCAAACTCAAATGTTCTGGAATCCTGAGAAGAAACTCTACAACTTTTGTTACATAAAGTTTCTCAGATTCTCAATATATTTTGCTCTAGATTAAATGGAAGGTTTAATGGACTTCTTTTGAACCCACTGTTGTAGATCATTGCTGACCCTAAATTTTGGGCAGTGAGTTACTTGCTTGATGTTTAGGACTGTGTAAAAAGATTAGGACCAAAAGCCATCTCTAGTTACACTTTTTGTCCAACATTGTTTTATGCCATAAAGTGATAGAACTAATTTTTCCTGCTGTTCTGTGATGTTTAATGTCATGAAACTTTTTCTGTGTTGTTTTAGTAATACCTAGAGGCCATAGAAAAATATAGAAACATTTTTACTATATGTAACATGTTCATATGAATTTGTGGTAGGAAAACTTCACTAATTCAAAATAATTAGTAAAGTGCTTAGAAAATGTTCATCTTTTTACTATGAAACACATTAGAGTATCTCAAGCTGTACAAAACGTTTCATACATAGAAACCCTGTATAACATCCTGTAGAAAATAATCTTTAATAACATGAGTGTAGCTTGTCCCATTTATTATGCTCTAAATCATGTACAATAAAATCTGAAAAATTTACAATAACACAAATATGGTTATAGCAAAACCCTGTAAAATTTGTAGCATCAATACTTGCATGGGTTGTTCTGTATAAAAATAACTAGATTCTAGCAGTGGCTGTGTATTACATTTTTCATATTTAACATGCTACACAAAAATGTCTGAAATTTTTACAGTGATCCTATCTCTACATAATGTACTTTGAATAAAAATTTTATTACCAGAAGCTAACTAGATTAGTAATTGTGTTCAACTCATGTTTGTGTTTAAAAAGAAAACTAAGTTTTCAATATAACACAACCCCTTCTTCTTTCATAAAGTTAAATAGATTAAGATAAACTATATTAACGATTGCCCACGATTGATGAAGTAACTCACTCCACAACAAACTCATGTTTTACAAACTGCAACTTTATCGTGAAGGAAATCATGTCGTTTAACATCACCACTACTTAAACTTGTGCATTCATGTAGAAACGACGACTCTCGCCGACGGAACGTACGAGTTGGTGCCCGCGTCCGAGAGTGAGCAGCGTGAAGCTCAAGTGAATCTAACTGAAGTTGCCGAAGACCCGAGCCCAAGTTCGGAAGAGCCCCGGACTAACTTTTCGCAAGAAGGCAAGCCCCGGAGCATGAACCCTATTTTCTCAACTTATGCAACTTATTACTCTACTTTACTTGTGCATTAAGTTTATAGGAGTTGGATGAAAACTTAGTTGCATGATCCTAGGTACCCATGCTCTGAACACTAGATACAAGGTTCGATAGAATGCTATGCTAATAGGACTCTGTAAAAGTCGAGTGATTTCCTGTCACTCGCGAGAAATTAGGAGTTGATTGTTTACTACACGCTGCAATCATAAGGACGACGGACGGGCTGTGGTACGATGTTTATGTTGATGATTGAGGCCCGTCTGTCTAGTGAAAAATGCTAAGGCCGCAGTGTGTGGTAAGTGATGGTTAAGTCTTTGAACGTACTAACCACATGCCGAGAATATGGTAATCGGTAAGCTTAGTACTGGATTGAACCGAGGCCGGAATATACTCCCCACTGTCTTGAATTCGTTCACATCTAGCTAATGGCGGGTGCATCGGCCGCCATGGCCCGGCTGCGTCCGTGGTCCATGGGGAGGTGTAGTCGAGGGCGGTGGGCCTGTTCCGTGAAGCGGGAATTGAAGGGAAAAGTTGCACGTGTGACTCTAGGGAGTAACCACGTGACGTGTGTTTAGGTTTCCCTTGCAAGGTTAAGAAATTCGATTCGAATCGTCCGTTTCTCACGGCTATTGAGACTGCTTAACCACTTTTACCCACAGAGTAAGAAGAGGAACAATGATGATGAATAAACTAGTTGGATGATATTTAAGGCTTCACCATGTATGATATTGGTTAGTTGCTTACCTAGAACGGTTAAAGAAAGCTAGAACTTGGAGCTAAAATCTGAAAGTAAGGACCTACTATATACGCTTTTTGGCAAAACAAACCCCTCAAGCCAAAAGCCTCGCATGTCTAGGAGTCGGCTAAGTATACCCCATTAGTCGGGTAAGCCTTGCTGAGTATTAGTATACTCAGCCTTGCTTGTGGCTTGTTTTCAGGTGAAACCTTCGAAGAATTGATTGCTAGTTTGACTTGGCCTTGTACTCTTCCCCCTGGTTGGTCGGTGGAATGGGATGCGCCCCCGTCCAACGGTGAAGATGCCGAGTGATGTCTCGTACGGGCTTCATCGAGACATCCTGTATCGTCGAGTAGTTCCCGTTGTTTATTTCCGCTGCAATTTAACTCTGAAGAACTTATTTATGTTAATTGAAGTACTTGTTTTCTAAACTCAGAACTAGGTCTGTAATATTGACTTATGCAAATGATGTAATACTTGCTGGAATGTGGTATCCTCTAGGCTCATCGTCGCATGAGCATTTGTATGTACGGCACTCGATCCGTTCACCGTGGTTGTATCGGGAGGTTATACCCGACAGACCAGTGGATTACTCCGTTTGAAGTGTAAGGTTAACCGAGGATGCCTTAATGGTGATGGTTAATACACTTGAGCCGGATTAATTCAGGTGGTTCTGCCACAGCTGGTATCAGAGCCGTAGCTGGTGCCACAGCTGGCAACAGCTGGCGCCAGAGCCAAAATACATACGCCAGAGAATGCTACAAGCCTTAAAAACTCATTTTACTAAAACTTGACTAGAAGGTTGTGTTGCGAAATGCGTTGGTACGTTAAGGATGGTGCCTAGTTCGTAAAGCCCTAAGGGATTATGGGAAAGTTTACTAGGTGGCTATCTAACTTCTATATATATATTATCAACTGACTTCCAGCACATTACCTTCTGTCAAAACTTACTTTCATGCACAACCGACCTTAAATTCTGTAACGACGCACTCATCGCTAAGGTAAGAAGGTAAGGATCCTCAGCCAACTGAGAGAGCTTGGCCTTCCTGTCGGTGATGCGAACCGAACGCTGCCCTCAAGCAGTGGCTTACTTGAGGTGCTGCCAATATGCCAACTGTTAGTTGAACATATTGGGAGTAGAAGTTTTGGCGCAGGGTATGGCGATCGCTGTTCATACCCCCGTCTCATGACGGTACCCCCGTGAATACGCTATCTCGATAGCGTATGTTAACGTCGTCTGTACGGCGGAAATTGTACAGATATCGTTTCTATAAGTAAACGGTAATGAATACGGACGCTTTCATGAGTGCTGGCATGAAAGGTTCATGAAATTTATATATGCTTGTCAATCTTCTGCAGGTACACTAACCGCGCTTACGATAAAGTTAAGGAACGATTAGAAAAAGACTCGACTAGCTATTATAGCGAGAGCCGTATTGTGTATGCCACCGAAACTATCTTCGTAAGACCAAAGCTATTTGGCAATTATTTTATTTTGTGAGGACGAATAGAACGTGCATGCATCATGACCACATATATCTGAAATCGAAATGCGTTGTATGAGAGTGGTAAGGTTCTTGCGTATCTAAGCATGGTTTGCATAAGGACTATCTAGCGAATCTGTCACAAATCTGCCATGACCGAAAAGAAAGATTTATTGACCCAAGAAAATGACCTTTTCTGGTAAATTTCATGTGGAAAGAATTGTTCAAAATTTCGTGTTCTATCCCCTGTTCAAAAATCAAAAATTCTGAACTCATGGATAGTAAGAAATAACAGAAACCTTGGAATGTCAGAATTCTGTCCAGAATAAGCCCTTCTGCCTCATAAATTTTTAGGCCCCCTTCCTACAGTTTTCTGCAAAAGAGTACAACACAAAACTTGTTCCAAATTTACCCCAGTAGCTGCTGTTAAAACTTGGTAAATTTTGGCTGGGTAGATTTTTCCTGGTGCGCGAAATATTGGCCCCCTGTTCACTGAAAATTTCTGGGTAGACAGAGAAGTGAGACCTTAAGGAAACAACCATCTTAGAGCCTAATCCAGCCAAAGTGTTGAATAGAAAAGTGGTGCACAAATACCTTAGGAATGCTCTGATAAAAGTTGAGAATTTTTGGACCAGAACTGTTGAAGTATAGGCCAGATACTATAACTCGTTCTGCTGAAAAACAGCCAACCAGCGAAGCAAAGAGTGAACCGCTTGACCATCTTATCCATCGATTTGGCATCTTGGCTGAATATCAAAGTTGTACCTCACTAAATTCCCTATCCACTGCCAAAATATAAGGAACTTTGGATGAACCTACCAGGAGATATAGGATTCTTATGGCAGACAGTTTTATGCTCGTGATTCCATCCAGGACCTTTTGGAAGTCTACTATTCCGCGTTAGATCTTTTTGGAGTCATGGAAGCAATATGGATCACGTTGCTAATGAAGAACATTCGCCTTTTCAGATGGTTGGAGCAACCCGTGGTAACCCGGATGGTTTTGGTGCTAGCGCAAGTGGATCACAACCACAGCCGCCGCCACCACCCAGCTTAGGGGAAGTAATGGCCGCTCAAACCGAGTTGCTTCGTCAGCTGGTGCAAGAACATCAACACCACCAGCGGGGTGGGCAAAATGTCCCCCACCCCCAAGCTGCAGGATACACGAATTTCCTAGGGACCCAGCCTCCCTTGTTTCACGAGACGGAGGAACCCTTGGATGCGGACGCTTGGATTCGCACAATCGAGTCCAAGTTTTCTCTACTTGTGGCCCCATGTTCGGATGAAAACAAGGCCCGCTTTGCCGCGCAGCAGCTTCGCGGTACGGCTCGTCTATGGTGGGACCACTATTTTGCTATGCTCCCCGCTGATCACATTGTCACCTGGGATGAATTCAAGACTGCGTTCCGGGCACACCATATTCCCGAAGGTCTCATAGAAAGAAAGCTAAACGAGTTTTTAGCTCTCACTCAGGATAACCACACTGTACTTCAGTATGCTCAGGCCTTCAACAATCTGTGCCAATACGCGGGCTATCACGCAGACACAGATGCCAAGAAGCGTGATCGTTTCCGTAGAGGTCTGAGTACTAAACTCAAGGAACGACTGAATCTTGTCAAAGCCGACACATATAATGAGCTAGTCAACATGGCCATCACTCAAGAGGACTGTATTGAGGCTCATCGTGCTGAAAAGAAGAGGAAGGCTCTAGCTGGACCCTCGGGCGCTCAGCCACTGAGGTATCGCTTGGTGCGAAATGCTGCGCCTACAGCTCCACCGAAGGCCCCTCAGCCAGGGCGTTGGATTATCAGGCCCCCGCAGCAGCCAGGCATGGTACGACCCCCGATGCCTCCACCGAATGGTCCGAGGCCCACACTGCAACAGCCTCTTCGACCCAGCCCCGCGGATTGTTGTTTCAAATGCGGGAGTTCCGGTCATTTCGCTCGCGAATGCCCTCAACCCAGGCTGCCAAATCAGTGCCAGGACTCTAACCAGAACAATGAGAACAAAGGCAAGAAGCAGACCCTCCAGGTCAAACAAGGACGGATCATCTTCACCACCCTTGCAGAACTTCCTGAAGGAGCACCTGTAATGACGGGTACATTCTCCATCCATAACAAGCCTGCAGTCATATTGTTTGATTCTGGTGCATCACATAGTTTCATTAGTGCAAAGTTTGGTGCAAAAGTAGGCTTGAATGTTTGGCACACCAAAGGGTCGTATATGATATCAACACCGGGTGGAAAAATTGCTTCCAACCAAATCATAAGACTGGTACCGATAAAATTGGGAAGTAAAGTCATCAACACGGACCTTGTCCTTTTACCCCTTGACGGCATGGACATTATTTTGGGAATGGACTGGATGGCTATGCATGGAGTCACACTGGACCTTTCTTCCCGAGCCGTTGAGATAAATTCACCTAGTCACGGAGCCACTACCCTTTACCTACCATTCATAGATTGCACGAATTCCTGTGCTTATAAGATGGAAGGACTTAAGCTAGATGAGATTCTTGTGGTGAACGAGTATGCCGATGTTTTCCCGGATGACTTACCAGGAATGCCACCGGATAGGGATATTGAGTTCGTTATTGAACTACAACCGGGCACTGCACCTATATCCAAAAGACCGTATAGGATGCCCCCTAAAGAATTGGCCGAGCTGAAACTTCAACTCCAAGAACTATTGGACAAAGGTTTTATTCGCCCTAGCGCGTCACCTTGGGGATGTCCAGCCCTATTCGTAAAGAAGAAGGATGACAGTTTGAGGTTATGTGTTGACTACCGACCTCTCAATGCGGTAACTGTTAAAAATAAATACCCACTTCCTCGTATCGATGTACTCTTCGATCAATTAGCTGGAGCCAGAGTCTTCTCCAAGATTGATCTTCGTTCGGGATATCATCAAATCAAGATTCGCCCGTGCGATATTCCTAAGACTGCCTTCTCCACACGATATGGACTATATGAATTCTTGGTCATGTCCTTTGGACTCACCAATGCCCCTGCCTATTTCATGTATCTCATGAATTCGGTATTCATGCCCGAACTGGACAAATTCGTCGTAGTGTTCATCGACGACATCCTTATCTATTCCAAGGATGAGGAAGAGCATGCAAAGCACCTGCACATTGTTCTTCAACGTCTAAGAGACCATCAGCTCTATGCTAAGTTTTCTAAGTGTGAATTCTGGTTGGATACTGTAAACTTCCTAGGTCACACTATCTCCAGCGAAGGCATAGCTGTTGACCCCAGCAAGGTACAAGAGGTGATGGATTGGAAACCCCCTACCTCTGTTCATCAGATTCGCAGTTTTCTCGGCTTAGCCGGTTACTATCGCCGCTTCATCCCGGATTTCTCTCGAATTGCTAAGCCCATGACTGAACTGTTAAAGAAGGAAGTAAAGTTTGTATGGGATGAGAAATGTGAAGAAGCTTTCCACACTCTCAGAGAGCATCTGACTACTGCACCTGTGTTAGCTCAACCCGATAATACCAAGCCATTCGATGTGTATTGTGACGCATCAGGTACTGGTCTAGGATGTGTGCTTATGCAAGAGAATCGAGTGATTGCATATGCCTCACGAGCCCTTCGGCCCCACGAACAGAATTACCCCACGCATGACCTTGAGCTTGCAGCCGTCATTCACGCTCTGAAGATATGGAGACACTATCTCATGGGTACACAGTGCAATATCTACACGGATCATAAGAGTCTCAAGTATATCTTCACCCAAGCCGATCTGAATATGAGACAACGGAGATGGCTAGAATTAATCAAGGATTATGACCTTGAAGTGCACTATCACCCCGGCAAGGCTAACGTAGTCGCTGATGCACTAAGCCGCAAGTCCCATTGCCATTGCTTATCCATGGAGTCCTACCATGAGACATTATGTGCAGACATGAGGAAGCTTAACTTGGAAATGGTTTCCCAAGGCACTCTAAATCACATCTCAGTTGAGCCCACTCTTCACGACCAAATCGTCATGGCACAACTACATGATGAAGGAATCAAGATCATCAAACAAAAACTCTCTCTAGGTGAGGAGAAGTATAAGTGTTTCCGCCAGGACCATAAGGGAGTTCTATGGTTCGAAAGTCGTATAGTTGTTCCGAAGAATCGTGAACTCCGCAAGCAAATTCTTGATGAGGCACACCTCTCCAAATTCTCTATCCACCCCGGCAGTAGCCAAATGTATCAGGACCTAAGGCAAAACTTCTGGTGGACTAGAATGAAAAGGGAAATTGCTACGTATGTCTCGGAATGTGACACGTGCCAGAGAGTAAAAGCTAGCCACTTAAAGGTAGCCGGTACACTTCAACCGTTACCTATACCATCATGGAAATGGGAAGACATAAGTATGGACTTCATCGTTGGACTACCAAACACGTCCCAGAGACATGATTCCATATGGGTTATCATTGATAGACTCACAAAGACGGCACATTTTCTTCCGGTACACACCACCTATTCTACCAAGAAATATGCCGAGATTTACCTCGATCGTATTGTTTGCCTGCATGGAATACCTAAGACAATTATCTCCGATCGTGGTCCTCAGTTTGTAGCACGCTTCTGGAAACAACTGCAAACATCTCTTGGTACCAAACTAATTCGCAGCTCAGCATATCATCCTCAGACTGACGGACAAACGGAAAGGGTAAACCAAATTCTTGAAGACATGCTGAGAGGTTGCGTCATTCACTATGACAAGAATTGGGACAAATGTCTACCCCTAGCAGAGTTCTCGTACAACAACAGCTATCAAACGAGTTTGAAAATGGCACCATTTGAGGCCCTGTACGGACGAAGGTGTCGAACTCCTTTGAGCTGGTCACAAACCGGAGAACGTAAGATAATTGGACCCGACCTGGTAATCGAGGCAGAGGAGAAAGTAAAGGTAATACAAGCAAACCTTAAAGCCGCACAAGCTCGACAAAAGAGCTATTCTGACAAAAGGAGAAAGCCCCTAAAGTTCGAAGTTGGCGATCATGTCTATCTTCGAGTATCACCCACCAAGGGAGTGCGAAGATTTGGAATCAAAGGCAAACTAGCTCCCCGTTATATTGGTCCTTACGAAATCATTGAGAGCTGCGGACCCGTAGCCTACAAACTACGACTGCCCCCTCAGCTCACGGCCACCCATGATGTCTTCCACGTATCTCAACTCAAGAAGTGTATTCGAGTCCCTACTGAGATTGTGGAACAACAAGAAATATCGTTGGAACCCGACCTCTCGTATGTCGAACACCCAGTTAAGATTTTGGATCAAAAAGAAAGAGAGACCAGGAGGAAAGTGATTAGAATGTATAAAATACAATGGAATCGCCACACGGAAGAAGAAGCCACCTGGGAAACGGAGAGCTACCTGAACCAACATTTCCCCGGGTTTCTTATCTCAACCACTGGTAGGTGCACCCACGCCCACACTAAGAATTACCGAATCTCGGGGCGAGATTCTTGTTAAGGGGGGAAGGCTGTGACAACCCTGGTAATTAAAATTCCAAAATCAATGTCATTAGCCTAACTCTATGTTTTAAACCAACTAATGAGAGGGTGGAAAGAATTAAAACGAGTTCAGTTGGAATTCAAATTTAATTTGAGCACTTTGGGTTACTTTTGAACTTTTAAATTTAACTTTCAAACCATAAGCCAAATGAGATTTTGCCTGAAACCAAAGTTGTAGAACTTTTTATTTTGAACAACTTTCGTGTTCAAAAGTTTTTGAAATTCAAATCAGAAAGAGGAGAAAACGCCCTGTTTGCACCCAGCCCCCTGAAGTTTTTCAAATTCTTGCACTTCGGTCCCTCGCTCACCCCTCCCTCCCCTGCTGCGCCGCGCGCTCGCCCGACCGCCGCCGGCCACCTGTCCCCCAACGCCTGCGCGGCACCAGGCGCCGAGCCAACCCACGGCGTCCTGCTGCACCACCCCCGCTCGCCCAACCGCGGCCGCGCCTTCTTCTCCCTCCCGCACGGCTCGCCTCTGCCCAACCCGTTGCTGCTCCCTGCGGCACCGCCCCGTGCTGCCCAGTCGCTGGCCGCCGCCCCCTCCACCAGTGCTCCGTCGTGCCGCCCGAGCTCCCCAACCGCCCGCCAGCGTCGCCTACACACGACGTCGCGCCCCGGACGCGCCCAGCGCACGCACGCCACGCGCACGACGCGCCTCTGGCCACTGGTCACCGCCGGCCGCCCCCAATGGCGCCCAGCCTCGCCGGTCCCTCCACCTCGCGCCCCGGCCGTGCCACGCCCACCCCCACAAGCTCCACCAGCTATAAAGCCGGCACAGCGCCCCTCCCTCCTCTCCCTGTTCCTCCTTCTTCCCCGCAGAGCAGAGCCGAGCTCCGCCCCACGCCGCCGCCGTGGAACTCCCTCCTCCGCCCCTCCTCGACCCGAGCTAGGCCCCAAAATCGCTCTCCTACCTCCGCGCGAAGCTTCCCAGCCCAAGCCCCGCCGCCCAGCTCGCCGGAGCTCGCCGGAGCAGAGCTCCACCCGCCGCCGCCCCCCCCGGTAGCCGTGGGCAGCCCTGCTCAGGCCGCCTCCGCCCCAACCGTGACCACCCAAAGGTAGCCCCCAACCTCCTCTTGCTCCTCCCCCACCTTGCCCTCGCCGCCGGCGACCCAGCTCGCCGGAATTCGGCCGGACAGGATGCTCCCCGCCGTGATTTGCGACCAGGGACTACATTGCAAACGCCCAAATCTTTCTAGGGGGTTTTCTGCTAGTTTTCAGGGACCCCTCTGTAAAGAAAGTTTTAACCAAATCAGTGAAATTGTAAAATTCGTATAAAATCGTAGAAAATTCAGAAAAATGCAAACTCAAATGTTCTGGAATCCTGAGAAGAAACTCTACAACTTTTGTTACATAAAGTTTCTCAGATTCTCAATATATTTTGCTCTAGATTAAATGGAAGGTTTAATGGACTTCTTTTGAACCCACTGTTGTAGATCATTGCTGACCCTAAATTTTGGGCAGTGAGTTACTTGCTTGATGTTTAGGACTGTGTAAAAAGATTAGGACCAAAAGCCATCTCTAGTTACACTTTTTGTCCAACATTGTTTTATGCCATAAAGTGATAGAACTAATTTTTCCTGCTGTTCTGTGATGTTTAATGTCATGAAACTTTTTCTGTGTTGTTTTAGTAATACCTAGAGGCCATAGAAAAATATAGAAACATTTTTACTATATGTAACATGTTCATATGAATTTGTGGTAGGAAAACTTCACTAATTCAAAATAATTAGTAAAGTGCTTAGAAAATGTTCATCTTTTTACTATGAAACACATTAGAGTATCTCAAGCTGTACAAAACGTTTCATACATAGAAACCCTGTATAACATCCTGTAGAAAATAATCTTTAATAACATGAGTGTAGCTTGTCCCATTTATTATGCTCTAAATCATGTACAATAAAATCTGAAAAATTTACAATAACACAAATATGGTTATAGCAAAACCCTGTAAAATTTGTAGCATCAATACTTGCATGGGTTGTTCTGTATAAAAATAACTAGATTCTAGCAGTGGCTGTGTATTACATTTTTCATATTTAACATGCTACACAAAAATGTCTGAAATTTTTACAGTGATCCTATCTCTACATAATGTACTTTGAATAAAAATTTTATTACCAGAAGCTAACTAGATTAGTAATTGTGTTCAACTCATGTTTGTGTTTAAAAAGAAAACTAAGTTTTCAATATAACACAACCCCTTCTTCTTTCATAAAGTTAAATAGATTAAGATAAACTATATTAACGATTGCCCACGATTGATGAAGTAACTCACTCCACAACAAACTCATGTTTTACAAACTGCAACTTTATCGTGAAGGAAATCATGTCGTTTAACATCACCACTACTTAAACTTGTGCATTCATGTAGAAACGACGACTCTCGCCGACGGAACGTACGAGTTGGTGCCCGCGTCCGAGAGTGAGCAGCGTGAAGCTCAAGTGAATCTAACTGAAGTTGCCGAAGACCCGAGCCCAAGTTCGGAAGAGCCCCGGACTAACTTTTCGCAAGAAGGCAAGCCCCGGAGCATGAACCCTATTTTCTCAACTTATGCAACTTATTACTCTACTTTACTTGTGCATTAAGTTTATAGGAGTTGGATGAAAACTTAGTTGCATGATCCTAGGTACCCATGCTCTGAACACTAGATACAAGGTTCGATAGAATGCTATGCTAATAGGACTCTGTAAAAGTCGAGTGATTTCCTGTCACTCGCGAGAAATTAGGAGTTGATTGTTTACTACACGCTGCAATCATAAGGACGACGGACGGGCTGTGGTACGATGTTTATGTTGATGATTGAGGCCCGTCTGTCTAGTGAAAAATGCTAAGGCCGCAGTGTGTGGTAAGTGATGGTTAAGTCTTTGAACGTACTAACCACATGCCGAGAATATGGTAATCGGTAAGCTTAGTACTGGATTGAACCGAGGCCGGAATATACTCCCCACTGTCTTGAATTCGTTCACATCTAGCTAATGGCGGGTGCATCGGCCGCCATGGCCCGGCTGCGTCCGTGGTCCATGGGGAGGTGTAGTCGAGGGCGGTGGGCCTGTTCCGTGAAGCGGGAATTGAAGGGAAAAGTTGCACGTGTGACTATAGGGAGTAACCACGTGACGTGTGTTTAGGTTTCCCTTGCAAGGTTAAGAAATTCGATTCGAATCGTCCGTTTCTCACGGCTATTGAGACTGCTTAACCACTTTTACCCACAGAGTAAGAAGAGGAACAATGATGATGAATAAACTGGTTGGATGATATTTAAGGCTTCACCATGTATGATATTGGTTAGTTGCTTACCTAGAACGGTTAAAGAAAGCTAGAACTTGGAGCTAAAATCTGAAAGTAAGGACCTACTATATACGCTTTTTGGCAAAACAAACCCCTCAAGCCAAAAGCCTCGCATGTCTAGGAGTCGGCTAAGTATGCCCCATTAGTCGGGTAAGCCTTGCTGAGTATTAGTATACTCAGCCTTGCTTGTGGCTTGTTTTCAGGTGAAACCTTCGAAGAATTGATTGCTAGTTTGACTTGGCCTTGTACTCTTCCCCCTGGTTGGTCGGTGGAATGGGATGCGCCCCCGTCCAACGGTGAAGATGCCGAGTGATGTCTCGTACGGGCTTCATCGAGACATCCTGTATCGTCGAGTAGTTCCCGTTGTTTATTTCCGCTGCAATTTAACTCTGAAGAACTTATTTATGTTAATTGAAGTACTTGTTTTCTAAACTCAGAACTAGGTCTGTAATATTGACTTATGCAAATGATGTAATACTTGCTGGAATGTGGTATCCTCTGGGCTCATCGTCGCATGAGCATTTGTATGTACGACACTCGATCCGTTCACCGTGGTTGTATCGGGAGGTTATACCCGACAGACCAGTGGATTACTCCGTTTGAAGTGTAAGGTTAACCGAGGATGCCTTAATGGGGATGGTTAATACACTTGAGCCGGATTAATTCAGGTGGTTCTGCCACATTAGGTCAGTGGGCAGGTGCCTTTAGGTCCTGGCCGAATGAGACCCCTAGCTGGAGAGAATGGTACCATAGAGTAGCCAAGTCTAGGAAAGTTCAGTGGGATGAACTGAAAATCGGCCTGTGCATAGACCTCTCTCTGTCCCAAATGGAGAAAAATAAGCCCTTGGTCATAGCAGCTTCTTATTTCTGGTCCGACGCACTCAATGCGTTCCTTTTTGGACATGGACCCATGACTCCAACTTTGGCCGATGTCCTATTGTTGACCGGCCTTGACATCTCTTCCTCTGATACCCCCTTTGACTATGTGATTAAACCATCACATCGGCTAGAAACTAAAGGAATCGGCGGATGGAAGGGGTACATCAACAGAAATATGAAGACTGGGACAGTTTCAGAGAGAGAGCATACTGCGTTCTTGATGATGTGGCTGGAGAAACATTTTTTCTGTGGCAGAGCAGTTGGCCCTTCTTCTAACACACAAGCCCTGGCAGAAGCTCTGTCACTAGGATCGGCCGTTCCCCTTGGAAAGCATCTGTTGGGATCGGCCTACCACATGATGCACCAAATCGGCACTAGGCTGTCAAAAGGGGAGCCGATTGGGAACCCTGGCGGTCCCTCGTGGTTCATCACTCTCTGGCTCAACCTATATATGAGCAAGGTCTCTCAGCAACGAATAGAGACCAAAACTTTCCCCAACATTGAGTCAGAGGAAAACCCAACCGTCCGACGACGTTGTAGATCTTTTGGAGAAGCGGCATCGGCCTTCCCAGGCTGGCAATTCACTGCTGCCCGAACGGCCGAATACTTCAGATGCTTCTACAACGGCTTCAGTGAAGAGACTGTCAGTTGGTATCCATATCGGACAGTAGAGCCGATTTTCGAACTTCCCGTCTGCTATGACTTGTCCACTCGTACTTTTGATAGGGAACTTATGGATACCCTGATTAAGCCGGTGATTTTGCCGGCCAACTTCTTCTCTGGAAAGGACTCTCCCACATATGAGTTCTATAATCCATCGGCTGTAGCAAGGCAACTGGGCTTTGGTCAACTGCCGATTCGGGTCTACTTTGCCGGTCAAGCAAAATTCAGAGATGAACTGACCAAGAGTCTTGACTACAATCGGCTGTGCAACTTAGTGCCAGATTCTAGCACCATTGACCTGAACAATTGGACAGTGGCCCCTTTTGCCGTTCAGCAATTCAAACTATGGTGGTCAGAATGGAAGCAATACCTCTTCTTCAAATCCCCATCGACATATTGCAACATTCTGCACCCAGAAAACATCGACCCAAGTGCAGCGGTATGTCCTTTTTCCCAGCCGATTTCAATGTTGTCTCTTTCCATACTACCATCTTACCATTAACTTATATTTATCTTCTTAGTCATAAAGCCAAGTCCCTCCGATGCGGAGCCAAAGCGGCAGGCCGATAGAGAACGATCATCCATATACGCCATATCCACTCATCGGCTTTCACACTCCAACCATCAAGGACATCGCTACTGGCCGATTGAAACGAACACCAAAAAGGCCAACCTTGAAGACAACAAACCGTCGAGTGCGTGCCCGCATCGGACCGACTGACCAATCGGCGGTAGTATCGGCTGAAACTCCGACTCCTCTATCCTTGCCGACTACCGAGATGGCCGATCCTCAAGTCACCGCAGAAGTCAGAGCAGCTGCGGCATCACTGCTATTGGAAGTTGTTCAGGTAATCTTGCTCACTTCATATATCTTTAAGTGCTCCACTAATACTAACTTTTTCATTTTGTCAGGCTGCACAAGCCGCTCCAGTGCAGTCCCCACAACAATCGGCCACATCCCAAGCGGAAGCCGAAACTCTAGCGACCCTTCTCATCGAGGTAGATAATCTCTTAACTCGACCTCTTGACATTCAAGAAACTTACGGACTTTGATGCAGGCCGATCTGGGTGCGTCGACTGTATTTCCTCAACAAACACCAGCATCGACTGTATCCCCACCACAAACATTGGCCAGAAGACCAACAGAGGTATGGCAAATATCTCACATCATCCTATTCAATCATCCACAGTACACTTATAGAATCTATTTCCCATACCTTTTCAGGAAGCTGGCCCAAGCAGAGCGTTGATAGTGGTCGAGTCCTCTTCCTCTGACGAGCCGATCATACCAGTTCCTGATACGAGGGAAACACTCCCATCGGCGCAAACAAGAGAGATCCGTTTTAAGGAGGTAACAAAACTTATCACCAGAATCGGCCGATCCCCCTTTACTGCTTACTGATCTTTGTCTTTATTCTTTTGCAGGAACAAGATACCCCGAATAATAGCCTTTTCTCCTTCGCGGTTTCTTTGCCTGATGATGAAGAAGTCGCTTCGCACCAAGTTCTGTCGAGTTTAATTTCTGACGATGTCCGCGCCAAGCTCGAGAGTATGCGGGTCCTCCTCCAAGATGATATCGGCCGATTGGTAGGAGATGCCTCGCCGATTCGGCGGCTTTTCAGTGACATCAAGGGCCGAATCCCGAAAGAAGCGACAAAAACTCTGCACCCTGCTGCGTTCATAGAGTGGATGCAGATTCCGGTGTCCAAGGCCCTGCGTCACATGGCCGATCGTGCCCAGCTAGCAAAGACCCGGGAGGAAGCTGATTCTTACAAGCACCGAGCCCAAGAAGTACACCAACGAATCAACTTCCTCGAGAGTGCCCGCCCGGATATCGTCGGCACAATAGATCGCCTCAAACGGAGGAGAGCAGAGCTAGCCAAAGAGATGGAGCAAGTAACCAAAGACATAGCTGCTGAAGAAAAGAAGCTTCAAGAGCTCCCATCCGTCATCGCCGGGCTGAAACAAGAAAGACAGAACTTGGCCTGTGAAGCAATAAGACTTCATCGCCGTATGCTGGAAATACCTAGATCGGCCGACGACGACCAAAGAGTATTAGACTCGGCTGATCAGACTAGGCGACGAGCTATTGCTACTATAGATACCCTCCTTGGATCGTAAAGGATCTTGTAAACATTTAATACTCCTTTAATGTTGATACGCCGATTTGGTCTTGGACCACTTCTTTTGACAGCTTTGCATTTATGAATGCTTTAACTCCGATAGGACGTGTCCCACTATCTTTTTACTCCCTTCTCTTTATAAGTACGAGATCCCACACCTTCTCCAGAGGTATATGCATTACCCATCTTCTCTCCCTCCAACAACTGGATCTTTATTCTCCCAAACCGAACAGCAAGATGTCTTCTTCATCTTCTTCCTCTGTCAATCAGGTGCGAACTCTCCTCTGCTTCTCCCCTAGACATCTCAATCGCTCTGATGCTGGGTAGCTTTTCATCTTTGTTTAGTCAAAATGTCTCAATCCCAGTCTGGAACGAGCGATCGAAGTTATGCATTCAGACGAACCACTATCGCAGGCAGACATAGATCTGATAAGAGCTCATTCTGAAGAACTTAAAGATCATGTTCCTGCTGTTGTCCAGAAGTATTGGGACCTTATAGATGCTCACTGCCTAGTCCGCAAGCGACTACCATCTGAAAAGAGTCCTCCACTCCCTCATCAAGTCGAGACTGAAGCCGCCATGGAGAATCTGGAGGAGAAGAAGACCCGCCTCCTGATAGAACTATGCCATCAAGTTGAGACTGGAGCCACCATGGAGAATCCGATGGAGAATAGGACCCGCCTTCTGATAGAACTGGGCCGGATCGAGAGAGAAATCTAGAGCAAGCGTAATCAATAGATATATCGATATTTTTATTCTAAGGGCTACTTGTACCATGTCGGCCATGTACTCTGTTGTTTTCATCGAATAATGAACTGGTCAAACCGAATCACAATGTTTCTTTCTTAAGGCGATGTCATTTCCACATCGGCTGTGTGGACAAACGCCGATAGGGGTCGGCCATGTTGCCTTGATATATCTTACTGCAAGTTATGCATCTACCCAAATGCTTGGATAGTACCTCTTCAGATATCGTCCATTTAAAGCTCTTGGGAATTCTTCCCCTTCAATAGTTTCCAGAATATATGCATTTCCAGGGGCACATCGGCCGATTCTGTACGGCCCTTCCCAAGTGGGTGACCATTTACCGAATTTGGGATCCTTAGACCCTATCGGCAGCACCAACTTCCATACCAAATCTCCCTGGGAGAATTATTTAACTTTGACCTTTTTGTCATACCATCTGGCCACCCTTTTCTTGTTTTCTTCTATGCTAATCAGGGCCCTCAACCGCTGACCCGCCGAGTCATCGAGCTCATCTTTCATGAGGAAGGAATAGTCATCGGCCATCAACTGATCTTGAAGTGATATACGCCTTGACCCCGTCCTTAATTCCCAAGGCAGGACTGCCTCGTGACCATAAACCAGCTGATAAGGAGATATCTTAGTGGCTCCGTGGCAAGCCATCCTATAAGCCCATAGAGATTCATCCAAAGACATGTGCCACTTTTTGGGTTGTTCCTTTATCTTCCTCTTGATCAACTTGATTATTCCCTTATTGGACGATTCGGCCTGGCCATTGGCTTGAGCATAGTATGGAGAAGAATTTAATAATTTAATCCCCATATCGGTGGCGAATTCTCCGAATTCTCCAGAGGTGAACATTGTTTCCTGATCAGTTATGATAGTCTGAGGAATACCGAATCGATAGACAATATGGTTCTTAACGAACTCAATCATATCGGCCGATGTCACATTCCTTAAAGGAACTGCCTCCACCCACTTAGTAAAATAATCGGTGGCTACCAATATAAACTTATGCCCTTTACTCGATGGAGGGTGAATCTGTCCGATGAGATGTATTCCCCAACCTCTGAACGGCCACGGCTTGATTACTGGATTCATAGCCGATGCTGGCGCGCGCTGTACATTGCCAAACTTCTAATAGTCTTGGCATCCTTTATAGTATTTGAAACAATCCTCAAGAATCGTTGGCCAGTAATACCCATTGTTTCTGATCATCCATTTCATTTTGTGAGCCGATTGATGGGCTCCACATACGCCTTCATGGATTTCTCCCATCAGGACCTTTGCTTCTTCTGTTCCCAGGCACTTGAGAAGAATTCCATCAATCGTCCGGTAAAATAAATCATCTTCAAGTAACACATATTTTGTGGCTTGAAAACGTACTCGCCGATCCACTTTCTGGGAAGAGTCCTTCAAGTAATCGGCGATTTCCCTTCGCCAGTCATCGGTCGTGAGCTCTATAATCATAGCCCCCTGAATCGGCCGATATCCGGATGCATGTTGGGCCAGCCTGTTGGCCTCTTCATTATAATTTCTGGGGATGTGCTCAATTACCGCAGACTTGAATTCCTTTAACAACTGGAGACAATCTTCATAATAAATCCTCAAGATATCATCCTTGCATTCAGATTTCCCCGTTAACTGATCTACGATGAGCATGGAATCTCCAAAAATCTCGACTACGTCAGCTTTGACTTCCCTTAATAATTGGATACCTTTTAGGACGGCTCTATATTTTGCCTGATTATTGGTTGCGGATGCTTCTATCGGCAGAGAGAAATCATAACTTGCCCCCCGAGGCGATATAAGAACGATGCCGATTCCCGATCCGACCCCACACGATGAACCGTCGAAATATAGAGTCCATGGAACCAGTTCAACGACAGCAATTTCTGGTCCGCAATGCTGAGCTACGAAATCGGCCATGACTTGACCCTTGACAGCTTTGGCCGATTCGTACCTTAAGTCAAATTCTGACAGAGCCAGGATCCATTTTCCAATCCGTCCTTTCAAAATCGGCAATGATAGCATATATTTCACCACATCATCTTTGCATACAACTATGCATTCTGCCGATAACAAATAGTGCCTGAACTTGGTACACGAGAAGTATAGACACAAGCACAGCCGCTCCACCGGGGAATATCTTGTTTCGGCATCCAGGAGTCTTCTGCTGACATAATATACCACTCGTTCTTTCCCTTCGAACTTCTGTACCAACGCCGATCCAATAGCTTGTTCATTAGCCGATAAGTATAATTTGAACGGCTTACCAGGCTGTGGCGGGACTAACACCGGAGGTGAAATCAGATATTGCTTGATATCTTCCAACGCTCTGCATTGTTCTTCTCCCCATACAAATTCCTGATCGGGCTTTAATTTCAACAAAGGAGTAAAAGCTCGAATACGCCCTGACAGGTTGGATATGAATCTTCTGATAAAATTGACCTTGCCGATGAGGGACTGCAGTTCAGTTTTATTCTGTGGAGCCACAACTTTGTTGATGGCATCTATGGTCTTCCGGTTGACCTCTATCCCGCGCTCATGGACCATGAATCCTAAGAATTTCCCGGCCGACACGCCAAATGCACACTTGTTCGGGTTCATTTTCAACCCATGCTTCCTTGTGCACTCTAGTACTTCTTGATGACCTTTTGACTTGACCACGACATCATCTATATAAATTTCCACCGATGTACCAATAAGCTTGTGAAAGATATAGTTCATGGCCCGCTGATATGTTGCACCGGCGTTTTTTAACCCAAAGGTCATTACAACCCATTCGAATAAACCAAGGTGACCTGGACACCTGAAAGCTGTTTTCGAGATATCTTCTTCGGCCATTAATATCTGATTGTACCCGGCATTACCATCCATGAAACTGATGACTTTGTGTCCTGCGGTAGCATCTATCAAGACATCGGCCGTCGGCATTGGATATCCGTCCATTGGTGTGGCCTGATTTAGGTTCCTGAAGTCGATGCACACGCGTAGTTTTCCATTTTTCTTATACACGGGCACAATATTAGAAATCCATTCGGCGTAGCGGCACTGCCGAATAAATCCTGCTTCAATTAACTTTGTGATCTCGGCCTTTATATCAGGTAGAATCTTGGGGTTGCACCGACGTGCAGGTTGCTGATATGGCCGATATCCTGATTTTATAGGCAACCGGTGTTCAACGATGGACCGGTCTAGACCAGGCATCTCATGGTATTCCCAAGCAAAGCAATCCTTGAATTCTTTTAATAAACTTATCAATTTACACTTATATCCAGGATCCAAGCTAGCACTAATATACGTCGGCCTCGTCTTGCTACCATCTCCCAAATCCACCATCTCTAATCAATCGGCCGACGTAAATCCATGCCCAAGCTTTCCACCTTCTCATGCGAACTGATCCATCTACTCTGAATTTTCAGAGCCGACTGCTTGGATCGGCTGTAGACCGAAATTAGACACCTTCAGGAAATCAGTGTCCCAAGTTCTGCCAGATATACACCTGACGTGCTCACAGCTCCACTGTTGCGTGTCGGCCACTGCGACGCTGTAGGCGGAATCGGTGGTGACTATCTCCGTACTGTCGCCGACCCATTGCACGAGGCATTGGTGCATTGTAGATGGGACACAGCAGTTTGCATGCATCCAGTCGCGACCGAGCAGCATGTTGTAGGACCCCTTACCATTAATAATTAAAAAGGTAGTAGGAAGGGTCTTACTGCCGATGGTGAGGTCGACGCAGAGCGCTCCACGGGCGGGAGACACGTTGCCCTCGAAGTCCTTGAGCATCATGTCCGTCTTGTTGAGGTCTTCATCGCTTTTGCCCAATTTGCGAAACATGGCATATGGCATGATGTTGACTGCGGCGCCTCCATCCACTAGCAGCCTGGTAACGGGTCGTCCGTTAACGTGCCCTTTGAGAAATAATGCCTTGAGATGTTGCCGTTTTTCGTCTTCTGGCTTTTCAAAGGTGGCTGTCATCGGCTCTAATACCAGTTGCGCCATCTGCTCTTCCACCCTCGTCGCTTTGTCTTGATCGGCAGGTGCCATGAACTCCATCGGCAATATGAACACCATGTAGTCAGCTGCCGATTCTTGATTGTTTGCTTCCTTGTCGTTGTTTTTCTTGGGGCGCCAGACCCGAGACTTAACGTTTCTCTTTTTCGGCACCTGCCTCTGCTCTTCTTCCTGTTGCTCCCACTGACGCAAGCGTTGGATCCTCCGTTTCTGGGATTTGGATAGACCATCAGGGCACCACCTGGGGTTTACTGGTTTGGCCGATGATCTGGCGTGCTCCCAATCTGGTTCCCTTCCTAGGGGGTTTTCATCTGACACCCTGTCATCAGCCATCTCTTCCAGCCGATCGTGCACGCTAATTCTGCCCCCCAGTCCATCCTGTTGGTTGATCCTGCCTTTCGACCGGTGATACCGATCAACTCTGCCCCCCAGCCGATCATGCACAGAAAGGCGCTGTCCTTCTTGTACGCGCCGATTTGTGCTGATCGGCTCTAATCCTCTGTCTCTGGAGCGTGATCTTTTAAACGGGCAATCGTTGCGGCTTGATCCGTTGCACTCAGGACATTTATCGGCTGACGGCAATCGGAGGTCGTTCTCCCAGCAATGGATGAAGAACGGACATTGCCAGTGATCCTCGTGCCGGCGTATCATCTCATCGTGGTATCTTGATCGTTCCTGCTGCCGCCAATATTTGTTGAGCAAGAATTGGGAGGTGACGGGTCTGCGCAATCGTTCCGATCCTTCACCTTTGTCTTCAACCCGCCTGTTCCCTTTGACCTCATCCGCCGTGACCTACTTCCTGGGTTCCACGGCATCGTTCCTTCTTGCCGATTCCAACGTCTGCACCTTGGTTTGAAGTGAATTTCTCCCCGTGTCAACCATGTTGGCCGGGAAAGGATGCTGGTCTATCTTCATCGGCTTTGCCGGTTTGGCCGGGGTTTCAAACTTAAGCCTTCCCTGCTCGATGGCCGATTGTATCTGCTGACGAAAGATCTTGCATTCATTTGTGTCATGAGACGTGGCGTTGTGCCACTTGCAGTACTTCATCTTCTTGAGCTGATCGGCCGAAGGGATGGTATGGTACTGAGATAGCTTGATCTGCCTTCCTGGAGTAATAAGTCGAAATTTTATCGGCTTTTGATGTGTCAAAGCCGAATGTCTCCGGTTCTTTCTTTCCGAAAGGGCACGATATTGGCTTTTTGCCTTTCACCCACTCTGCTAGGCCGATTTTCTCCTCCCCATCAGATTCAGACCCTTCTAGATACGCCACCTTCTTCTGGAAATTCCTCCGCGGCTCAAACGGACGGACTTCCTGTCCTGCCAATCGGTGAACAATCTGGCTTAGGCTTTCAAATTCTTGCGAACCATACCTTTCCTTGATTTGAGGCAGGAGGTCTTGGAAAGCAATATTGGCCAACTGTGCATCGGTCAGAGCTAGACTGTAGCATTTGTTCCTGACTTCTCTGAACCTCTGTATATATCCAGTTACCGGTTCATCGCTCCTCTGCCTGAGGCTGGTCAAATCTGAGAGCTTCATCTCGTGTACTCCTGCGTAGAAGTACTTATGGAATTTGGTGGCAAAGTGGTGAACCACTGGAAGGTCGATCCACACAGAGATGATGAAAATAGACGCACCCTCAGAGCATCTTGTGTGGTGGCTTCCCCGCACTGGATGATGAATCTGTTAATGTGCTCCACGGTGGATGTGTTGTCCAGCCCCGAAAACTTGGTGAAATCGGGCACCTTGTACCGGTGTGGAAACGGCAGCAAGTCATAGGCAGATGGATATTGCGTCTTGTATAAGTCTGTACTTTCGGCTTCAAGCCGAATTGGTCCTGAATTACTTCTGCAATTCTTGCTGTCCAGTCCACCTGCTGCTGATGAACGACCGTTCGAGGTGCCGGCATATGTTGAAGGACTGGTGGTGGTACGGCCGGGTGATGGATCGAAGCATGCGGCACATTCTGTTGCGTCATGGTCATCTGAGCAGTTGACAGTTGATGGCGAAGTGAATCCGCCGCCCCGTCGTACATCATCATCGGCGCCGTGCTTCTGAGTGCCTCTACAGCGCCTGCCCCCATGCCAATCTCTGATGAGACTGGTTGATACTGAGGGACCGTCGGCCCGACGGCCGATTGGAATGGCGCCTGGATTGGATAGCTCCCATGCCCGGTTGATGGATCGGGGAAAGCCGTCATTACCGATGCCCCCCAGGGTACTGAGCTTGTGGGCAGTGATTGCACAGAAGCAATCTGAACGGGCTGAAGCGGTGCCTGTGATGGGAAACATGGGGCACCGGTATACCTTGGAGACGCTGGAGGCAACGGAGTGTTGTATCCCTCGCGTTGCGTCGATATCGGCTGAGGAGCCGATTGGGACATGCCTGGTGAGCTTCTGGCAGGAAGTGAAATCGGCGGGGCGTACGCTGGCCCCTGATATCCTTGTACTGCTCCGCTGGCCAGAGAGCTGATGACGGCGTTATACACCGTATTGGTCATCACCGAGGATTAGTCGATGAACGCCTCGTAGACGGACTGTTGGATCATATCGGACATCTTGCCCGAATCCTCAGCAATGGTGATGTGGCGGGGAACTGGAAGAGGAGCTTTCTTGACTGTCTCCCCGCTTCTGGTACGGCTGAACGACTGCAGATACATCTTCTTGTAATCTTCTAGATGTTTAGCCAATTCTTCCTTCTGGTCGTCCTTGAGATCCGCTTCTGTGATCTCAATGATGTTGTTTTCGGAAACTTCTGCGTTCTTCGACATGTCGGATCTTGAAGTTGGTCCCACTGTGTGACAACCCTGGTAAAAATTTCATTTCTAAAATCAATGTCAGTAGCCTAACCCTATGCTTAAACCAACTAATAAAAGGGTGGAAAGAATTAGAACGAGTTCAGTTGGAATTCAAATGAAATTGAGCACATTTGGTTACTTTTGAACTTTTAAATTTAACTTTCAAACAATAAGCCAAATGAGATGTTGCCTGAAACCAAACTTGTAGAACTTTTTATTCTGAACAACTTTCATGTTCAAAAGTTTTTGAAATTCAAATTAGAAAGAGGAGAAAACGCCCGGTTTGCACCCAGCCCCCTGAAGTTTTTCAAATTCTCGCAATCAGGCCCCTCGCCCCCCCCCCCCCTCTCTCTCCTCCCCGCCCGACCGCCGCGTGCCAGGTGGCCGGCGACGCCTGACCGGCGTGAGGCGCCAGGCCAGTGGCCGCCGCGCCACTCCGCCACGGCCGGCTTTGCCCCCCTCCCCACGCCGCGCTGCCGAGTAGCCGCCCGCGCGTGCGCACGCCGCTGCCGCGTTCCGCCTCGTCGCCCGCCGCGCCCAACCACCGTACCCCGCCGTGCCGCCCCGGCTCCCGTGCCCTGCCCGTCGCTGCGCCTGCCCTCCGCCCGAGCCGCTGCAGCCGCTGCTCCACCACTCCGCGCGCCACACTATCTCCCGCGCCCACGCCAAATCCCGGCCGCCCAGTCGCCCGCGACCGCTCGCCGCACGCCGCGCTGGCGTTCTGCTGCCGCCCGCCGTGCCCAGTGCCGCGCCGTGCCGTGCCTCCGCCCCACGCATCGCCCAGGCCCCTCCACACCCCTCCTGCCCCTATAAAAGCAGCGCCCCGGCCGCCCGCGCTAGCCACGCGCCCAGAACGCCCTCGCTGCTGCCATTGCCGCCGCCGAGCGCCGCCCGCCGTGGACAGCCCTCCACCGCCGCCCACCGCCCAAATTGAGCCTCCAGCCACCACTACATCATCCCCCTGCAGCTCGCCGACCCACCCAACGCCGCCCAGAACCATCGGAGCGCTACCGCCCGCGCTGCCGCCGCCGCCGCCGCCGCCCCTGCTCGCCGTGGACAGCTCGACCCCGACCTCCTCCGTCCAAGCCAAGCCCCTGAGCAGCTTCCCCACGCGCCACTGAAGCTCGCTGAGCGGACCAGGCCGCCCCAAGCCCGCCGGAGCACCGCCGTCGACACGTGCCGCGCCGCCACCCGCCTCTGCTCCAACGCCGGCGAGCCCTTCCCGGCCGTCCCCCACCTGAACAACACCCCCACGAGGTAGCCCTCGCACCCCTGAACCTTCCCCGACCCTCACCCCTCACCGCCGGCGAGCCCCTCGCCGGAATTTCGGCCGGCCGCCGTACCCGAGCCGCCCGAGGACCCAATTGCAAGAATTTAAATCTTTAGAAGGGTCTGCGCGTAAGCTTCAAGGACCTAGTTGTAAAAGAAAGTTTCAAATCTAGATTCAAATTCAGTGAACTTGTAAAATTTGAATAAAATCGTAGAAAATTCAGAAAAACGCAAACTCAACTGTTCTGAAATCCTTAGAACAAACTCTACCACTTTTGTTACAAAAAGTTTCTCAGAATCTCAACATATTTTGCTCTACATTAAATGGAAACTTAATGGACTTATTTTGTACCCACTGTTGTAGAACAATGCTGACCCTAAATTTTGGGCAGTAAGTTAGTTGCTTGATGTTTAGGACTGTGTAAAAAGATCAGGCCCAAATTCCACCTCTAACTACACTGTTTATTAAACTTAGTTTCATACCTTAGGTGGCTAGATATATTTTATCCCTGCAGTTAGGTGATGAATCACCCAATGAAACTTTTTCTATGCTAGTGTATTGGTACCTAGAAGCCAGAGAAAAATTAAGAGACTTTTTATCTCACAGTAACCTATTTATTTGATTTATGTGCTAATAACATACATTAAATCAGGAAAATAGTATCTTAGCTTGGAAAATTCTCAAATTGTTACTAGGAGACACACTGTGGTAGAGGTTGCTGTGTAAAAAGTTCCATGGACAAAAACCCTGTGTAGGGTCCTGTAAAAAATGAATCCTTGAATAACCTAGGTGTGTAATGTCATATTTTCTATGCTCTGGATACTGCATAATAAATCCTACAAAAGTTACAGTAGCTTGTGTATGCTTAAGTGAAAGCTCTGTAAAAATCTTAGACTTAGTTGTTGCACCAATTGTTCTGTACAAAAAGAACAAGGATCTAATAGCAACTATGTAATATATTTTTCATAATTAATCTGTTATATAAAATTGGCTGAAAATTTTACAGTAAGCACATCTTTCCCTGATGTGCCTAAATCCAAAATTTCATGACCAGAAACTATCCATTGTAGTAATTACTCTTAAATCGTATCGATTACCATTACCACGACTTAAACTTGTGCATTCATGTAGAATCGACGACTCTCGCCGACGGAACTTACGAGCTGGTGCCCGCGTCCGAGAGTGAGCAGCGTGAAGCTCAAGTAAATTTAACTGAAGCTCTTGAAGACCCGAGCCCAAGTTCGGAAGAGCCCCAAGCTAACTGTGAAGGCAAGCCCCGGAGCATAACCCATCTCTTTCCTAAATTATGCAACTCACTACTCTTTTGCTTGTGCATTAAGTTTATAGGAGTTGAATGAAAACTTAGTTGCATGATGTTAGGAACCCATGCTTGAAAACTAGACGTAAGGTTCGGTAGAATGCTGTGCTAATAGGACTCCGGTAAAAGCCGAGTGATTTCCTGTCACTCGCGAGAAAATAGGAGTTGAATGTCTACTACACGCTGCAATCATAAGGACACGGACGGGCTATGGAACGATGGTTACGATTGAGGCCCGTCTGTCTAGTGAAAAATGCTAAGGCCGCAGGGTGTGGTAGTGATGGTTAAGTCTTTGAACGTACTAAACACATGCCGAGATTATGGGAATCGGTAAGCTTAAGTACCTGATTGGCCCGGCAAGGGGACGGCATCCTACCCTTTGAACTTCGGTCCCATGTGCATATGGCGAGTGCAGAGAGTGGTCACGACCCGGCGCCGAACCGTGGCGTGGGGCTCTTGTACTCTCGGAGGGTAGCCCCGATCCACGACCCAGAAAGAAAGGGGAAAAGTTGCACGTGTGACTCTAGGGAGTAACCACGTGACGTGTGTTTGGGTTTCCCTTGCAAGGTTAAGAAATTTGATTCGAATCGTCCGTTTCTTGCGGCTATTGAGACTGCTTAACCATTTTTACCCACAGAGTAAGAAGAGGAACAATGATGATGAATGAACTGGTTGGATGAAAATTTAATGCTTCACCATGTATGCTTTTGGATAGCTGCTTATCTAGAATGGTTAACGAAACTAGAATCTTGAGCTAAAAGTTGAAAGTAAGGACCCACTTGTAGATGCTTTTCGGCAAAACAAACCCCTGAGCCAAAAAGCCTTGCATGTCTAGAGTCGGTGGAGTAGATTCCACTACACGGGTAAGTCTTGCTGAGTATTAGTATACTCAGTCTTGCTTGTGGCTCGTTTTCAGGTGAGACCTTCGAAGATATGATTGCTAGCTTGACTTGGCCCTGCACTCTTCCCCCTGGTTGGTCGGTGCAATGGGATACGCCCCCGTCCAACGGAGATAAGGCCGAGTGATGTCTCGTACGGGCTTCATCGAGACATCCTGTATCGTCGAGTAGCTTCCGTTGTTTTATTTCCGCTGCAACTTAAACTCTGAAGAACTTATTTGTGATCATTGAAGTACTTGGTTTCTAAACCCGAAACTTGGTCTGTAATATTTACTTATGCTAATGTGCTAATATTTGCTGGAATGTGGTATTCTCTGGGCTCATCTTCGCGTGAGCATTTGTATGTATGGCTTTCGATCCGCTCTACCGTGGTTGTATCGGGAGGTGATACCCGACAGACCAGTGGATTACTCCGGTTGAAGTGTAAGGTTAACCGAGATTGCCTTAATGGTGATGGTTAATACACTTGAGCCGGATTAATTCAGGTGGTTCTGCCACAGCTGGTATCAGAGCCGTAGCTGGTGCCACAACTGGCAACAGCTGGCGCCAGAGCCAAAATACATACGCCAGAGAATGCGACGAGCCTTAAAAACTCATTTTACTAAAACTTGACTAGAAGGATGTGTTGAGAAATACGTTGGTACGTTAAGGATGGTGCCTAGTTCGTAAAGCCCTAAGGGATTATGGGAAAGTTTACTAGGTGGCTATCTAACTTCTGTATATATTATCAACTGACTTCCAGCACATTACTTTCTATCAAAACTTACTTTCATGCACAACCGACCCTAAATTCTGTAACGACGCACTCATCGCTAAGGTAAGAAGGTAAGGATCCTCAGCCAACTGAGAGAGCTTGGCCTTCCTGTCGGTGATGCGAACCGAACGCTGCCCTCAAGCAGTGGCTTACTTGAGGTGCTGCCAATATGCCAACTGTTAGTTGAACATATTGGGAGTAGAAGGTTTGGCGCAGGGTATGGCGATCACTGTTCATACTCCCGTCTCATGACGGTACCCCCGTGAATACGCTATCTCGATATCGTATGTTAACGTCGTCTGTACGGCGGAAATTGTACAGATATCGTTTCTATAAGTAAACGGTAATGAATACGGACGCTTTCATGAGTGCTGGCATGAAAGGTTCATGAAATGTATATGCTTGTCAATCTTCTGCAGGTACACTAACCGCGACTACGATAAAGTTAGGGAACGATTAGAAAGACTCGACTAGCTATTATAGCGAGAGCCGTATTGTGTATGCCACCGAGACTATCTTCGTAAGACCAAAAGTATTTGGCAGTTATTTTATTTTGTGAGGACGAATAGGACGTGCATGCATTATAACCATATATATCGGAAAGTAAAAATACGTTGTATGAGAGTGGTAAGGTTCTTGCGTATCTAAGCGTGGTTTGCGTAAGGACTATCTAGCGAATCTGTCACAAATCTGCCTGACCGAAAAGAGAGATTTATTGACCAAAGAAAATGACCTTTTCTGGTAAAGTTCATGTTGAAAGAATTATTCCAAATTTTGTATTCTGTCTCCTGTTCAAAAATGAAAAATTCTGAACTTATGGATAGTAAGAAATAACAGAAACCTTGGAATGTCAGAATTCTGTCCAGAATAACCACTTCTGCCTCTTAAATTTTTAGGCCCCCTTCCTGCGGTTTTCTGCAAAAGATTACAACACAAAACTTGTTCCAAATTTACCCAGGTAGCTGCTGTTAAAATTTGGTAAATTTTGGCTGGGTAGATTTTCCCTGGTGCACGAAACTCCAGCCCTCTGTTCACTAAAAATTCTGGGTAGACAGTAAGGTAAAACCTGAAAAGAAAGACCATCTTAGAGACCTATTTAGCTCTAGAGTTGACTAGCAAAGTTGTTCACAAATACCTTAGGAGTGATCTGGTGAAATTTGAGAATTTTTGGATTAGAACTGTGGAAGTTATGGTTATTTATGCACACTATACAGAATCTGTCCTTGTGCTGTTCACAGTTTTTCGCTATCTCACTCCATTTGATCTTTTGTTCAGATGGCCGAGCCTGTTGCTATGATGGTGGATGAGGATGGACGCGTTCACTCGCAGTGTCTCCACTGGGAGGGCTTTCCCTCTATTTTGTGGGATGTTCTGCGTACCGCGGGCTATCTAGTTCCCCCACGTTACGCCGGACTGGAGTTTGCAGAAAATGGAGTTACCCAGTGCCGTGTCAACGTGACCGTTTTTCCGCACCCGCTACACCCGGAGTGGCCCGCCTTGGAGATTGAGGCTGTTGGTCATCGGTTGGCAGATACTTGGGAGACTGCAGCCATGAGGGCGCTCACCACTTTTTGTGCGCAGCGTCCCGAGGTTGTCACACTCGCTCCCATTGGATTGTTTCCTGCTGCCCAGGACAACGACCCCTTTTGGCTCAACAGGGTGCAGCACGCACAATACTTGGTAGACTTCCACGCCCAAGAAACTATTCATACCTCCGTGCGGTGCATGAGTGCACTCTACCGACTTCTGACTCTCCAGAGTCAGGCGCTTGAGCAGCTCACTGATCTTGCTCAGGCCTACCACATGATGGCAGATACCAGGGATGAGCAGATTAAGGAGCTCAGTCAGGATCTTGAGGACAGAGATGCTCAGATTGGCCAACTTGAGGGCCAAATTCAGGAGCAGGACACTCTCATGGGTGAGAGAGATTCCACGATAGCACAGTTGGAGGAGCAGCTCCATGATCTGAGCCTTGAGTTGGAGGATGCTAATGAGCACATTCAGTGGCACCATGATCAGAATGACCATCCCCATGAGGAGGACATGGAGGAAGATGAGGAGGAGCCACAGGAGATTGATGGTATCTCCGGTATGGATTTCGAGGGTGAGGTACCACAGGCACCTCAGATGGGAGCTCACTCTCCTGCTCACAGCGAGTCGTCCGTCAACGACTTGGATGACTTCTAGATGACGACCTAAGAGGACTTTTGCACATACTCCTCGATAGGGTAGCCTAACTTTTGGCAAGTGTTGTAATAGGCTAACTAGGAGTTGAGTAACTCTTTTGTGTTGGGTACACCTGAACCATGTGGATACCCTCAACTTGTAAGGAACGGCGATAAAACTTGTGTGATTTCGTTGTAAGTTGGTAAACGATGAAATCCACAATCGCTGAGACTTGTCGGAATTTTTATCCATGTCTCCTTGCATTTCTTGGCTGAGTGTTGAATACCAAACTGGTGCTAAATTTTGTGATCGTGGTTCTCACAAAAATTCAGCATCATTGGACCTCGCTAGTTTAAGTTATAGGCAGAACAGTACCGATCAATCTGCTGAAAAACAGCTAAGGCAGTAAGGCAAAGGACGAGCCTTTTCGACCACCTTAGCTATAGTTCCAGCGCCGAAGTTAAATACCAAAGTGGTGCAATCCTAAATTCTCTGACTACTGCCAAAATATGAGATATTTTGGATGGACCCACAGCAAGCTATGATTTTTCTCGTAGCAAACAGAGATTCTGTCCATACTTCTAGCTGTGATTTCGGAAGTCTTTGACTACACCAATCATTTATGAATCAAGGAAGTAATATGGATCGCGTTGCTAATGGTAACCTTTCACGTTTCAGATGGTTGGATCAACACGTGGCAACCCCGAGGGTTTTGGTGCCGGTGGCAGCCGCTCGCGACAATCGCCACCACCCCCGCCCAGTTTGGTGGAAGTGATGGCCGCTCAAACCGAACTGCTGCGTCAGATCGTGCAAGGATAGCACCAACAGAGGGGTGGGCACAATGCTCACCAACCCCAAGCTACAGGATACACGGATTTCCTAGGGACCCAGCCGCCCTTGTTCCAGAAGACCGAGGAACCTCTGGACGCAGATACATGGATTCGCACCATCGAATCCAAGTTCACACTACTTGTGGCCCCATGCTCAGAGGCCAACAAGGCTCATTTTGCCGCGCAACAGCTTCGCGGTACCGCTCGACTGTGGTGGGACCACTATTTTGCGATGCTCCCGGCTGATCATGTGGTCGACTGGGATGAATTCAAGACCGCGTTCCGGGCACATCATATCCCCGAGGGTCTCATGGAGAGGAAGTTGAATGAGTTCCTGGCACTTACCTAGGGCACCCGCACCGTGCTGCAGTACGCCCAAGCATTCAACAACCTATGCCAGTATGCGGGCTATCACGCTGATACGGATGCCAAGAAGCGTGATCGTTTCCGCCGAGGTCTGAATACCAAGCTCAAGGAACGTCTGAACCTAGCCAGGGCTGACACCTACAACGAGTTGGTCAATATGGCCATAACCCAAGAAGACTGTATCATGGCACACCGGGCAGAGAAGAAGAGAAAGGCACCTGCTGGACCATCAAGTGCCCAACCACCAAGGTATCGCATCGTGCAAAATGCCGCGCCCACCGCTCCACCTAGGACCCCTCAACCAGGGAGATGGATTGCCAGACCCCCACAGCAGCCAGGCATGGTACGACCCCCGATGCCTTCACAAAATGGTCCGAGGCCCATTCTTCAACAGTCTCTTCGACCTAACCCCGCGAATCGCTGTTTCAAATGCGGGAGTTCTAACCACTGTGCACGAGAATGCCCTCAGTCTGGGCAGCCCAACCAAGGTCAGGGATCCAACCCGAACACCAAGAACAGGGGCAAGAGACAAACCCTGCAAGTCAAGCAAGGACGGATTAACTTCACCACGCTTGCAGAACTTCCTGAAGGAGCCCCAGTGATGTCGGGTACATTCTCTATCCATAACAAGCCTGCAGTTATATTATTTGATTCTGGTGCATCGCATAGTTTCATAAGTGCAAAATTCGGTGCAAAAGTAGGCTTGGATGTTTGTCACACAAAAGGGTCATATATGATATCAACACCGGGTGGTAAAATTGCTTCAAACCAAATGGTCAGACAAGTACCAGTCAAATTGGGTAGTAAAACCATCGACACAGACCTTGTCCTTTTACCTCTTGATGGCATGGACATTATTTTGGGAATGAACTGGATGACTATGCATGGAGTCACACTGGACCTTTCTTCCCGAGCCGTTGAGATAAATTCACCTAGTCACGGAGCCACTACCCTTTACCTACCATTCCTAGATTGTACGAATTCCTGTGCTTATAAGATGGAAGGACTTAAGCTAGATGATATTCCTGTGGTAAACGAATATGCCGACGTTTTTCCGGATGACTTACCAGGAATGCCACCAGATAGGGATATTGAGTTCATCATTGAACTACAGCCAGGCACTGCACCTATATCCAAAAGACCATATAGGAAGCCCCCTAAAGAGTTGGCAGAGCTAAAAATTCAACTCCAAGAACTGCTGGACAAAGGTTTCATTCGTCCTAGCGCGTCACCTTGGGGATGTCCAGCCCTATTCGTAAAGAAGAAGGATGACAGTTTAAGATTATGTGTGGACTACCGACCTCTCAATGCGGTAACTGTTAAAAATAAATACCCACTTCCTCGTATCGATGTACTCTTCGATCAATTAGCTGGAGCCAGAGTCTTCTCAAAGATTGATCTTCGTTCGGGATATCATCAGATCAAGATTCGCCCGTGCGATATCCCTAAGACTGCCTTCTCCACACGATATGGACTATATGAATTTTTGGTCATGTCCTTTGGACTCACAAATGCCCCTGCCTATTTCATGTATCTCATGAATTCGGTATTCATGCCTGAACTGGACAAATTCATCGTAGTGTTCATCGACGACATCCTTATCTATTCCAAAGATGAGGAAGAGCATGCTAAGCACCTGCACATTGTTCTTCAGCGTCTAAGAGACCATCAGCTCTATGCTAAGTTTTCTAAGTGTGAATTCTGGTTGGATACTGTAAAGTTCTTAGGTCACACGATCTCCAGCGAAGGCATAGCTGTTGACCCAGCAAGGTACAAGAGGTGATGGATTGTAAACCCCCTACCTCTGTTCATCAGATTCGCAGTTTTCTCGGCTTAGCCGGTTACTACCGTCGCTTCATCCCGGATTTCTCTCGAATTGCTAAGCCCATGACGGAACTGTTAAAGAAGGAAGTAAAGTTTGTATGGAATGAGAAATGTGAAGAAGCTTTCCACACTCTCAGAGAGCATCTGACTACTGCACCTGTGTTAGCTCAACCCGATAATACCAAGTCATTCGATGTGTATTGTGACGCATCGGGTACTGGTCTAGGATGTGTGCTTATGCAAGAGAATCGAGTGATTGCATATGCCTCACGAGCCCTTTGGCCCCACGAGAAGAATTATCCCACTCATGATCTTGAGCTTGCAGCTGTCATTCACGCCCTGAAAATATGGAGGCACTATCTCATGGGTACACAATGCAATATCTACACGGATCATAAGAGTCTCAAGTATATCTTCACCCAAGCCGATCTGAATATGGGACAACGGAGATGGCTAGAATTAATCAAGGACTATGACCTTGAAGTGCACTATCACCTCGGCAAGGCTAACGTAGTCGCGGATGCACTAAGCCGCAAGTCCCATTGCCATTGCTTATCCATGGAGTCCTACCATGAGACATTGTGTGCAGAGATGAGGAAGCTTAACATGGAAATGGTTTCCCAAGGCACACTAGATCACATCTCAGTTGAGCCCACTCTTCACGACCAAATCATCATGGCACAACTACATGACGAAGGAATTAAGATCATCAAAAAAAAACTCTCTCTAGGTGAGGAGAAGTATAAATGTTTCCGCCAGGACTATAAGGGAGTTCTATGGTTCGAAAGTCGTATAGTCGTTCCGAAGGATCGTGAACTCCGCAAGCAAATTCTTGATGAGGCACACCTCTCCAAATTCTCTATCCACCACGGCAGTAGCAAAATGTATCAGGACCTAAGGCAAAACTTCTGGTGGACTAGAATGAAAAGAGAAATTGCTACGTATGTCTCGGAATGTGACACGTGCCAGAGAGTAAAAGCTAGCCACTTGAAGATAGCCGGTACACTTCAACCGTTACCTATACCATCATGGAAATGGGAAGACATAAGTATGGACTTCATCGTTGGACTACCAAACACTTCCCAGAAACATGATTCCATATGGGTTATCGTGGATAGACTCACGAAGACGGCACATTTTCTTCCGGTACACACCACCTATTCTACCAAGAAATATGCCGAGATTTACCTCGATCGTATTGTTTGCCTGCATGGAATACCTAAGACAATTATTTCCGATCGTGGTCCTCAGTTTGTAGCATGCTTTTGGGAACAACTGCAAACGTCTCTTGGCACTAAACTGATTCGCAGCTCAGCATACCATCCTCAGACTGATGGACAAACAGAAAGAGTAAACCAAATTCTGGAAGACATGCTGAGAGCTTGCGTCATTCACTTTGACAAGAATTGGGACAAATGTCTACCCCTAGCAGAGTTCTCGTACAACAATAGCTATCAAACGAGTTTGAAAATGGCACCATTTGAGGCCCTGTACGGACGAAGGTGTCGAACTCCTTTGAGCTGGTCACAAACCGGAGAACGTCAAATACTTGGACCCGACCTGGTAATCGAGGCAGAGGAGAAAGTAAAAGTAATACAAGCAAATCTTAGAGCCGCACAAGCTCGACAAAAGAGCTATTCTGACAAAAGGAGGAAGCCCCTAAAATTCGAAGTTGGCGATCATGTCTATCTTCGAGTTTCACCAACCAAGGGAGTGCGAAGGTTTGTTATCAAAGGCAAACTAGCTCCCCGTTATGTTGGTCCTTACGAAATCATTGAGAGCTGCGGACCTGTAGCCTACAAATTACGACTGCCCCCTCAGCTCACGGCCACCCATGATGTCTTCCACGTATCTCAACTCAAGAAGTGTATTCGAGTCCCTACCGAGATTGTGGAACAACAAGAAATATCGTTGGGACCCGACCTCTCGTATGTCGAACACCCAGATAAGATTCTGGATCAAAAAGAAAGAGAGACCAGGAGGAAAGTGATTAGAATGTATAAAGTACAATGGAATCACCACACGGAAGAAGAAGCCACCTGGGAAACCGAGAGCTACCTAAACCAATATTTCCCTAGGTTTCTTATCTCAACCACTGGTATGTGCACCCACGCCCACACTAAGAATTACCGAATCTCGGGGCGAGATTCTTGTTAAGGAGGGAAGGCTGTGACAACCTTGGTAAAAATTTCATTTCTAAAATCAATGTCAGTAGCCTAACCCTATGCTTAAACCAACTAATAAAAGGGTGGAAAAAATTAGAACGAGTTCAGTTGGAATTCAAATGAAATTGAGCACATTTGGTTACTTTTGAACTTTTAAATTTAACTTTCAAACAATAAGCCAAATGAGATGTTGCCTGAAACCAAACTTGTAGAACTTTTTATTCTGAACAACTTTCGTGTTCAAAAGTTTTTGAAATTCAAATGAGAAAGAGGAGAAAACGCCCGGTTTGCACCCAGCCCCCTGAAGTTTTTCAAATTCTCGCAATCAGGCCCCTCGCCCCCCCCCCCCCCTCTCTCTCCTCCCCGCCCGACCGCCGTGCGCCAGGTGGCCGGCGACGCCTGACCGGCGCGAGGCGCCAGGCCAGTGGCCGCCGCGCCACTCCGCCACGGCCGGCTTTGCCCCCCTCCCCACGCCGCGCTGCCGAGTAGCCGCCCGCGCGTGCGCACGCCGCTGCCGCGTTCCGCCTCGCCGCCCGCCGCGCCCAACCACCGCACCCCGCCGTGCCGCCCCGGCTCCCACGCCCCGCCCGTCGCTGCGCCTGCCCTCCGCCCGAGCCGCTGCAGCCGCTGCTCCACCACTCCGCGCGCCACACTATCTCCCGCGCCCACGCCAAATCCCGGCCGCCCAGTCGCCCGCGACCGCTCGCCGCACGCCGCGCCGGCGTTCTGCTGCAGCCCGCCGTGCCCAGTGCCACGCCGTGCCGTGCCTCCGCCCCGTGCATCGCCCAGGCCCCTCCACACCCCCTCCTGCCCCTATAAAAGCAGCGCCCCGGCCGCCCGCGCGAGCCACGCGCCCAGAACGCCCTCACCGCCGCCATTGCCGCCGCCGAGCGCCGCCCGCCGTGGACAGCCCTCCACCACCGCCCACCGCCCAAATTGAGCCTCCTGCCACCACTACATCATCCCCCTGTAGCTCGCCGACCCACCCAACGCCGCCCAGAACCACCGGAGCGCCACCGCCCGCGCCGCCGCCGCCGCCCCTGCTCGCCGTGGACAGCTCGACCCCGACCTCCTCCGTCCAAGCCAAGCCCCTAAGCAGCTTCCCCACGCGCCACTGAAGCTCGCTGACCGGACCAGGCCGCCCCAAGCCCGCCGGAGCACCGCCGTCGACGCGTGCCGCGCCGCTGCCGCCTCTGCTCCAACGCCGGCGAGCCCTTCCCGGCCGTCCCCCACCTGAACAACACCCCCACGAGGTAGCCCTCGCACCCCTGAACCTTCCCCGACCCTCACCCCTCACCGCCGGCGAGCCCCTCGCCGGAATTTCGGCCGGCCGCCGTACCCGAGCCGCCCGAGGACCCAATTGCAAGAATTTAAATCTTTAGAAGGGTCTGCGCGTAAGATTCAAGGACCTAGTTGTAAAAGAAAGTTTCAAATCTAGATTCAAATTCAGTGAACTTGTAAAATTTGAATAAAATCGTAGAAAATTCAGAAAAATGCAAACTCAACTGTTCTGGAATCCATAGAACAAACTCTACCACTTTTGTTACAAAAAGTTTCTCAGAATCTCAACATATTTTGCTCTACATTAAATGGAAACTTAATGGACTTATTTTGTACCCACTGTTGTAGAACAATGCTGACCCTAAATTTTGGGCAGTAAGTTAATTGCTTGATGTTTAGGACTGTGTAAAAAGATCAGGCCCAAATTCAACATCTAACTACACTGTTTATTAAACTTAGTTTCATACCTTAGGTGGCTAGATATATTTTATCCCTGCAGTTAGGTGATGAATCACCCAATGAAACTTTTTCTATGCCAGTGTATTGGTACCTAGAAGCAAGAGAAAAATTAGGAGACTTTTTATCTCACAGTAACCTATTTATTTGATTTATGTGCTAATAATATACATTAAATCAGGAAAATAGTATCTTAGCTTGGAAAATTCTCAAATTTTTACTAGGAGACACACTGTGATAGAGGTTGCTGTGTAAAACGTTCCATGGACAAAACCCCTGTGTAGGGTCCTGTAAAAAATGAATCCTTGAATAACCTAGGTGTGTAATGTCATATTTTCTATGCTCTGGATACTGCATAATAAATCCTACAAAAATTACAGTAGCTCTGCATGCTTAAGTGAAAGCTCTGTAAAAATCTTAGACTCAGTTGTTGCACCAATTGTTCTGTACAAAAAGAACAAGGATCTAACAGAACTATGTAATATATTTTTCATAATAAATCTGTTACATAAAATTGGCTGAAAATTTTACAGTAAGCACATCTTTCCCTGATGTGCCTAAATCCAAAATTTCATGACCAGAAACTATCCATTGTAGTAATTACTCTTAAATCGTAAACTTGTGCATTCATGTAGAATCGACGACTCTCGCCGACGGAACTTACGAGCTGGTGCCCGCGTCCGAGAGTGAGCAGCGTGAAGCTCAAGTAAATCTAACTGAAGCTCTTGAAGACCCGAGCCCAAGTTCAGAAGAGCCCCAAGCTAACTGTGAAGGCAAGCCCCGGAGCATAACCCATCTCTTTCCTAAATTATGCAACTCACTACTCTTTTGCTTGTGCATTAAGTTTATAGGAGTTGAATGAAAACTTAGTTGCATGATGTTAGGAACCCATGCTTGAAAACTAGACGTAAGGTTCGGTAGAATGTTGTGCTAATAGGACTCCGGTAAAAGCCGAGTGATTTCTTGTCACTCGCGAGAAAATAGGAGTTGAATGTCTACTACACGCTGCAATCATAAGGACACGGACGGGCTATGGAACGATGGTTACGATTGAGGCCCGTCTGTCTAGTGAAAAATGCTAAGGCCGCAGGGTGTGGTAGTGATGGTTAAGTCTTTGAACGTACTAAACACATGCCGAGATTATGGGAATCGGTAAGCTTAAGTACCTGATTGGCCCGGCAAGGGGACGGCATCCTACCCTTTGAACTTCGGTCCCATGTGCATATAGCGAGTGCAGAGAGTGGTCACGACCCGGCGCCGAACCGTGGCGTGGGGCTCTTGTACTCTCGGAGGGTAGCCCCGATCCACGACCCGGAAAGAAAGGGGAAAAGTTGCACGTGTTACTCTAGGGAGTAACCACGTGACGTGTGTTTGGGTTTCCCTTGCAAGGTTAAGAAATTCAATTCGAATCGTCCGTTTCTCACGGCTATTGAGACTGCTTAACCATTTTTACCCACAGAGTAAGAAGAGGAACAATGATGATGAATGAACTGGTTGGATGAAAATTTAATGCTTCACCATGTATGCTTTTGGATAGCTGCTTATCTAGAAAGGTTAACGAAACTAGAATCTTGAGCTAAAAGTTGAAAGTAAGGACCCACTTGTAGATGCTTTTCGGCAAAACAAACCCCTGAGCCAAAAAGCCTTGCATGTCTAGAGTCGGTGGAGTAGATTCCACTACACGGGTAAGTCTTGCTGAGTATTAGTATACTCAGTCTTGCTTGTGGCTCGTTTTCAGGTGAGACCTTCGAAGATATGATTGCTAGCTTGACTTGGCCCTGCACTCTTCCCCCTGGTTGGTCGGTGCAATGGGATACGCCCCCGTCCAACGGAGATAAGGCCGAGTGATGTCTCGTACGGGCTTCATCGAGACATCCTGTATCGTCGAGTAGCTTCCGTTGTTTTATTTCCGCTGCAACTTAAACTCTGAAGAACTTATTTGTGATCATTGAAGTACTTGGTTTCTAAACCCGAAACTTGGTCTGTAATATTTACTTATGCTAATGTGCTAATATTTGCTGGAATGTGGTATTCTCTGGGCTCATCTTCGCGTGAGCATTTGTATGTATGGCTTTCGATCCGCTCTACCGTCGTTGTATCAGGAGGTGATACCCGACAGACCAGTGGATTACTCCGGTTGAAGTGTAAGGTTAACCGAGATTGCCTTAATGGTGATGGTTAATACACTTGAGCCGGATTAATTCAGGTGGTTCTGCCACACACTGGGCATGCCAAAAGTGTGTTGGCGCTAAAATCGGCCGATGGTCTTCAGCGTCGGACACACGACCCGGGAGAGTCTGCTTAGCTGCTGTTCGGGTTATTTGTCCTGGTGCGGTTCGCGCGGCGTGCCAGTCAATCTGACCTGTTGATTGACAAGGAAATAAAAGTATTAAATTTCGGGCATCCCCGAGCGGCTGGAGTTCCGATCTGTCCCGAATAGCGTATCGGCGAAATCGGCCGATTTGCTGTGAAGATGACCGGCTATGGATCAGCCGATAATCATGTAATAATTGCAAAGAAAACTGCTGGAGCGATCTAAACAATTATTACAGATGCAACACTTGAAAATAGATCTAATCGGCTATACGACGATGAACAAAGAAGAACGATAACAAAGCCGATATTTCTAATCTCAAGCTGGATAATACTAGAACAACAGGTAAAACCTATGATTCTAGTAAATATCGGTAACTGGTGAATAAATCCAAACGAAACCATAGTGATACGCCCGTAGTTAAAGCTCGGATGTTACTCGATAAGCGGAACCTACCAATTGGCCGGAGATCAAGTTGATGTAGCCCTGCCAATCCGTACGAACTCGTGAAAGAAGAAAAAGTATTGGCGAAGTCGCCGACTTGAAAGTAAAGTACTAGGAAAAAGTAGAAGTGTTTTGTTGATTGATGTGTTTTTTTTTGCAAAGCCCTGACAACTCCTATTTATACCCTAAAACCAGGACTCCTGGTCGATTACGACTTGTTACAACCTTATTTCAAACAGGAATACTACTATATCTATAATATGTTTAAAAAGGAAACGGACTCCGGCAGAATCTTCCGCCGCCGTCTCCTAATCCAATCAGGACTTTTTCCATTGCTTCTTGACCGAATTAGCATTACTCCGTTGACCAACGTCAGGCCACTTTTGACCGGGATCCCCTGTTGTGGTTCCAATCGGTTTGGCGCAAGTTGCATTGCGAATCGGCCGATTCCCAACTGTAGCCTCAATCGGCCGATTCTTTACTGTAGCCTTTAGATCTGCTGCATCAGCCAAACTCTTCTCCTGACGCCGATTCAACACGTGTCAAAATCTGGCGTCAACATAGTCGTAGTAGTCTGCGATGCAGATGAAGCAGTCGGAGATATAGTAGAAGTAGTCGAGATGTAGTCGTGGTAGTTCGAGGTGTAATTGAAGCAGTCGGTGATGTAGTCGTAGTAGTCGGAAATGTAGTCGAGGTTCTCAGAGATGTAGTAGTCGAAGGTGTAGTTTAATACAAAAGTTGTAGACCACCAAATTTCCTAGTCACTGCCAAAATTTGTAAGGGTTTGGATGAACAGACTGGGAGTTACGAATTTTCTTGAGACCAGCAATATTCTGTCCACAGTTTATCCATGAATCCTTGAGTTCTAAATCTTCTGCACTTATGACACTCAGCCTTGGAGGTATTGGGGATTCCCGAGTTAATGAAAGATTTACACATTGCAGATAGTTCAAGGGACCCGCAACACCCCAAGCAGTATTGGTGCTAGTGGTAGCGGACAATCACAGCAGCCGCCACCACCGCCCAACATGGCTGAAGTAATGGTTGCCCAGACCGAGTTGCTCCGCTAGCTTGTTCAAGGGCAGCAAGAATTTCAGCAATTCCAGCAGCAGCGGGGTGGGCACAATGTCCACCAACCTCAGGCTACTGGCTACCTGGACTTCTTGGGCACTCAACCCCCTCTATTTCATAAGATGGAGGAGCCCTTGGATGCGGACGCTTGGATTCGCACAATCGAGTCCAAGTTTTCTCTACTTATGGTGCCATGTTCCGATGCAAATAAGGCCTGTTTTGCCGCGCAACAACTTCTCGATACCGGATGACTTGCCAGGAATGCCACCGGATAGGGACATTGAGTTTATTATCGAAATGCAGCCAGGCACTGCACCTATCTCAAAAAGACCCTATAGAGTGCCACCCAAGGAGTTGGCCGAACTGAAAATACAACTTCAAGAACTTCTAGATAAAGGCTTCATTCATCCTAGTGCATCACCTTGGGGTTGCCCAGCCCTATTTGTGAAGAAGAAGGATGATAGTTTGAGGCTGTGTGTGGACTACCGACCTCTCAATGCGGTGACAATCAAAAATAAATATCCACTTCCCCGCATTGATGTTATCTTCAGTCAATTTGTGGGAGCTAGAGTCTTCTCAAAAATAGATCTTCGCTCTGGCTATCATCAGATCATGATTCATCCATGTGATATCCCTAAGACTACCTTTTCCACCCGATACGGGCTATATGAGTATCTGGTCATGTCTTTCGGTCTCACAAATGCTCCTGCCTACTTCATGTATCTCATAAATTCAGTATTCATGCCCGAACTTGACAAGTTCATTGTGATTTTTATTGATGACATCCTTATTTATTCCAAGAATGAGGAAGATCATGCTAAGCACCTGCACATTGTTCTCCAACGTCTTCGAGACCATCAGCTCTATGCTAAGTTTTCCAAGTGTGAATTATGGCTGGATAGTGTAAAATTTTTGGGCCACACTATTTTCAGCGAAGTCATAGCCATTGATCCTAGCAAAGTACAACAAGTGATGGAATGGGAACCTCCCACCTCCGTCCATCAGATTCGCAGTTTTCTTGGTTTAGCTAGTTATTATCGCCGCTTTATTCTGGACTTCTCCAGAATTGCTAAGCCTATGACTGAACTATTGAAGAAAGGAGTGAAGTTTTTGTAGAGCGAGAAATGTGAAAAGCTTTCCACCCTCTTCGTGAACACTGACTATAGCCCTAGTCTTGGTTCAACCCGATAACACCAAGTCATTCGATGTTTATTGTGACGCATCCGGCACTGGTCTTGGTTGTGTGCTTATGCAAGATAACCGAGTCATTACCTACATTTCACGAGCTGTTCGACCTCATGAACAGAATTATCCAACACATGATATCGAGCTAGCAGTTGTCATTCATGCTTTAAAGATTTGGAGACATTATCTTATGGGCACTCATTGCAATATCTACACCGACCATAAAAGTCTCAAATATATCTTAACCCAAGCCGATCTGAATATGAGACAAAGAACATGGTTGGAGTTAATCAAAGATTATGATCTCGAGGTGCATTATCACCCAGGCGAAGCCAATGCGGTAGCGGATGCACTCAGTCGCAAATCTCATTGCCATTTCTTAACTGTGAAATTCTATAATGAAACACTTTGTCATGAGATGAGGAAGCTCAATCTTGAAATGATTCCGCAAGGCTAATGTAGTCGCAGATGCGCTAAGCCGCAAGGCTAATTGCAATTGCTTGTCCGCAGAATTCTATAATGGACCGTTGTGTCATGAGATAAGGAAACTAAATTTGGAAATGATTCCCCAAGGCACTCTAAACCACATTTCTGTTGAACCAACCCTTCATGATCAAATCATCATGGCACAATTACATGATGAGGGAGTAAAGGTCATCAAGCAAAAGCTTTCCCAAGGGGAAGAGAAATATAAAAGTTTTTGCAAAGACAAGAATGGAGTTGTATGGTTTGACTCTCGCATGGTGGTTCTAAAGAATCATGAGCTCCGAAAATAAATTCTTGATGAGGCACATCTTTCCAAGTTCTCTATTCGCCTGGGTAGTAGCAAAATGTATCAAGATCTTAGGCAAAACTTTTGGTGGACTAGAATGAAAAGTGAAATTGCCAAGTATGTCTCGGAATGTGACACATGTCAGAGGGTTAAAGCTAGCCACTTGAAAGTAGCCGGTACACTTCAACCCTTGCCCAACACCTCCCAAAAGCACGATTCCATATGGGTTATCATGGATAGACTCAAAAAAACGGCACATTTTATTCCGGTACACACTACCTTCACTGCCAAGAAATATGCCGAGATTTACCTCCATCGCATCGATTGCTTACATGGAGTACCCAAGACGATTATTTCAGATCGTGGTGCTCATGGGTAGCTATTTCAGATCATGGAGTACCTTCGTAGCAGGTTTTTAGGAACACTTACAAGCTTCTCTTGGCACCAAACTGATTTGAAGCTCAGCTTACCATCCTCAAACGGATCGGCAAACCGAGAGAGCAAACCAAATACTCGAAGACATGCTTAGAGCTTGTGTCATCCATTATGATAAAAGTTGGGACAAATGCTTACCTCTAGCAGAGTTCTCATACAACAATAGCTATCAAGCAAGTTTGAAAACGGCACCATTTGAGGCCTTGTATGGTCGAAGGTGTCGAACTCCTTTGAGTTGGTCCCAAACTGGAGAACGTAAAATATTTGGACCAGACTTGGTAATCGAGGCAGAGGAAAAAGCAAGAGTAATACAGGAGAATCTAAGAGTTGCATAGTCTAGGCAAAAGAGCTATTTTGATAAAAGGAGAAAGCCTTTGCAATTTGATGTTGGTGATCATGTCTACCTTCGGGTTTCACCAACCAACGGTGTGCAAAGGTTTGGAGTGAGAGGGAAGATAGCTCCCCGATATGTTGGTCCTTATGAAATCACCGAAATTTGCGGACCCGTGGCCTATAGAGTGTGACTACCCCCTCCACTTGCAGCCATCCATGATATCTTTCATGTCTCTCAACTCAAGAAGTGTATTCGAGTTCCGACCGAAATTGTTGAAGAAAAGGAAATATTGGTAGAACCGGACCTCTCTTATGTTGAATATCCTATCAATGTTCTTAATTAAAAGGAAAGGGTCACTAGAAGAAAACTAGTTAAAATGTGTAAAATCCAATGGAGCCATCACACCGAAGAGGAAGCCACATGGGAAACTGAAAGCTATCTAAATCAAAATTTCTGCGGTTTTTTAAACTCACCCAAAGGTACACGCACATCCACACTAGGCGTACTTATCCGAATCTCGGGACGAGATTCTTTTTAAGGGGGGAAGGCTGTGACACCCTAGGTGTTTAAAACCCTAAGTAAGAAAATCTAAACATAGCATCATGCATAATAACCCAGAATCATTGAAACCATGCATCTAATTATGTGTGTGCATATGCATGTGTATGAATGTGTATGTGCATGTGTATGTATGTGTGTATGTGAGATTTGTTCCTTTTGTGTTTATAACCATTGCATGCTCCACTTTTCATGACAAATGTAGTATAAAAATATAATCATATTTTAGTGCCTTACAAGTTTACTTAAACGGCCTTTTGCAAATTCAAATTTTAAACTCATAAAAAGAATAGGAATTGAAATCCTAGTAGTCTTAAATTTAAAATAACTTCTAAACTAAAGCTCAAAAGAACTTTGATCAAAAACGAAAGTCGTAGATTGTCAAATTCCCTACAACTTTCATATTCAAAGTTTTTCAAGTTTCTATTTGCAATTTTGAGAAAAACTTAAATTAAATCCCGGCCCTTCTTCTCTCCCCTCCCTTCTTCTGTCCCGTCGAGGGGTAGCACCGGCGATGCCTGTTGGCCGGAGGCTTCCAAAGAACAGCGCGCCGATAGGCCCCGACCAGCCCGCGGCCAAGTCGCCCTCCCCTGCCCCGAATCCACCCATGCCCGACGCGCGCGCGCCACGCAGCCGTCAATTCCTGACGGCCAAGCCACAACACGCCGGCGACGCCGCGCCCTTGCCGCGGCCTTGTCCGGGTCGCACCTCCCTCAGCTTGGCCGTGCCCATCCCCTCCTGTCCCTGTGCACCTATAAAAGGGCTGCACCGAGCCCCTGCTCACACGCGTCCGAGTAGCACCACCACCGTGCCATTAACGCCGCCACTCGACCTCGCCTTTGAGCCCCACTTTCTGCTCCTCCTCCACCCAAACCGAGGCTCTAAACGGGTCTCCCTCGACCTGCTGGTTCTTCCCGACTTCCCCACGCCGCCCTCCCTCGGCGGACCACCGCTGCCTACCGCCCGCATCTTGCTGGAGCTTCTGCTCACCGCCGGCAGCCCAACTCCAGCCACCCCAGCCCCAACCGAGCACACCAACAGGTTTCTCTCGACCTCCTCGTGCTCCCCAACCCCTTTCCCCTCACCGACAATTAGTTTCCTCGCTGGATTTTGGCCTGAAAACACCCAGCTCTGCCCAGGGACTACATTGCAATCACCAAATTCTTTATTGGGTCCTTTCTGCTAGATCTAGGGACATATCTGCGAGAACTCAAGTACTTTTGTTATCAAGAGGCTGTCACTTGTAAAATCAATCTAAAATCATAGAAAAATCAGAAAAATGCAAACTAATATTTGTTGTGACCCCCTTGATGAATCTGACAACTTTTGCATGGAAGGATGACCAGTTACAAACTATAACTTGATCTAAAAATAATCTTATTTTAAATAGCCCATAAATGTATCTCTTGATCTAGGACAGTACTATGGATGATTTTTGGACTGTAAGCTAGTCTCCGCTTGTAAAGACTTGTGTAAAAATCTCAAGGCTAGAACAAGTCTCTACGAGTAGTTTTTGTTGGACCTTGATTGATGTGCTATTTTGCTAGAGTTATTTGTTCATGCTGTTCTACTGATATTTTAGGGTTGAAACTTTTACAGTAGAGTAACCATGATACATAAATGCTATGGACCTTGGAAATTTTTAGGACCATAAATTTAGGAGTACTCAGTAAAATGTTGAGGACCAGTTTTTGCATGGTTTGTTCTGTACAAGTGGATCTAGATCCTAGTAGTAGCTGTTTAATGTATTTTTCTTGATTAATCTGCTGAATGAAAATGGCTAGAAATTTTACAGTGAGTCTATACTTCAGTAATGTGCTTACTTTTGAAAAATGGCCGTTTATGAAATGACAAAACCACACACATACTTAATGAAGTTAATTAATCCAGATACTACTCAATAAATGACTGCCAAATAAAAGAAAAGGAAGTTCTTTACAACTTAACTTGAGTTTTGTTGAATTACAACTTTACAGTGAAATAGTTATTTATCTTGTACCATTAAAACAACTCATACATATGCATTCATATAGAATCGACGACTCTCGCCGACAGAACCTACGAGCTAGTGACGGAGTCCGAGAGTGAGCAGCGCGAAGCTCAAGTTAATCTAACTGAAGTTGCTGAAGACCCGAACCAAATTTCGGAAGAGCCCAAAGCTAGCCTTGCTCCGGACGGCAAGCCCCGAAGCATAACCCCTACTTTTAAACTTATGCAACTTGTATTTATATATGGTATTGTGCATTAAGTTTGTAGGAGTTGATTGAACCCTAGTTGCATGATCCTAGTACCTATGATATGTACACTAGTCTGTGTCGGTTGCTAGATTGCCATGCTAAGAGGACTCCGGTAAAACTCGAGTAATTTCCTGTCACTTGCGAGATATAGGAGTTGCTTGTTTTACTTATGTTGGAATCATAAGGTCGACGGACGGGGCTATGTTATGATATTCCTGTTGATGATTGAGGCCCCGTCTGTTTAGAGAAATGCTAAGGTCGCGGTTTGTGGTAGTGGTGGTTAAGTTTTTGAACGTACTAACCACATGCCGAGAATATGGTAATCGGTAAGCTTAAGTACCTGATTGAACCGGGGTTGGAACATACCTCCCACCGTCTTGACATCGTTCCCATGGGCACATGGTGAGTGCAAGAGCAGCCACGGCCCGGCGTTGTTCCGTGGTTCGTGGACCTCTGTACTCGACGAAGGTGGCCTTGTTCCATGAAACGGGAACAAAGGGGAAAAGTTGCACGTGTGACTCTTTGAGTAACCACGTGAAGTGTGTTTAGGTTTCCCTTACAAGGTTAAGAAATAAGATTCAAATCATCCATTTGTCGCGGCCATTGAGACTGCTTAACCATTTTACCACATAGAGTAAGAAGAGGAACAATGATGATGATTAATCTGGTTAGATGCTCAATTAATTTTTTTTCCACCATGCGTGATTTGGATAGTTGCTTACCTAGAATGGTTAACTAACTAGAACTGGATGCTAAAACTTGAAAGCAAGGACTCACTCTTACATACTTTTTGGCAAAAACAACCCTCAGCCAAAAGCCTTGCATGTCTAGGAGTCGGCTAAGTATATACCACTAGTCGGATAAGCCTTGCTGAGTATTAGTATACTCAGCCTTGCTTGTGGCTTTGTTTTCAGATGAGACCTTTGTGGACATGGTTGCTAGTTTGACTTGGCTGTGTACTCCTCCTCCTGGTTGGTCGGTGGAATGGGATAAGTCCCCGACCAACGATGATAACGCTAAATGATGTCATGTACGGGGTTCATCATGATATCTTGTATCATCGTTAGAACTTTTGATTATTTTCCGCTGCACTATTAAACTCTAAGAGTACATGTTTATGCATGAATTCAAACTTGGTTTGTAATAATAATTTATGTTGAACTCTGTGATGTGAAAAATTGTGGATTGTTGTAATCTCTGGGCTCACCTTTGTGTGGGTTGTATGTATGCATTGTTTCGATCAAAATTCCAGTGACTGCATCGGGATGTTACCCGACAGACTGTCATTTTACTCCGTTTTAAGTGCGTTTTAGCCCGGATTGCCTCTTTGGTGATGGTTAGCGCACTTAAGCCGGATTAATTCAGGTGGTTCTGCCACAGCCCGTCAACTTCTCGGAAACAAATAGAGTTTTGCACCATGTTCCATACATATTTTATTTAAATTAATCGAGTTCCACCAGTTTTGGATGAGTTGTGAATGCAGGAACAAGTGTACCAAAATTGAGGCTAAATGGGGAAAATCCCAGGCCGACCGGCCTCACCTAGGCTGGACGGCTTGGCACTCCCTCGGATTGCCACATCACTGATCCAGGGGCAAGGAAACACACTTACCTTGATGTTGAGCCGTGCACTTAAAGTCAGTTTGATCCAAAGACCCGGAAGGCTTCACACATGGATTGGAGGGCCCACTTGCATTCAAGATTTGGGAAAACACCTGAGATGCCAACTGCCACCGACACTAGGAGGAAATTAGAGGTGTCTTGTTGAAGGCGATACCAAGTGGCACAAATCCCAGGCCGGCCGGCCTGGGAGATGCCGAGCGGCCTCCCACTACAGTGCCACGTGCTCAACTTCACGTGGAAGTTACTTCAACCGCCATACCTGCTTGCAAGACAAGCTACGTTGCAAGAACCGACCTTGAAGTAGTATAAATAGACCAGCACATCCCACTTGTAACATACACAAAGGAGTTCGTTTCTCCCTTTCATTTTCTAGAGTTAGGTTTAGTAGCCTTGGAGTTAGAGTCATGTCGAGCTAATCTCGGGATTTTGGAGTCGTCATCGAAAGTCTGGTACAGCTCTTGTATCTTTCCCTTTGACAAGTTATTAATATAAGTTATCTTCTTTATCTTTTCGAGTCAGCTTTACTTTCCGCAATTATTTATCTTTCCAGGTTATCCAATTTGTGTGCGGATGTTCTTTCCTCTAGATTAGGCTTTGTTATCTCTCTTGTTTATCGGGATCTTACCTTGCGGGTTTTCTCGCCTAGACTAGGGAGCTCAAGTTAGTCCCCTAGGTTGAAGGGGATTCTCTCGAAGGCCTCAAGAGAAATCCTAACACCGAGTGTAGACGTGGTGTCTGGCTTAGTGTTAGCTAGGAGGTGTGTTCCACCCCATAGAACAGTATGGTAGTCGGCAGGTGGTGACAACCCTGTTCATCCCTCGTAGTCTACCACGTTCGGGTCTTTTCATAGTAGTAGTTGTTGTTTGTCATTGGACTCCCCTCTCACCCCTTTCTGCGGTCCTTCCTCTCTCCAGCCGCCGAAGTAAGCTCTAGGTTCCCGATATCAAGTTAGAAGCAAGGTATAGTCTAGTGTGGTTAGCTCGATAGTTTAGAAGTTTTTTAGGAGTCTTTCTCGCTCGTTGTCCTCCCAGCTGCTTACCGCTCTAAGGTTTAGAGTCTCCTGTGTCAGACGGTCATCGCTTGGCCATTTATCCTATCTTATCGTATCTGGCTTATCCCCACTAAGTTAGTCGGTTGATATCTTCAGTAAAGTTTATCATTCGCTTCTTCGATATTCTCTAGACCATAGTGCTTCCCCATGGTAATTTACGATACCTGGAATACTCCAAGGTGAAGTGCTACAGCGGTGGATTTTGTGCGCTTGCGGAATACATATTCTATTGGGCATAAGAAATGACAATAAGCATTTATGGCGTTGTTGCAGGGGGAGCAATTGGTGCTAAAGATATTGTTGAATAGTTTGATAAAGTTTACTGATTTATCGCCGCTAATCTTAGCGGGCTTACCATTGCTCTCTTTGTCTTTGTGATATATGCAGAGCAATGTATGACCGGTTTCAATCTACCGTATAACTTCGACCGGAATCCAGAAAGAATCGAGCGGATTGTCCGACAGAGAACTATCCCACATCAGAAAAGGCTTACCTCAGGCGAAGTTTGTCATCACCAACTTCATCACCCATGGCTCAGAAGACACTCCGTCAGTTCTCAGCCCCGTCCAGCAGCCAAATTCCTACTGGATTGAACACAGACCAAGGCAATGAAGGCTTTGAGCTGAAGACTGGACTTGTCAACATGGTCCAAGAGAGTTCTTTCTGTGGTAAGGCATCAGAGGATGCCAACGCTCATCTTCAGAACTTCCTGGAAGTGAGCAGCACAATCAACCCATGGGAAACGTTCAACTTCGTATGTTCCCATTCTCTCTGCTTGGGAAAGCAAATACGTGGTTCTACACCAACAAGGATGCATTCACCACATTGGATGCCTGTTCTAATGCATTCTAGGCCAAGTACTTTCCGGTGGGCAAAACCAACGCCCTTCTGAACAGGATTTCCAATTTTCAACAACTCCAGGATGAGACAATCTTGGAAGCCTGGGAACGTCTCCAAGATTACATTGCAGCATGCCCACACCATGGCATGGAAGAGTGGTTGAGCATTCATAATTTCTTCCATGGCCTGAGCTAGCGAGCGCAAGACCACATAGACGCTGCAGTAGGAGGAGCAATCCTCTGTCTCAATGTTGCAAGAGCTAAGGCGCTCATTGACAAGATTGCCACCAACCAGAGTTGGAAGGGAGATAGGCAGCCAACCCGCGCTAAAGAAGTACACCAGATTGATGGTGTAGATATGCTAGCAGCTAAGATGGATCTTCTCATGAAAAAGTTGGAATCAACGCACCAGGAGGTTAACCTGATCATGGAGTCTCAGATCACATGTGAGACATGTGGCAATACTGGGCACTCGGGCAACACTTGCACATTGACTCAAGAGGATGTGAACTTCATTGGAAACAACAATCCCAATAACTCAGGCTACCATCCTCAGCAAGGTTGGAACTCGAAGCCCAACCACCCCTTTGGCCAACAGCAAGGTAACAACTTTAATAACATTTTTCAGCCCTCACTCAAGGACTTAGTGTACCGCCAAAAACAAATAAATGATAACATTAGTAAGCAGTTTCAAGCTAATGATAAAATTGGAGTCTCTAGCTGCTCAAATGGAGAGCTTTTCAATTATTAAAAACCAGCTGAGTTTCAACAAAATGATAGAAACTCAAGTAGCTCAGCTGGCAGCGTCTTGCCCTAGCCATAATGAGGGAAAGCTACCCGGGCAACCTGTCAGTGTTTTACTACCAAACCCATTGAAGGATACCCCCAAGGTGGTGAGTTTGTAGGTAGGGTGTCACCGAGATCAGGAACTCAAAGGTGCAAGGAACACAAGGTTTAGACAGGTTCGTGCCGCCGAGAGCGTAATACCCTACGTCCTGTGTGGTTTGTATTGCCTTAGGTGTTGATCGGGTGATCTCCTGTTTGGAGGGGGTCCCTGTCCGCACTTATATAGTCTGGGGGGACAGGCTTACATGGAAGTCCTAGTCGGGTACAAGCCCAGGAGTCCTACCTGAGTACTTCTCGGGTAGTTTCCTACTGTGTCCGACTAGTTTTACTACTATATGAGTAGTCCTACTATGCTACAAGTAGTAACAACAGATGTAGGGCGGGGCCATGTCCCATCCATTATCCTAGGAAAAGTACACCACGTGCACAGTCCCGTGTGCCCGGGTCTGACAAGCCCCCGAGCTCTTCGTAGTCGAGTACTGCAGGCGTCCGAGTACTTCTGAAGATGTCTTTGAGTTCTCCCGAACTTCATCTTGAAGGTGTCCTCCGAGTACTTCCTTGGCTGCGTCGAGGCTGTGAGATGCTCATGCCCCAAGTAGTTGTCTAGTTTTCTATTATATGGGGTGCGATTGAACTCGAACCCCATATGGAGTAGCCCCCGAGCCTTAGGTTGACTCGTAGAATCAGGCTGAGGGTCAATTTAATCTTCAGTCTTATGTCCTTGTCTTCCAACAGATTTGAAAAATAAGTCGCTGATGACACGTGTCCCGCAGCCCTTGAATCCAAATCCCAAGGTTTGGAATAAAGGATCCAAAGAATCGTGGCATGCAATATATGACCGTAAAGATTTGATGGTTAAGATGGGCAAGTTTGTTCAGTAATTCAAAAAACTCTTTTTTCGGGAAGAATTCCCTGAAAAAATTGTTAAGCAAATAACTTCTCCAAAAAACGCCCGAAATTACCTCTCAAATCAGACCTTGTTCCCTAATTCAATGACTAAATCAAACCTCTGAGTAATAATCTGAAAAAAAAACTCTTATTTTGGAATAAAGAAATAATGGTTACCAATCATCTTCCCAAGATAAATCTTCAAAATCCTCTTGAATTAGGTACTTTCGAATAGTTTTACAGCGTCTAGCGTTAGAGCATGAGAGCTGACCCTAGCAGTCGGGGGCACCAGCCCCCGAGCCCAGGCATCGGCTAAGTAGCCGCTGGATCTCAAATAGTCGATGAAGCCGTCTAGTCGGAGTCGATCCCGACTAGATTTTGAGGCGAGACGAGTAGTCGAAGTTGTCGAACAGGTGTAGAACTAGTCGTAAACTAGTAAAAACGCCTTGTTATAGGAGCGAGGCTCCTTCAGTAACACAAGATACTAGTCGGAAACTAGTAGTTTGTTACTGGAAGTATGGGAGCGAGGCCCCTTTAGAAAACTTGCGCATAATACCAGTCATAAACCAATAAAACGAAGTTGTACTAGAAGTATGAGCGCGAGGCCCCTTCAGTAACACAACATACTAGTTGGAAACTAGTAATCTATTAATGGAAGTATAGGATCGAGTCCCCTTCAACAAACTTGCGCGTAATACCAGTCGTAAACCAATAAAACGGAGTTGTACTGGAAGTATGAGCGCGAGGCCCCTTGAGTAACACAAGATACTAGTCGGAAACTAGTAATCTGTTACTAGAATTATGGGAGCGAGGCCCCTTCAGCAAACTTACGCGTAATACCAGTCGTCAACCAGTAAAACGGAGTTATACTTGAAGTATTGATCTCCAGGCACTGTCAAAAGATGCTCGATATTCCAGGAATTAGGAACCTCCTGGCCAATGGGTACTGTAAACGATATGACCCAGGGCCTGTAACCTTGTGCACGATGAAAGGCTCTTCCCATCGCGAGTTAAGCTTGTGTACCCCGGTGTCATCCTGGATTCGTCGAAGAACCATACCTCCAACATTGCAAGAGCGTCGTTGAACGTTCCGGCCGTGATAACAATGGACTCCTTGTAAGTAGCGGGCCAACTGGAACAAGACATTACATCTGATTTCCTCAGCTGAGTCGAGCTCAAGATGTCTTGCAATGTCAGCCTCGCCTTCTTCAAACATCTTCAGTTGAGGAGACTTCCACATCACATCAGCTGGTAATATAGCTTCAGACCCGTATACGAGGAAGAAAGGTGACTGTCCTGTGGCTTTGCTTGGTTGAGTGTGAAGCCCCTAGACTACTAATGAGATCTCATTGATCCACTTGCCGCCTTTTTTGCTGTTCTCGTCATAGAGTCTTTTCTTCAATCCATCAAGAATCAAGCTGTTGGCGCGATCAACCTGGCCGTTGGCCCGCGGGTGAGCCACTGAAACATATTTGACTTCAATGGAACTGCGTTCACAGAAATCCCAGAACTGATGCGTGTGGAAATTGGATCCCAGGTCCGTAATGATGGTGTTGGGGAAGCCAAAATGGTGTAGGATGTCGCAGATGAAGGTAACCACTCGAGCTGCAGAGAGCGTTGTGATTGGCTTGTACTCGATCCACTTGGTAAACTTGTCGATGGCCACCAACACGTGTGTGAAGCCTCCTGGCGCAGTTGTTAATGGCCCTATCATGTCCAGGCCCCAGCATGGAAACGGCCATGAGGGTGGTATGGTGATGAGGTTATGAGCCGGGACATGGGGCTGTTTGCTAAAGAGCTGGCAGTTTGTACACCGCGAACGAGTGCTTCGGCGTCTGTCAAAGCAGTCGGCCAGTAGAAACCAGATCTAAAAGCCTTGCTGACTAGTGTGCGAGAAGCCGCATGGTTCCCGCACATGCCTTCGTGAATCTCTTGGAGTATCTCTCTGCCCTCCTCCGTGCGGACACACTTCATGTGTATGCCTGACGCAGATCCACGCTTGTACAGGTTACCCCCGACTAGAACGTACCCTTTACTGCATCATAGGATGCAAGTAGCTTTAGCGCTTTTTTGGGTCGACGCCGAGGGGTAGTTTGTGCTCGTGGATGTAGTCGATGAAGGTCACCCTCCAGTCGACCTCGATCATCAAGACCTCTCGGTCGGGTTCCTGTGGACCCTGAGCGATGGAACTTGAGTCTGGTGACTTGATAGAAGGGTGATGCAACTCGTGAACGAAAACTCCCGGTGGGACATTAGCTCGATCAGAACCTAGTTTGGAGAGCACATCCGCTCCCACGTTGTTGTCGTGAATCACATGGTGGATTTCCAACCCCGAGAACTTATTCTCGAGCTTGCGTATCTCCGTAATGTACGCGCCCATGGTGTCCTTGTTGACGTCCCACTCCTTGTTGACTTGTAGGACCACCAGTAAGGAGTCACTGTAGATTTGTAGTCGCTTGATGCCCAGAGAGACTGCCAGACGTAGCCCGTGCAATAATGCCTAGTACTCGGCTTCGTTGTTAGAGACCTTGAATAGTATTTGGAACACGTACTTGAGTTGTTCTCCTCTCAGACTGATGAAAAGTACTCCTGCGCCACCGCCACCGAAATTGAGAGAGCCATCAAAGTACATGACCCAATGCTCTGGCTGGTTGGCTGGGGCTTCTACTTGGTTTTCTCACCACTCCGCCATGAAATCGACTAGTGCCTGCAACTTGATGGCCGTCCGGGGCTTGAAGTCGAGGGTGAGGGCTCCCAGCTCCACTGCCCACTTGGAGATGCGCCCGGTGGCGTCCTAGTTGTGGAGCATATCCGCCAATGGGGAGTCGAAATAATGGCGATGCTTCCTGGAGGTGATAAGTATACCGAAAAGTAGTTTCTGAATTGTCACGTAATGAACTGTGGATTTAGAAAGGACTTCGCTGATGAAGTAGACTGGTTGCTGCACCCCGAAGGCGTGGCCGTCCTCCTAGCGTTCCACCACGATTGCCGTACTGACGACGTGAGTAGTCGCGGCGATGTAGAGTAGCAGGTTCTCACTTGGTTGGGGAACCATCAGGATGGGGAGCGACTGCAAATGGTGCTTGAGATCTTGCAGTGCCTGCTTTGCCTCCTCAGTCCACTGAAACTTGTCGTGGAGCTTGAGCAATTTGAAGAAGGGAAGTCCCCTTTCTCCAAATCGGGACATGAATCGATTCAAAGCTGCCATGCAGCCTGTGAGCTTCTGGACGTCCTTTATCGTCGTGGGATCTGGTCTTGATGACCATGTCGTTCACATAAGCTTCAACATTGCAATGTAGCTGGTCTGCAAGGCACAGTTGGATGGCCCGTTGATAGGTGGCTCCTGCGTTTTTCAACCTGAATGAAATTGTTGTGTACGCATATGCTCTGAAAAGGGTGATGAACGCTGTTTTGATCTGATCTTCTTTCTTGAGAGCTATCTGGTGGTAGCCCGAGTAGCAGTCGAGGAAAGAGAATAGGACATAGCCAGTCGTAGAGTCAATGACCTGGTCGATGCGTGGAAGCGCGAAGGGTTCCTTTGGGCAGTGTTTGTTGAGATCAGTATAATCCACACACATTCTCCATTCATTATTGTAACACCTCAGGTGTTTAAATTATGAAATAAGCCTCTTTAGCTTAACACAGTGCATAAATAATCAAGAGAAGTTTCAATGAGATGAGTTATAAATTGGTTTTTCCTTAAATTGAAATTAGTTGTGTATATGTGCATAAGTACATGTACTTTAATCAAACAAGATTTAATAACTTTTACATCGATGCTACCATGGCTACAAAATTGAATCGACACGTCGTTATTGACATGTTAAACAAAAGTCTAGTTGAAGCCTAGGAGTGAATGCAAAGTTTTGCCCAAGAGATGGCGTGCCCTCCGATTTATACTTTTTGAGTTTTTAAAATAACTTCTAAACTAGAACTCAAATGAACTTTGGCCTGAAACAAAACTTGTGTAACTTTTCATTTTGAACAACTTTCGTGTTCAGAGATTTTTGAGTTGCAACACGAAAATTTGAGAAACACTTGGATTTCCAAACCAGTCCCTGCCTTTTCTTCTATTTTCACTGTAGACCCTTCTTCTCCGCCTCGCCCGACCCTCCGACGCGCTGCCGCTCGCCCGACCCTCGCGTAGCCCGACCCTTTCACTCGCCCGACCCTTGGCTTCGCCTGACCCTTCCGTTTTGCCCGACCCTTGGCTCCGCCCGACCCTCCGCCGCCGCAGGCCACTTGGCCGGCGATGCCTGACGGCGCTAGGCGCCAAGCCAATGCCTGGCCGCGCTCGCACGCCGCGCTCCACCCCAGTCCGTGCACGCCAGGCGCGCGACGGCGACGCGCGCCTCTTCTCGCCGCCTGCCGCGCCCAATGGGCAAGTCGCGCCGTGCCCGTGTCTCCGCCGCGACCCGCCAGTCGCCGCGCTCGCAGCTCGGCAAGACAACTGCTGCAGCTCGTCGCCCAACCCGTGTGTCGCGTGATCTCCAGCTCCACACGCCAAATCTTCAGCACCCAATCCCCTGCCCACACCGGCCGCACGCCGTGCCGGCTCTGCTCGCCGCCCACCGCGGCCAGTCACGCGCTTCCGTCGTGCCGCCCGCGCCCGCGCCTCGCAGTCCAAGTCCCGCCCCTCCTCCCGCCTCTCTGCTGCCTACAAAAGGCCGCACTGAGTCCCCCTCGCGCTGCCGCTCGGCCGACCCTCGCGTAGCCCGACCCTTTCACTCGCCCAACCCTCGGCTTCGCTAGACCCTTCCGTTTTGCCCGACCCTTGGCTCCGCCCGACCCTCCGCCGCCGCAGGCCACTTGGCTGGCGATGCCTGACGGCGCTAGGCGCCAAGCCAATGCCTGGCCGCGCCCGCACGCCGCGCTCCTCCCCAGTCCGCGCACGCCAGGCGCGCGCTGGCGACGCGCGCCTCTGCTCGCCGCCTGCCGCGCCCAATGGGCAAGTCGCGCCGTGCCCGTGTCTCCGCCGCGTCCCGCCAGTCGCCACGCTCGCAGCCCAGCAAGACAACTGCTGCAGCTCGTCGCCCAACTCGCGCGTCGCGTGATCTCCAGCTCCACACGCCAAATCTTCAGCACCCAATCCCCTGCCCACACCCGCCGCACGCCGTGTCAGCTCTGCTCGCCGCCCACCGCAGCCAGTCACGCGCTTCCGTCGTGCCGCCTGCGCCCGCGCCTCGCAGTCCAAGTCCCGCCCCTCCTCCCGCCTCTCTGCTGCCTACAAAAGGCCGCACTGAGTCCCCCACGCGCGCCCACACACCAGAACACCGCCGCCGCCACCATTACCGCCGTCGTGCCTAGCTCCCCGTGGAGCTCACCTCTCCGACCACCCCTTGCTAGAGTTGAGTCTCCCACCACCACCACAGCACCCCACCGCAGCTTACCGCCCCACCCATGGTCGCCCAGAACCGCCGGAGCACCGCCAGCGCCGCCCACGCCGCCGCTGCTCCTTGCTGCTCCGTGGACAGCCCACGTCGAAGCTCCTCCGTCCAAGCCAAGCTTCAAAACGGGTTCCCCTCGATGCCGCGAAGCTCATCGACCAGCCCACGCTCTCCCCTCCTCGCCGGAGCACCGTCACCGACGCTCCGTCCCGCCGCCGCCCCTCTGCTCCGCGCTGACGAGCCACCTCCGGCCACCCCCAACCCCGACCAAGGCCATCCCGAGGTAGCTCTCACCCCCTTGGATCTCCCTGACCCTTTTCCCCTCGCCGCCGACGAGCCCCCTCGCCGGAATCTGGCCGGCCGCCGTGCCAGCGCCGCCTAGGGACCTAGTTGCATCGATTGAAATCTTTAAAAGAGTCTGCATGCAAGTTTCCAGGGGCATATCTGTAAACCTGTGTTTAAACTTTGAATTCAAAAACAGCGAATTTGTAAAATTCATGTAAAATCATAGAAAAATTGGAAAAATACAAACTCAACTGTTCTGGAATCTTTAGATGAAAATCTACAACTTTTGTTGCATGCTTTTCTTCAGTTGCTTGCTAAATCTTACTATAAATTAAATGGAAGGTTTAATAGACTTTAATTGTACCCACTGTTGTAGACAAAGTCTAAACCTGAAAATTTAACAATAGATTAGTTTCTTGATTTGTAGGCCAGTGTAAAAATATTAGAGCCAGAACCCATCTCTAGCTAAACTTCTTAATAAAACTTGTTTATGGCATGAAGTAATAAAACTAATTTGTAACTGCTGTTATGTTGTGATTCATGTAGTGAAACTTTTTCAGAACTGTTGTATTAAGGCCTAAATACCACAGAAAAATTTTAGAACGTTTTTCCTTTCTATAACCTATTTATATATTTTTGTGGTAGGAAAAATTGCACTAATTCAAATAATTAGTTTCTGTGCTTTGAAAATGTTCATCTTTTTACTGTGGGACACTTTAGTGTAGTTTATGCTGTAGAAAAAAGTTTCATACTTAGAAAGCCTGCAAAACATCCTGTAGAAATTAATCTTTATTATTGTAGGTGTATCTTGTCCTATTTATTATGCTTTGTTTCTTGCTCACTAAATTCTGAAAAATTTACAGTAACACACATATGGATAGATTATTTCCCTGTAAAATTTTTGGTGTTAATACTTGAATGGTTTGTACTGTATAAAAATAACTAGGTTCTAGCAGTGGTTGTGTTTTACATTTTTTCATAATTATTCTGTTGTGTGAAAATATCTGAAATCTTTACAGTGCTTTTGTCTCTGCATAATATGCTCTAAATAAAAATTTTATCACCAGAAGTTACCTAGTCCAGAAGTTGTGTTTAATCCATGTTGTGCTTAAAAAATTAAGTTTCCAATATAACACAACCCCTACTTGTTTAATGAAGTTCATAGTTTAAGTTATACTCTTTTAACAATTGCCCAAAGAAATCTCAACTAACTAACTTCACAACCAAATCGATGTTTTGTGAACTAAAACTTTATTGTGAAGGAAAATAATCGTCATTACCATCACTATAACTTACACTTGTGCATTCATATAGAATCGACTACTCTCGCCGACGGAACGTACGAGCTGGTACCCGCGTCCGAGAGTGAGAAGCGTGAAGCTCAAGTAAATCTAACTGAAGCTCTCGAAGACCCGAGCCCAAGTTCGGACGAGCCCCAAGCTAGCTTTACCCAAGAAGGCAAGCCCCGGAGCATGAACCCTATTTTTCTAAACTTATGCAACTTATTACACTACTTTACTTGTGCATTAAGTTTATAGGAGTTGAATGAAAACTTAGTCGCATGATCCTAGGTACCCATGCTCTGAACCCTAGGTGTAAGGATCGATAGAATGCTATGCTAATAGGACTCCGGTAAAAGTCGAGTGATTTTCGGACACTCGCGAGAATATAGGAGTTGAATGTTTACTACATGCTGCAATCATAAGGTCGACGGACGGGGCTATGGTACGATGTTTATGTTGATGATTGAGGCCCCGTCTGTTTAGTGAAAAATTCTAAGGCCGCAGTGTGTGGTAGTGGTGGTTAAGTCTTTGAACGTACTAACCACATGCCGAAAATATGGTAATCGGTAAGCTTAAGTACCTAATCGGACCGGCAAGTGGACAACATCCCACCATCTCAACTTCGGTTCCATGCGCGCACATGGTGGGTGCAGAGCTTGCCTCTGTAGTCTCGGATGGTGGCCCTGATCCACAACCCAGGAAGAAAGGGGAAAAGTTGCACGTGTGACTCTAGGAGTAACCACGTGACGTGTGTTTAGGTTTCCCATGGAAGGTTAAGAAATTCAATTCGAATCGTCCGTTTCTCGCGGTTATTGAGACTGCTTGACCCTTTTACCACATAGAGTAAGAAGAGGAACAATGATGAAGATTAATCTTGTTGGATGCAAAATAATTCTTCCACCATGTATGATATTGGATAGTTGCTTACCTAGAATGGTTAAAGAAAGCTAGAACTTGGAGCTAAAATCTGAAAGTACGGACCTACTTATATATGCTTTTCGGCAAAACAAACCCCTCAAGCCAAAAGCCTTGCATGTCTAGGAGTCGGCTAAGTATATTCCACTAGTCGGGTAAACCTTGCTGAGTATTAGTATACTCAGCCTTGCTTGTGGCTTGTTTTCAGGTGAAACTTTCGAGGATATGATTGCTAGTTTGACTTGGCCTTGTACCCTTCCTCCTGGTTGCTCGGTGAAATGGGATACGCCCCCGGCCAATGGTGATGATGCCGAGTGATGTCTCGTACGGGCTTCATCGAGACATCCTGTATCGTCGAGTAGTTGTCATTATTTTTCCGCTGCTTTGAACTCTGAAGAACTCATTTATTTTGAACTCTGAAGTACCTTATTTTACGAATTTGAACTCCGTGTAATAATAATTTGTGATGAACCTGTGTTGTAAAATTTGTGGAATGTTGTATCCTCTGGGCTCACCTTCATGTGAGTACATGTATGTGTGGTTTCGATCGGCAAAAACCGTGGTTGTATCGGGAGGTTACCCGACAGACTAGTGGATTATTCCGTTTGAAGTGCGAGTTAGCCCTGATTGGCCTTGTGGTGATGGTTAGCGCGCTTGAGCCAGATTAATTCAGGTGGTTCTGCCACAATTATTATTCTTTTTCAAAACTAGTACAGGGTTAGCTAACCACTTGGGGTGGTAGGCTTCTTTAATAAAACTAGCCGCGAGTAGTTTTGCTAGCTCCTTCTTGATGGCCTCCCTCTTGTTGGGGGTGAAGCGTCGTAGTCGTTGCTTCTTCGGAGTGGCTTTAGAGTCAACTTTTAGGCGATGCTCAATCAACTCCTTGGGCACCCCTGGCATATCTGCTAGCTTCCACGCGTATATGTCTCGGTAAGCCCTAAGGAAGCTGATGAGTGCACTTTCCTATTTGTTACTCAAGCCGCCTTCGATCAAAGCAGTCTTGGATGGGTCGCCTTCTTGCAGCAGGATGGCCTTGATGCCAACGTTGCTGGGGTTGGGTTTAACCCTCGACTGGCTAGGCCGCTGGCTGGAGATCTCCATCTCTGAGTCGGTGAGCTTCTACGCAGATGGGAGTACTTCTGCGGATGGCTCTGGCACGCGTGATGTTGTGGCGTACTCAATTGCCTCCTGGTCGTAGTCGTACGACTTCTTCAGGTCGCCACGGAGCGTGACTACGCCTATCTTGCCTGGCATCTTGAGTAGCAGGTATACGTAGTGGGGCACGACCATGAACTTGGCTAGTTTCGGTTTGCCAAGGATGGCATGATAAGATGAGTCAAAGTCAGCCACCTCGAACTTGATGTACTCGGTGCAGTAGTTATCTTTCATCCCAAAGGTAACTGGCAGGACCACTGAGCCGAGTGGTGTAGCCGCGTTTCCCGGGACGATGTCGTAGAAAGGAGCCCTGCTAGGGGTCAGCATCTTGGAGATGTCCAGGCCCATCTTATTCAGAGTACTCGCGAAAAGCAGGTTGAGGCCGCTCCCACCGTCGATGAATACTCGGGTCAGCTGTGAGCCCGCCATGACAGGATCTAGAACGAGCGGGAATTTTCCCGGCTCGGAGAAGCTGGTCCATTGATCATCCCTAGAGAAGGAGATCGGGACCTCGCTGTATCTTAGAGGCTTTTGCGTGGCCAGCTCTACAGAGAGGATTTCGCGCAGGATCAACTTCTGCGCGCGCTTGGAGGGGAATCCGCCGTCTCCGCTGAAGATGACGTTGATGATGTTCTTTGGATCCTAGAAGTCTTGAGCCCCCGACTTGTCACCATCGTCATCGTCCTCTTCGTCCTTTCGCTTTCCTGCTTGAGGGAGGGCTGGGGCATTGAGTGACTTGCGGAGGCTGACGCACTCGAAGAGCGTGTATTGCGACTTCGGGTGCATCGGGCATTGTTTGTACAAGACTTTCTCAAATTGTGTGTCATTGTTCCCCGACTTCTTGCCACGCGGATTGCACTCAATAGCCGCGACTTCTTGGTCTGGCTTGCGCTTTCGGGGGTTCCCTGAGTGATTCCGCTGGCTCTTGTCGAAGTGGCCGTTGCCATTGCTCTGCTTGTCGCTGTTGCGCTAGGAGAAGCGGTCGTTCTCCTCGCCCTCCTGGTCAGCCCACCGTGCCATCATGTCACGTAGCTCCACGGCAGTAGTCGGGCGATTGCGTTCAAAGTCGTGGTACGTGTGCTTCGAGAAGAGCCTGTTCTGGAAGCAGCGGATGATGTCTCCATCTGTGATGTTGGCGATGATGGCGCGCGTCTCGAAGAAACGCCGGGTGCAGGACCTCAGGGTCTCATTCATCTCCTGCTTCACCTGGGATAGATCGTGGTGAGTCCCCGCTCTGATCATGGATCCTTGGAAGTTGTCGACGAAGGCCCGCTTGAGGTCCTCGCAGGAGTCGATGGAAATTGGCTTGAGGCTTTCAAGCCAAGTGAGGAGTGCAGACTCCAGAGCTACCGAGAAGTAGAGAGCTTTGGTGGAGTTGGATCCCCCTGAAACCTCGATGGCAACGGAGTAGCATCGGATCCACTAGCGCGGGTCCTGCTTGTCGTCGTACTTGGGGATTCCGACTGGATTGAACTCCATGGGATAGGATTTGTCGGTGATATTGGAGGTGAAGGCGGGGAAGCGGTCGTTGTCATAGTCGTCGAGGTACCTGTCGGTACGGTCCCTTCTCCTTGCTTCAATAAAACGCCGCGCGTGGCGGCTGTCATTGATCTTCTGCCTGAGGTCGATTGTGGGAGCATCGTGAAGGCTGGCCTCGAGTGGAGCTTGGCCTTGAGGCCTTGCACCACGCTGGTTGCGAGGTTGACGAGTAGATTGTTGTACTTCTTGTTTATCGTTGCCACGCGCAGACGGGTGGCCCTCGTTGCGCTAACGGCTATCGTTCCTCCAGTTCCCGGGACCTCCTCCGGGGGTGCGACTGATCATCGTAGTTTCGCCATGGCGCTCAGACCTCGAGGGCAGGTTCCGAGTGGAAGACACTGGATGTTGCCCATCGAGTTGCACGAGCGCGCGCTGGGTCACATACTGCAGCCTTTGTATCTAAGGGTTGGGTGGTAGTTGCTTGGCTAGTAGGGCTACTTCTGCGATGGCGCCAATCGGTGTACGGTACTCCTGATCCATGACTACTGCAAAAGCGTTGTTGAGGTTCCTTTGGTACATTGGATTGCGAGCGCGATTTTCCGCGTTCCGCCTGCGCTGGGCGCGCTTGGCGTTCTTCACCCGCCGGATTCTTTGGTGCTCCTCGTTCTTGTCCTGGGGGCGTCAGCTGTGGGCTCATCGACAGAGATGTCCGCGTGTTGCTCATCGTTGTACTCGGGACCCAGCTCGTCATCATCCGCATTGCGAAGGGAGGCCATGTAGACTTGACGATCTAGCGAGTTGTTAGCCGTATGGTTGTAGTCGAGTAGCTCTGTGCTACTGTCTCCCCCTTCCGTGATGGGAGAGAGGGGTTTGCCCTCCTGGAAGGGCAGTTCCTGTGTCAAAGCCACAAGGCGGGACTCATAGTTGAGTAGTTCGGAGGGCTCTAAGCCCTTCCAATACACAAAACGGCCTTGCGATGTAGATGTTATGGTTAAATCCAGATGGTTTCCCAAATGCGATTCGGGGTGGCCACCGGGTTGCGAATGGTTTTCAAGAGCGGGGGCCCCCCGACGGGCGGTGGCTCCCTCATCTCCGAGTCCTCCTCAGCTCTAGTTTGAAGGTGAAGTACTAAGCGACGAGTACTCTTCTTTGGAGTCAGAGTAGTTGTCGAAAATGGGGGCCGCCCGGCAAGCGGTGGCTCCCACGTCCTTGAGCTTGAGCAGCAGATCTATGTCCTCCTCCAAGTCAGAGAGGGACTTAGATTGTGCGGTCCCCTCAGATCGGTTTCAGTCCGATCCGACTAGTTCTGGTGCATCATGAGTGGAAGTCGCGCCGAAAATGGACATCTTTTCGATCTGCAAGACCAGATCGGGGAGCAGCATCTCGTTGAGGTTGTCGATGAACTCGTCGAGGTCGCTGCTTCAAGTAGATGCAGAGGCCACCAGTTCCTTGGAGTCGACTAGGTGGCTGTTGAAGCCACCCAAGCCATTGGCGACGCAAATCTAGGAGCCAAAGACGAAGGTTGTGCCCTCGTCGAGCACAGCGTTGGTGAAGCTGAAAGATGCCATCGAATTCTCCGGTGGATCTTCGATGAACACCCCTACCTGGCGCGCCAGTTGTCGGTGTTTTACTGCCACGCCTACTGAGGGATACCCCCGAGGTGGTGAGTTTGTAGGTAGGGTGTCGCCGAGATCAGGAACTCGAAGGTGCAAGGAAAACAAGGTTTAGATAGGTTCGGGCCGCCGAGAGCGTAATACCCTACGTCCTGTGTGATTTTTATGTGCTTAGGTGGTGATCGGGTGATCTACTGTTTAGAGGGGGTCCCTGTCCGCCCTTATATAGTCTAGGGGGACAGGTTCATATGGAAGTCCTAGTCGGGTACAAGCCCAGGAGTCCTACCCGAGTACTTCTCGGGTAGTTTCCTACTATGTCCGACTAGTTTTACTACTGTATGAGTAGTCCTACTACGCTACGAGTAGTTACAATAGATGTAGGGCGCGGGCCATGTCCCATCCCTTATCCTAGAAAAAGTACGCCACGTGCACAGTCCCGTATGCCCGGGTCTGACACAACCGGAGGTGAACCCCAAGGAAAGTGTGAATGTGGTGTCCACACGGACTGGAATGTCCACGCAAGATCCACCCCATCTGCAAGATGCATGTACACGGCGGAAGACCATAACCGCCAGGGATGCCAATGCTGAAGACGAAGTGTAGGAGGAGGCCGAAGAGTCCAACACCACTGCTACCCAGGAAGTCCCAAGGACTTCCCGGGAGTACCATGATACAACCGCCTTACCATTTCTAGAATGGAGAAGGAGGCCGGTGGGCCGACGAGCAATTCGGCAAGTTTGACGAGGTAATTAAGAAGCTATATGTCAATATACCGCTTCTTGATGCTATGCAGGTTCCCACGTATGCCAAGTATATCAAGGATATCCTTGGAAGCAAGAGGTCCCTGCCAACCACCGAGGTCGTGCAGCTTACAGAAGAGTCGATCCTCTCCCGGAGAAGAAAAAGGACCCAGGATGTCCCAACATCACATGTTCAATCGGAGCTCAACAATTTAGGCACAGTCTTTGTGATCTGGGAGTAAGCATCAGCGTCATGCCAAAGGTAGTTTATGATAAACTTAACCATCACGCGCTTATTCCTACCGCTATGTGTTTGCAGCTAGCGGACCAATCGGTTCGTTACCCCGCGGGGATTGTTGAGAATATTTCGGTAAAAATATGAAATTTCTTTGTCCCCATTGATTTTGTCGTTCTCGACATGGAAGTCGACACCAAGACCCTCTCATATGTGGGAGCTGGAGAAATTCAGCTCAACATCAATGGGCAGAAGGAAAGATTCACCGTCAGACCGAAGGTCGAACAATGCTCTCAGGTCAAGACATTCAATCGGAAGAAGTCCGTGAAAGAGCTGGAGAAGCCATCAATCCCATCCAGCAAAGCCCTCATCGAATTCATGCAGAATCTTCGAATTCGAGAGGAGATCAAAGTGACCAATGGAACGCGAAGCGAAGGATCCAGCGTAAGAAATTTCTGGAGCTCGAGAAGAAAGAGATCAAAACAAGCAAGCCCACAAAGAAAGTGTGGCAAGAAAAAGTGCCATCGCCAATGAAAACTCCAAGTGCCACTCAGGACTCAAAACCCGAGCTCTCGGCATCAGGTAATATGGTAGTTATCCATCTCTTGCATTTGCATATAGGATAATTTATTCCCTTCCATAGTTTATTTCAACTTCATCATGGCATGTTCAATTTTTTGCAAAGTGCATTTTTAATTTTTGAACTTTCAATTCAATTGCATAGCATAAAAAAGAACAAAAATTTTTGTCCTGTTTGCATGCCAGCCAGCCCCACCTAGGCCGGCTGGCCCCACTTGTCATCCACTGGCCAGTGTGCAACTGCAGGGAAGGGCAAACACAACAAGAACTTCTATCAGAGGGGCAAGCACTCGTGAATGTGCATGTGCAGGCCATTTAACTCAATCATGGATGGTTGGCCTCCCTTGCACCGTTCACGTCCCATCGTGCAGAAATTTTGATCGAGTGCCCGTGCAAGAAGACGACATGATGTGCAAGGAGTGTGCAGGAGAAAGCAGAACGTGAGGTGGTGCAACACCAGGCCGATCGGCCCTATTCTGGCTGGCCGGCCTCTCCCTCGCCGGTGTCGTCCCATCGCCACCAAACACTGCATTATCACCTGCAAGTCTACGCATAGGAGGTTGAGGTGGAGCTCCCGGCGCCGTTCATGAGCCGACCGGCCTGGCCCAAGCTGGCTAGCCTAGCTCCTGCGCGCGCCTATAAAAAACCAGAAGCTCCCAGCATCTCTCATCGCACCACTAGCTCAGGTACACAAGCACCTCTCTGAGTCTGAGTTCCCTTCTCCCTCTCCTAAGTTTCTTTTACTTAATCAAGCTCCTTGAGCTAATTAAGTACAAGAACTTAGTGCTAGCTCACCCACCTAAAAAAACAAAAAATTAGTAGTTAGTGATCAATGCTAATCAAGGTTAGTACAAATTAGAAATAATTAGTCAAGAAAACCCTAAAATATTTCCCTTTGAATAAAACTTTGGCACACACGAATGACAAACATTTATGGTGTTTCGGACCCCACAAGGATGGCTAACGACCAACTAATCTTTCCTGTTAGACCCTCGGGTATTTGTGCACTAACTTCTTGCAGGATTCATGTGGAACCCCATCAAGAAGATGCTCAAGAAGATCAGCTCCGCCAGTTCTCGCAGAGTTCAGCGTCCTCCCGAGACAACATGTCGGTGGACTCGAGCCGCCGAACTAGTGTTTCCCAGGAGGACACGACTCCCACATTGCCCAGGAACCGCATCCGCATTCGCATTCGTGTCTTGACTACGGTCGAACAGATCGTAGCCCGGAATGGTTACGAGCGGGAGGCGCTAGAGCTTTTGAAGAAGCAGAGCTTCAGCCACATCAAGGTTTTTGAGCCTCTCTTCCTCATCAAGACGGGCCTAAAGCAAGACATGAACCATGTTTTTGCCTATGCCGGTTGGGAGAACTTCGCCCATATCACAGAGACAGGATCGCACCTCCTAACCATGGAATTCCTTATGTCTCTTGGTATTGAAGAAACAAGTAAAATAACTAAAATCTATTTCCGTTTCTTTGATGAGCAATATGAGCTAACAGTAACACAACTTAGTGGAGCACTTGGCTTTCATAAAAAGTGCTTGCTTGATCCAACCTTACTAAAGACCATCAATATGATCGCTCTACCTGGTGGAACTCAATTTCTGATGAACCTGTTAGCAGTAAGAATAGCATAGTGTCCACCCATAATCAAACTCTTAGGCTGCTAGCAAAATGGCTTAGCATGGTTGTGCACCCACAAAATAAGGTTCTCTCCCGTCATGAGCATGTTGGCTCATTGGCAAAAGATGATCGCGGGCAAGAACCCCATCGACATGACCTCTTTGGTTACGCGCACTGCTGCGCATGTCGGTGTGTTGGAAAATGCCCAGCTCACCTAAATGCCTTCGACGGAAGAATTTCAATTCAAAATTGGCCTAGAGCATTTCGTGCAGGGGCACCCCATGCGTGAGGAGCCGGGTAACTCTCTCTTCATGTGCTATCCCGGATATGACAAAGAGATCGAGCTCCCATGCCCGAGACTCTCTCTCCCTATTCAGTCAAGAGACTAACCATGCAGATGGAGAAGAAGGAGCCGGTGCGCCGAAGTGTTGCCGGTCCGGTAACACGAGGCCGGTCCCGACTCAGTACACAGCAAGAGCAGGTAGGACCATCGCAACAACATCAGCACCAAGTAGAATCGTCGCAGCAGTAGCCCCAGGCAGACACTACCCAGCAGGCAGGACCTTCTACCGCACATATGAGCTTCGACGGAACCTATGAGCATTATGCTCATGGTGGCTCAAACACCGCTAGAGGTAGTACCAGGTACGGCTATAGTTAGGGATTCTACAACTCCCTAGGTATGCAGACTTCCTATAGTCCTCAAGTGGGTCTGTCGACCACACCACGGTATGACTATGAGAACCCGATCATTCGGAGCATCACAAACCGCACCGACCGTGTCAACATCATCGGTCAGTTCAGGTGCACAATTCTTAGTACAGGCAGGTGCACAATAATCATCAAGGAATAGATTCGCCTCATGTTGTAGTTGCTTCATTCTTGCCCGAGTCAATGGTCCCTTGTAGAGAGTACCATCTTGCTCCGCATTGATCGGTGGAGTGTCATAAGTGTTGCCCTCATTATTGATCAGTGGGGTGTCATGAGGGATGTCCTCATCACGAGCGCTCTTCATCGGGTCTTGTCATCGCCGGTCGCAGTCGAGGGCAGATCTGCTGACATCGGGATTCTTGGCGTGGATTCGCCGCCTGCACTCTTCCTTGCTCGCCCCGGGCACGCGCGACGTTCGCCGCGTGGCCTTGCCTCTGCTGGGCTCTTCCCATCTTAGATTGTCCAGCGCTATCCTGTTGGGCTGGCTGTTGCAGGTGAGGATGGGGGTAGTTGGGCGCTTTAACGCTTGGTAGCTGGTTGTGGCCTTACCCTTTGCAGTCAGGGCACGTCCTGCTTAGTCACGACTATGAATAGTGGCACTAGGCTCCTCGCTTGCTCATTAGTCTTGATGAGTTTCAGCTTTCGATGTTGAGTAATATGTTCAGGCCTCCCAGAGCTTGGGTCCGGCTCGCTCGAGCTAGGCCTGGGTCGTTTGTTGGTTGCTACTAGAGGATTGGCTGCTTGCAGTGGAGCTCCTCGCTTTCTCATCAGTCTTGACGAGTTTTAGCTTCCGATGATGAGTAATATGTTCAGGCCTCCCAGAGCTCGGGTCCGGCTCGCTCGACCTAGGCCTGGGTCGTTCGTTGGTTGCTGCTAGAGGATTGGCTGCTTGCAGTGGAGCATCTCGAAGGATGACTGGGAGATCCAAACCCTCCGTGTGGCCATCATGAGGCGATTACCCTGCATCCGGCGCAGGCGTCCTTCAAGGACGATGGCGGATCTGCACTTCCTCTGGAAACTGTTAGGTGGTAAGTGGCGGCTCTTTGTGCCATTCCCATTACGAGGCACAAGTGGGCTTCGCCATGCTCGCCTCGATTTTGTTGAAGAGTGCCGGGTCTGCTCGGTGTCACATGGACCGGCTTGGCAGAAGCCTCCGCCGGGGTTTGCGACTCCCGGTCTATCTTTCTCATCCTCCCCGCCTCCGTCGTCGGGGCAGCTCTGCTGATAGAGGATGGGTTGCTACACAGCCTTCCATGGCCGATCGTGCCCATCTAGAAGCAGACCCGCGACGGTCTCTGGCATTACCTTGATTGGTAGCACTTACATTTTTTATTTTTGTACTCGGCCTTTGGCCAACTATCATGTATCCAAATGTCTTTCATAATCAAATAAATTTGTCTTCTCATGTCATTTTGCTCCGCGCGTGTTTTGTTGGTATTTTTGCTAAGGAAAGGATCCGTCGCCGGACCTTCACCCTTGCTCCTCCGCAGATGAGCCGTCCACCGTTTGCTGCGATTGCCGAACGGTGTGCTCGTTGAGCATCATCGAGTAGACCAAGCGGAACCCGATTGCCTCCCTTCCGGGGGAGTTCGGCTGTTCCTTGCTAGGAGAGGAGCCATAAATCCCGACCGCCCGCTCTTCTGGGGTCGAGCGGCTCCGAGCCTCCCCTCGATGGGGTCACCCAGAGCGGGAGCAAAGTCCTGACTCGGTCGCGAAGTGGTGTGGTCGGGTGGCTCCGCGCCTGCCCGCTTCGTGGCCGCTGGGGCCTCCGCCATCCTGCCTCTAGCTCGTAATGTGCGCATCGGGGCCACCTCGTGCCCGCTCTGGGCGGGCCGGCCTACGAACCCCATGTTCCACAGGCTCGGTCGCGCCTATAGCCTTGGGCCAGTTGGCGGACCCCATGGGCCCTCGTGGGCAGTTGATTGGTCATGGAAGGCTAAGCGCCTAGGTGACTTGTCGCTGCAACTGATGTGTGTCTTAATTGCGCCAGCTACGCACGCACGCCCGCGTCCTCCTTTTCCCTGTTGACATTTTGTAGCGTCATTACCTGGAGTATTAATCCTTAGCAATGGCACCAGAAATGTTCGCTGGCGTTACATAGCACCACAGATAAATCCGCAAGTGCACGGAACACCATTGTAGCATTTTACCCGTCAGTAATGTCGGGTGTCATATTTATATTTCCGAAGGGAAGGTGGCGGTTATGGAATAGGTAAGAGTATGATAAATTCTTTCTTGGATATTCAATTGCATAAACAGGGGTAAGATAATATATGGATAATGAGGTAGTGTGACACACAAGTTACTCAAGCTCAAACTCAAGCAAAGACATTAGGAAGGAGAAAAGGAAGAAGAAAGCTACTCGGGACTTATGTACTTATATCTAAACATGCAGCTCATACTATACACTCATACACATACACATGATTATCCTCAGATCTAGGCTCTCAGGCACTACCAGCAGAACCGTACAAGACTAGCAGAGGAGTCACCAGTCCACTCGGCTACCGCAACTACCCAAACGGGGAGGATTACAATGGACGGATAGGGCTGTCACCACCTGCCGCCTACCTCAACTAACCATGGGGTAGAGCCGCATCCGGCAACACTAATTAACCCAGATACCACGTCTACGTTAAAGAGTGATACTCTAGTATCCCGCACGAAGCCCCCACCCTCCGGAAGGACAGACATCATACTAAAGCAAACGTAAGAATACCGGAACCGCTGCCGTGGCACTAGATTTACTCGTCTAATCATGCAAGGCATAAGGTACAAGTATAAACTAATCATAGCATACATGTCTGACACCGCAGAATATAAACTATGCGAATATATAAGTATAGAAGATAATTCTATTAAGGAATTCCGAGGATTACAAAGGAGAGGAAGAGCAAAACCCATACCGAACACTCCTAAGCAACCTCAGGAAATAGAAGAGGAGCTACTTCACCTAAACTCCACTATCCTAAGGACTAAGCAAGAGAGGAACTTGACAGAGAGCAACTTGAGGTGTGTCTTCATTTGGAGCCCCTCCCCTCATATATATAGGTGTGTCCATGGGTTTGTCCTACCGTGCAAATAGGTGAACTCATTTGGAACCGACCTTGTAAGCCAATGGGGAGCTGCCATGTTGAAGAAGTAAGGCAGTTTTGGCAGGCCTGGTTTGGCCGAAAAGGATGGTTCGGACGAACCAGCCTGGCCACCAACCAACCTCAACCTTTGCTGAGCGGTTGACATGTGGACCCTAAGGTCTTTGGTGCACGGCTTGGACCTGTCCTAAGTCGGTTGCTTGCTCTGGTGGACCCTTGGATCCATGTGAGGCTGAACAGCGCGTTCTGATTGGTCGATAGTTTTTGCCTTGGATTCAGGGGTATGTGTCGGTGTTTACCGCCATGCCCACCGAGGGATACCCCCGAGGTGGTGATTTTGTAGGTAGGGTGTCGCCGAGATCAGGAACTTGAAGGTGCAAGGAGCACAAGGTTTAGATAGGTTCGGGCCGCCGAGAGCCTAATACCCTACGTCCTATATGGTTTGTATTGCCTTAGGTAGTGATCGGGTGATCTCCTCTGTTTGGAGGGGGTCCCTGTCCGACCTTATATAGTCTGGGGGGACAGGTTTACATGGAAGTCCTAGTCAGGTACAAGTCCAGGAGTGCAATTAGTGCAAAATGTGGCCGAACTTGTGCAATTAGTGCAAAAGTTTCGTGCAACGAAGTCACGTCAGATTTTTTTGCAACGAACGCACCCGATCCACTCCATTGGACCCTGAACTCATGTTCTGGAGCATTTCAGACTATTTCATTCCACCAGGAAAGTCGGTGAAAATTGGCCCGAACTGGTGCAATTAGTGCAAAAGTTCGTGCAATGAGTAGTCCTACTGCACTACGAGTAGTTACAATAGATGTAGGGCGTGGGCCATGTCCCATCCCGTATCCTAGGAAAAGTACGCCACATGCAAAGTCCCGTGTACCCGGGTCTGACAAGCCCCCGAGCTCTTCGTAGTCGAGTACTGCTGTGGCAGAACCACCTGAATTAATCCAGCTCAAGTGCGCTAACCATCACCACGAGGGCAATCAGGGCTAACTCGCACTTCAAATGGAATAATCCATTGGTCTGTCGGGTAACCTCCCGATACAACCACGGTTTTTGCCGATCGAAACCACACATACATGTACTCACACGAAGGTGAGCCCAGAGTATACAGCATTCCACAAATTTTACACCACAGGGTCCATCACAAATTATTATTACAGCGGAGTTCAAATTCGTAAAACAAGGTACTCAGAGTTCAAAATAATTGAGTTCTTCAGAGTTCAATGCAGCGGAAAAATAACGATAAACTACTCGACAATACAGGATGTCTCGATGAAGCCCGTACGAGACATCATTCGGCATTATCACCGTTGGCCGGGGGCGTATCCCATTCCACCGACCAACCAGGAGGAAGGGTACACGGCCAAGTCAAAACTAGCAATCATGTCCTCGAAAGTTTCACCTGAAAACAAGCCACAAGCAAGACTGAGTATACTAATACTCAGCAAGGCTTACCCGACTAGTGGAATATACTTAGCCGACTCCTAGACATGCAAGGCTCTTGGCTTGAGGGGTTTGTTTTGCCGAAAAGCATATACAAATAGGTCCTTACTTTCAAATTTTAGCTCCAAGTTCTAGTTTTCTTTAACCATTCTAGGTAAGCAACTATCTAATATCCTACATGGTGGAAGAATTAATTTGCATCCAACAAGATTAATCATCATCATTGTTCCTCTTCTTACTCTATGTGGTAAAAGGGTCAAGCAGTCTCAATAACCGTGAGAAACGGATGATTCGAATCGAATTTCTTAACCTTGCAAGGGAAACCTAAACACACGTCACGTGGTTACTCAAAGAGTCACACGTGCAACTTTTTCCCTTCCTTCCTGGGTTGTGGATCAGGGGCACCATCCGAGACTACAGAGCCTAGCTCTGTACCCACCATGCGCGCGCATGGAACCGAAGTTGAGATGGTGGGATGCTGTCCACTTGCCGGTCCGATTAGGTACTTAAGCTTACTGATTACCATATTCTCGGCATGTGGTTAGTACGTTCAAAGACTTAACCACCACTACCACACACTGCGGCCTTAGCATTTTTCAATAAAAAGACGGGGCCTCAATCATCAACATAAACATCGTACCATAGCCCCGTCCGTCGACCTTATGATTGCAGCATGTAGTAAGCATTCAACTCCTATATTCTCGCGAGTGACAGGAAATCACTCGGCTTTTACCGGAGTCCTATTAGCATAGCATTCTATCGAACCTTACATCTAGTGTTCAGAGCATGGGTACCTAGGATCATGCAACTAAGTTTCCATTCAACTCCCACAAACTTAATGCACAAGTAAAGTAGAGTAATAAGTTGCATAAGTTTAGAAAAATAGGGTTCATGCTCCGGGGCTTGCCTTCTTGGGTAAAGCTAGCTTGGGGCTCGTCCGAACTTGGGCTCGGGTCTTCGAGAGCTTCAGTTAGATTTACTTGAGCTTCACGCTGCTCACTCTCGGACGCGGGCACCAGCTCGTACGTTCCGTCGGCGAGAGTAGTCGATTCTATATGAATGCACAAGTGTAAGTTATAGTGATGGTATATGACGATTATTTTCCTTCACGATACAGTTGTAGTCCGCAAAACATCGATTTGGTTATGAAGTTACTGAATTAAAATTTCTTTGGGCAATTGTTAATAGAGTATAACTTAAACTATTAACTTCATTAAACAACAAGGGTTGTGTTATATTGGAAACTTAATTGTCTAAGCGCACCAGGGATTAAACACAACTTCTGGACTAGGTAACTTCTGGTGATGAAATTTTTATTTAGAGCACATTATACAGAGACAAAAGCACTGTAAAAACTTCAAACATTTTCACGCAGCAGAATAATTATGAAAAATGTATTACACAACCACTGCTAGAACAAAGTTATTTTTATACAGGATAAACCATGCAAGTATTGACACCAAACATTTTACAGGGGATTCTTCTGTGTTACTATAAATTTTTCAGATTTTAATGTGCAAGATACAAAGCAGATGAAATAGGACAAGATACACATACTTTAATAAAGATTAATTTCTACAGGATGTTTTACAGGATTTCTGTGTATGAAACTTTTTATACAACAAGAGCTACCCTAAAGTGTGCTACAGTAAAAAGTTGAACATTTTCCAACCACAGAAACTAATTATTTAAATTAGTGCATTTTTCCCACCACAAAATTATATAAATAAGTTACACGGAGGAAAAAGGTTCTAAACTTTTTCTGTGGTATTTAGGCATCAATATAACAGCTCTGGAAAAGTTTCACCACATGAATCATAACATAATAGCAGTTACAATTTAGTTTTATTATTTCATGGCATAAACAAGGTTTAACAAAACATTTAGCTAGAGATGGGTTTTGGTCCTAATATTTTTACACTGGCCTAAAAATCAAGCAACTAATGTACTGTTAAATTTTTAGGTTTATCATTTGTCTACAACAGTGGGTACAATTAAAGTCTATTAAACCTTCCATTTAATTTATAGCAAGATTTAGCAAGCAACTGAAGCAATGCATGTAACAAAAGTTGTAGATTTCCATCTAAAGATTCCAGAACACTTGAGTTTGTATTTTTCCAATTTTTCTACAATTTTATATGAATTTTACAAGTTCACTGATTTTGAATCTAGGGTTAAAACTTTCTTTTACAGAGGGGTCCCTGGAAACTTGCGTGCAGGCCCCTGGGAAGATTGCAATCAAAGCAATGTGGTTCCTGGGCGGTGCTGGCATGGTGGTCGGCCAGATTCCGGCGATGGGGCTCGTCGGCAGCGAGGGGAAAAGGGTCGGGGAGATCCAGGGAGGTGAGAGCTACCTTGGGGTGGCCTTAGTCGGGGTTGGGAGTGGCCGGAGGTGGCTCGTCGGCGCGGAGCAGAGGGGCGGCGGCGTGGCGGAGCGTCGGCGACGGTGCTCCGGCGAGGAGGGGAGAGCGTGGGCTGGTCGATGAGCTTCGCGGCGTCGAGGGGAACCTGTTTTGAAGCTTGGCTTGGACGGAGGAGCTTCGGAGTGAGCTGTCCACGGAGCAGCAAGGGAGCGGCGGCGGCGCGGGCGGCGCTGGCGGTGCTCCGGCGGTTGAGCTGGCCGGGGAAGAGGCCGGTGAGCTTCAGTGGAGGGAGGGCAAGCTTGCTGGGCGATGGGTTTGGGCAGTGGGAGGCTGGGGAGTGGGGCTCCACGGGCAGGTGGTGCACGGCGGCGATAATGGTGGCGGCAGCGGCGTTCTGGTGTCTGGGCGCCCGAGGGGGACTCCGTGCGGCCTTTTGTAGGCAGTAGAGAGGCGGGAGGAGGGGCGGGACCGGACTGTGAGACGCGGGGGCGGGCGGCACGATGGGAGCGCGTGACTGGCCGCGGTGGGCGGCGAGCAGAGCCGGCGCGGCGTGCGGCGGGCGCGGGCAGGGGATTGGGTGCTGAGGATCTGGCGTGGGGAGCGGGAGATCACTCGGCGTGAGGGTTGGGCGAGGAGCTGCAGCAGCTGGCTTGCCGGGCAGCGAGCGCGGCGACTGGCGGGACGCGGCGGAGGCACGGGCACGGCGCAGCTTGTCCATTGGGTGCGGCGGGCGGTGAGAAGAGGCGCGCGTTGCCGGCGCGCGCGTGGCGTGCGCGGACTCGGGAGGAGCACGGTGTGGGGAGAAGCGCGGCGCGGGGAGAAGTGCGGCGTGCGGGCGCGGCCAGGCATTGGCTTGGCGCCTAGCGCCGTCAGGCATCGCCGGCCAAGTGGCCTGCGGCGACTTCGCGGCGGCGGAGGGTCGGGCGGAGCGAGGGTCTGGCGAAGCCGAGGGTCGGGCGAACGAAAGGGTCAGGCGAACAAAAGGGTCGGGCGAATGAAAGGGTCGGGCGAACGGCTGCGCGTCGGAGGGTCGGGCGAAGCATAGGGTCGGGCGAGCGTAGGAAGAAAGGTCTGCAGTGGAAATAGAAGAAAAGGCAGGGGCTGGTTTGCAAATCCAAGTGTTTCTCAAATTTTCGTGTTGAAACTCAAAAATCTCTGAACACGAAAGTTGTTCAAAATGAAAAGTTACACAAGTTTTGTTTTGGGCCAAAGTTCATTTGAGTTCTAGTTTAGAAGTTATTTTAAAAACTCAAAAAGGATAATTCGGAGGGCACGTCATTTCCTTGGCAAAAATTTGTATTCACTCCTAGGCTTCAACTAGACTTTTGTTTAACAAGTCAATAACGATAAGACTATTGAAATTTCGTAACCAAGTTTGCATCAATGTGAAAGTTATTTAAATGGCTTGATTAAAGTACATGTACTTATGCACATATACACAACTAGTTTCAATTCAAAGCCAAACCAATTTATAATTCATTTCCTTTAAATTTTTCTTAGTTAGTTAAGCATATTGTTATGCTAATAAGGCTTATTTCGCCATTTAAACACCTGAGGTGTTACAACTGCAGGCGTCCAAGTACTTCTGAAGGCGTCTTCGAGTTCTTCCGAACTTCTTCTTGAAGGTGTCCTCCGAGTACTTCCTTGGCTGCATCGAGGCTGTGAGGTGCTGTTGACGCCAGATTTTGACACGTGTTAAATCGGCGTCGGGAAGAGAAGTGTTGGCGCTAAAATCGGCCGGGTAGGAATCGGCCGATGGGTCTTCAGCGTCGGACACACGACCCGGGAGAATCTGCTTAGCTCCTGTTCGGGTTATCTCCCTGGTGCGGTTCGCGCGGCGTGCCAGTCAATCTGACCTGTTGATTGACAAGGAAATAGAGTATTAAATTCCAGGCGCGTCGATCGGCTGGATTTCCGATCTGTCCTGAGGAGCGCGTCGGCGGTAAATCGGCCGATTTGCTGTAGAGTTGATCGGCTATGGGTCAGCCGATGATCGTATAGTAATTGTAAAGAGAACTGCTAGAGCGATCCAAACAATTACTATAGAAGCAACACTTGAAACAGATCTAATCGGCTGTATGGCGATGAATCGAAGGAGAATAATGACGAAGCCGATTACCCTGATCTCAAGCTGGATAACTGGTGATAATACTAGAATAACAGGTAAAACTTGCAATTCTAGTAAATATTGATAACTTGTGAATAAATCCAAACGAAACCACAGCGATGCGCCCGTAGTTAAAGCTCGGATATTACTCGATAAGCGGAACCTACCAATTGGCCGGAGATCAGGTTGATGCAGCCTTGCCAATCCGTACGAACTCGTGGAAGAAGAAAATATTGGCGAAGTCGCCTACTTGAAAAGTAAAGTACTGGTAAAAAGTAGAAGTGTTTTGTTGATTGATTTCATTCTTTTTCGCAAAGCCCTAGCGACTCCTATTTATACCCTGAAACTAGGACTTCTGGTCGATTACAACTTGTTACAACCTTATTTAAAACAGGAAAACTACTATATCTATAATAACTTTTTAAAAAGGAAACGGACTCCCGCAGAATCTTCCGCCGCCGTTTCCTAATCCAATCAGGACCTCTTCAATTGCTTTCCGGCCGACTTAGCATGCCGTGTTGACCAGCTTTTGACTAGGATCTTCTGGAATAATCCTATCCTGTTGGCATAGGCTGCGCCACCAATCGGCCGATTTTCAACTGTTACCTCGATCGGCCGATTCCTTACTGTAGGCGTCAACACATGCCCCCCAGTTTCGGAGTAAAATATAACTTTTTCTTCGAAATTCTTTCTTTAACCCTCTTCTCCGAAACGGGCGCAGTAAAAAAAATCTCCTTCCGTTCCGCGGCACAATGATTGCAATTTCCTCGATCCGAGCGTGCGAAATGACCGCTCCCCTGGAACTCGCGCAGACGGTGCGGTAAAAATACCATCTTTGCCCTTACCCCCTTTATCTCTCTTAAGTACTGGTTTTCTCCGCCTCTCCTCCTCCACGAATCCAGCATCCTTTCTGCCGCATTACTGTTCATCCTCCTCCAAGTTCTTTCGATTTCAAAGCGCTCCCCCTTCTCCGGCGACCTCGTTCGCAGCTTGCTCCGACCCCCAATGGCGTCTCCGTCAGCGACCACCCCATCTACAGAGGCTCCATCGGCTGCTCCTTTGGCGACGGCGGCCCAATCGGCGGCTTCTCCAGCAACGTCATCGGCGACGATGGCTTCCATCCCAGAGGTAAATGCCCAAAAATTTTTTCCTTTTTGCCTTACTGCTTCAGTATTTTCCGGTCTCTTTCTTAGTTTCTTCCCTTTTTCCCTTTCTTTTTAGGCCCTTAGGCATAGGATCACCATTCCTCTTTCAGAATCTCCTGACCTCATCTGTCTAGGCCCTATGGGGAGTCCTGATCCAACGGATCTAATCAGTTTAGAAACCCACAGAATCCCCTTTAAGCAGTCACCCATGGATTTAGATCACTGGGTAGGCGCATTCAGATCCTGGCCGAATGAAACACCCGGGTGGGGAGAATGGTACCAGAGGGTAGCCGGGTCTTGGAAAGTCCAATGGGAAGAACGAACCTTTGGTCATGGCAGCCTCTTACTTCTGGTCCGATGCACTTAACGCATTCCTTTTTGGACACGGACCCATGACCCCGACCTTGGCCGATGTCTTGCTGCTGGCCGGCCTAGATGTTTCCTCCGCCGATACCCCCTTCAATTACCTATTCAAGCCATCTCATCGGCTAGACACCAAAGGAATCGGCGGGTGGAAAGGGTACATCAGTAAAAACATGAAGACAGGAACAGTCTCACAGAGGGAGCACACCGCCTTCTTGATGATGTGGCTGGAGAAACACTTCTTCTGTGGCAGAGCGGTCGGTCCCTCTTCCAATACTCAGGCTTTGGCAGAGTCTCTTGCACAAGGATCAGCCGTCCCCCTCGGTAAACATTTGCTGGGATCGGCATACCATATGATGCATCAAATCGGCGCCAAGCTGTCGAAAGGAGAGCCGATAGGGAATCCAGGCGGTCCTTGGTGGTTCATCACCCTCTGGCTCAATCTACACATGAGCAAGGTCTCTCAGCAGAGGATAGAGACAAACACTTTTCTCAACATTTAGTCAGAGGAGAATCCATCGGTCCGTCGCCGCTGCAGATCTGTTGGAGAGGCGGCATCGGCCTTTCAGGGCTGCCAGTTCACCGCTACTCGCGTAGCTGAATATTTCAGATGCTTCTATAATGGACTTAGCGAGCAGATGATCATCTGGTATCCATATCAAATCGCGGAGCCGATTTTTGAATTGCCTGTATGCTTCGACTTCACCACCCACACATTTGACAGAGAATTGATGGATGTCTTGATTAAGCCGGGAATTCTGCCGGCCAACTTCTTCTCAGGAAAGGACTCACCCACTTATGAGTTCTACTGCCCGTCGGCTGGAGCAAGGCAACTAGGTTTTAGCCAACTGCCGATTCGAGTCTATTTCGCCGGCCAAGCAAAATTCAGAGACGGATTAACTTCAAGTCTTGACTACAGCCGATTATGCGATTTAGTACCCGACTCCAGCACCATTGACTTGAACGGCTGGTCAGTCGCCTCTTTTGCCACCCAACAGTATAAATTATGGTGGGCAGAATGGAAGCAGCATCTTTTCTGTAAATCCCCATCAATTTACTGTAATCTTCTGGACCCAGAGAACATCGACCCAAATGCTGCGGTATGTCCTTTTCTTCTCAGCCGATTTCAATGTTGCATTATCATCTCGCTGTTAACTTGTGTTTACCTCTTCAGTCTGAAAGCCATGCTCCCCCAACACGGAGCCGAAGCGGCCGGCCGATCGATAGCCATCATCAATACACAGTGTACCCACTCATCGGCTTCCATGCTCCATCTATCAGAGATATTTCCACCAGCCGATCAAGACGAGCGTCCAAAAGACCAACACCGAAGATATCCAGCCGTCGGATGCGGGCTCGCATTGAATCGGCCGGTCAGACGACAATAGCATCGGCTGAAATCTCCCGTATCGGATCGGCTAGCCAGATGGCAGCAGCATCGGCCGAGACTCCCTGTATTGGATCGGCCGATCAGGTGGAAATGATACTCGCCGAGACCTCAGGTCCTTCACCCTTACCAGCCGTCGAGACAGCCGATCCCCAAGTCACCGCTGAAGCCGGGGCCGCTGCAGCATCGCTCTTAGTAGAAGCTGTCCAGGTAACTTTATTTATCTCATGTATTCCCCAAATCTTCTGCTGACATCAATTTCATCCCTTTGCCAGGCTGCATAGGTTGTCCCACCACAATCTCCACGACTATCGGCCACGTCTCAAGTAGGGACTGAGACTACAGCAGCTCCTGTTGCCGAGGTATATGATCTCTTACCCTGCATCCTTAATATTCAGGAAACTTAACCAATTTTGATGCAGGTCGACTTGGGTACGCCGATTGTAACTCCACAGCAGGAATCGGCCGGAGAACCCGCAGAGGCATGGCAAATTCCCATTACCATCTTATCTCATTTTCCCATAGTATTCTCATGAGCATTTATATCTTTCTCAGGAAGCTGGCCCAAGCGGAGCACCAATAATGATCGAATCTTCTTCTTCTGGTGAACCCAGTGCACCAATCCCTGAAACAAGGGAAATACTTCCACCGGCGCAGGCAAGAGAGATTCGTTTCAAAGAGGTAACAATCTTACCATCAGAATCGGCCGATTTCCTTTCACTACTTGCTTACCCTTTGCTTCGTTCCCTTTCAAGAGCAAGATTCTCCCAACAATAGTATCTTTTCTTTTGCTGTTTCCTTGGCCGATGAAGAAGAAGTCGCCTCACACGCGGTTCCACCGAGTTCTGCCTCCGACGATGTCCGCTCTAAGCTCGAGAGCATCCGTACTCTCCTCCAAGGTGACATCGGCCGACTGGTGAAAGATGCATCGCCGATCCGACAACTTTTCAATGAGGTCGTAGATCACATCCCAGATGAAGTGTCGGAAGACTTGGGGTATGCTGCCTATATAGAGGGCATGCGGATTCCGGTCTCACGGGCGCTGCAACGAATGGCCGATCGCGCTCAGATGGCCAAAACTCAGGAGGAGGTTGACTCGTACAAGCACCAGACCCAGGAAGTACATCACAAAATCAACTTCCTCGAGAACTGCCGTCCGAACATCGTTGGCACAATAGATCGGCTGAAACGGAGGAGAGCAGAACTAGCCAAGGAGATGGAACAGATAACCAAAGAAATAGCCGCTGAGGAGAAAAAGCTCCAAGAACTCCCAACCATGATCAACGAGCTGAAGCAAAAAAGACAACATCTGGCCCGTGAAACAATAAGACTCCGTCGCCGCGTGTTAGAAGTGCCAGGATTGGCCGAAAGTGATCAGAGGATAGTAGAATCGGCCGATCAAATTAGACGACGAGCGATTGTAGCCATAGATACTTTCCTTGGGCTGTAAACAATATGTTAAACATTATTGTTCCCTTAATGCCACTGCGCCGATTTGGTTTTGAACTGCTTCATGTAATCCGTAATTTCCACTTAATAATGAACCCCAATATCTCTTCCACCAGATGTGTAGCCAGAAAACTGATGAGAAATCGGTCATGTTAACTTGACATATTTTCTTTTTGTACTCAGAATCCAAATCGGCACCAACGTACGTCGGCCTTGATCTGATGCTATCTCTAAAATCTCCCATCTCTAATGAATCGGCCGACGTGAACCCATGCCCCAGCTTCTCATCCTTTCGAACGAGCTGAATCTTCAGAGCCGACTGCTTGGATCGGCTGTAGACCGAAATCGGACACTTTCAGGAAGTCAGTGTCCCAAGTCCTGCCAGATATACACTATTGTGTGTCGGCCGCCGCAACGCTGTAGACGGAATCGGCAGCGACTATCTCTGTACTGTCGCCGACCCATTGCACAAGGCATTGATGCATAGTAGATGGGACACAACAGTTTGCATGTATCCAGTCGCGACCAAGCAGCATATTATAGGACCCTTTGCCATTAATGACGAAGAAAGTAGTGGGGAGGGTCTTACTGCCGATGGTGAGGTCGACGCAGAATGCCCCGCGGGCAGGCGACACGTTGCCTTCAAAATCCTTCAGCATCATGTCCGTCTTGGTGAGGTCGTCATCGCCCTTTCCCAGCTTGCGGAACATGGCATACGGCATGATGTTAACCGCCGCTCCTCCATCTACCAATAATCTGGTGACGGGTCTCCCGTTGACATAGCCCTTGAGAAACAGCGCTTTGAGATGCTGCCGTTTTTCTTCTTCTGGTTTCTCAAACATAGCCGTCATCGGCTCTAATACCAGTTGTGCCATTTGCTCTTCTTCAGTTTTTGTCACTTTATCCCGATCGCTCGGCGCCATGAACTCCATCGGCAGTATGAAAACCATATCAATCTCGGCTGCTGATTCTTGGTTATCCGTTTCTTGATCGCTTTTCTTTGGGCACCAAATTCGAGATTTCACATTCCTTCTCTCTGGCACCTGTCTTTGTTCTTCTTCTTGATGCTCAAACTGGCGTAGGCGTTGGATCCTTCGCTTTTGGGATCTGGATAGGCCATCAGGACACCACCTGGGATTCACTGGCTTGGCCGATGATCTGGCGTGTTCCCAATCTGGTTCCCTTCCTAGGGGATCTTCATCTGATACCCTGTCATCGGCCATCTCTTCCAGCCGATCGTGCGCGCTGATCCTGCCCCCCAGTCCATCCTGCTGGCCGATCTTGCTTTTTGACCTGTTGCACTGGTCAACTCTGCCCCCCAGCCGATCATGCACCGAAACGCGCCGTTCTTCGCGCCGATTTCTGTTGATTGGCTCTGGTCCTCTATTCCTAGAGTGTAGCCTCGGGCGATCGTTGTGGTTTGATCCGTTACACTCCGGACAGTTATCGGCAGATGGCAATCTGATATCGTTCTCCCAGCAGTGGATGAAGAAGGGACACTACCAGTGATCTTCACACCGGCGTATCATCTCTTCCTGGTGTTGTGCTTGTTCTTGCTGCCGCTGATATTTACTTAGTAGAAATCGGGAGGTGACAGGCCTGTGTGGTCGTTCTGGCCCTCGCCTGTTCCTTCTGATTTCTTCCGTCGTGATCTGCCTCCTGGGATCGACAACGCCGCCTCTTCTCGCCGATTCTGACGTCAGCACCTTGGTTTGACCTGATTCTTCTCCAGCGTTGACCGTGTTGGCCGGGAAGGGATGCTGATCTATCTTCATCGGCATCGCCGATTTGGTTGGAGTTTCAAATCTGAGCCGCCCCTATTCGATGGCCGATTGTATCTGCTGGCGGAAGACTTTACATTCATTCGTATCATGAGAAGTAGCGTTGTGCCACTTGCAGTATTTCATCTTCTTAAGTTGATCGGCCGTAGGGATGGTGTGATGTTGCGACAGCTTAATCTGCCCCTCCTGAAGCAGTAGATCAAAAATTTTATCGGCCTTTGACGTGTCAAAGCCGAATGTCTCTGGCTCCTTCTTGCCAAAGGGGCAGGATATCGGTTTTTTTCCTTTTACCCATTCCGCCAGGCCGATTTCTTCCTCCGCGTCAGATTCAGATCCCTCCAAGTATGCCACCTTCTTCTGGAAGCTCCTCCGCTGTTCAAACGGTCGGACCTCCTGCCCTGACAACCGGTGGACGATTTGACTTAGGCTCTCAAATTCTTGGGCAGCATATCTCTCTCTGATTTGCGGTAAGAGGCCCTGGAAAGCGATATCGGCCAACTGTGCATCGGTCAGAGCTAGACTGTAGCACTTGTTCTTGATTTCCCTGAACCTCTGTATGTACCCTGTCACCGGTTCATCGCTCCTCTGCCTGAGGCTGGTTAAATCCGAAATCTTCATCTCGTGTACTCCTGCATAGAAGTACTTGTGGAATTGTTTCTCCAGATCGGCCCAAGTGACGATAGAATTTGGTGGTAAAGTGGTGAATCACTGGAAGGCCGATCCGGACAGAGATGATGAAAATAAACGCACCCTCAGAGCATCTTGCGTGGCAGCTTCTCCGCACTGGATGATGAATCTGTTGATGTGCTCCACAGTGGATGTGTCATCCGTCCCTGAGAACTTGGTGAAATCAGGAACCTTGTAGCGGTGCGGGAACGGCAACGAGTCATAGGCCGATGGATACGGCGTCTTGTAAGTATAAGTTTGAACTTTCGGCTTCAGCCCAAACTGATCTTGGATTACTTCTGCTATCTTTGCCGTCCAGTCCACCTGCTGCTGATGAACAGTTGTCCGCGGCGCGGGCGCGTGTTGAAGGGCTGGTTCGGCCAGGTGATGAATCGGCGAAGTTTGCTGAGCGGCCGATAACTGCTGGCGAAATGCGTCCGCACCCCCTTCGTACGTCGTTGCTGGCACCGTGCCTCTGAATTCTTCCACAGTGCTTGCTCCCCTGCCGATTTCTGGTAAAATCGGCTGGTACTGGGAGACCGTCGGCCGGGCGGCCGATTGGTACGGCACCTGAAACGGATAAGTGCCATGCCCGTTCGCTGGCTCGGGGAAATACGCCGTGGCTGATGCCCCCCAAGGCACTGAGCTCGTAGGCAGTGTTTGCACAGAAGCCATTTGAACGGGTTGAAGCGGCGCTCGCGATAGGAGACATGGTGCACCGCTGTATCTTGGAGACGCCGGAAGTGGTGGAGAACCGTATCCCTCGCGCTGCGTCAATATCGGCTGAGAAGCCGATTGGGATGTATACGGTAAGCTTCTGGCTGGCAGAGTAGTTGGAGGGGCATATGCCGGTCCCTTATAACCTTGGACGGCTCCGCTGGCCAGAGAGTTGACGACGGCGTTGTACACCGTGTTGCTCATCACCGAGGATTGGTCAATGAATGCTTGATACACGGACTGTTGAATCATCTCTGACATCTTGCCCGAGTCTTCAGCAATGGTGATGTGGCGAGGCGCTGGGATAGGAGCCTTCTTGACTGCTTCCCCGCTCCTGGTACGACTGAACGACTGGAGGTACATCTTCTTGTAATCTTCCAGATGTTTGGCCAATTCCTCCCTCTGGTCGTCCTTGAGATCAGCTTCTGTGACCCCAATGATGTTGCTGTCAGAGATTTCTGCGTTGTTCGACATATCAGGTCTTGGATGGTCCCACCAGGCGTGCCAAAAGTGTGTTGGCGCTAAAATCGGACGGGTAGGAATCGGCCGATGGGTCTTCAGCGTCGGACACACGACCCGGGAGAATTTGCTTAGCTCCTGCTCGGGTTATCGCCCTGGTGCGGTTCGCGCGGCGTGCCAGTCAATCTGAACTGTTGATTGACAAGGAAATAGAGTATTAAATTCCAGGCGCGTCGATCGGCTGGATTTCCGATCTGTCCTGAGGAGCGCGTCGGCGGTAAATCGGCCGATTTGCTGTAGAGATGATCGGCTATGGGTCAGCCGATGATGGTATAGTAATTGTAAAGAGAACTGCTAGAGCGATCCAAACAATTACTATACAAGCAACACTTGAAACAGATCTAATCGGTTGTATGGCGATGAATCGAAGGAGAATAATGACGAAGCCGATTACCCTGATCTCAAGCTGGATAACTGGTGATAATACTAGAATAACAGGTAAAACTTGCAATTCTAGTAAATATCGATAACTTGTGAATAAATCCAAACGAAACCACAGCGATGCGCCCGTAGTTAAAGCTCGGATATTACTCGATAAGCGGAACCTACCAATTGGCCGGAGATCAGGTTGATCTAGCCCTGCCAATCCGTACGAACTCGTGGAAGAAGAAAATATTGGCGAAGTCGCCTACTTGAAAAGTAAAGTACTGGTAAAAAGTAGAAGTGTTTTGTTGATTGATTTCATATTTTTTCGCAAAGCCCTAGCGACTCCTATTTATACCCTGAAACTAGGACTTCTGGTCAATTATGACTTGTTACAACCTTATTTAAAATAGGAAAACTACTATATCTATAATAACTTTGTAAAAAGGAAACGGACTCCCGCAGAATCTTCCGCCGCCGTTTCCTAATCCAATCAGGACCTCTTCAATTGCTTTCCGGCCGACTTAGCATGCCGTGTTGACCAGCTTTTGACTAGGATCTTCGGGAATAATCCTATCCTGTTGGCATAGGCTGCGCCACCAATCGGCCGATTTACAACTGTTACCTCGATCGGCCGATTCCTTACTGTAGCTTTCAGATCCGCTTCATCGGCCAATCTTCTCCTCCTGACGCCGATTCAATACGTGTCAAAATCTGGCGTCAACAAGAAGGTTGGCCGATGCGGCAGATTTAAAAGCTACAATAAGGAATCGGCCGATTGAGGTAACAGTTGGGAATCGGCCGATTGGTGATACAGCTTGCGCCAACAGGATGGGACTATTTCGGAGAGTCCTGGTCAAAAGTTGGTCAACAGGGCAACGCTGAGTCGGTCAAGGAGCAATTGAAAAAAGTCCTGATTGGATTAGGGGACGGCGGCGGAAGATTCTGCGGGAGTCCGTTTCTTTTAAAAGTTATTATAGATATAGTAGTTTTCCCGTTTTTTAAATAAGGTTGTAACAAGTCGTAATCGACCAGGAGTCCTATGCCTTAGGGTATATATAGGAGTCGTCAGGGTCTTCCAAAAGGGAGATCAACACATCAATCAACAACAATACTTCTACTTTTTCAGCAATTTACTTTCAAGTCGGCGACTTCGCCAATACTTTTCTTCTTTCACGAGTTCGTACGGATTGGCAGGGCTGCATCAACTTGATCTCCGGCCAATTGGTAGGTTCCGCTTATCGAGTAATATCCGAGCCTTAACTACGGGCGCATCGCCGTGGTTTCGTTTGGATTTATTCACCAGTTATCGATATTTACTAGAATTGCAAGTCTTACCTGTTATTCTAGCATTATCACCAGTTATCCAGCTTGAGATCAGAGTAATCGGCTTTGTCATCGTTCTTCTTTGATTTATCATCTCACAGCCGATTAGATCTATTTCAAGTGTTGCCTCTGTAGTAATTGTTTAGATCGCTCCAGCAGTTTTCTTTACAATTATTACACGATTATCGGCTGATCCATAGCCGATCATCTCTACAGCAAATCGGCCGATTCGCAGCCGACGCGCTCTTCAGGACAGATCGGAACTCCAGCCGATCGGAGCGCTTGGAATTTAATACTTTATTTCCTTGTCAATCAACAGGTCAGATTGACTGGCACGCCGCGCGAATCACACCAGGGCGATAACCCGAATAGGAGCTAAGCAGATTCTCCCGGGTCGTGTGTCCGACGCTGAAGACCATCGGCCGATTCCTATCCGGCCGATTTTAGCGCCAACAGGTGCTCATGCCCCCCCGTAGCTGTCAAGTCTTTTTTTATATGGGGTGCGATTAAACTCGCACTCCATATGGAGTAGCCCCCGAGCCTTAGGTTGACTCGTTGAATCAAGATGAGGGTTAATTTAATCTTGAGTCTTCTGTCCATGTCTTCCAACAGATTTGAAAAATAAGTCGCTGATGACACATGTCCCGCAGCCCCCGAGCCTCGAATCCAAATCCCCAAGATTTGGAATAAAGGATCCAAAGAATCATGGCATGCAATATATGACGGTAAAGATTTGATGGTGAAGATAGGCAAATTGGTTCAGTAAATTGGACAACCTCTTTTTTTCGGGATGAATTCCTTGAAAAAATATTTAAACAAATAACTTCTCCAACAAACGCCCGAAATTACCTCTCAAATCAATCTTTGTTCCCTGAGTCAATGACAAAATAAGACCTCTGGGTAATAATATGAACAAACCCCTTATTTCGGAATAAAATACCTTGAAATAATGGTCAAGAAACATCTACCCAAGATAAATCTTAAAAAGCCTCTTGATCAGGTACTGTCAAGTAGTTTTACAGCGTCCAGTGTTTAAACATGAGAGTTGTCCCTTGAAGCATGCTAAGTGACTTATCCCATCGAGCCCCCGAGCCAAGGATCTAGATGAGTAGCATAGAGTATACGTAGCAATCGGTGGCGCCAGCCCCCGAGCCCAGGCATCAGCCAAGTAGCCGCTGGATTTTGAACAGTCGATGAAGCCATCTAGTCGGAATCGATCCCGACTAGGGTTGGAGGCGAGACGAGTAGTCGAACAAGTGTAGAACTAGTCGTGAACTAGTAAACCCCTTGCCATGGGAGCGAGGCCCCTTCAGTAACATAGTGTACGAGTCAAAAACTAGTAATATGTTACTAGAAATAAGGGAGCGAGGCCCCTTCAGCAAACTTGCGCGTAATACCAGTCGTAAACCAGCAAAACGGAGTTGTACTGGAAGTATGAGCATGAGGCCCCTTCAGTAACAAAAGATACTAGTCGAAAACTAGTTATCTGTTACTGGAAGTATGGGCGCAAGGCCCCTTCAGCAAACTTGTACATAATACTAGTCGTAAACCAGTAAAACGGAGTTGTACTGGAAGTATGAGCGCGAGGCCCCTTCAGTAACACAAGATACTAGTCGGAAACTAGTTATCTGTTGCTGGAAGTATGGGAGCGAGGCCCCTTCAGCAAACTTGCGCGTAATACTAGTCATAAACCAGTAAAACGGAGTTGTACTGGAACTATTTATCTCCATGCACCGTTAGAAGATGTCTTGGTTGATTAAGGATGAAAACTTCGTAGATGCTCAATATTCCAGGAATTAGGAATCTCCTAGCCATCAGGGTGTTGTAAACGATACGACCCAGAGCCTATAACCTTGGGCACAATGAAAGGCCCTTCCCATCATGAGTTAAGCTTGTGTAGCCCGGCATCATCCTAAATTCATCAAAGGACCATTTCTCCAAAATTAAAAGAGTGTCGTTGAACGTTCCAGTCGTGGTAATGACGGACTCCTTGTAAGTAGTAGGCCGACTGGAACAAGACGTTGCATCTGATTTCCTCAGTTGAATCGAGCTCAAGATGTCTTGCGGTATCAGCCTCGCGTTCTTCAAACATCTCCAGTCGAGGAGACTTCCACATCATGTCAGCTGGTAATATAGCTTCAGACCCATATACGAGAAAGAATGGTGATTGTCCTGTGGCTTTGCTTGGTTGTGTGCGAAGCCCCCAGACTACTGATGAGGTCTCATCGATCCACTTGCTGCCATTTTTGTTGTTCTCGTCATAGAGTCTTTTCTTCAAATCATCAAGAATCAGGTTGTTGGCGCGCTCAACTTGGCGGTTGACCCACGGGTGAGCCACTAAAACATATTTGACTTCAATGGAGCTGCGTTCATAGAAATCCCAGAACTGATGCGAGTGGAAATTGGATCCCAGGTCTGTAATGATAGTGTTGGGGAAGCCAAAACGATGTAAGATGTCGCAGATGAAAGTAACCACTCGATCCGCAGAGAGCGTTGCAATTGGCTTGTACTCGATCCACTTGGTAAACTTGTCGATGGCCGCCAACACGTGTGTGAAACCTCCTGATGCAGTTGTTAAGGGCCCTATCATGTCCAGGCCCCAGCTTGCAAACGACCATGACGGTGGTATGGTGATGAGGTTATGAGCCCGGACATGGGGCTGTTTGCCAAAGAACTGGCAGTTGGTACACCGGCGGACGAGTGCTTCGGCATCTATTAAAGCAGTTGGCTAGTAGAAACCAGAGCGAAAAGCCTTACCGATTAGTGTGCGAGAAGCCGTGTGGTTCCCGCACACGCCTTCGTGAATCTCTTGGAGTATCTCTTTGCCCTCCTCCGTGCTGACACACTTCATGAGTATGCCTGATGCTGATCCACGCTTGTACAGGTTACCCCCGACTAGAACGTACCCTTTACCGCGCCTTAGGATGCGAGTAGCTTCAGCGCTTTTTGGGTCGACACCTGGGGGTAATTTGTGCTTCTGGATGTAGTCGATGAAGGCCACCCTCTAGTCGACCTCGATCATCAAGGCCTCTCGGTCGGGTTCTTTTGGACCCTGAACGATGGAACTTGAGTCTGGTGCCTTGATGAAAGGGTGATGCAACTCGTGAACGAAAACTCCCGGTGGGACATTAGCTCAATCAGAACCCAGTTTGGAGAGCACGTTCGCGCCCACGTTGTTGTCGCGAATCACATGGTGGATTTCCAACCCCGAGAAATTTTTATCGAGCTTGCGTATTTTTGTAACGTACGCGTCCATGGTGTCCTTCTGGATGTCCCACTCCTTGTTGACTTGTTGAAACACCTGTCAAGAATCACCGTAGACGAGTAGTCACTTGATGTCAGGCGTAGCCTGTGCAATAATGCCTCGCACTCGACTACGTTGTTAGAGACCTCGAATAGTATTTGGAACATGTACTTGAGTTGTTCTCCTCTCGAACTGATGAAAAGTACTCCCGCACCACCGCCACCGAGCTTGAGTGAGCCATCAAAATACATGACCCAATGCTCTGGCTGGTTGGCGGGGGCTTCCACTTGGTTTTCTCGCCACTCTGCCATGAAATCGATTAGTGCCTGCGACTTGATGGCCGTCCGGGGCTTGAAGTCGAGTGTGAGGGCTCCCAACTCCAAGGCCCACTTGCAGATGCGCCCTGTAGCGTCCCGATTGTGGAGGATATTCGCCAACGAGAAGTCGGAGACCACCAGGATATTGTATGCGTTGAAATAATGGGGAAGCTTCCTGGAAGTGATGAGTTTACCGTAAAGTAGTTTTTGAAATGTCGGGTAACGAGGCCTGGTTTGTCTCCTCGGTCCACTGGAACTTGTCGTGGCGCTTGAGAAATTTGAAGAAGGGTAGTCCCCTTTCTCCAAGTCAGGAGATGAATCGATTCAAAGCCGCCATGCAGCCTGTCAGCTTCTCGACGTCCTTGATCATCCTTGGAGCATCCATGGCTGTGATGGAGTTGATCTTCTCCGGGTTTGCTTCAATTCCTTGGTAACTCACAATAAACCCGAGTAGTTTTCCTTGTGGCACACGAAAGACGCATTTCATCAAGTTAAGCTTCCATCAAAACTTCCGCAAGCTGTTGAATGTTTCCTCGAGATCGGTGATGAACTCGTCCAGGGATCTGGTCTTGATGACAACGTCATCCACGTAAGCTTCAACGTTGCGAAGGACATGGCTATGTAGGCATATGCTCCAAAGGGGGTGATGAATGCTGTCTTGATTTGTTCTTCTTCCTTGACAGCAATCTGGTGGTAACCCGAGTAGCAGTCGAGGAAAGAGAGCAGGACGCGGCCAGCCGTAGAGTCGATGACTTGGTCAATGAGTGGGAGCGCGAAGGGATCCTTCGGGCAGTGTTTGTTGAGATCAGTGTAATCCACACACATCCTCTATTCATTATTATTCTTTTTCAAGACTAGTACAGGGTTGGCTAACCACTCGGGGTGGTAGACTTCTTTAATGAAGCCAGCCGCGAGTAGTTTTGCTAGCTCCTTTTTGATGGCCTCCCTCTTGTCGGGAACGAAGTGTCGTAGTCGCTGCTTCTTCGGAGTGGCGTTATGGTCGACTTTTAGGCAATGCTTAATCAACTCCTTAGGCACACCTGGCATTTCCGCTGGTTTCCATGCGAATATGTCACGGTTAGCCCTAAGGAAGCTAATGAGCACGCTTTCCTATTTGTCATTCAAGCCGCCCCCGATCAAAGCAGTCTTGGACGGGTCGCCTTCTTGCAGCTGGATGGCCTTGATGCCGACGTCGCTGGGGTTGGGTTTAACCCTCGACTGCCTAGGCCGCTGGTTGGAGATCTCCATCTCTAAGTTGGTCAGCTTCTGCGCGACCACGAGTACTTCTACAGACGGCTCTGGCACGCGTGATGTCATGGTGTACTCGATTGCTTCCTGGTTGCAGTCGTACGACTTCTTCAGGTCGCCACAGAGGGTGAGTACGCCTGTCTTGCCTGGCATTTTAAGTAGCAGGTAGACATAGTGGGACACGGCCATGAATTTGGCTAGTGCCTGTCTGCCAAGGATGGCATGATATGACGAGTCGAAGTCCGCCACCTCGAACTTGATGTACTCGGTGCTGTAGTTATCTTTCATCCCAAAGGTGACTGGCAGGACCACTAACCCGAGTGGTGTAGCCGCGTTACCCGGGACAATGCCATAGAAAGGAGCTCGGCTAGGGGTGAGCATCTTGGAGATGTCCAGGCCCATTTTCTTCAGAGTACTCGCGAAAAGCAGGTTGAGGCTGCTCCCACCGTTGATGAGTACTCGGGTTAGCTGTGAGCCCGCCACGACAGGATCTAAAACGAGCGGGAATTTTCCTGACTCGGAGAAGCTGGTCCATTAATCATCTCTAGAGAAGGAGATCGGGACCTCGTTGTATCTTAGAGGCCTTGACGTGGCCGACTCCACAGAGAGTATTTCGCGCAGGGTCAACTTCTGCACGAGCTTGGAGGGGAAATCGCGGTCTCCGCCGAAGATGACATTGATGATGTTCTTCGGATCCTGGAAGTCTTGAACCCCCGACTTGTCACCCTCCTCGTCATCCTCCTGGTCCTTTCACTTTCCTACTTGAGGGAGGGGTGGTGCATTGAGTGACTTGCGGATGGCAACGCACTCGAAGAGCGTGTGTCGCAACTTTGGGTGTATCGGGCATTGTATGTGCATGACTTTCTCAAATTGTGTGTCGTTGTTCCCCGGCTTCTTGCCACGCAGATTGCACTCAACAACCGCGACTTCTTGGTTTGGCTTGCTTTCAGGGGTTCCCCGAGTGGTTCCGCCGGCCCTTGTCGAAGTGGCCGTTGCCATTGCCCTGCTTGTCGTTGTTGCGCTTGGAGAAGCAGTCGTTCTCCTCGTCCTCCTTATCAGCCCACCATGCCATCATGTCACGTAGCTCCATTGTAGTAGTCAAGCGATTGTGACCGAAGTCGTGGTACGTGTGCTACAAGAAGAGCCCGTTCTGGAAGCAGCGGATGACGTCTTCGTCGGTGATGTTGGCGATGGTGGCGCGCATCTCGAAGAAACATCGGGTGTAGGACCTCAGGGTCTCGTTCATCTCTTGCTTGACCTGGGACAGATCGTGGTGAGTACCTGCTCTGATCATGGATCCCTGGAAGTTGTCGATGAAGGCCCGCTTGAGGTCCTCCTAGAGTCGATGGAGTTTGGCTTGAGGCTTTCAAGCCAAGTGAGGGGCGCAGATTCCAAAGCTACCGGGAAGTAGAGAGCTTTGGTGGAGTTGGATCCCCCTGAAACTTCAATAGCAACGGAGTAGCATCGGATCCACTGGCGCGGGTGCTGCTTACCGTTGTACTTGGGGATTCCGACTGGTTTGAACTCCTTTGGATAGGACTTGTCGGTGATGTTGGAGGTGAAGGCGGGGAAGCGGTCGCTGTCGTCATCGTCGTGGCACCTGCCGGTACGGTCCCTTCTCCATGCTTCGATAATACGCCGCGCGTCGCGATCGTCATTAATCTTCTGCTTGAGGTCGATTGTGGGAGCGTCTTGTTGGCTGGCCTCGAGTGGAGCTTGGCCTTGAGGCCTTGCGCCACACTGGTTGCGAGGTTGGCGAGTAGATTGTTGTACTTCTTGTTCATCGTTGCCACACGCGGGCGGGTGGCCCTCATTGCGCTGGCGGCTATCGTTCCTCCGGTTCGTGGGGCCTCCTCCAGGGGGCGACTGATCAGCGCGGTTTTGCCATGGCGCTCAGACCTCGAGGGCAGATTCCGAGTGGAAGACACTGGATGTTGCCCATCGAGTTGTACAAGCACGTGCTGGGTCAGATACTTCAGTCATTGTATCTGAGGGGTGGGTGGTAGTTGTTGAGCTAGTAAGGCTGCTTCTGCGATGGTGACAATTGGCGTACGGCACTCCCAATCCGCGACTGCTGCAAAACTGTTATTGAGATTCCTTTGGTACATTGGGTCGCGAGCGCGATTCTTCGCGTTCCGCCTACGCTGGGTGTGCTTGGCGTTCTTCACTCGCCGGATCCTTCGGTGCTCCTTGTTTTCATCCTGGGGGCTTCAGCTATGGGCTCATCGGCGGAGACGTCCGCGAGTTGCTCGTTGTCGTACTTGGGGCCCAGCTCATCGTCCTCCTCGTTGCGAAGGGAAGCCATGTAGACTTGACAATCCGGCGAGTTGTTAGCCGTAGGGATGTACTCGAGTAGCTCTGTGCTACTGTCTCCCTCTTCCGCGATTGGAGAGAGAGGTTTGCCCTCCTGGAAGGGCAGCTCCTGCGTGAAGGCCACAAGACGGGACTCGTAATCGAGTAGTTCGTAGGGCTCAAAGCCCTTCCAGTACACGAAACGGCCTTGCGGCGTTGATGTTATGGTTAAACTCAGATGGCTGCCCAAAAATGATTCCGTGTGGCCATCGGGTTGCGAGTGCTTTTCAAGAGCGGGGGTTGCCCGACGGGCGGTGGCTCCCTCATCTCCGAGTCCTCCTCGGGACTGGCTTGAAGGTGTAGTACTGAACGATAAGTACTCTTTGTTGGAGTCCGAGTAGTTGTCGAAAACGGGGGGGCCCCGGCGAGCTATGGCTCCCACGTCCTTGAGCTTGAGCAGCACATCTAAGTCCTCCTCCATGTCGGAGAGGGACTTAGATTGTGTGGTCCCCTCAGATCAGTTTGAGTCCGATCCGACTAGTTCTAGGGCATCATGAGTGAAAGTCACATCAAAAACGGACATCTTTTCAATCTGCAGGACCAGATCGGGGAGCAGCAACTCATCGAGGTTGTCGATGAACTCGTCGAGTTCACTGCTTCGAGTTGATGTAGAGGCCTCCGGCTCCCTGGAGTCGACTAGGTGGCTGTTGAAGCCACCCAAGCCGTTGGCGACGCAGATCCAGGAGCCGAAGATGAAAGTTGTGCCCTCGTCGAGCACGACGCTGGTGAAGTTGAACGATGCCATCAAATTCTCCGGTGGTTGCTCGATGAACACCCCTAGCTGGCGCGCCAGCTGTCGGTGTTTTACCACCACGCCCACCGAGGGATACCCCTGAGGTGGTGAGTTTGTAGGTAGGGTGTCGCCGAGATCAGGAACTCGACGGTGCAAGGAACACAAGGTTAAGATAGGTTCGGGCCGTCGAGAGCGTAATACACTACATCCTGTGTGGTTTGTAATGCCTTAGGTGGTGATCGGGTGATCTCCTCTATTTGGAGGGGGTCCCTGTCTGCCCTTATATAGTCTGGCGGGACAGGTTTACATGGAAGTCCTAGTCGGGTACAAGCCCAGGAGTCCTACCCGAGTACTTCTCGGGTAGTTTCCTACCGTGTCCGACTAGTTTCACTACTGTATGAGTAGTCCTAGTGCACTACAAGTAGTTACAACAGATGTAGGGCGTGGGCCATATCCCATCCCATATCCTAGGAAAAGTACGCCACGTACACAGTCCCGTGTACCCAGGTCTGACAGTATGTTTTCCCTCCATTTCTGTTCAATTTCCAACATAGCACTAATTTCCAAGGGACATGTGAAAATGGCATTATTCTTAGATAAATATGCGAGTGAGGAATGCTAGTTCTTCTAATTTTCTGATCGAATTGACGGTCAAAATTGGTTCGTAACGAGTGTCAACAAGATCCCCTACGCTGTTTGCTTATCCCGAGCAAAGTATGACTTAAGGTTTTTGATCAGAAAATTGTTGTTACCTATTACCTGTCGTCATGTTGTGCCTTGTAGCTAAGATGATCTCCATGAGGCGGAGTAGGTTAGCACGAGTACCCTACCCTTATTACCTTAGTCGTCTATGGAGCTTATTGGCTTCTCCTTGTTTTGAGTTGTTGAGAGTTAGAGTGGTCGATAGAGCAATACTTACCTCCTCTTTGCTCAACAATCCATCTGGAGGTTTTCTTTTGAATTTTGCAAAACAAGACCAAGTTCCTCGAATGAATCTCTCAGATCGTTCAAGGTGTATGAATCCTTACCAGGGAAATCTTTGCCTCCTCGCACGTAGAGCTTTTGTAGGGCTCAAGGTATGGAATGGATGAGGCATACCTACATTTCATATGTTGCAAAGACAAAATGTGGATCTGTGGAGAAACAGATCATAAACCAAGATCAAGATGTGCACGTGTGTGGATGGATAATGGTACGAGTGCTCCTTTTTGATGGTGTCTCTCTCCTCATGTTTTATTTTCTTTTTGGATATGGTTACCCCTTTTCCTCTTCTTCTCCCTTTTTTTGTGTCATGCTTCTTAGCATGCCTTTCTTTTCCTTGGGGATAGCCATATCTCCATTTTTTTCAGGAATACTTGGAGAGAGATCACACAACACATGGAGCATTTTTTTGGTGGATGAATGGAGTGTGCTAATTCCTGGTGTAGGAACTTTGCAATGGAGGTGGAGTGTGCACGATCTTGATCAAGAGAGTATGAAAAGTATCTTGCTAGGGTCACAACAATTTGTCAAAGCTCAATGAAATAGCAAGCAGCATATATGTAGGATTTTGCAATATATCATAATATATGCTTTGGTAGGACTTTTAGCATCATTGAGGAATTTGTCTTCCCTTTATTTTTTTGAAAACAAAGACTCCAGATATCATGTCTCGCTCTGATAAAGATTGTAAAGCACCTATCCCCCATATCTATTCTCACAACAACCTAGACAAGGAAGAAGCATTCACAACCCACAAGATTTTTAAGGTTCATGGCAAAGGTTTAAACATCCAACAAACTCAAACTCAGGAAAACACTATGCTTAAAATTAGGCAAGATAGACAAGCATGAGCATAGCAATTATTCATCCTTTCAACTCAGGAAAACTAGAACATTCATTCCCGCGCATCTGGGAAGGGAGATTTAAGCAGAAAATATTTTGCTGGTTTTGTGGTTTTTATATTTTTATTGAAAGCAGTAAAGATACAATTCACTTGGTGGAGAACCTCCCCCAAGCTAGCTCTTGGTTTAAAGTCCGATGAGCATGACCTTCTCCATACCTGGTTAACTTGAGGTCCAATCGTCGATATCTGGAGAGGAGGTCGAGGACAATGACGTCTTCTTCACCCGCCACACCTTCTTCTTCTTCTTCTTCTTCTTTGATTTTGGTGGCGTGGGTATTGGGTCATCAGATTGGAGCCATAGCTCCGTTCACAACCTGTTTCCTTCATGGTCTTGATGAATCAAGTACGTCTTGTCGGTATTTTATCACCACGCCCAACGAGGGATACCCACATGGACAGTCCCGTGTGCCCGAGTCAAACAGCCAACAGTCCACTCGGCTACTTTATGGACCTCCTACCGCAACTACCTGAACGGGGAGGATTACGATAGACGGACAGGACTTTCACCACCTGTCGCCTACCTCAACTAACCATGATGTTCACCTGCCACACCTTCTTCTTCTTCTTCTTTGATTTTGGAAGCGGGTATCGGGTCATCAAATTGGAGCCATGGCTCCACCCACAACCTGTTTCCCTCATGGTCTTAATGAATTAGGTACGTCTGTCCTTCCTTTGTTTGGAACCTGAACATCATCTTTTTGCCCATAATGCGGAGGTGAATCTTCCCCGCCCCGACATCGATCCTGGCCTAGGCGTCTCTTGGTCGCCCAAGAATGAGTGATATTCCTAAGTCACCCTCCATGTCAAGAACCACGAAGTTCGCAAGGATAAAAGAATCCTTGACTCGTACTAAGAGGTTCTCTACTATTCCCTTGGGGTACCGTACTGTCGAGTCGACAAGCTGCACACACATGCAGGTTGGGGAAAGAGCAGGATAACCAAGATTTTCGAATGTCACCTTGGGCATTATGTTAACAGTCGCTCCAAGATCGCAGAGGGCTTGCTCGAAGTGGCAATCGTAGATCGAGGAACTAATCACTAGATATCCTGGATCTTCTATCCTTGGTGCTGCAAATCTGCCTTGTCGGTCTCTTCTGAAGCGTGCGAGCCTCACTACATAGTTAGTGAAAGATATACCTTGTGATGGCCTACCCCATTTGGTGGTCACCGCATTAACACTTTCCCGGGAGGCTTCGGGTTGCCCGGGAATCTTCCCTGTTTCAGCAAAGAGTACAGCAGCAGCCAGCTGAGCTAGTTGAGTTCCAAGCATCTTGTTGAAGCTCAGCTGACTTTTGATAGCGGAGGAGATGCCATCCACCTTTGCTGGAATGGTCTCCAAGGATTTGTTGTTGGCGGCCAGCTTTTTTTGAAGTGATTTGTTGATTTTTGCTTCACCTAGGACAAGATCCCTCAAGGAAGGTTGGTTAGGATTAAATGAACTTGAATTACCATTACCTCCTTGGTAGTAGCGGTGCGACTGATTCCACCCCTGACCTCCTTGTGGATGAAACCCGTTGTTGTTGTTCATATACATGACGTCTTCCTGGGTTTCGGGGCAGTCGTTCCGGGAATGTACACAGTTCCCGCAGACCTCGCACGTCATGCGAGCATCTAAGGCTTGGAATGCTTGCGTTGCATCCTTATCTTGGGGACGTTCTTCTATTTTCTTGAGGAGGAGGTCAAGCTTAGCGGCCAGCATGTCTATCTCCTTGACGATGTGCATGCCCCGCTGGCGGGGTTGGAGACGTTCTTCGTTCCAACCTTGGTTGGACACCATCTTCTCGATCAAAGTTTTAGCCCACTCAATGGTTAGCAAGAAGAAAGCACCACCTGCGGCAGCGTCAATGTGGTCGTGGGTTGTTCGAGTAATACGATGGACGGACAGGGCTGTCACCACCTGCCGCGTACCTCAACTAACCATGGGGTAGAGCCACATTCGGCAAAACTAAACGCAGCCAGCCGTAGAGTCAATGACCTGGTCGATGCGTGGGAGCGTGATGGGATCCTTCGGGCAATGTTTGTTGAGATCAGTATAATCCACACAAATCCTCCATTCATTATTATTCTTTTTCAAGACTAGTACAGGGTTGGCTAGCCACTCGGGGTGGTACACTTCTTTAATAAAACCAGCCGCGAGTAGTTTTGCTAGCTCTTTCTTGATGGCCTCCCTCTTATCGGGAGCGAAGCCTCGTAGTCGTTGCTTCTTTGGAGTGGCTTTAGGGTCAACTTTTAGGCAATGCTCGATCAACTCCTTGGGCACCCCTGACATATCCGCTGGTTTCCACGCGAATATGTCTCGGTTAGCCCTAAGGAAGTTGACGAGTGCGCTTTCCTATTTGTCATTCAAGCCGCCTCCAATCAAAGCAGTCTTGGACAGGTCGCCTTCTTGCAGCTGGATGGTCTTGATGCCCACGTTGCTGGGGTTGGGTTTAACCGTCCACTGGCTAGGCCTCTGGCTGGAGATCTCCATCTCTGAATCGGTGAGCTTTTGCACGGCCGTGAGTACTTCTGCAGAAGGCTCTGGCACACGGGATATTGCGGCGTACTTGATCGCCTTCTGGTCATAGTCGTACAACTTCTTCAGGTCCCCACGGAGCGTGAGTACGCCTGTCTTGCTTGGCATCTTGAGTAGCAGGTAGATGTTGTGGGGCACGGCAATGAACTTGGCCAGTGCTAGTCTGCTGAGGATGTCATGGTATGACGACTCGAAGTCAGCCACCTCGAACTTGATGTACTCGGTGTGGTAGTTGTCCTTCGTCCCAAAGGTAAGTGGCAGGACCACTGAGCCGAGTGGTGCAGCCCGTTTCCCGGGATGATACCGTAGAACGGAGCTCTACTAGGGGTGAGCATCTTGGAGATATCCAAGCCCATCTTCATCAGAGTACTCGCAAAAGGCAGGTTGAGACCGCTCCCGCCATCGATGAGTACTCGGGTCAGCTGTGAGCCCGCCACGACGGGATCTAGAACGAGCGTGTCGGTGTTTTACCGCCATGCCCACAGAGGGATACCCCCGAGGTGGTGAGTTTGTAGGTAGGGTGTCGCCGAGATCAATACCTCGAAGGTGCAAGGAACACAAGGTTTAGACAGGTTCGGTCTGCCGAGAGCATAATACCGTACGTTATGTGTGGTTTGTATCGCCTTTGATAATGATCCTCCCCGAGGGTGTTCCTGTCCGCCGTTATATAGTCTTCGTGAATCTCTTGGAGTATCTCTTTGCCCTCCTCCGTGCTGAAACACTTCATGAGTATGCCTGATGCCGATCCACGCTTGTACAGATTGCCCCCGATTAGAACATACCCTTTGTTGTGTCGTAGGATGCGAGTAGCTTCAGCGCTTTTTGGGTTGACGCCGGGGGGTAGTTTGTGCTCCTGGATGTAGTCGATGAAGGCCACCGTCCAGTCGACCTCGATCATCAAGACCTCTCGGTCAGGTTCCTTGGGACCTTGAGCAATGGAACTTGGATCTGGTGCTTTGATGGAAGGGTGATGCAACTCGTGAACGAAAACTCCCGGTGGGACGTTAGCTCGATCAGAACCCAGTTTGCAGAGCACATCCGCGCCCACATTGTTGTCGCGAACCACATGGTGAATTTCCAACCCTGAGAACTTTTTCTCGAGCTTGCGTATGTCCATAACCTAGGCATCCATGGTGTCCTTGTTGATGTCCCACTCCTTGTTGACTTGTTGAACCACCAGTAAAGAGTCACCATAGACGAGTAGTCGCTTGATGTCCAGACAGATTGCCATGCGTAGCCCGTGTAATAGTGCTTCGTACTCGGCCTCGTTGTTAGAAACCAAACAGTATTTGAAACACGTACTTGAGTTGTTCTCCTCTCGGGCTGATGAAAAGTACTCCCGCACCACCGCCACCGAGCTTGAGTGAGCCGTCGAACTACATGACCCAATGCTCTGGCTGGTTGGTTGGGCTTCCACTTGGTTTTCTCGCCACTCCGCCATGAAATCGACTAGTGCCTGTGACTTGATGGCTGTTCGGGGCTTGAAGTCGAGTGTGAGGGCTCCCAGCTCCACCGCCCACTTGGAGATGCGCCCGGTAGCATCTCGAATGTGGAGGATATCCGCCAATGGGAAATCGGAGACCACCAGGATATTGTATACATCAAAGTAGTGGCGAAGCTTCCTGGAAGTGGGGAGTATACCGTAAATGTGGCAGAACCACCTGAATTAATCCGGCTCAAGTGTATTAACCATCACCACTAAGGCAATCTCGGTTAACCTTACACTTCAAACGGAATAATCCACTGGTCTGTCGGGTATAACCTCCCGATACAACCACGGTAATCGGATCGAGCGCCATACATACAAACGCTCACGCGACGATGAGCCCAGAGAATACCACATTCCAGCAAATATTACGACATTAACATAAGTAAATATTACAGACCAAGTTCTGAGTTTAGAAACCAAATACTCCAATTAACATAAATAAGTTCTTCAGAGTTAAGTTGCAGCGGAAATAAACAACGGAAACTACTCGACGATACAGGATATCTCGGTGAAGCCCGTACGAGACATCACTCGGCCTTATCTCCGTTGGACGGGGGCGCATCCCATTCCACCGACCAACCAGGGGGAAGAGTGCAGGGCCAAGTCAAGCTAGCAATCATGTCTTCGAAGGGCTCACCTGAAATCGAGTCACAAGCAAGACTGAGTATACTAATACTCAACAAGACTTACCCGTGTAGTGGAAACTACTCCACCGACTCTAGACATGCAAGGCTTTTTGGCTCAGGGGTTTGTTTTGCCAAAAAGCATCTACAAGTGGGTCCTTACTTCCAACTTTTAGCTCCAGATTCTAGTTTCATTAACCAGTCTAGGTAAGCAACTATCTAAAGCATACATGGTGAAGCATTAAATTTTTCATCCAACCAGTTCATTCATCATCATTGTTCCTCTTCTTACTCTGTGGGTAAAAATGGTTAAGCAGTCTCAATAGCCGTGAGAAACGGACGATTCGAATCGAATTTCTTAACCTTGCAAGGGAAACCCAAACACACGTCACGTGGTTACTCCCTAGAGTCACACGTGCAACTTTTCCCCTTTCTTTCCGGGTCGTGGATCGGGGCTACCCTCCGAGAGTACAAGAGCTCCACGCCACGGTTCGGCGCCGGGTCGTGACCACTCTCTGCACTCGCCATATGCACATGGGACCGAAGTTCAAAGGGTAGGATGCCGTCCCCTTGCCGGGCCAATCAGGTACTTAAGCTTACCGATTCCCATAATCTCGGCATGTGTTTAGTACGTTCAAAGACTTAACCATCACTACCACACCCTGCGGCCTTAGCATTTTTCACTAGACAGACGGGCCTCAATCGTAACCATCGTTCCATAGCCCGTCCGTGTCCTTATGATTGCAGCGTGTAGTAGCCATTCAACTCCTATTTTCTCGCGAGTGACAGGAAATCACTCGACTTTTACCGGAGTCCTATTAGCACAGCATTCTATCGAACCTTACATCTAGTTTTCAAGCAAGGGTTCCTGACGTCATGCAACTAAGTTTTCATCCAACTCCTATAAACTTAATGCACAAGCAAGGAGCAATGAGTTGCAAAATTTCGGAAAGAAGGGGTCATGCTCCGGGGCTTGCCTTCGCAGTTCGCTTGGGGATCTTCCGAACTTGGGCTCGGGTCTTCAAAAGCTTTAGTTAGATTTGCTTGAGCTTCACGCTGCTCACTCTCGGACGCGGGCACCAGCTCGTAAGTTCCGTCGGCGAGAGTCGTCGATTCTACATGAGTGCACAAGTTTAAGTTGTGGTAATGGTACTTGATACGATTTAAGAGTAATTACTACAATGGATAGTTTCTGGTCATGAAATTTTGGATTTAGGCACATCAAGGAAAGATGTGCTTACTGTAAAATTTTCAGCCAATTTTATGTAACAGATTAATTATGAAAAATACATTACATAGTTGCTGTTAGATACTTGTTCTTTTTGTACAGAACAATTGGTGCAACAAATGAGTCTAAGATTTTTACAGAGCTTTCACTTAAGCATGCAAAAGCTACTGTAATTTTTTGTAGCATTTATTATGCAGTATCCAGAGCATAGAAAATATAACATTCTACACCTAGGCTTTTCAAAGATTCATTTTTACAGGACCCTACACATGGTTTTTGTCCATGAAACTTTTTACACAGCAACCTCTACCACAGTGTAACTCCCAGTAATAATTTGGGAATTTTCCAAGCTAAGATACTATTTTCTTGATTTAATGTATGTTATTAGCACATAAATCAAATAAATAGGTTACTGTGAGATAAAAAGTCTCCTAATTTTTCTCTGGCTTCTAGGTACCAATACATTAGCATAGGAAAAATTTCAATGGGTGACTCACCACCTAACTGCAGGGATAAAACATTCTTCTTACACATGATATAAAACTAAGTTTATCAAACAGTAAATCTAGAGATGGAATTTGGGCCTGATCTTTTTACACAGTCCTAATCATCAAGCAACTAATTCACTGCCCAAAATTCAGGGTCAGCATTGTTCTAGAACAGTGGGTACAAAATAAGTCCATTAAAGATTCTATTTAAAGTAGAGCAAAATATTTTGAGATTCTGAGAAACCTTTTGTAACAAAAGTGGTAGAGTTTGTTCTGAGGATTCCAGAACAGTTGAGTTTGCATTTTTCTGATTTTTCTACGATTTTATACGAATTTTACAAGTTCACTGAATTTGAATCTAGATTTGAAACTTTCTTTTACAACTAGGTCCTTGAATCTTACGCTCAGACCCTTCTAAAGATTTAAATCCTTGCAATTGGGTCCTCGGCGGCTCGGGTACGGCGGCCGGCCGAAATTCCGGCGAGGGGGCTCGCCGGCGGCGAGGGGCGAGGGTCGGGGAAGGTTCAGGGGTGCGAGGGCTACCTTGTGGGGGTGTTGTTCAGGTGGGGGACGGCCGGGAAGGGCTCGCCGGCGTTGGAGCAGAGGCGGCGGCGGCGCGGCTCGCGTCGACGGCGGTGCTATGGCGGGCTTGGGGCGGCGTGGTCCGGTCGGTGAGCTTCAGTGGCGCGTGGGGAAGCTACTCAGGGGCTCGGCTTGGACGGAGGGGGTCGGGGTCGTGCTGTCCACGGCGAGCAGGGGCGGCGGCGGCGATGGCAGCGTGGGCGGCGGCGCTCCGGTGGCTCTGGGTGGCGTTGGGTGGGTCGGCGAGCTGCGGTGAGGTGATGTAGTGGTGGCTGGGGGCTCAGTTTGGGCAGTGGGCGGCTGTGGAGGGCTGTCCACGGGCGGGCGGCGCTCGGCGGTGGCGATGGCGACGGCGAGGCGTTCTGGTGGCCGGGGGCTCGCGCGGGCGGCCGGGGCGGGGCTTTTATAGGGACAGGAGGGGGTGTGGAGGTGCCTGGGCGACGCGCGGGGCGGGGCACGGCAGCGGCGTGCACTGGGCGCGGCGGGCGGCGGCAGAACGCTGGCGCGGCGTGCGGCGAGCGGGCGCGGGCGACTGGGCGGCCGAGATTTTGGCGTGGGCGCGAGGAGATAGCGCGGCGTGCGGATTGGGGAGCAGCTGCTGCAGCGGCTTGGGCGGAGGGCAGGCGCGGCAGCTGGCGGGGCGCGGGGGCCGGGGCGGCACGGCGGAGCGCGGCTACTGGGTGGCCAGGCGGCGGGCTGGGCGCGGCAGCACGCGCGGGCTCTGACTGGCCGCGCGGCGTCGGGGCGGGGCAAAGCCGGCCGTGGCGGGGTGGTGCGGCGGCCACTGGCCTGGCGCCTCGCGCCGGTCAGGCGACGCCGGCCACCTGGCGCGCGGCAGGCGGGCGAGCGCGCGCGGTGCGGCAGGGGAGGGAGGGACCGAAGTGCAAAAATTCGAAAAACTTCAGGGGGCTGGGTGCAAACAGGGCGTTTTCTCCTCTTTCTGATTTGAATTTCAAAAACCTTTGAACACAAAAGTTGTTCAAAATAAAAAGTTCTACAACTTTGGTTTCAGGCAAAATCTCATTTGGCTTATGGTTTTAAAGTTAATTTAAAAGTTTCAAATGTGTCCAAATGTGCCCAAATTAAATTTGAATTCCAACTGAACCCGTTTTAATTCTTTCCACCCTCTCATTAGTTGGTTTAAAACATAGAGTTAGGCTAATGTCATTGATTTTGGAATTGTAATTACCAGGGTTGTCACAGTAAAGCATTTTTTGAATCGTTGGGTAACGAACCTTAGACTTAGAGAGGACTTCGCTGATGAAGTAAACCGGCCGCTGCACCCCGAAAGCATGGCCTTCTTCCTGTCGTTCCACCATAATTGTCGTACTGACGACGTGAGTAGTCGCGGCGATGTAGAGGAGTAGGTTCTCGCCTAATTGGGGGGCAATCAGGATGGGTGGCAACTGCAAATGGTGCTTGAGATTTGGCAGCGCCTGCGGGGCCTCCTTGGTCCACTTGAACTTGTCGTGGAGCTTGAGCAATTTGAAGAAGGGTAGACCCCTTTCTCCAAGTCGGGAGATGAATCGGTTTAAAGCTGTCATGCAGCAAGTGAGCTTCTGGACGTCCTTGATCGTCTTTGGAGCATCCATGGCTGTGATGGTATCGATTTTCTCCGGATTTGCCTTGATCCCACGGTGACTTACGATGAACACGAGTAGTTTGCCTTGAGGCACGCCAAAGACGCACTTTGTCGGGTTATGTTTCCATCGAAACCGTCGCAAGCTATTGAATGTCTCCTCGAGATCAGTGATGAACTCATCGTGGAATCTGGTCTTGATGACCACGACATCAACGTAAGCTTCAACGTTGCGGTGTAGCTGGTCTGCTAGGCACAGTTGGATCGCCCGTTGATAGGTTACTCCTGCGTTTTTCTACCCGAAAGACACTGTAGTGTAAGTGTATACTCCAAAGGGGGTGATGAACACCGTTTTGATTTGGTCTTCCTCCTTGAGAGCTATCTGATGATAGCCCGAGTAGCAGTCGAGGAGGAAGAGCAAGACGCGGCCAGCCGTCGAGTCGATGACTTGGTCGATGTGTGGGGGCGCGAAACGGTCCTTCGGGCAGTGTTTATTGAGATCAGTATAATCCACACACATCCTCCATTCATTATTGTTCTTTTTCATTACAAGTACAGGGTTAGCTAACCACTCGGGGTGGTATACTTCTTTAATAAAACCAGCCGCGAGTAGTTTTGCTAGCTCTTTCTTGATGGCCTCCCTCTTGTTGTGGGCGAAGCGTCATAGTCATTGCTTTTTTGGAGTGGCTTTAGGATCGACTTTTAGGCAATGCTCAATCAACTCCTTGGGCACCACTGGCATATCCGCCCCCGATCAAAGCGGTCTTGAACGGGTCGCCTTCTTGCAGCTGGATGGCCTTGATGCCGTCGTCGCTGGGGTTGGGTTTAACCCTCGACTGGCTTGGCCGCTGGTTGGAGATCTCCATCTCTGTGTTAGTCAGCTTTAGCACGGCCGCGAGTACTTCTGCAGACAGCTCTGGCACGCGTGAAGTCGTGGCGTACTCAATCGCCTCCTGGTCGCAGTCATACGACTTCTTCAGGTCACCACGGAGTGTGAGTACGCCTGTCTTGCCTGGTGTTGGTGCTAAAAATCGGCCAGGAATCGGCCGATGACCTTCAGCGTCGGACACACGACCCGGGAGAATCTGCTTAGCTCCTGTTCGGGTTATTGCCCTGGTGCGGTTCGCGCGGCGTGCCAGTCAATCTGACCTGTTGATTCACAAGGAAATAAACGTATTAAATTCCGGGTGCCCCGATCGGCTGAGGTTCCAATCTGTCCCGAAAAGCGTATCGGCGAATCGGCCGATTTGCTGTGAAGATAACCGGCTATGGATCAGCCGATAATCACGTAATAATTGCAAAGAAAACTGCTGGAGCAACTTAAACAACTATTACAGATGCAACACTTGAAATAGATCTAATCGACTGTATGACAATGAACGAGGAAAAGCGATGATAAAGCCGATAGTTTCGATCTCAAGCTGGATAACTGGTGATAATACTAGAACAACAGGTAAAACCTATAATTCTAGTAAATATCGATAACTGGTGAATAAATCTAAACGAAACAACGGCGATGCGCCCGAAGTTAAAGCTTAGATGTTATTCGATAAGCGGAACCTACCAATTGGCCGGAGATCGTGTCGATGCAGCCCTGCCAATCCGTACGAACTCGTGAAAGGAGAAAAAGTATTGGCGAAGTCGCCGACTTGAAAGTAAAGTGCGATGAAAAAGTAGATTGTTTTATTGATTGAATTATGTATATGATTGATAACCCTGGCGACTCCTATTTATACCCTAGGACCAGGACTCCTGATCGATTACGATCTGTTACGAACTCGATTTAAATACAAAACTACTATATCTATAATATTTTCCAAAAGGAAACGGGCTCCCACAGAATCCTCTGGCGCCATCTCCTAGTCCAATCCGGACTCTTTCCATTGCTTCACGACCGAGTCGGCATCGCTCTTTCGACCAACGTCAGGCCACTTTTGACTGGGCTCCTCTGTTGAGATTCCAATGACTTCATCTCCCTAACTGCTGGCGCAGACTGCATCACCCATCGGCTGATCCCCAACTGTAGCCTCAATCAGCCGATTCCCAACTGTAGCCTTCAAATCTGCCGCATCGGCCGGTCTCTTCTCTTCCTGACGCCGATTCAACATGTGTCAAAATCTGGCATCAACACCTGGTAACTTGAGTAGCAGGTAGACATAGTGGGGCACAGCCATGAATTTTTCTAGTGACGGTCTGCCAACGATGGCATGGTACGACGAGTCGAAATCCGCCACCTCAAACTTTTTGTACTCGGTGCAGTAGTTGTCTTTTATCTGGAAGGTGACTGGCAGTACCACTGACCCTAGTGGTATAGCCGCGTTACCCGGGACGATGCCGTAGAAGGGAGCTTTGCTGGGAGTGAGCATCTTGGAGATGTCCAGTCCCATCATCATCAGGGTACTCGCGAAGAGCAGGTTGAGGCCGCTCCCGCCTTCGATGAGTACTCGGGTGAGCTATGAGCCCGCCATGACAGGGTCTAGGACGAGCAGGAATTTTCCCGGCTCGGAGAAGCTGGTCCAATGATCGTCCCTGAGAAAGGAGATCGGGACCTCGTTGTATCTCGAAGGCCTTGTCGTGGCCGGCTCTACAGAGTGTATTTCGATGGGTTACCTTCTGCGCGTGCCTGGAGGGGAATCCGCCGTCTCCGCCGAATATGATGTTGACGACGTTCTTCGGATCCTGGATGTCTTGAGCCCCCGACTTGTCACCCCCTTCGTCATCCTCCTTGTCCTTTCGCTTTCCTACTTGATGGAGGGGTGGTGCGTTGAGTGATTTGCGGATGGTGACGCACTCGAAGAGCGTGTGCCATGACTTCGAGTGTATCGGGCATTGTTTGTGCAAGACTTGCTCGTATTCTGAGTGGTTGTTCCCCGACTTCTTACCACGCGGGTTGCGCTCGACAGCCGCGACTTCATGGTCTGGCTTGCGCTTTCGGGTGTTCCCCGAGTGGTTCCGCTGGCTTTTGTCCTAATGTCCGTTGCCATTGCCTGGCTTGTCGTGGTTGCGCTTGGGGAAGCGGTCGTTTTCCTCGTCCTCCTGGTCGGCCCACCGCGCCATCATGTCACGCAGCTCCACGGCAGTAGTCGGGTGGTTGCCCCCGAAGCCGTGGTACGTGTTCTTCGAGAAGAGGCCATTTTCGAAGCAACGAATGACATCCTCATCGGTGATGTTTGCGATGGTGGTGCGCGTCTCGAAGAAATGTCGTGTGTAGGACCTCAGGGTCTCATTCTTCTCTTGCTTCACCTGGGACAGGTCGTGGCGAGTGCCCGCCCTGATCATGGATCCCTGGAAGTTGTCGATGAAGGCCCGCTTGAGGTCCTCCCACGAGTCGATGGAGTTTGGCATGAGGATTTCAAGCCACGTGAGGGGCGCGGACTCCAGAGCCATCGGGAAGTAGAGAGCTTTTGTAGAGTTGGATCCCCCTGAAACTTCAATGGCAACGGAGTAGCAACGAATCCACTGGCGCGGCTCCTACTTACCGTCATATTTGGGAATTCCGACAGGTTTGAAGTCCTTTGGATAGGACTTGTCGGTGATGCTGGTGGTGAAGGCGGGGAAGCGGTCGCTGTCGTCGTCGTCACGGTGCCTGCCAGTACGGTCCCTTCTCCTTGCTTCAATGACCAGCTGCGCGTCACAGCCTTCATTGATCTTCTGCCTGAGGTCGATCGTGGGAGCGTCGTGGAGGTTGGCCTCGACTGGATCTTGGCTGTGATGCCTTGCCCCACGCTGGTTGCGAGGGGGTTGTTGTACTTCTTGATCGTTGTTGCCACGCGCGGACAGGTGGCCCTTGTTGCGGTGGCGGTTGTCGTTCCTCCGACTCCCGTGGCCTCCTCCAGGAGTGCGACTGACCAACGCGGTATCACCATGGTGCTCAGACCTCGAGGGCTGATTCCGAGTGGAAGCCACTAGGTGTTGCCGATCGAGTTCTACGAGCGCGCGCTGGGTCAAGTATTGCAGCCTTTGTATCTGAGGATTCGGTGGGAGTTGTTGACCTAAGAGTGTTGCTTCTGCGATGGCGCCAATCGGGGTACGGTACTCGTGATCCGCGACTGCTGCAAAAGCATTGTTAAGATCCCTTGGTATGCGGGCGCGATTCTGCGCGTTGCGCCTGCGTTGAGCGCACTTGGCGTTCTTTGCCCGCCGGACCCTTCAGTGCTCTTCATCTTTATCTCGGGGAGTATCAGTTGTGGGTTCGTCGACTGAGATGTCCACGAGTTGTTCGTTGTCGTACTGGGGGCCCAGCTCATCTTCCTCCGCATTGTGAAGGGAGGCCATGCAGACTTGACGATCCGGCGAGTGGTTAGCCCTAAGGCTGTGGTCGAGTAGCTCTGTGCTACTTTCTCCGTCTTCCGTGATGGGAGAAAGAGATCTACCCTCCTGAAAGGGTAGTTCCTGTGTGAAGGCCACAAGGCGGGAGTCGTGATCGAGTAGTTCAGAGGGCTCAAAGCCCTTCCAGTACACAAAACGTCCTTGCGGCGTCGATGTGATGGTTAAACCCAGATGGCTGCCCGAAAACGATTCGGAGTGGCCATCGGGTTGCGGGTGTTTTTCAAGGACGGGGGCCGGCCGACGAGTGGTGACTCCCTCGTCTCCGAGTTCTTCTCGGGATCGGCTTGAAGGTGTAGTACTACGCGGGGATACTCTTCGTTGGAGTCCGAATGGAAGTCGAAAATGGGGGTCGCCCGGCAAGCGGTGGCTCCCACGTCCTTGTCTTGAGCAAGAGATCCAAATCCTCCTCTAAGTCAGAGAGGGATTTAGATCGTGAGGTCTTTTTAGATTGGTTTGAATCCGACCAAAATAGATCTGGTGCGTCACGAGTGGAAGTCGCGTTGAAAACGGACATCTTTTCGATCTGTTGGGCCAGATCGGGAAGCAACACCTCGTCGAGGTTGACGATGAAGTCGACCAGGTCGCTGCTCCGAGTTCATGAAGAGGCCTCCGACTCCTTGGAGTTGGCTAGGTGGCTGTTGAAGCCACCCGAACCATTGGCGACGCAGATCCAGGAGCCGAAGATGAAGGTTGTGCCCTCATCGAGCACAGCGCTGGTGAAGTTAAAGGATGCCATCAAATTCTCCGATGGATCCTCGATGAACTCCCCTACCTAGCGCGCCAGCTGTCGGTGTTTTACAGCAACGCCCACCGAGGGATACCCCCGAGGTGGTGAGTTTGAAGGTAGGGTGTCGCCAAGATTAGGACCTCGAAGGTGCAAGGAACACAAGGTTTAGACAGGTTTGGGCCGCCCGAAAGCGTAATACCCTATGTCTTGTGTGCTTTGTATTGCCTTTGATGATGATTGACCCCGAGGCGGTCCCCGTCCGCCCTTATATAGTCTGGGGGGACAGGTTTACATGGAAGTCCTAGTCGGGTACAAGCCTAGGAGTCCTACCCGAGTACTTCTCGGGTAGTTTCCTACCGTGGCCGACTAGTCTAACTACTCTACGAGTAATCCTACTGCATTATGAGTAGTTACAACAGATGTAGGGCGTGGGCCATGTCCCATCCCATATCCTAGGAGAAGCGTGCCACGTGTACAGTCCCGTGCACCCGGGTCTGACAGAGCGGGAATTTTCCCGGCTCGGAGAAACTGGTCCAATGATCATCCCTGGAGAAGGAGATCGGGACCTCGTTGTATCTCAGAGGCTTTTGGTGGCAGGCTCTACAGAGAGGATTTCGCGCGGGGTCAACTTCTGCGCGCACTTGGAGAGGAATCCTCCGTCTCCGCCGAAGATGATGTTGACGACGTTCTTTGGGTCCTGGAAATCCTGAGCCCCCAACTTGTCACCCTCATCGTCGTCCTCCTGGTCCTTTCGCTTTCCTGCTTGGGGAAAGGGTGGAGCGTTGAGTGACTTGCGGAGGCTGACGCACTCGAAGAGCGTATGTCGTGACTTCGGGTGCATCCGGCATTATTTGTGCAAGACTTTCTCAAATTGTGTGTCATTGTTCCCCGACTTCTTGCCACGCAGATTGCGCTCAAAAGTCGCGACTTCTTGGTTTGGCTTGCGCTTTCAGGGGTTCCCCGAGTGGTTCCACCGGCCCTTGTCGAAGTCGCCGTTGCCGTTGCCCTGCTTGTCGCTGTTGCACTTGGGGAAACGGTCATTCTCTCGTCCTCCTTGTCAGCCCACCTGGCCATCATGTCACGTAGCTCCACGGCAGTAGTCAGGCGATTGCGTCCGAAGTCGTGGTACGTGTGCTTCGAGGAGAGCCCGTTCTTGAAGCAGTGGATGACGTCTTCGTCGGTGATGTTGGCGATGGTGGCGCGCATATCGAAGAAATACCGGGTGTAGGACCTCAGGGTCTCGTTCATCTCTTGCTTGACCTGGGACAGATCATGGTGAGTGCCTGCTCTGATCATGGATCCTTGGAAGTTGTCAATGAAGGCCCGCTTGAGGTCGTCCCAGAGTTGATGGAGTTTGGCTTGAGGCTTTCAAGCCAAGTGAGGGGCGCGGATTCCAAAGCTACCGGGAAGTAGAGAGATTTGGTGGAGTTGGATCCCCCTGAAACCTCGATGGCAATAGAGTAGCATCGGATCCACTGGTGCAGATCCTGCTTGCCGTCATACTTGGGGATTCCGACTAGTTTGAACTCCTTGGGATAGGACTTTTCAGTGATGTTGGAGGTGAAGGCGGGGAACGGTCGTCGTCGTCGTCGTGCTACCTATCGGGACGGTCCCTTCTCATGCTTCGATAATACGCCGCGCGTCACGGCCGTCATTGATCTTCTGCCTGAAGTCGATTGTGGGAGCGTCGTGAAGGCTGGCCTCGAGTGGAGCTTGGCCTTGAGGCCTTGCGCCACGCTGGTTGCGAGGTTGGCGAGTAGATTGATGTACTTCTTGTTCAGCGTTGCCACGCGCGGACTGGTGGCCCTCGTTTTACTGGCGACTGTCGTTCCTCCGGTTCCCGGGGCCTCCTCCGGGGGTGCGACTGACCAATGTCGTGTCACCATTTCGCTCAGATCTCGAGGGAAAGTTATGACTGGAAGACACTGGATGCTGCCCATCGAGTTGCACGAGCGCACTCTGGGTTAGATACTGCAACCTTTGAATCTGGGGGTTGGGTGGTAATTGTTGGGCAAGGAGCGCTGCTTCTGCGATGGCGCCAATCGGTGTATGATATTCCCGATCCGCGGCTGCTGCAAAAGCGTTGTTGAGGTTCCTTTGGTACATTGGATTGCGAGCGCGATTTTCCGCGTTCCGCCTGCGGTGGGCGCGCTTGGCGTTCTTCAGCCGCCGGATCCTTCGGTGCTCCTCGTTCTCCTCCTGGGGGGGCGTCTGCTATGGGCTCCTCGGCAGACACGTTCGCATGTTGTTCGTCGTCGTACTCGGGACCTAGCTCGTCGTCATCCGCGTTGCGAAGGGAGGCCATGTAAACTTGATGATCCAGCGAGTTGTTAGTCGTATGGCTGTACTCGAGTAGCTCTGTGCTACCGCCTCCCTCTTCCACGATAGAAGAGAGAGGTTTGCCCTCCTGGAAGGGCAGTTCCCGCGAGAAGGCCACAAGGCGGGAATCGTAGTCGAGAAGTTCGGAGGGCTCTAAGCCCTTCCAGTACAGAAACGACCTTGCAGCGTAGATGTTATGGTTAAACCCATATGGTCGCCCAAACATGATTCCGGGTAGTCATCAGGTTGCGAGTGGTTTTCAAGATCGGGGGGCCCCCGACGGGCGGTGGCTCCCTCATCTCCGAGTCCTCCTCGGCTGTGGCTTGAAGATGTAGTACTAAACGACGAGTACTCTCTGTTGGAGTCCGAGTAGTTGTCGAAAATGGGGGCCCCCTGGCAAGTGGTGGCTCCCACGTCCTTGAGCTTTAGCACCAAATCTAAATCTTCCTCCAAGTCGGAGAGGGACTTAGATTATGTGGTCCCCTCAAATTGGTTTGATCCCGATCCGACTAGTTCCGGTGCATCACGAGTGGAAGTCGTGTCGAAAACGGACATCTTTTCGACCTGCAGGGCCAGATCGGAGAGAATCTACTCGTCGAGGTTGTCGATGAACTCGTCAAGGTCGCTACTTCGAGTTGATGCGGAGGCCTCCGGCTTCCTGGAGTCGACTAGGTGGCTGTTGAAGCCACCCAAGCCATTGGCGATGCAGATCCAGGAGCCGAAGATGAAAGTTGTACCCTCGTCGAGCACAGCGCTGGTGAAGTTGAAGGACGCCATCGAATTCTCCGGTGGATGCTCGATGAATACCCCTACCTGGTGCGCTAGCTGTCATTGTTTTACCTCCACGCCCACCGAGGGATACCCCTGAGGTGGTGAGTTTGTAGGTAGGGTGTCGCCGAGATCAGGAACTCGAAGGTGCAAGGAACACAAAGTTTAGACAGGTTCGGGCCACTAAGAGCGTAATACCCTACGTCCTGTGTGGTTTCTATTGCCTTAGGTGGTGATCGGGTGATCTCCTGTTTGGAGGGGATCCCTGTCCGCCATTATATAGTCCGGGGGGATAGAGTTACATGGAAGTCCACCAGTTTTGGATGAGTTGTAAACGCAGGAACAAGTGTACCAAAATTGAGGCAAAATGGGGAAAATCCCAGGACGACTGGCCTCACCTAGGCCGGCCGGCCGGCCTAGCACTCCCTCGAATTGCTACATCACTGATCCAGGGGCAAGAAAACACACTTACCATGATCTTGAGTCGTGCAATTGAAGTCGGTTCCTCTCCTAATTGGGCATCAATGAAATTCGAGGCTATTCACGAAGAGGTCTGGGCCTGGTGCACTCGATGATATTATCTAGGAATTTTCTACCTTCAGCCGGGGACTTATGGAGAAATGACCCTCCAGTGACGGCATAGAGATAATAGGTGGAGTCCTTATCGAGGCTCTCATAAAAGTTCTGAAGCAACAAGGATTCGGGTATTGATAAGACAGGCTCAGATTCCACTAAACATAGAAATCTAAACCAAGCTGCGCCTACGGATTCCTTCTCATTCTGCTGGAAACAATGGATATCCCTTTGTAGAGCGGTGATACGGGACAGGGGAAAGAACTCAAGATAGAACTTCTCTCTAAGCTCATCCCAGCTGTCGTTCACACTTCCTACGGTATATATGTACCATTGTTCAGCCTTCCCTATAAGAGAGTAAGGGAACAATTCACTACTAGAAATAGTAGCTTTCATGATATTTTTCCGCGTGAAGTTTCAAACTTCATCATTGAACAGACAACATGTATGACGAAAATTCCACTTTCATCATAGTTTTTTGGTGGCAGCCCTCAGCCCCTACGAAACTATGGCGAAATTCCACTTTCACTCCCGGATGAAGCTACATCGGTATTCGTAAGCTTGCGGATTAATCTGTTAGGCTTAAGAATACTCCCGAGAGTTTTATCCTAGAGAGATCTTGCTTTTATTCGAAAAGGGAAATGAAAATCCGGGCTATCTCCCGGTAGTGCATTCTTTATGGTCACAAGCTTGACCATTGGAACATCCTCTTGCAACTATCGTTGGTGATGTGTTCCCCTCTCACCACCAATTGTTGATGTATTATTGAAGCTTTAGGTGCAATATTAGTGCCACAAAACATCCATGAAATTTGCAATGCTTATGATAAACATATGCATCTACAACCAACCTTCTAAATATTTTGCAAGAGAGAACCTTAAGGTGGTTGCAGTCCTCGTGCGTGCACGGGGCACAAAGCGTGCCTGACTTTGGAGAGGCATTGAACGAGCATGGTCCTTGTGGTATTTCAAGAATGAAGCTTCCATGCTCATCTATGGAATCCATTCCTTCGGACTCCAAAGTCGATGCCTCACAAAGTTCCATGACCCATGGATTCTCCACCTCAAGAGATTCATCGTAAGAGATCATGGTTGGATCTCGATCGTGGTCGAGAACAACGTACTCTGGGCCAGCGGAAAGAGTCTCAAACTCGATCGAGGGTGATGATGATTGTTCATCTTCATGAAGGTGAAGGATTTCTTCCGAGCCGTGCTCTTTGGAAGTGGAAGATTTTGCAACCTCAAAGAGAACAGGTTCGGATGATCCGAACGAAGATACATGCATCATCTCTCAAGCAGGTTTCGCTTGGGAAGTGGCTTCACTGTAGGATTTTCTAAACAAGAGGTAGTGATGGCAGAAGCAGGTTCCCTACGCTTTTCATCTAGGCTCCCATGAGATCCATCGAGAAGTTTTCTAGCAGGTAGCCTAGGAGAAGATCAAAATCGAGGATGTCAAAGATGTGGAAGTCTAGGTTGACCTCGATTTTGTCTATTGTGAGTGGCACGGCACTTGCGACCCCCCAACATTCAAGGATGTGTCCGAAGGGACAACTTCTGAGGAGCTTGTCACATGGTCTGAGCAAAACATAGCCCAAGCTTGTATACGCTAAGTGCCATGGCATGATGTTGACCTCCATGATAGGGTTAAGATGGGCTTTTACGGTAATTCCCCTTATAGAGCAAGTGTTGACAGCCATTCAAACACACTTTGCCCGTCAACTTCTCGGAAATAAATAGAGTTTTGCACCATGCTCCATACATATTTTATTTAAACTAATCAAGTTCCACCAGTTTTGGATGAGTTGTAAATGCAGAAACAAGTGTACAAAAATTGAGGCAAAATAGGGAAAATCCCAGGCCGACTGGCCTCACCTAGGTCCGCCGGCCTAGCACTCCCTCGAATTGCCACATCACTGATCCAGGGGCAAGAAAACACACTTACCTTGATCTTGAGCCGTGCACTTGAAGTCGGTTTGATCCAAAGACCCGGAAGGCATCACACATGGATTGGAGGGCCCACTTGCATGCAAGATTCGGGCAAACACCTCAAATGCCAACTGCCACCGACACAAGGAGGAAATTAGAGGCGTCCAGAGGAAGGCAGTGTCAAGTGGCACAAATCTTAGGCTTGTCGGTCTGGGAGAGCCCGGCTGGCCTCCCACTGTAGTGCCACATGCTCAACTTCGCGTGGAAGTTACTTCAACCGCCATACCTACTTACAAGACAAGCTACGCTGCAAGAACAGACCTTGAAGTAGTATAAATAGACCAGCACATCCCACTTGCAACATACACCAAGGAGTTCTCTTCTCTCTTTCATTTTCTAGAGTTAGGTTTAGTAGCCTGGGAGTTAGATTCGAGTCGAGCTTGTCTCGGGATTCCGGAGTCGTCATCGGAAGTCTGGTATAGCTCTTGTATCTTTCCCTTTTACAAGTTATCAATATAAGTTATCTTCTTTATCTTTTTGAGTCAGCTTTACTTTCCGCAATTATTTATCTCTCCAAGTTATTCAATTTGTGTGCGGAAGTTCTTTCCTCTATCTTAGGCTTTGTTATCTCTCTTATTTATCGGGATCTTACCTTGCGGGTTTTCTCGCCTGGACTAGGTAGCTCAAGTTAGTCCCCTAGGTTGAAGGTGATTCCCTTGAAGGCCTCAAGAGAAATCCTAACACCGAGTGTAGACATGGTGTCTAGCTTAGTGTTAGCTAAGAAGTGTGTTCCACCCCATGGAACAGTGTGGTAGTCGGCAGGTGGTGACAGCCCTGTCCGTCCCTCGTAGACCAGCACATTCAGGTGTTTTCATAGCAGTAGTTGTTGTTTGCCGTTGGACTCCCCTCTCACCCCTTTCTGCAGTCCTTACCCTCTCTGGCCGCCGAAGTAAGCTCTAGGTTCCCGATATCAAGTTAGAATCAAGGTTTAGTCTAGTTAGGCTAGCTCGATAGTTTAGAAGTGTTTTAGGAGTCTTTCTCGCTCGTTGTCCTCCCAGCTGCTTACCGCTCTAAGGTTTAGAGTCTTCTGTGTCAGACAGTCATCGCTTTTCCATTTATCCTATCTTATCATATCTGGCTTACCCCCTTTAAGTTAGTCGGTTGATATCTCTGGTAAAGTTTATCATTCGCTACTTCGATTTTCTCTAAACCATAGTGCTTCCCCGTGGAAATTTACGATACCTTCGAATACTCCAAGGTGAAGTGCTACAGCGGTGGATTCTGTGCGCTTGCGGAATACATATTCTATTGGGCATAAGAAACGCCAACAGCAAGGAATGATCATAGAGGGTGAACTAATCCAAAGTGCTTCAGAAAAGCGTCTCACTCCATCCGACCATCCCTCATTTATGGCCTCCTTAAGAATTGTTGCGTTAGGAGGATCAGGAAGTAAAGAAGGTATCGTAGGCCAGAGGGAAGGTTTTGTTAAGGGATTTCTAGATCGAATGATGCGGACAGAAGAAGGTTCCTCTCCTAATTGGGCATCAATGAAATTCGAGGCATTTATATGGTTTCTAGATGAATCATCCTCGAATTGAGAAGGGAACTTCGGGGGTCAAATTTCTTCTCCCTCCGATGTTCCTAGCTCGGACAAGGGTTCAATGGTTGAATATGAAGATGTGGAAGGTGAAAGATCGAATTCTGCCGCTAGAAGATCCTCATGGCTCGACTTGCGCTATTCACGAAGAGGTCTGGGCCTGGTGCACTCGATGATATTATCTAGGAATTTTCTACCTTCAGCCAGGGACTTATGGAGAAATGACCCTCCAGTGACGGCGTAGAGATAATAGGTGGAGTCCTTATCGAGGCTCTCATAAAAGTTCCGAAGCAACAAGGATTCGGGTATTGATAAGACAGGCTCAGATTCCACTAAACATAGAAATCTAAACCAAGCTGCGCCTACGGATTCCTTCTCATTCTGCTGGAAACAATGGATATCCCTTTGTAGAGCAGTGATACGGGACAGGGGAAAGAACTCAAGACAGAACTTGTCTCTAAGCTCATCCCAGCTGTCGTTCACACTTCCTACGGTATTATATGTACCATTGTTCAGCCTTCCCTATAAGAGAGTAAGGGAACAATTCACTACTAGAAATAGTAGTTTTCATGATATTTTTCCGCGTGAAGTTTCAAACTTCATCATTGAACAGACAACATGTATGACGAAAATTCCACTTTCATCGTAGTTTTTCAGTGGCAGACCTCAGCCCCTACGAAACTATGGCGAAAGTAAAACACGCGTCACGAAACAATATAGTAAAACACGCGTCACGAAACAATATCTCATATCATCACAAAATGTCATTTGAAGAAACCCAATACAATAAACCCAGTAATCTATGATCTGAGAATAAAAAAAAGTTGGTGCTTAGATATTGAAGCTAAAAAAAGTTTTGGCGCATCTATCTACGGATCGAATTAAGGACCACAAGTTGGTGCTAGATGGTGAAAGACAAAAGATAGGAGCGTACCATGGAATGGAAACCGAGACCTCACAGAGTTGCAGGTGCATGCCTACTACTGCGCTACCAGGGCACACCATGGAATGGAAACCGAGACCTCCCTCTACCTGAGATGTGCCATTGCCATTTTATACGTCTTTGTTACCCTTAGGCCCACATGCAGGCTCTGGTATTTTTGTATGGACCAAAATGTCCCTGCTACATCTCCTCTCCTCTAACTTACGCGTGGGGGCCACAATAATCTCTTTCCTCCTCCCTTTCTTCCCCAATCCATCTCCGGCCCCGCACGCATCCGTCAGCGCCACCGCACTCCATCCCGGCCACACGCGCGTCCGGCCTCCGGCGCCGCTCGCTCCATCTCGGACACGCATGCGTCCAGCGGCGCCGCTGCGCTTCATCCCGGCCACGCGCGCGTTCGGCGCGCTCACTCTAGGCCGGCCCGTGCTTTTGCAGTCGTCCCTAGCCCCGCGGGGCCCTCGAGGAGCCGCCGGAGCTGCCTGATCTCGTGTAGGAGCCACACCTCATCCATGCCACCGATGAGGCGGCTGTCGATTAGCAGCTGCGGGAGCGAGAAGGCGCGGCCGCGCACGGTGATGCGGAGCCCCCGCGCGGCAGCCGTGGATTAACAGCTGCGGGAGCGAGCACCACCACCTGCGGCCGCTGCGCTCGCGGCTCGTCCGGCATCTGCGGCCACGGGGAGTGGCGTGCGGCGCATGGGGGCTGGGGGCCGGCATCTGCGGCCACCGGCCGTGGGCGAGACATGCAGCCCGGCCTCTAGGCTCCAGATCCGAGATTGAGGAGAGCTCAACGAGATGAAGTCTTGAAGAATAGCAGAGGAGGAGAGAAGAAGAAAGGATGAAGGAGGTGACGGGTGGGGTAGCATGTCAGTGAACGGAGGGAGACCAAGTAACGGGGGTATTTTAGTCCATACCGAAATACAGATGTGTGGACTTAGATCTATATGGATTCAAATGAAGAACACACGTGTAGTTCATCTTTTTTTTTAATCTGGAATTAAACCTTGTATCTAGTATTTCTTTCTCGTATGAACTCTAAATTTGATTATTTTTGTCGTAATCTTTTATAAAATCACGGTCTTTCATTTAATATCATTTTTTATATGATAATTGCTATTATTTTGAATCTTTACATATAATTTATTGTTTTCCACCCAAGTAGGAGAATAGAAAAATATGTTTTTTTCATAACAGTTAGTGATGTAACTTCATATTTTCTAATATCATGGTAAAAGTAAGGTTGTGTCAAAATTTGACATGCGTATGAGTTCAAAAATATTATGATGGAGTCAAATCTTAAAATTTGACTTGAGTTATGGGTGACTAAATGAGAAATGTATTCTTTTGTGAACAATATATGATCCCACTTTATTAAAACCTTTTAAATTTTTTTATCACAAGTTTATGGATCAAAAATATGTTGTCATGTTAATTTGTAGAATTTCCTGATCCAATTTAAATATTATTGCATTTATTATATGATAAATTGGAGACTTAAGTTCAAATTGTCCCAATAAGACGATTGATTTTTTCACATATCTTCAGAATATGGGCTATAATCGAACATGTGAGCATAAATATATTTTTTATGAATTTTTTGAATTTTGTTTGAGGTACATGTAGTTCAATTTAAAATTATTTTCTATAAGCACGCAAAAAATTCAATTAAACTCTAGTAAATACAAAGTCAATTACACAATTATTCAAACTCCTATGAGACAACATATATGTAATATGTTACATTTAAAAAATATATTAAAGTACATAAGATAACTATTTTTGCAAGTTACTTGGTTCCTTAAAATGAAAAAATAAAAGGAAAAATATAAAGCACCGACGGTTTAAGGCAACCCACGGTTTTGACCCATCTACCTGCTTCAGCCCATCTTCAACAAAAAAAATGAAATGCTGGTCGTAGCCGTCGGATTGAATTGGACGGCACACATACATCGTGCTCCCCGTAAATACATCCACCGGCCTTCTCAAAACCCTAGCTCGCTGATGTATTGCCCTTCGCCTCCCTCTCCCGGTCTCCCTCACCTCAGATCCACACCAACCCCACCGCCCCGATCCGATCTCCTCCTCTATCCCGTCATCTCTACTGATTTCAAGTCAAGTGCTCAGCCGACGCGGGCCAGCGGCAGGCGACCGACCGACGCGCGGGCGGACGGCCGGTGGCCGGCGCGCGGGCCAGCTGGTCGTGCGGGGCGCGGGAGCGTGCTCGTTTGCGAGCGGGCCAGCGGCAGGCGGCTGACGCGCGGGCCAGCGGCCGTGCGGGCTAGCAGCAGGCCGCCGACGCGCGGGCCAGCGGGTCGTGCGGGGCGCGCTCGTGAGCGAGCGAGCGGGCCAGCGGCGGCCGCGTGCGCGCAGGCAGGAGAACGGCAGGTTGTGATACACTTCGATATACATGCGTGCATTCATATCCGGAAGCTGAGCCAATCACCATACGCACGGATGAGGCACCCGATTCTGAAATTAATATAGCGCACGCTCCCACCCCCTCATCTTGGTATGCGTTTTTCCACTCCTGGCGCCTAAGAAAAGGGTCTGGAGGGAGTACCAAGGTTGTGCTAATTCCCTTTCATAGGTAACTGTCACATCTTATTGTTTATGGCTTCCCTATTTTAGGCTACTTAGAGCATCTTCAAGAGTCTTTGTAAAATCTACTCCCCAAATTATCATCATTATTTGTAGTCTAGAGAGCAATCTTCGTTCTTCAAATTTGGAGAGCAAGAAATCCAGTTGTGAGAAATCCGGAATAGAGGTGTTCTATATTTAGTTTATAGATATCCAATTGAAGACGAAGCCGGTGGAGGGTAATTTTTAACTAAAATTTCTATTTCTAAAGATATAAAAAGTCTCTTGGAGATGCTCGTAGAGAACCAATCTCCCCTCAGAATTGATCTTGTGGTCTGAATTTTTCCTTGCTAGCCTCTTATAACAAGATCAGTTTCATGGAACCAAATAATTAAAAAACGAGAGTGGTTTCCCTTTTGTCAGTGGCCATGTAGCATAAGGCGATCACAGTGAAATTCACCCTTTAACTCTTCGATCCCCAGCCTAAAAGAAAAAAAAGAAGAGAATGTATACACTGTTAAGAAGAGAATGTATGCGCTGTTAAGCTGTGCAGGGGTGTATGGCATAACCTTTTTATTTCATTAGTGGGCCAGCTGATGGGTGTATGGCATAACCTTTTTGTTTCATTAGTATTGATTGTCGTGTAACTATTTTCTACTCGTGCTGGAAAGCAACATATATCCATTTAAATTTTAGTTTTGAAGGAGACCTAACACTTCACTATTCTTTAGGACAGACAGATAGGATACGATAAGGTTAAGCAAAAGGTTCTTTCCTATGAGATACACAAGCTAAAACTACTTCATGCTTCTATTTATGTTATGCAATATACTGATTTGAGTCTGAAACTACCAGGCTTGTTGAATTTCACATGTGTATCACGGGAAATACTAATGTTCTTTTCTGTTTGATGGCCTCCAGAATCATGAGTGAAACAGGGTAGCTAACTCTTAAGTTGCTTGGTATAGAACCAGATTTCACTACTTGGAATAGTGATTATTTATGGTTTCCATGTACTAATCACATGGTCCTTTATCCACCAGATCATCAGCAGTAGAAAGATCTTTGCTGGATAATTACAATTACCAAATACATTGTGTTGAATGTTTATGATAGAGCGTTGTAGTTGTTTCAATTGCAAATATCGCATGCTGATAATATTTTGTGACTTGTGCTTTCAGGTTGACGACTAGGTGCAGGAAGGTCCAAACAGTTAGAAGAGATTGGTTGACGATAAGATGCTAGGGAACAAATAGAAGACAGAAGAGATAACATATGTGGTATCTTGTTTTGTGTGTTCTGTATCTAGATTTTGTCACTCATTGTGCTTTGTATCAGATTCTGTCACTCAATGTAATTGGCTGTTAAAATGGGCTTAGCCCACATATATACAAAATTGGATTGGCCTCAAAATTTGTGGGCTACATGAAAATAAAGTTCCTAACATGGCTTGAGCCCATAAATAAATATGCATGCTAGTTTGCCCCGCCAGCATCCATGCTGATTCAATTTGTGACGGATATCTATCCTAGATGGCGATGATTTGTGATGTTTATTTTCGTCAATAACTTTGGGTCTAGGTTGGGCCTTGGGTTGGGTCTGATGATTTGTGACGTTTATTTTGGTCACTAATTTTGGATCTGGGTTGGGCTAGCGGGCCTATGCCACGTGGATCTGGTAGTTTTGTGACGTTTTGCGATGCATCACAAAACCAAAAAATGCTTCTGTGATAAAAAAATTTTCGTCATAGATAAAATTCGTTCTGACGTTTTTGGGACTTTCGTCACGATAGATCTAATTTTGTTACAGATAAAATCCGTTGTGTAACGTTTTTGAAAATTTTATCACGATAGATCTAACTCGAAGCGACTTGTATGACGAAGGAAAATTCATCACAAATTCTTCACAAAACTCCCTTTATGACGCATTTGGCCTTTACAGTGACGGAAGTCGCTCGTCACTGAAGCAATGATTACCACTAGTAATTTCCACTTACGGGTATCCTATGTCATGCCTGCAATGGCAAAGCATGAACACAACTCTTCAAAATCACGCAGATGGACGTATGGGTTTTTGCTTTCTAACCCAGAGAAGGAACGTTTCCGAACCAAAGCGATAAGGTTTGGAAGGAGCTCACAGCCGGATGTAAGGATTATTTGTGCAGAGGGTGGTGGCTCTAATAACTCCCCCCTTACGGTAGAGAGGTGTTGAAAGGATGGTTGCTCCATGATAGCGGGGGTAGAGGTAGAATCAAAGAAAAGAAAACGATACAAGGACAAACGAGGTCCGTAGATAATATAGCTACCGTTCCTCGGCAACGGTACCAGAAAGATTGTTGGGTATTTTAATAATCGGAAATAAATCTGCAAACATACAGATACCGTTATAGCTTTCACCCAGAGGTATTCCAGGGTATCGTATCCACAGAGTAACGTGAGTATATTATCTAAGCTCTAAGTTCATCCAAGGACACCACACTACGGAAGAGGTAAGGGGTAGAAAGGATTCTAGAATCAAATATAAGATAGAACTATCCTAATTATTCACTTTGGGCTACTGGTTCTGCTGGATAAGATCTGGTTTGCTCCAGGAATAAGGCACTGGGATATACTCGAACAGGGAGGGTTACGCTGGACGGATAGCGTTGTCACCATCTGTCGCCTACCTCATCTAACCATGAGATATACCACAACCAACAGGTAAAGTCTGATTTAGACGCCACGTCCATACCGTCTTTTACTAACTCTAGAATCGATCTTACTATAGAGCATCCACTACACTAGTGAACTATTGATCCCGTAAACAACTAGAGGGGACTAGATCTATTCTTAACTAAAAAACTAAAGCACCAAATAAGTCATGAACACTTACTATGATTGGTAAGTATCCGTCGAGGTACAAGCTGGAGAAGAGTGTCGAGAGTCAACAAACCCGACACCTCCCCGACTTCCCCTCACTCTCTCCTTATTTTCTAAGCACTACCTAGGCAGCACTAAGCCACTAGAATGAGCCTAAAGCTCAGCTATGAAAGTGAGAGCACAAGAGAGGTGAGTTGTGTTGTGTCTCTAATTCTACCCCCCCCCCCCCCCTCCCCTCATATTTATAGGTGTGTCCAAGGGTGCTACGACCGAGAAAACAACAGGGGCTTCCTTGAACCGACATTGGGAGCTAATGGAGAGATGCCACGTGCAAGGAGTAAGGCGGTGGCGCCAAGGCTGGTTCGGTCCAACCAATGGTTCGGCCGACCTGGCTAGGCCGCCAACTGACATCATCTTCAGGCGGGAGGCTGGCAGGTGGGTCCTCTGGTCCATGGCACGTGATTTGGCGCTGTCCTAAGTCGGTTTCCTGCTCTGGTGGGCCCTTTGATCCATGTGAGGTTGAACGGTGCGTTCTAATTGGTCGACACCTTTGCACCTTGGATCTTGCTTGCTCTTTTCATGCACTTTTAGCTCAAAAACACCCACACACATATTTAGATCAGCACTTGTGGAATTCTTTAGATAAACACCCTATACTAGTGTTGTTTTTATGCAGGATTTAACGGTTGAAATTGGTCCGTAACAAGCGTCAACACAGTTTCGAACCACTAAACAAAATTTTTACTAAAAAAAATACACCACAAAGGAGTACAAATATTGGTCTACAAGTTTTATATTGGCCAAAAGTTAAATTTTAAACTCTGAACTAAGACAACATCATTTCATGTGTGAAATTTCAAAATTTGGAACTTGTCTTCTATAGCAACTCTGTAGAGCATTAAAAGAGGGATGTGTTGGTACATTTGGCTAGACATGTCGAGTTGAGTATGAAAAGGTACACAAGCACCCTAAACTAAGCATATCTGCACACATACACATGCACATACACACATACATGCACATGCACATACATAAAAGAAATGCATTGTTCAATTATTTTTTGTCATAATGCATGTTGCTATTGCTATGTCCATGATGTTTCTTTAGCATTTTAAACACCTAGGGTGTTACACCTGCCGACCTGTGGGACGGCTGGCGCCCCCCGCGCGCGCCTGCTCAAGCTTGGGAATCCCCTCGGTGGACACTGGTTGCGGCCCGCCCATAGGGGCTCTGGTAGCTGTTGGCCCCGGGACGCCTCCTATCCTCGGAGTTGTTGGCGTGTTGGCACGCCGCCCCTTCCAGCAGGACGCGAAGTTCACCCATGACGCGTTGCCCCTCCGAGTTCACCTGAGGCGGCATCACCCCTCATCATCGACGCAGTCGCAACGACATTCTGGCTTGCTCGTGGGAAGTAAGGCGTACCGTGCTCGTCGCACAGGATCTTGTTGTTGACCGCCTTGGCCCTGTCGTGCGCCCCGGCGGGGTCTAGCGTGACCGCTGAGCGCGCGTTGACAGCGTGCACTCCTCATCCACCGCGTGAGCCTTGGCGCGCTCGAGCCTCTCCTGCTCGTAAGCGGCTTGCTCCTCTACCGTGCGCTGCACCAGAGGGTGGGCAGGCTCGTCGCCCGCCCCTCCTGTCGGGTCCACCCCTTCCGCGTGCACCATGTTGCACTGTCGCAAGGGGTGGTTGTCCTCGCCCGGCGAGGACACTGAGCTCGAGCCGCACGACTCCTCCTCAAGGAGGTCGTGGACCGATGTCGGGGCGTAGTCTGCCACCCCGACGAACTCCGGACATGGGTAGGCCGCTCGTCGCATCAACTTCGTGTTCTCCAGCTCGAAGAGAGTCGCAACGTTCCTCAGCCCGAAAGGGAGAGGGACGCTGGGGTCCTAGAAATTGCTTTCGGGGGCACGGGGTTGTCTGCCGACAATTGGGAGAGGACGTTCGCCAGCGTGTAGAAGGTCCGCCGGCATTCCTCGGGCTCCGGTTCGGGCCCGAAGCGCGTTTCAATGCCTCGCGCGAGGGTGCCACCTTTGGCGACGGTAGAGTCCTCCACGGGAGTGATTGGCACCGCTTGTGCCTCGTCCCCCGCGCCGTGAAGGTGGAGGTGGCCGAGCTTGTCGGCAATGAACTCCAGGCTTCCGAAACGGATGGCCTGGTCGGGGCTGAAGCTGGGAATGTACCTTCGCCCGCCGGCGCCGTTGACGGCGAACTCCAGGTTCCCAAAGCGGACGGAACCCCCGAGGGCCCGACCGTCGCGTTGACATTGAGGGCCGCCATTGAGCGTTTACGTGGTTGTGAGAGTGCGCGACTTCCCCTACTTGGTGCGCCAACTGCCGGTGTTTCAATCACCGGCTAGTAAATTTAACGCCACGCTTCTCCGTGGCTTGATGACTAACAGACAAAAGCAAGGATTTAGACTGATTCAAGCAATGGCCCTCGATCCAATATGGGGTGGTGTTCTTCGCATTCCTCACGTTCAAATGTTGGGTGCTTACAACAGGGCGCTTGCAAGCGGTGTGTGAGTGTGTGTGGTTGAGAGAGAGAGAGAGAGGAAGGCCCAGCTCCTCCTTATATTCGTGGTGGGTAGGGCTACATTGCGTGAGAGAAGGGGGTGCCTCGCCTCCCGGGAATGGCGTCCCTAGGGCGAGGTCAGCTTCCCTACACGTGTCCCGTCTGGGGCCCTCCGGTCGATCGTGCTTTGCCGCTTCCCAAGCCAAGTCCTATTCGTCCGGATCGAGGCGCCGCCTGACATGTCCTAAGGCTTCCGCCTCATCCCCATGGCAGGACATGGCACCGTCATACCTGCGGCACGCCTCCGTCCTGATGCACCGGGGGTGGGCCTCTTGTTTGGTCGGCACGCCCGGCCTCCTTTGCGGGGCTTGGGAGGTCGGGCGCCTTGTTCTCCTCTTGCTGTATGGTTCAAGCCGGGGCCCGCTAGCACGACGCACCCCCTCACCCTACGCCTAAAGGCTGATGGCGACCCGATACAGGCCGTCCCATCGGCCCTGTGGAAGGGGCGCGGCCAGCGTAAGCGCCGGTCGCGGCATCATGATGGCCCGGCTAACCAGGGACGTCCCTCCAGTCCTTCGATCCGTAGGCGGCGCCCCTATCCGACTGTCAAGCGAAGGGCGCGCATGCACGTCTTGTCGGAGCAAGTGCAGTTAATGCCGCCCCGCGCCTTCCCCAGGTTACCTCGGGCTCACACCCGTCTCCCGGGGTCAGCTCGGGTCTCCCGACCCCTCCTGCGGCGTTACGGGTCGGGAAGGCGCCATGTGCCGCCGGAGCTTCTTCCGTTGGTTGGCCGGTCCTGGCTGCGCACCTACCTGACTCAGCCTTGACCGTCCGCCCGAGGTCGGTTACCGGTGCGGTTAGCTCCCTAAGGACCGTGCTTTGGGGTACCCGTGGTACTTAACCCCGTCAATTAGCACATGTTTACTATAGCACAACATGGTCAAATCATGGACTAAATAGACTTAATGGATTCATCTCGCGAATTAGCCTCCATCTGTACAATTAGTTTTATAATTAGTCTATATTTCGTACTCCTAATTATTGTCCAAACATCCGATATGATAGGGACTAAAGTTTAGTCGGGGTGATCCAAACATACCCATAGATACATGTACATGTATAGGTATACGATGGAACACAAAGCGCTTCATAGTGTCAGGGTAGGTCCGGTTAGATAGGTACATGCACAGATCTCGAAACCGGTTCTGGACGGACAGGATGAACCTATCCATACACCTTAGACCTTAGAATTCTTAGAGCCCCTTTGGAGGGCTCCACGAGCGGCTCCAAAATTGGCTCCTGCTGGAGCCCTCCCAAACGGGGTGTGGGCAAAGGGCTACGGCGGTGAAGCCCCAAATTTCCGCACTCTGGAGCGATTTGGTGGAGGAGGAGCCACAAATCGTGGCTCCGCGCGGCTACTCCATCTCGATTGCCACCTTTGCCCCCGCGTGCGTTGCGCCTCCTCACAGCCTCTTCGCGTGTTGCACCTCCTCGTGTGCGGCGGGGCAGAGCGGGCGGCCGCGGGAGCTTGAGGCACGACGGGGGACAGCGGGAGCTCAAGGCGGAGGTGGACGACGGGAGCTTGAGGCGGCGGCTGGCCCAGGAGCAGAGCGCGGGGAGGCAGGCGCGGAGGGGGAAGGAGGCGGCGTCGGTGGCCAGGAGCTGGGTGCGGATAAGGAGAGAAGGAAGGGAAGAAAAAATGAGAAGGAAATAAAAAATGGAAGATTTGAGAAAAAATAAATAGATAAGGGTAATATGGTCATTTGACCTTTTCCATGTATATTAAACAACAGGAGGAGCTGTTTTGTCAAACGTCCACAACGGCTTCAGCTCCACCAGAGAAGCCGCTCCACCAAGGAGCTGGAGATAGAGCCATTTTTGGAGGAGCCGCAGCCCTACCAAACAAACCTTATTCGTTTCTATTGATAGTAGGTCTCACATAATTTAAATTTAAAAAATAAACGAAATTCATCATTCATGATAATTGACCGAAAAGAACACGACTTTGGAAAACTGGGGAGAAAGGTGAAGGGTAGACAACAAAGCGGCTGCAGGACTGAAACACCTGCTCGGAATCTCCCAATCCCGGCCTCCCGATCTCAACGACAGCCTCTATAGCTGCCATCACCGTCGATCTGGTGATCTCCCATATTCCGAAGACAGCAAGTGGGCGGAAGGCGGAGGCGGGGAAAGCATGCGCCAGGTAGCCACCACCGGAGTAGGAGAAGATGATACTCCCGGTGGCGAAGCTCAGGACGCTGTTGCTGAAGACAATGTCGAAGCCCATCGCGACCAGGCTAAGACGGAGGCAGCCGCCACCCCAAGTTCCGGCAGCTCATCATCAACCTCGCCCAGGTGCCCCTGCTGCCCATCCCCCATTTCTCCTTGCGGTAGCTCGGTGTACGGACTGGATTTGGCGGCTGTATAGGGTTTGTGGTTCTGATCTCTGGCTGTCTGATTTAGTTTAGCTCACCGAATCCTGGACCGACGGCCATGGGTAGGGGGTTTAGCCACTGCCATCAAATCTTGGATACTCGTTCTTGTTTAGAAGCTTGTTAGGCGTTATTCAGATCGTTTTTGCTAGCTTGTACCTTGGCTGGTGCTGATTCATCAAATCTTGGATATTTGTTCTGGTTTAGAAGCTTGTTAGGTGTTATTCAGTGGTATGTATATGTATGAGGGACCCGGTTTGTTCTCTGGGGCCATGGCTTACTGATAAAGGGCATGGTCGACTTATACAGTTACTGAGTTTCAGGTGGATCTGGTGCATGGTTGCGCAGAATGTTGTTTTCCTAGATTAGATGTTCCTCTAAACTAAGCAACATGCCCATCTAAGTTTTGGGGTATTGACAGTTAACAACATGTCCATCTTTATGTGCATGTTTGGAAGCTGAATTAATCACCTCATTTTAGAGAGACACCCTCATTTGAATCCAGCAGTCCAGAATACAGAAACGGAAAACAGACAAGAATTGTGGTAATTGTATAATTGTATGATTCTAGTGTATGCACTAAAATGAGTTGTGCTAAAGTATTCGACTGTAGGAGACTCGAAATACAAAATAATTTCTGCCCAGGTTAAGTCAATGTAAAACAGAGAGGCCTTCAAAGGGTCGATTAGGTACTAGATTCCTAATCCTAGACCACACGAATTGTTTGATTGAATTGTTTGGATGCTTTATATGAAAGAACCGCATGATTTTGGAGATAGATACCCAAAGAACATTTCATGGCCTTGGGCCTTATGCTTAATTTTCTTGAATTGTGCTAACTCTATTCTTTGTTCCTTTGCTCCAAGGGGCTACAAAGGATTTTTTTTTCCATAAAGGAATCTGTTCCCATTAAATTTCTTTAAACCTCCTACATTTGAATAGGTGAACATGAGAAGTCATCAGCTTTACGGGGTTTCAAACTTGTTAACCAAAATTCCAGAATAACAGGAAGATGTGATAAAAGTGGTAGTTCCATTTCTAACCAATTAGAAGTAGCATCTAGATGGCCATTTTGCTGGGATAACTGTTTACAGGCCTGATCGCCAGAATACAATATAAATTAAATCAGGAACTCCACTTTGTGTAATCCTGATTATTATACTTCTACTACAGAAAATTTGGCAACTTAAAACAAGTACCAGCCTGGGATTGTGATCATTTGCAGTGTACATATTCTTTGTCTGTCCTAACCTTAAATTTGATGATCTATTGAGCCCATGTACTAGTTGAGATATGTATTCACCTGCTGCCATTCAAGGTGCTGGAACTAAAGTTTGATCTAGCCAGCAAAACACATAAAGATGAATAATATATGACTTCCAGTATTACTACGTTGGCAATTTAGAGGGCTGCCGGGAAATTACACAGTAAAAGAGATCATGTTTTCTCTTCTCTATTCTTTAAATTCTTGTTGGCTAAGTTTCATTTCCTACATCATGCACAGAACTCAGGATGGCAACGGGGCGGGGCGGGGCGGGGGACCAGCCCCCGTCCCCGCCCCGATCCCCGATAGCTGACCCCCGCCCCGGCCCCGAAACTCCAATCGGGGGAAAATCTCGCCCCGTCCCCATCCCCGTCGGGACCCCGTGGGGATCAACCAGACCGTGCACAAGACGAGTTCAGAACAACCGAATTTCAGAAGTTCCTTTCGAAAAAAATCCAGCAAAAGTTAACAGGTTCAAGCATGAGTACAGAACAAGCAGAAGCTAATAAATCCAAGCACGAGGGAAGTATACAGCCACAGATCCAAGCACGAGGCAGGTACATTATCAAATAACAAGCACAAGCAAACACATCAAGCAGATTAGTACTTTACTATTCTCGATGCTCACTAATACTCATTGGCTGCCGCATTTGGATGCAAATTTGCACGGGGGACTTGAGAAAAGCAGCAACAGATGTGGTCTTCGTGAACGGAACATCCAGTGGAGGCGGCGGCTTGCTCTTCTTTTGCGGCTGCGTCTGCACCTCCGCCCTTGCTTCGCGTCAGGCTCGCTGTCTTGCGCTCGATGCAGAGAGAGAGAGAGAGAGAGAGAGAGTTGAGAAATGAGGGAGGAGCGGAACCAGTGGTGGCGGCCGCCGCCTGCCTGCGGCTGAGGAGTGAGGAGGGATCGAATAGAGTTAGGGTTTGAGAAGAAAGTTTGCTTATATACGCTGGACCGCTGGGGACGTGTTCTATTGGGCTTTTGGGCTGAGCATTTTTATGGGCCATAAGCATTTAGGGTCCCCGTGGTGCCTCCGCGAAGATAAATCTTATCCCCGTTCCCGCCCCGTTATTCTTTCGGGGCCCCGCCCTGTATCCCCTGCGGGGGAAATTTGCCCCCCCCCCCCCCCCCCCCCCCGACCCCACTCCTTTCTTGCCCAGTTCGGGGGATCCGCCCCCACAGGGGAAATTGCCATCCTAACACAGAACCAACAAGTGCAATCTCATAGGAATCATTTAGTATGTTAGTCAGCTTTTTAACATGATGTATGTGGAGATTTCATAAATGGATAGATGTATAAATCTTGATCTGTAAATTACAGCATAGTATACATTAAAATATTCAAAATATAAAATCCCAGATTTACTGTTAACTGTTCTCAGTCCTCGCGCGATAACCAGCTCTACCATTTTGAGAGAACATTGGAGATAACAATAGAAAATAGCATCTGAATAACAGACAGATTGTTTCATGAGCCACTTGTCTGTTTTAGTAGATTGACATGGTGTGGTAAAACAGAAAATCAAATCAATTTGGGGATAGAAGTGCATTCCATGCACCATAAATCCAAAACACATGATTGTTAACAGAATAATTTAAAAAGTTTGATCAGTATGCTAGTCTGAGTTTTCGGTGAAATAATGAGTCATTGATGTCCAGGACATACAGGTGGGGAAAATAGATGGGCTCATCGAAAGCATCGCCTTAGCCATTATGGCTTACCTTGCCTTGTTTAGATGCTTTCCGTTTTCTTAGTCACCTTATTTAGCATCTGCATTAATACTGTGCACTCAATAGCTTATAAATTAAGATAAAACTTTCTTACACCCTTCCACTCAAAATTTTGTAATCTTATTTTTATTATTTGCTATTTTTTTATTCCATCACTTATTTAGATGGCCTTTCTAGACATATTACATATACAACTTCTTTTGTAGGCAAATCACCGCATCTCCACAAACATCCAAAGAAGAGTCTATGGTCATGCAACTAATGTTGAGATTCGTCCGTTGAATGAGGAGAAAGCTGTTCAAGCTGCTGCCGATCTTATTGGGGAGCTCTTTGTTTTCTCGGTACTCACTATGTCAAAGCTAAATATGTATTCTAAACCCTGCTGCATGTTTTCCTTGATTCTCGTGATATTCATCAGTTATAAAATTGCTATTTTCACTTTTGTAATTATGATTCTGCTAGTGCAATGCAAGCCTATAATTTATCCCGACGGCCTGATGATATGTGTTGTGCTTATCTACAAATTGGAAATACTGTCGTGCAAACAAGAGTTATCCAGCCTCTTATTCATAGGACTTTAGTTCACTTCATGTATTTTTTCCTCGAATACGCAGGAGAGCATTTAACTGAATGTATTTTTTCCTCAAATACATAGGAGAGGTTGGTTATTTGTTTTTGTTTCAGTCATTTTCTAAACTTTAGCAAACCTTGTATAGTAGGTTGCTGGAGCTGCCGTAATTTTTGAGGTGCAAAGAAGTGCAAGGTCAGAGGCCCGAAAAGAGGAGGCTCGTAAAAATGAAATTGAGGTAATAGCCCTCAGTCCAAGATTTGTGTATTGCTTGTTTCTCCACATGTTTCAGCTAATTGAATAGTTATACATGTATGATCTTGAAATTGAATACCAAATTTTTCACAGAATTCTTGCTGTGTCAAAACATTAAACTTATCAACCAAAACAACAACAGCAGTTTGTCTAAATGCTTGGGAACATTTTCGAATGAGCCTTTGAACAATTGTTTGTTACCTTGACTGAAAACTGCAATGATCTAGTAGCCTGCTTGGCCATAACTGATTTGGAACAAACGTCGTGGAAGGCATCATGATTTCCAGGTTATCCAAATCAGTCAGAACCATAAGGATTTAGTAGGCTGCTTCTTTTGTCAAAACAGCAAATTGTCCTTAACTAATTTGGAACAAACGTCCCTGAAGGCATCATGATTTCCAGGTTATCCAAATCAGTCAGAACCACAAGGATTTAGTAGTCTGCTTCTAAGCTTAACACGTCATATTTTTACTTTTGATGAGTACAACATTAATTTCTCATCTTACAACAGAGAGTTATTCAATAATCTTTTATTCTAGCAAGTATTAGCTCACTAATCTATATTGCCTACTAATGTCAATAATTCATAAATTCTTATGAGAGTGTTGTCTCGATCTTGAAGGCAATAAGGCAAAAGGAGGATCAGCTGGCTGAAGAGATATTGACAATGAAGCAGAAGCTTAGCGAGTTGGAGCGCCTCGCCAACTCTCGAGGTCTCTCCGGACTGTTCAGGAGCAGCAGTGTGCCAGACCAAATGAAGCCCACATGACCAGTTTATTTGACTGGAACAAATTTACCGGTTCATGGACTCTAACCAGGTGAATCGACAATACTCCTGCCCTGTTTTTTGAAGCTCCCACCATGTGGGTCGCGGGTGTTATCCCCACTGACCATTATGGGAGATCCCATCGATAGTTCTTCAGGGGTTCAAAACACCAGAGTTTCTTTCTGCATTTATCAACTTGGTTCTTGCAAGTTGTAAATGTGTGAAATATTTACTCCACGAGCTTGTCGTGGAAATTGCTGTCAAGATGTTTGTAGCAACACGCCAACACTCATTCAGATGTCATGTTGTGGAGGGTTCCTCTTCTATCTAGCGATTCAGTTTATCAAATGAACCGGGTAGACAAATGCACTGGCGCCATGTATCACCAGACAGTATCTGACGTAAAACTCGATCAGCAAGGAAGGACGTTGCCACTGACTTTGCTTTAAGAAGGGGCTCACTGGCCGTGGCAGGAACCTCGCCAGCGTCTGCCTCTTTGCCAACCTGGGATCCATCTCCAACCGCTGCGCAGGGAGGTTGGCGCAAAATGCAGCACCAAGGGTTCGAGACAGTGGATGCTTTATCACTGAGCTACACGCTCATCACCCACCAATACGCTGTGGTGTGCAACCATAATTCGCCGGACCCTGTGGTATGTTAGGGGTAACAAAGGTTCTTAAAATTTAGCGTAGATAATATAAGTGCCGGGTTTGAAAAAGGCTGGGCTCATATGTTATAAAATTTTAAGCTAAGTCTTAAAGTCCAAATTGAATTGTGAAGGGATTATTAGAACCATGATCTATTACTACCCTACCTTAAAGTGGCCCTTTAACCCTACCGTGGCCCTTCAACCCTACCTTAAAGTGGCCCTTCAAGCTAGCCATTGTAGACATGTTTATGCTCCAACGTTTTACTCAGCCTTCACTGTTCATTCTTTCAGCGTGTACAGCTTCATGTACTTCAACTTGTTGCTTCCCTTGACAATGCTTCAGCTTTACTCCGTCGTACACAGTTTGAGCACCGATCATGCAACTTATTGAATCTTCGTGACATACAGCTTCTTCAATACTTCAGTGTGTACAAAATTCTTCTAATTGAACCTTCAACCATGTATAACTTCTCTAGAGACTTGTCCAATTCAGTCTAAACTTTGTCCCAGCAGCTTCAGTGGCTTCCCTTGTATTGCATTCATGAGACCTGTTGAAGTATATTATACTTGATTAGTACTTCCCTCGTTCCAAATTATAGGTTATCTTCATTTTTCTAGATTTATAGGTTTTCCTATGTATCTTTAAAAAAGCTAAAACGACCAATAATTAGAAACGGGGGAGTACGTGACTTAGTCCCATTGACTATACTAAAGTGTTACTCAATCACCAAGAAACAGTATGCCCAAACTACGCAAGATTCAGTACTATGTGTTCAAAGACCAAAACACCTTGCACTAGAAGTAGACTTGCAGGCATCCAGCTGAAGATAGCCAAAGAGAAGAACTGTGTTGGGTAAAACGTTACACCTGGGAAATAAGGTGTAGATCCAATATGAGGATAGCATAGCCTGTAGGGTTGGACAGTCCGAACTCATAGGTTTTTCTCTCTTGCCTGATGCATTGGGAATTTGGTAGTGTACCAGATTCAAAGATCACAACCAAACACATCGTGTGCCTTCATGAGAAAGAAAGGCTCCACACTGCAGTTGAAGCGTACAAGATACACGCAAGTCCAATCAATGAATGGAAAGTGGTAACGAATGCGTTAGATAAGTTCCGATACAGCAATCAGACGTGCATGGAAAAAAAAAAGAAAAGATAAGCCCATGTTACGAATGTAAGCAGTAGATTCCTAATCACTGGATCCCAATCTGAATCAATGCATTCATTTGTAATTAACACATCCGAAGAGTAATATTGGCTACAGGCCTACATAAGCAAGAAGCACGGGAGCATATCAATTTTAACCCAGACAGGATCTAGCAGCAACACAACACGAACACAAGCAATAGAAATGCAAGAGGAACTCCATGTTTGTACACTGCCAACTCATAGGATCCAGCAACTCCTCTGCTTCCGGGCGCTCTTCTTCTTTGGCTTGGGTGGGCACAGCACGACCTTTATCGCCGAGTCGAACACGGCCTTCACATTCTGTTCCATCCATGGAGAAAATCACCATTACAACCAGATGTAATAGTTTGTTGTGTAAATTCGGATGTTTTTCAAAATTTGGCCAGGACAGCCTAGACATTGAATATGTTTATAATTTACATTTAGTCCCCGTTTGCTTCCTCTCCTCTCTAATCGTCTTTACACTAATAAAAAGCTATACGCTAAGGTGTACGGACGAACATAATCTAGCTGTACTAACTGCTAACAACATCAATAATGTTTGCCCTGCATCATATTACTAAAGTACTGCTACTACCAACCAGTAGTGGTCAGTCCATATCCACAACATACCTGTTGCGTCTTGGAGCTGCATTCTATGTACGCAGCTGCGCCTATCATCCTTTTCAGCTCCTCGCCCTATTTCATGAGAAAAGCAGAAAGAATTAGGAGCGCACCAATTGCGACAGATGCCGCAACCGACTGCGGTATGAAGAGATATGTAACTTTTACAAGGCGTGTACGAAATCACATCGATGGGCACACATGTTAGATGCCATTATGTATGTTTGTTGAACTTGCCTGTGCAGTAGTGATAGGGGCTAAACCAGGGTGGTCCAGGAAGAACTGCTTGTCCTCACGCAAGTCTGCAAGTACTCCTTATAAGTTTCTGTGGCAAGTTCTGGTTTTGGTAGGTTTAATAAATTATGACTTCAAAAAGAAGCATAATTTCTTATTCAGTAATGGTAATTAAAATGTATTATTTTGCCTGAAAATGCAATCAGACTTATAAAGTGAAACAAAACCTGGTGTACATTCTTTTAGTTGGAGATGCAAAGTATGGGTTGTTTACTTACCAAGCTTTGTTCCAACTAATACAATCGGCACATTTGGAGCATAATGCCTTAGTTCTGGTATCCACTGCTCGTTGAAGAGGAAGAAAATTTCCAAAAGTTAGGTATAGTGTGTTAAACAACAAAACAGAGATTTCTCCGCAATTCTTTTAGCGGCAGAAAGGTCACCTTCTTGTGAATATTCTCGTAGCTCGCTCTACTGATGAGGGAAAATGCTAACAGAAAGACATCAGCTCCTCTGTAGCTAAGAGGCCTCAGCCTGTTGTAGTCCTCTTGTCCTGCAAAAGGCCAACCAAACTGTAAGAACGCCACCATTATCTTGTAACGCCACCATTATCTTGTACCATCAGAAAAAGGGCTCCAACCCACATTTTTCAACTATGCAGCTTAAAGGGTAGCGAGTACCACATTTATAATCGTCTAATTAGTCCTAAAATAGCAATAGAATCTGTATATAAGGTGGGCCTTCATGGTCATTTCCTCCAAATTATGAATGAGCTTTCAAGAAATGAACAAGGAGAAGGGGGCTATTTGCCACAAATAATCAGGAAACTCACAATCCTACTACTGACTGGAAAACACATGAAACCTCTTCCTACTGAAAATTTCCAGGCTGCCGGAGGAATGTTCAGAGATTTCTGAAATCTAACACACCAATACGAAGATTCTGAAGTTCAGTCAGTCCACACGTACCGGCGGTATCCCAGAGGCCGAGGTTCACCGTGTTGCCGTCGACGACGACGTTGGCGCTGAAGTTGTCGAACACCGTGGGCACATAATCCTGTCCACCGCCAGACAAGGAGTCTCAGCAGCCAAGAACAAGCATGGCTCTGCCTCCTCTAGCAGCTAGCAGAAGGAAGAAGCAGCAACCAAGAAGAATCTCTCACGCACCGTGGGGAAGGTGTTGCTGGTGTAGGAGATGAGCATGCAGGTCTTGCCGACGGCGCCGTCGCCGACCGTCACGCACTTGATGAACCTCGCCGTGCTCATCGTCCTCCCTCCCCCTTCCTTCCCTGGCCTGCTTGAGCTGCTGCTGTTGGTTGTGGTGGATGTCTGCCTCTGCTTGCCTGGTCTCGGTTGGTCTGGTGGTTATGGGCAGATGATGCAGGGCTACTGAAACATATATTTATATATATATATATAGAAGAAATAGACACACGCATACATTACATGTAGTTGTCTTGGACGGCCTTGACAATTACTCAAAGGATCATGCTGCGATAAAGAGGGAATAGAAGCACGAAAGGAAAGGAAAGCAAGCAAAGGGACAGAGTGGCCTTAGTGGGCATTCTGTTGGCTGGCTGGCCGAAGTGCTGCGCTGTGTGCTGTGCAGTGGGGCCTCTTCACCCTCAACTGCTGAATCCCCCTAGCTGAAGGCGAGCGGCGGCGGCGGTGGATGATGAATAATGCATGCGTGCTTCCTGCGCATCGCGCCGAGGGGACCCACCAAATCAGCCGTCAAATGGCAAGCATGATGCTGCCGTTGGGTGGGCTTGGGCGCAACTAATCATTAGTTTAAGCAAGCAACAGGGATCGCAACTGAACCCTGAAGCTCTAACAGTGTGGGATATATTTTTGTCAATCTGGGCAAGAAATGGGTTCTCGATCGACATGGGCAGCGAGAAGAGAGCACGCGTGCGCGTGCCATAATGCCATATGGTAAAGACACCACATTAGTCAAATAAACAGAGATTAATGGATTAAGTTCTTTTGCCTTCTTTTTTATCACCATGTTATACACATGCATGCAGTCGCTCCACCAAATGCTAAGACAATTTTTTTTTGGAAGAGGGAAGTCATTTGCGAGATGGAACATTTTGGATGACCCACAGGCAGTTTGAAAAGATAAGCTACATTAGTAGAGCCTTTTAAGTTGGGTGCCACCGCCAGTGCTAGAGCACCCTTTTCAACTGCCATCACATAAAAACTGGACTTGGCCATTTTTCTTGGTGGGTATATCTATGTCCAATTTGAAATGTCTCTCTCTTCCAGTTCCAGGAGTAGAAGTTCAAAATTAGCTGTGAAAAATTGAAAATTTGAGTTGAAAATCCCTAATCCCGTTGTCGAAATGTATCTGAAAGAAAACATTATTTTTTAATTAGCTTTCCCCGCATTCAAGAGCTGAGAAGCTGCTACCCTACCATCATAGCTGGGGTGCCTGGGCAGGCTACGCAGGGCCCCATGATTGCAGGGCGTACCAGGAAACGCGTCGACATCTTATATTGTTGTGTAAGCAGAGCTGGTTTGTGCTGCCGGCTGTTGCCGCCGTTGCTTGCCTTGGAGTGCAAGGGCCACCCCGGCGCCGGAAGCCGCTCATCCACGGGATCATCAAGCCAAATCAAATCAAGCCCGTCTCCTCCGCTGCCTAAGTGCCGGTTGGTTAATTGCGGCACTAGCGAGGCATTCCAATGATGCTGAGTGAGCCGTGACGAGGGATCTTCTACGGGCCCGCTCTGTGTATGTAAACGCCCACCGTTGTAACGTACTACTATATGAACTTCTTAGCTCGTCCTAGACGCCCACCGGCACAGGGGAAGAACGTTAAGAAGCCATAGGATTGCATGCAAAATCATCTCGCAACAGATGATCCCTCCCCTACTGCCATCGAATGGCATGCGTCGAATAGTGCAAACTCGCCCACCGAATCGCAATAATTTAAGGAGAAAATTCCCTATTTGACACTGAGAAAATAAGTCGTTCCTTTCTTGATACTGAAAAAAATTTCGTTCTCTATTTGACACTGAATTCAACTTTCATTCCCAAATTGGCACTCTGTTTGATTTTTCATCCATTCACTGTTAAATGTCATGCGGAAAGACCATTTTGCCCTTCCCAGATGTGGGCTCCACCACTTCTTCCTTTTCTCTTTCCTCCCTCTCTTCCTCTCCTCCGACTCTCCCATGCCTGAGCGTGCCGCCGTTCTCCTTCCTGGACGCGTGGCTGCAGCGGCGAGTGCATGGTGGACGCCGCAATTGGTGGCGGCAGTTGGCGAGGACACCTTGGCTAAGCAACACCGCGAGCCCACGCAGACCCGCGCCGCAACGACCAGCATATATATCCCGATGGTGGCATCCTGGAGCAGAAAAGAGGAACTCGATTCGACAACGAAATTCGTCGTCGTCAATCCATCCCTCGCCCGATGCCTCTTGCCCTCACCTGCGCCACCTCATTGCGCTCCAATTGGACCCGCTCACGTCGTCTTTCTCGGCCGGAATCGGACGCACGCCAGAATCTCGTCGCAAAGGTTTGCCATAGCCGCCGAGGAGTACTTCGTCGTGGCCAGGCCGATTTGGTGCCTCTCTCCCTCTCTTTTTCGTGTGCTAGCCTCACCTTGTCTGCTGATCCTCGTCAGCTCGCCATTTTGGTCAGACGCGTACTGGAGCCGACGGAACGATGACCTCCCGGCGCACGCCTCGTGCCGTGCCGTGCCATCCATGGTCGGGCGTGCACGCAGCCTCTGCAGGCGCCGGATCCCTGCGGTGTGGCAGCTGGGCTCACGGCCCCATCGGGCCGGCGGCCGGGCGGGCACGCAGCAGCCATGGGAAAGGCAGAGGAGAGGAAGCAAGGGAGGAAGGAGAAAAGAAAGAAGCAGTGGGGCACACATCTAGGAAAGGTAAAATGGTCTTTTCGCATAGCATCTAACGGTGAATGGATGGAAAATCAAATAGAGTGCCAATTTGGGAATAAAAGTTGAAGTCGGTGTCAAATAGAGAACGAAAATTTTTTTAGTGTCAAGAAAGGAACGACTCATTTTCTCAGTGTCAAATAAGGAATTTTCTCTAATTAAAGATGTTGCCCTTTGAGTTTTTTCCTAAGGGGGCTATAGAGGGCTAAACTCTAGTGTTGTCACGTTAAACTGAATCTTATTATTTAGAAGCATTAAATAAAGTCTAATTATAAAACTAATTGCAGAATCTCTAGGCTAATTCACGAGACGAATCTAATAAGATATTTTAATTTATAATTAGTGGATGGTTACTGTAGTATTACTGTAGCAAATCATAAATTAATTAGACTTATTAACTCGCGAATTAGCATCCATCTGTACAAAATATTTTGTAAATAAATTTTATTTAATACTTTTAAATTACAAGATTTCTTTTACTGTGACAGAGCTACTTTTTAGATGCTAGTGACACGGAGCATGCGCGCCGTATTGTTTGATCGTGGGAACACATCTCCACGGCCTGTGGCTTGGCCTTGGGGGGCCACTTTCTTGCGAAGGCACAGGATACAGAATTACTACGGCCGGCAAAATCATATCAACCCGGAAAGGAGATCCCCATCTCATGAAGAAAAGGGGGAGGATATCCTACTACGAGAGAAAATGGCTGTGCTAAGTCTCTGCGCGGTTTGGACTATTGTGCAGATTGAATTTGCTGTGATTTGCGCCATCAAGTGAACATATGTATGGCAGCATACTGTGTTCTCCCGCACCTAGGGATGGTAACTGGTAATAGATCATGGTTCTAATGCTATCTTTACAATTTAATTTGGCTTTTTTATATTTAATTTAAAATTGAATAAGATTAGAGGCCGTTAGACCCGGATCTTAGATTATCTAGACTAAAATTTAGGACCCTTTACCATCCCTACCCGCACCGTTTTGCATTAGGAAAAAAACTATTTTACTATTTCGAACAATCCATTTTCCTCGGTAGGATTTTTACTTCAAAAACAATTTCAATTGGTTTCATATACTCTATAATAAAATTTATGTTTTCCTTTTCTTCACTATCCGCTTACAAGTGAGTTTCAAGGTCATATTGTTGTGAGGTGAAACGAATTTTTCGCTATTGTTTTTATCAATTTTATATCCCCAATGTTAATATCAATTTTATATCCCCAATGTTAATTTACTATTTAGTACTAGATGCTCTTAACTAGGGCTGGATAACGAGCCGGCTCGGCTCGGCTCGGCTCGGTCTGGCTCGCTAAGATAACGAGCTGGTTCGGCTCGGCTCGTTATCCTAACGAGCACAAAAGCCTGCTCGGCTCGGCTCGGTCCGGCTCGCGAGCCAAACATTGACATACTCTTCGAGGTGATATATATCTATACAGATCAAATAAAAAAATATTAGGATAATATATGGCTCTATTTTCATACTTTCAGGACCATATATAATTCCATTGGTGATACTTTCATGATTCATCAACCATACATGTTTCATTAATAACATATGCCCATAACCTAGCCTGTTACAAAATTGATCGGTCCATTCAATGGACATTGGACAAGTACAATACTGAGTCTTGGCTTTTAGACGGCCTATAACGTAGGTGGAAATTATATTGTACGCGTAGCTCGTTCGGCTCGCAAGCAGCTCGCGAGCCGGCTCGAGCTCGCTCGTTATACTAACGAGCACAAAGTTGTGCTCGGCTCGTTAGGAATTAGACCGAGCCAAGCCGAGCCGAGACAACTACGAGTCGAGCGAGCTAACGAGTCACGAGCAATTTTTCCAGCCCTACTCCTAACCCACAAAAATAATCATAAAAAAGGCATTAGCATATTTTTAAAAAACACGGGTTATGATGTCCTCGGTTTCCCAAACAAAATTTAAATTTAAATAAAAACTTAACTTCAACACAGAGGAAAAATATAAATCTCATTAGTGCAGATTGGGCTAATTGAAATAGTTTAAAGAAATAAATTGAGTTGAAATTTGGTTCATAGGTAAGCAGATAGTGTATTGTTTTGTTTGGGTAGTAAAATGAACCAAAAAGTTCAGACTGCATCTGTTCAAATTGTGCTTATGCGATCATAAATCACCACGCGGGAGATGGTTTCGTTAGGCTGCCAGCTGCCTCCTTGTTCCGTCACATTTCCAACTAATCAGTTCAGCTACTTCCACTCACAATTCTTAGCACTAAATATGGCCACCGGGCTTCCGCCCCAGCTGCATGTAGCGCTATCTCACAAAACCTGAAGTCAGAACTGCAACCGCCCTTTTCCGCTCAACAAAAGCCAGATCAAGTCCAAAGCACCAAACCCAACGTATCAGCTCATTTCCCCAACAAAACGGGCTGACTTCAGCACAAACTCACGCTGACCTTTTATTTGCGCTGCCATCGACCTTGCCACATACGAACAACTTTATGTTTCCACCAACTTATTAAAGGACAATACATCATGGCAAGAAATTGTTGTTATGGATCTAATTTGCTAGAAAGAAACAAAGGCAATAGCTAGGGAATTTCTCCTGGCACTCAAGTCCACATCTGCTTTAGCACAATCCCCAAAATTTTCTAATGACGTCAGGAGCATATCTAGTGCATCCATCTTACTGCCTTCGATGATACAAGAAAGCAATCTGCAGTGCCAAATTGAGGTGACAAAAAGCAATTTGCTATCGGCATATTTGCTGTTGGTTGGGAATTAAACTGGTCACATGGTTGGCATATCAAGCACTTGAAACATCTTTGAACTCGAACTCGTGTGTCTCTTTGTTGAAGCGCTCCACGAGTTTGTACCTCACATCATTCAGGTAGAATGAGTGAGCAGTCTCCAACAGGGTCTTCGCCTCTGAATCAGTTAGCTTGCTGGTGAAAACAACATCTCCTCGAATAAGCACCGTGTCCTTGGTTTCTGCAAACTCTGTGTAATGGGTGACTGTGTAGTAAGGGCTTGCTTGAGTGCCTCTTGCTTTATAGTCTTCAAGTCCTGTGAAGATCATGTATGGTATCTGGACAGGGACATAGAATCACAAAGGAAGAACAAATTAAGTCCAAGAATGTTCAAAAAATAACATTGCAAATTTAGTGAACCAATTCTTAAGTAAATTAGACCCCCACTACAATGTGCTACAGAACAGTAGGCGATGGCAATTGTTCAACCATTACAGGGCAGGATAATTTCTTGTTCCAATACCCTAAGAATATGGATACCAAGAATTTGAGTTAAATGGTTGAATTTAGATGAACTAGTCATAGAACTTGTTACTAGCTAGAATTAACCCTTGACCTGTGCATTAAGATTTGTGCGACACATAAAAAATAATACAAGCACATTATCTTGAGCCTAAGCACAGAAATATCAGCCATGTTGATGTCAATATCACAATTCAACTCCCTACTTCTACAATTTGTACTACAGTCTGCAGGGGCTGTATTTTAAGGGTCCATTTACCCAAAGTATATGTAGTTCCACAATAAAGAGGCACAATTTAAAATGATCAAAGCCAGCTATATTTGTACCGCTAATTGCTAAACTAATGGGGAGAAATACAAAAAAAATGACTAGGTTAATCATAATTCCAATATCCACCAAATAACTTAGTACTAACCTTGCATGAACATAGTAGTGTATCCACTTCCCTTCCACAAAGGAATAACAAAGTGACGACTACAGAACAAACAAAATTAGATCAGAAAATTCATTGGTATTAGAAAATGTGCAACTAATAACTCATAGTTGAGGAATAAATACCATGTGGATGACCTTTGTTCCAAGAGATGGCACAGCTTTGTTCTCATAGATGCACCTATATGACCTCTTCCCAAATGATACTGATATTCAGAAAAAAAAAAGAGAAAACAAGCAACAACACTAAATATCAGGACAAATCCAATAGTTAGCATGAAAAATAATTCTTTAACAGGATAATTCATAATAAAAACAATATTAAACCATATCAATTGCACATTACAGTCATATTTATTCAACTCGGTTTTTCTTTTGGGGATAACAGGCGAACGTAATAGAGCTGGAACTGCAACATTAGCCTAATCAGATAAAATTCAACCCACCCACCACATAGACAGAGAGGGGGAGAGGAAAACCATGCATTATATTTTACATCCTATGGTAAAAAAAATCAAGAATCATCTGAGAAGTGTGTTGATTTTGATTACATTGCTACTCCTATCATCAACACATGATGTTTCTCTAAAGCAGGTTGTGGCACAAAAACTTCTACAACGAAAGGTAAAAACAAAATGTGCTGTTATTAAAAGTATTGCCATAACTTTATCTAACTTTGAATACAATTAAGGATATGGCACTAATTTGATTCCTAGAGTTGAGCCACTGCTGATTTGCCAATCCCAGGGCCGGCTCTGGGCCTAGGCGGGAGGGGCGACCGCCGGGGGCCCACGGCTGAGGGGGGCCAGCACCATGTATGTTTCTTTATTATCCCTGCACACAAATAGTACGTCTGTACTTGAGGTCCAGGCGTCCAGCAGGCCTAGTAGTCCAACAGATACGCTAGACAGGTGGGACTGTGGGAGTCTGGCTGCCTGGGATGGAAATTAGAATAGCTGACGATGAATCAGGCTTGATTGCGCACATACAGGAAAGTGAAACGTCATCCCTGTCCCTTGGCCGCCTGGCGATTAGCGAGTCTGCCCTCTGCGCCTCGCGGCTGTTCGCATCTGCTATTCCGCTCGCCTGCCCCAACTCTCGTCCGCTCCAGCGCAGCAGTGCTTTGCAATCGACAACTACAATTCGGCAATCCGCACGATCAGCAAATCCTACTCATCCTCATCTGCTCTGATCGGTCATCGCTGAGTGATTAATTTGTTACTTCACGGCTGTGTTGGATAATTAGATTTCTAGGTTTAAACTTATAGTTACACTGTTTATTTTCCTTTGTAATTTAGGTGTTAGAATGTAACCTAAGAAGTACAGGATCTCAGAAAAGAAAAAAGAGAAACCAAAATGAGCAATTCATTGAATCGCATCAAAAAAATGCTCGAAGTTTTTTTTTTGAAAAACTGAAGCATTATTATTTTTGAAGTTATGAAGCTCAGTTATTATTTGAGGTAATTCTACTAGTTTTATTTTACCGCTCTTTTAGTTTGTACTATTGACATTGTTCTTCACAATTAAATATATGTTATTAGTATTATTATCTTTTTTATCATATTATAAATAAAAAATATATTTAATCTAAAGGGCCCATAATAGCTGGTTCGCTCAAGGGCCCTCGAAATCGTAGAGCCGGCCCTGGCCAATCCCTCCACCATTTGGTAAAAACAAGCACAATCAGATGTCAAAGGCTCATAGCACATGCAGCTAGTGTTCCATAACAGTTTGAAAAACGCTGCCAAATAAAGAGGAAGTGAAAACTCAAAAGGTACATTGAAAATTTCTTAGCACAATTTATCCTACTCCAATTATTTTAAGTGCATGCGAATTGAATTCAACAAAATAATTTTCAAATGGGCAAGTTTACCAGTGACAAAATATCATTGTTATGCAATATGCATATACTCCCATTTTTAAGGAGAAAAATAAATCCACTTGTAGGGTTGCCTGATATGTTCTTCCATTAGCACTAGCAGTAATCTAATTCTTAGTTCATCCACATTATCAAAGATCCTAGAAAGTAATTCGCAACATAAAGGCCTGTATATTTCAATGGATGTTCGGTTCCTTTCATCTCATCCTTTTTAACAGATCATGTGGATACGTGACAAAAACAAATCGTTTCCAGTAAACTGCTTGAACTAAGTACCAAGGGTGCAAAACAGAATATCACATTTTGATGCTTATCTACACGGTCACCAGACGGGACCTCATTTTTATTTTTATTTTGACGCCGGAGCTCCTCAATTTCTTAACACGAATTGAAAGAAGGAAACGACTAATGAGGGGGAGCAGGGACTGACGTCATCCCAGGCGGCGACGAGGTGCTCGGGCGAGAGGCCCTTGGCGCGCTCGACGTCGATGATGGATTCCAGCGGCTTCGGCTTCGGCTTCAGCGGGGTGAACCCGCTCGCGAACTGGGAGTAACCCCTCCGCTTCGGCCACCGGGAGAGGTCGGCCGAAGAGGAAGATGGCGCTGCAGCAGAAGCCGCGGGATGCAGCGCCGGTGTGGCCGGAAAGCCTCCGTGGGAGGCGGCGGGGGCGCGGCGAGCGGCCGCGGCGGCGGAGCGCAGGAGTCGCACCGGTAGCCGCCGCATCGCCGGAGCACTGAAGGCGACGAGGAAAGGGTTTTTCGGGCTGGGCTGGGCTGGGCTCCAGCTCAATCACACTGTTCGTTGTAGTTTTTTGAAGTGATGTTGTACCGACGTGTACGGTGTACCTCAACAGTCAACTGTGAGATACTGAGCTGACATGATGTCGAATTTCGGATTCAGGAATATGTGCTACAATATTAATTCCAAGCTTGAATTATTCCAAAAATTATTCCGATTTTCAAATTTATTTGTGAATCTGTTTTCAATTAACCTACCATTTGAAATTTCTGACTATTCAACTAAAGTAGGTTGAACTTAACACTCCATTCCCCTACAAGCAGGACATTAAAATTCATCCACCGGCTAACAATGCAACTAAATTTTGCATATCTCGATTTTGGAAAGGAAGCTCCAATAGCGAGTGTGACTTGAGAAGCTTTCTCTAGCACAGGCAGTTTACTTTAAAAAGAAAAGCACAGGCAGAAAACCTGTGAGGCCGTGGCAATCTCTTACTACTAAAAAGGGGCTAAAGGAGACAAAACTTTCAGTCGTCTACACCCCCTGCGATCGACGTCGCCTCCCCTTCGTCCGTCGTCTGGCGCATGTCAGCCACCCGATCCTTCGCGTGCGATCTGATCCCTCCCACACCCTTCCCCGAACCGCTCCCACCCTGCATGCTTCCCATTGGTTCCATCTCCTCCATCTTGATGCCCTCTCCCTCGCTACAGCCCGCCGTCTTCCCCCTCGCTCCGCCCCGACGCCCTTCTCCACACCCCAGCGGCCGCCGCCGCCGCCGCGGCGTCCAGCGCTTTCACCCCCCGCTCTCCGCCGTCGTCGCCCCTTTCTCTCTCCCCCGCTCGCTGCCGCCATCTGAAGAAGAAGATGCCTGCAATGATGGGAAAAGCTAAGGTACAACAGTGATTCATAGGCAACCTAGAAAATGAGTTTGCAAAGGTACTTACGATGAGTTAACTGCTTGAGTGTTTATGTCTGGTCTAATTTCAGCACAAGATGGTTTTTCTGATAATCATTTGAATATTTCAATGTTGCTTTTGGGTAAGCACATTAACTCCTTGCTTTTGTTTTTTCAATATTGCTTTTGGGTGCCACGATACAAAGATTCATTTGTATCTGTTGGTCGTTGATTTAAATCCATTGCCTAGGTCCATGTAAACTGTGATCAAAGCTTGTGTTTGATGTTGTAAAAGTACTACTGTAACTACTATGTGATTTATTTATGCTACAAAAAGTTAATAAGATTATTTCGTATGATATCCTAATGGATCTGCCTTCAAACAGAATGTTGCTAAGATCAACACCATGTTACATGTGCACTCCGTATTACACTAAAAAAATTTTACCAACAGAAGTAGTGATTGGACCTCATTATGTGGTATGTTTGTGCTTTTTGGTTGAGAATACACAACGAGGGTTTGCTGCTTTTCTAATGTATTTGCTAAATGCTATATGACACTATATATATATTGAGTATTAATTTGGTGTTATTTTATTTGTACATGATTTAAACCCGTAGCAACGCACGGGTATGAACCTAGTAGAGGGTAAAAGGGGATAACTTGCTCTAGCTTTCTCCAATGTGTTTCACTTTCTTTTTTCGAGTTTTGAAGCTTGTAGGGTAAAAACACTTCTTCATAGTGAAGGTGAAACTTGCTCCGTGAAAGACGTTTACAACCAGGTATAATTTGTAAACATGGTTCTAGAAACTTTTACACATGTTTAGTATTATTATATCTTCGCACTAAACTATTTGCACAACATAGTTTTCCACATATATCTCACCATCAGTGAACCGAAGGGAAGGGGAGACGTCCAAGAATCTCATGAAAATCGGGCCTATTCTTTGAAAGTGCAAATAGTATGCAAGCATCGATAACTATTTTTTGAAAAAAAAAATGCGGGAGCACTAGCTAATGATGTAATGTAAGGAGATAGGGCACCCAGATCAGATGGAGTGCTCAACGGCACCCACCCTCGGCCAAGCATTCGCTCGGTTCCAGCTCAGTGGGACATCCTGAGCGGATAGGAAACGAAGTATTGATACATGATACTAGAAGCAAACATGTCCTCAAAGAAACTGGTGCTGCACCCAAGATACGCAACACGGATGCATAAGTTATGTAGAATAGATTCATAAGCTCTGTATCTTCAGCTTTGCGGTACACGCTACTAGGAGGGGATATAGATAGATAATAAAGCCATATCACATATGTACAGGGAGACATAATCATGCCATAGAGAGGCCAAAATAGGCTTTTTGGATTATACCGCTAGCCAGAGTCACACCATCTGATCCTAGATTCATATGTACCACGCCCTAACACCCAGAGTCTATCTTTCTTCATTCTTCAATTTCCTAGACAACGTTGCAGCAGTAAACTGAGCTTCTTTCTCAAATGGCGAGATCTGGATATTCCTGCAGACATGACAAATTAAATCCATATCAAATTCAGATAAATGATTCACTGCCAATCATGTAATGCAGTGACAGTTTCTTTTGTAGCATCGTATAACTGGCTGCTAAGCAACAATCAGACTTCTCAAAGCTTTAGAAACATGATGGTTGGTACGTTGTACGATATTAGAAAACTTAAGATACTCACGGGCCAACTTTTCTGAGATTTTGAAAAGCAGATATGAAGTTGCAAGATATCTCTTGGAGACTTGCTCCAATCTTTTCGGTTGTAGCAGTAGAATCGCTAGAGTCACTTTGAACAGACAGGCAAACCTGAAGATATGTAAAGAAACTGAATAGGTTGAATGTAGCAGCTGGAAATATATCAAAACAACATAAGGAGCAAACTACGAACTTCAAACGCAGGGATCTAAGTTAACAGCTCCAAGTTTATCAATAATATCACCTTATGCTTGTTCTCTTTAGTTAAAAAGTAAAAGATGTGCTATAAATTTCGTCATGAATGGTAGCATCAGTAAAATGGAAATTTAAATGGTAGCATACAAAGGAAGATTATGATAAATAATAACATTGCAGTCACTGTATATTCTGGGAAATGACACTCTAGTAGTGGCTAACATGCTGTTTTTGCCCTCATGTTAATTTGGAATTCACTAGAACACTGGAGGCACTCAGTGGATGAGTGGCTCACAATTGAGGAGGTATCCATGGCAATGGGATGGTTGTAGATGAGCTCACAATAGTGACAGAACTGGGGAATGGGTATTCATGTCATTTAACACTGAAAGGATGAGACCTGACCAGCAAGAGCTAAGAACTAGCTCCTAGACCACCTGTGATAACTGAGAGAATGTTCAAGAGGAAAGACTATTAATATCATCATCCTGCAGGTTCAGAAAGTGTAACCTACGCAATTATGGTTCATTTGGATAAGCATGGACTAGAACAAATCCCTCCAGATTGGCAGGTAATATAGGTTGGGCGAATCATACATCTACAATAACCAGGTCATATTATAAATCTATAATATAGCGAGGTCACTATATTGTAGATTCCTAATATGCCCTTTTATCCTCAAAAACTAACTGTGCACACAAGTACCCTCAGAAGAGTGCATATACGTGTATCGGTATCGGAAGGATACGGATACGCAGATACGGCAATTTCTCAGAAAACACGATACGCGGATACGTTTTACTATTTTTTAACAAAAATAAATAATAATACAAATTAAAATTGTGAAAGTGTATAATTTGAGTAATCACTAATTATTAGTTTAGTACATACAATCATATAAGATACATCACTAGATCACCTTGTAGGTTTATTAGTTTTCACACGAGATTCAAGTCCAACTATACTGGATGAATGCGCAAGTTCCAAGTCTATCTAAAACAGGAAGTCAAGAACATGATTATGTTTGTTATGCTAGGACTGCAGTCACTGCACTAGCACTTGTTCCAGCACCGCTGAAATTTGGAGTGCCCATCTACTGGATGCAAGCAACAATTGCAGAAGTAGAGTACATCAAGAATGAAAAAGGGGGTGTACTCATTGGAGGTCGGCGGAAGCTAGCTTTGCTGCTGAGTGCTGAATCGTCCTCTTCCCTGCATCTCTCCCCTGCATCGCGGGAGCTAGCCGCGTCCGTAGCGGACTGGTGGGTGCTCCCCAGGGCAGTGCTCCATGACGCGACAACCTGGAGGGACGAGAGGTCGATTGATGGCACAGAGGGGCAGAGGCTCGGCGGCAGTGGCCGGCGAACAATGGCGCATCTCCTGCGCGGGAGGCGGCGCGCGTTCGCAGGATGCGGCGCGAGGGGGCGGGGTTTTGTCACCGGCAGCCGGCGAACTGTGGCGCATCTCCTGCGCAGGAGGCGGCGCACGTGTGGAGCTGCGCGAGGCGGCGGCGCATCGGGCTAGGGCGTTGCGACTGGCGACAGGGGAGATAAAAGGAGCATTGGCTTTCTTGGTGGGCTGCGCCGTATCCCACAGATCGGATACGTATCAGGTCGCGTACTCAATATTCCCAAAATCAACTAAAAATCGGATACTCGCGGGATACGTATCGAAGCCGTATCGGAGGCGTATCCGTATCGGATACGTATCCGATACGCGATACGGCACCTTCTGGACGTATCCGTGTTACATAGCATATGAGCATCCACATGACAGGATACACTCATAGGCTATTGAAGTTTTGCCCAATATAACATGCCTATTGCATTTTGTACATTGAAGTTTTGCCCAATAAACTATTTCCAGGAGAGCGCACTGGCAAATAATTTCTTGATTCTTATCATACTGTATACAAGATAACATAAAGTCGCTTTAAGTTCTGCAGACACTTTGCTTCTGCCATGCATCCTAGTAACACTTATAAGATCAAATTCAAGACGTGATAATAAAAAGTTCATTCAAGAAGAAAAGTAGAAGCCTTTTAGGTCTCTAACCTGGTAGGCATGCGCTAAAAGATGCTGTGCAACTTCTGTACCCATCTTTTTGACAATAGCTTTTGCGCTTGTGGTTGTCGAAAAGAAACTCAGGACACTTCCCAATTTCAAATCTTGTTGTGAATTATCCGACCTTCGAGTACGGACTGCGCCCTGCAAAGATAAGGAGGGTAGAAAAAGCATGTATAATTTTATGGTCACTAGAAGAAAACATGTAATGGAAGATACCAAGTATAACGACAAGTCTCAATTCCACATTGATGCAACTTGACAATACTGGAAGTTTAACTTAATTTTTACATATGTGTTTGTAAGAAATATAAGACTCACAAACTACAAACGATACAGCAACAATTATGAGAGCCACTGCCTAATTCTTTTCGTATTATGTATTCCATTTTGTATCCTTTTTACCAGTACATGCACCACTCTTTCCTATGCACTTGTACAGCTTTTCTGCATTATTAATATAAATACGTAGGGGCCTCCCCTCCCGATTTCCTCGGAAAAAAAAAGAAAACAATTGTGAGAGCCACTGGTTCATAATCAGGCTGACAGCTGATACTGATAAGCCTACGTGAGGTCAGCATAAGGCATAAGCTGCAACAATCTATTCATTTTTATCTTAAACAGATTAAATAAAATCATTTTGAAGATATACATAATGATTGAGTAGAACAAGTAAAATGATGAAACACGAAACAGCAGCTCGTAAGCTGTCCCAGGTCCCAGAAATCATTTTTGTGTGGAAATAATGCTGCTTGCTTGTTAAGCACATCAGGCTGTGGGACAGGGGAGGTCATTGAAGAGTAAATCTAGAATACCTTGCCACAGTATTCTGAAAAGTACTGCAAAATAATCTCCAATTTCCACTTCCATTCCATGAAGGCCTGTTATAATTAATCAAAGAGTCATTTGTTAGTTAAAGGTGCAAGGACAAGCAACTTAAGAATCAGAATGGTGAGAAAATGAGCAATGCGAGGTTAATACTGGCACTTTCTATTTACTTTTTCAAATTTGTTTTTCTTCAGAACTCACTGCAGCAGAGTTGCAGCTAGATTGCTTACACCAAAGATCTTACTTTTGTGTATAGAACTATTAAATACCCAAGTTAACCCGACAGCTACTATTTGATCTGAAATTTTCAATTTCACAAAGGGATTAGCACTGACCAATCAAGACATATGCTTCCCCATTGGCAAAAAAACTTAGCTAGTACTAGTGAACAGCCATGAATGAATTTTACAAGAAGCCATTGATGCATAAACAGTTCAGTCTTTTCATGTAAGTTTAACACAATAACAACACGAACAGATGAATTAAGATATCCATAAAAGAAAGACAGTGGTCAAGAGATGGCAATGAGTTGCAGTTACCAAGAGAAATGGGGATAAATAACTGATGTTATAAGTTAGCTCATCCAAAATAACTTCCATGATAGGGTTTCTACAAAGAAAGAAACAGAGTGTCAGTACTTAACAATTAAAAGCACCTTCAGTTCAAAAAGTAAATAACCTGGCTGACCTGAACCCGTCAGCTCTTGAAGTCAGGCCTAGTGTGTCTGCTTCTTTCCTGATCAAATCAAGTTCCATGACCTACATAAGAATGAGGGTTAGCACTGGGCTACAAAAGGTACCTGTACCACCAAATATCAAATACTAACCATCACAAATAATTTCCGGAGAGATACAAGAGTCCTTTCTGACTCCAGCAATAAATAATTTAGGGAAGAATCCATATCAGATGCTGATTTAGCTTCTCCTTCAGAAGGTATGCTGCCTTCAACTGCATCTTTAGCTTCAGGGTGAAACTGGTTGAGTAGAAGATACATGCAGTCCTTTACAAAAGATTTGAACACGAGCTTTCGTGATACCTGTTAATATTTGACAACACAAATATCCGCATTGTCACAAATCACATGACAAATGTCTATCAGTGGCATGTAACTCAAACAGAAACCACAACTCCAGATAAAATCTCTTATTTTAATAAAAGCAAAAAAGAGACAAGAAAACTAGTGCATTGATATTGATGTGGGTCATACCAGAAGCATATTTAACAGGGATTCCCTGAAGATCACCCAGTCTAGTGACTCTGTAACAAGATCAGAAAATTGATAAGGCATCTTTGTAATTGTGCAGACATATAAAAGCCAGAACAAGATAAACAGCTAGGTTCGTGAGTAGCTTACTTTTGTATGCAATATGACGAGGTACAAAATCTGCTTCGAGTGTGTTGACAAGATACTGGAACAACATCATATTCTTGATAGCCTAGATCATAGAACAGAAATGAACTCAAATTTCAAATCCAAAAAAATAATCAGATAAACCCAGTGATCAATAGACAAACAGATAAACACATTACTTTTTAGGCTCATCCATGAAATGCAGTGAAGAGATATATTGATAGCATTTAGACTCATCCATGAAATGCAATAATTGAACAGATAGATACAGTGAGCAAGAGTTCCTAGTACCAGGCTCTCATGTAGCTCCAAAGATGAGCTTACTTTGATTAATAAACAATAAAATATGAGCTTCCTTTCATTTAAAAGTAAAAGGTTCGAGTAACTTATAGCTAATCGCAGCAAATGAAGCAGGGAGAATATTTCAGGCATGTGATATCTATGATCGTTATATAGCGATCCCTCTATTATTTATTCTTTTGAGCAATCTAATTAGCATCACTCACATTATTATGAAGGATCCATAACAAATTTTAAGTATCCGAAATCAAGGCAGATGAAGAGGCAAACTAAATCAATCAATAGAGTGTGGAAAGGGGCCTGCAACAAACTTATTTTTTTCATTAACCAAATTACTGTGTCAAATAAAATAAAACAAACAATTTGATATCCGATGATGAGTTGAACAAAGCGTGAGCGTGGCATTTATAATATTATAGGAAATAATACAAGATAACATTGAGCCAAAGGCAGCTTGCAAACATCTTTGAGAGGCTAAAACACACTGGTGTTACCTTAATTCCATTATTATCATCCGTGGGATTAGTTGGTTCAACCATGGCCTCAATCAGCAACGAGAATCTCTTGGGAAGGGCAAAACACAATAAGATATCTTCATGAAAAATAGAAAAATTCACAAAGCCATGTACGTTGGTCTAATGCACTTACAACAACTAGTGTCTGAACAAGCTGAGGGAATAAATTTAGAGTAAATTACCAGCCGAAATGGCAAAAACTTGACAGTATCAACTACGACTAGGACTAGCACATATCACATAAGTCAAAAGGGTCTATGAACGTAAAAAAAATAAATCAAAAGGGTCTACAGAGTACTGGGGTCACAAGGGGGGGAAAAGCTAAATGAAAAACTCAAAAGGTACATTCCAATTATACATGTACCCCAGGTAATAAGGTATGGATTTTGGTCCAAAAAAGGTTTGAAGAATCATAATAAATACTTCATCATTACTCAAACAGAGTTTTTTCTAGAGTTCCAGGGAAAGCCCTGGTCTGTTAGCAATGCATTCAGGACCAACAGGTTCACAACATTACAGGCGTACTTTGAGCAAGCCAAGCTGCCAGAGTACTCATGGCACGCAGGTCATCGAGACTACTCCATACAGAAAAACAATTACCTAAACAGAGTTTGAGAAGATGGACACAATTTAAGGCATTATACTATAATATGTAATGCCAGCTTACTGAAGGGTCAAATAGGTGACCTGAGATCCTCGCATTTCCTCCCATCTCACTACTAAGAGAACCATTGCCAATGAGAAATGGTAACCAAGACTGTACAACCAGAAAATATTTGTGAGTGCAAAAAGTGCAACTGATACATGGGGACATTTTAATAAAGAGAGTGTTTTGATGAAATTATATTATCTTGTTACCTCTTTGACTACAACTAGTGATTGGTGCCCATCAGAATCTGTCAAATATGTTCTTGGGTATTGCTGCAAGAAAAAAAACACCCATGAAGTGAAATACTTTCTGACAGGAATTTTGCATGGTATTATAACGAAAATCAGTATAGCTCCCCTAAATCCCAAACAGAAAATGATGTGAATGTCAATTGTGCAATATAAACAAATGAAATGTTGAAGAGTTACTAAAATAGCCATTGACATTTATATATCCCTTTGGTCAAAGTTCCAAGATCAGATGACAAAGGAGCAGCTGGAAAAGAAAGTATTTGCAGTACACAAGAGGCAGAAAGTATGACAAATGGTAAGCAGCACTTTACCTTACCCAAATCCATTAAGAGATGAAAACTTGCCACAGCAAGCTCCAGAGAGCTACTGTTTCGAAGAACCTGGAAAACACCATCATACATTCTCCTAGCAGAAGGGAAAAAATCACATGAAAGAACACCATGTCATCATAGAACTGACCAAAATAACTTATGTGCACAGTAAATACAACTGTCTCACAGAAAATCAACAAATATTCAGTAAAAAAACTGTTTCAACTGAATAAGTAGGCATGAAACAACAAATTTTTGGATAGTCAGAGAAAGTTTAGTAAAATACTATCCAAGGATACTGGAATAAATCCAGAAAATGCGAGTACATGTTCGAAGGCTCGAATCCATATGAGCAGGTTCCATCATAAGAAATCTTACCAGCTGAGCTACGCTCAGTTCGCAGTATAAAGTTTATTTGTAACATAGAATTCTCAAAATGTAGGATAAAATTATAAAACTGTAATTTTATAATTTATACAAATTTAGGATAGCAAAGTTCATAATATAAGCATTTGATGTAAACACAAAGAAAATAGAGATTAGAAGAGACTGACATAAAAATAACTCCATAAGATCCAACCTCAGATTAATTTTGCTCTAACCAAGGAATTTAGTAGAATGAAATTCTTAAAGGTATAGGAAATTCTGCTCTAGGATTATAGTCCTTTTAAAAAATCATTATTTCAATAGGGCATCAAAGGATAATACGGAAACAACAACGGAGACAATACGATAATATAGCACGGCTGGCGTACCTAAATCTGGCAATGGACACTTCTATTTCCTTAATTTTACCTTCAAGATCTTGGCACTAGTATCAAACCTCGGTTCATAGCTGTACTATGCTGCAGCTTGCCACAAATTGCGCTCAATAGTTTAGGTCAATGTTGCGTTAGTTGTTAGAATTACGGTGCCACCATAATTTTCCTAAGGGGCATAGTTTCTTTTCCACGCGACAGCTCACCGAGAGTGCAACGGACAAACAGTTCACTACACATGTGGTACGGCTAGGGCTTGCGGTATTTTGTGGCGTTGTCCAAATAGGCTCTTTCTCTGCGCACCAAATGATGGAAGCGATATCTAAATTTGAAAGTGGTAAGCGGCTTAATAGGTTGTCTGTACCACTGTAATTTTGATTTGTTCCATTATTACTAGTCAAATTATATAATTGTATAGATTTAAAGAGTTTGTTTTATACTAGTTCGTCAAGTGGTTCGGCTCAACTGTCAGTTAAAAGTGTGAACAAAGTGTGAACGCTTACAATACATATTCAATTAACTATAAAGATTGTTTATCTTTTTTATATTTTAAATTTCGATGCAATGCGAATTATACGACTATATGCTTTTATAATTTATATGCAAGGTACCATCTCGAATCTTTATAGACACTATTGATTTACCGTTTTATACTTTAAATGTTACATGATTTTAGATACCACAAATTTTAACACTAATGTTGGTTATGCGATGATGTGTGTACACGATTGTCCATCCTACCTACAATTCCAAGTTGCATCCCTAGAATAAAACAAATAAGAGCAAGTGCAGAAACTGAAAAGACCCATTAAATTTTTTTGAACCAAATTTAAGAAATACTTATGTTGAGAAAGTAGAAAAATAGAAGAAGTTTACGGAATTTCATGTGCTCCTGCAATTTATAATATTATCACGCGAGAAATGCGCCATTAAAATTGCATGAGAATTTTTTAAAAAAGTTAAATATAAAGATTATGCAATCTCTGTATGCTTGTAAAATTTAAACTTGATCAAATAAAAAATGTACATACAAATTGGAGCGAGTCACATAAAGGTGACACAGTTCAACCCGCAACTATTCGTATGTTGTTTTATTTTATCATAGCATAAGATTTAATTTGGTTTTAAATTTAACATACAAATAGATGGTTGCATATGATATATTGGTTTGATTTGAGTTTATCCATCAAAATAGAATTTTTAGAACTAAAGTAGAGGCAAGATAATAATTATAGTTAAGATAAATCTATTGGTGCAGCTCCATCCATTTTCGACTTTATAGGATTCAGTATTGTAGCCGCAAAGAATCGATTCAAAAATTAAGAAGAAAACAAATTGGAAGCTTGTAGAATTACCTTCTTATTAATCCATCAATTTTTGTTTTTTCTAATACTAGCAAGCATCGATTTGAAAGATTTGTTTATGGCTAGTACTTTCCAACGGCCACAAGGCCAGAGCGGTCCCGGCGCCAGCAGATGCTTCCGTGGATCGCGCCTCGGCCCCATCCGTGCTTGCACCTCGTTTCTCGTGTAGTCAAAAACTCAGAACCACCTTTTCACCCCTCCGCCTCCCTCCCCCCACTGTTCCCTCCCCCTCCCGCATCCCAAACCCTAACCCCCGAATCCCCCGCCCTCCTCCCATGGCCGCCGCCGACGCCGACGCCGCCGAGGTGGAGCGGCTCTACGAGCTCGGCGAGCGCCTCTCCTCCGCCAAGGACAAGTCCGAGGTGCCTCCCCCGCTCTCATTTGCCTAGGGGTTCCTCGCTTCAGGGTTTCCGGCTCGGCCTAGGGTTTTGAATTGACGTAAGATGGGGCTTTCGAAATTGCAGCACGCCGCGGACTACGAAGCTATCATCGCGGCGGTGAAGGGGCAGAGTGTCAAGGCGAAGCAGCTCGCGGCACAGCTCATCCCCAGGTTCTTCCGGAGCTTCCCTGCACTCGCCACGCGCGCCATGTCGGCCATGTTTGACCTGGTCGAGATGGAGGAGCTCGCGGTATGCGCTCTCATCTCTAGTTACTCTACGGCCTGTACGCAAAGGGCCTACACCTTGTAACAAAAGCAGTATGGATAAGTAAGTTAATCTGTGTAATTGCCAGTTGAGAGCGAACCCACTAGCAGTTTATGTTTATGCTGGTCTGCTGTTCTGAGCGAACTAGAAAAGCTGGTTCCAGGTGTTTAGGCAACTTCATTTGGACAACTGAATTTCTAAAAGGGACCAGGATTCAGTAACTTTCCTCTGTAAAGGCACGATGTAACTTTCACCTACATATCCACCCTCCAACTCTGATCCAAGGGCTGCTAGCGGCTGCAAGCAATCCAAGCACCGGATTTGGACTTTTCACACGCAAGCAGACAACACCGGAGCGCTCCAGGAGCCACGCGCCGTGCCGTCCTCCTGCGCTGGTGCTCTGCCCCGAAGGTGAAGAACACCCACGCCAGCTCCCCAAATCAAAATGGACTAGCAGGCGACCGCGAGTTGCATCGGCCACGCAGAACGCGAGCTGCGAAGAGGAGAGGGAGGTCTGCACCACGCCGCCATGGAGGGGAAGAAGGTCCGCGCTGCGCCGCCCTTGCGCTGCCGGCGCCAGATGACACATTGACAAAAGGCCATTCGAGATGACACCACGCCGAAGCCCTTGCCGTCACTAGGCTCCAGGCTGCTGCCGCTTTTCGAGGTCAGGTCATTGCGCTCGCTCATTCTGGACGGCGCTGCTCTTGTTGCTCATCACGCGCCGTGTGCGGCATGCGCTAGGCAGTGGAACCGGGTGCTGCCGCGGCTCATGGCGTACATCATCTGTGAGCGATTCCTCTCCCTACTGCAGTGCTGTCCATCTCCATCCCGCGTGCCACGGCTACTCCTCACCAGAACTAGGCCACTAAGGTCGCACGGCGCCGTGGGGATGGTGTAGTGCGTCGAGTCTGGCATGGAGTCGACGGGCGTGTCTGGCAACCTTGCTAGAACGAAGCGGCGTCCCCTGTCTAATCCAGCACCATGATGTAAAAATCGAGCTTCCCGGTCAGCACCTTCTCACTCCAAATCAATCACTGCGGGCTCAAATTGATGTTGCTCGGCTCGGCGCCCTCTATCAACTCGAATTGTTGCTGGAATTGAACAGAATCCAATCTCCACCAAAATGATGCAGGCTGTTGACTTGTTGAGAAGTAGGTAGAAATTCATGTAGCTTCCATGCCAGCGGCACGCGGAGGCAAGGAACTCTACCTAGGCGCACATACGGGCAAGGCGATGGTGCCTTCTGATTTGGGGAGCTGGCGTGGGTGATCTTCACCTCCGGGGCAGAGCACCAGAGGGGGAGGACGGCGCGGCTCCTGGAGCGCTCCCGTGTTGTCTGCTTGCGTGTGAAAAATCCAAGTCCGGTGCTTAGATTGCTTGCAGCCGCTAGCAGCCCTTGGATGGAGATGGACAGCACTGCAGTAGGGAGAGGAATCGCTCACAGATGATGTACGCCATGAGCCGCGGCAGCACCCGGTTCCACTGCCTAGCGCATGCCGCACACGGCGCGTGATGGGCAACAAGAGCAGCGCCGTCCAGAATGAGCGAGCGCAATGACCTGACCTCGAAAAGCGGCAGCAGCCTGGAGCCTAGTGACGGCAAGGGCTTCGGTGTGGTGTCATCTCGAATGGCCTTGTGTCAATGTGTCATCTGGCGCCGGCAGCGCAAGGGCGGCGCAGCGCGGACCTTCTTCCCCTCCATGGCGGCGTGGTGCAGACCTCCCTCTCCTCTTCGCAGCTCGCGTTCTGCGTGGCCGATGCAACTCGCGGTCGCCTGCTAGTCCATTTTGATTTGGGGAGCTGGCGTGGGTGTTCTTCACCTTCGGGGCAGAGCACCAGCGCAGGAGGACGGCACGGCGCGTGGCTCCTGGAGCGCTCCGGTGTTGTCTGCTTGCGTGTGAAAAGTCCAAATCCGGTGCTTGGATTGCTTGCAGCCGCTAGCAGCCCTTGGATCAGAGTTGGAGGGTGGATATGTAGGCGAAAGTTACATCGTGCCTTTACAGAGGAAAGTTTACTGAATCCTGGTCCTTCTAAAAGGTCTAAAATTTTCTGCATCCTTAACTTATTTTAACATTTAACATACATCGGTCGTTTTTCTTTTCGTATACAGAGAGTACAATCTGTCATTTGAAACTGTCTCACCCTTCCCCAAACTGATTCTTAACCAGCAAAGCTGAATATCCTACTATTGTATTTTTGTACGTAGATAAAATCACAAGGTGTCATTTATAACATATTGTCTTTTGTCTTACTACAAGATAGTAAAATTTAGATTAAACAATACATGAAACAAAAAAAGAGTCTTATGAGTTATTAGAGAGTACCTTTTTGAGTTATATGTGAATACTGGAAATTGGACTGTGCAATTTAGTGGTGACATCACATGGAACGGACCAACCATGAATGAGTCATGCAAGTTTACCAAGCATTCAATTTAGTTCACCTGTTTCACCGCGATCATACGAGGCCTAACGCTTCAATGCTGCATAAACATTTGCAATCTGTCCTGTTGTCCTTGCGATATATCAGTTATTTGTTTAGTGTTTGTCCTTGATTACTAAACATGATGTTTACTCAAGAGTTTAACTAGTTATTGTGGAATATTTTATTTGGCAATCTGAAATAATTGTACAAATAGTAATGCTCTTCTTTATTTTGTTAGTGTTTATTGCATTTGTTAAAAGAGAAGCATTTGCATGCTTTAACATGTTTCTTCGATGCTGTATATTCCTACAGATCAGAATACAAGCTATTCGGGGGTTTCCACTTCTAGGCAAAGATACTGAATTTGTGTCAAAAATTGCTGATATTCTAGGACAACTCCTTACTAACGGTATGTTCTACCTATATTTACTTGACTGCAACGGTAATTATGTAGCACATTTCTGATTTTTTGCCTATATTTTAGAGGAAAATGTGGAGCGTGATGCGGTTCATAAAGCCCTCATGTCCCTTATACGACAAGATGTTAAAAGTAAGCTTCCAATGCTCATTATTGGTTTTGAGAATTATATAATTTAAATTACTAGCAGGTGTTGTGAATCTATGTGAATTTTCATCTGTGATTAGGGCATCGAGGTAGTCTTATGATTATGCTAAGCATTATGTAAGGGATGTTCAATTACAACACTATTATCTCTTTGTTGATTATTAGGGCTTGTTGGGCATGGCTCTAGCTCTAGATCCATGCTGGAGCTGAAGTATGTAAAATAGATTAAAATATTTTATATTTTTATTTTAAATCTAAAACAAAAGTATAATGACTCAGCAAAAGACCTCTGATTTATTTACAACTCTAGCTCTAAGAATTCTGGAGCTGGGTATGAGCAGCTCCAAGAACTCCACGAATTTTATGGAGTTGGAGCCATGCCAAACACACCCTTAATAAAGGATATCTACTGTTCCAGATTCATCAAAAGTGGCAATTAATTAGGTACTCTGTCTTGCATTTAAGAAACTAATTCAATCAACTATTGCTGTTTATTTTTATTAACGTACTAGTTCTATACCCATTGTCAACCTATTAGACATTTCTTTTGCGTAATGTTTGTTCATTTAATGGCATTCTCTAGAGTCATGTGTGGGTAACACAGAACAAAACTGGTTCGCAGCCATTTTCTGCATTTTTAATTTCAGATGTTCTCTTGTTATGTGACCACTGTTTGGATCTATAGAGTTTGGACCTTCTATGCACGTGCACTATGTTCAATAATGAGCACAACTGCACAACCATGCTCTGTCTTGCTAAATCACTTATGCACAATTTCTTCTGTTGGGATATAGCAATGTCTTTTCATATTGGTGGCGTATAAGGAACTTATCAATATCTTTGAGTTGTAATATCTGCATTTGTCTTGCCAATCCATCACACACTCTCCTAGTTTATAATTGAACTGCAAATGCATTTTGAATATTTATGGATGTTTCTTCATTTGTTTGGGAAAATCAATGAATTGCATGCTATGCTTGTAATATCTTAATTTTCTTTTTCAGTTCATTGTTTTAGATGTTCATTGGTTCCTTCTCTTTATTTGTACCCTCTATTGGCCAGATTCCTTGCAGCCTTTATTTAAGCATGTGGAGTCAGGATCAGAGATTCGTGAGAAGATCATTTGTTTTCTAAGAGACAAGGTACATAACTGTATGTTTAATTACAGGTTTTGTCGGTGATCAATTGTTGTGTGCTAGAGCAAGAATTCATGTGATTTCTTTTTTCAGGTCTTTCCTCTTAAAGCAGAGCTACTGAAACCCCAGGCAGAAATGGAGAGATTTATAACTGATTTAATAAAGAAAGTATGTTCAGTTGCTTTGAGTTTTGGCCATCTGATGGATTTACATCTTCAAAGTTTCTATGTGTATTCTTATGTGTTACAATACCATTATCCAGAGTGTACAAGATGTAACTGGGTCAGAATTTGAATTATTCATGGGTTTCCTGCGAAGCTTGAGCATATTTGGGGATTCTGCTCCTAGAGAGTCCTTTCAAGAACTAATCGAAATTATTCAAGCACAAGCTGATCTTGATTCACAATTCAATGTAAGTATGCTATCTGAACAGAATTGGAACTAAATTTACTGTATGTTGATATGCAAATAGCAGATCGATTCTATAGAAGTCACACTAGATCCATTTAGTTGGATAATACAATACTTAACCCCATGTTACAGTAGACTTGCAATGGATTCATTTTTCTGTATAACTCTGTTCCTTTGTCTCCTGTAGAATAATGCACTTGCGCATGCTTGACCCAACAGTTATGAGTTCAAATGCATTCTACTAATCTTGAATATTTATAAATGCATATTAGAAATTTATGAAAGAACAGTTAATCCTATGACAGGATGTGTGCAATGGCTTGGCGTGTACTTGTGGGGTGCGCATGGCCCTCTCTGGTGTCCACTATCCTCTGCCCCTGTGGATATCTAATGTCACCTGAGCTTCTTAATATTGAAGTTCAACCATGTGAACTTGAGCTATGCTTGAGGAAATTTTAAAAGCCTCAATCATTGCACTGAAGGTACTGATTGTACAATAATAACTTGCATCCAGCTAGATGGCGATTTTGCAAAAAGTAGCCAAGTAGATACCTCGAGATTGTTCTTGAGGGAGGATGGAGGCCACAAAAGTGAATTATTGGGAGAATATGGAGGAAATCACTTATATCAAGGGGTCAGTGGTCACCAAATTGAGTCAAAGAAAAAAACACAGTTGCTGCTCTTTGGAGATAATCATCCTAGAGTTATTTATCAACCAAGTTGAGGATTTACCAGCCGACTGTGATGTTTGAATTGTTATGTGTGATATAGCTCTCAGAACTTGCCGTGTTTAGCCTTTTGCTTGTCAGCTATCTGCTGCAACTTTGCAATACTGGCTGTGTGCATCCTATGATGCAGCATTTAGAACATGGTTCCATGGTTTAAAACTTAAGCTTTATTTCCTGTTCTTTACTTGAGATAAATTGTGTTTTTCTCAGCATTCTTATCCATCCTTCCAGGTTTCTGACATTGACCACATTGAGAGGTGGAGTTCATGCATGTATATGGCTCTTCCAATCTTCATGGTATCACAGAATTTAGTAAAAACAGTGATTAAGTGTTTTTGTTGGTGAATATCGTATCCTAAATTTGATTACATGATCTGCAGAGAGGTGCATCAAGCAGCAAGTTCCTCAATTACTTTGTTAAGCAAATTGTTCCAGCTTTTGAGAAGGTAAGCTTCTCCACTTGTACTTTGCCCTTTCTAATTCATAGGGAGAAGTACATGCATTTCCTTGAAACGGCGTGACGACAGGGTGGGGCATTGCATGCCTATCTTTGTTGACTTCGTATTTTCATGCTGAACAAAGAATGCTTTAATGTCTTTCTTTCATGTTTGGTCTAGCTACATAATCATTATGAAATCTCTAGTTTCTATTACCCATCACAGTTCCTATTTACTATACTTTGTCCAGTCAGTTTCCTGGATCTATCAGTTGGATCATTTTTTATGAAGTGAAAATACTGTTGCTTATCTTTTTTTATGCACATTCAACATTAAATTGCTTACCCTCTTAACAAAAACTAACATGGATAAGTTTGAAGCATTTGAGCATTAACTTTTTATTTTGTCATGCTATGCTTATTTTAGATTCCTGAAGAAAAGAAACTGGATTTGCTCAAGACTATCGCTGCAAGTTCACCATATGCTGTAGCACAGGATTCACGTCAGCTGCTTCCATCTGTCGTTCAATTGCTCAAGGTCATTACACTATTTTAATTCTGATATGCTTCTGAGCCCCATTTTTCCCCTAGAGTTTTATTTTGCATTGGAAGATGTGATATAATGATTTCTTTTCAGCATTTGTTATTATTTTTGCCTACTTTTGATCATTCTGTTTACTGTTTGTGTTGTTACAGAAGTACATGCCTGGGAAGAAGGCGGAAGATATCAACCACAATTATGTTGAGTGCTTGCTCTACACTTTTCACCATTTGGCTCACAAGGTTAGTTTTGCTCATCAATTATAAATCATATCATTTCTTCATGGATGCCCTCTCCAATGTGCTGATCAAGTCTTGATTTCAGACTCCAAACACAACAAACAGTCTCTGCGGTTACAAGATTGTTACTGGGCAGCCATCAGACAGGCTTGGAGAGGATTTTTCAGAGCACTACAAAGATTTCACAGAGAGGTAGCTTACAATTTTCCACCTTACACATGATTCCATTGTAGCAGGATCTGGTTAATTTGTATGGTTTATTTTGTTTAGTGTTGATTCCTTTAAAGCACTAGTTGAGCAAGCAAGTCTAGTTATTAGTTTTAGCCACTTCACAATTTTACACCAACATTCTATTCATGCTGCCCGCCTCCCTTTTTCTTGTAACATATTCAATCCTTTTCAGCTTCATCTCTCATTAACAGTAGTGCTTAGTTCTCTGTTATTAAACTTTAAGCACATCCTTCCAAAATGGAACTCCCTGTCCCACCAGATGGGGTCCTCACTGTGGTTAAGTGTTAAACCTACAGAAATGCATCTATGAGGGTTTGCAGTTCTCACAGGAGATCCTAACATGCAACAAAACATCTCACACACGACATTGATGGTAACAACACAACCTGCTTTTGTCCACAAAAACAAAAACTGTGCTTGGTATTCTGGGGCCTGCATTTAGTTGCGATACCTTCCGTTGAGACACGTTGAGGGAGTAAACCATAGGCCTGTGGCTATGATCCTAAGGGTGGTATCAATCATGTTGGAGTTGCATGTCCCTGTGGACATGAATAGAAGAAAGTAGACAAGCACTTGGCCACTTCAGATCTTATAAAAATTGAAAATTTGAGTATAGTAGATAAATGTGAGACCAGTTAAATGACTATCTTCATTGTTGGTCAAATTTCTTACTATGAGCATTGTATGGAGCACACAAAAGCTGCTGATTGTAGACTTTGCATGTGCTAATATGAAACAAAGCAATTTTGTGAGAAACACTGATTGAAGATTTCATGCATTTTTCTACTGAAAAGTCTCTATTCAACCTGAAAACTTTTCATTCTATGGAGTATGTTTCCTCCCTACTGTTTGCGAGTTTCTTATTGTTCGAAATGTGCAGGTTAACTGGAACAGAAGAGACAGTACGAGCAGCCTCAAAGAGACTAACTCAGGGAATGGCAGACTTCAACAAGGCAATATCATCAGCAAAAACCGAAGAGGAAAAAACTAAAATTGTGAGTTTTGTGATTTTAGTGGACTCAAGAATATCATGGGTCGGCAATCATTCTTTAACAACCATGTGCTAACATTCCTGCCAAACTGGTTGCGATTTGAATGCTTTTTTTGCAGAAAAGCGATCAACAGACTGCCACAAGGACAATGCGCTCATATAACAATATATTGGCAATGACACATGTGAGTTCCTTATTTTCCATAAGTATAAACTTTGATAGGGTTAAATTCCTGTTTGAGCCTCTTAATTCTGTTCAATATTTTTGGAGTAGCTGTGGGTCAGCACTCAAGCTTGTTTCTATGATTAGATACTCCTGTGATGACTAGCTTCTGGGTGTTACCAGTTTTTAGTAGGCAGTGGCAAACACAAGATGGCGGCAGTGAATTATGGACTATGGAGATAAAAAATAATAATAAAAAAATCATTTTAGTTTGCTGCTCAGCAAAAGGAAATTTCATTCATAGGATAAAAGAAGCCGATAGTACCAGATTCAAACAGAAACCACTATACTAAGCCCTTTCGCAGTACACAATTAAATATGCTTATATCCATCGACAATGAAAGAAAAGAAACCACATCAATCAAATATTATTTTACCTGTAGTTTTTCTCTATATCCAATGGACATAAAAATCCGATTCCTGTAATAGTGTGACATCGAAGCTCTAACTATCAGATTCAGGTGTAACCATAGTTGTTATGGCGTCGCCATAACGTCGCCATATCGTTGTGGCGGTTTTTTTCCCTCTCGCCACGGCGACGCCACGAGTTCGACGAGTATGGCGTCCACCACAGAGCCATGGCGTCCTCGTGGCGCCGATATGACGTCCTGTGGCGTCGTATGGCTCTGTGGCGGGCGCCATACACCGTGCGTCTAGGTATATGAGATGCAGGGCTCAAAACGCACCGCTCAGTTCGGCCGCAGTCTCCCCGCCCCGCCGCCGCCGCTATCTCCTCGCCCTCCCGCCGGCCCGAGCCGCCGCCGCCTGCCCGAGCCGCCGCCGGCCCTTCTTCCCCTGTTCGCCCGCCCTCCGCCGGCCCGATCCGCCGCCGCGTGCCCTTCTTCCCTTGTTCGCCCGCCCTCCGCCGGCCCGAGCCGCCACCGCCGGCCCTTCTTCGCCGCCGCGACCTGTCCGCCGACTTCGCCGCCGTCGCTCCCATCGCCCCCGGTGAGCGCCTGTGCCCTCTCTCTGAGCATATGGATGTGCCCTCTCTCTGAGCGTATGGATGTGGTTCAATGCTACTGAAGATGGTGGAGAGAATGTGGATGCTTCTAACGATCTCGATGAGTTTGCATTGGACGACTTTTGAGAGATGAGAGATTTGGAAGTTTGAGAAATGAGAGAGTTCTATGTCTTTTGTGCTACATTTACATTGCTATTTTGAGTTGCTAGCTAATATTGTAGACTATACCTTTTAACCTATATTTGCATTACTATTTGTCAGTATAATTTCCTAATATCCTAGACTATAATGTATGTATTCGCCACGCCGATGTGTGTATGGCGACGCCACGCCGCGCGCCATAGACGCTGTAAAGGTGTGAAGGTGGTGGGTCGCCGCGCCTCGCCGCGCCGCCGTAACAACTATGGGTGTAATAGACCCAATTTGTAGCAGTATTTGAAGTCATCAGTCTAGATATTTAAACCTTTGTATTAAGGGCTGTTATACTTGATCCCTATCCCTAAAAGACTGAACTACATTCTTCTGGTTTACATTGACGATAGCTTGAAATATGTCTTGTATCTGTCAGAAGTAATTATTTTGCTCCATCATGTATTCGGAGGCTTATGTTTTCTAACTATGAGTTATCAATGATGTTTCTTTCAGCCATTGCATATGAAATCTCCTTCATTTATTGGTGATAAGAAAATCACTCTGTCATGGATGGAGCAGCCCAAGAAACCAGCAGCCACAACAGCAGGGTTAGATGCCTGCTATCCAATATTTCAATTTTTCCTATTAGATCCTATATTTTCTTCCTATTAATTTCTGGTTTGTGAATCATTCAGACTGAAGAGGTCCCAACCTGCTACAAATGGGAATGGCCCTGCAAGCAAGAAGGGGCGAGGAGGAATGCAGAATCAGCTTGTGAACAGAGCTTTTGAAGGATTGTCTCATGGTGGTAGAGGCAGTGGAAGAGGTCGGGGCAGGGGAGGCCGAGGAAGAGGAAGAGGATGGGGTGGCTACCGCTGAGATCAGTTAGGAAGTTATTCAACCTGACATAGAAGGATGAGCTTTCTGCTTCCGCTTGAGAGTAAGCGCAGAGATCGGTGTTTATTTGTCGTGTGCTTCACTGGTGCTGGCTCTTCTGTATGCAACAAGGTGCGGTCTTCTAGGCATGCAACTGCAAAATGCGTACAGAAAGTGTAAAAGAGGATGTCTGAGAATGTGAACAAAATATGTGCAGCGTTGCAGTTCATTTACCATTCATAGGTGTTCTTCGCCACTCTGGCCGTTTCGCCCCTTTTTTTTGGCGTTTTAAGAACTGAACAGTTAGAAATTGTTGTTAGATTATTTATTTGATTTTACCAGTGTCTGAAGAGATGACCTAGTTTTATGTTGATGAGCTTGTTTGTTTCGTTTTTTGTTCTATTGTATTTTTTTTTCATCTGACGCCAAGGTGTTCGTGAAAACATGTAGGCAAGAATGATTAGTAGCTGTAAGCGGGAAGCTGAACAGTCAACTCGACCTCTCTGTTCAAGCTAATCGAGATCGCCCGTTGAGGACATCAGGTAAATTGAACTCGAAGAAGCAGCATCTTCCTCTGAGCGCCGTCGACAGCCAAACCTTGCCCAACGCCCTGCCTCCCTTGTGGATTGAGCCGCTGCTCGCAGCTCTATTCAGGCCACCGGGCATTTTACCGTCCTGCCGCGCCGCCAGTAAACTCTGCACGTAATCTTAAATTAGGTCTTAAAGTTCGATGATGGGGCTAAAGCATTTTTGCAGTGCTATCTTTGATGGTGTTGTATCTGTCTCCGTGCTGCGTCGCCGTATTTTGATCTTTGGGTCGTGTATCGTGTTGGAGTCCATTAGGTGTGTCCAGGGGTCTTTCCACGACCCTAGAGTCGTTGTAAAGAACCGCGGCCCCACCATTAGGGTTTGGGTTTTGCTTAGAATTATCTGTCAGGAACATTTTCGCTATCATCGGTTTGTGAAACCCCATATTCAAGTGCTTAATTCGAGGATTCCTGCAATTGAGTTGTGTTCTTCCTTACTCTTGCTTGTGTTCTTCGATTCGCATGCAGGAGATAGCCTTCGTGGCGAGGTCAACCGCGCAGCGCACGGTTGATAACCAAGAGACGACGTGGTGCTTCGATTGCGGGTTCGGGTCTTGTTGATCGGAAACCGGATCACTTGTGTCGGGTTGTTGACAAATCGATAGTTATCCTCCTGACGGAAGATCGGACACCCTCGCATTCCCATCACTTCTTTTGTGCCATAGGGTGTGTTGGGACGAACCACGGTGGGCGCCAAAACTGTTTGTGGAGGGTACCTTTTGGAGTGAAGAAGCATCACAACAACCCGTGGAACGCAAACGGCACAAGCAGAGAGCTAAAACCCCTTCGGAGTAGAAACCAGTATTCTATTCAACAGGGATCAACCATCCCATCAGTTACAGTTACAGATCTATTTACAGGGACCGTTCAACTGCCCTATGGATATTACACCTTTTTGCCCCTCAACTGCCACATTCCTCAAATATTCCTGAGGTACATGGTAATTTCCCCTCTATCCCTACTTTACAGCTGAGCACGCCCTTCGTCTCTGTTCCGCCTCACGGGGACCCCTTCGGCATTCCGGGCTACGTAGGACCTTCGGCATCTTAGGCACTTCGAGCTTCGTCTAGCTTTTAGCAACAGTCGAGTCTAGCTTTCAAGGCTTCGTCCTCTTTGCCTTTCAAAATCGCTTCGAACGAGCTTCGTCGTCCTCGCTCTTTGAGACTCCTTCGGCTCATGGCCTTCGGTGGGCCTTCGGAGCCCATCAAGTCTGTCGGCATCAGGTTGGTGGCAAACTCCTTCGGTTGGCCTTCGACGCAGTCCCAAGGTGCATCTCTCAGAATGTGTTTGGTCTGAGTAGGTTGAGTCCATCCTTGTTTTTTGGGTTGGGTCCAACGCATCAAGTGTTTAGTTAAGAGGGTTGGGTCCAACCCATTTTTCTGTTTGGTGGTGCATCTCTCAGCATGTGTTTGGTTTGAGGACCAAACGGGATAGGTTGAGTCCATCCCTGTTTTTTGGGTTGGGTCCAACCCATCTAGTGTTTGGTTCAGAGGGTTGGGTTCAACCCAATTTTCTGTTTGGTTAGAGAGATTTACAGGATGGGTGGATGTCAGGTTCACACCGTCAATAACAGCTATCTGTGGAGCTCGCTTGTCATCTTCTGCCCACGCTGCGCCATCACCTGCTTATCCCGCGCCGTCGCCCGCGCCATGGCGCACCCTAGTCACCGCACAGCTCGGCCGAAAGAGCGTCCGATGATGGCCGATGGCGAGTCGTGGCCCAGCCGAGCGGCAGCGGCCGCGTTACTGCTAAAGGCCCGGCGAACATCGAGGAACGAGGAGAACACGAGCATCGGTGGCTCACCAGCGACTCAATTTCAGGTCCGACGATGAGGACGATGGCCAGAAGATGGTCGGCGATGGTGAGGGCTAGGGGCGGCGGTAATGGTGGTCCGGTGGCTGAGATCTTCAATTCCCGCCCATGGAGGTTGCAGTTTTGGGGGATAAGTGGGGGGAATTGGAGGTGGTAAGGTGGTGGAGCTAGGGACGCCGATTTGATTTTGGTGGAGGTTTTGGCCATGGTATTGGCCGGCAACGGTGCGGCGGTTGTTCGGAAGAAGAAGAACAAAGAAGAAAGAAGAACGAGACAGACAGAAACAACCATGACTCCACCTCCAGCTGCTCACCCCGCCATGTCCCAAGTTGTTGCCCGCCGGCCGTGCCTCCTCGATCTTTGCCGTCCTCGTCCTAGCCTTTGAGTTGCCTTCGTGCTGCCCGTGCGTTGGCGATTGGCTGCCTTCGTGCTGCCCCTGCATCGGCCCCCGACCGCCCTGCACTAGCAGGGAGACAATGCGCGGACGAGGACGAAGTGGGTTCTCCTCCGCCCAGGCTCCAGCCCTTCGCCGCGCCCGAGCTCGGCCAGCCGCCGCCGGAGCTCGGCTCACCTAAGAGCAACTCTAACAATAGCTTCTACTTAAAGTCCCTAGTTTTTTAAGTAGGGGCTCCTCCTGCTTTCTGGAGCTGTAATTTTGGTGCTCAACTCCAACAACAACCCTTATATCTCACCCCCTACTCTTTTATGACAATTGGGAGAGTAGGGGGTGAGATATAGAAGGGCTGTTGTGGGAGTCTAGTTTTATGATAATCTTAAATATGTAGTTATGTTGATTTACTTGTAGTCTTGTGAAATCTACTCCTAATAGTACTATCAAGCAAGAAAAGATCCAAAGTCAAAACAAGCGCTGAACCTCACTAACACATTATTTTTCCGGTTCATTCGGTGATGGGCAAAAGGACCACCGGACCCATTGGTGACATGAAGGCTACGGGAAATGATGTTGCACAGTGAAAGTGCATTTGGCCTCCTAAGTGGGTTTTGGTGTTGATGACATGCATAATTAAGGAGCTAATGAGATTAATTTGGCCTCCTAAGTGGGTTTTGGTGTTAAAATTCAATGAAATGAAATATATGCGTGAATAGACGCCAATTTACTTGATAGGCGGTGATGGAGCTCAAAAGAAGATCTTTATTTATTTTGTATTTTGAATTTGAGTATAGGAAACATCGTACTATTAAGAGGGACGCGAAGAGATGACTTGAAGATGTCTAAGTGCTTAATTGAGATGCCAACTACCCATGATAGATACAAATCACACACTTGCGCACTGAGTTTTTCTCACTGTTTCTATGAGTGTCGGAAGTTCCGACATTGGGTCGGAAGTTCCTGTCGGAAGTTGGTTAATAGTTTCGACACGGGTTGTCAGCCAGGCTGATTTAATAGTGTCGGAAGTTCCGACCCCGGATCCGAAGTTCCGACAATCACTTAACCAGCACACTAACGGCTAGTTTTTGGGGCTCGGGTATTTATACCCCCTCAGCCCCTTCTTCATTTGCTGCTATTCTTCCTTGAGAAAAACACCTCCACAAGCTTCCACTACACTTGCCCAATCCCTCCAAGAGCTAATCCTTGAGTTGATTTGAGGTAGGGCTTGGGTGAGAGCAAGATTGAGGTGTGAGGTTTGAGCACTTGAGTGATAAGGCAGCCGAGTTCATCTCAAGAGCACTTGAAGCATCTTCATCCATCGATTTGCATTTGTTACTCTTGAAGCTTGCTTCTAGATGGTTAGGCGTCGCCCGGTTGAGCGTCCTCACGTGTGTGTGCGCCCCGGGAAGTTTGTATCACCCATCCTTTGTAGATTTCATAGTAAGTGACTCAATCCTCCTTTGTGGTTGATTGAGAGAGGCAAAGGGTTAGTGGAAGATCCAACTCTTTGTGAGCTCCTTAACGGAGATGTAGCTTCCTTAGTGGGAGTGAACTTCGGGAAACAAATCTCTTGTTCATTGTGCTTATTGCTTTTATTTAGTTCTTGTTGACATAGAATTTGTTTTGTCCCTATCTACGTTCTCAAGTTGTTGCGCTTGCAAAGAACACTTGCAGAGGTCTCCTAGCATTAGTGGTGAACTTATGATTCGGTCAGGTTCTGCAATTTTGAGTTTAATTTTGAATTTCGCATAGAACTTCATTTCGTCGGAAGTTTCGATCCAGTGTTGGAAGTTCCGGTCCATCGGAACTTTTTACATAGTGTCGGAAGTTCCGACAGTTTTAATTGTTGCGAAGAATGTTTTAGAATTTTCAGATACGCCTATTCACCTCCCTCTAGGCATCACTAAGATCCATTTACATAGAAGCACCAACACATTTCAAAGGAATCACTAGATCAATCGGTGATCAATAGGCAATAGAAGATCATCTCTGGAATGACCAACTCATTTGGTCATGTCCACGAAGGCCATCACCGAATCAGTCGATGATGCTGGAAGGAAGCTGAACGGCTTTGGAATAACCAACACATTCGGTCATGTCTATGAAACCATTACCGGATTAGTTGATGGTGCACTGGAGGTCTAAAGTCAGCGGTCCAACGGCTAGTGGACGTGGCTATAACTTACCCATTCAATGATACCACCTCCGCACCACCGGATAGTCGGTGATGTGCAGAATTGCAGCCGTAAGTTGCAACAACTAGTTTCTTGACTGTGGCTATACCTTATGCCTGGTGTCACATCCCGTCGTTCAAAGCCACACTGCCCAACCCTTTCGAGGGGCGGGCTCGCATACACATAGCATCTTGCTTACACTTTGGCCCTCGCTTCGTGTAAAATGGTCATCCCGAAAGTGCTATGGCTGAAGGACAAAGACTTATAAGTTGGCTCCACCCTTGCTCAACCAGCAAGGTGGTACTAAACATATGCACGCAACACTCATAGGTAACTACTGGCCACATCCAAATTAGGCTGGGCCATACACCCTCCGCTTAAAGGATCCGAGGAGCACTCATGGGTCACTACTGGGCCACATCCAAACTGGGCTAGGTGTTACACCCGGCCATTTGAGAGGGTTAGAGATTGGAGAAGCTATAGGTTTGGTTTACACACATATTTAATTGCTCTATTCACCAAAGTGCTCAAGAGAATATTAAAGCAATTATCAAAAGTCTTAGGGTGTGATTAGTGCTAGTTTAGAACTTTTTAGCATATTGCTTTGGGTGTTAGCATAGAGTTAGGTGAGGTTTGCGTACCTCTTTGTTATCAGTGCTTGCATGCACCAAGAGTTGTGAATCCAGGGCTTGTACGTCCTACGAGACTGTCCAACTGAGAGGAAGGAGAGACCCTCGGCGAGTTGCCAAAGCTCTACCTAGTGAAGACGAGGAGGAGCATTCGGGAGAGGCAAGGTGAGGACCCACATGCATGTGGGAAAGGTTTGTCGGCTATCCACATAGTTACTTGACATGGAGCTTGACCCTCATGCGGGCATTTCCTTGCGAGGGGCTCCAACGAAGATTAGAGAAAAGCAAGAGCTTTCTGATACCTCAGTAAAAAATCAGTCGTGTCGGAAGTTTGCATTCTCTATCTCATTTATCTTCCGCATTACTTATTGCTTTTTACATTCCAGGTTTACTTTTTATAGAATTGCCTTGTGTAGTTTGTAGGTTTGAAACTTAGAGTGCAAAGCTTTTATATGGTCGAGATAGCGACATATAAAAAATATAGTGTATATCTAAATAGAATTTTATGTATGTTTGGAGTTCTAATTTTTAGAACACCTAATTCACCTCTACTCTTAGGATGTCACGATCCTTTCAATATCTTCTACTAGCCCATATAATTTGAACTAAACCTACCTTACATATGAAATGAATTAAAAATAGAAATCTCGAAAGGCTGTATATTGGACTGATTGAGATAGATTGGGGAGTAACCTAAGTCCAAATTTATTCAGTGGATCAATCAGACAAAGTGAATTGTTTCGAGTAGAAGACTTCCATTAATAAAATGCTATGGGAAGAATTTACTGAATCTATTTCACGTGGTCATTGGGTAGACAATTTAATAGGCAGACATCTGCGGTTTTCAAGGTGTACCAGCCTAGTCACTTGAATCTACTTGTAGGCCAGGTTATAGATATACTCCATCCGTATATGATTTAGAAATCGTTTAGGACATGATTGTGCATACCAGGGAGTGATTAATTAGAGGTTAGTTTTCCATGTTTGCCCATATTAAATAGGGTGGCAAGGGCATTCTAACCATCAAAACGCACGCAGCTTGATTGGTTTGTGCTGCTTCTCCTGAGGCTAGAGGGCGCCGGTTCGATTCCTGGCGAGCGCTCTTTTTGCCTCTTTTTTGCATGGGATTGCATGGCATTGTGCGGGGAGGGTGCGGGACGTGCAGTGCACGCGCTGGAGACGTGTTGGCGCGACTCTGATCGCTTTTCGGTTGCCTGGGCGCGTTTTTTCACATTTTTTTTTCGTTTCGAGTTGTTGGCTAGTTGGCTGCCCTTTTTTCCGCTTTTTCATCGTTGGAGCGCTTGCTAGCCGCCCTTTTTTTGCATTTCGTTTCACGCGTGCGCTGGACACCTTGCTGTGCGCTCGCTGGTTTTCCGTGCTCGAGCGTTTTGCCGTGCGCCTATTTATTTGCGACTGCCGTTCTCATGCCAAAAAATCCAGAGAAGCGCCACACACTCTCAATATGTCTTGGCTAGACCTCAACGCTCCTATTCTGGTTGAAGAAGAAGAAGCCGATGCTCCTGTTATGGTAGAAGAAGAAGCCGATGCTCCTGTTCTGGTAGAAGAAGAAGCCGCTGCTCCTGGATTTGACCTCAACGTTTTGCCTTTAGGCAATGACAACGGTAATGACCTCAACTCATTTGTTTCTATTTTCTTGTGTCATCTCTCATGTTCCATGCTTCCTTTGGACATGATTTGATTTGAACTTACCTCTAGATGAGTTTGGCGCTGTTGATTTCGATTTCGTTCAAAACATCAATGGTAAGTAAAAGTTACCTCGTTTTCTAAAATTTTGTTACTACTAAAACGTGCTGATTTGTAATGAATGTTTTTTTGTTGAAATAGAACATGTTGTGGAGGCTAATGTTGAAGTGAACCAACGAAGGAAAGAAATATTAGAAGATTTTAGAAAGCAAGTTGATCAAGCTTTGTTGGCTAGAAGCAAGAATGGGAAACTAGGCAAGAAAGATACTCAAATTGTTGCTGATCAATTTGGTCTCCAGAATCGGTCAGTTCAGCGTTTATGGAAACGAGGTAAAATACAACTTGCAAACTTTATTCCAGTTGTGGTTTCTAGTCTAAAGAAGGGTAGAGTTGGCCGTAAAGCAATCTCTGTTGATTTGGAAGCATTGCGCAACATTCCTCTAAAGAAAAGAATGACTATAGAGGATGTTTGTAACAAACTGGGCATGAGCAAATGGAAGATTCAAAAGTATTTGAAAAAAAGGTTTGCTTAGGCGCCACTCTAGTAGCATCAAACCTTATCTCACCGATACTAACAAGAACTCTAGATTAAAGTTGTGTGTTGACATGATTAATAGGGATTTACTTGCTGATCCAAGGTTTAAGGATCTGTTTGATTTTGTGTTCGTTGATGAAAACTGGTTCTACTTCTCTCAAAAATTAGAAAAATATTATTTGCTATCCGAAGAAGACGATCCCCATCGGACTTGTAAGAACAAGAATTACATCCCTAGGCTCATGTTCTTATGTGTTTGTGCTCGGCCAAGGTTTAGAGATGGGAATTGTATTTTTGATGGTAGGATTGGTTATTTTCCACTTGTTACTTATGAACCGACAATAAGAGGTAATGGGAGAACCGGCCGTGTCCGTGGAGACTTGGTTATGAAGCCCATAACATCGATCACAAGAGACGTGATTAGAGATTTCATGATCAACAAAGTGTTGCCTGCCATTCGAGCTAAATGGCCAAGAGAAGATGTGGGCAAACCAATCTTCATTCAACAAGATAATGCACTTTCCCATTTAAAATTGGATGATCCGGTTTTTTGTGAGGCCGCTAAGCAAGAAGGATTCGATATTCGCCTAATTTGTCAACCACCCAATTCTCCCGATTTCAACATTCTTGACTTGGATTTTTTTCGAGCTATTCAAGCAATTCAATACAAGAAGAATGCAAAAACAATAGAAGCTCTAGTTCCAGCAGTGCAAGAGGTAAATTGTTCACACATGTTTCATTATTTCTTCAACAACAAATTTGATCATTGATTAATTTCTTGCACACTTGTTTGGTAGGCATTCATAGAGTATTCGGCACACAAAGCAAACCGAATGTTTGTAACACTACAAAGTGTTTTGATGGAAGCTATGAAGATGGAAGGATGCAACAAGTTCAAGATTCCTCACATAAAAAAAAGAAACATTAGAAAGAGAAGATCGGCTGCCAACTTCTATCCCTTGTGAACCATCTTTGCTACATGAAGCCGAGGCTATTCTCACTGCATCAAACAATTAGAATGATGCTAATTAGCTTAATTAGTAGAGACATCTATCTTTGTAACAATTAACTAGAACTAAAGCTAGTTATCTTACCGAGCTTCTTCTAGTGGAGCATCTTGAGCACGTGTGGAGGTAACACGAGAGTGTTGGCATCCGTCATGACATTGTCGAGATCGGGAATGAAAAGCTCGCAGTCAAACTCGCCGAGGCCGTGAAGCATGGCGTCGAGTCTGTATTCCGCGTGGACGAGACCGCAGTGAGAGCATGGCCACAATCGCAGTGCGCACCATTCCATGCTTGGCGATCCTCATGGCGCTTGTGCAACTCTGGCGTAATGGAGTCCGGCACGAGCTCCAGCAACTCCGGCGTGACGACCTCCTCCGGCTCCTGCGACTCTGGCACGATGAGCTCCTGCCACTCCAGCGCGATCTTCTCCGAGTCCGGCGCGACCTCCTCCGGCTCCTGCGATTCCGGCGCGACGAGCTCCTGCCACTCCGGCGCGATCTCCTCCGACTCCCGCAACGACTTGTCCGTCGCCGGCGGGAGCTCCTCCGGCGTGCTCTCCATGTGCGCGGCTCTCTGGTGGGTGGACGATCGATGATGGCAGCGTGCGAGCCCGAGCGAGGCGGCAGTATTAAAACGCAGCGCAGGAGCCCAAGCGAGGCGGCCGTATTGACTCGGCGCGAGAGCCGGAGCACGCGTGCAGGGGCAGCGGTGTCCAAAACAGCCCTGCGTCCACACGATGTCTTCTTGCCGACGATGCCAGGATATCTTCCTTTTCCTATACGGAGGGAGTATATGTTTTATAGGGAAGAGCATTTACTTGTGTAAGAAGAAAAGGTTACGCCCGCTAACTACATCCGCTAAAAAATGAGCTCACCACATTTGATGTATTTAGAGCACCTTACATTTGATGTATTTAGAGCACCTCCATGGGTACCCAAACTATGTTCCTAGAAGTCTGTTTTGGAAATAAATCAGAGGAACTCAGTTCTAACAGCTTCCCAAGCCAGTTCCCAATTTCTTCGCGGAGGCCTCGGGAGCCAAATTTGCATCCCCATTCATCGCACTCCCAAAACCCAAGCGTCGACGCATGCGTACGGCATCGCGGTCGCCCCCGTCCTTTGCTACCAGGTTCTCCGATGGCTATCATGGCAACAACGACGACGACGAGCTCGACGGCTGAGTACATCCGCTCGTGCCTCGCTGTCCAGCGGCGCTGCAGTGTATCTTGCCAAAGTGCCACCGTTGATCCAGTGATCTACATGAGGTGATCCAGGAAACAATTTAAAAAGCAATCGCTTGTTTCTTCTCGATTGGATCGTAATCGATCTAACTGGTACTTGCATTCTGATTTGATCTCCCGTGCCAGCGCCACCGCTGCAGCCAGCCCGTGCGCTCGCGATGCCGGCAGCACCCAGTCAAACCATCCGCACAGCTCGCATCGCCGCCGCCGCGGCCCCGGCGAGATCCGCCATGGTGTCCGTGTGGGAGAGGATCAGCAAGTGCTGTAGGGGAGGGCGAGGCCGTCTAACGTTCCGTTGACGCAAAAAAAAAACAGCCCACAATTGATATGTGGCAGCAATTAGAATTTTTTTGGAACCAAATTTTTAGGTACCGTTGGATTGTGAGGTTCTTTTTCCTCCCAATATCTTTTAGCAAGATCCCAAAACCAATTCGTGTTTGTACTTGTACAAGGAACTGTTGTCAAGCTGACATATTGTATCTTGAACTCTTGTTTCTTTTAATTTAGTCGTGAAAAAAATGTACATGTAATATTTACAGACGACGTTCCTCGAGCCCTGAATACACAACAGAAACCATATGGGTGAAGGACACTCAGGAACCGTCGACCAGCCTAACATTTCTCAAGATCTGACTCTTATGTTGGTTGTTAGGGGACTATCTGAGACTGAGATAACTAACTATTATCCTACGCAGGCTAAGACCAATGTCACTTTGGATAAACAGCAGAACGCAGACTACGTCTCACGGCACCTTGTCCTTGCCATCATCAGCTACAGACTCGGGCGGCTCGACAACATCCTTGCTCGGTACAGGAGGATCAACTGCCACGCTGTCTATTTTCATCGCAGCAACATCACCAGCCTCGTCGTTTGGGCATTCTTCCTTGCTCTTGTCGAGGTCCTTGCTGCTGAACATGCTCTTCAGGTTATGAGCGGTTTTGCCCGCATGTTTGACCATGTGAGCTGCCTTCTTCCTCAGGTGCCTCCTGCTCGAACTGTCCAGCTCCTCCCTCTCAGGGCTTGAGTGCTGCTGCTCATCTGTTCTAGTCTCCTCTCTGTTGCTCCCAGCATCTTGATCGACCACATACGTTACTGACACCCTGCTTTCTCCAACAGGCTGAATGTTAGGGTTAGGTGTCACGCATGGGGAAGAAGCTTCGTCGTCGGTCCCATTCTTCGGGCTCCGGCGAAACACTGCTCCAGCTAGCTTGCCCAAACCCTTCTTGACATTGTGGAGGTGACGGTGCGATCTACCACTCATGGGTCCTTCAGTACTGGAGTCGCTTCTGTGAGATTCTGACACTGATGACCTTGGGCTATCACTGCAAGCATCGTTCTCCCGCTGGATTTTGGAATCCTGGCATCGAGGACGGCCTTTCCGGGGCTCCCATGCACTAGTGACGTCGCTGCCCGGGCGATGTACCCATACGTCAGGCTTTTCTGACCCTTCAATGTCAACAGGCTCAAATTCATCAGACATCTTCCGGAATTCGTCGGAGGACTCACTTTCGTTGTTAGTCCTGGACGAAAAGCTTGACCTCGGTGTGCTAGCTTTGCCCACTTTGGGCATTCCATCCTGGTCCTCTTCATCATTAGGAACCTGCAAGCACAAGTGTAGAAAATTTGTAAACGTGAGGAGTAATGGATAGGGCAAAAGTTGTAGTCCCGGCCAATGTACAGTCGAGTAATAGGTAATAGAAAAATTCATGTCCAACCACCCAGTCGCTTCAAACTAGTTAACACCACGGCTAAGTGAAACCTGACATTACCTTTTCATTTTCTTCTTCAATTACAGTTACAGCAATGTGAATCCTCCCTGTCTTTATATTCTTCAGAGAAATCCATATATCATGCCTTTGTCCACCTCTTAATTTGTTTATGCTTACAGAACAATCTCTACACAGGTTATGGGAAAGATATAAGTTTTACAATAGTTGTAATAGTTAAATCGATTAAAAGTGTTTGCTGATGTGTAATTAAAGGATTTGTGACCTTATGTACAAAATACAATTAGGCATAAAGCAAAGCCACCATTGTTTCAGCAACAAGAAAGAAGAAATGGTAAGAGACCAACCCCAGAGTGTCATCAAAGATGGGATCCTTATCTCGGACTTGAAGAGAAAGAAGATTGAGCGCTTCCCATGAAGTAATAGGTATTTTAAACTCCTCGAGCCATTTTGGGTTAAGAGTTTTCTTATCGATCTTCGTCTGGAAACGGTAGGGTCCAAGATGGCCTTACACATATGGATCAGCTAGTCCTGCACATGGTTACAACTATGAGTTTTTGCTGAATGTAATCAAACTTCAAACCTGTAAGTCCTCCGCAGAAAGTCAACAGTGACTCATTTTCTTTAACATTTTATAATACTCCACATACCGTTTGGATCGGATGGCTTCATGTCAGCACCTTCCAAGATCTCAACCCGAGCATGCGCGATAGGTGGCTTCTCATCAACACTAAACCAGTTCTCTGATACATATGGAAAAGAAGTTAGAATAATTTCAGACATTTCACACAATAGTAAAGCAGCGTGAAAAAAGGAAAGGAAAAAACAGTATCAAAGAAAGCATAGAACTACACTAACATGACTGTACACTGTAGTGGTGGCAGTGCCACTTAAATCAGTTGAACAAATTGGCAAACTAGCCTCATAAGTAACTAATGTGCCACAAGTTTAAAGAACATGAAATGGGAAACCAGCATTGATAAACTTGAAAACCAAATTGCAGCATACGAAGAAGTTTATAGCGATTACCTGTTGATTCTGAGGCAAACTTTTCCAAATCAATAACAAGCATGTTTGGCTGCAAAACTTTTAAAAAATGTCTTAGAATTATTGACTATTCTGGTATAAGATATTCTCTTGATCTTCATCATTTAAAAATTAAATAACGAATGCAGATAAAAATATGGTCGATAGAAAAAACATAGGTCACCCTTAATGCAACAAACTTAGGAACTTCACAATAAAGAGAAATTTTTTTGGGGATGCATGGCTTCAGAAACCTAACCTCAACAAGGGTCTGTCCAAATGCAACATCCAACATCCTGTCCTGCAAGATTGAAAGAGGAAAGAAACTGAGTGCCAAAAGAAATGTAATGAGATTTAATTGGAAACATAAAAAAGTAACTGTTTTTTAATATAAAAAATAAAGTAAACCAGGCAGACTTACAAGCCATCCAGAAATTCCTGGGAGCTCAGTTACATCAAGCCCATGACCGAATAAAGGTTTCACTGTTATTTGAAAGTATGGAGGCTCAACAAAGCACACTCTCACACGCCCAATGAATGGCCACTGTCGCAGAAACCTCACCCCTACCAGAACCTGCACACAAGCCCTAGACAAGTTTAGTAAACACAACACAATCTCAAACATGTCTCACATGCAATCTCAAAAGATCAACGGAACAGAAAAAGAATATTCCCCTTTCTTCATATGGGACTACTTTTTTCTTGTCCATGCATCCTTTTATTTTGTAGAACTATCTGCTGCTCTGATCCTTATCATTGCTCAGCCATAATGCACATTTATTAGTCTGCCTAAACACTATGAACTCAATTGGTAGTGTTCAAAAAACTAGTTGACAAAGCACTCATACTAAGATTAAAAAACAGAGAGAGGCTATGTAGGATGCTTACCTTCCCTTCAACATGCATCCCAGTTATATGCATGTTTGCTGTTATGCCAAATCCTACTCTCTTCCTTAGTTGTACAGCCATTCGTGCATCCATGTCATCGGCTGAAAGAAAATTCATCCCTATCTCCAGAACCTGGCAGAAATGCGCAAATGTTGGCCCTCTCATGGTCCATACATGGAGAAATTACCCAGAAAGGGCATCTTAAAAAAAGGAATCATCATTACGCACCAAGTGATCATCATCAGTTGATTGTCTAACAACCCTAATATCTGTAAACATTGGCGGGTTCCTGCCCAAGTAAAGGCTTTGGATAACTGCTTTCCTCTGCAAAAACAATATAAACGGATATTAGAATAAGGTACATAACTATTATTGAAAAGAATATTAACTGGGAGCAAATTACTTGTTTAACATCTGACATTTAGAACTCTAAAGAAAACCAATTCATGCACAAATAGAAATATTATCAAAGGAAGTCATATAGGTACTAGCAGTTCAAACTCTGTACTTACTGCCGTCCATGGTTTGAACTTCTCTAGGAACCACGGGAATATGGGCAAAAGGAACTGCTGGGATGCAACCCTCTCCATGCAAACTGGCCAAATCTTTTCTACAGCATAATTTAACCACCTGACAGTTTCTGCATCAGAGAGAAGCTGGACCAAACATATAATGAGCAATAAGACGTGAAAGCAGACTTTTGGATCAACATGAAAGCTGAACTAGCAAATAAATAAATGAATCATAGGTTACCTTTCTCTGATTGGAACATTTCCTTTCCTCATACTGTAGCCTTCTCCTCAGTCTCATTGTGTACCTTTCATTCACCTAAAATCATATTGATACTATGAATGAGGTAATTATAAGACTGACTGGACACTGGATGCTGAATAGGGTATCTGCATTGAATTGTCATGTCTCTAGGCATTTTTGGCGACAGTACTAAGATGTCCATACCACATTGTGGTCATTCAAACTTACTTCTAGTGGCGATTGTTCAATTTATATTCATTAACACTAGCATAGATAGACACAATCTAAAAAAACAACAATTTATATTTACAGCTACATAGGAAGTTACTAAGCAGGACTTCCAATGTGCTTAACACTACCAAGATGGGTAGGAGAAATTTAAATCCAATGTACCACTTGAGGAAATTGGTACTAGGTCGACAGATCATATCAATGAAAATCTCTGACTCATGTTGCAAAGAGTAATGTTCAACTGTCCATTTTGTATTTTGGCTAAACCATAATAACCTATAAAGCACCACACACACTGAACTCGGATGATGGTCCCAATCAAGTAGCTGATTAATGAATTTGAATCTTGAAGGAAATTGTACAACTCTAACCAAGTCATAAATCCAATGCACCAAAAACACTAACAAGTCCATTGACTAGCCATTGTGGCTGATTCAAGTCAGCCTATTAAAACAGTGACCCTGATATCGTATTTAAAAGACAAAAAGAAGGAACAATTGACCGATAACTGATTTTAACTGCTTCAACCTTCAACTACTCCATGTTTACACACCTGCTCCAGTAGGCTATATCTAGTGTGAATACAAGTCATTGTAATATTACCCTAACAAGATCGATTAATCCAGAATGGGCCCTCAATGACCATAGGGGAATAAGTGTACAATGTATTGCTTCAAAAAGAAAATTACATTTTTCAACTGACTGATTGTTCTGCAGGACAGAGTCCAATCTTGACTTCATCTTACATGAGACATAAAACCTACGTCATAGCTGCGGATTTCCCATACGCTTATTTTGATCACCACATTTTGTAATTATGCATGCAAGACACCGAACTACGAACATACTACGCTGATACAAACTTTGATGCCAATCTAATTGTCCATGTATAAAATAGAAGAACTGCCATGTTCCCCCTCCCTTACCAGACGTAGTCCACCTTGCTCTAACTTGTCAAATTCTTTCAACACGTTTGGATGTAAAAGAGAATGGACCGGAGGAAGCGTACATCATCCTTCCACCAACGGAACATGAATATCTCCACCGCGTTAAATATGATAATGACATGCTTTGATCAACGCTGTCACATGGCCCGTTTTGGTCAGACATGACGTCTCCACACGACAGCGACCGGGCAAAGGAAAGCATAATGAGTTGATCTTGATCAGGCACCAAACACAGAGCATGTTCGCGAATCTATCTAGCTCAAATAATGCGCAGAGCAATGCGGATGAGTTCAGAACAAGGAGGAATAGAAACCCGCAAAAATTTAAGAGAAGCAGCCCGGAAATGAAGCTCCCAAATGTAGTAGTAAGCAAACTGGCGGCAGAGTTGACTAATTCGCCGGGTTCTCGGCAGGAAGCAATCAACGCGGCGAAGCAATCGATCCGAGGCGAGAGAGAGGGAGATTCGGGTGGGCGGGCGGTGGACGGAGCATGCGAACTCACCGCGAAGATGTAGAGGAGCGCGACGAGGAAAAGCGCCGGGTGCGCCCAGCCGGCGGACGCGGCGGCCCAGAGCGCCGCCAGCACGAGCGCGGCGTGGTGCACCACCGTGACCTCCGTGATATCCATCGCGTCGAGGTCCTGCACTGCACGGGCCGGCGGCAGTCTCCTCAGCTGGTGTCCGGTCCAGTGGCCTGCAGCGCGGCCGCCCGCACTACCGCTCCTGCTCCTGCTCTCGCTGTTCCTCAGGACGGCCGGAACCCTGTGCGAACGCCGCGCATGCCCGTGCCGGGGAGCCGAGACGGCGGAGCGAGGGAGGCCAACAGGCCACACGGGGGGACAAAAAGCGGCGGGCGGCGGGCGGAAAGGCGAGCCGACCGCGGCGGGGGCGCAGTAAAATAGCCTGCCGGTGTGTGTGGGCGTGCCTCTTTCTGGCTTTCTCTCTCTCACGCGGCGACCGCGCCCCGAGCTGCGGATGCGGGAGCTGCCATCATCAGCACCCACCTGCTCCACTGGTTGGCCCGGTGGGCGGCGGCGTGGGGATTTGGAAAAAAAAAAGATATTCTATGCGCGCTGGCGCTGCGTGGCGCGGCAGCGGGGGGAACGTGGCGGCCGGGGCGCTCGTCACATGGGCAGCCGCGCGGGCGCGTGGCGCTGGGAGGGGGCACCTGGGGGCTCGGGCCTTGGGGGATGCGGGCGCGGGCGCGGGCGCCGATACCGCGCGAGTAGTCTGCTGGGTTTCTCTCTTCCCTTTCCGGGCGGGCGATCGGATGGGGGTTTTGTTGCGGGGATGTCTCGTCAGCAGACGCGGCGGCGGGGGTGTGGCGCTGCCACGCTGGGGGTGCCGGCCGCTCCCGGATTCCTCCCGGGCTAAGCAATTGCTGCCCCGCCCGGTCCGCGTTCGCGACGGCTGACGCCAGTGCGGACTGCGGGGGAGGGGTCGTGGGATATGGACAAGCGGTGGTGGTCAGCGTTCCACCGCGGCGGCAAGGAATTGGGACGGAGGGTTTTGATTTTTTGAACCTCGTCTGGCTGGGTTTGGTCCGACGGCGAAGCCTGGTATAGTTGCATTTTGGACTTTTCTTCCGTCGCCCATCAAACCTGGTGGCGTTTTTTACTTAGTTATTATTTTATCAGCAGTGAACCAACTGGACCGGACCGGGGCGCTTGTTTTGACGAAGAACGGGAAATGGAATGTTCGGTGGTTCATCACCTAATTCGCAGCTGGAAACGCAGATCCTTAACCATTGCGTCGATGGGATTTCACGTGATGGGTTCTAATGGAGACGTGGTTAGGAGAATACTCACAGCGGTGCCAAAAACAACTGTTAAAAATCTCACGAAGCAACTATTGAGCTCCTACTTAATGCCTTGATGGCTCCACTTACGGTCCACTCATGATGATAGATTATTGATTTCTGTCGGTTCCATCTATAAAAGAAGATTATATGTACATATTCATAGTGAATGAGAATTGGATTACTTGTCTCTTATGTTTTCGTTCCTCCGTGTGTGCTTGAAGGAAGGGAACATGATAATCTTTAATAACCTCTCACGCCTTACGTGCTACCTAGAGGGATGGGAATCGGATCGGAGATCTGGAACGATGTATATTTCTAATACGTTATCAGCGGCTCTTCACTGAGTTAAGGTATGTTGATCTTAATCTTCGCCGAATCCTTTATAATGCACAGTTCATGTATCATCATTACCTTGCTAGAATAGATGTGCTCTAGTTCTTGATCTCTAGTACATCAGTTTTTTGTCTAGCAAATAGATATGCATTCGCATCTTGTATATGTAATCTTTCTTGTTGCCGATCGATACGTTCTCGGATGATTACAGATCGTTAATCAGCCTGTCCTCTAGTTCAGTTTATCTAGCTTTCGTACAATGCTCATTGTTCCTGCCGTTAATATTGGTAGACGTGCAGTTTCGTGCTTGTGTGTAGAGATCTGTTTTACCATACATTTTCTCAATTATCCAAGCAATTTCTTTAATTTCCTCGATCACGTTCATGATAGATAGATTGTTCTCGCTATCCTTTTTAAGCCGTATGTATCGATCAGATTGGACTCTATAGTGCTTTTGCTCTTGCTGTCGAGCATGATTAGATACATGTAGATTACATAGTCGTGAAATTAAACTAGCTCAGAACCCAAAAATTGGTTGATATTAGATTAGATTGTTCTGCCGATGGCACGTTATTTTTATCTATGACTCGTTTGTGGTGTCCGCCGCTCGGCCACTCCAGCACACAGATTGGAACCTTGTGCGTACCCTCGTGACCCTTTCATGATGTACTGTCTGTGCTGCTCGAAGTCGCACATTCATCATGCGTTTACATGTGTGTTCATGGTGCCGTCGCGTGCTTGCCGCTAGCAATTCCGACCCTGATGTATGCCGCCGCCGCCACCACCACGTCTACGCGAAACTGCTAGCCGTGAAAAATCGCAAACATCAAGTGCCATGCATCATGCATCCATTATGCATGTCACTTCCACACATGCAGTCATGCACCAAATGTTACATCTTGTCACCTGCGCAGAAGTCTTAAATTCCAACAGCAATGGCATCCTTTGTTTTACGTTTGAGGCTCTTCATCTATACGTCTCATCTTTTTATTTAAGAGCTGTTATTATTCATCGATACTGTATTCTAGAACCAGATCGATGCTTTTTAGTACCCGTTTTTTTTATTATTTAGCTTCATTGCTTAAGTACACGCGACTATATTACATTGTTTAAAACTTAATTTTCCTGCTTATTTACCTGAAGTATATTTGCATGAATTCATAGACAATGGCCAACATCATCGGCTAGCCGTTCCAACAACTTGCCCTGAATGGCCGGAAGTATCAGGCTTGGGTGGTGGATTGTGAGTTCCACCTATCGTCGCACGATCACTCTGCATGGTAACGGTGCTGCTGCAATCCCGGAACATGAGTTGGCAAAGGCATCAATCTTTTTGAGGCATCACATCCAAACCAACCTGAAGTGTTTGATCCACTCACACTATGGTTAGCACCTCATGAGCGCTTTGGCAAATAGAAGGCAGTGATACTTCTTTAGGCTAGGCGTGATTGGGGTTAGCTTTGCTTTCTAGACTTCAAGTCTGTGGAGGCATATAACACTACACTCATCGAATTGTATGCCAACTCATTTTTGTGGGTAGAAAGTCACCGGATCCGAGATGATTGATAAGACTTTTGAGATCTTTCACCCGTCTAACATGTTGCCGAACCGAGATGATTGATAAGACTCTTGAGACCTTCCACCCGTCCAACATGGTACTTCAGCAACAGTACCGCAACAAAGTATAAGAAGTACTCTGAGTTGATCCAAATCTTGCTTATTGCTAAGAGTCAAAATGAACTACCGATGAAAAACTACAACATGAACCCTATTGGTTCATAGGCCATGCCCGAAGCATATGCCAATTTCCGTAATGATAAGGGCAAGACTCCTTTCAGAAACAAGGGACAACAAAATCGTGGCAAGCAAGGACCAAAGGGGTGAATTTCAAGAAGCAGACAAATAGAGGCATGAAGCACAATTACAAAGGCAAGACTTGGAAGGCTCCCAAGGACAATGCAAATGGGAGTAAACACCCCAATAAAAGTTATTTTTGTTGTGGATCCGAGAAGCATTGCTAGTTTGCTTTTTCTCTCTCTTGAAATATACTACATACATAGATGTCCATATACACGTGCGCACACTCATACCTATGAATCTACGTATGCAACTCTATCCTAACGAGAACCTTTCGATATTGACAAAGTCACTACAGATGTCCCGCTATCAACGATTACACCACCCAACATCGAAAATAGGTAGGTTTCACCACAAGGAACTTTAACAGGTGAGTGTTGCAGGCCCTCCCATGTGGACCGCGATCATATGGTCAGAAACACAACAACATGTACCCGAGTGTTGCAGACCCTCCCATGTGGCCATGTACCCAGTTGCCTACTACTAGAACCTTCTAGAAAATGTGTTCAATACACTACGAAGAACGGTGCTGGATGACTGCTCGCAATGGTGCCATAGCACACCGCTGAGGATCGAAGAACTAAACCTAAGCACTATAAACTAGGGAAGTATTGACAGCCAGAGTTGATTTGCTCGTATATACCTTTGCGATGAACAACAATACGGGCGAGAAACGTACTCATGTTTAGGAACAAAAGTAGTACGAGATGATATGATATATTTGTAACCACAATTGGTAATGCGATTTATGTGCGATATGTTGTCATGTATCGTAGGTACCGTCACTATGAGGATCATGCCCTGCAGTGCAGACATGTCCAACGTGAGGGACTGAGGACCTTAAGTTGGTTGCGAGGATTACTACCTAATCCCAAGGAAAGCTACGATTACTCCCTTCCAGGAAAGAAAACTAGTACTTCTCCAACTGTTGTCCGATCAACATCAATTTCACACAAATTTAATAGCAAGATCAAGATTCAAGTTTCCATCCATCACCTCAACACACAAAGAAACGAAAGTAAGACCAATTACAAACAAACTCCAGATGACATTCCTTCACTCTCTTGCATTGTTTTCTACTGCTCGGAAAGATCACAGGATAACTGCAGCACACAAGCCTGACACAGCACCAGGAAGCATCATCTAGTCCTCATCACTACTTTCACCTCGTGTGGTACTCAGGCGGTTTCCTAGGTACAAAATGCGGGTATTGTGAGAGAAGTGATGAAATCAAGTATGTTTATCTAAAACAGATAAGGATGGAAGTACCACATCGCTGTTTGTTGTATAACCAGACCTCTCATCATAATTTTTCTGTTCAAGGTCTCTTAAGCTATACTTATGTGTCTTGTCATTGTCCAGAGGCATATTCGGAGTATTTGGAGGTGACTTCTCAAGTGGTAGAGGTGCCTTGTCATTGTCCAGAGCTTACTCGGAGTATTCGGAGGTGACTTCTCATGTGGCAGATGTGCCTTGTCATTGTCCAGAGGCTTACTCAGAGTATTTGAAGGTGACTTCTCAGGTGGCAGATGTGCCTTGTCATTATCCAGAGACTTACTCGGAGTATTCGAAGGTGATTTCTCAGGTGGCAGAGATGACTTCTCAGGAAAATTCCAAGGAATGGTCAACTCAGGTAGCTCAAAACTGGGCCTAGAAGGGGCATTCTTATTATGTGGGTGAAATGGGAGATGGTACAACCATTGTTTCCGAAATTCAACTATCACCTCCTGCATTTTTAGGACATAATTAAGTAATCCAATAGCCATTTCAATAATGCTACTAACAAGACATAGCACTAACCCCTGTAATGTTATCAATGCCACTTGTCTCGTAGCCCAATATGTAAGAAAGTACATGAAATCCACAGTCAATACTGCAACAATTATTCAACAAAGCAGAAATATTTTTTTCCAGAAGCAGCAAACAACAAAGAATAAATAAAGCTGGAGAATTCAAATTGTACTTACATGTTCTGTTGGTGCCTGACTTTTACGTCTAATATTTTGAATTCACATAATCCTAGTTTTTCTAGAATAGTGTTTTTCAAAAATGGTACTAATCTTTCAAACACAGTAAGATAACTAAAAAATAAAATTGCATGCATTTTATTAAGGAGCTTTTCAAGGTGAAATTTAATGTTACTACATCATTGATCATCAATGATACACTAGGCAAGGGATCAAATTTACGAATCACACAATCATCAACGTCTACCACCGCTAAGTTCCAACGATTAGCATGCCGGACTGGGACAAATATCTGGAAAAAGGAAAAAATTAACTACAAACAAACAAAAGAAAAGGCTGAAAGTTAAATATTAGAAAATATTTCTAGAATAAAGAAAATGCATACCAATCTTGTCTTGTCCAGGTTGTCCTTCGCAAGTTGCCGTTTAGTTTTGGCATTGCTTGTTTCAAAGTTGTCAGATTTTAGTTCATCCTTAAATAAACAATATAATGAAATAAACAGAATAGATAGTGAAAATGAAAGAAAAAAACAATGTCAAAGTGCACTAATTGATGCTTACCATAGTGAGTGGATTAAGGATGATCTTATCATTATACACAAAATGCAACAAATTGCCTATCATATGAAGAAAAATGGTAGAGACCTTTCCTCCTGCTGGTTCTAAGAATCGTACAATTTCTCTTTCATTTATTACTATATCTCGGCCTTCAATATCCACTACCACATTGCCACAAAGAACTTCATCCATCAATTTAGACCTCTGTATAATATGTTGATCATACAATTTATTGAGTGCAGATGTCAATTTCAGGTTGTCCACTGCGACTTTGTTTGTCAATTTCAGGTTCTCCACTGTGACATTGCCATCAAGAACTTCATCATTCAGTGCATGTGTCAATGTCAGGTCCTGATCGTTCAAAGTTGTGTGCATGCCTTTCAAGGCCACATTCCATGACCTATCACGAAGTTCCTTTCCCCTCTTTATGACTTTTTGGGCATTTAATTTATCCTCTTGAAGCTTGTTGATCACAAACTGAACCTCATCACATTTGCCCCTTTTGGTTGCCTCAATAACCAATTTTAGAAAAGTGTTGTTCTTTTTCTTCAGAAAAGTGTTGTTCTTTTCGTGAACCTCAATGTTAATAGCATGCTGACCCTTGCCTCGTCGAGTGTTATATCGTCTCTCTGTTTTGGAAGCATCATTATTGTTACAGCCAGAGTCCTCATCTTCGCTATTGTGAGTGGTTACCTGTTTCTTTGATGCCATTACTTTTCTTGCTGTCTGATATGGAAAATTAAAAACAGAATAGTTTGTGTTTCAGTATTTTGTCTAATGAGGGACCGCAAATTGTTTTGCCTTTAGGAAACTTGGATCAACATGCTATTTACTATATTCCTCCTTGTGTCCTCATGCAGTTTTTTAATCAATTCTGATCTCTTGATAGCATCTAAGTTAACCGGTTCCTGCAATGGTAAGGGTAGAAGATCCATGGGTGTATATGGTTTAAATCCATAAACAATTTTGAATGGACAAAAGTTAGCTGTTGAATGTACTGCCCTGTTATAAGCAAACTCGACATGTGAAATTGCTCCCACATCTTCATATTCTTTTTTAGCACAGCTCTCAGCATTGTTGATAGGGTACGATTAACAACCTCTGTTTGGCCATCGGTTTGCGGATGACAAGTGGTAGAAAATAATAATTTGGTGCCAAGTTTACCCCACAATATCTTCCAAAAGTAGCTGAGAAATTTGGCATCCCTATCCGAAACAATAGTCTTTGGTACTCCATGTAAATGAACGATCTTCCTGAAAAACAAGTCAGCAATGTGTGAAGCATCATCGGTCTTATGATATGGAGTAAAATGTGCCATCTTAGAGAAGCGATCAACAACAACAAAAATGGAATCACTCCCCCTCTGAGACTGAGGTAACCCTAAAATAAAATCCATGGATATATCTTCCCAAGGTACATTTGGAATTGGTAATGGAATGTATAAACCATGAGGATTAAGGCGAGACTTAGCTTTCAAGCAAGTTATGCACCGCTCAACGTGTCGCTGTACATCACGTTTCATATGTGGCCAAAAGAAATGGTCAGCGAGCATGTCCAATGTTATTTTCACACCAAAATGACCAGCTAAGACACAAGCATGTGACTCTTGCAAAATAACATGTTGAACAGAACAAGCTGGGATGCATAGTTAGTCCGAAATAAGAACCCATCATGCATATAGAACTTTTCCGAACCTTTTCCAGCTATGCACTGAGAGAAAGCTTCTTTAAAATCTAAATCATTAGAATAAAGTGTTTTAATTGAATCCAAACCAAGAACCTTTGCATCAAGCTGATTAACCAATGCACATCTTCTTGACAAAGCATCTGCAACAATGTTATCTTTATCTTTCTTATGCTTGACAACATATTGGAATGTTTCAATGAACTCAATCCATTTTGCATGCCTGTGGTTCAGATTACCTTGACTTTTGAGATATTTCAAAGCTTCATGATCAGAGTGTATGACAAATTCGTTAGGAAATAAGTAATGCTTCCAGGTTTCCAGAACTCGAACTAAGGCATAAATCTCTTTGTCATAAACAGAGTAGTTCAGATATGGTCCATTTAATTTTTCAGACAAGTGAGCAACGGGTTTACCTTCTTGTATTAGCACACCAACAATGCCAATACCACTTGCATCGCAGTTAATTTCAAAGCTTTTACCAAAGTCTGGTAGTTGTAACAGTGGTGCTTCACAAAGTTTTATTTTTAGCTGTTGGAAGGCTTGGTCCTATTCATCTCCCCACTTGAATGGAATATCCTTCTTTGTCAAATTGTTTAATGGTGCAGCAATTGTACTAAAATCTTTGATAAATCGCCGGTAGAAACCTGCAAGCCCATGGAAACTACGAACTTGGCTCACATTTTTGGGTGTAGGCCAGTCTTTTATCGCTTTGATCTTCTCTTCATCAACCCGGATGCCCTCTGCAGTCACAACAAAACCAAGAAAAACAACACGATCTGTGCAAAAAGTGCACTTAGCAATGTTGCCATATAACTTTTCAGCTCTCAAAATAGCAAATACTTGGCGGATATGATCAATATGTTCATCAAAAGATTTACTATAGATCAGGATATCATCAAAATATACCACCACAATGCTCTCAAAACATGATTCATTAAAATGCATAAAAGTTGAAGGAGCATTAGTCAATCCAAAGGGCATCACAAGCCATTCATATAAACCAAATTTTGTCTTAAATGCTGTCTTCCATTCGTCTCCAATTTTCATCCGAATTTGGTGGTAACCACTATGTAAATCAATTTTGGAGAAAATAACCGCGCCACACAATTCATCTAACATATCATCAAGCCTAGGAATAGGATGACAATATCTAACAGTTATAGCATTGATAGCATGATAGTCTACACACATTCGCCAAGAACCATCTTTCTTAGGGACCAAGAGGACTGGAACAGCACATGGAGAAAGAGATTCCCGAATGTACCCTTTATCCAAAAGCTGTTTTACCTATTGCTGAATTTCTTTTGTTTCGTCAGGATTAGTGCGATATGCCGGATGATTTGGAAGAGAAGCATCGGGGACCAAATCAATTTGGTGTTCAATGCCACGTATGGGAGGAAGGCCAACTGGCACCTGATAGGGAAACACATCCTCGGAGTCCTGCAATAAATCAAGAACAACACTAGGAAATGTCGAGGGTAAATTGTAGTTGAAACCAAAATGTCTTTGTGCAGGAGCACAAAGAATGGGGCTTTGGTGTTTCTCACTTCTCGCAAATCGCTCTTGCTCACTAATAAACACTCATTATGTTGTGGCAATCTTTTGTGTGCAGTGGGCTGTATGGAGTGGGATGGTTTAGGATTCTCTCCCTTGATAATTTTTTGTGTCTCACCCATTTTCCTCTTCTCACTCTCCTCTCTTTTCATACGAGCAACATCAGAAGTATGTATATCTTCAGGAGTTAATGGTACCAGAACCATCTTCTTCTCTTTGTGAACAAATGAGTACTTATTGGAGCGGGCAAAGTGCATAGAATCAATATCAAACTGCCATGGATGACCCAAAAGTAAGTGGCATGCTTGCATTGGAACAATGTCACAATCCACCTCATCATGATCGTCAGCAATAGAGAATGATAATCTAACCATGGAGGAAACCATCACCGTCCCTAAATTATTTAACCATTGTGTATGGTAAGGGTGTGGGTGATGACGTGTTTGCAGCCTAAGCTTCTCAACAAGCATGGCAATAACAATATTGTTACAGCTTCCACCATCAATTATGAACCGACAAACTTGTCCTTTGATTTTGCAACGTGATTGAAACAAGTTATGACGCTGCCCTTGTTCAGCTGCAACCAATTGAGTGGAAAGAACACGACGTACCACCAAAGAATGATCTGACGTACTCAAAATAGATAGCAAACATTCTTTGTGCAGCAAGTTACAAATGGGCTGCGTGGTGCATGAAAGAGCATATTCCATTTGAAATAATGGTAGTTCATTACTAGATTCCGGAGCACAAATAATTTCATGTAGTACTTGAGATGTTGTTGGATCTAAAGTAGCAGCCGTCAAGCTACTATAAATTTGACAGGGAGCAGCCAATAAGGTGGTAGAAGCACTCTTAGAGGAATCATGAGTGTCCCAATCATTCAAATCAACAAACAGCTCATCAAAATCAGCACAAGTAATTTTCGCTGTAGAGCTAGGAACAATAGTGGGCATCATGTGCTTCTCACCATCATGATGAAACGACTGTAGTGCTAAACAATTAAGGCCTAATTCGCTCTTGCCATCCTCTGCCTCATATTCCAAAGTTTCTATGCTTCCAACATGTAAATCTGTGTCATCATTGCCATCCTCCTCCTCACTTTGTGAATCAAAAGAACCATCCGCAAGGGTAAGAATAACACGTCGATTGGGGCATTCAGCTTGCTTGTGCCCATGGCCACCACACTTAAAACACTCAATTGTACTTGTTTTCTTCTTGGCGGGAGCAGTAGAGGAGCTGGAATGAATTGAGCCAACTGTTCTTCATTTTACCTCAGTTTGTTTTGTTGTTCTAGAATCTGCACGAGGTATAAATGGTGCTCGTGGCGAAGGTGTTTTGGAACCTAACCGTTGCTGTTGTTGGTTGCGCCACGGAGAATTACTGTTAGGAGCAGATAATAAGATACGATTTTTATTATAAGATTCAGCCTGACCGTTGCTGTTCTTTTCATGGCTTTGAGAAGCATTCGGTTGTTAAATACTCTATGTTGGCATTTTTATCTCTGAAGTTTGCTAAGTTTCCTTGCTGACTGTTTTTCCCAATCAGGAGTTCGAAGTGATGACAACCCCCCTCAACAGCGATGTGTTGCATGGCCTTCACCAAAAGATAGCCTCCTTCATCATGAACCAGGTGATCTCGGAGAAAGGAGAGTTCCACTGTAGGAACCCAGGGCTTAATGTCTGTTAGATGTTCTTGTCGTGACGGTCTTAGATGGACTGGATAACACTGCATGTGATGGTCCTGTAACTTGTGGAATGTTGAACCTGTGATAACTGGATGACACTGCCTGTGATATTGAACCTATGAAAAATAGCTTCTTCTGCCTGTAATGTTTGTGTTGGATAACACTGAGTTGTGAATTTGTATGTGTGTGTGCAAAATCTGTGAGCCACAGATGGAACTGTCTTTGGAGATGCGGGTGGGTAGCAAACTGTGTCTCCCATAACAACTCACAAAGGAGATGCATGTTCTTAAACAGCATCTGCCATTACAACAAACAAAGGAAATGCGTGTTCTCAAACGGTGTCTCCCTTAACAACACACAAAGGAAACGCGTGATCTCAAGCCACGTCTCCTATATAAACTAATATAGGAGAGGCAGGTGGCTGAACCGCGTCTCCTATATTGCTCAAGGGGGATGGGGAATAACCAAGTTAGGAGACGTGATATAGCAGAGTCTCAGATAAAATTTTTATAGGAGACGCGGGTTAAGAAATCATGTCTCCAATAACGATAGTTACAGGAGATGCGGGTTAGCATTCCGCGTCTCCAGTATTAATCAGAGGAGACATTTATAAACAAACTAGAAGACGCGGATTATCCGCGTCTCCTATATCAGATATGAGAGACAGATATGAGAGACGTGTGTTAAACAACTTAGGAGACGCGTCTCCGATCTTGTTCCTCATAGGAGATGCGGACTTTCCGTGTCTCCTATGAGTTCACAATAGAGATGTAAATTTGGAGACACGAACAAACCACGTCTCCTATGACTCTTAACCCGAGTCTCCTATGAGCGTTGCTTACATAGTGTGCTAGCCGCGAAAAATCGCAAACATCAAGTGCCATGCATCATGCATCCATTACACATGTCACTTCCACACATGCAGTCATGCACCAAATGTTACATCTTGTCACCTGGGCAGAAGTCTTAAATTCCAACAGCAATGGCATCCATTGTTTTACGTTTGAGGCTCTTCATCTATACGTCTCATCTTTTTATTTAAGAGTCGTTATTATTCATTCTATATTCTAGAACCAGATCGATGCTTTTTAGTACCCGCTTCTTTTATTATTTAGCTTCATTACTTAAGTACATGAGACCATATTACATTGTTTAAAACTTAATTTTCCTGCTTATTTACTTGAAGTATATTTGCATGAATTCATAGGCAATGTCCAACATCATCGGCCAGCAGTTCCAACAGCTTGCCCTGAATGGCATGAAGTATCAGGCTTTGGGTGGTGGATTGTGAGTTCCACCTATCATCGCACGATCACTCTGCATGGTAATGGTGCTGCTGCAATCCTGGAACATGAGTTGTTAAAGGCATCGATCTTTCTGAGGCATCACATCCATCCCGACCTGAAAATGGTGTATCTTGAAGTGTGTGATCCACTCACACTATGGATAGCACTTCATGAGCGCTTTGGCAAATAGAAGGCAATGATACTTCCTTATCTAGGCGTGATTGGGGTCAGCTTTGCTTTCTAGACTTCAAGTCTGTGGGGGCATATAACACTACGCTCATCATATTGTATGCCAGCTCATTTTTGTGGGTAGAAAGTTACTGGATCCTAGATGATTGATAAGACTCTTTAGACCTTTTTCACCCGTCCAACATGTCGCCAAACCGAGATGATTGATAAGACTCTTGAGACCTTCCACCCGTCCAACATGGTACTTCAGCAATAGTACCGCAACAAAGTATAAGAAGTACTCTGAGTTGATCCAAGTCTTGCTTATTGCTGAGAGTCAAAATGAACTACTGATGAAAAACTACAACATGCACCCTGTTGGTTCACAGGCTGTGCCTGAAGCATATGCCAGTTTCCGTAAAGATAAGGGCAGTACTCCTTTCAGAAATAAGGGACAACAAAATCGTGGCAAGCGAGGATCAAAGGGGCAAATTTCAAGAAGCAAACAAATAGAGGCATGAAGCACAATTAAAAAGGCAACACTTTGAAGGCTCCCAAGGACAATGCAAATGGGACTAAGCACCCCAATAAAAGTTGTTTTTGTTGTGGATCTGAGAAGCATTTCTAGTTTACTTGTTTCTTCTCGAAATATACTACATACACAGACGCCCATATACACATGCGCATAGTCATACCTTTGAACGTAGGTATGCAACTCTACCCTAATGAGCATCTTTCGATATTGACAAAGTCACTATAGACATCTCGCTATCAACGATTACACCACCCACCATCGAAAATGGATAGGTTTCACCACAAGGAACTTTAACAGCTGAGCTACACTCTATAAACCTCTTGTTGCATTCTCGAAAAAACGCCAAAGCCTTGTTAGAAATAGTGTGTCCTTGCAATGGCTAATCGTGTACCCAACTCTGAATGATTGTGTAGTAATTTTTGAGGAAACTGATAGTGCGAGGTAAAGGTAACGAGATGCAATTCCAATCATTCAAAATCCAAATTGTAGGTCGAAATTTGTGCAGCATTCTTTTTATAATCCGATTAGGACAAATACTCGAGTCCTGATATGTAGGGTCTAAATCTCTATCTCTACTTATTACTAAAGCAAGCAACGATTCCTTAGTCCATCAATTAGAATTCTAATCGGAATTCGGGTGGTCGTATGTTGAGTTTAAGGGTCCGAAACCATTTAGAATTAGCGTTTGTTGAGTGTCGGTTCCGGAAAAGGCCGGCAGATAAACCTACTTGAAGTGTGTATCGTGCGTCGTGATCGGAGGTGGCCTATCACACAATGACTTAAGATTTATACTGGTTCAGACAAATATGCCCTACGTCCAATCGGGGATTGGTCGGATGGATTGCTTGAGCCCAGGTGCTCGTGATAGTTGGGGAGTTACAAGCTTTCGAGTGGAGGTTGAATCTCTTGGATTTCAGTCTGGGTTCCTCTCTTTCTTTTCTAGGCGGTTGACCCTCCCTTTTATAGTCCAAGGGGGTCTCCTTTACCAGGGAACTAAGGGTAGAAAAAGAAAGGTAGAGAGAGAGAGGTCCTAGCCACCCCGGTCGGGGCTGTCAGCTCTGTTAGTCGGAGTCCTCGAGCGATCACCATTCAAGTCCTATCTATCGGAGTGGCCATCACGTTCATCCCAGTATGTCGTGTTCTGTCGGTCACTAGGCGAGTGTGCGCTGATACGTACGGTATGATAGTCAGGCCCCATCCCTGGCGCTAGGCCCTGTCACTCCATCGTGACGGAGGCGTGTCCATCGTGTCATGATGATGTTGTGCCCCGTCTCTTCGTGAAGACGGGTGGGTGGAATAGCGTCCCTTTGTTGTGGCAGCAAGGGGGCCTGTAGCCCCGGTGGAGGGGGTGGTTGGCCATGTACGGCAAGTTGACTCCCGAGGACCGTTAGTGTGCAAGGCCTGGCTAGCCCCGACCTTGTCAGTCGGGGGTAGCGATACGTGTATGGCAGAGTACGGTCGGCCCGTTAATTCAGGACCATGGTATGGACCAAGTCCCTGATCATCCCCTTAGTCGGGGACGTGGGTCAAGGCTCCTGCCGACTGGCTGGTCGGGACCGTGGGCCTGGGCGGCCTGAAGGAAGTCACAGCCTAGGAGGGCGGTTGTTTGATCCATGCGCGGTCTCAGGCTATCTAGAGTGCTAGCGGGAAGTGGGCTCGCTAAGGACCCCGGGTCCCTGGACCCGTCAGAGGCCCCCGAGTGGCTTTGCGATTTGTTTAATTGCAAAGGCGCTATTCTCACTGCACCGTGCTTTTGCTCAGAGTGAGAGGTCGCATCGTTCTGCCTTAGCCACAGAGAGACACAACACAGGGGAGGCTTCCCCTTGTGACCGCGAGTCAATCAGGGGTTCCTTGGTCTTGACAGTGTAATGAGTGCGCCGCAGCGGTACCAGCCGCCTGCTCTCGGTGCGGAAGATCAAGGCCTTCCCGATCCGTCATGTCGGCCCGCCCTGGAGGAGTTCCTCCCTGTTTCCCCATGAGGGTATCTATCCCTTTGGAGGCGGAGCTGCGCGCCACACGGTGAAGCTGGTTCGCGAGGCAGGGAGGTGCCTAGGTGGCTATAAATGGAAGCCTCTAGGGCTCCATTTTTGAACTTTTCCAGAACCTGAGTCGTGGGTGGGCCTTGTCTTGTATAGTGGAGCTGCTCTCGACCTGTTTGCATCCACCTGACGAGCCGGTGGCTCCTTTCAGCATCTGGTGCTAGAAGAACGCTTGCGAGCGGCAGGGGATAGCACGTGGGCAACGTCGTACGCCTGGTCCTCTCCCAAGCTCATTCCTCTGAGTGCTTGGCTCGGATGATTGAGGGGACTGGGTGCGTAGGTAGGCCACCGTTTCTGGCCAGCGGTCGACGTTGTTTCCCCAGGCGCCTTGGGCGACTACGAGGGGAGCGCCGGCCTCGGGCGGTGGATGTGTCAGTGTTTCCACCGGCCGGGCCCTGAAACACCTTGTTCCTGCCTGTTGCCAGGTGCGCTCCCGCGGGTCGCCTGGGTCCCGAGCGGGTTCGGCTTCCCCGTGTTCCTCACACCCAATTCGCTTTTTTGATGAGGCTTGCCCTTCCTAGGCGACTGGAGATGGGGAAGAGCTCCTCACTGTCGTTCGAGATGGCAAGGGAGTTCAGTTGGCGGCGGCAGCAGATGGACTGCTCACCGTCATCCCCCGCCATGTTACCGTTGAGGAAGGAGGTGCAAGAAGAAGGCTTGCGAGAAAGATGCTCCTCCTAGTCTTCCCACACTTGTAGTTGCCCCCTTCAAGGCTTCCAGTGTTACCACCAGGTTTTTGTACTTTGTAACGGCCATGGGCCGACTGTACTTTTGAAATATTTATTCGCCAAGAATAAAACGTGTTTATTCTGGAGTGCTTTGTATCTGCCGCGCCCAACCGCGAGTTCGGTCGGGGGCTGAAATTTTGTCATCCCCCGTGGGTGAGAATGCGGTACCCCGACTCACCGTGGCTTCGCCGCAAAGGAAGGCAGTCGGATCGGCGGCGTCGCGTGCGAATACGTGTGGAGGTGACCCCACCCTCGGTCTCCGGGATTAGAGGGGTTGAGCCGGCGTCACTTGCCTCGATGGCTCGGTGAACTCCTAACGGGTGTGCCCGGCCAAAATTTCGGACATCCAAGTGGAATCCGAGTCTGTCATTCATGACGGGGTCGTCATAGCCCGCAGGTGGCATTCCATTGCTCCACAATCCATGTGACAACCCTGGTAAAAATTTCATTTCTAAAATCAGTATCATTAGCCTAACCCTATGCTTAAACCAACTAATGAAAGGGTGGAAAGAATTAGAACGAGTTCAGTTGGAATTCAAATTTAATTTGAGCACATTTGGTTACTTTTGAACTTTTAAATTTAACTTTCAAACCATAAGCCAAATGAGATGTTGCCTGAAACCAAACTTGTAGAACTTTTTATTCTAAACAACTTTCTTGTTCAAAAGTTTTTGAAATTCAAATCAGAAAAAGGAGAAAACGCCCTGTTTGCACCCACCCCCCTGAAGTTTTCCAAATTTTCGCATTCAGGCCCTCGCGCCCCCCCCTCTCTCTCCTCCCCGCCCGACCGCCGCGCGCCAGGTGGCCGGCGACGCCTGACCGGCGCGAGGCGCCAGGCCAGTGGCCGCCGCGCCACCCCCGCCACGGCCGGCTTTGCCCCCTCTCCACGCCGCGCGGCCCAGTGGGCGCCCGCGCGTGCACGCGCCGCTGCCGCGCCCAGCCCCGCCGCCTGTCGCGCCCAGTCACCGCGCCCCGCCGTGCCGCCCCGGCTCCCGCGCCCCGCCCGTCACTGCGCCCGCCCTCCGCCCGAGCCGCTGCAGCTGCTGCTCCACCACTCCACGCCCAGCGCTATCCCCTCGCGCCCACGCCATATCCCAGCTATCCAGTCGCCGCGCCCGCTCGCCGCACGCCGCGCCAGCGTTCTGCTGCCGCCCGCCGCGCCGTGCCGTGCCTCTGCCCCGCACGCCGCCCAGGCCCCTCCGCACCCCCTCCTGCCCCTATAAAAGCCGAGCCCCGGCCGCCCGCGCGAGCCCCGCACCCAGAACGTCCTCGCCGCCGCCATTGCCGCCGCCGAGCGCCGCCCGCCGTGGACAGCCCTCCACCGCCGCCCACCGCCCAAACGGAAGCTTCAGCCACCACTACATCATCCCCCTGAAGCTCGCCGACCCGCCCAACGCCGCCCAGAACCACCGGAGCGCCGCCGCCCGCGCTGCCAATGCCGCCGCCGCCCCTGCTCGCCGTGGACAGCTCGACTCCGACCTCCTCCGTCCAAGCCAAGCCCCTGAGCAGCTTCCCCACGTGCCACTGAAGCTCGCTGACCGGACCAGGCCGCCCCAAGCCCGCCGGAGCACCGCCGTCGACGCGTGCCGCGCCGCCGCCGCCTCTGCTCCAACGCCGGCGAGCTATTCCCGGCCGTCCCCCACCTGAACAACACCCCTACGAGGTAGTCCTCACACCGCTGAACCTTCCCCGACCCTCACCCCTCGCCGCCGGCGAGCCCCTCGCCGGAATTTCGGCCGGCCGCCGTACCCGAGCCGCCCGAGGACCCAATTGCAAGAATTTAAATCTTTAGAAGGGTCTGCACGTAAGATTCAAGGACCTAGTTGTAAAAGAAAGTTTCAAATCTAGATTCAAATTTAGTGAACTTGTAAAATTCGTATAAAATCGTAGAAAATTCAGACAAATTCAAACTCAACTGTTCTGGAATCCCTAGAACAAACTCTACCACTCTTGTTACAAAAAGTTTCTCAGAATCGCAATATATTTTTCTCTACATTAAATGGAAGCTTTAATGGACTTATTTTGTACCCACTGTTGTAGAACAATGCTGACCCTAAATTTTGGGCAGTGAGTTAGTTGCTTGATGTTTAGGATTGTGTAAAAAGATCAGGCCCAAATTCCATCTCTAGCTTTACTGTTTATTAAACTTAGTTTCATACCATGTTTAAGTAGAATGTTTTATCCCTGCAGTTAGGTGATGAATCACCGAATGAAACTTTTTCTCTGCTAGTGTATTGGTACCTAGAAGCCAGATAAAAATTAGGAAACTTTTTATCTCACAGTAACCTATTTATTTGATTTATGTGCTAATAACATACGTTAAATCAAGAAAATAGTATCTTAGCTTGGAAAATTCTCAAATTTTTACTAGGAGATACACTGTGGTAGAGGGTGCTGTGTAAAAAGTTCCAGGGACAAACACCCTGTGTAGAGTCCTGTAAAAATGAATCCTTGAATAGCCTAGGTGTAGAATGTCATATTTTCTATGCTCTCAATACTGCACGATAAATCCTACAAAAATTACAGTAGCTTCTGCATGCTTAAGTAAAAGCTCTGTAAAAATCTTAGACTCAGTTGTTGCACCAATTGTTCTGTACAAAAAGAACAAGGATCTAACAGCGACTATGTAATATATTTTTCATAATTAATCGGTTACATAAAATTGGCTGAAAATTTTACAGTAAGCACATCTTTCCCTGATGTGCCTAAATCCAAAAGTTCATAACCAGAAACTATCCATTATAGTAGTTACTCTTAAATCATGTCGATTACCATTACCACGACTTAAACTTGTGCATTCATGTAGAATCGACGACTCTCGCCGACGGAACGTACGAGTTGGTGCCCGAGTCCGAGAGTGAGCAGCGAGAAGCCCAGGTGAATTTAACTGAAGCAGTTGAAGACCCGAGCCCAAGTTCGGAAGAGCCCCGGACTAACTTTTCGCAAGAAGGCAAGCCCCGGAGCATAACCTATTTCTTTCCTAATTATGCAACTCATTACTCTTTGCTTGTGCATTAAGTTTATAGGAGTTGAATGAGAACTTAGTTGCATGATGATAGGAACCCATGCTTGAAAACTAGACGTAAGGTTCGATAGAATGCCGTGCTAATAGGACTCCGGTAAAAGTCGAGTGATTTCCTGTCACTCGCGAGAAAATAGGAGTTGAATGTCTACTACACGCTGCAATCATAAGGACACGGACGGGCTATGGAACGATGGTTACGATTGAGGCCCGTCTGTCTAGTGAAAAATGCTAAGGCCGCAGGGTGTGGTAGTGATGGTTAAATCTTTGAACGTACTAAACACATGCCGAGATTATGGGAATCGGTAAGCTTAAGTACCTGATTGGCCCGGCAAGGGGACGACATCCTACCCTTTGAACTTCGGTCCCATGTGCATATGGCGAGTGCAGAGAGTGGTCACGACCCGGCGCCGAACCGTGGCGTGGGGCTCTTGTACTCTCGGAGGGTAGCCCCGATCCACGACCCGGAAAGAAAGGGGAAAAGTTGCACGTGTGACTCTAGGGAGTAACCACGTGACGTGTGTTTGGGTTTCCCTTGCAAGGTTAAGAAATTCGATTCGAATCGTCCGTTTCTCACGGCTATTGAGACTGCTTAACCATTTTTACCCACAGAGTAAGAAGATGAACAATGATGATGAATGAACTGGTTGGATGAAAATTTAATGCTTCACCATGTATGCTTTTGGATAGTTGCTTATCTAGAATGGTTAATGAAACTAGAATCTTGAGCTAAAAGTTGAAAGTAAGGACCCACTTGTAGATGCTTTTCGGCAAAATAAACCCCTGAGCCAAAAAGCCTTGCATGTCTAGAGTCGGTGGAGTAGATTCCACTACGCGGGTAAGTCTTGCTGAGTATTAGTATACTCAGCCTTGCTTGTGGCTCGTTTTCAGGTGAGACCTTCGAAGATATGATTGCTAGCTTGACTTGGCCCTGCACTCTTCCCCCTGGTTGGTCGGTGGAATGGGATACGCCCCCGTCCAACGGAGATAAGGCCGAGTGATGTCTCGTACGGGCTTCATCGAGACTTCCCTATCATCGAGTAGCTTCCGTTGTTTTATTTTCCGCTGCAACTTAAACTCTGAAGAACGTCTTAGTATGATCATTGAAGTATTTGGATTCGAAACTCAAAACTTGGTCTGTAATATTTACTTATGTTAATGTTGTAATATTTGATGGAATGTGGTATTCTCTGGGCTCATCGTCGCGTGAGCATGTGTATGTATGGCACTCGATCCGCTTACCGTGGTTGTATCGGGAGGTTATACCCGACAGACCAGTGGATTACTCCGTTTGAAGTGTAAGGTTAACCGAGAATGCCTTAATGGTGATGGTTAATACACTTGAGCCGGATTAATTCAGGTGGTTCTGCCACAGCTGGTATCAGAGCCGTAGCTGGTGCCACAGCTGGCAACAGCTGGCGCAAGAGCCAAAATACATACGCCAGAGAATGCGACAAGCCTTAACAACTCATTTTCATAAAACTTGACTAGAAGGTGTGTTGCGAAATACGTTGGTACGTTAAGGATGGTGCCTAGTTCGTAAAGCCCTAAGGGATTATGGGAAAGTTACTAGGTGGCTATCTAACTTATGAAATATTATCAACTGACTTCCAGCACATTACTTTCTGTCAAAACTTACTTTCATGCACAACCGACCTTAAATTCTGTAACGACGCACTCATCGCTAAGGTAAGAAGGTAAGGATCCTTAGCCAACTGAGAGAGCTTGGCCTTCCTGTCGGTGATGCGAACCGAACGCTGCCCTCAAGCAGTGGCTTACTTGAGGTGCTGCCAATATGCGAACTGTTAGTTGAACATATTGGGAGTAGAAGGTTTGGCGCAGGGTATGGCGATCGCTGTTCATACCCTCGTCTCATGACGGTACCCCCGTGAATACGCTATCTCGATAGCGTATGTTAACGTCGTCTGTACGGCGGAAATTGTACAGATATCGTTTCTATAAGTAAACGGTAATGAATACGGACGCTTTCATGAGTGCTGGCATGAAAGGTTCATGAAATATATATGCTTTGTCAATCTTCTGCAGGTACACTAACCGCGATTACGATAAGTTAAGGAACGATTAGAAAGACTCGACTAGCTATTATAGTGAGAGCCGTATTGTGTATGCCACCGAGACTATCTTTGTAAGACCAAAAGTATTTGGCAATTATTTTATTTTGTGAGGACGAATAGGTCGTGCATGCATTATAACCATATATATCGGAAAGTGAAAATACGTTGTATGAGAGTGGTAAGGTCCTCGCATATCTAAGTATGGTTTGCATAAGGATTATCTAGAGAATCTGTCCGAAATCTGCCATGACCGAAAAGAGCGATTTATTGATCAAAGAAGTCAGAATGAGGATGGAATGAGGATGCGACCCGTTGGGGCTTACCAAGGAAGTCAGAATGTCACCCGTTTTTTGCGCCCATGCCATGGTCGTGGTGGGCCCCTGTGCCGCGTGTTACGCCCTGTTGGCTGGGCTTCTGCGAGGTGCCTCTTTAAAAGGGAAGGTTCGGAGGTCATCGTCCTCCTCCATCTCGCCCTTGCCTTGTTTCTGCTACCGGCGTCTGCCTCCCCCTTCATTGTTCTCTGACCACCACCGCCGGCCTCCTTCTCCACCCCCGTCATGCCTGAGGAGAGAAAGAGACAGAGGGAGAGAGAACGGAAAAGTTGTTCCGCATTCCCCTCCCGTAGGCACGATGTCGCATTGGAGGCCCTCGACCGTTGAGGAAGCGCAACTCAAAGACTTTGCGGCGAAGGGGTTGCTGCCACCAAGGGTGGTGGCGCCCTGCAGGGAAGGAGAGCTTCCTTGTGTTCCACGAGTGTGGACTCGGGTACTCGACGCACCTACAGGGCGCCACCACCCTTGGTGGCCGGAAACCCGTTCCCGTCGTTCACGGGGGTGCATCCTGTGAGGAAGGAGAGCTGGACATGGGGGCCCCTACCCCGGAGAAGGCGCACGTGGGGATCCTCAAGATGGCGCTGCGGAAGCACGTTGTGGAGGAGGGCCTCGACGGTGTGCGGCTCTTCGGCACCGTGTTCGCCCGCCGGGTCATCCCTTTGGCCAATAGGACAACCAAGATGTGGGAGTACACCGGCCCCGCGGATCCCGACCGGGTGTCACCGGTGGTGGTGTCCAATGAGGAGGTGTGGCCATGCCTCGACATGATCATCAAGGTGAGGAATTAGCGGACCGTTGGCGGTCTGCAGGCCTTCAACAAGGAACACCCGCCGGATCTGGTAAGTCTTTTTCCCTCTCCTTCTTCCAGCTGGTGCTCGGGCACCCGACCGGCTCCTGACCTTAGATTGTTTTTCCAGGGGCTCGGTCATCTCTAATCCCGCCCCCACCTCCCAAAGGGGGCAGAAGGCCTGGCCAAGCAGGCCGCTCAGGTAGAGGCTTCCCGAGCTAGGAAGAAGAAGAAAGCTGCGAAGGCCAAGAGGCAGACAAAGAAGGAGATGGAGGTCGCGCGTCGGGTCCGAATGAGGGAGCATCGCGACGCTATTCAGGAGGAGCTCCAATCGGAGCCCTCGACCGACTCTGACAGCGAGGAAGAATCGGAGGTGGTGGAGTCGGAGTACGAGGATGACTCCGTGTTCGTGACTGAACCCCATGAGGCTGTGATGATAGGGATCATGAAGGGCCCCGGGGCATCCTCCAGTGCCCCTGAGGCAAGAAAGCGTGCCGCTAATGGGGGCACGGCGTAGGAGGAGGAAGCGAAGAGGGCCCGAGTGGAGCAATGCTCGGAAACGGCGAGCGCGGCCGACCCACCCAATGGTCAAGAGGAGGCCGTAGTGGGCTCCCTGACGACGGGCTCTGGCCATGGTGTTCTGCAGGCTGGTCGGGGATCAGCAGAAATGATCCCTGCCTCGGCTGATGTGCTGGGGCTTGGCTTGCGGCCGCCACCGGATATCCGGAGCTTCGGACTTCGCCCACTCGTCCGGACTTCGAGGTAAGAGAATCATCCTAGGGTTTCAACCTCGTTCCCAGATGTTTTTGTTCATTCTGATTTCCTTTGTAGTGCCTTGATGAGGACCGGCCTCCAGCCTGGCGCCGAACTGGTGTCGCGGAGGCCTAACCCGGCACTGCTCGCTCCAACTCGAGGAGGGAGCCGGGAAGTGGCCTCCACAAGTGGGTCAGCATTGATGACAGTGATCCCCACGCAGTCTGGTGCGGGGGTGACTGTGGCGATGCTTTCTCCGTTGAGGGCGGGAAGGGAGGAGGGGATCATGGCTCCCGTGTCCCTAGGCAGAGGGGCGCTCGGTTCACCTGAGCATTTCGGGCTGGAGGAGGATGAGGGGCCTGCTCACGACCCTGTGGACTTGGAGAATGAGGCCGAGCCGCTCGCCGAGCTCAAGGGGGCCCGGGCTCAGGGGGACGAACATCTCGACGAGGTGGGCGATCTTTCGGAGCCGAAGGTGTTGCTGGTGGGGACCCTGGAGCTAGCGATGGTCCTGGCCTCCAGGCTATCTGCATCTGCGAGCCGGTCGGTTGGTGAGTGGGTCTGGCCTAACCCCAGCAAGCTTGGCGAGGCTCAGTTCGTCCTCCGCGACCGGCAGGAGGAAGAGCTTTGGGGCCGTCTTGAGCAAAGTGGAGTATCGGCCGACGACGACCTCACCGCCATGGAGGCAGGGCTTGTGGAGATCTTGTAGAAAATCAAGCTCGGCCGGCGGAGCGCATTCGTGGACCTGCCAAATTTCGCTCGGGTATGTCCTTGCGACTTCCCTTTGCATCTGTCTCACCGATAAGAGGCGATTTGTCTTGATGTTTGTGACTCTCCTGCTTTGAAGAGCCTGGAGGGGATCTCGCTGGACAAGTCCCGGTTCCTTCGGGAAGAGCATGCCGGACTGGGTCAGGAGGTGGTGGCGCATCGGCGGTTCGGGAAGTTGACCCGTGAATTGGAAGCCGCCCATGCATCGGAACTTCGCCAGCGCGACCGCACGACCGTTGCCGAGTAGGAGCTTGCCGCAGCCCGATTGGTTCTGGGCACAAAACCATTGGCGCTGGAGGCGGAGCGGGAGGCACGAGCCTTTGCTGAGGGGTAGGTTCAATTCAAGGGAAGCGGATCACCCAGCTAGAGGCGACGCTAGCCCAGAGGGAGGAAGGCTCAAGATCGCTGAGGACGCCATGGCCGGTAAGTTGCTCCTCTTCTTTGTCCCATCGATTCTTGTTTCACTTTGTGTGGCCTTTAACTTCCACTTTGTTCGTGTCCAGAGCTAGGAGGAAGGAACAGACTCCTGCTGGATGGATTGAATTGGTCAGAGGAAGCCTGCCGCACCGCTGAGTCCGAGCTGGCGGCCACCAGAGAGGTGGTGGCGTTGAACGCGCAAGCGCTAGTAGATTCCTTGGGGAGGAGCAAGGCCCTTGAAGAGGAACTTGGTCAGCTTCGGGGCATGGCGCGATCGGTGGTCACAGAGGTGCTCAGGCCTCGCCCGGGGTCGAGCGCACTCGTCGCCGAGCTCTAGGAGATCTCGGACGAGTTGTCGGGGCTCATCACCGATGGAGTCTTCCACGGTGCCTCAGGAGTGTTGATGTCATTGGCGTCACACTACCTGACTCTGGAATTTTAGGCAGTCAGGAGGGGCTATGCCGCCAGGTGGTCTGCCGACCGACTCCCCGAACTCGAACAAAGCTTGGTGCCAGTCACGACGGCAATTGCGGAGGCGACTACCGCTGAGTGGGTGAAGGAGGCTCGTCGCGCAGAGAGGGAAGCGACTCTGGGTAGAGGCGGCAGCCAGTCTACAGAAGCCGAGTCGAGTACCGCCCCGACCGAGCCAGCTCCCGATTAGGGAAATCCTCCGGTCGACCCTGCAACGCGACTCGTCCTGTCCACGTCGTTGGCCAACGCGGACAAGGTGCCTTAGTAGAAAGATTCATAGTTAGCTTTTCTTTTTGGACACTTGGTGCGGGGGACCTGAAGGGGCCCCCGAGTGAACAACTTTAAATGCTTGTAATCGTTCTTGTTTTTAGTTTTGTTTGGGAAGCCTGTCCCACCCGTATTCCTTTGTGTCCTGGAGTGACTCTTGCCTTTGCGCTTTTCCTTTCGAACATGCTCGCTAACCGTAGGCTGCAGCATGTAGCCTGGGGCTATCCCGAGCTGCGTCAACTGCTAGTTTGCCGTTGGTTGTGACCAGAGTTCGGTAGGTGAGGTGGCCCGACAAAATCACTTAGGTTACGATGGGGGAGCGAGTTTCCCTTTCACTCGGGCGAAAAAGGTTTCCTTTTTGTGTGTGGTTTGCAAAAGGAAAGATGGGGTAGCAGTGCGCGTAGCGGTGTACCCCCGTGGGGCCCTCAAGCGACCCGGGCCGAGAGTGCTCAGGCCGGGGCGCTGTAGGAGTCGGTATTTGTATGAAAGCGTGCGAAGGAACTGAAATTAAGGAAAGAAATGATGTAACTGCTCAATGTTCCAAGTGTTAGTGAGGATGTTGCCGTCGCTGTCCTTCAGTCGGTAGGTTCCTAGCAGAACCACCTCCATGATGGTGTATGGTCCTTCCCAGGGCGGAGTGAGATTATGCTTGTCCTTCGTCGACTGCGCTCTCCATTGTACCAAGTCGTCGACTTTGAGGGTTCTTCCCCGGATCTTCCTTTCATGGTACCTTCAAAGGGTTTGCTTGTAGTGAGCCGAGCGGACCAAGGCCGCCTCCCGGGCCTCCTCCAACAAGTCGACCGCGTCTTGCTAAGCCTGTGCGACTCGGTCGGGGTCAAAGTGTAACACCCAAAATATAGGAGTTTAAACTTTTAAAGGTATTTTCATAAAAATCATAAATTAAAATTGTGCATGCATCTCTATTTCTTTTCTTCTCCTATTCTTCCTTATAGCCAGCCCAATCCTTCTTCTCTTCTTCTTCTTCTTTTCTTTGTCCGCGGCCAACTCAGTGGCCGATTTCCCTCATCCGACTCTTTCTTTCACCGACAGCTAGGCCCCACCTGTCGGCGCCTTCTTCTTCTTTCTTCTTTTCTTACCCAGAGTCCGGATCGCTCCCGCGCCGTCGTTCGCGCCCCTTCTTCCTTTCTTCTTACCTGAGTCCTAATCGATTTCGCAGCACTGCCTTCCTACTATCGGCCGATCTGCCCCTATAAAATCCTGCCAAAGCCCCGCTTTGCAACCCAAGCCAAACTCAAATCTTTTCCTCTACACAACATCATCGTACGCCGCTGGAAGTTGCATCAGAGGAACGCCGCCGTCCTGAGTCGCCGATTTTTCGTCGATTCGCTGTTCCGCAGCTTCCCCGCCATCATCAACTCTCGCCAGAGCTCCACGAGTTGGTGAGTATCAAGCTGCACCAGAATCCCCTCTCTCTTTTGCTCCGCCGCAAGCCAGATTTCTCGCCGGACCCCTGTTTCCGCCCGCCGTCGTGGCCGCCAGTTTACAGCCGCCGCACAGCCAACCCGTACCCACCCTCACTTTCGTCGTACCGCCCACTCACTTCCCGTCATGAACCCAGCTTGAATTGAGCCCCGGAACACCAGATTTGGTGAAGCTCCGGCCGTCCGCCGCCGCAATCGCTCGCCGCCGATGCCCAGTTAAAACTCCGCTTCGCCCGACCCCTTTTTGTTTCATCGAGCCGACCCTTCCTTTGCCACTCGATCTAGATCTAACGGCCAGAAACAATGTTCACTTTACACGGCCGATTTACCCGACCGTTTCCTTTCTCAGCCGATTCACCTGACCCACTCTTCTTACCGCCGATTCGCCCGACCCTTACTCCGCTGATTCGTCTGATCCGCCGCCGATTCTGATCCAACGGATTAGATTCACCCGACCCTAGCCGTTCCCGAAACTTTTGCAGAAAGATCCCTAGGTTTTTCCAGGAATCAACCCGCAGTCCAGATCAGTAGAAAATAATTAGAGATGAGCCCCTTTCTTTTTCTATTCCGACCCCTGACTTTTCTAGATTTAGAACCCGCCGTCCAGAACCTATAGTTTTGCACCCCGACCCTCTGTATAAGGTTTAATTATGTTTTGGCCCCTGAATTCTTCAGATCTAGCCTCGGGAGACTCAAAACTCTAGCAGTTAGGTCCTCAGATCACTATTTTAGCCATATCATCATCGTTCCAACTCCGATTTCAGCGATTCTTGAGCCCACACGATCTTTGCATCATGAACTACAACTTTAGCATCTTTTCACTTTCTGTTTGTACAGTTTGTTGTATTGTTCCTTTTTTTTTGCGTATGCTTGTTTGTGTGATCGCGTAGACAACGTGACGTTCGAGCCAAATCAAGAGCAAGCTTACGAGGAAGAGAATCAGCAGCTATTTGAAGGAGGCAAGTGGATTTCCCCCTCTGCATAATCTATTTGATCCCAACAACAGCATGAAAATTCACTTTACTTTACTGTTGCTTGCATAAACTTGATGGGTTACCTATGCTAAGGACATACCTAGTCTTTTACCCCAATCCTTGAAACACCTGGATTTACTATTTATGTTGGGTAGTTATGCTTAGTTGCAAACTTTGGGATTGGTATTGGTTTACTCTTTTGTTAATGTCGATCACGTTTCATATTGTTGTTATCGCGTAATTGCAAGATCAACTTTGTTTAATGGGAACATGGAGAACCACCCAAGTAAACAGTGCAACCACAAAGTCATATGGCTCTGACCTTAGCCAATTAATTAGATGTGTAGTTTGCTGGTGGCCTTACCGAAAGGGCAAGGAGGGGGTCGGTGATAGGGGTCATAGCCCGGTCCTCTTGGGGTAGCTGCCTTTGCTAAGGAGCTGACCATTAGGGAGGTTTACGGACCACGCCGCTACTGAAACTCTAGCGGGCTGCCTAGCTCTCGACATGTCTTTGTAAAGGCTTCGTAGTGTACCCTCGCCACTCACCTCGGAAGTGTTTAAGGGCCTTGCAAACCCGGGCGACTCAGGGAAACACGATTTGTGGGTAAAGTGTACAACCTCTGCAGAGTGTAAAACTGTTATAACAGCCGTACTCACGGTTAAGAGTGGCTTGGACCCTCACATGATAATGAAACTTGAAGATTAATTAAATTGTGGTTCGTGGTTTATGTTTATGTTGATGGTACCTTTATAGTTTTGCTAAAGTGGGATGGTATAAACTTAAACCTAGTTAATAGGTGCTTGCTAATAAATACTTGACCAACTAAAAGTGCTCGCTGCTGTAAACCTTAGCCTATCCTTGATGGCCTTGCATTTTCACCCCACTTGCTGAGTACCAACCATAAAAGTACTCACCCTTGCCCCCCCTGCTATTCAGAAGAGAACTTTGAAGAGTAACACTTCGACGACTACGAGGAGTTCTAGGTCCTGCGTTCACCAGTCATCGCCTGTGGAAGACGGAGTTGTTGAAGACTTCGTATAGGGTATAACGGTTTAACGTTAAAGACATTTGTGTCTCTTTTATACGGAGTGTAATATTGTTAAATACTTTATTTAGTTACTTTTTGAGCATTGTCTTTGATATAAATTACACTTTCCGTCTACCATATGTGTGTGAACGAGATCCTGGGGCACATATGAGATGCATCTGGTTCTTTCTAGAATCGGGTGTGACAGAAGTGGTATCAGAGCTATGTTGACTGTAGGACGCTAGCCTAGATAGAAATGGTCGAAATTAAGGATTTATCTTCTAGAAAGCCATATTAGCATCAAAAAATTCCGGTTTACTTTATATTTCCGCATAAAAACCTATGTTTACATAAAACTTCTATTATTTTCTTTCTTAAAGAAAAACATCCTGAATTTTACTCCCACTCCGCCAGATGGTCAGAATTTACCAAACTGCTCGCAAGCGCACCGGAGGTCGCCAAGTTCGCATTGCCCCAGCTGAACCAAGTTCGCATTGCTCCCAGACCCTTTTGAGGAGGAGGAAGCTACGGAGGAAGAACCCGAGGAAGTCTATTACTTCGTGGATGGTGAAGATGGCCGCATCATGGCAGTTGATGAAGAAGGAAATCAGTTCACCCCGCCGGCATCACCAGTCATTGAGAGATCGCCACCACCCTTAGTTGTCCCTGCTCCAGCCCCCTCCCCAGCACCGGTTGACGCTGAAGGAAGCCCGAGTAACTTCGAAGATATTAGAAGGGACGATGACGAGGACAACAACAACGATGAAAACAACGATGATCAGAGTGATGAAACTCCAGGGATGAGGCAACTTTGCTGTGTTCGCACTTCGGACAGAGAACCCGGCCACTTGTCTTTGGTGCTACAGGGTCTTCTTCAAGAGTTGGGCAACCACGTGAGACCTCACTACCACACGCATCACTACACCGACCCTGCACTCGGCGACTACTACCTCTCTCGCGTCCACATCAGGATGGAAAGTGCTAGAGGCCTGAGGACTCTCACAGCACACGACTCCACCACACCCCACGCTACATATGACGCCGCCGTCAGCAGTGCCGCCAGGTGAGCTCTATGGTCCATCTGCCATACCTACCGCCAGGAGCTTCAGAACACGGAGTATCGCCACCTTCCTCGCCGCCTCAGTGGAACTGAAGAGACTATGATTACTCTGGGTGAAGATGTTGAAGACCGCCTCAACACTCTTGCTCGAGTCACCGCCGCTCTCAACACTAAGCTGGAAAGCGTCATCACTGAGCTGGATGATACTCAGGACAAGCTACTGGAGGCCCATGAAAAGATCCGCACACTGGAAGCTCGACTTGAGGGAAGAGCGCCACCACCCCCACAGATGGATGAACCCCGCTTCCCCGCATTGTCACCACCCCGCAAGAAGCTTCGTCGCGGCGAACCCGGCTCCATAACTCGCCCCGAGGAATAGGCACTTAGGCTCTTAGGCTAGAATCTCTTAAAGTTCTCGTTAGAATCATTTTCACTTGAGAGGACGACGATGTGATGATTGCTTGAGAACAAATGTTTGCTTTGAGTGCTATAAGAATTGCTTGGTATAATATATACATTAATACAGTTGGGTTTTCTAAATCCATATATTGTTAAGATATTATCTTCTATTAACCTATATCTAGTACACCTGTCTTATCCTGGGTTTATTCCCTAACGATCAGATGGTGAACACCAGGACAGGTGGAGGACAGAATATCCCTAGCTCTAGGCGTGCTCGCGTAGTCAACCGACAGAGTCAGTTGCCACCACCGCCCAATCCAACAATGGAGCAATTCTTGGCAGCACAGATGTAGGTGTTGCAGAACCTCACTGCCACCATCCAAAACATACAAGCTCAGCAGAATCAGCAAGCACCGCAGCAATACCCGCCGCCAAGAGACAAACACAGAGAATTCATGAGCCACCACCCTCCTACCTTTTCTCACTCTGTGGACCCCTTGGACGCTGATGATTGGTTGAAGGTCATCACTAAGAAGCTGGACATCACGCAATGCAGTGACCGTGAGAGGGTCCTGTATGCTGCAGGACGTCTGGAAGGTGCAGCCGCTGATTGGTGGGACGCTTTCACTGCTGCCCACGCCAACGCCAACACTATCACCTGGGAGGAGTTTAGAACCAACTTCTGCAGCCACCATATCCCAGCAGGACTGATGAAGCTCAAGCAGAAGGAATTCCTGAACCTGAAGCAAGGCAGCATGACTGTTAGTGAATACCGGGACAAATTCACTCAGTTGTCTCGATACGCGCCCCATGAGGTGGATAGTGACGCAAAGAGGCAGGAGCGCTTCTTGGAAGGTCTGATAGGGCCGCTCAACTATCAGCTGCATAGTCACACTTTCCCAAACTTTCAGACTCTATTAGACAAGGCCATTGGTCTGGAGAGCAAGCGCAAGGAGCTTGGAGAACACAAGCGAAAACTTCAGTCCCAGGGACAATCCAGCAGCAACACCCGACCCCGCTACAACACACCCCAGGGAATTCAGTCACGCTTTGGAGGACATGGTGGAGGATATCAGCAGAGCCAACAAAATCAACGAACTCCACAGCAGCCTCAACGCTATAACCAGCAGACTCAGCGCAACTCCAACCCGCAACCGTACCATCCAGGCTATGCCACGGGTGCACCAGTGCGGTCCAACAATCCAGTCACCCCGGTCCAACCTAACGGATGTTTCAAATGTGGAGAACTGGGTCATTACGCTAACAACTGCCCAAAGCGTAATGCGCAAACTCCTCAGAATCAGAGGAATAGTGGACAAAGGCAGACTCCTCAGCAGCAGCAGCCGCGCAACAGCAACTAGACACCACTGGGAAACAAAGGACAACAGAACTGCGTGCGCGGAAAGGTGAATCATGTGGCTGCAGAAACAGCTGAAGAGGCTCCCGACGTTGTGCTCGGTACGTTCCTTGTCAATTCTGAACCTGCATCAGTTTTATTTGATTCTGGAGCATCACATTCATTCATTACTGAGCAATTTGCTGCAAAACATAATTTACCAATGAGCCCTATGAAACAAATATTACTAGTAAGCTCCCCGGGCAAGGAATTGAAAGCCAGCCACTTATGCCCAAGGGTCAGCATGAATATTATGGGGATAGAATTCCTAGCCAATTTAATAGTCCTAAAGACTAACGGCATCGATGTGATCCTCGGAATGTTTGTTATCAGGATGTGATGGTGTTATTCAGTGTCGTAAGAGGTCAGTGCTCTTAACCAGCCCTCAAGGAGACAAAATAGAGTTTGTGGCATCAGTTTCACCCAATAGAGTTGGGACAGTGAACCAAATGAAGGGAGTGCCTCTGGAAGATATCAGAGTTATCAGTGAGTACCCCGTCGTTTTTCCGAAAGATTTACCAGGTATGCCACCTATTCGTGACATTGAGTTCAGTATTGATCTTTTACCTGGTACTGCACCTATCTCTAAAAGACCCTATAGAATGGATGTTAAGGATCTAAGTGAACTAAAGAAACAAATAGAAGAGATGTTAGCTAAAGGATTTATCCGCCCCAGCTCATCCCCGTGGGGAGCACCCGTGATCTTTGTCGATAAGAAAGATGGCAGCAGAAGGATGTGTGTAGACTACAGGTCGCTGAACGATGTGACAATCAAGAATAAGTATCCACTGCCCCGGATTGAAGATTTGTTTGATCAGATGAGAGGTGCCAAAGTTTTCTCCAAGATTGATCTGAGATCAGGATACCATCAGCTAAGGATCCGACCAGAGGATATACCCAAGACAGCCTTCACTACCAGATATGGTCTGTACGAGTTTATTGTGATGTCGTTTGGATTGACCAACGCACCAACATACTTCATGGTCCTGATGAACAAGGTTTTCATGGAATACCTTGACAAGTTTGTGGTTGTGTTCATTGATGACATCTTGGTGTATTCGCAGAACGAGGAAGAACATGAAGAGCACTTGAGGATAGTGTTACAGAAACTCCGAGAAATTCAGTTATATGCTAAGCTGAGCAAATGTGATTTTTGGTTGAGAGAAGTTTCTTTCCTTGGACATGTTATCACAGATGGAGGAATTGCAGTAGACCCAAGTAAAGTTCAAGATGTTCTGAATTGGAATCCACCAAAGACTGTGCCTGAAATCAGAAGTTTTCTCGGACTTGCAGGTTACTACCGCAGATTTATTAAAGGCTTCTCAAAGATTGTGAAACCTATGACTTCTCTGTTGGAGAAAGGGAAAGAATTTAATTGGGATGATACATGCCAGAAGTGTTTTGAAGAGCTGAAAACAAGGTTGACCACGACCCCTGTGTTGATAATGCCAGATATCCACAAAGAGTTTGATGTGTATTGCGATGCTTCACGGATGGGTCTTGGATGTGTGTTAATGCAAGAAGGCAAAGTTGTGGCCTATGCTTCACGACAGCTGAGAAAGCATGAGCAGAACTATCCTACCCATGACTTGGAATTGGCTGCCGTCATGCACGCATTGAAGATTTGGAGGCACTACATGATCAGAAACAAGTGTCAGATCTTCACGGACCATAAGAGTCTGAAGTATATCTTCACGCAATAGGATCTTAACCTTAGACAGCGCAGATGGCTAGAATTAATCAAAGACTATGATTTGGATATTCAGTATCATCCTGGCAAGGCTAATGTTGTGGCAGACGCCATAAGCCGGAAAGGACAAGCTAATATGATGATTGCTCGATTGATGCCCCAAGAATTATGTTGGGAGATGGCACGTTTGAATCTGGGAATTGTCACTCATGCGGAAACCATGATTATGGAGATAGAACCGACAGTAGAACAAGAGATCAGAAAAGGACAGTTGACAGATGCTAAGATCAAAGAGATCAAGATTCAAATTGGTTTAGGCAAAACTAAGGATTTCACCGAAGATGGACAAGGAACTGTTTGGTTCAGAAAAAGGATCTGTGTGCCTGAAATTGATCACCTTCGTGAACTTATTTTGAAGGAAGCACATGATTCCGCTTATTCCATTCATCCTGGAAGTACCAAAATGTATCAAGACTTGAAAGAAAGGTACTGGTGGTATGGTTTGAAAAGAGACGTAGCAACTCACGTAGCTTTGTGTGATGTATGCCGGAGAGTGAAAGCAGAACACCAGAGACCAGCAGGTTTACTCCAGCCTTTGAAAGTACCTGAATGGAAATGGGAAAAGATTGGTATGGATTTTATTGTAGGGTTACCTCGTACTCGTGATGGTTATGACTCGATATGGGTTATTGTGGACACACTGACAAAAGTCGCACATTTCATCCCAGTCAAAACAACCTACACCGGAGCCAAGTTGGCAGAACTGTACATGTCACGAATTGTGTGTCTGCACGGTGTTCCAAAGAAGATAGCGTCTGATCGAGGTACTCAGTTCACGTCGCGTTTCTGGCAGAAATTACATGAATCCATGGATACAAAGCTCAATTTCAGTTCTGCATATCATCCGCAAACAGACGGTCTGACTGAGCGAACGAATCAAGTATTGGAGGATATGTTGAGAGCATGTGCCCTCAAACATGGAGGTAGTTGGGATAAAAGTTTACCTTATGCAGAATTCTCCTACAACAACAGTTATCAAGCAAGTCTCAAGATGGCCCCATTTGAGGCATTGTATGGAAGAAAATGCAGGACACCCTTGTATTGGAATCAGATAGGAGAAAGTCAAGTTTTTGGACCAGAGATTCTTCAAGAAGCGGATAGACAAGTCCAGATAATCCGAGATAATCTCAAGACTGCCCAGTCACGACAGAAAAGTTATGCTGATACATGGAGAAGGGAATTAGCATTTGAAGTTGGTGATTTTGTGTATTTGAAGGTATCACCCATCAGAGGTTTACGTAGATTTAAAGTGAAGGGAAAGTTGTCACCACGTTACATTGGACCTTTTCAGATTCTTGAAAGGAAAGGTGAAGTGGCATATCAATTGGAGTTACCGGCACGATTGTCAGATGTCCATAATGTGTTTCACGTATCACAGTTAAAGAAGTGTTTGAGAGTACCAGAGGAGCAATTACCGTTGGAGGAACTTGATCTGCAGGAAGATTTAACTTATAGAGAGCATCCGATAAGAATTTTGGAAACATCTCAGAGGGTTACCCGAAATAAGGTGATCAGAATGTGCAAAGTACAGTGGAGTCACCATTCAGAGGATGAGGCTACTTGGGAAAGAGAAGATGAACTGATTGCAGAATTCCCTCAGCTGTTCCCTAGTCCTTCCCAATCTCGAGGACGAGATTCTCTTTAAGGGGGGTAGGTTTTGTAACACCCAAAATATAGGAGTTGAAACTTTTAAAGGTATTTTCATAAAAATCATAAATTAAAATTGTGCATGCATCTCTATTTCTTTTCTTCTCCTATTCTTCCTTACAGCCAGCCCAATCCTTCTTCTCTTCTTCTTCTTCTTTTCTTTGTCCGCGGCCAACTCAGTGGCCGATTTCCCTCATCCGACTCTTTCTTTCACCGACAGCTAGGCCCCACCTGTCGGCGCCTTCTTCTTCTTTCTTCTTTTCTTACCCAGAGTCCGGATCGCTCCCGCGCCGTCGTTCGCGCCCCTTCTTCCTTTCTTCTTACCTGAGTCCTAATCGATTTCGCAGCACTGCCTTCCTACTATCGGCCGATCTGCCCCTATAAAATCCTGCCAAAGCCCCGCTTTGCAACCCAAGCCAAACTCAAATCTTTTCCTCTACACAACATCATCGTACGCCGCTGGAAGTTGCATCAGAGGAACGCCGCCGTCCTGAGTCGCCGATTTTTCGTCGATTCGCTGTTCCGCAGCTTCCCCGCCATCATCAACTCTCGCCAGAGCTCCACGAGTTGGTGAGTATCAAGCTGCACCAGAATCCCCTCTCTCTTTTGCTCCGCCGCAAGCCAGATTTCTCGCCGGACCCCTGTTTCTGCCCGCCGTCGTGGCCGCCAGTTTACAGCCGCCGCACAGCCAACCCGTACCCACCCTCACTTTCGTCGTACCGCCCACTCACTTCCCGTCATGAACCCAGCTTGAATTGAGCCCCGGAACACCAGGTTGGTGAAGCTCCGGCCGTCCGCCGCCGCAATCGCTCGCCGCCGATGCCCAGTTAAAACTCCGCTTCGCCCGACCCCTTTTTGTTTCATCGAGCCGACCCTTCCTTTGCCGCTCGATCTAGATCTAACGGCCAGAAACAATGTTCACTTTACACGGCCGATTTACCCGACCATTTCCTTACTCAGCCGATTCACCTGACCCACTCTTCTTACCGCCGATTCGCCCGACCCTTACTCCGCTGATTCGTCTGATCCGCCGCCGATTCTGATCCAACGGATTAGATTCACCCGACCCTAGCCGTTCCCGAAACTTTTGCAGAAAGATCCCTAGGTTTTCCAGGAATCAACCCGCAGTCCAGATCAGTAGAAAATAATTAGAGATGAGCCCCTTTCTTTTTCTATTCCGACCCCTGACTTTTCTAGATTTAGAACCCGCCGTCCAGAACCTATAGTTTTGCACCCCGACCCTCTGTATAAGGTTTAATTATGTTTTGGCCCCTGAATTCTTCAGATCTAGCCTCGGGAGACTCAAAACTCTAGCAGTTAGGTCCTCCGATCACTGTTTTAGCCATATCTTCATCGTTCCAACTCCGATTTCAGCGATTCTTGAGCCCACACGATCTTTGCATCATGAACTACAACTTTAGCATCTTTTCACTTTCTGTTTGTACTGTTTGTTGTATTGTTCCTTATTTTTTTGCGTATGCTTGTTTGTGTGATCGCGTAGACAACGTGACGTTCGAGCCAAATCAAGAGCAAGCTTACGAGGAAGAGAATCAACAGCTATTTGAAGGAGGTAAGTGGATTTCCCCCTCTGCATAATCTATTTGATCCCAACAACAGCATGAAAATTCACTTTACTTTACTGTTGCTTGCATAAACTTGATGGGTTACCTATGCTAAGGACATACCTAGTCTTTTACCCCAATCCTTGAAACACCTGGGTTTACTATTTATGTTGGGTAGTTATGCTTAGTTGCAAACTTTGGGATTGGTATTGGTTTACTCTTTTGTTAATGTCGATCACGTTTCATATTGTTGTTATCGCGTAATTGCAAGATCAACTTTGTTTAATGGGAACATGGAGAACCACCCAAGTAAACAGTGCAACCACAAAGTCATATGGCTCTGACCTTAGCCAATTAATTAGATGTGTAGTTTGCTGGTGGCCTTACCGAAAGGGCAAGGAGGGGGTCGGTGATAGGGGTCATAGCCCGGTCCTCTTGGGGTAGCTGCCTTTGCTAAGGAGCTGACCATTAGGGAGGTTTATGGACCACGCCGCTACTGAAACTCTAGCGGGCTGCCTAGCTCTCGACATGTCTTTGTAATGGCTTCGTAGTGTACCCTCGCCACTCACCTCGGAAGTGTTTAAGGGCCTTGCAAACCCGGGCGACTCAGGGAAACACGATTTGTGGGTAAAGTGTACAACCTCTGCAGAGTGTAAAACTGTTATAACAGCCGTACTCACGGTTAAGAGTGGCTTGGACCCTCACATGATAATAAAACTTAAAGATTAATTAAATTGTGGTTCGTGGTTTATGTTATGGTTGATGGTACTGATGATGATTCTACTAAAGTGGGTTGGTATAAACTTAAACCTAGTCAATAGATGCTTGCTAATAAATATTTGACCAACTAAAAGCAACCGCTGCTGCAAACCCTAGCCTATCCTTGATGGCCTTGCATTTTCACCCCACTTGCTGAGTACCAACCATAAGAGTACTCACCCTTGCCCCCCCTGCTGTTCAGAAGAGAACTTTGAAGAGGAACACTTCGACGACTACGAGGAGTTCTAGGTCCTGCGTTCACCAGTCATCGCCTGTGGAAGACGGAATTGTTGAAGACTTCGTATAGGGTATAACCGTTTAACGTTAAAGACATTTGTGTCTCTTTTATACGGAGTGTAATATTGTTAAATACTTTATTTAGTTACTTTTTGAGCATTGTCTTTGATATAAATTACACTTTCCGTCTACCATATGTGTGTGAACGAGATCCTGGCGCACATATGAGATGCATCTGGTTCTTTCTAGAATCGGGTGTGACACAAAGGCTTTGACCCTTGGGGCGCCGTAGTCTAGGTCGGAGGGTAGCACCGCTTCTGAGCCATATGTTAGAAAAAACGGGGTGAAACAAGTGGATTGATTGGGGGTTGTCCTCAGGCTCCAGAGAACAACCGGGAGTTCCTTGACCCAGCGCCAAGAAAAGTTTTTGAGCCGGTCAAAGATGCGAGGCTTAAGTCTTTGGAGGACCATGCCATTCGCCCTCTCCACTTGCCCGTTGGTGCGAGGGTGTCCGACCTACGCCTAGTCGATCCAGATCTCGAATCCATTCGGCAAAGTCCAAGAACTTCTTGCCCCTAAAGTTGGTCCCGTTGTTTGTGATGATGGTGTTTGGCACACCAAATCGGTAGACGATGTCCAAGAAGCACTTGACGGCCTCTTGGGAGTCGGTTTTGGTGATGGGTTTCGCCTCAATCCACTTGGTAAACTTGCCCACCGCGATGAGTAGGTGAGTGAAATCGCCAGGGGCCTTCTTGAGAGGCCCGACCAGGTTGAGACCCCAGACCGCTAATGGCCATGTGAGGGGGATGGTCTGAAGCGTCTGTGCTGGCAAGTGGGTCCGCCGAACATAGAACTAGCACCCCTCGCATGTGCGGACGACCTCCTCCATGTTGCGCAGTGCTATCCGCCAGTAAAAACCTTGGCGGAAGGCCTTGCCGACTAGCGACCTCGAGGCCGCGTGGTGTCCACAGATGCCAACATGGATCTCCAAGAGGAATTACTTGCCCTAATGGGTCGGGATACATTTCATCAGCATTCCCACCACCGATGGGCTGCGCTTGTAAAGCTCATCGTTGATGGCGACATACATCTTGGCGCGTCGAGCAATCCTTCACGCCTCAATTCTATCGGCTGGGAGGACCTCGTCGAGAAGGTAGAGGGGCGTTCTCCAGTTGGGGTCATTTAGCGTTGCGTCAGCTGCTAGAGTCGTAACCTCCATCGTGAGGCAATCGGGGCCCCCGAGCCCTTGGTCGGGGGACACTTGGCCGGGAGGCACCGGACCGGGGCCCCAGGTATCAGGCCGGACGGCCTCTGAGGTAGGTCCGGTTTGACGCAGATTGAAGGCGCGTGAAGATTGTTGATGAAGACCCCGCTGGGAACGGGTTCCCGCTGGGCCGCCTTCTTGGTGAGCGCATCGACGTCGTTGTTGTCCTTCCGTGGGACGTGATGCAATTTGATTCCTCGGAATTTGTCCTCCAGCTTGCACACCTCTTGGCAGTACGCGTTCATGTGGGAGCTCTCGTAGTTGGACTCCTTCATGACTTGGTCCACCACCCGCTTGGAGTCACCATAGGCGTAGAGCCAGGTTGCTCCGAGCTCAATGGCGATGCGGAGGCCATTGATAAGGCCCTCTTATTCAGCGACATTGTTTGAGGCCGGAAAGTGGAGACGGATCGCATAGCGGAGCTTGTTCCCCTTAGGCGAGATCAGCACCACGCCGGCCCCCGCGCCGGGTCCCGTAACAGACCTGTCGAAGTATAGGGTTCAGTATTCGTGGGTGATGTCTGGAGTCAGGGTTTGGACCTCCGTCCACTCGGCAACGAAGTCGGACCGGCCTGCGAGTTGATGGTGGTACGGGGGACGTACATGATGTCGCAGCCCATGAGCTTGAGTGCCCATTTGGAGATCCATCCTATAGCATCACGGCTGTGGACGACCTCCCCGAGTGGGAATGTGATGATGACAGTGACCTCGTGGTTGGTGAAATAGTGCTGCAGCTTCTTAGTCACCATGAGAACGGCGTATAAGAGCTTCTGCACCTGTGTGTAGTGGGCCTTTGTCTCGGCAAGTACCTTGCTAACAAAATACACCGGTCGTTGAACCTTCATCGCACGGCCTGATTCCTCCCTTTCAACTACTAGAGCGGCGCTAACCACGTGGGTGGTCGCCGCGAGGTAGACAAGGAGTTGTTCACGTTGCTTAGGGACGATGAGGACCGGGGCCGAGGTTAACAGCGCTTTGAGGCTATCCAAGGCTTGCTGAGCCTCCTCTGTCCAGACAAATGTATCTGACTTCTTGAGGAGTTTGTAGAGGGGCATTTCCCGCTCGCCTGGTAGGGATATGAACCGACTGAGGGTGGCCAAACAGCCGGTGAGCCGTTGTACGCCTTTCACATAGCGTATGGGGCCCATCCTGGTGATGGCCATGATTTTTTTGGGGTTGGCTTTGATGCCGCGCTCGGACACTATGTATCCGAGTAGCTTCCCCTTCGGAACCCCGAAAGGGCATTTTTCGGGATTCAATTTGATGCTGAACCTTCGGAGGTTAGCAAACATGGTGTCTAGCGTGGCAATCAGGTCTCCCACGTGAGGTGCTTTCACCACTATGTCGTTTACGTGGACGGCGACCGTGGGTTTCGGTGGCTCAGGTTGGTCGAGCAGCCGTGGCGGGTCGATCTGATCAGCAAAACACTTATGCATGCAACGCTGGTAGGTGGCACCAGTGTTTTTCAGACCGAACGACATTATGACATAGAAGAATGTGCCGAATGGGGTGATGAAGGAGGTCACGAGCTGGTCGGACTCCTTCATTGCGATCTGGTGGTAGGCCGAGTAGGCATTCAGAAATGAGAGGATTTCGTATCCTGACGTGGAGTCGACTATCTGGTCTATGCGCGGCAAAGGAAAAGGATCCTTGGGACACGCCTTCTTAAGGCCAACATAATCAACACACACTCTCCATTTCCCATTCTTCTTTTTTACAAGAATGGGATTGGCAAGGCAGTCGGAGTGATACACTTCCTTGATGAAACTAGCTGCCAAGAGCTTGGCGATCTCCTCACCTATGGCCCTGCGCCTCTCATCATCGAAACGGCGCAAGCGTTGGTGCGCGGGCTTGGAACCCGGTCTGATGCGGAGCTCGTGCTCGGCAACTTCCCTCGGGATGCCTGGGATGTCAGAGTGCTTCCATGCGAAGGCATCAAGATTGGCACGCAGGAAGTTGACGAGCACACTTTCCTATTTTGTCAGGAGTTGGGTCCCGATCCACACGGTCTTGGTCGGGTCGTTGGGGTCGACCTCGACTGCTTTTGTATCCTCGGTCGGGCAGAAGGCACTGGACGGAGTCGGCTCTTTGCGGTTGGGAACACCTTCCACCACCATCTCGCGGAGCCTTTTGAGCTCGGTAGAGTTGGCGATGGTGGTGGCGAGCTCGAAGTGCTCCCGTCCGCAGGTGTACGCCTGCTCGAAGGAGCCACTCACCATGATGACATCGTTCGGTCCCTGTCAGTGTTTTACAGCCACGCCCACCGAGGGATATGTCACACCCGATTCTAGAAAGAACCAGATGCATCTCATATGTGCGCCAGGATCTCGTTCACACACATATGGTAGATGGAAAGTGTAATATATCAAAGACAATGCTCAAAAAGTAACTAAATAAAGTATTAAACAATATTACACTCCGTATAAAAGAGACACAAATGTCTTTAACGTTAAACCGTTATACCTATACGAAGTCTTCAACAACTCCGTCTTCCACAGGCGATGACTGGTGAACGCAGGACCTAGAACTCCTCGAGGTCGTCGAAGATCTCCTCTTCAAAGTTCTCTTCTGAACAGCAGGGGGCAAGGGTGAGTACTCTTATGGTTGGTACTCAGCAAGTGGGGTGAATATGCAAGGCCTTCAGGGATAGACTAGGGTTTTGCAGCAGCGGTTGCTTTTAGTTGGTCAAGTATTTATTAACAAGCATCTATTAACTAGGTTTAAGTTTATACCAACCCACTTTAGTAAAATCATAAAGATACCATCAACTCTAGTATTAACCACGAACCACAGTTTAATTAATCTTCAAGTTTAAATTATCATGTGAGGGTCCAAGCCACTTTTAACCGTGAGTACGGCTGTTATAACAGTTTTACACTCTGCAGAGGTTGTACACTTTACCCACAAATCGTGTTTCCCTGAGTCGCCCGGGTTTGCAAAGCCCTTAAACACTTCCGAGGTGAGTGGCGAGGGTACACTACGAAGCCTTTACAAAGACATGTCGAAAGCTAGGCAGCCCGCTAGAGTTTCAGTAGCGGCGTGGTCCATAAACCTCCCTAATGGTCAGCTCCTTAGCAAAGGCAGCTACCCCAAGAGGACCGGGCTATGACCCCTATCACCGACCCCCTCCTTGCCCTTTCGGTAAGGAAACCAGCAAACTACACATCCAATTAATTGGCTAAGGTCAGAGCCATATGACTTTGTGGTTGCACTGTTCACTTGGGTGGTTCTCCATGTTCCCATTAAACAAAGTTGATCTTTGAAATTACGTGATAAAACCACAAAACGTTTTCAACGTTGCAAAAAGAGTAAATCAAAACCAATCCCAAAGTTTGCAACTAAGCATAACTACCCAACAAAGTAGTAAACCCAGGTGTTTCAAGGTTTGGGGTAAAAGACTAGGTATGTCCTTAGCATAGGTAATCCCATCAAGTTTATGCAAGCAACAATAAAGTAAAGTGTATTTTCATGCAGTTGTTGGGATCAAATAGAATATGCAGAGGGGGAAATCCACTTGCCTTCGTCAAGCAACTGCTGATTCTCTTCCTCGTAAGCTTGCTCTTGATTTGGCTCGAACGTCACGTTGTCTACGCGATCACACAAACAAGCATACACAAACAAATAAGAAACAATACAACAAACAGTACAAACAGAAAGTAAAAAGACACTAGAGTTGTAGTTCATGATGCAAAGATCGTGTGGGCTCAAGGATCGCTGAAATCGGAGTTGGAACGATGAAGATATGGTTAAAACAGTGATCTGGGGACCTAACTGCTAGAGTTTTGAGTCTCCCGAGGCTAGATCTGAAGAAATCAGGAGCCAAAACATAATTAAACCTTAAACAGAGGGTCGGGGTGCAAAACTATAGGTTCTGGACGGCGGGTACTAATTCTAGAAGAGTCAGGGGTCGGGATAGAAAAAGAAAGGGCTCAACTCCAATTACTTTCTACTGATCTGGACTGCGGGTTGATTCCTGGAAAACTTAGGGATCTTCCTGCAAAAGTTTCGGGAACGGCTAGGGTCGGGTGAATCTGGTCTGTTGGATCAGAATCGGCGGCGGATCGAACGAATCGGCGGAGTAAGGGTCGGGCGAATCGGCGGTATGAAGAGTGGGTCGGATAAATCGGCTGAGTAAGGAAAAGGTCGGGTAAATCGGCCGTGTAAAGTGAAGATCACTTCTGGCCGTTAGATCTAGATCGAGCGGCAGAGGAAGGGTCGGCTCGACAGAACGAAAAGGGTTGGGCGAGGCGGAGTTTTACTGGGCATCGGCGGTGAGCGATTGCGGCGGCGGACGGCCGGAGCTTCACCAAATCTGGTGTTCCGGGGCTCGATTCAAGTTGGATTCATGCCGGGGAGTGAGTGGGCGGTACGGGGAAGGTGAGGGTGATCACGAGGTCGCTGTGCGGCGGCTATGAACTGGCGGCCATGGCGGCGGGTGGAAACAGGGGTCCGGCGAGAAATTGGGTTTGCGGCGGAGCAAAAGAGAGGGGACTCTGGTGCGGCTTGATACTCACCAACTTGTGGAGCTCTGGCGAGAGTTGAAGACGGCAGGGGAGCTGCAGATCGGCGAGTCGACGGAGAATCGGCGACACGGGTCGGCGGCGTTCCTCCGATGTGCAACTTCCAGCGGCGTACGACGATGTTGTGCAGGGGAAAGAAGAGAGAAGAAGAAGAAGAAGACGCCGACAGGTGGGTCCTAGCTGTCGGTGAAAGCAAGGGTCGGCTGAGGGAATCGGCCGCTGGGTTGGCCGCGGGAAAAGAAAAAGAAGAAGAAGAAGAGAAGAAGGATTGGGCTGGCTGTAAGAAAGAAATAGGAGAAGAAAAGAAATAAAGATGCATGCACAATTTTAATTTATGATTTTTATGAAAATACTTTTTAAAAATTTTAGCTCCTATATTTTTTGGGTGTTACAGAATACCCCCGAGGTGGTGAGTTTTGTTGGTTGGGTGTCACCGAGATCAGGAACTCGAAGGTGCAAAGGAACACAGGGTTTTAGACAAGTTGGAACCACTGGGAGCGTAATACCTACGTCCTGTGTGGATTGTATTGCCTTTAATGGTGATGATTGTGATCGTCCATGAGGGGGTACCTGTCCGCCCTTATATAGTCCGGGGGACAGGTTTACATGGGAATCCTAGTCGGGTACAAGCCAAGGAGTCCTACCCGACAACTTCTCGGGTAGTCTCTATCCGACTCCGACTAGTCTAACTACCGTACTAGTAATCCTACTGCATTACGAGTAGTTACAATGGACATGGGGCGTGGGCCATGTCCCACCCTGAATCCTAGGTGAAGTGTACCACGTGGCCAGTCCCGTGTGCCCGGGTTTGACAAGCCCCCGAGCTCTTCATAGCCGAGTACTTGCAGGCGTCCGAGTACTTCTGAAGGCGTCTTCGAGTTCTCTGCGAACCTCATCTTGAAGGTGTGTTCCGAGTACTTCCATGGCTGCGTCGAGGCTGTGAGGTGCTCATGCCCCGAGTAGTTGTTCAATCTTCTTTTTATATGGGGTGTGATTAAACTCGCACTCCATATGGAGTAGCCCCCGAGCCTTAGGTTGACTTGTAGAATCAGGCTGAGGGTCAATATAAACTTGAGTCTTCTGTCTTAGTCTTCCAACATATTTGAAAAATAAATCGCTGATGACACATGTCCCGCAGCCCCCGAGCCTTGAATCCAAATCCCCAGGTTTTGGAATCTAGGATCCAAAGAGTCGTGGCATGCAATATGGTAAATATTTGATGGTAAACATGGACAAATTGGTGTAGTAATTTTGAAAACCTCTCTTTTCGGGATGAGTTCCCTAAAAAGATGGTGAAACAAATAACATCCCCAACAAGCACCCAAAATTACCGCTCAAACCAAACTTAGTGCCCAAGCCAATGACCAAATAAATCCTCTGGGTAATAAATGTAGCAAAACCTCTTATTCCGGAGTAAAATCCCTGAAATAATGGTTAACAAACATACACCCAAGATAAATCTTAAAAATCCTCTTGGTTCAGGTATTTGTCGAATAATCACGCGGTATCCAGCAGGGAACATGTATACTGCCTTTGAAAGCAATCTGAGAGCTTTGCCACATCAAGGCCCCGAGGCAGGGGCATAAAAGTAGTCGATGCAGAAAAGGTGGCATTAGCCCCCGAGCCCCAGCGTAGAGCAAGTAATGAAGCCATCTAGTCGGAAGTGATCCCGACTAGGATTGTAGTCATGACAAGTAGTCGAAGTAGTCGGACTGGTATGGGACCAGTCTTAAACAAGTAAAATTCTTGTCATGGGAGAAAGACCCCTTTAATAACATAGTGTACAAGTCGAAAACAAGTAATATGTTACTAGAAAAATATGGGAGCGAGGCCCCTTCAGCAAACTTGCACATGATACCGGTCGTAAACCAGTAAAATGGAGTTGTACTGGAAGTATAAGCACCAAGGCCCTTCAGAAACCCAAAATACTAATCATGCAATAGTAATTAGGTACTGGAAGTATGGGAGCAAGGCCCCTTCAGTAAACTTGCACGTAGTACCAGTCGTGAACCGGTAAAACGTTGTTTGTACTGGAACAATCAACTTCTTGGCACCAAAATATGATAGCCCTAGTTGAGTTAAGGATAAAACCGACGCAAGTGTTCAATATTCCACGAGTTTGGTACCTCCTGGCCGTCCGAGTACTGCAGGCGATAAGATCTCGTAGATCCACTTGCCGCCCTTTTTGCTGTTCTCATCATAAAGTCTTTTCTTCAGTCCATCAAGAATCAAGCCGTTGGCACTCTCAACCTGGGCATTGGCCCGCGGATGAGCCACCGAAACATATCTGACTTCAATGGAGCTGCGTTCACAGAAATACCAGAACTCATGCGAGTGGAAATTTGACCCCAAATCTGTGATAATTGTGTTGGAGAAACCAAAGTGGTATAGGATGTCGCAGATGAAAGTAACCACTCGATCAGCAGTAAGTGTTGCGATAGGTTTGTACTCAATCCACTTTGTAAACTTGTCGATGGCCACCAATACGTGTGTGAAACCTCCTGGCACAGTTGTAAAGGGCCCAAGCATGTCCAAGCCCCAGCATGCGAATGGCAATGAAGGTGGTATGGTTATCAAATTATGAGCCAGAACATGATGCTGTTTGCCAAAGAATTGTCAGTTGGTACACCGGCGAACGAGTGCTTCGGCATCTGCCAAAGCAGTCGGCCATTAGAAACCAGAGCGAAATGCCTTGCCGACTAGTGTACGAGAAGCAGTATGGTTCCCACACACGCCTTCGTGAATCTCTTGGAGTATTTCTTTGCCTTCCTCCGTGCTGACACACTTCATGAGTATACCCGATGCTGATCCACGCTTATACAAATTGCCCTCGACTAGAACATACCCTCTGCTACGTCGTAGGATGCGAGTAGCCTCGGCACTTTTTGGGTCGACGCCGGGGGTAGTTTGTGCTCCTGGATGTAGTCGATGCAGGTCACCCTCCAGTCGACCTCGATCATCAAGACCTCTCGGTCGGGTTCCTTGGGCTGGTTTCCTGATGGAAGGGTGATGCAACTCATGAACGATACTCCCGGTGGGACGTTAGCACGATCAGAACCCAGCTTGGAGACCACGTCTGCGCCCACATTGTTGTCACGAACCACATGATGAATCTCCAGCCCCGAGAACTTTTTCTCGAGCTTGCGTATTTCCATGACATAGGCATCCATGGTGTCCTTGTTGATGTCCCACTCCTTATAGACTTGTTGAACCACCAGTAAGGAGTCACCATAGACTAGTAATCGCTTGATGCCGAGGGAGATTGCCAAGTGTAGGCCATGCAGTAGTGCCTCGTACTCGGCCTCGTTGTTGGAGACCTCGAATAGAATTTGAAACACATACTTGAGCTGTTCTCCTCTCGGACTGATGAAAAGTACTCCCACACCACCACCACCGAGCTTGAGTGAACCATCAAAGTACATTACCCAATGCTCCGGCTGGTTGATTGGGGTTTCCACTTGGTTTTCTCACCACTCAGCCATGTAATCGACTAGTGCTTGTGACTTGATGGCTGTCCGGGGCTTGAAGTCGAGTGTGAGGGCTCCCAGCTCCACCGCCCACTTTGAGATGTGCCTGGTAGCGTCCCGATTGTGGAAGATATCTGCCAACGGGAAGTCGGAGACCACCAGAATGTTGTATGCATCAAAGTAGTGGCGAAGCTTCCTGGAAGTGATGAGGATACCGTAAATATTTTTTTGAATCATCCGGTAACTAACCTTGAATTCAGAGCGGACTTCACTGATGAAGTAAATCGGTCGCTGCACCCCGAAGATGTGGCCTTCTTCCTGTCGTTCCACCACGATCACCGTGCTGACAACGTGAGTAGTCGCGGCGATGTAAAGCAGCAGGTTCTCGCCTGGTTGGGGAGCCGTCAGGATGGGTGGCGACTGCAAGTGATGTTTGAGGTCTTGTAGCGCCTTGTTTGCTTCCGCGATCCACTTAAACTTGTCGTGATGCTTGAGCAACTTGAAGAAGGGTAGTTCCCTTTCTCCAAGTCGGGAAATGAAGCGATTCAAAGCTGCCATGCAGCCGGTTAGCTTCTGGATGTCTTAGACAGTCTTTGTGGCATGCATGGCTGTGATGGCATTGATCTTCTCTGGATTGGCTTCTATCCCGCGGTGGTTGGCGATGAACCCGAGTAGTTTGCCCTGAGGGACGCCGAAGATGCACTTTGTTGGGTTGAGCTTCCATCGAAACCGTCGCAAGCTGTTGAAGGTCTCCTCCAGGTCAGTGATGAACTCGTCATGGGATCTGGTCTTGATGACCACATCATCCACGTAAGCCTCAACGTTGTGGTGAAGTTGATCTATGAGGCACAGTTGAATGGCCCGTTGACAAGTGGCTCCTGCGTTCTTCAACCCAAAAGACATTGTAGTATAAGCGTATGCTCCAAAGGGGGTGATGAACGCCGTTTTGATCTGGTCTTCCTCCTTGAGAGCTATCTGATGATAGCCCGAGTAGCAGTCAAGGAAGGAGAGCAAAACGCAGCCAGCCATGGAGTCGATGACTTGATTGATGCGTGGTAGCGCAAAGGGGTCCTTCATGCAGTGTTTATTGAGATCAGTATAATCCACACACATCCTCCATTCATTGTTATTCTTTTTGAGTACAAGTACAGGGTTAGCTAGCCACCCTAGGTGATAAACTTCTTTAATAAAACCAGCCGCAAGTAGTTTTGCTAACTCTTTCTTGATAGCCTCCCTTTTGTCATCAGCAAAACGACGTAGTCGTTGCTTCTTTGGAGTGGCCTTGGGGTCGACTTTTAGGCAATGCTCGATCAACTCCTTGGGCACCCCTGGCATATCCGCTGGTTTCCACGCGAATATGTCACGGTTGGCCCTAAGGAAGTTGAGGAGCGCGCTTTCCTATTTGTCACCTAGGCCGCCTCGAATCAGAGCCGTCTTGGACGAGTCGCTTTCCTGTAGCTGGATAGTCATGATGCCAACATCTCTGGGTTAGGCTTAACCCTCGACTGGCTTGGCCGCTGGTTGGAGACCTCCATCTCTGTGTTGGTCAGCTTCAGCGCGGCCGCGAGTACTTCTGCAGATGGTTCTGGCATGCGTGAAGTCAATGCATACTTGATCGCCTCCTGGTCGCAGTCGTACGATTTCTTGAGGTCACCACGGAGTGTGAGCACGCCTGTCTTGCCCGGCATCTTGAGTAGTAGGTACACGTAGTGGGGCACAACCATGAATTTGGCTAGTCCCGGCCTGCCCGGAATGGCGTGGTACGACGAGTCCAAATCCGCCACCTCGAACTTGATGTACTCGGTGCGGTAGTTGTCTTTGGTCCCGAAGGTGACTGGCAGGACCACTAATCCGAGTGGTGTAGGCGCGTTGCCTGGGATGATCCCGTAGAAGGGAGCCTTGCTGGGGGTGAGCATTGTTGAAATGTCCAGTCCCATCTTCTTTAGGGTACTCGTGAAGAGTAGATTGAGTTCGCTTTCACCGTCAATGAGTACTCGGGTAAGCTGCGAGCCTGCCATGACAGGATCTAGGACGAGCGGGAACTTTCCCGGCTCGGAGAAGCAAGTCCATTGATCCTCCCTGGAGAAGGAAATCGGGACCTCACTGTATCTCAAGGGCCTTGTCGTGGTTGGTTCCACAGAAAGGATTTCACGCAAGGTTAGTTTCTGCGCGCACATGGTGGGGAATCCACTGTCTCCACCGAAGATAACGTTGACGACGTTCTTTGAATCCTGGAAATCTTGGTGTCCCGACTAGTCACCTCCTTCTTCATCGTCCTCCTTGTCCTTTCGCTTTCTGACTTGATGGAGGGGTGGAGCGTTGAGTGATTTGTGGATGGTGACGCACTCAAAGAGCGTGTGACGCGACTTCGGGTGAATCGGGCATTGCTTGTGCAGGACTTGCTCGTATTTCGACTGGTTGTTCCCTGGCTTCTTGCCGTGCGGGTTGCGCTCGACAGCCACGACTTCATGGTCTGGCTTGCGCTTTCGGGGTTTCCCCGAGTGGTTCCGCTGGCTTTTGTCAAAGTGGTCGTTGCCATTCCCTTGTTTTTGTCGTGGTTGAACTTGGGGAAGCGGTCGTTTTCCTCGTCCTCCTGGTTAGCCTATCTTGCCATCATGTCCTGCAGCTCCACGGCGGTTGTCGGGCGGTTGCGCCCGAAGTCGTGGTACGTGTTCCTCGAGAAGAGCCCGTGTTGGAAGCAGCGGATGACATCCTCATCGGTGATGTTGGCGATGGTGGCACGCATCTCAAAGAAACGCCGTGTGTAAGACCTCAGGGTCTCGTTCATCTCCTGCTTCGCCTTGGACAAGTCGTGACGAGTGCCTGCCATGATCATGGACCCCTGGAAGTTGTCGATGAAGGCCCACTTGAGGTCCTCCCACGAGTCGATGGAGTTTGGCTTGAGGCTTTCAAGCCACGTGAGGGGTGCAGGTTCTAGGGCCACCGGGAAGTAGAGTGCTTTCATAGAGTTGGAGCCCCCTGAAACTTCAATAGCGACGGAATAGCAACGAAGCCACTGGCATGGGTCCTGCTTACCGTCTTATTTGGTTTGAAGTCCTTGGGGTAGGACTTGTTGGTAATGGTCGTGGTGAAGGTGGGGAAGTGGTCACTGTCGTCGTTGTCGTAGTGCCTGCCGGTGCGGTCCTTCCTCCTCGCGTCAATGACAAGCCGCGCGTCGCGGCCTTCATTGATCTTCTGCCTGAGGTCGATCATGGGAGCGTCCTGGAGGTTGGCTGCGACTGGATCTTGGCCGCGGTGCCTTACCCCACGCTGGATGCGAGGGGGTTGTTGTACTTCTTGTTCATTGTTACAGTACGCAGACGGGTGGCCCTCATGGTGCTGGCGGTTGTCGTTCCTCCGACTCCCTTGGCCTCCTCCGGGATTGCCACTGACCAGCGCGGTATCCCCGTGTTGCTCAGACCTCGAGAGCTGGTTCCGAGTGGATGACACTGGATGTTGCCCATCGAGTTGCACGAGCGCGCGCTGGGTCAAGTATTGCAACCTTTGGATCTGGGGGTTAGATGGGAGTTGTTGGGCCAAGAGCGCTGCCTCTACAATTGCGCCGATTGGGGTTCGGTACTCGCGATCCGCGACTGCTGCGAAGGCGTTGGTGAGATCCCTTGATCCACGGGCACGGTTCTGCGCGTTGTGCCTGCGTTGAGCGCGCTTGGCATTCTTTGCCCGCCGGATCCTCCGGTGTTCCTCATCTTCATCTTGAGGAGCATCTACTGTGGGCTCATCGGCTGAGATGTCCGCGAGTTGTTCATTGTCGTACTGGGTGCCCAGCTCGTCTTCTTCCGCGTTGCGAAGGGAAGCCATGCGGACTTGTCAATCCGGCAAGTGGTTAGCCCTAAGGCCGTAGTCGAGTAGCTTTGTGCTACTCTCACCTTCTTCCGCAATGGGCGAGAGAGGTCTACCCTCTTGGAAGGGTAGTTCTTGCGTGAAGGCCACAAGGCGAGATTCGTAGTCGAGTAGTTCGGAGGGCTCAAAGCCCTTCCAGTACACGAAACGTCCGTGTGGCGTCGTGTAATCGTTAAACCTAGATGGCTGCCCGACAAAGAGTTCGGGGTGGCCGTCGGGTTGCGACTGGTTTTGAAGGGCGGGGGCCGCCCGACGGGTGGTGGCTCCCTCGCCTCCACGTCCTTTTTGAATACGGTTTAGAGATATAGTCCTGCACGTGAAGTACTCTGCATCGGAGTCCGAGTAGAAGTCGGGGACGGGAGTCTCCCGGCTAGCGGTGGCGCCCACGTCCCCGATTTGGAGCAGCAGATCCAAATCCTCCTCCAAGCCGGAGAGGGATTTGGATCGTAGGGTCTTTGTAAATTGGTTTGAATCCAATTCGAGTAGATCTGTTGCATCTCGAGTTGAAGTCGTTTTGAAAACGGACGTCATTTCGATCTGCTTGGCCAGATCCAGAAGGAGCGTGCCGTCGAGGTTGTCGACGAAGTGGTCAAGATCGCCACTTGAGGTCGATGAAGTAGCCTTCGGCTGCTTGGAGTTGGCTAGGTGGCTGTTAAAGCCACCCGAACCATCGGCGATGCTGATCCAAGAGCCGAAGATGAAAGTCGTGCCCTTGTCAAGCACGGTGCTAGTGAAGATGAACGACGCCATCGAGTTCTCCGGTGGATCTTCGATGAGCTCTCCTACCTAGCGCGCCAGCTGTCGGTGTTTTACCGCCACGCCCACCGAGGGATACCCCGAGGTGGTGAGTTTGGTTGGTTGTGTGTCACCGAGATCAGGAACTCGAAGGTGCAAAGGAACACAGGGTTTCAGACAGGTTCGGGCCGCTGGGAGCGTAATATTCTACGTCCTGTGTGGATTGTATTGCCTTTGATGGTGATGATTGTGATCGTCCCCGAGGGGGTACCTGTCCGCCCTTATATAGTCCGGGGGACAAGTTTACATGGGAATCCTAGTCGGGTACAAGCCAAGGAGTCCTACCCGACTACTTCTCGGGTAGTCTCTATCCGACTCCGACTAGTCTAACTACCGTATGAGTAATCCTACTGCATTACATGTAGTTACAATGGACATGGGGCGCGGGCCATGTCCCACCCCGAATCCTAGGTGAAGTGTGCCATGTGGCCAGTTCTGTGTGCCCGGGTCTGACAGGCCCTCATTCTGGTCTTCCCACTTGGCCTTGCCATTGGCCCGACCATTGACGAAGACCGCCCTAACCGCCTACTCGCCAGAGGCGTGGTTCGTGGCAATGTCCAGGAGCTTGCGAGTGGTGCGCGGCTTCCGGCGGCCAAGCTTGTGAACGAGGGACTTGCAGGTGCTCCCAATGAGGAACGCGCTGACGACGTCTGCATCGACGATGTTAGGGAGAGAATTGCATTGCTTGGAGAACTGGCTGATGTAGTCCCGCAGGGACTCGCCAAGCTCCTGTTTGTATCTCTTGAGGTCCCAGGAGTTTCCAAGGTGCACGTACGTCCCCTGGAAATTCCCAACGAAGACCTGTTTGAGCTTTGCCCAGCTACGGATGCTTCTTCAAGTATGAATGACTAAAATTAAGCTCGATGAACCCTGCTTCGTCCACTATGCTGGTATGGGCTTCAAACTCACATACCTCCCTGTTAAAAAGGAGTTAAAGGTTTTTGCACTCCATGCACTTCATGGTAAACATGCATACTTTTTATTCCTTATGTTTCACCTTGCACTTGTAAAAAAAAATTTTATAGGGAACCCATGCTAGCTAATGATTGGCTTTTGTGATATGGTTGGATGAAAGAAAACTAGCTCTTCCTTGCAAAGTACTTGGGATTTATTTTATCAAATTATCAAAAAAATCAATAGCATGGATCCTCAATTGTTAATAAAATTCCTAACCAAGGCCATATGATAATCATTCCGAAAACCTTCTACTTTTGCAACTTGTTTTCTCTTTAAGCTTTGTCAAATTGTTGTGACCCTTTGTGAAATGCATTTCATACTCCCATGATCAAGATCACGTACACATTCCACAATTTGCTAAGCTTCTACACTAGAAGATAGCACTTCATTCATCCGCCCATGAAAATAAAACGCCATGATATTACATGGCCACTCTCTCAAAAGTCATCATTATGAAAATAAGGACATGGGCTATGCAAAAAGAAATAAAATACATGCTCAATAAAGCATGATGTAAAAAAAAGAAGAAGAAAAAAAGAAAAATGGGGAAGATAGCCCATGTCCAAAGAGAAAGAAAAAGGAGAGAGATGGTTCATAAAAGGAGTTCATACACCATCCACCAAAATATACATACACATGCACATCTTGATCAAGGTTTATGACTTGCTTCTCATTTTGATCCGGTCTTTGACATAGCAAAACATGAGAAACAAGTATGCCTTCAATTTACTCCTACCCTGAGCTCCATCTAAGCCTAATTAGAGGTAGGTGAAAAAGAAGGCACCACTTTGCCTTGGTGAGAAATTCAAACAAAAAGAGAGATCCGAGAGAACAATTTGTGGAGCTAGGGTATACTTGATTTCGAAAAGTAAACAAAACCCAAGTTTCTAAGCAAGGGAAGCTAAGGGACCTGAAGTCTGCGTCGTTCCAAATTTCAATCACCAAGATAAGTTTGGTAGACACTTGAAAAGTTCATAGGTCCAGGAAAAGCTTGGAATAACTTGTATGTAGGTTACATCCGAGGAGTTGCATCCACCTTAGCCCTTCAACCTTTACTCGAGGACAAGCAAAGGGCTAAGTGTGGGAGTGTTGTTGACGGTTCTTAAATGTAAAATCCAACCGTCAACCATACCAAAAAACAAAGGAGAACAACCTTACTTACTCGAATATTCTTATCCTAACCTAGCTCCACAGATGTATTGTCCAATAAGCCATTTCAGGAACACAAGTCCGGAATAAGAAGAAAACACGCAGAATACGCAACAGAAACACACCGAAGATCCCATCCTGCGTCACAGTTACAAGAAGGGCCCACTTGATAGACCAAACGGGCGCGCCAAGGCAGAAATCATTGAGAATCATCATCAGGGCCCACATGGCAGTCAGCTAGAGGAAGGCGGAGCTGGGGGAGCTCCACCTAGGTTCGGCCGGAACCAGATGAGTTCCTCTCCAGATACACTTTGACGTGGAGTGCCCCATACTCTTCCTCAAGGCCATGGCTAACATTTCCATATGGAGGGATGGTGGGAACCGCCCTTGGAGGCTATAAAAGGAGGCCCAGGGGCGGAGCTACGTGGATGCCTGGGTATTCCTGGGAATACCCAACTTTTTTCCTCACAAAATCACGTATATTTGAAGTATGCATACGTGTATATGTTATGATGGGCCTAGTACTTGTGGATGTGCGTGGTGTGTGCTTTTCGAGGTGCGCTTGAAGAAGAGGTTCGCTCGGCAAACTAGATCTCTTGAGGGTGGCAAAATCATCAGACTCTGGATTGCTCGCTCCCGCGCAGGTTACTTCATTTGTTTTGGTGATTTGGAGTGGCGGGGCGTCCTAGTGAGGCTGTGCTCAGCATCAGCAATCTGCAGTGACGTTGACACGCCACTGGATTGTATGGCAAAGGTCCTACCAGCGGCGGAGGGTGGGAGAGGCTAACGACAACCTGTGTGCGTTTAAATGGGAATACCCAACTTTTAAACCCTGGCTCCACCACTGAGGAGGCCTCCCACCCCCCCCCCCCCCCTATTCAAAGACACCACCAGTTGGAATCAACACCTTCACTTGAAGATGTAGTGCTCAATTCCAAGGCGAAGCGCTGCTTAGGCTAGTGCTTAGAATAGGGAGAGAGAGAGAGAGAAAGAGAGAGAGAGAGGGAGGAAGTTGCTCGGAGGAGTGCTGAGTTTCTCAGCACTCTGCTCTGGTCATGTACCTCTACGGATGCTGGCTTCCTTCTGAGTAAAGTAAGTTAGCATTTGTGATTCCTATCTTGCATAGTACTTATACTTGAGTGAGATCAGTTCTCTTACTCGCGGGTTCGTCGCTCTTTATTTATACAGAGTGTCGTAGTTTGCTACAGGATATCACACATAGTCAGACTATGGTAGTAACCAGCAGCGTAGACGTGGTGTCTAAGCTAAGGGTTACCTTCGTTTGCCTTATATCCCACGGTTTGTAGAGGTAGGCCGCAGGTGGTGACAACCCTATTTGTCCTTTGTAATCCTCCATGTTCGGATATAGCGTAGAGCCGTTGGCCGGAGTCTCCTGACCATTTCAGGGGTAAGCCGGTGACTGAAGCGAGTATTCTGCCTGAGAGATCGACCTTCAACTCATCTCTAGTACTACCTCAGGAATCCTCTCCATCCCTGCCACTTATCTTGGTGTGTCCTTGGACTGACTAAAGTAGAAGTTAGTGCACACACGTTCCCTTGTATTCGATAACCCTTGGAATACTCTAAGGTGAAAGCTACAACGGTATCCATGCGCTTGAGGATTTATTCACGGTTGTTAAAACACCAACGAGCATTTCTGGTGACGTTGCCCGGGAGTTACAATCCTGGTGATGACGCTAAGAAATGTCAACATGTACTTGGCGATGTTAGTGGGCGGTCGGAAGCACGGTGGGAATGGTGTTTTCTCGATGTGACAGCCGAAGGCCCACGGGTCCGGGCCGAACAGACTGAGGCTCCAGTCGCCATCCTAATCGTACTGTTGGCCGTGACACCTAGGGGGCGCCTCCTCGTGCTCCCCCTCGGGCTAGTGGACATCGGTCGCGTTCGCGACGGCCCGGTCAACATCGGCGCCCGGCGGGCTAGTTGCAATGAGTGGATGATGCTGCGCGCGTCGTATTTGGGCCTGAGCCGGCCATGCAGCAGGGGGCGCTGCGAGGCGGGCGCTGGGTCGAAGCGTGGCGCAGCCGCGGTGTCGCGACCTGCCTGGGGTGGATGCCCTTGCTGCTGGTGGACTGAGGGGTTTGGCTACTGCGAGCCTGCCCCACTGCCCCCCCCCCCCCCACGCCTGGACAGGAGGCCACGTGCTGGTGGTTTGACGCGGAGCCTTCCGCCTGCTGCAAGGCGGCACGCTCCACCAACGTCCGGATGTTGCGGTGGAGCTCCTACTGTTGAGGGTCTGCATCGCTACGGCGACGATGTTCTGCCTGCCCGTGCAAACTGCGGGGTGCAGTTGGTGTCTGCGACGATGGGCTGCTGGATTTGACGGGCGCGTGCCCACGCGCCGCCCGCAAAGTTACAAGCATTCGGCTCGCGGTTGCGCCGGGGGTGCACTGACGCGGGCGGCGGCTGGTGCTACCACAGCTAGCGTAAGTCCTTGCCTTGCGCTTGGGCGTTAGCCAAGGCCTGCGCGCGCAGGTTTAGCGAGGTATGCGTATCCTCGGTCTTCACCGGGACCGACAGTCGTCCCTGCATGTCCGCCATGGCGCATTCCTGCAGTGCGGCATAGCCAAGGGGCGACAGGTCGCCGATGCTTGACCCTTTGCTCAAGAGGTCATCATCGGAGAAGAGATCGTGGAATGAGGCAAGACCGTACCCCGTCATGCCCACGAACTTGGTCGCGGGCAAGGGCTGCGTTAGGGCCCTCTGGGGCTCCCTAGCGTATGTGCTCGCGGCGTTTGTGAGGCCAAACTGAGACCGACCACGCGTTGAGCATGGTGGGGACAGCGGGGTCTCTCTGGAGAGCTGGTGGAAGACGTTGCGCAGCGAGAATAGGAGCAAGTCCACGTTACTCGCTGGGGGGTTGGCACCGAGCATGAGCTCAATGTGACGAGCGAGCAGCTTAGTGTCAAGGTCAACCAGCGGCCTGTTCGAGGGAGCTTCTCCCTCAAGTGACATCAGAGGGGTGGCCTTCTCACGAAGGCGAAGCATGCCGAGATGATCGGCAACGAAATCCAAGCTTCTGAAGCGGAAGGTCCGGAAGGGCGCGAAGACTGGAGGTGCCCACAGCCCAGCGTGCGGGGCCATGGGAAACTCCAATGAGCCGAAGCGAATCGTATCACACAGGCTCATGAGGCTGGAGCTGTCGAAGACGAAGGCCATCTGATCGTCGGGACAGCGGACACACGATGTCATCCCCAAGGACGGCACCAAACTGTCGGTTTTAGAAATGGCTGGCAGCTAAACCTACTCGAAGTGTGTACTGCGCATCATGATCGGAGGTGGCCTAGCACACAATGACTCAAGATTTATACTGGTTCAGGAAAATGTGCCCTACGTCCAGTCGGGGATCGGTCGGATGTATTGCTTGAGCCTAGGTGCTCGTGAGAGTTGGGGAGTTACAAGCTTTCGAGTGGAGATCTTTCTTTCCTAATCAGCTGACCCTGCCTTTTATAGTCCAAGTGGGGTCTCATTTACCGGGGAACTAAGGGTAGAAAAAGAGAGGTAGAGAGAGAGTACTAGCCTTCCCGGTCGGGGCTGTCAGCTCTGTCAGTCGGAGTCCTCGGGCGGCCACCGTTCAAGTCCTATCTCGCGGAGTGGCCGTCACGTTCCATCCTAGTACGTCGTGTTCCGTCCGTCAGGGGGCGGGCGTGTGCCGGTAAGTACGGTACGACAGTCACACCCCGTCCCTAGCACTACGCCCTGTCACTCCATCGTGACAGACGCGTATCCATCGTGTCATGATGACATTCTACCCAATCCCTTCGTGTGGCAGAACTGTCCGAATTAATCCAGCTTAAGTGCACTAACCATCACCATAGAGGCAATCCAGACTAACACGCACTTAAAATGGAGTAAAACGACAGTCTCTCGGGTAACATCCTGATGCAACCACTGAAATTTCGATCGAAATAATGCATACATACAACCCACACGAAGGTGAGCCCAGAGATTACAACAATCCACAAAGTTTACATCATAGAGTTCAACATGAATTATTATTACAAACCAAGTTCGAATTCATGCATAAACAAGTACTTTCAGAGTTTAATAGTGAAGCGGAAAATAGACGATAATTCTAACGACAATACAAGATATCATGATGAAGCCCGTATATGACATCATTCAACGTTACCATTGTTGGCCGAGGACGTATCCCATTCCACCGACCAACCAGCAGGAAGAGTACACGGCCAAGTCAAACTAGCAACCATGTCCTCAAAGGTCTCACCTGAAAACAAAGCCACAAGCAAGGCTGAGTATACTAATACTCCGCAAGGCTTACCCGACTAGTGGTATATACTTAGCCGACTCCTAGACATGCAAGGCTTTTGGCTGAGGGTTGTTTTTGCCAAAAAGCATATAAGAGTGAGTCCTTACTTTCAAGTTTTAGCATCAAGTTCTAGTTGATTAACCATTCTAGGTAAGCAACTATCCAATCACGCATGGTGGAGAAATAATTAATTGAGCATCCAACTAGATTAATCATCATCATTGTTACTCTTATTACTCTATGTGGTAAATGGGTTAAGCAGTCTCAATGGCCGTGAGAAACGGACGATTCGAATCGAATTTCTTAACCTTGCAAGGGAAACCTAAACACACCTCATGTGGTAACTCACAGAGTCACACTTGCAACTTTTCCCCTTTCTTCCCGGGTTGTGTATCAGGGCCACCCCCTTCAAGTACAGAGGTCCACGAACCACGGTACGGCGCTGGGCCGTGGCTGCTCTTGCACTCACCATGTGCCCATGGGAACGAAGTCAAGAGGGTGAGGATATTGTCCACTCGCCGGTCCGATCAGGTACTTAAGCTTACCGATTACCATATTCTCGGCATGTGGTTAGTATGTTCAAAAACTTAACCACCACTACCACACACCGTGACCTTAGCATTTTCGCTAAACAGACGGGGCCTTATTCATCAACAGGAATATTGTAACATAGCCCCATCCGTCGACCTTATGATTCAAGCATAGGTAAGACAAGCAACTCCTATATCTCGCGAGTGACAGGAAATCACTCGACTTTTACCGGAGTCCTATTACCATGGCAATCTAGCGACCGACACAAACTAGTGTTCATATCATAGGTACTAGGATCATGCAACTATGGTTTCAATCAACTCCTAAAAACTTAATGCATAATACCATATATAAATAAAAGTTGCATAAGTTTAAAAGTAGGGGTTATACTCCGGGGCTTGCCTTCTTGAGAAAAACTAGTTGGGGGTTCTTCCGAACTTTGGTTCGGATCTTCAGCAACTTCAGTTAGATTAACTTGAGCTTCGCGCTGCTCACTCTCGGACTTAGGCACCAGCTCGTAGGTTCCGTCGGCGAGAGTCGTCGATTCTATATGAATGCACATGTATGAGTGGTTTTAATGGTACAAGATAAATAACTATTTCACTATAAAGTAGTCATTCAACAAAACTCAAGTTAAGTTGTAAAGCACTTCATTTTCTTTTCCTTGGGCAGTCATTTATCGAGTACTTATCTAGATTAACTAACTTCATTAAGTGAGTGGTTTTGTCATTTCATAAACGGTCATTTTCAATAGTAAGCATGGATTAAACAAAACTACTCGTAGAGGCGGTTTCTGGGGTTGAGATTTTTATGCAGAGCACATTACTTAAGTACAAACTCACTATAAAAATTTTTAGCCATTTTCATTTACCAGATTAATCATGAAGAATACATTAAACTGCTACTGCTACGATCAAGATCTATTTATACAGAACAAACCATGCAAGAACTAGTGCTCAACATTTTACTGAGTACACCTAAATATATGATGAGTCTACTGTAAATTTTTCAGGTTTTATTGTGCAAGATACAGGGCATAGAAAATAACTCAAAATACATCTACATTAAACAAGATTTGTTTCTACAAGTAGTTCCACAGGGTTTCTGTGTCTCAAACTTTCCTAACACGATAATCTACTCAAAGGTAGTCTCTGGTTAAAATTTCTTATTTTTCTAAGCACCAGAACTAGTTACTTTGATTTAGTGTAGAATTTCTTAACTAAAAACATATGAGAAAGTTAGACAGAAGTAAAAAGTCCCAAACTTTGTCCATAGCATTTATGCATCAAAGTTACTCTACTGTAAAACTTTCAACCCTAAAATATCTGTAAAACAGCATGAACAAACAACTCTAGCAAAATAGCACATCAAACAAGATACCACAAAAACTACTCGTAGAGACATGTTCTGGCCTTGAAATTTTTACACAAGTTTTAACAAGCAGAGACTAGTTTACAGTCCAAAAATCATTCACAGTACTATCCTAGATAAAGAGATACATTTATGGGCTATTTAAAACAAGATTCATTTTAGACCAAGTTTTAGTTTGTAACTAGTCATCCATCTGTGCAAAAGTAGTCGGATTCATCAAGAGGGCTAGAACAAATTTTAGTTTGCATTTTTCTGATTTTTCTATGATTTTAGAATTATTTTACAAGTGACAGCCTCTTGAAAGCAAAAAGTACTCGGGTTCTCGCAGAAAGGTCCCTGGATCTAACAGAAAGGGCCCTAAAAAGAACTTCGAGCGAACTAGTTGTTGGTGAAGGGAAAGGGGTGGGGGAGCACGAGGAGGCCGAGGGAAACCTTTTGGTGTGCTTGGTTGGGGCTGGGGTGGACGGAGTTGGACTGCCGGCGGTGAGCAGAAGCTCCGCCGATTTGCGGGCGACGGGCGGCGGTAGTCCGGCGAGGGAGGGCGGCGTGGGGAATTCGGGGAGAACCAGCAGGTTTAGGGTGACCCGTTTAGAGCCTCGGTTTGGGCGGAGGAGGAGCGGAAAGTGGGGCTTGACGGCGAGGACGAGTGGCGGCTCTAATGGTGGGGCGGTGGTGGTACTCGGGTGCGCATGAGCAGGGGCTCGGTGCAGCCCTTTTATAGGCGCGCATGGAAGGGGAGGTGGAGCTGGGCGCGACACAACGGAGGAAGGCGCAGCCGGGACAAGGTCGCGGTAAGGGTACGGCGTCGCCGGCGCGTTGTGGCTCGGCCGTCGGAATCGACGGCCGCGTGGCGCGTGCGCATCGGGCATGGGTGGATTCGGGGCGCGGCAAATCGCCGGCAGCAGGCCTGGTCGGTGGCTAGTCGGGGCCCATTGGGGGTCACGCCTTGGCGCGGCTTGCCGGTGCAGGGATACCCTGCCGCGTGGCGGCGCTTCTCTGCCGGCTGGAGCAGAGCAGGGGAGGGGAGAGAACGAAAAGGGAGGGAGAGAGAAAAGGGTCAGGATTCAAATTAAATTTTCTCAAAATTTCAAACTGAAACTTGAAAAACTTTGAATACGAAAGTTGTAGGTAATTTGAAAATCTACAACTTTTGTTTTAGCCAAAAGTTCATTTGAGCCTCAGTTTAAAAGTTATTTTAAATTTAAGACTACTAGGATTTGAATTACTAGTCATTTCTTGTGTTAAACATTTGAATTTTCAAATGGTGTTTGCAGTACAGTTTTTAAGGTACTAAAATATGAGTGTGTTTTTATGCTACATTTATCATGAAATGTGGAGCATGAAAAGGTTATAAACACAAAAGAAAAAACCTTACATACACACATACATACACATGCACATACACATTCATACACATGCATATGCACACACATAATTAGATGCATTATTTCAATGATTCTGGGTTATTATGCATGATGCTATGTTTAGATTTTTTTGTTTAGGATTTTAAACACCTAGGGTGTTACAGCCTTCCCCCCTTAAAAAGAATCTCATCCCAAGATTCGGATAAGTACGCCTAGTGTGGATAGTGTGTGTACCTTTGGGCGAATTTAGAAAACCACGGAAATTTTGATTTAGATAGCTTTCAGTTTCCCACGTGGCTTCCTCTTCGGTGTGATGACTCCATTGGATTTTATACATTTTAACACTTTTCTTCTAGTGACCCTTTCCTTTTGATCAAGAACTTTGATAGGATATTCAACATAAGAGAGGTCCGGTTCTACCAATATTTCCTCTTGTTCAACAATTTCTGTTGGAACTAGAATACACTTCTTGAGTTGGGAAACATGAAAGATACCATGGATGGCTGCAAGCTGTGGGGGTAGTCACACTCTATAGGCCACGGGTCCGCAAATTTTGGTGATTTCATAAGGACCAACATATCGGGGAGCTAATTTCCCTCTCACTCCAAACCTTTGCACACCCTTGGTTGGCGAAACCCGAAGGTAGACATGATCACCAACTTTAAATTGCAAAGGCTTTCTCCTTTTATCAAAATAGCTCTTTTGCCTAGACTGTGCAACTCTTAGATTCTCCTGTATTACTCTTACTTTTTCCTCTGCCTCGATTACCAAGTCTGGTCCAAATATTTTACATTCTCCGATTTGGGACCAACTCAAAGGAGTTCGAAACCTTCGACCATACAAGGCCTCAAACGGTGCCATTTTCAAACTTGCTTGATAGCTGTTGTTGTATGAGAACTCTGCTAGACGTAAGCATTTGTCCCAACTTTTGTCAAAATGGATGACACAAGCTCTAAGCATGTCTTCGAGTATTTGATTTACTCTCTCGGTTTGCCATCCGTTTGAGGATGGTAAGATGAGCTTCGAATCAGTTTGGTACCAAGAGAAGCTTGTAAGTGTTCCAAAAAACGTGCTACGAATTGAGCACCATGATCTGAAATAATCGTCTTAGGTACTCCATGTAAGCAAACGATGCGCTCAAGGTAAATCTCGACATATTTCTTGCAGTGAAGGTAGTGTGTACCGGAATAAAATGTGCCGTTTTCGTGAGTCTATCCACGATAACCCATATGGAATCGTGCTTTTAGGAGGTGTTGGGTAATCCAATAATGAATTCCATACTTATATCCTCCCATTTCCATGATGGTATAGGCAAGGATTGAAGTGCACCAGCTACCTTCAAGTGGCTAACTTTAACCCTTTGACATGTGTCACATTCCGAGACATACTTGAAGATTTCCCTTTTCATTCTAGTCCACAAAAAGTTTTGCCTAAGATCTTGATACATTTTGCTACTACCCGGGTGAATAGAGAACTTGGAAAGATGTGCCTGGTCAAGAATTTGTTTTCGGAGCTCATGATTCATTGGAACCACTATGCAAGATTCAAACCATAGAACTCCATTCTTGTCTTGGTGAAAACATTTATATCTCTCCTCTCCTTGAGAGAGTTTTTGCTTGATGATTTTAACACCTTCATCATGTAATTGTGCCATGATGATTTGATCATGAAGGGTTGGTTCAACAGAGATATGATTTAAAGTGCCTTGGGGAATCATTTCCAAATTGAGTTTCCTCATCTCATGACATAACGTTCCATTATAGAATTCTGCAGTCAAGCAATTTCAATGAGCCTTGCGGCTTAGCGCATCTGCGACTACATTAGCCTTTCCTGGGTGATAGTGCACCTCAAGATCATAATCTTTGATCAATTCCAACCATCTTCTTTGTCTCATATTCAGATCGGCTTGGGTGAAGATATATTTGAGACTTTTATGGTCGGTGTAGATATTGCAATGAGTGCCCATAAGATAGTGTCTCCATATCTTTAGAGCATGAATGACAGCTGCTAGCTCGAGATCATGTGTTGGATAATTTTGCTCATGAGGTCGAAGATCTCGTGAAGCGTAGGCAATGACTCGGTTATCTTGCATAAGGACACAACCAAGACCAGTGCCGGATGCGTCACAATAAACATCAAATGGCTTGGTGTCATCAGGTTGAGCCAAGACTGGGGCGGTAGTCAAGTGTTCACGAAGAGTGTGGAAAGCTTTTTCACATTTATCGCTCCACACAAACTTCACTCCTTTCTTCAATAGTTCAGTCATAGGCTTAGCAATTCTGGGGAAGTCCGGAATAAAGCGGCGATAATAACCAGCTAAACCAAGAAAACTGCGAATCTGATGGATGGAGGTGGGAGGTTTCCAATCCATCACCTCTTGTACTTTGCTAGGATGTGCTATGCCTTCGCTGAAAATAGTGTGGCCTAAAAATTTTACACTATCCAGCCAGAATTCACACTTGGAAAACTTAGCATAGAGCTGATGGTCTCTAAGACGCCGGAGAACAATGTGCAGGTGCTTAGCATGATCTTTCTCATTCTTGGAATAAATAAGGATGTCATCAATAAAAACCACCACGAACTTTTCAAGTTCGGGCTTGAAAACCGAACTCATGAGATACATGAAGTAGGCAGGAGCATTTGTGAGCCCGAAAGACATGACCAGATACTCATATAGCCCGTATCATATGGAAAAGGCAGTCTTAGGGGTATCACATGGACGAATCTTGATCTGATGATAGCCAGAGCGAAGATCAATTTTTGAGAATAATCTAGCTCCCACTAATTGATCGAAGAGAACATCAATGCGAGGAAGTGGATATTTATTTTTGATTGTCACCGCATTGAGAGGTCGGTAGTCTACACACAACCGCAAACTATTATCCTTCTTCTTCACAAATAGAGCTGGGCAACCCCAAGGTGATGCACTAGGACGAATAAAACCTTTATCTAAAAGACCCTGCAGTTGTAGTTACAATTCGACCAACTCCTTGGGTGGCATTCTATAGTGTCTTTTTGAGATAGGTGCAGTGCCTGGCTGCAGTTCGATAATGAACTCAATGTCCCTATCTGGTGGCATTCCTAGCAAGTCATTCGGAAAAACATCGGCATACTCGCACACCACTAGAATATCTTCGGGTTTGACTCCTTCCATCATGAAAGCACAGGAATTTATGCATTCCCGAGAAGGTAGGTAAAGAGTAGTGGCTCCGTGACTAGGTGAGTTTATTTTCACGGCTCGAGAAGAAATCTCTAATGTAACGCCGTCCAGAGCCATCCAATTCATCCCCAAAATAATGTTCATGCCTTCAAGTGCCAAAAAGATGAGGTCGGTTTGGATAGTTTTACTACCCAACTTGATCGGTACATGCCTTATGAATTGGTTGGAAGCAATTTTACCACCCGGTGTTGATATCATGTATGATCCTTTTGTGTGGAAAAAATCCAAGCCCACTTTTGCACCAAATTTTGCACTAATAAAACTATGGGATGCACCAGAATCAAATAATATAATTGCAGGCTTGTTGTGGATAGAGAATGTACCCGACACCAATGGTGCACCTTCTGGAAGATCAGCAAGTGTAGTGAAATTGATCCTTCACTGCTGAACACGAACAGTCTGTCTTTTGCCCTTGTTCTTATTGTTCTGATTAGAAACTTGCCCTTGATTTGGTTGCCTAGGCTGGGGGCATTCTCGTGCAAAGTGGCTAGAACTCCCACAATTAAAGCAACGATTTGCGTTGCTTGGATGAGCTGGCTGTTGAACATTCGGCCTTGGGCCAATCTGCTGAGGCATAGGAGGTCGTGCAATGCCCTGCTGCTGTGGAGGCTTGAAAACCCAACGCCCTAGTTGAGGGGCCTTCTGAGGAGCTTTGGAAGTAGCATTTTGCACCAAACGATACCTCTGTGGCGAAGCACTAGAGGGTTCAGCTGGTGCCTTCCTCTTCTTCTCAGCATGATGAGCCAAAATACAGTCTTCCTGAGTGATTGCCAGATTGACCAGCTCATAGTGTCTACCTTGATGGAGTTTAAGCGGTCCATGAGCTTGGTACTAAGGCCTCTGTGAAAGCGATCACGCTTCTTAGCATCGGAGTCAGCGTGATAACCCGCATACTGACAAAGGTTATTGAAAGCCTGGGCATACTGGAGTACAGTGCGGGTACCCTGAGTAACAGCCAGAAATTCATTTAACTTCCTCTCCATAAGCCCTTTTGGAATATGATGGGCTCTTAATGCATTCTTGAATTCCTCCCAAGAGACAACATGGTCGGCAGGAGCATGGCGAAATAGTTGTCCCACCAAAGGCGCGCGGTACCGCGAAGTTGTTGCGCGGCAAAATGGGCCTTATTTGCATCGGAACTTGGCGCCACAAGTAGAGAAAACTTGGACTTGATTGTGTGAATCCAAGCGTCCGCATCCAAGGGCTCCTCCATCTTGTGAAACAGAGGGGGCTGAGTGCCCAAGAAGTCCAGGTAGCCAGCAGCCTGAGATTGGTGGACATTGTGCCCACCCCGCTGCTGCTGGAATTGCTGAAACGCTTGCTACACTTGAACAAGCAGCAACTCGGTCTGGGCGGCCATTACTTCAGCCATGTTGGGCGGTGGTGGCGGCTGCTGCGGTTGTCTGCTACCACTAGCACCAAAACCGGTCGGGGTGTTGCGGGTCCCTTGAACCATCTGCAAGGTGCAAATTCTTCATTAATTCAGGAATCCACAATACCACCAAGGCTGAGTGTCATAAGTGCGGAAGATTTAGAACTCAAGGATTCACAGATAAACTATGGACAGAATACTGCTGGTTGCAAGAAAAATCGTAACTCCGAGTCTGTTCACCCAAACTCTTACAAATTTTGGCAGTGATTAGGAAATTTAGTAGCCTACAACTGTGGTTTTCCACTACACCTCCAAATACTACATTTCCAACTACTTCGACTACATTTCCGATTACCACGACTACTTCCCTGACTACTACGGCTGCATCACCGACTACTTTGTCTACATTTTTGTATACCAGGACTACAACTTCGACTACTACGGCTTCGTCATCGACTACATCGACAACATCTCTGACTGCATTGACTACTATACGGCTACTTTGACCATACCACCGACTTCTTTCTTGCATCTATGACTCCTTTCGACTACATGTCCGACTGCATTGACTACTATACGGCTACTTTGACTACATCACCAACTTCTTCATTACATCTACGGTTCCTTTCAACTACATCTCTGACTGCTTCGACAACATCTACCACGGCTTCAACTACATCTTCGACTGCTTGAACTTTACCTTCATCTGCTACGGCTACAGTTCGACTACACTACATCTTTGTCTACCTCGACTGCATATCCGACTGCTTCAACCTTATCTCCTGCTACTACGACTACGCCTCCGACTGCTTCAGTTGCACCTCTGTCTAGTATGACTACAACTTCGACTACACTGCATCTATGACTGCTTCGACTACATCTTCGACTGCCTCAGATACACTTCTGACTACTACAACTACCTCCTGGACTGCTTATACTGCATCTCTGACTAGTACGACTACTTTTTCGATACGTCGACTACATTTTCGAATGCTTGAGCTAGACCTACGACTACAACAACTACATGTTCGACCACTTCGACTATATCTTTGCTTCTCTATTTTGGTGGTTCTTCAGCAGACCGAGATATAGTATTTTGCCTATAACTCTGACTACAAAAGTCCAATGATGCTGAAAATTTATAAGCACCTAGATTAGGAAATTTATGACAACTTCGGTATTCGTCACACAGCCCAGAAATGTAGGAAAACATGGATTAAAATTCAGACATTTTTCTGCAACAACAGGTCCATCATTTACAACTAGTCCACAAAGTCTTTAACCATGGCCTACACGATTAGGGTGTTCATACGGTCGAGCTGCACTCATTACAAAAGAGGTACTCAACTCTCAGTTAGTCTAGTACAACACTTGCCAAAAGTTAGGCTACACTATCGAGGAGTATGTGCAAAAGTCCTCCAAGGTTATCATCTAGAAATCGTCGAGGTCGTTGACGGACGACTCGCTGCGCACGGGGGAGTGAGCTCCCTGTGTTGGTGGCAGCGGGCTTCCAGCCTCTTAGTCAATCTTGGTGACACCCTCCATCTCCTGGGGCTCCTCATCACCATCCACATCCATTGCATCCGGTAGGGCATGCTGGGCTACCTGTTGTGCATGGTGCATCTCAATGTGCTCATTAGCATCCTCCAACTCGTTGTTGAGATCATGGATCTGCTCCTCCAAGAACTCAATCATGGCATCCCTCTCGCCCATGACAGTGTCATGCTCTTGGATTTGGCCCTCAAGTTGGCCAATACGAGCATCTCTATCCTCAAGATCCTCGGAAAGCTCCCTTGAGACTGCCATCATGTAGTAGGCCTTAGCAAGGTCAGTGGCCTATGCAAGCCCCTGACTCTGAAGAGCCTGAAGATGGTACAGTGCATTCATGCACCGCACAGAAGTCAGGATGGTCTCCTGAGCGTGAAAGTCCGCCAGGTAGTCCATGTGTTGCACCCTATCAAGCCACATGGGATCATCGTCCTGGACAGCAGGGAACAAGCTAATGGGAGCCAAGGTGACCTCCACGGGGTGCCGCTCACAAAAGGTAGTGAGCGCCTTCATGGCGGCAGTCTCCCAAGTGTCAGCAAGGCGGCGACCCATAGCCTCGATCTCCAAGATGGGACACTCCGGGTGTGCTAGGGGTGGAAGGAGAGTCATGTGCACTTGGCACCGAGTAACTCCCGTCCCACATAGCGGGGAGGAATGGGGTAGCCCGCGGCGCTCGTAACGTCCCACAAGATGGAGGGAAAACCCTCTCAGTGGAGGCACTCTAAGTGCATGCGTCTGTCCTCATCCACAACCATGATAACAGGGTCGGCCATCTGAATAAAAGATCAAATGGGTGAGATATAGGAAAAATTGTGCACAAGATAAATGAATAGATTCTGTTCTCAGGGAACTAAGCAGTCTTGACAGAAGTTGATGTCCAAAAGCTCTCAAATTTTGCCAGAACCTTCCTAAGATATTTGTGCCCAACTTTTCTAGTCAATCCTTTGGCTAGAACAGGCTCTAAGGTAGTCATATCCTTAAGTTTTTCAGTTGTTGTTTACCCAGATTTTCAGTGGACAGAGAGCTAGTATTTGGACCACCAGGGAAAATCTACTCGGCCAACAATTTCCAAATTTGAACAGTAGCTGATTGAGTAAGTTTAAAACAAGTGTGATGTTGAACACTTCTGCAAAAGACTTTTCTAAGAGGGTCGAAAAATTTAGGTGACAGAAGTGCTTAAAACAGTCAGAAAGACTGAGGTGTGAAAGTTTCTAGTGTTTCCCACTAAGTACTAGTCTAAAAATTCTCAAAATTTAGCAGCTGAAAGGTGGCAAAATTTGAAGCAACTTCCCTGTTGAGCATCTCTTCAGATAAGGTCATTTCCTAAGCCTAATTAATTCCTTTATCTGGATATGGCAGAAAATGACAGATTTCTAGATAGCCCTTAAGTGAGTGCTCAAACGTGCTCTAGTGCAACTTACTCCCTTATAAACAACCTAGGACAATGTTTCATTCAATTTTCATGTATGATCATGATGCATGCACGTCCTATTCGCCCTCACAAAGCAAAATAATTGTCAAATAGCTTTGATCTTACGTGGTTAATTTAGGTGGCATACGTAATACGTCTCTTCTTATATTAACTAGCCGAATTTTTCTAACCGTTCTTAGCTTACGTAATTGCGATTAGTGTACCTATAAAAGATTGACACAATATAAATTGAACCTTTCATGCCAGCACTCACAAAAGCGTCCCCATACATTACCGCTCACTATAGTAGCGGCATCCATGCGTTCGACACTGCATGGACAGTGCTTCATACGTTACCGTGATAAAGTATTCACTTCCCGTATAAATCGCCTTACGGGACGTTTGTACGTCGAAGCCACCGTACGTGCAGCATATTTTACTCCCAACATAATCAATGAGTGGTTGGTATATTGGCAGCACCTCAAGTAAGCCATTGCTTGAGGGCAGCGTTCGCTTCCCATCACCGACGTGAGGGTCAAGCTCTCTCAGTTGACTGAGGATCCTTACCTTCTTACCTTAGAGATGAGTGCGTCATTACAGAAATAAAAGGTCGGTTGTACACAAAAGTAAGTTTTGACAGAAAGTAATGTGCTAGAAGTCAGTTATATATAATATAGTTAAGATAGCCACCTAGTTACATTCCCATAATCCCCTAGAGCTTTACGAACTAGCGTCATCCTTAACGAAATAACACATTTTTTCAAACGAAATTTTGTTGTCAAGTTTTAAGAAAACAAATTTTTAAGGCTCGTTATACTCTCTGGTGTATGCATTTCGGCTCTGATGCCAGTCGTGGCAGAACCGTCCGAACTAATCCAGCTTAAGTGCACTAACCATCACCATAGAGGCAATCCAGACTAACACGCACTTAAAATGGAGTAAAACGACAGTCTCTCGGGTAACATCCTGATGCAACCACTGAAATTTCGATCGAAATAATGCATACATACAACCCACACGAAGGTGAGCCCAGAGATTACAACAATCTACAAAGTTTACATCATAGAGTTCAACATGAATTATTATTACAAACCAAGTTCGAATTCATGCATAAACAAGTACTTTCAGAGTTTAATAGTGAAGCGGAAAATAGATATCATGATGAAGCCCGTATATGACATCATTCAACGTTACCATTGTTGGCCGGGGACGTATCCCATTCCACCGACCAACCAGCAGGAAGAGTACACGGCCAAGTCAAACTAGCAACCATGTCCTCAAAGGTCTCACCTGAAAACAAAGCCACAAGCAAGGCTGAGTATACTAATACTCCGCAAGGCTTACCCGACTAGTGGTATATACTTAGCCGACTCCTAGACATGCAAGGCTTTTGGCTGAGGGTTGTTTTTGCCAAAAAGCATATAAGAGTGAGTCCTTACTTTCAAGTTTTAGCATCAAGTTCTAGTTGATTAACCATTCTAGGTAAGCAACTATCCAATCACGCATGGTGGAGAAATAATTAATTGAGCATCCAACTAGATTAATCATCATCATTGTTACTCTTATTACTCTATGTGGTAAATGGGTTAAGCAGTCTCAATGGCCGTGAGAAACGGACGATTCGAATCGAATTTCTTAACCTTGCAAGGGAAACCTAAACACACCTCATGTGGTAACTCACAGAGTCACACTTGCAACTTTTCCCCTTTCTTCCCGGGTTGTGTATCAGGGCCACCCCCTTCAAGTACAGAGGTCCACGAACCACGGTACGGCGCTGGGCCGTGGCTGCTCTTGCACTCACCATGTGCCCATGGGAACGAAGTCAAGAGGGTGAGGATATTGTCCACTCGCCGGTCCGATCAGGTACTTAAGCTTACCGATTACCATATTCTCGGCATGTGGTTAGTATGTTCAAAAACTTAACCACCACTACCACACACCGTGACCTTAGCATTTTCGCTAAACAGACGGGGCCTTATTCATCAACAGGAATATTGTAACATAGCCCCATCCGTCGACCTTATGATTCAAGCATAGGTAAGACAAGCAACTCCTATATCTCGCGAGTGACAGGAAATCACTCGACTTTTACCGGAGTCCTATTACCATGGCAATCTAGCGACCGACACAAACTAGTGTTCATATCATAGGTACTAGGATCATGCAACTATGGTTTCAATCAACTCCTAAAAACTTAATGCATAATACCATATATAAATAAAAGTTGCATAAGTTTAAAAGTAGGGGTTATGCTCCGGGGCTTGCCTTCTTGAGAAAAACTAGTTGGGGGTTCTTCCGAACTTTGGTTCGGATCTTCAGCAACTTCAGTTAGATTAACTTGAGCTTCGCGCTGCTCACTCTCGGACTTGGGCACCAGCTCGTAGGTTCCGTCGGCGAGAGTCGTCGATTCTATATGAATGCACATGTATGAGTGGTTTTAATGGTACAAGATAAATAACTATTTCACTATAAAGTAGTCATTCAACAAAACTCAAGTTAAGTTGTAAAGCACTTCATTTTCTTTTCCTTGGGCAGTCATTTATCGAGTACTTATCTAGATTAACTAACTTCATTAAGTGAGTGGTTTTGTCATTTCATAAACGGTCATTTTCAACAGTAAGCATGGATTAAACAAAACTACTCGTAGAGGCGGTTTCTGGGGTTGAGATTTTTATGCAGAGCACATTACTTAAGTACAAACTCACTATAAAAATTTTTAGCCATTTTCATTTACCAGATTAATCATGAAGAATACATTAAACTGCTACTGCTACGATCAAGATCTATTTATACAGAACAAACCATGCAAGAACTAGTGCTCAACATTTTACTGAGTACACCTAAACATATGATGAGTCTACTGTAAATTTTTCAGGTTTTATTGTGCAAGATACAGGGCATAGAAAATAAGTCAAAATACATCTACATTAAATAAGATTTGTTTCTACAAGTAGTTCCACAGGATTTCTGTGTCTCAAACTTTCCTAACACGATAATCTACTCAAAGGTAGTCTCTGGTTAAAATTTCTTATTTTTCTAAGCACCAGAACTAGTTACTTTGATTTAGTGTAGAATTTCTTAACTAAAAACATATGAGAAAGTTAGACAGAAGTAAAAAGTCCCAAACTTTATCCATAGTATTTATGCATCAAGGTTACTCTACTGTAAAACTTTCAACTCTAAAATATCTGTAAAACAGCATGAACAAACAACTCTAGCAAAATAGCACATCAAACAAGATACCACAAAAACTACTCGTAGAGACATGTTCTGGCCTTGAAATTTTTACACAAGTTTTAACAAGTAGAGACTAGTTTACAGTCCAAAAATCATTCACAGTACTATCCTAGATCAAGAGATACATTTATGGGCTATTTAAAACAAAATTCATTTTAGACCAAGTTTTAGTTTGTAACTAGTCATCCATCTGTGCAAAAGTAGTCGGATTCATCAAGAGGGCCACAACAAATTTTAGTTTGCATTTTTCTAATTTTTCTTTGATTTTAGAATTATTTTACAAGTGACAGCCTCTTGAAAGCAAAAGGTACTCGGGTTCTCGCAGAAAGGTCCCTGGATCTAGCAGAAAGGGCCCTAAAAAGAACTTCGAGAGTGCAACGTAGTCCCTGGGTGGGGCTGGGCTGTTCCCGGCCAAAATCCGGCGAGGGAACTAGTTGTTGGCGAAGGGAAAGGGGTGGGGGAGCACGAGGAGGTCGAGGGAAACCTTTTGGTGTGCTTGGTTGGGGCTGGGGTGGCCGGAGTTGGACTGCCGGCGGTGAGCAGAAGCTCCGCCGAGGTGCGGGCGACGGGCAGCGGTAGTTCGGAGAGGGAGGGCGGCATGGGTAATTCGGGGAGAACCAGCAGGTTGAGGGCGACCCGTTTAGAGCCTCGGTTTGGGCGGAGGAGGAGCGGAAAGTGGGGCTCGACGGCGAGGTCGAGTGGCGGCTCTAATGGTGGGGCGGTGGTGGTACTCGGGTGCGCGTGAGCAGGGGCTCGGTGCAGCCCTTTTATAGGCGCGCATGGAAGGGGAGGTGGAGCTGGGCGCAACAAAACGGAGAAGACGCAACCGGGACAAGGTCGCGGTAAGGGCGCGGCGTCGCCGGCACGTTGTGGCTCGGCCGTCGGGAATCGACGGCCGCGTGGCGCGTGCGCATCGGGCATGGGTGGATTCGGGGCGCGGCAAATCGCCGGCAGCAGGCCCGGTCGGTTGCTAGTCGAGGCCCGTTGGGGGTCGCGCCTTGGCACGGCTCGTCGGCTCAGGGATGCCCTGTCGCGTGGCGGCGCTTCTTTGCCGGCTGGAGAAGAGCAGGGGAGAGGAGAGAAGGCAAAGGGAGGGAGGGAGAAAAGGGTCAGGATTCAAATTAAATTTTTTCAAAATTTCAAACTAAAACTTGAAAAACTTTGAACATGAAAGTTGTAGAGAATTTGAAAATCTACAACTTTTGTTTTAGCCAAAAGTTCATTTGAGCCTTGGTTTAAAAGTTATTTTAATTTCAAAACTACTAGGATTTGAATTACTAGTCATTTCTTGTGTTAAACATTTGAATTTTCAAATGGTGTTTGCAGTACAGTTTGTAAGGTACTAAAATATGTGTGTTTTTATGCTATATTTGTCATGAAATGTGGAGCATGAAAAGGTTATAAACATAAGGAAAAACCTTACATACACACATACATACACATGCACAGACACATTCATACACATGCATATGCACACACATAATTAGATGCATTATTTCAATGATTCTGGGTTATTATGCATGATACTATGTTTAGATTTTCTTGTTTAGGATTTTAAACACCTAGGGTGTTACACTTCGTGAGGACAGGTGGGTGGAATAGCGTCCCTCTGTTATGGCAGCAAGGGGGATCGTAGCCCCCGTGGAGGGGGTGGTTGACCATGTACGGCAAGTTGACTTCAGCGTCCGCCCTTATCCTCAGCACATGCTCCCGAGGACCGTCAGTGCGCAAGGCCTGGCCGGCCCATGACCTTGTCAGTCGGGGGCAGCGATACGTGTACGGCGGAGTCCGGTCGGCCCCTTAATTCACGACATGGTACGGACCTAGGCCCTGGTCGTCCCCTCGGTCGGGGACGCGGGTCGAGGCCCCCGCCGGTCGGCAGTCGGGACCATGGGCCTAGGCGGCCTGGAGGAAGTCACGGTCTAGGAAGGTGGTCGTTTGATCCATACGCGGTCTCAGACTATCCAGAGTGCCAGCGCGAAGTGGGTTCGCTGGAACCCCGGATCTATAGACCCGTAAGTGAGTAAAATTGAAAAAGACTAAAGTTCTCGATCGACAGTATTATGTTGTTATAAAATATATATATATATATATTTATATACTAATTAATATATTTATATAACTTTTTGTATAACGTATGGGTATATTTGCTAGTACCGAGCAATTTCGCTATGCCACGAACAAACAGAACGGACGATAGGACCCCTGCCTGAGACTGCGGCAACCAGTCGACCGCAGCGTGTTGGGTCCCACGGTCTTGCAGAGAAATCAGAGAATGTTTGCGGGGTCGGCAGATCGCCATCACCGGTGGCGCGCTGGCGCTGGTGCGCCCGTCTCCGCCCGCTTGTGAGTTGTGATTTCTCCATCTTCATGTGGGAAATTTGACTAGGCAGCGGAGTAAAGCGTGGAAACTCGCCTACTGATTGCGTCTGGACCTGGGTGGGTGGGTCAAAGTGCACGTAGCGCGCACTTATGGGTTGCCTGTCATGCACGATGCGGCTACCGGCTCTAAGCCTCTAAATAAAGAAAACAAATAAACAAGGTAACGAGGCCCATTTACGTTATTGTACGGCAGCCTAAGTTTACCGTCCATCCCCACCCGGAGGGCCATATGCAAGTGATTTTTAAATATAAAAGTTGCATTTCTTAAATCATCCGTCAAATTTAAATTCCAATTGCGCAATTGTATCTTTTTCGAAGAGACCTTCAAAACAAAACCCCACTATATTTCTACAATATTTTTTAAAGACACATAAATTGCTTTATGTATAATGGAAAAATACCAAAATAAATTAGTTAAAATGCTCAACTGATATGCTAAAGTTGCCTATTATTGATCATGCAATAAACATTCACCTGCCCACAAAGTTGTTTACCCTCATCCACTAATAACACCGAACAATCTATCTTCACAACATGAACACCAATATTCACTTAATTGAACTCAGGCAAGCAACATTCTGTAAAGCCCTAGACAATTTTTTACGAACATCATAAGCAAATTAGAATAAACTAAAAGTATTTTATCTTAAAAATATATCATTTAAACATAGTGGTGTGAGATCTTGTTTTGAAGCTTTTATTCAAACAAACACAACTATGTAATCGTATTTTCATTTCGATGCTCGATTTAAAACTAAAGATTAGTTTAAAATTATGTGCATGCATGTGCTTATGTAATTCATATTTTTTCCTTCTCTCCTTACATTAGTGCAATGCACACTTCTGCAGCGAAAGTACCAAGATTAATCGCTAAAATAGGAACCTAATAATCTAATTGCTTTTCTGAAATGGGACGGCCGTACAGTCGGTCTAATTTACAGCCAGTTGTAAATTAGCCGTGTCCAACAACCAATAGGATAGGAATTGGAGAGGTGCGTGTGGTCATGAACTCGTTACTGCGTGCAGCTGGGGAATTACCAAATTTGCATATGCGTTATAGAGGCTCTAATGGCCCAAAATTGTAACAACCTGCATAAGAATACTTATTTCTTCGTTCACCTTGCGTGTACGGTATACCAAAGTACTAAACATGTCTCTAAGGGGCCCTATATTATTTTTTTTGGGGGTGTGAGAGGCCCTATATTAAATAAGGCTAGTTTATATAGACTCCAAGATTTAAGCCCACAGCATGTTTTTTCTTTAAGAGGATTAAGCCCACAAACATGTGGTCATGAGGTTGCTGGGCTGCCGAAAGAGTTTCAGCAGGCTAAGAAGGCCAAAACCTCCGAGCGCTTAGTGTGAGAAGCAGGACGCACTAACGGCGTGGGTTGTGGCGGGCCTTGCTGTAGTCCGGTTGGCCTGGCAGTCAACCCGCAGTAGATGCTATTGTCACCTTTTTTTTTGAAACATGGCAGCGATATATTAATTTAACAAGTCGTTAGAGAGGATAGCCCAGATAGGCTCCGGAGCATCATTACACCATATCAAACTAGCATTTTGAAGAGCTAATCTAGCTATTACATGGGCTACCTCATTACATCTTCTAGGGACATGGATGAAAAGAAAAGAACTCCCTCTAACTAAATTCTTAATATCTCGGATAATGGGACCAACCATGAATTGTTGGAACATAAAACTTAGACTAGGAAAAATCATATAAACTCCCCGAATAATATGTTTGTGCCCACTCCCTATCTTATCTCTATCACGCCACTTTTACTAGATAAATGGAATAAAAAATAATTCAAGTGAAAAAATATATACTTGGAGTAAATCATAAAAGCTTGCGGAACAAAAACTTTGCACCCCAACATCCACCATCCATGCCCGTGCCGCTTTAATTGGATAAGTCAAGTAAATGTTTTGAATAGCAAGAACAAATTATAAAACCCACGTAACAAATATATATAGGCTGAACGAACAACATGAAAGAACATCCCAGATGTATTATTAGTGTGAGGCAAGCAGATTTCAATCCACAAATAGTCCATCTAACTGTTTTCGCTAATAATTATATAAGAGGGGGGGAGGGGGTGGTGATCAGCAGCATGTTTAACGGTAATCTGTTGGACCATAATATTTTTTTTAGCGACCGTGCTTTAGCACATTTTTCGTTAAGAAGAAAGCAGTTATAGACACAAATTTAATGCGGCCAAACAGAGTTTGACCAACACAAGGGCACAAAGGACTAGAAATAGAGAAACACTGAAGAAATGCACACACAAGCGAGAACATACAACGACAACATGGACAGCAACAAGCAACACGGGGAGGACAACGCACTCAACCCACAAACCAAAGGAACCCACACCACCGTTAAAACTGAACCTGCAAAAAGAAATCGCAACATCACTATGGTTGCACAGCCTTCGTCGCAGTGCGAAGAACCCCAGCGGCAAAGCATCCGCCATAGGTGAAGAAGAACCACGGCGGCAAAGCATCCGTCCGAACCGAGAGAGGTGGCAAAACATCCACCCAGAAGGCACGACCTAGTCCGCAACCACGATGGCAATATCCATTCGAACAAGAGTAGAGGTGGCAAAGCATGCACCTAGGACCACAACCATGGCGGCAAAGCATCCGCCCTAAACAAACTTCAACCAGCAAGGCGGCAAAGCATCCACCTGACTAAAGCAACCTGAGCAACCAAACATGATGGTGGGGAAGATAAAGCGAAGGGAGGATCGGAGGGTAAGGTGACGGTGACAACTACCGCCGCCACGAGCCAAGAGTCGACGCCAGAACAAGGTGGATAGGGTAGGCACCCCACGGCCCAAAGTCGGCAGAGCGCTGACAACAACGCCTCAAAGGAGGGAGTGACGCCACTGGCACCACCGTTGCCCGACCAAATGGACTAGGTTTTCACTGGAGAGCTCGCTGGAGAGGAGGGAAGAAGGGGGAATGGATGACGCCTTCAAGAAGGTAGGACGGCACCTGAGGGCGTCGCCGTCATCGACCTACAAGCGGGCATAGCTTTCGCCTGAAACCATTCCTTCCCTCAAGGACGCGATGCCAAGGAAGCCAGGCGAAGCGAGCAACATGGGGCCAAGGAAGCCCACCGCCAACCCAACGACCCGGCATCCTAGAGAGGGGCACAGCCACCAGAAGGAGGAGGGCCCCACCGAGCCGGACGCCGGCCGGGGCCAGGCTGCCCGGCCGTTGGCGCAGCCTGCGCCAAGGGCCACCAGAGCCACGGCCGCCGGGGGCGGCGGCGTAAAGGCCACGCCCTACGCCTGCCGAGGCGACGGCAAGGCGACCAAGGGAGTGGGGGAGGCGACGTGTCCCCATTAGGGAGCCCGTAGATCCTGCAAGAGGAGGGCCAGATCCGGCTGCGGAGGGTGCGGATCTAGCCTCCGGCGGTCAGCCACTGACCAGATGGCGGCGGACAAAGCACACTGGAGCAAAAGGCTTGGGGCTAAGCGGGGAGGGAGACCAGTGGGAAAAGGGGAGAGTGAGGTGGGAGGGGCGGCTGGGCCGCCGCCACTGTCACCGTCCGGCGGTGGCGGCGACCAACAGAGGTCGCGGGAGGGGGAGTAGTGGGGCGAGCTCGGCGGCACCCCCGAGTCGCCTGGGAGAGCGCTCGAGGGTGGTTCTCCCTTTGTCCTTGCTCGGAGGAGAGTCTTCAATCTTCACTCCCACTTGCATCATTTACTCACATACCCAGAAGGTGTACACATAGAGGGATCAGGCCGAAATTCATATCCCATCTTTTATAAGATTTGGACTTACACACCATCTAGTGATTGAGATTAGTGCTGGGACAAGGCAATCAACTAATACATGACATGTGCCACAATTTAATTGGAGGATGGATGCATGATTTATTACTTTGAATCTCTAACTTGAAATGTATTTTTTTTCTTTTGTCTCAAACCATGAGTTTGTTTCCGATCCTATTTGAACCACCGTGTTGCTTAGAATAAATGCAAAAGGAGATTCAATATGTTTGTATTCTACTTATTCTCTTACTCTAGAAAAATCAACATCCATAACGTACTCCATTAACATTTTGAATATACATGCTCAACATTTTGGATATATTATTTCAAAATTTGTACATAAATTGTTAAACTAGCTTATCCAAAATGATAAGTTTGGTTTCACAAAAGAGTTTATAAACTAGAATCAATATACATGATTAGTTATAGAGATTGAAAAAAATCAGCTTGAACCTATGTCTTGTGGTACATGGAACTGAAGGTGGACCAAGTGTTCCTTTTGGTTCTCTAATATGAATAGGAGGTTCCAAATCTTTTGTGTGTGTGTGTGTGTTGGTGGGGGGTGGGGGGGGGGGGGGGGGGGATCTTCTCTTCCGTCAAGGTGGATTGTTAGGCTCCACCCACACCACTCTCTTCTCTAGTGATAAGTGGTCCACCACTCTTACGTTGTTTTCCTTTCTCCATTCTTGGCCTAGCTTCCAAATGGGCTCTTCGACATGCTCTTCCTCAGTGAGAAAAACCTTCCTCTTTTCCTAGCCTTTCAAATGGGCTCCTCGACATGCTCTTCCTTATTGAGGTTAGGGTTCGAGATTGGATTGTTGCGATGTCATTGGGCATTAGAGAGAGGGCTTTAGGCGGTGGCTCGTTGATAATGGTAAAGTGGTATGGCAGTGTGTTGTTGGCTGCGGGTGGTGGGGAGATATTCGGTGATTGGCTGTGAATGGGGAATCATTGTAGTATCTCGATGAAGATGGGTTAGGAAGGTAAGGGTCGGTGGTGGTGAACCTGACAACAAGGAGAGCTACCAAGGACAAATGGAGAGTGGCGAAGCAGGGGAGAAGACACCTTACCAGAGATTGTGAAGGAAAGATGAACAAAGAGAAAACAGGTGGACACGGAAGCAAAGGGCTTCAGCCTTCCTCTAACTGATGAGGTAGAGGGTGTGGTTTGGGAGAATTTTAATTTGGACCATGTGACACGACATCAAGTAGATGTATGTATCTTCGGTTATACTCGACACTATGTAAGAAGGTATCAAAGAAGACACCATCACAGGAGATGCGGTTTCTATACGCGTCTCCTATAATTTATTGGAGACGCGTGTTAACAATCCGCATCTTCTATTAGTTTATCGAAAACTGTTATGAATAACGCGTGTTGTAAACCCGCGTCTTCAATAAATTCGTCGATCCCAGGAGACGCGGATACCCAACACACGTCTTGTTTATGTATAATCCGGACCCGTTGCAGTATAGTTAAATCCTCTGGCGTCCGTCTCATCTCTGCGAGTCTCCCTCCCGATCCAAATCCTCCGCCGCGTCGCATCGCCCCTTCTCTCCCCTGCCGCGTCGCCCACTCCTCTCCCTCTTCCCCCGCCGCACCCTCCCCTCCCTCTCCCTTCTCTCCCCCGCCGCCACCTCCTACACTGCCACGGCGGCAGCTCGAGGCCAGGGCGGAGGTGGCCGGCCGACGTAGGAGCTCGACCGCGGGTGGATCCGGAGGCGGGTTGCCGGCAGCGGGAGCTCCACGCGCGTGCTGAGGCGGCCTGCCGGCGCGGGAGATCGACGCGGGGTGGAGGTGCGGGAGCTCCATGCGGCTGCCCGACACAGGAGCTCGAGGCGGGGCGGAGGCGTCCGTCCTCACGCCCCATGTTTGATTGGCAGCGGCAGTGTGTGAGGTCTCCGGCGCGTGGTACGGGCGCCACATGGACTCCGCCGAGCGCGCGATACGCGCCCGCCTCTCCCTCGTCGACTTCATCCTCGAGGTCCGCGTCGCGCGCGTACCCGCCTCCTCTGCGTTCGAGCCTCTCCACCTCCGCAGGCCTGTGGAGCCTGATGGCCGCCGGGTCTCCATGCTCAACAAGGGCGATCTGGCTGAGGCGTACGAGACCGAGGTAAATCAAGCCGGACCCTTCACTGCCTATTGGGGAAATTTGACGGCTGGTTCTGAATTCTGATGTACGTGGGCTGCTCGCGGTGGTGCAGAAGTGGATGGCGTACATGAAGAAGAAGAGGACCTGCCCGTGTATTGCGGTCAATTCGCACAAGAGGGAAAGCACCAAGGAGGTAAGGAGCGTCGCTTGTGGAGCACTAGCTAGTTTATCTAAGTAGTAAATAGATTTTAACATTTGGGTAGGCGATTTTGATTCGATGCTACCGCAGATGTCTTGTCTGATTGCTCTAGCATATTTTTACTGTTATTTAGTTATTGAGTGTTGTGCGATCGAGGATCAAGCATGGCGAGAGTGATTGCACGGGAACAGTCCTCCTCATCGGAATTCCTAACGTTGGCAAGTCTGCCATTGTTAACGCAATGCATCATATTGGGGGAATTGGGGCAGCAGGTGATATATACAGATTGGTTATTGCTGCTCTATTATTTGTGTTTCATCTCCTTTGGTTCTGTTATGATTGTTAATTCTGATATCCCGACTCCTGATGAGTGTCGCTCAGTCCCTTGTTTGATTCTGGGGTTGAATCAGTAGGCAGCCCGGTGCCCAGAAATTGAGATATTTTTGTTGCTTCCTTTGGAACAGGGATCCTTTTGTCTAGAAGCATGTGAAGGGGCCGAAGTGGCTCCAGTTGCTTGTTGGGGTCAGTCTTCGTATTTATTTAGTGATATGATGTACATGTATGAGTAATCGAGTCACTTTACATGTTCTATTGTTATTTATATTTGGTAGTTTTCTTCTGCTCCTTGGGAAGATTGCTCTATTGCTTTGGTGACATTGCAAAGTATATATCCTTGAATCCTGCTTCTTGCATTTAGTCAAGCTGCATAAATTATATGTTGCATTTGTGTTGCACTTGAACTCTATTCACGCTGGTTCTTGCTGATTGCACTTTCCTCTTGCAGGGATTTGAGCAGGTGAACTTATGACCGTGTGCACTGCAGATAAGTCTCTCCCTTTCCTATTCACCCCCTATTTCATCTATGTTGGAGTGCATATGTATGCGTGTGATTGAATGGAGAAAATGTAGGCATGTACTTGGAAGTTGCAACTGTGATCCACTGCAATCACTTGTGATTATTCTATTATTTGTTGTTTTCTGATATTCCGTAAGCCTGTAAACATAGATTGATATCTAACACCCAAACTATACCATGTAATTGTTAACTATGTTTCTTTATTTGTGTTTTGACCTATCTAATCTCAAATTTTTTGTTATGTCCTCGGTCCATTATTAGCATATATAGTTTCACATGTTGAGATGTTTTCTGCTCCAAGTGTAGCACATTAGCAATATAGAAACCTGACTTAAAGAAAATATGCCCTCTTTTGCATCTCAAAATTGTTGATTCCAAGCTGTACGGCATCAAGAAAATATGCCCTGTTTCACATTAGCAATATATGTCATGCTGATTATTTGCTTCTAGTAACTCTTGCATGCAGACTCTGAATATATGTGTAGAAAATATGCTTTCTTTCACATTAGCAACAGTTTTGTGTTTATCCTTTGTACATTGGAGCTCATTCCTTGCAGTTAAATATGACCATATATAAAATACCAATTTGCAAGCTTGCAACACCTTTTTAATGGGTAGAAGTTAAACATGTTTAAGGAGCTTATGGTAGGAAGCTAAATTTTGCATGTTTTTTCACTTAACTTTAACTTTGTGCAGGTACTGCCTTCGTTAAGGGAGAAGCATGATGAGTTTATGTTGAGGGAGCTAGTGCAAAGGTGGTCAAACCATAAAGTGATGGTTCGGTGGCTCTCACGTTTCTTTCACTATCTTGATCGGTACTTCATCACGAGGTCACTTACTCCACTTAAAGAAGTTGGGCTTGCTTCCGAGAGTTTTATATTGTGATTCATAGAAACAACAAAGTGTTTGTTCATAGTGTATGTTAGAATACATGTGAAAGTATTTGTGATTTATATAATGGATAAAACCTGTGTATTTGTGATTTATATATGAGTTCAATAGATTAGGATGTAATGTATATAGTGGATAAAGCATGTGGAATTGTGATGTAAAGAATGGATAAAGCATGTGTATATGTGATGTATATGAGAGTATATTCTGTCCTCCTTTTTCTTTGTTTGTTTTTTAATTCATCATAGGAACCTGCGTCTCCTATGCGAGGGTCATTGAAGATGCGGGTTTGTAAAAATACGTCTCTCCTATGTGAGGGTCCTTGGATACGCGGGTTTGTAAAAATGCGTCTCCAATAACCCTCACATAGAAGATGCTGTTGTAAACCCGCGTCTCATATGATAGAATAGGAGACACGGTTTTTCCGCATCTCCTATGAGAGGGTCATTGGAGACGCTGGTTTGTAAAACGCATCTCCAATGACCCCTCTCATAGGAGACGCGGAAAAACCGTGTTTCCTATGACTTCACATCAGAGACGTAAATTTGGAGACGTGAAAAAAACGTGTTTCGTGTGTGAGTTAACCCGCATCTCCTATGAGGCTAGCCTACATGGTGCCACCTTGTGTATCAATCCCCAATTTTCCGTTTTGTAACTTTTTTCTTTCAGAGGTGCTAGTGTAGAGACGACATGGGCTCTTCCACCAAAAATTGATTTTAAAGAGAAAATACACAAGTATGTGCCAGTTTACATGCTTGATTGCAGAGATAGTTGCGCAATGTTTGACTTTGGCTTTTTGAAATTTGATATTTAGTATGACCAATTTTGCGTTATAAAACGTTTTGAATGTGTTTTCGCCGGATTTGCTAGTGTAGAGACGACGTAGGCTCTTCCACCAAAAGTTGATTTTAAAGAGAAAATACACAAGTATGTGCCAGTTTACATGCATGCTTGATCGCAGAGACAGTCGCGCATCGTTTGACTTTGGCTTTTTTGACATCTGATCTTTAATATGACCATCATGCTTCATGCGTCACGACGGATATGGTACTAAACATCAGCTCGAATACCTAAGAATTACACGCAAGTGTTGACAATATGTGCTGATGTGATGTGCAAGTCCTAACCAACCAAAACTCAGCTCTGAGCTTGACATCCACACTATATATATACCACTTCGATAGCAAGTGTCGCCACACATGGCAACAGAAGCACGGAAGCTTCGTCGAAGCACGCGGCTAAGTTTATTCGAGCAGTATTTTGGCAGCAATGTTGTTGCACATAAGCTTGATTAAAATCCACTGCCTTTTGCTCTTCTCCCCGCATCTCACGCTACAAAATGGACGCGTGTCGCACAGCGCGTGTCCGACAGCGGCGGGAGGAAGGAGCGCGCAGGGGCGATGGAGGCCGCATGGGGTGGGGCGGGCCGCGGCGGCGCCCGGTGCTGCTGAGCGGTGGGCCACCGCTCAGCTGGACCCGCTTGGCAGCGGGCGGCCTCGGCCTCGACCTCTGGGTGGTGCCGGCAAGGACGCGAGGGGCGAGGCGGGCCGTGGCGGCGCCTGTACGCCGGCCGTGCAGCGTCCGGTGCTGCTAAGCGGTGGGCCAGCGCTCTGCTGGACCCGCTGGACGGTGGGCGGCCTCGGCCTCTGGGTGGTGCCGGCAAGGATGCGAGGGGGCGAGGCGCACGATGGTTCCGCTGGGTAGGCCATGTTGGCGTGTGTCCCCTCATCCGTCCAGACCCCCATCGGAACAGTCCCCAGGCGGCGTCGCGCGGCGTCTGTATGCGTGTGCGCTGCCCCTCCTTTCTCTGCCGAAGCGGTCGGCGAGGACGCCCCCCAGGATTCGATGCGCGCGCCGGCCGGGGGCGAGATAAGTTCCCCCTGCTCATCGCATATCCTTCCCCCGCTTTATTCTTCCTCTCCCCTCGATTATGAACCCTAGCTTTTGATTCCCTATCTCCCTTCCTCCTGTTTCCTTGTTGCAAACCCCTACGTGCAGATCTATGAGCTCCAGCCCTTTGCGCACTCCTCATTGTGCTGCTTTGAATCTATCGTGCCTTGATCTGATCTGCCAGTTCTTGCTCTTTTGGTGCAGGTGCAGAGGCGGCCATAGATTCGGCTACCTAGGCCTAGGAGCGCCCATTGCAGGAAGGTGGCTCAACTGATTTTGATTTGGATCCTTCCTTTTCTTGATCTCATGCCGTGGATATTGAGTGATTGCATCGAATTCTCTTATCTCTAGGCCTTTTCGATTGTTTATGTTCAGTGCCTGTTGTGCCTTGCATCAGTAGAAGGACATAGTGATTACATCTCGTGCTTTTTCTTATGACTGCAGCAAGCTTCTTGGGTTTGAGCAGCAGCATCTCAGGGTGAGTTTGTTCCTCCTGTGTTCCTTTCCATGTGTTTGCAATTATTGCCCTAGATTAGTCTGGATGCAGTGACTTTTTACCTGTGAATAACATGAGTAGAAGTTCCATCTCAGGTTCCATCTTCTATAGTAATTAGTTTGTGCTTTTTGTATCACTTTTTGTTGGAAATAAGGCTGTCACTGTTTTATTTACTTGCAGAAAGAACAATAAAATGTTGCTAGGAGTAAAAACATTATCAAATTTATTTAGTATGCTTTCCCATTTTGTCATTACAATAGAATACCATTCTACTTATTGTCTGAATTTAATATATGAAGTGGGTATGTTTCCTGAATATCTTAATAATTGTTGCTTGCCTAGCTTCTTTGGTTCTATGACTTCAGTTAATTCTTAGAAATGCCAAGCATAGTGAATCATGTAACGATTAATAAATTTTATTTATCACTTAACTTATATTCAGCTTTCCCTTTTTTTCCTAGCTCTAGCTTTCAGAGCCACATGTAGAGAGCTAACACCTTAAGAGCCATATGTTAGTGCATATTTTTTTTAACTGCTCATCAAAATTCCCACTATAATCAGATTGATGTGCACCATGGTCTACTCTTTCAGTTTCAGAAGCTCCTACAGATCTCAAACTTCTTTACCAAATATGTGGTTTAGTCCCAAGTTTTAAGAACTTTCCATTTACTTTGTGATTTTTCTACATAAACAAGGAAACATGTTTTTAATGAAACATGCCAATATCACTAGATCCGGAGTAGCATGTGGGCGGCGCACGTTAGAGCGGCAGTGCAGCATGTGGAACTGGCAGGCTCCCTAAGCGACAAAAAGGCCGAGTGAAACTGCAGTGACTCTCCTTCAGATCCTGTAAGAACATGACAACCATCCTGAAATCGACATTATGTTTCATTCCTTGCCACCTGCTTTAATCAATAACTAAACCCACCGTCTATTCATGTTAGGGATATGGATGAATGGATACATGCTGAACGAACTTTGGTTGCAAAGAGCACAGGAGATGGGTGCCAGCTAGCCATGAAATTGTTGATCGATGCGAGTGGGAATCCTTCTGAGATTGGCAAGGATTGGAAGGACATGGAATTGATTCTATTTGTTGGTAAGAACCCTAACATCCTCGAATGGATTTTTTCCCTTGAGAACCTTTGGAATTGTTAGCTACACAATGATACATTAGAGCTGGATTAACCCAACTGATTTATATGTCTGCAGATATTAAAACTTGCATTGAGAGACAAGATGATGGCGTACAGTTGTGATAGATTGATTACCTTTCAAGCGTTTATGCTCTTGCTCTCTACTGGCAGTATTTACGCATGTTTCATGGTATTTATTCTTTTCTCTTGGGTAAGTATGTTTCTTAAATCATTTGCAGTGTTTTGCAAGCAATGAATATTCTATGAGAGTTCTAACTGTAACATAAAGTTATATTGAACTTAGCAAAATAAGAATGCAGTCGAAATCGTCAGTCTTCTAATGTTCTGCAATGTGGTTCATGCGGAGCCTCAAATATCGCTTTGATGTTAGGGCCAATCGCTTGCAAGTCCCACCATCGAAGGTGTGTGGTGCCATCCCATATTGTTTGTTTTTCTACTAATTTTCTCTGAGTCAATGTGTTGGTTGTGTCTTGATTTGCTAGTTTCGGCCATGGTTTCATATATAATGCTCACCGTCTCACATGATCGATTTTTATCTAGGGCAATGGATGTATATTCTTCAGTTGCAAATAATGAAAGAAAACAACAATAACCTCACTGAGCTCAATTGTCGTATCTGTTCTGGAGAATGTTTGAGCTACAGTTTGCCAAAAAATTGAACACCACTTACAAGAAAATTGAACTGTATGCAGATTCAAAGATGTTTGTCTCACTGATCTCAATTGCCGCCTCTGTTCTTTTTTTGGGATATTTGTGTGGTGTTCAGTGCACTGAAGATCCAAAAAGGTGGATTACCAATGTATCTCTAGAGATCTCATATGTTTTCGTTTCACTTTTCAAGGAACATTTAGAAAAGCAACAAAGAGAGGCGTTCTGCTGGTTTCTATTAAGAAGCTTGATGATGAAGAACCATCGTCAATGGCTGATGTGCCAGAATTACAATGACCAAAAGACAAGACGAATTATTACAATCATTTGATGGGTATTGCCGGCAGTCTCCCTGCTTTAGGTTGGGTTGCATCCTTAGGAAAAGATTGTGATTAAAAGTTGACATTTTTTGCACTGCGTGAGTATGTAATTTAAGTTAACAAGTAATGGAGTGCATATGCCTATTTTATGTAGAAAAATTATGACTGCTGTATAAGATATGGTGTGCCTAATCTTTGCTTTATATTCTGAGCATAACCAAACATGTTGCAATATCTAGAAGAACATTTTCAAAATAATAGTATTGTTTATATTTTGAGAAAATAAGAAAAGTGTTTCTGCTTTGAAAATGTTAACTGCATTAGAACATCTCACATTTCAGTGTCATAACTTTGGCTTATCTATGTATAAGTTCAAACTAAAAAGTGTTGAATCAAATATGAAACATTTCACGTTCCAACTTTACAATTTTTTATTGTTACCATGATAAGCGCGCAGCGCGCGCCAAATGTTGTAGTGTAGACTCAAGTTCCGAATGGATATGTTGTGGCAACCGAAGCCCGTAGATTATCCTCTGTCGTCTTCTCCACCTTTTGTCATCACTAGACTCGCCGCGCAGACACGTATAGCCAATGGCCTGAAGAAGGCCGTATGTCTCCGGTGTATTAGTGAATTATTACTCTTTCTAGTTTGTCACATCGTCTTGTTTGATAATGCATAAAGCGCTGCATGCACACGATCTAAAAATTTGCCATCCAACAACCACTGAAAGTTACTCGCACTTGCTTAAAAGATAGGTATCGAGATTCAACCCTAATGGTTGGAATCGCTCTCGCGCTGCATGGTTGGAATTGCTTAAAAGATAGTGTTTGGTTCGGTAATTTTGGGACGTTAACTAATCGTAAAAACAAAGTTTATGATAAATGTGTTTGGTTTGATTAGACCGTAATCGGTTATCTTGCAATCAAGTCTCAAGCTAGTGCAAATTCAACATTATTAATAGATACCGCTCACGTATGAGAGGGTGATCGAACTAACTGAACTGATTGATCTTGTCTCGATAAACACGTTCTCTCCCAATATATATGGACTAGAGAAGAAAATGAACTAAATTTTCACCTCAATCTCTCTGTCCCTATCCCTCGGTCCCTCCGGATATGTACGAATAATTGTAGGGGATTAATATGTATCAAACAAGATATAATCAGTTAGAACAGTGGTCCTCTATATGCTTCCTGCTGCGATATGGTGGTGGTAGCCGGCTAACTATAGAGGACCAAACAAACAAGAAATCTTCTAGAACTTTTTTCCCTCTCCAAAGTATTAGGAGGACCGGATGAGATTGATAGAGATTTTGACCTGGAGGGATTCTCGAATGTCCCAATCCCTTTCAGCCAGTCAGCCTCTTCAAACCCAAGGAGCTCTTATTCTGTAATCATTCCCCGTGACCCGATACCGTTTGCGTTTGCGTTAGAAACCAATCAGCACGCAGAGCTAATTCCCTCGCTCTAGGCTTAGCGAGGATCTAGCTAGTCCATTAACAAAGAAGTGTGAAGACCGGGTACCACGACCGCACGCACGTTCCCCACATGTTTAGCATGTCGGAAAACTAATAAGGTATCTTGATTCCCATTTGTTTATGACCTATACTGATATGCCGAAAAAGAGTTTATTTTATATATAGTCAAAACCAAATTATTAATTAATTATTCCGTGTCACTGTTGTCGACTGTTACTCTCGTACCGAAATTACTGCGTTGACAGCCTTTTGACGGTTTCATCAATGAATAAATGAAATAAAGAAAAAAAAGAATAAAGTTTCAGGGGGCCGCGCGCGGCCGTGGAACGTGTCTATATAAACGTGTAGGGGTTGAAGACCCGGCGCTGCATCGCCCGCGCCGAGACATTTCGGCGGCGCTCAGGTCAATCCGTGCATTCCTTCCATCGCGCGCCCGCCAATTTAGTCGATCCGTTGCCAGTTCGTTCGTTGCCATGGCGCCTCCCCAGAGCGGCGACGGCGGCGCGGCGGCAGGAGATCTCCTGGAGACCGGGCTGCTGGCCGCGGCCGCCGCCGGCGCCTTCAAGGAGGAGCCCGGGAGGGCGACGTCCACGTCGGGGCGCGTGGCGGACGACGAGCGGGTCGCGGGGGCGACGACGACGTCCTCGCGGGTGCGGCGGGGCGCGCGGCTCGCGGCGGCGCAGCTGCAGGAGGTGTTCCTGGGCACGAGGCTGTTCCCGCTCTTCTCCGCCGTGCCGCTCGCCGTCGCGGCCCAGCTCCTCCGCCTCGGCCGGGTACGCAACAGTTACCTCACCCCTGATCTCCTGAGTCCGCGTAGATTAATTCTGGCTTGCTAATCGGCAATATCAACTAGCTAGTAATTACTTGCCGGCGATTGTTCTCTCTTGATCACCGGCATTTATTTCTGCTCTAACTCTAAGCAACAAGATTGATGGAAACGTCGCGCCGCGCACGAGGTCGTAGGAAATCGACTACTCCTAGACGATAGGAACGTGCAAAGCTTTTGTCTCTTTCCTCCATCGGAACTCGTATGTACGTAGGCAGTTACGTTTCGTGGTGATGAGCCGTATGCGTGGCCACGTCGACGGGCGGCGCGGCGAAGGCGGCCAGCAGCTTCCTCTTTCGCCGAGGACGGACGACACGCTCCTCGCACGCGATCGCTACACGTCGTCGCTCCACGCCACGCGCCATAGGAGGGATAGAGGTAGACGATAGCATACGGCTATACCTGCTTTCTCCCCACCCAAATCCCTGCTCCTTAATTTCTTGTCAGTTGTCACCGTCACGGAGGGATGAACACAACACATGCGTGGTAAATAAAACAAGGTCGATTGGATCGATGACCATGAGCTTTAGAATGGATGCATGCACTTAACTTTGCCCGTGCTGGTGAATGGAAATGGTGGCCAGCCTTCAAATCAACGGTGCCCACAGCTCCCTGGCATGCTAGAAGGACATTCCTGTACTTTCAGGGTTTTGCGATTGATTATTGAGTCCAAGAGCCCATAGGATGAGCATTATTTTTCTGTCTTTTCTTGTGTACGCTCGTCATTCACTCATTTGGATTGGATACCCACACACACACACACACACACACACACACACACACACACACACACACACACACACACACACACATACAAATAGGTTAGTTAGCGCTGTAGTTCATACAGCATCGTCCAATCCCTTGTTGTGCCGCAACCGCAAGTAGTATATGGTTGCCATTTGGTGTTTGGTGAGGGTACGGTTCAGAGGTGCTCACAGCATGTCGACAAGGTTGCATTGGATGCGGTGTGATTTGTTCTTGTCGATTTCATGCCTAGGATAGCAACGGATCTTTTCCAAGCAAATGCCATAAGTCTGAAGGTGTTTCCTTAATTTTCTTTTGATGACTCTTACAGTTGTTTCCTCAGCAAAATTCGCTAGTCTGTTCCACGTTCAAATATTAGAAGCAAGCAAGATTGAAACACATCGAATAACTTGACAGCTCATTCAGAATGTGCGATTCGATTCTAGTGTTTGTAAAATGTGGCAAAAGTAGAAGTATGGTCCCCCGCTGCAAAATTCCAGTTCCGTGGAAATAAGGCTCTAAAGAGTGACATCCAAGGGATCGAATGCCATGCGCCCAGCTTTGTGTGCAACTAGGAGATACAGACGTGAGTGGTTGGTTTCAGCATATCAATTTAAAATAGCTGGAGAATACCATGAAAGGGTAGCTCAGAGTAAGTAAGCGATGTCAATGGCGTGGCAGGGACAGCTCGTAATTTAGCAAAGCAGCAGCTGCTAGCAGTGAAAATATCATACTCATGCCTTGTTGATTTTCTCCTTAATTAACCGGTAGAACTCCTACTGTTTTTGTTGAAAAATTGCCACTATTTTAAATGGGTTTATGCAAAATATGTGGGCACACTTTGCATAAACTTTTACAAAGTTCAGTTTGGTTACCAACATGATTAATTATCCCTCTAAGATTTCAGTTAGATGTTGCACGGATCTGATGTATGAAAAAAAAGAAAGGTGCCCAGTAGACATTTCACTGCACTTATCACGCCATGGAGATATTTCAAGCGGCTCCTGTGGCCGTGGAGGGCCAAGGAAGTGTTTGCCTGCCTGAGCCTAACTGATTAATACTAGCTAGCTTTTGGTAGAACAAACGGGACAGGCAGGCAAGCTGCTGTTGTTGTTTATAAAGCGGCAGCAGATGGCACACCTGTCAATCCATATCTCCCCAATTGGGTTGGGTCGGGAGATTGTGACGTGCCTGAAGGAAAAAGAAAGTGATCCACGACCACATCAGGCAGGTAAGCCGTGCACCTGTCGTGTCCCTGTGTTTGTCACGGCTCCTCGGGGTCTAGAGCATAGTTATTAGGATTGACCGGTTATCAAACCGCTAGAGTGCTCGGTTCAATGGTTCACTGGTCCAACTGGTTGAACCACTGGTTCCAAACAGTTCAAATAGAGTTAAGTTTCTTTAGAAATCACAAATTCCAACATGGTCTGGTGGTATATTTCTTCATTCTGGAGCCCCCAACCAGGGTTCAAATCCCTCTCCCACCTAGCAGGTGTGTTCAGAGCTGGTTTTATACCGGTTTTTCAGAAAAAACCGGGCGGTTCGAACGGTCCAACCCGGTTTGATTGCATGGCCGATCTTTTAAGCGAACCGAGCCGGTCGGGGCTCCGGTTCCCGGTTTAACTGGTCGGACCGGCTGGTCCGGTCCGGTCCTAATAACTGTGGTCTAGAGTAGTACCGGTTCCCGGTTTAACTGGTCGGACCGGCTGGTCCGGTCCGGTCCTAATAACTGTGGTCTAGAGTAGTACAGGAGCTGTGGATCTTTCGATGCTGGCTCCATGGATTTCCTTGCTTACCCAAGCATTCTGTCTTTTGCTTGCAAAGGTGTTTAGAACCGTAGTGTTTGTAGAATGCTTCTTATTTACCCTAACGCCTCCTTTAGAATATAACCAGCGAAACTCAGTTATTTGCTATGTGGAGCTGCTGAATTTCAAACAGTACTGCTACCATTTTCTGTGTTTTTTATTTTTATTATTTTCAATGATCCTTTTTTTACTTGTGCTGCCAACTTATCTCAAAAAGTGTTGGTCTGCTTAATTTCATCCAATATAATCCTTGTTAGAATTGACATATTTTGTGTATAGAACTTTCCTGTCGTGCTCATCTGAAAAATTTGAGATGCGTGATTGTTTTTTTGAAGGGTGGAGATGTGATAGATGATAGGCATTCGAAAAAATTGGAGGCATGCCACACACGGGGATTTAAATACAGAATAAATAAACTTATGGATTAGTAGCTAGCAAATGCGGTCATAGGATGATTAGTCAAAGAACGTATTAGCCTACCCACGACTTGATCGATGCAAAAGACAATGTCAGCTCATTGTGCCTTGACATCTGCAGCTTGAGATTTCAAAGATTCGTTTTGGGCTCCTCGCTCCTTTGACATGTCCACTTTATTCCTCCTTGAGAATTGCATGATCTCGTGCAAGTTTTGGGGTAAGACCTGGCCTGTTTGCTGGGGCAATTCTGCTAGGATTTTGTTTTGAGCTCGAACAAATCCCTTATCTGAAAGAAAATTTGATGAAACAGTAGATTGGAGGATATTTACATGTCCATGTCCAAATAGGAATTGAAATTGGAGTGGAGGTAGCTCATCATCTTGTGATTACTGTAAAAAAAAATATATGCACCTCTTCCAACATAATGCCTCCATCCCATGAAGAGTGCAATCTTAGTTTTTCTTCAAATAGATTAGTGGTGGTGTGAAATAACCTCCATGGCCTCATTTATTGACTGCATGCAACTAACTAGACTTCCTAAAATCATGGATAGAAGTTAAAATTGGCTTGCAAGTCAAATCTGATCACTAAATTAGGCAGTTGGTGTCCAATTCCTAGAATTGCAGTTTTTTATGAGATTTTTTCCAAATGCTAGGATTGAACTTTTCATGGGATGGACGGAGTACAGTCTTCACTCTAGTTTACAATCACTGCCATGTGCCTCTGCAATCCGAAGAAAGGGATTGGCAAGGCTGGAGAAATTCTTCTGGTCTCCTGTTGCAATAAGTGAGCAACACGACCATTAGAGATTGCTGCACTCTTGATGGCACACTTATATATACAAGCACAGGGATTGTTCGATAAATAACCTCAATACAAATTCACACAGCAAGAGTTCAAAAATGCTTGCAGTTTCTTATTTTTATTTTACTATAATCTCTCCAACTAGTTGGATTTTCTTTTCGTCACACTTATCTCGAGAAATTGTTGCGGCAGGCCTGGGTGTTCGTTTTCAGCTTGATAGGCATGGCCCCCCTTGCCGAACGTGTGAGCTTCTTAAGCGAGTAAATCACTCAATTCCTTGTTTCCTTTTCCTGAGTGAGCGGTTGGCTATTCTGTTACTCATCATCAGACTGATCTCTGTTGTGCAGACATATTGCCGATACCGCAGGACCAACAGGTAACTAAATCTCTAATGTTTTTTCTTTATACCATGCAGCAAAATGTGCTGATAGGAAATTTTGCACACACACACACATCTATCATGTTAGTGCAGTTAAATGATGAGTCATGATAAAAGACCTTCTACTCAAATACTGGAGTACATATTATAGTATGTGTTGACATAGCAACTTCCATTTTGGTATTCTTTTGAGTGTACTAACATCATATTTTGTGATTCAGAAAAGGAGTATCACAAATAACTTTTTTTTAAAAAGTTCTTAGTTTTGAGTGCACGAGAACAAAAAGGTAGTACATGGAATTGCTTGTGATTCAGAAAAGGGCTAACACAAATTACTTTCCATTTTTGGAGTTTTGTTAGCTTTGAGCGTAAATGCGTACTGAAATGTAGCAACTGAAAAAACACATGGAGCCAATTTTGGTTTCTCTATGATATATGAAATGAATTATGGCTACTTGTTATTTAGAACTAAAGTCCCCTGTAATAATTTTTTCATGATGAGCTTTTCTCATCGCAAAGCTTTATTAGTTATTACTTAGCATTCCTCCACAATTTGGAATAATTTTGATTACAGCTGGTGGGATTCTGAATGCAACATGTGGGAATGTACCTGAACTTATTATTGCACTCTTTGCTCTGCATAAGGAGAAGATGGAAATCTTGAAGTGGTCACTTTTAGGTTCCATATTATCCAATTTGCTGCTTGTTCTTGGTTCTTCCCTCCTGTGTGGTGGACTTGCAAATATGGGCAAAGAACGTCCGCTAGACAGGGTAAGGATGCGGTTACAAAGTGCCATTGGTAGAGCTTGGAAATATAGATGCCAGAATAACATGTGCCTAAAATTTTCTTTGATGTTCTTTAACAGAGACAAGCAGATGTGAGCATAGGCCTTCTGATGCTGGGTGTGCTCTGCCACATCTTACCTCTACTGTCTAAATACACCAATCGCACTGGAGATAGCATAAGTTCATCAGGTTCGGTTCTGGAATTATCAAGATTAAGTGCCATTGTAATGCTCACTGCCTACTTTGGAGGCCTCATCTTTCAGCTAAAAATCCATCGTCAAATTTTTGAGCAAGAGGTATAATGCCTTGTTTACTAAGAGTCTACTTGCGATTTTTGTGGTATGTTGCAATGTGGAATCTAGTCAGTTAGAAGAATATTAGCGACTATAGTGGGATTTTTTTATTACAACAAAATTTATGCTTCCAACTAGCAACTACATAAAACATCGGACATAAATAAGTACTTTAAACCACCACACTCTCAATCTAAGGGTTCTGGGAATCATGTGAAATGAAAAATATAGAGACCAGAGGCATTTCCCTTTTCAGAAGTACTTATGGTTAGCTCTTCGAAAAATTATTTTTGTCTCTTTCAGATCTTCTCCAAGGATGATGAGAGCTATTTCAACTTGTTGTAGTCAGAATTATGAACAGCTTAATTTTATCTTCTAGGATTGTCAAACAATTTATTGTGGTTGTTAATATGAAGCACATAGTTTTGACTCTTTGCACAATTCATATATATGCACCATGAACTCTTCTCCGATTTTAGTATGTCCACTAGTGCTTATTTTCCTATTAGTAGGATTTGATTTTATTCATATGTAGCTTTCTCCTTTTCCTGAAAAATAAAACGAGAAACAGTAGGAAAGGATCACTGTCCATGCTTCACATTCTCCTATTGACTCATTACCTAACAGTTTACTGATGTGTTCAAGAACTGATTGCAGGACAACTCAGAGAGCACCAACAATGATGATGATGGCAGTTCAGTTATAGGATTTGCCAGTGCAGTAATCTGGTTGATTGGGATGACTGTAGTCATTGCTGTGCTATCTAATTACATTGTCACTACAATTGAGGTACAACTTTTTTAGGGAACATACATCAAGGCCCTTTAATTCGTTTCCTTGCTATTTCTGCGATCTCTGTTTATTTGACAATTTTGTTTCCAGGAAGCATCAGAGTCACTAGGTATTCCACTCAGGTTCATCAGCATTATTCTACTTCCAATTGTTGGAAATGCTGCCGAGCATGCAGGCGCTATCATATTTGCTTTCAAGAACAAAATTGTATGGATGTATTTTGTTCTTTTGCTGAGTGCTTTCGGTTATTTAAGTTATCTTATTCAATGAATCCTGTGATTATATGTGTCTTGTAGGATATCACCCTGGGCATTGCCCTTGGTTCGGCTACTCAAATTTCGCTGCTTGTGGTGAGAATTGAGAATCTTTCTTCTTGTTCAGTACACATTTAAGAATTACTCATCTTGTTTTGGAAACAACACCTTGCCCTTAACTGGCTAGCAAAAGCCTGCTGATTTAAAATTTCAGAACATTCAATTTAAATTCTTCAAATTTAATGTTTGTATCATATAACAAGGCAAGACAATACATCTACTCTTCTATAGGTCATTGACCTGTAATACAATATTTTTACCCTATTTGGTACATAATGGCATTTTCAACTTTTTCGATTTTCACTGATAAGGAGTTTACTTATCACCAGGTGCCCATCATTCTGATTGTATCTTGGGTGAATGGCATCCCTATGGATCTCGACTTGAATCTTCTTGAGACTGGATCATTGGTTATGACTGTATTTACAACAGCATTTATGCTTCAGGTAATGACACTAACTGCTAAAATAGATTATGAAAAAAAGCAGAACTAATTGATATTATTTGAAATGTGTATCTTTCTTTTGAGCAGATTATGGATCATTGGTTATGACTGTATTTGATGATGGTAATATGTATGCAGGATGACAAATGGCATTACTTGAAAGGCTTCAATTTGACACTTTGTTACATTGTAATAGCAGTGTGCTTCTTCACCATAAAGGCCCTCCCAAGTAAGCCCATTGAACAGTTGGAACCTTTTTTTTAGCGTATATTTGCAAATGCTCCAGTGGCATAAATAGCTGCTCGTGTTTCTGAACAAAATGTGGGGATTTACTGAACTTAAAATTTATATAAAAAAAGACCATAAGCTTTCACAACTGTGCAATTTCTAACAAGGTTTATTATCTATCAAAACATATTGTTTTGATTTGTCAAATTCCTACTAGTAGTCATACCTTCACTAATCTATTTTTGGGGTAACTTTGTTCAGCACCAAAGAAAGTACATGCCTGAGTTGCTCAAGGAGATGCTGAATCAAAGAAGGCTCATGCCTGTGCTGCTTAAAGAGATGTTGTCCATGTTTGGAATGAAATTGAGGCACGTCAGTTCAAGGTAGTAGACTGGCGTTCCCTGAAGCTCCTGATGATCAAGCTGTTGTTGAACACGACGGTGACCAACATATTTGACACTACATGCGACCGTTCGTTCTGTGGAAGTATTGCTGACAAAATGTGACTCGTTCTATTGTTTCTCCCTTGATATTACTGACAAATTAAGTGCGGTCGGATGCTCCAAGGAAGCTAATTTTAGGAAGTGATGTAACTATTGTTTTTGCATCTTATGCTTGTTAGTGCCTGGTTGTTAGATACTATGTGTGATTCTCGACCACGGCCACTACCATTATGTTGAGCCCAGTCAACAATCTCCTAACAAACCAACAAACATCCTATCAACTTGCTAACAAGTTCACTAAACCAAATCTGATAATTCGGAGTGACGAAACACCCGAAGCATATCCCGTGTCTTGCATCTGCTCCTAGCCACGCTGCCGCTTGTTGTGCCGATTCAACAACATACATGAGTGAGTTTGCCAATCTCAGATAGGCGCTCAACTGTACCTTCAAGGTTGTCTTCTGCCTCAAACTAAGAATGTATTCTACACATGTCAGAGCAAGCTCTAGGCAAGTGTAGAATCCACAGTTTTTTGGATGGGAAAATGGGATGGATAAGAAAGCATTGTGACTTCCGTTTGCTGGATCTTCTAGGCACTCCAAAGCACTTCAAGGATCATTCCAGTTCTAAATGTGTTTGGTCGGAGAGAAGGTTTGATGGAGATGATCCCACCAAGGATCCTTGAAGCAACCAACCTTACAACTACCTTATATAATAGATATGTGGATCAAAACAACCACTGTTTATAATCTAAAATCCAGATTCTTATAATCTATAGCTACCATCCACATTCTTATAATCTGTATCCCATCTAAACATATCCTCACTTTGTATGCAGTCATTTGAGGTTACCTTTATCTGTGGTCATTTTTTCCTCGCAGATTTGTAGTTAGCGAATAGTAGTACTATTTCTGTAGGAATCTCATAGTGTAAAAGAAAAAAGAAGGTGCGCGCGGCATGCAATTGAAATCACTAGGAACCAGATGGTGGAGAAAACTAAGCTTCAATAATAAAGCAGAAGAAAAAAATGGCGGCATGAGTCTAAAGTGGAATCAGAATCAGACGCTGGCTACGCAGAGGACGAAGCCAATCCTACACTAGACTCTGCTAGAGGACAGGAGACAGCCCTGTATATAACATTCTCACAGCACATTCATGACTTCCGTCGTTTCCTAGCATGATAGTCAAAGAAAAGATGAGTAGAAAAGGCACAGCGAAGTCGGCTCTCTCTCTCTCTCTCTCATGTGTGTGTTGCTTCCTGATGCCTACTGTCGTCAGGTACGCATTCTCTGCATTCTTTCATTTGTGCTTGTGACGATGATGATTAAGATCTAGGGAATGTAGCTTCTTTAGATCACTAGGAATGGGCCGGATGAGTGCATCTGCATCATGAGGGAGGGCGTTTTGCTCAAGACCGCGCAACCAATCCATATGACACCGCATCGCTGTCCTTGCCTATCATAATCTCGTCCAAATCACAAGGTAGAAGAAGAAGATGCATATATGGATAGGTCTCGACGGCGATGCGCTGGTTATGGTCAGGCTGTGTGGTCTTGCGCAATAGCGCCCAGCTTGCATGTCTCTCCCTCGTGTCCTAGCTCGAGAAATCTGTCCAAAGGTAGAAGAGAAGTGCTTCTGAACTCTATGGGAATGGGAATTACTTTTCTTGTTTTTTCTTGCCAACTCATGGAAATTCTTTGTGCTATGCAACATGGAAAGTAGACTAGATCTGATCGAATTAATATGGCGCGTGATCAAGTTTTTACTGTGTTCCTCGCTGAACAAAAAAGTGAAAACAAGAACATACAACTGTAAACATCGTTCATCTTCAGTGTATTCTTTTGCCTTCACCAAAACGTGTTTGTTCACCATCTGATAATCCGTAGCCCAACCAACTTTTTCATAGTAGTAAGTTTTATGCTTGCAGACAAACCAAATCTACCAACTTTCTATTTTCGAACCCTGATTTTTATTTTTCTGGCTTCTGTTTCCTCCTCACAAACTGCAACACATCTTTACCGTGATCTATTCGTGAAGCAGATTGAGAAGCATTCATTTGCATTTTTTTGCTGTTTAATTATCAAGTTTGCATCACTTGACTTGCCATCTACGCAAGAATTTTACTGATCAATTTCACCAAGCTGCTAGACGTTACTATTCAGATTTTCAAGAACATGTATGTATTTGGGAAGATGCATTTGCTAAACTTGGTACGACCTGCTACTTTTCCAAATTGTGCCTGATGACTTTCTTGATAATGTGTTGCACGGCTTCTGATTTATTATCAATTAACCTTGTATTGTTCTATAGAGCTACTTGAAATTAATGATCCTACCAGTTTTTCATCAAGTACAGATAGCATCCTTTCATATGTGTAAATTAGCGTGCCTGTTTTCTCGCTTTTTAAAGCTGTGTGTCTTTTAGATAGAGGTCGGGAATTTTTCAAGAATTACCTCGACGTAACTATGTTTGAATTTAATAAAATTTCCCCTTTCAAAAAAAATGTTGAAATTAGCATTGGCCTCAATGTCTAATAATATGTCATACGTACGCTATAATATATACATCTATACCTCAGTCCCTCTGCAATAGTTCAAATGGACCTTAATTTCACAGCTTGTCTTTAAAAAGTGCTCTAGTACCTATATATTGTTCAGGAGGACAATCTGAGCTAAAAAGGTTCACTTCTATTATGATCTGAAGCATTACTGTGCCAAGGATGATAGCAACTTTGGAACAGTGCTGTTTTCATGTTAAATTTATGTGAATTTCCTGATCCTTGCATCCCTGTCACTCCTGTAACTCTGCTTTTCCAGCAGTACCAAAACTACTGCACATATGTGGTCACTCAACACAAGACTACAAGGAAAATGTACTGACGAGACGCATCAGCCTTGAATTCATTTCAGCTACCGGCCAAAATCAATAAAATGTGGCGAGTTGATGTCCTAGCATCTTTTGGTGCAATTGCTGAATCCCTGATGATTCACAAGCCTGTGACTGTATCTATCCAGAGCTTTTTGCATGGAACTGTATGGACAAGTGTCTGTGCTCTAGTCTGAAGAAGTTGTTATATGTGGATAGTTGCCAAAGGAGGTGCATGTGATCGCAGCTGATTCGTAGGGGTTGTAGAGAAACCTCTAACCTTGGTGTTTGATGTTACCTTCAGTTCTAAAGTATCCGGTGTTCACATAACTGAGAGGGCTCTTGCAAATGTTCAAAATGTTGCTGTCCATGCAAGGCAAGTTGTTCTGGTGTATTTACGCAACTAACTGTGAGCAGTGTACTAGTGTAGGATGGATAGAGTGAAGTGTTGCTAGATCGATGGTAATTGGTGAAGTGTTGCAAGGCAAGTTGTTCTGGTGTTCTGGTGTATTTGCCCTACACGACTGGGCTGGTGCCTTATACAAGCCATGCATGTGCATCTGATCAGCACTCAGCAGCAATAAACATCCTGGGCTGCAGAGGCACAGGACAAGAAGATAGACTGTTCACTCTCTCCCTCTTTCTTTGGTGGCATGCGCATGCATAAATCTTTGCAGAAAGGAGCAGCGGGGCACAGGGGTTTGTTGTGCTGCGTGCATTTGATGGATTCCCCTGAAGCATGAAGGAAAGGCTGCTATTGTGCATAAAGGGAAAGCAGGGGGCCGCAAGGGGCATCCTGCCCGCTCGGATCCTGCCATCCATCTCGCGATGGGCCTTAGGCAGCTGCTACCTGCTCTTGTGCAAATCTGCTTGCTTGCAAAAATGACGAAGTAATTTACCAAAATTGCTGTGGTGCCACTGAACACATGCAGGATAATGTTTTTCTTTTTTTCCTTTTTTTCATGCTGAGACACCGCAAACAAATGAAAACGATGGGTAACCTCGCTTTTGCGCTAGTACATAGATGTGGCTGAATTAGCTCGAGTTCAAACAAGATCCAGAATTTCCATGAAACTTAATTATCTGTCGAATCCTAGAAAGATTTGTACTAATAGGCTAAGCCATGGTCCATTTAACGAAAAGACGTCAGTATCGTCAAACGCGATTCGTTCTATCCCCATGGTCGTTCTGTCGGTCCTGAGCCATTCATTCCTAAGCCATTCGAAGATTTGGACGGGTAAAGGGGAGAAAAGGCACGGATTTCCATTTGTTTTGTTGTAAAAAAGTGAATTGAAACCAGAGAGAGATGGACAACACCACAACATCAGGGGAGACCTCTTCTTTCTCCTTTGAGTCGAGGCTAAACTTTTGTAAAGAAACAGAGCAAGATTGCTCCGTTCTTCAATATTACTACAGCCATCCATATATGCATGATTGTTTTCACGGACCATATAAAATAAAATAACATGTTTATGGTAACGGTTCCTTGGGCAGTGTACTCTCTAAAAAAGTGAATCTAACAAAAATTAAAACAAATGTACCACGGTGAACTTTGGTTGGTGTGCAACCTTATCACGTGACTTGAAAACTATGCAACTGCGCCACCGATCATGACTATGCAACTGTGCAACCTTCAGTGGGCTTGGGCCACCAGCACGTCATGTACACCTCAATGAGCTCCAATTTTCCTTTTAGGACACCTAAGCCTCAAGCTGTACGAGGCCGAAGAGAGGGATCCACCACCGCCGCACTTCTCCCTCTCTCAACTGCATCCTCCAGCTGTACGGTTTCATGGATGGACGGGTAGGCAGCTAGCCTTCCAGCAAATTTGGCTTGTCTGAACTCTGAAGCAAGCAACAACCTAGAGGCGACCGACCTGGAGGCATTCATGTTGATAATATTGTAATTTGGCAATTACAGTATTAAATTCCGTATGAAATAAATCATGATGAATACATAAACTAGCATGCATAGATCTAACATACTAGACAATATAAACATCATAGCTAGGATCTTAGGGTACATACTTAAGAAGTAGATCATCACAGAACATGTACTGAGTCTTGGCTGGAGGGCTGACGATGACGAACCACCGCTGCTGGAGACGACGAAGGCGGTTGGCCTATAAGGCGACGAAGTTGGGTGGAAGACGCGCCGTGGTGAAGACCTTGAGCAGTCACGCGAAGCGCTTCCCAAAAACCTTATTCACCATCTCCCGGTGCAGGATCCCAAAGACGAAGGGTTCCGGAGACCTGCTCTCCCGTTCGCCGGTGCACGCCGGTGCTCGGGATGGAAAAGGCTACGATGGCGGCACAGCAACGAGAAGAGGCAAAACCCTAGTTCGTTTGATATATTTTTGGTGGAGGCCGTTGGGTCATATATACATGAAAGCCAACCACCATCCCTCTTCTCCACTAGCAAAGTGGGCCTAAACTTGCACCATATCCTCTTGCATACGTGGGCCTTTGAGATTTACTAGAATTTCTAAAATTGTTAATGGGCCAAGCCCACTAAAATTCCAGCAATCCCCCACCAGATCTCAAATACCCGTTTAGAATTTTGCCATTTCTTTCCACTGTTTGATATACTAGTATTTCAGCAGAGATCGTTAAGTTGAACTTCCACCTAGAGCTTCAAGCTACGCTTATTCACAACTTGACAATGGACTATGCCTTGAATTGCTTATTTTCTGCGAACAAGTTTCACTCAAAGTCATAACCAGTACAATGCTGTCAGTAGCCTACCCCTCGGGTAGAGCATATACGTCGTACTCCCTGGTCTCTTCATGAGCTTGCTAGAGATTACCCAAATCTCATAGACTGCGACGTTTAATAGTCAGGCTCACATAGGTGTATTCTTTCAAGGATGCTCTGTAGGACAACATCTTTGCTTATCAAAGCCTAATAGAAACACATTAAGGCGTACAACCAACCTGCCTTACAACATTTGAGAGTATTGCATCTTCACTTAGAGAGGGTTAAAAGTTACTCTCCTCAGGTAACCAATAGCTTGTCTTCCCAGATCCTAATTCACGGGATCTCCAATCACAAATATTGGGTTACTACTATGGCAACCTATATGGGTCTCATACCCATCTCCCTCGATGCATTTTCAATCACATTCCGTGAAAGCCCTTTTGTAAAGGGATCTGTCAGGTTTTTCTCTGTTGAGATATAAGTCACACTTATCACTCCAGAGTTTCTCAACTTCCTGACTGACTTCAGTCGTCTCTTGACGTGTCTTGATGACTTTGCATTATCTTTAGCACTGTTAACCTTGACTATCACTGTTTGATTGACACAGTTCATAATAGCCGGCACTGGTTTTTCAACCACAGGCAAGTCCATCAAGAGCTCACGCAACCACTTTGCTTCAAGAGTGGCTGTGTCTAGAGCAGTAAGTTCTGCTTCCATGGTTTACCTCATCAAAATGGTCTGTTTGCAAGACCTCCATGATATCGCACCACCTCCTAGGGTAAACACATACCCACTCGTGGCATACAGCTCATCTGCATCAGAAATCCAGTTCGAATCACTATATCCCTCTAGCACAATGGGGTGCCTAGAATAGTGAATCCCATAGCTCGTAGTACCTATCAAGTAGCGCATAACCCGATCAAGTGCATGCCAATGATCAAAACCCCGGTTTGACATGAACCTGCTCAATTTGCTCACAAATGTCAGGCCTCGTTGCGCTAGCTAAGTACATGAGTAAACCAATAATTTGAGAGTACCTCAATGATACTTAGAAATATTCTTGTTTTTGCGAAGTATCACACTGGGATCATAAGGTGTTGGAGATGGCTTGCTATCCATGTAACCGAATCGTCTCAAGATATCCTCCACATAACGGGATTGTGAAAGAGTAATCCCATTCTCATCCTTAATAAGCTTAATGTTGAGGATCACATCAGCTTCTCCTAGATCTTTCATATCAAAGCTCTTTGACAAGAAAGACTTGACATCATTTGACATCATTGATTACATTAATATTTGTGCCAAAAATCAGTATGTCATCCACATAGAGGCATAATATAACTCCATGACCCCACCATGGCGATAGTACACACATCTATCATACACACATCTATCAGCCTCTTTAATGACAAAGCCCACAAGACAAAGCCCACAAAAGTCAAGATTCTGTCGAACTTCTCATGCCATTGCTTAGGTGCTTGTTTAAGACCATACAAGGATTTTAAAAACTTGCACACCTTGCTTTCTTGACCTCCAGCTACAAACCCATCTGGCTGATCCATGTAAATCTCCTCATCCAACTCTCCGTTTAGGAAAGTTGTCTTAACGTCCATCTGATGTACAATAAGACCATATGAGACAGCCAGGGAAAGTAGTGCTCGAATAGTGGTCAGTCTAGCAACGAGTGAGTAAGTGTCAAAGAAGTTTTCTCCTTCCTTTTGTGTGTAACCTTTGCCCACAAGCTGAGCCTTGTACTTCTCAATAGTACCATCAGGCCTAAGCTTTTTCTTGAACACCCACTTACAACCAACTGGTTTGCAACCATAGGGTCGTTCAGTTAATTCATAGGTCCCATTGGATAGAATCGAGTCCATCTCATTATGAACAAATTCTTTCCAATCATCAGCATCAGGAGATGCGTATGCCTCTGCAATAGATGTGGGAGTGTCATCCACAAGGTACATAGTGAAATCATCACCAAAGGATTTTACACCCCTCTGTCTCTTACTCCTCCTAGGAGCTTCATTGTCATCCTTCTCAAGGATTTCCTCATTCTCGACAGGTTGTTCAGAAAACTTAACAGGTGCAGTAGCACTACAAGGTTTCCCCCCTAATGCCACAAGTCACACTGGCAACATCACTCATTTGGTGCAATAGGGGGGTTGTATTGCAGCCAAACTGTAAAATGGTGGTAATATGGGATTATAATGCTATGCATGAGTTGTGTTGTGATATGTGTGTATTTGGTTGCAATCGAAAGGTGCTGCTGCAACCATTTTTCAACAGTTGCAATTGGTTAGTAGTTTTGCCACGTTGTTTGGGAGTTGCAGTAGTGGTTGATTTGTTGCAATTGAAAGATGCTATTGCAACCTTATTAGTTTCGGTTGCTTTTGTTTGCCACTATCGCCACAATTTACTTGGGTTGCATTAACCTTGGTGTGGTGTTGCAATAGGGAGGTGAATATTGCATCAAATGATGCCACTGGATGCAACAGCATGGTTGTATTGTCACAGTTTTGTTTGGCGGTAACAATGTTCAAAGTCGTTGCAACTGCTAGACGCTTATTGCAAGGAACATGATCTCCGTTTCAATAACATGTGTCTATCGCCACACTTTCTGGTGTTGCTATAGATGCATGTTTCTAGTGGTGGGCCTCCAATACGATAGCATCATCATTTCTGATCGGGACTCGATGCCTTATCTTCCATCGCAACGCGGCTGCGATATCGATCGTGGACTCGAGCACTGTGCCCTACAGATCGAGGAGGGGCGCGACATCATCGATTGTGACCACGCGTTGGCGAGGCAAGCAATCAAGGGCTGGCTGGCGACCATCAACCGATCAAATAGGTAAGGCCGGCCAGCGCGCACACACACACACACACACACACACACACACACACACATATATATATATATATGTGTGTTTCTTGATCGATCTCGTATATATGCCTCCTCATCAACTATATATATCCCATGAATGCATATATGCATATGCTAGCGTCGATGATCGTTGTTTCATGTGATTATTATTCAGGATAATGTCGCTACATGATGAAGGTAGGAGTTGGATGCGCTTGCCTTGACATTGTCCATAGTGGAAGGAGAAATTCCAAAAGTTTATTGAAATCACATTTGCTGGCACATCGAGAGATGGAACTACTGTGTGCCCATGTACTAGATGTCAATGCATGGCATCCGCAGCGCAGTTTGAGGTTCAGAATCATTTGCTTGTTAGAGGGTTTGCTGAATGTTTCATAATGGAAGGCCAAAGTTCATTAGCTGCAGGTGTCAATCCTCAACTAATGGTAAACGATGAAGGCGCTACCACACCTCTTGATATAGGATTACTAAATGAAGATGCACCACCTGATGATGTAGGATTACACAACGATGGCACACCACCAGAGTTTGTAGTAGACAATGAAGAAGGCGCACCAAGTGATGACCGTGCTGCCACTCATACTATGATTAGATCCCTTATCAGAGGCGCTATACATGGGGAAATCATGGAACCAGATAATGAACAGCCGAATAAACATGCCAATATATTTTTGAAGTTATTAAAAGAGGCAGAAAAGGAATTGTATCCAGGTTGCACAGAGGCTACTAAGTTTTCATTTATTGTGCATCTTTTTCAGATTAAGTGCATGTACGGTATACTAACGCTGCATTGGAGGCCATACTAAATCTGTTCTGAATCATTCTCCCTAAAGGCTATTGTATCCCAAACACAATGGATAAAGTGCAAAGGGTGGTTCCAGATCTAGGCTTGGACTATGTAGGGTACATGCTTGTGAGAATGATTGTGTATTATTTTGGAAGGAAAATGCAGAGCTGGATATATGTCCCATATGTAAAGAGTCTAGGTGGAAAAATCTCGATGACGGTGCTGAGAAGGGCGTTGCGGATGCTGCTGGTACTGATGCAAGTAATAATAAGAAGCGGTTGCCACGTAAAATCCTATGCTACTTTCCTCTTACTCCTAGGCTGCAAAGAATTTATATGTCTGAGAGCACATCGTCGGAAATGCGATGGCATAAGGAAGGATTGGTCAGTGATGGAAAAATGCATCATCCTGCTGACTCGGAGGCATGGAAGCATGTGGATAGGAAGTATGAATGGTTTGCATTGGATGCTTGTAATATTAGGCTGGATCTTTCTTCCGATGGCTTCAATCCCTTTGGGATGCAAAAATTTACATACACCACATGGCCCGTTGTCCTAATCCCTTACAATTTTCCTCCTTGGTTGTGTCAGAAACAACCTTACTGGATGATGTCAATGTTGATACCAGGTCCAAAATCTCCCGGGATGAATATTGATGTATATTTGAGGCCCCTTATCGATGAGCTGAAGGAGCTTTGGGATAACGGTGTCGAAACATGGGATGCAAAGGATAAGAAGAATTTTAAATTACATGCTATTCTACTTTGGACAATTCATGATTTTTTTGCATATGCGATGCTTTCTGGTTGGAGCACAAAAGGAAAATTTGCATGTCCATACCGCCATAAGGATACAGACTATTTGTGGCTGAAATTTGGGTCCAAGCATTACTACATGTCACATCGACGGTTTTTGCCCTTGGACCATCCATGGTGCAAGAACAAGATCAGCTTCAACAACCATGTCGAAACCAGGGAGGCACCAGTACTACTGAATGGTGAACAGGTATTGGAGCAATATTAAAGTTTTGATCAAGTGACACTTGGAAAGATGACATCAAAAAAGAGGAAACGTGACTAAGATAAAAGATGGCACAACTAGAGGAAGAAGAGTATTTTTTTAAGCTCCCGTACTGGTCTTCTTTGCTAATTAGGCATAATTTGGACGTCATGCACATTGAGAAAAACATATGTGAGAGCATATTGGGTACTCTGCTTGAAATTGAAGGTAAATGTAAGGACAGCGAGAAGGCCTGGCTTGACATGCAGCAAATAGGGATATGACAAGATCAGCATCCTATTGTTGAGAATGATAAGTATACCTTGCCACCAGCCTTGTACCTTTTAGATAAGGCTGACAAGAAAGTTTTATGCCAATTTCTAGAAGGAGTGAAGATGCCTGATGGGGTTGCCTCTAGTATAAGGAGATGTGTTGACGTAAATGCATGTAAGGTGTTTGGACTCAAAACTCATGAGTACCATTTAATTCTACAGAAATTGTTTCCCTTAGTGGTACGAAAGATTTTGCCAGAAGAAGTTGTCATCGCATTGATTCAGCTAAGTAGGTTCTTCAATGCACTTTGTTCATATTGACAAACTTAGTAGTTCAATTAAGGAGACTCTTTGTCGTCTTGAGATGGTACTCCCACCAGCGTTCTTTGATATCATGATTCATTTGCCTATTCATCTAGCTGAAGAGGCTAAAGTTGGAGGTCCCGTGTGTTATAGATGGATATATCCAGTTTAGAGGTACCTACGTACTGTGAAATGATATGTGAGGAACAAGGCGCACCCAGAAGGCTCAATAGCTAAGGGATACTTTGTCGAGGAGTGCCTTACATTTTGCTCTAGATTCTTGGATATGGAAACCAAACTGAATCGTGCTGATCGTCATGAAAATATCGCTGTGAATGAGCCACCATCTGGTCTGAGCATATTTGCTGACATGGACTACAAGAGGAGAGGAAAGAATATCGAGATCCTTGAATCAGATGAATTGCAGAAGATGAGACACTACATAATTACTAACTGTGATGAAGCCAGACCATGGATAGAGTAAAGTTACAGTAACCCATCCTTAATTTATTCATGTTATATATACTTGCAGGATCGTCTAACACATTAATGCATTTTCGATGTAGTTTACATATGGAAGAACTCAGGAAATATGGTTCAAGGAATATTCAAAAACGACACCAGGAGCAATTTGTAAGGTGGTTCGAGGGCAAGGTCAGTACTAGTTTTTTTAAATTTCTTTCCATGCGATGGTGACATGCCCTCATTATACAAATTTATGAATAGGGGGTTTTGTTTTGAAATCGAATTTGCAGATCAAGCATCAATATGAGAAAGGGGAAGTGAGTGAACAGGTGTTTGCCCTTGCTCAAGGACCGGACCATCGAGCTCATATTTTGAATAGATGCCATATCAATAATTGGCTATTTTGAACAGCCGACATTGAGAGCAGCCTCGTAACACAAAACAGTGGCGTGCTTGTGAAGGGCAATGATACTACAGGCGACATGAAATGGTATGGAGTGATTAGAAAAATTATCTCACTAGATTTCCCTGGACAAAAAGAAGTTATTTTGTTCCAGTGTGACTGGTATGATGGCTGCCACCACCAGCAGAGGTAGAGGATACAATAGGGTTAAATGGGGGATTATTGATATCGATACTACTAGGTTCCGATTTTCCAATGAACCTTACATTCTGGCCACACAGGCTGAATAGGTGTTTTTTGTCAAACTCGTGAACAAACCAGGATGGAGCAGTGTTGTCGCAATGAAACCAAGAAATTTGTTTGCCGTGCCAGAAGAAGAAAATGAGGATGACATTGATTCAATTGATCTGGGAATCCGAGGCATGAATTTGTTGGATGGACAAGATGATTTGACAAATTGGACAAGATCAGGCAAGGAAGGCACAACAGGGGATGCCTCTATTATTCAACGGGTGCATGACGAAGCAGTCAACGAACCAGATGATGATATGGTCTTTCTTGATGACAAAGATGACACATACATTAATGATGGAGTTTTTGCACCAGTTGCTTCTGTGGTACAAGGCTAGGGTGATGATGAATTGTTTGTATGAACACTTAATTGCTTTTACACTTTTACATTGTGTCAGGATGATGAAAATCTAGAAGGAAAAAATTTGTAATCTTGTATTGACATGAACATTTTCTGTGATCTCGTCGAAAATTTGCAGACACGCCAAAAAAAATTTCTTACATAATAGAAATAGAATGATCAGACCATAAAACAATGAGCAAAGATACTTCAGCATATATAAGGCAACATAATAAGGTAGCATATTTACACATCATATTGTTCTTAAAGTAGCACAGTACTGCAAACTTGCCATTCCTAAACACCCATCAACTACTTGTTCCACACAAAACCAATAGATAAAAGCTAAAAGACTGGTGGACAATTTCTTCTTCCTAACGCTAGCAAAGTTAGTCGTTGTTGTCGCTGTCCACAGTGTAGTAGTGGCCCGCGATCATCTTCCGTTTCACACCAAGGCGAAGGTCGTCCGCCTTCTTTCGGATCTGACATTTTAGAAGGGGTCAGTTAGCATAATGTGGAAAAAATAAACTGCTTTCATGCCAATTGCAGTACTTAAAGGGTAGGAACATCACCTCTTTGCCACCTAGGATGGGTCCATTGCAATCATCGCTGTCGCTGTCAACGCCGATCATCATCGTACATGCCATCTTTGGGAAACAGATGTTATACTTCTTCCCTTCAACCTACATATATAAGTCACAATAATAAGGTAGCATATATACACATAGCATCAGTAGTTATATGAAATAAATAACACCGAAATAGTTGATGTTGTGCACTCACCTTCTTTAGATTTCCCTTGATAGAGCCGGCGATTGCGTCAGCGCTTGCTGGCAAGTCTGGACAGTCGGGCTGGACATATGGCTCGTCCTCGGTTGGCCAAGCATAGGTGTAGATGTGGCGGCTCCGGACCGAGGAGAGGCTTGCTCGCACCTATCACAAGATCACAAAGTTTAACATGTCACCGAATCAAGATTAAGTATGTGCTATGATAAGATCATAAACCCAAAATATGATTATATCCTTCTATCATAAATGTACCCACAAAGTAGTATTTGCAATGTTTCATGCACTGAACCTTCTATATTTAGTTAGAATTTGATTGCAACAGAAAATTAAATCAAGGCATGATAGTGAGACTAGCATTAAATTAAGGCACAACAAAATTTCACAACTTCACTGCAGAATACCATCTATCCAATCTAAAAAATATAGCACACTCCTCCCACAACCTCACTTTTGGCAACATTAATCCTCAAGTACTCAGATAAAAAAATCTAAAAAACTATGGAGATGCTGTAATGGTCTGGCTCACCAGATCATTGGCGCGCGATAATGTGGTGGCAGCCCTTGCTCCTGCTCCATCCGCTTGGTTCCTGGGGGCGGTGGCGGCGACTGCTTCAAAGCCTGGCGGCACATCATCGACCTCCACCTTGACCTCCGCGTTCAAGACCATGGCGGGCGGCACCTCGATGACTGGCGGCACGCTCCCCATGGTGGATGATGGGCCGTGCCACCTCAACAACGGCCCTGAGGTCGCGGGACTTTGCGCGAAGCAACCTTGTGCATCGCGCGCCTCCTTGCGGGAGTTGTGGTGGCGGCCCGTCATCGTCACAATGCAGGTGGGCGAGAAGGATGCGGGCGGCGATGGGAGGGGAAGAAGGCGGTGCGGCCGGCGAGGGGAGGGGGAATGAAGGAAACTCTTGTGTTTGATGGGATAGTTTGGGGGAAGAAGGCACATTGGCAGGCAAAGGCGAGGCAATTCGGCTTGTCAATGAAAGTGGGGGCACGGCATGACAACAGTTGTTTCCACCCAAAAGCCACTGGCATATGGGGCCCACAAGCAAGAGACGCGACGCGTTGACTACGGTTCCCTCTCGTGCGGTTTCTTCCGTGAGAATGGCATGCGGGTCCCACCTGTCGGCGCCCGGATTCTGGCTCACTTGTTCATCAGTTCTTCACTCATCTTCTTATTTTGTTTTTTGATTCACAATGAAAACTAGGAACATGTATATATTTCTCATTTTTTCACCAAATCAGATTGTTCTTTTTTCTAACTTCTTAGGAAAAGTTTTTCTAGCTCATGGAGACCATTGCACCGTGTTACTCGAGTTTAATTTAGTACCTTGTTACAAACAGATTCTCATTATTTTCTTCACTAATTTATTACTCTCCAATGAAGTTGTATTTTAGCAATGTGCTTTTGTGTCTAAGCACACCTTACACCTCCCTGCATATAGAATTTATGGAGCACCTTTACAAAGAACCAACACCTGGGTACGTTCCTCTCTTTCTTGAACTTGACTTGAAGGACCATATGTACACAAGAAGAGATAGTCATCATCCCTCCCACATTCATAGAAGAATTCACTCAAAAATTCTAAAACATTGCAAATAGGTTGGATGTGAAAAGGTACACTATGAAAACAAATCACGAGTTCAAAAAACTGTGAAAATCAAAAGGACAGTTCTTCAAATTGAAAACAACTGTAATTTGCGTCTTCTCTATATGAAAGCGCAATCATCTGTGTTTCCGATTGGTGGGACCCACCGAATGCACCAGGAGAAAACGCAATCCCCTTTACCCCCAACAAGTGGGACCCGCATGTCATGGACCATCCACATGAGGACACGACAATGAGCTTTCAAGTTTGAAAATTTTGGAAACGTGGCCAGCTGCAAACAAAGATGGCGCTAACTTTTCCAAATGAAAAAAGTGCCGCCATTTTTTCCTTCCAAAAGTATCCAGCGCCAAAGCCCCTGCCCCCACCCCTGCCTGGTCCCACGTTTTTCCTCCCTTGCTAATACACACACAAATCTAATCGGGAGTCATCAATTAGGGTTCTACTCACAAAGTGTAGCAGCCAGTTAGGGTTCTCGCCTTCCACCAAGGGGAAGAGGATGCCGATACCTCAAGAGCCGATGTCAAGTGATGCGGCAACGGGGACACCTTCATCATCAACTATGCCTACACTTGCGTTGGCGATGGCACCTCCGATGTTCACGCCAACACCTAGGCCGCCGGGGACTGCACCACCATCCTTGTCAAGACCTAGGGCAACGATGTCACTCTTCCAGACACCTTCATCGAGGACGGCGACTCAGAGTTCTGATGAAATAGATTCAGGTAACGGTAGCCAAGATCCAGTAAGCAGCCGAAGTTGATGAAGACTTGAAAGATTTGTCGATTGATGCATACAAGGATTGGCTTTCTTATCTGCATGAAAGGGACCAAGGCATGGGTGAGTTATGCTGCTGGATGCCATAGTATAGATGATTTTTGCAATGCACTCATGACTTATATAAGCATTCTTTTTCCAGAGTTCGGAGATTCATCCAGGGAAGAGACTGTACAGACATACAAAGAATGGTTGAGGGTGGAAGGAAAACTTGATCAAATCGGTAATATCCTTCCCCAAATTGTCAAACAAATTATAATTACTTCACAAACTTTCTATTTAATTGCACACGTGATGATGTTGTTTGCAGATGCGTATGTGGACCATAGCCCTCGGATACATGTACAAAATTCAAGTCAAGGCAGCAACGATAGAACACCACCTGCGCAGCGACCATCTCATGCTCGGCGTACCAAACAACAAGGAAATGGTAAGTAGTGTTTAATATGTTTTCATTTTGAGGTTCAGTTCAATTACTCCTATGAAAATTATTTTTTTAATCTCTTTCATTGTATATTGTTTCAATGGAAAAGCTCTAAAAATAGGAATAAACGAGGACGTGGTACCTTGAAAGGATTGAAAGCAACCAACAAGAGAATCAAGGCTGGCAATCAAAAGTTGAAAGTTGAATTCTCCAGACTTGCAGGACCGGTAGGTGAGAACTCACGCACGTTCACTGATGAAATAGTAATGTTTACTAGGAAAAGGGCACCTCATTGGAGTGAGAACGTGGAGAGATATCGACCAAGGTGTAAAAGACTCAATAGTATCTGATATCTTGGTAAGATTCTTATTTCTGTTGGTTGTGTAGCCATTTTAATTACCAAATAGTGTAACAAATCACCTAGTATTTCTCTGTTCAATCAATTATTTATAATAGGCTAAATGGGACCTTGAGGATAATGACGATACAAGGACAAAGATATGGACCAAGAATGGGGCATGGACAAACCAAGCATCTAGGGATGTCTATGTGAGTTCATAATAAGTTTGTACATACCTTAGAAATTAATGCAAAGAAGAAAACTGCAATTACATCTTGAATTAACTCCTTCATCTGTGCCTTATCTATGTTAGGACAAAGCAAGCACTGAAAGTTTGGAGAGGGAATCAAAAGCAGATCAAAACTTTGTTTCACAAAAGGAGAAAAACCAGATTTTCCAGAAAGCATACATGGAAATCACACAATGCAAATCAAGCAAGTTGCATTGTAATGGATACATGGCAGTGTACCCAACTAGAAGGCAACTATTGATTCAGGATTACCAGGACCATGTTCGTTCTGAGGAGGCACTACATAGGGAACATTTAGAGCTCATGGCATTTGGAAAGCTACAAGAGCAAATGGAAGCTCAACGTGCTGACAGGGAAGCAGAAAGGGAAGAACATTGGCGTCAGATGGCAGAATTGCTGAAGGCAAGGGAGGCCGATAAAGAAGCACTTAAGCAAGAGATTCTCGCCATGATGCAAGCACCACAAGGAGAAGCAGTGTCACAACAGGTACTAGTAATGCAAAATCCTAACCTGCCAAAGTGAGTTATTTAATGTGTTTCTCTCTTAAGCTCCTATACCTGCTTGCTTGAATCTTTTCATAGTTTGTCCTAACAGAATCATGTGTCCAGGTAGATGGCTACAAAACCAGCTGTTAGTTGTCACCACCTTGTTTGAGTGTACAGATTTTGCATCTCGATCTTATGAAATTTCAATATGTGAACAGTACAATTTTTTAAACTTTCCAAGTCCATTCAGTATTCTATTCTAAGCAAAATTTAAATGCAGGCAAACAAAGATGGGGATGAAATTGCAGAGGTGGTTGTTGCAACTAATATGACTGAAGAAAATGAACAAACTACACAGCATGAAGTTTCTTCACCTCAGGTAGTTTGTGAATAGAAAAAAATGTTTAGCGTGCTATCATTGGGTATTGCACATAATGGGGCCTAATTGTTTCACTCCAACTTACTAATTCACAGGATAAGCCAGAAACGATCACGCCGCAACGTCAACTTGCAACTAACCTACCTTCAGGTCCTACTCGTACTACTAGAAGTAGTGCTGCGAGTAAAGAACGGACTTATATTTCTTCACAACAACTGAAGGAACAAGCGGCAGTTGCTAGGAAACGAACAACAAACAAAAAGAAGTAGCAAGTCGGCAAAACATAGGTGAAATTTTTTGAAACCCCCACTACCTGTTGTGAATGTTTCTGTTTCACTTGTCAAAGTGCTTATGGTTATGTTATAAGCTGTCAGTCTAAACATAACCCTGCTGCCGTTACCTTTATTTTACAATTTTAATTTCATTGATGCAAATACCAATGTCATTCATTCTTTTCAGGAATAAACAGTTTGAGTGGATCAACAAGTGATGGGATCGTCAACATGAAGCCAACCTTTGCTGAACTGCTACATTTTATTTGTAGCTAATTAGCTTTGAATGTGTTCAAACAATTGTGTGTTGGAAACATACTGAGTACTGCATGAGTTTTAGAATTGGATTGTTTCATGGCTGTAAATACTTTATTATTGATCACATATTGTTTTCAAATAATTGGTTCGATAACAAATTGTGCGTGGTAATATCATTTCCAACATGTACCAACAAAAACAAAAAGGTGGCAATAGTTTGCCAGACTATGCAACCAAATATATTACGCGTGGCAATAGAGACTCCACCATAAGACAATCAAACATTCAACGTGGCAATAGAGGCTTCATCCTATCGCAACTCAATGAGTATCGAGATAACAGAGGGTTCCACATGTACCAACCAACTGTTTTATCACTACAATAGAGGTGTCCGCCTTTAGCAACCATGCCATCATCGTGGCAATAGAAGGGTTCACCTACACCAACCAACCATGTAGCGTGGCAATATAGGGGCTAACCTATAGCACCCTAAATGCTTAGGTGGCAATAGAGGGGTCCACCTGTAGCAACCGAGCATGTAGTGTGGCAATAGCGGCATCCACCTATAGTAACCAACCAGCGAGCATGGCAATAGAGGGTCGTATACCTATTGCCACGTTTCTGACTCGTGGCAATATAATTGTTTGCAACACCTTTTTTCGTTGCTAATAGACCTATTGCCGTTCTTTGGGTATGATGCAACTAGTACCTAGGGCAACACCAGATGCGTTGTAATAGGTTTTATTACCACCAACGCAACCGTTACATTAGCTGTTAATTGCCACGCTTCATTATGTTGCAATAGGCACATCTTTGTAACGCCAAAAAAATTTGGTGATCCAAACTTTAAACTACGGAGGTACTTTCCACGACCTTTTACCAAATGTTTTGGATGCAATTGCGCCTATTGCACCCATTTAGGGCCTATTGCAACACATTTAGGCTGTTGCATCAGGGGGAAAACCTTGTAGTGTAGGTTCAGGATTTATCTCAGTAGAAAATCTAGAAATGCTATGTCTATCTTTCATTGGAAACATATTCTCAAAAAATGTTGCATCATGAGATTCTATAATAGTATCAACATGCATATCAGGTACCTCAGATTTAACTACTAAAAATCTATAAGCAATGCTCTGCTGAGCATACCCCAGAAAGACGCAATCCACTGTCTTAGGTCCCAACTTGCGTTTCTTCGGAATAGGTACATTGACTTTCGCCAAGCAACCCTAAGTGCGCAAATAAGAAAGCGATGGTTTTCTCCCAATCCAGATCTCATATGGTGTTTGATCTTTATTGTTGTTTGGAACTCTATTCAGGACATGACATGAAGTCAACAGAGCCTCCCCCCACCATGCCTTAGATAAACCAACAGTGTCCAACATGGCGTTAACCAAGTCAGGAAGGGTGCGGTTTTTCCTCTCAGCAACCCGTTTGATTCTGGTGAATAGGGAGGTGTCCTCTCATGAATAACATCATGTTCCTCACAAAATTCATCAAATTTTTTGGAGAAATACTCACCACCATGATCAGACCTTAGATGCTTGATCTTTCTCTCTAGTTGTTTTTCAACTTCGGCTTTATAGATATTAAAGTAATCTAATGCTTTGTCCTAAGTTTGCAACAAATAAACATAGCAAAATCTAGTCGCATCATCAATCAACGTCATGCAATATTTCTTTCCACCTTTTGTCAACACACCATTCATCTCGCAGATATCAAAATGTATGAGTTCTAGAGGTGCCAAGTTTCTCTCCTCAGTCGACTTTTGAGGTTTTCAAGGGGTCTTCGATTGCACACAGCTATGGCACTTAGAACCTTTGGCAATGGTGAAATTAGGAATTAAACGCATGCTGGAAAGCCAAGACATTAAACCAAAATTAACGTGACATAAACGAGAATGCCAAACACTCACATCATCATTAATGCCGCCACAAATATGGTTCATTGACTTATTACAAAATTCTATAAGGGAAAAGCAGAACAAGCCTCCGCTATCATAGCCTTTACCAACGAATTGTCCATGCTTAGACACTACTAATTTATTGGACTCTAAATCTACCTTAAAACCATCCCTACACAGAAGGGAGCCGCTCACGAGATTCTTGTTGATAGAAGGGACATGATGCATGTTTTTCAGCTGCATGATCTTTTTCAAAGTAAACTTTAGATCTACCGTGCCAACACCATGAACAAAAGCATGTGACCCATTCCCCATCTGGACGGAAGAACCCCGAGCGACCTGGTAAGAAGAATAAATAGAGATGTCAGCACAGACGTGGACATTAGTACCCATATCAAGCCACCAACTAGTAGATTGAAATACTGAAAAGACAGTAGGTAAATTACCATACCCATCTCCAATGTTGCTCATGGTCACTGTGTTGACAGTCTTGGATCCAGTTCCATTGCTAGCCTTCTCCTTGCGATCTGCACGGTTTGGACAGTCCCTCGCGAAGTGTCCTCCATCACCGCATGTGTAGCAAGCTCCTGTAGCTTTAGTATTCTTCTTCTTCTTGAAGGTAGTAGTCTTGATAGGCTTGTTGACAGTCTTCCCTTTGTTCTTGCTGTGTGGGTGGTTCTTCTGCACCATGCAGGCGTTGGAGTGGTTCCTCACCTCCTTTCTCAGTAGCATCCTTAGCCTGAGACTTCTCGTCAACATCAAGAGATGCTATCAGGTTTTCAACTGATATTTCCTGTCTCCTGTCTTTCAGAGATGTGGCGAAATTCCTCCATGAGGAGGGCAACTTTGCAATCATACACCCAGCCACAAATTTGTCGGGTAAAGAACACTTTAGAAGTTCAAGTTCCTTCACAAGGATCTGTATCTCATGAGCCTGCTCTACCACAGAATGGTTGTTTACCATCCTGAAGTCATGAAAGCTCTCCATAGTATAAAGTTCACTGCCTGCATCAATCGCATCATACTTTGCAACCAATGCATCCCACAACTCTTTCGCATCTGTTATGTGCATGTACACATCAACCAGACGATCAGCAAGAACACTTATAACATAGCCCATGAAGAGGTTGTTGACATTCGTGAACTTCTTCCTCTCCTCAGGAGAGTGTTCACCTGCTGCTATGCCAAGCCTCGCTTGCCATGCATGAATTATAGTCAGCCAGAGATGAACCTTAACTTGTCATCTCTTAAAGTGCACACTAGAAAACTTTTCCGGCCTTAGTGCATCAGCAACACCAGCCATTGTAAAATCAATAGGTTGCCTAAAATAAGGTTTTTGGATTGTTGAGAATATAGGAAATTGTGGTATTAAATTCTATATGAAATAAATCATGATGAACACAGGAACTAGCATGCATAGATCTAACATACTAGATAACATAATTAGTATAGCCAGGATCTCAGGGTACATGCTTAAGAAGTAGATCATATCATAGAACACATAGTGTGTCTTGGCTGGAGGGCTGACGACCACGAACCACCGCTGCTGGAATCGACGAAGGTGGTTGGCCCGTGATGCGATGGAGTTGGGTGGAAGACGCGCCGTGGTGAAGACCTTGAGAAGTCGCGCAAAGTGCTTCCCAAAAACCTTATTCGCCCTCTCCCGGTGCAGGATCCGAAAGGTGAAGGGTTCCGGAAACCTGCTCTCCCGTTCGCCGGTGCACGCTGGCGCTCGGAATGGAGAAGGCTACGATGGCGGCGCAACAGCGAGAAGAGGCAAAACCCTAGCTCGTTTTGATGTATTTTTGGTGGAGGCCATTGGGTCATGTATATAGGAAAGTCAACCGCCATCCCTCTCCTCCACTAGCAAGGTGGGACTATACTTGCACCACATCCTCTTGCATACATGGGTCTTTGAGATTTGCTAGAATTTCTAAAATTGTTAATGGGCCAATCCCACTAAAATTGCAGCAATTCAAAGCTCATCTGGTCCTTTTCTGAACAAGAAGCCAACAAATGCTAAATGGACAGCCTTTCCCTCGTCCGTTCGATCGTCCACGACACGGTGGACCATGACTAGACCCATTACATGGTGGATGGCATTCTGTTGCAGGCTTGCAACAAGGTCACGTTTGGATAACGACGAGCAAATAAGAGATCAACTGACATTGGGGATGTATCATCCGTCAATGTTGTATCCTCCTGCGTATGTATCCTTTCTTTCTGACGAAACATTATCGTCCTGCAAACTAAACTTGTCCTTGTCCACAATGGCACACACAAAAATGTGGTTATGCCACTTTGGCTTTCTGGCTAGAGACCAGTCTTGCTGAATTTGTTTGCGGGAAACCTTCTCTCATTTTATTTTTCCATCCCTAAATATGCAACATATACTCCCTCCATTCTAAATTATAGGTCGTTTTGGCTCTTCTAAATACATAGTTTTTTTTTATATATCTAGATATATTGTATGGCCAGCAGAGCTTGGTCACGCGTCGCTCCTGTTAGACGATCGGGGGGCTCCCTAGCGCTGCCGCCTCCAAACCCCCCCCCACCTCCTCCTCTCCTCTGTGACACCCTAGGTGTCTAAAAGATTAAATAAAGGTCCAAACTAGGAAATCAGTCACCAAATGAGCAAGAGAAGTATGAAACAACCTATCAAATATACCTTGCAGGCAAATGAAGATGTGTTTATGCATAAACAATTGAACCCGTGCAATCAAACCCTTGTAACTTTAAAAATTGATAACAAATGGCTCTAAAAATTTAATGGCATGTTTGTCATAACAAGAGCAACAAAAGTCTAGTTGAACTCAAAGGCTAACATTGCAAAAATTCACATGAAATGACGTGTCATTTAAATACTTGTTTTAGGAATTTCAAAATAACTTTTAAACCGTAGTTCAAATGAACTTTGGGCTAAAACAAAAGTTGTAGTTTTTCAAGTTCCTATTTGAAATTTTAGAAAAATTTAATTTGAATCCCGGCCCTTTTCTCTCTCCCTCCCTCTGCCTTCTCTCCCCTCCCCTGTTTTGCTCCAGCCGGCAGTGAGGTTCCGCCACGCGGCAAGGCATCCCTGCGCCGGCGAGCCGCGCCAAGGCGCAACCCCGAACGGGCCCCGATCAGCCACCGACCGAGTCTGCTACCAGTGATTTGCCCCTTCCCGTGTCAAGCCCCGGCCCGCCCGCGCGCGCCACTCGGCCAACAATTTCCGACGGTCGAGCCCCGACGCGCCGGCGAAGCCGTGCCCTTGCCGCGGCCTTGTCTCTGCTGCGCCTCCCTCCGTAGTGTCACGTCCAGCTCCTCCGCCATTCCCCCTCCAGCGCATATAAAAGCCCACCCGAGGCACCTGAGCTCGACGCCCCAGCCTCAAACTCCGACGAGCAGTCACCCGTACGTGGACGCACCACTCCGCCCCCACATTGCCCAAAACAACCCTTCCACCACCTTCTCCACCTCACCCCAAGGCTACACAGCCGCTCCCCGCGCCATCTTCCTCACCGGACCGTCGCCCCCGCCATCCGCACCCGCTGCCGGCTCTGTGCCACCGTTGACAGGCCACCTCAGTCCATCCCTTCCCCACCCAAGACCTCTAACAGGTGTGGTTTGTTTCTCTCTTGCATCTCCAACCTTCACCCCTCACCATCGGCAACCCTAGTCGCCGGATTTTTGGCCGGCAGTAGCCGTTTCCCCTGTACCAGGACCCATCTGCGTGGATTTTAATCTTCTGAGAAGTTCTCTGTAAATCTCAGGGACTCATCTGTAAACTGGAACAAGAACTTGAAAACCAATCTACTAACTTTAAAGATGCATAACAACTCACAGAAAAATCCTAAAAATACAAGCTATGATGTGCTGAAATCCTTAAGTGTAGATCTACAACTTTGTAACAGGACCTTGGATCTGTTTCCACATGTTTTTAGATGTGGATTTAAATCAAGTTTGAATGGCTTCTAATTGTTCCAAGAGATTCAATAAAGAACTTCTCATGAAACATGGATGGTAGCTTTAGTGCTAAGAGTTTAGCCTTTCATAAAAATTTCATACTCTAAATCCAAGCACAACTAGTGGTTTCGAGTGCTTTTGTTATAAGCTAGATCCCTTTTAAAACTAAAATATTAACCTCTGTCTCTTGCCCAAGAAAACTCTCCAAAAATGTGAAGTAAACTACTCATTCGAGTAGGTTTGATCAGTAAAAAGTTGAGCACCAGTTTCTTGCATGGTTTTTCTGTGCAAGTAGATCTTGCTCATAGCAATAGCTGTTTAACAAGCTTTTTCATGAGTAACCGATTGAATAAAAATGAATGAATCTTTTACAATAAGGTTAGGTAAGTAACAAACTATACACACAAAATAAAATTTCCCAACTTAGGAGCTACATCCTTCTGCAACCCAGAAACTACCCTTGCAAGTAGTTTCGGTTAACCAATGCTCCCTGTTAAAAATAACCGAACAACATGCACAACCACCCGCTCACTTAATGAAGTCAATTAATATAGATAAGTACTCAATAAATGACTGCCCAGAGAAAAGAAAATGAAGTACTCGGCTACTTAACTACTTTATAATGCAATCTTATACCAGTAAAACCACTCATACATGTGCATTCATATAGACTCGACTACTCTCGCCGATGGGATCTACAATCTGGTGCCCGAATCCGAGAGTGAGCCGCATGAAGGTCAGGTGAATCTAACAGCAGTCGCTGAAGACCCGGACCAACGTTCGGAGGAAGCCCCGACTAGTTTTACACAAGAAGGCAAGCCCTGGTGCATGATCCCAATTTTTAATTATGCAACTGTTGTTTCCTTTTGCCTATGCATTTAAAGTTCATAGGAGTTGATTGGAACCCTAGCTGCATGATCCTAGGTACCTTTGTAATGACTACTAGAACAGGAAGATCGAGTAGACACTATGCTAATAGGTACGGTAAAAGTCGAGTAGTTTCCTGCTACTCGCGAGAACTATAAGAGTTGAATGTTTTACCGCATATTGCAACTATAAGGTTGACAGGCGGGGCTGTGGTAAAGTACTCGTGGTTGAGGCCCCGTCCGAGTAGTGAAAAATGCTATTGCCGCAGTGTGTGGTAGTGGTGGTTAAGCGTTTGAAAGTACTAACCACATGCCAAGAATATGGTAATCGGTAAGCTTAAGTACTCGATTGAACCGGTGCGTGGACAGGTTCCACCGTCTTGACGCTATCCCATGGGCCCAATGGTGAGTGCAAGAGGGGTCATTTTCCGGCGTCGCCCGTGGTTCATGGACCTTTTGTGCTCGAGGCCGGTGGTCCTGATCCATAAAACGGGGATAAAGGGAAAAAGTTGCACGTGTGACTCTTGGAGTAACCAGGTGACGTGTGTTTAGGCTTCCCTTGCAAGGTTAAGAAATTTGATTCGAATCGTCCGTTTCTCGCGGTGATTGAGACTGCTTAATACTTCTGCCACATAGAGTAACAAGAGGAACTATGCTTAAGATGAAACTTGTTGGATGATTAATTGTTTTCCACCATGTTTGATTGGAATTAGATGCTCATCTAGACTGGTTAAATGAACTAGAATGATGAAAATTAAAACATGAAATTAACGACCTACTCTTTGTTGCTTTTCAACAAAAAAAATGACCCTAGAACCTTAGAGCCTTGCATGATTAGTAGTCGGTATTTCCATACCACTGGTCAGGTAAGCTTTGCTGAGTATTAGTATACTCAGCCTTGCTTTTGGCATTGTTAAAAGTATTCGAGTGGTATTTTTCGACTTGTAATAATTCATGTTCGGCTAGTGCTTATAAAATCTGTGGAATATTGTAATCTCTGGACTTGCCTTCGTGCGAGTTATGTGTATGCTCGGTTTCGATCGAAATATTGAGTGGTTGCATCGGGATCTACCCGACAGACTGTCAGATTAATCCGTTTGAAGTGCCTGGTGGCCAGTTCATCTACAAGGATGATGGTTAGTGCACTTGAGCCGGGTTAATTCGGACGGTTCTGCCATAGCTGGTATCGGAGCTAAAAGCATACACCAGAGTCTGCAATCAACCTTAAAAATAAGTTTTCTAAAACTTGACCACAAAACTCCTATTCAAAAAATGCGTTGGATTCGTTAAGGATTATATCTAGTTCGTAAAGCCCTATGGGAACATGTATAGGTGGCAATATGGATTAGGATACCTATGAGAGTTCCTGCGGGAAAACTAACTGCTAGTACAATAGGTTAAGAGTGAAGAGAGCTCGACTAGTTGTTATAGGAAGAGACATACTAATTAAGCCACCGAACTAACTTCATAAGGTCAAATTTATGGCCACTGTGAAGTTGTGAGGACGAAAAGGACGTGCATGCTGCATATCTTTAAATTCAAATAAAGAAATTGAGTATGGATGAACTGTGCAAAAATCCACCCAAAATAGCTAAATCACTACCTAAAGTTCAACCAAGTCTCTGTTGTTTCAGTCCAATCTAAGGATATAGCTATCTTAGAGTATGATTCAGCCTTGGGTTTGTCCAGTAGAGTGGGCATGAGTACTTTAGGAATGCTCTGGTTACTTTTGCGACTGGTTATGCTCAGTTTTGTGCACTGTCCATATTTGTTTATTTGAATGAGCATCAATTTTTGTTATCTCACCTTTTAAGCTTGTGAAGCAGATGGCCGAGCCAGTTCTTATGGTGGTTGATGAGGAGGGCCACACACACTCAGCGTGCCTGCACTGGGAGGGTTTTCCCTCCATCTTGTGGGGTGTGTTGAGCACCGCCGGTTACCCAAACCCGCCTCTCTATGTAGGGCAAGAGTTCATGGAGACGGGCGTCCATCGGTGCCGGGTGCGCATGACCATTCCTCAGCACCCACTCAACCCTGCGTGACTTGCTATTGAGACAGAAGTAGTCGGGCACCGCCTCATTGATTCGTGGGAGGTAGCAGCCATGAAGGCGCTAACCGCATTTTGTGAGCAGCACCCATTGTAGGTGATTCTGGCTCCAGCGGGTCTGTTTCCGGCAGTCAACGAGAGTGATCCGCTATGGCTGGACAGGTTTGCTCATCTGGGTCACTTGGCAAATAAAATTCCAATCGAGACTATCATCTTTTCAACTCGGTGCATGAATGCACTATACCGACTACAAGCACTTCAAAGTAAAGGAATGGCACATGTGATAGACCTTGCTCAATCCTTCCAGTGGATAGTTAACCTAAGGGATGAGCAGATGCAAGATTTAGTTGAGGAGATTGGTGATAGAGATGCTAGGATTGGCCAGCTTGAAGGCCAAGTGCAGACACTAGAAACCACAGTGGGGGAGCACAAGACAATGATCGAGTTCTTGGAAGAACAGATCCATGACCTCAACATTGATTTGGAAGAGTCCAACGGACATATCGACATGCATCACGCACAGCAGGCAGCCCTTCATGTTCCACCGGACGTGATGGACACTGACAGTGAGGAAGAACCCGAGGAAATGGAGGGTGTCTCTGATCTTGACTATGATGTAGTAGTCCTGCAGCCCGCACAGATGGGAGCTCACTCCCCGGCGCGCAGCGAGTCGTCTGTCAACAATCTTGATAAATACTAGGAGACAACTTTGGAATACTTTTGTTTATACCCCTCTTAGTGCAGCCTAACTTTTGTGCAGGTAGTAATAGGCTAGCTTAGAGTTGAGTACCACCAGATACAAGGAGTGTCGCCTAGAAGCTAAGAGCACTCAAATTAGGTAGGCTTTAGAGAAGGACTGGAAGTATGTATATATTAACAAGCAGTTGGAAATCAGAGAAGAAGTAGTCGGAAGTGTCACTCAGGCAGCCGGAAAAGTAATCGTTGTATCGAAAAAGTAGTCGAACGAGTCATAGACGCGCTAAAAGCAGGCCATGGAGTGGTCGTAGTAAACGGAAGTATAACTTAAGTAGTCGAGTAGTCATCAATTCAGTGTAGTCAAAGTTGTATTCGTGTTAAATAAAGGTGCGACTGAAGCAGACGGAGATATGATCGTAGTAGTCGGAAACAAGGTGGAAGCTGCCGGATGTGCAGTTGAGGTACTCGAATACAGTGTAGTTAAACTGTAGCCATAGTCGATGATGGTATAGTTCAAGCAGTCGAAGAAGCCGTATGTTAGTCGATGTAGTCGATGAGGGAGCCATAGTAGTCGGATTGGTAGTCCTGGTAGTCGGAAATGCAGTCGAAGATGGAGTAGTCGGAGGTGTTTTGAATGCCACGGTTTTAGGACGCTACATTTTCTAGTCACTACCAACTTTTGGAAGGTTTCAGATAAACATAACGTGAGCTAGGAATTTTCTCCTAACAAGCCGCAGATTGCACACCATTTGTAACAAGCCTATCAAGTTCTATATTTTGTTTTTTCGTACTATCTCTTTGAATCATGGGAAATTTATGAAGCCTTTGCTGATATTAAACCTCCACGTTTCAGATGTTTGGGGCAACTCGTGGCAACCCTGATGGATTCGGAGCGAGCGGCAGTAGGTCGCAGCCGACGCCGCCCCCACCACCACCACCCAGTCTGGTGGAGGTGATGGCCGCTCAAGCCGAATTGCTACGACAACTTGTTCAGGGGCAGCACCACCACCATCAGCAGCGGGGTGTGCACCATGCACCCCAACCTCAAGTTGCTGGTTACTCGGATTTCTTTGGGATGCAGCCCCCTCTGTTTAACAGGACGGAGGAACCTTTAGACGCGGACGCCTGGATTTGTACCATTGAATCCAAGTTTGCATTATTGACACTGCCATGTTCTGAGGCCAACAAAGCTTGATTTGCTGCGCAGTAGCTTCGCGGTACTGCGCGTATATGGTGGGACAACTACTTTGCCATGCTTCCGACAAATCATGTTGTTGCTTGGGATAAATTCAAGAGTGCATTCCGAGCCCACCATATCCCTGAAGGTCTCATGGAAAGAATGCTGAATGAGTTTCTGGCTCTTATACAAGGTACCCGCACCGTGCTCCAGTACGCCCAGGCCTTCAACAATCTTGCTCAGTACGAGGGTTGTCATGCTGACACTGATACCAAGAAGCGTGATCATTTTCGCAGAGGCCTGAATGCCAAGCTCAAGGAGTGACTTAATCCTATCAGAACGAACACATACAATGAGCTAGTTAATTTAGCAATCACCCAGGAGGATTGCATTTTGGCCCATCGTGCAGAGAAGAAGAGGAAGGCTCCAGCCGGACCCTCGAGTGCTAAGCCACAGAGGTATCGATTAGTGCAGAATGCAGCACCTAAAGCTCTTTAGAATGCCTCTTACCCAGGGCGTTGGATTATCAGGCCTCCTCAGCAACAGGGTGTGAAAAGACCCCCTATTCCACCGCAAAATGGTCCAAGGCCGAATACCCAGCAGCCACCCCGCCAGAACGACAACAACCGATGCTTCAACTGTGGGAGTTCCACTCACTTTGTTCAAGATTTCCCTCAGTCCAAACAGCAAGCTCAAGGCCAAGGCTCCAGTACCAACCACAGAAACCAAGGCAAGAAGCAGACTGTTCAGGTCAAGCGTGGGCGGATAAATTTCACCACTCTGACAGAACTTCCTGATGGCGCACCGGTCATGACGGGTATATTTTCTATCCACCACAAGCCCGCTGTTATATTGTTTGACTCTGGAGCATCACATAGTTTCATTAGTGCAAAATTCAGTGCAAAAGTGGGTTTGGATTTCTGTCACACGAGAAAGTCGTATATGATAGCTACACCGGGTGGTAAAATTTCTTCAAATCAACTCATAAGAAACGTACCAATTAAATTGGGTAGCAAAGTCATCAGTACCGACTTGATCCTCTTGGCACTTGAAGACATCGATATCATTTTGGGAGTAGATTGGATGACTCGGCATGGAGTAACCTTAGATCTTGCCTCTCGAGCTATTGAAATCAATTCCCCGATCCAAGGAACTACTACTCAATATTTGCCTTTCCGAGAATGCACAAACACATGTGCTCTTACTAAAGTCCATTCAGAACTAGAAGAAATCCCGGTAGTACGCGAGTATGCCGATGTTTTCCCAGATGACTTACCCGGCATGCCACCTGATCGAGAAATAGAGTTTGTCATTGAGCTGCAGCCAGGCACTGCACCTATCTCTAAACAACCCTATCGAATGCCACCCAAAGAATTAGCAGAATTGAAAATAAAATTGCAAGAATTTCTAGACAAAGGCTATATTCATCCCAGTGCCACACCTTGGGTGATGTAGCACTGGCCCGATCTTCCGATAGATATTGGTAGATTCAATTGGTGGAGACTCGATGTTGGTGATCCGGGCTTCTAATTAGACACGATTCGAAGTCCTACAACTGTTACACCGCTGCTCCTTGGTTATCAACCAAGTACAACTTGATTGACCTCGCCGAGAAGGCTATCCTGCAAGCGAATCAAAGAACACAAGCAAGAGAAGGTAAACACGCAATCTGAAATTGCAGATGTGTATGAAGGAAATCATGAGATGGGGTTTGAGTTTGAATCACAAAAGGACTAATCGCCACAGTGGTGAAGAACAAGAACAGGGGGCCCTGAATTCACAGCAAAAGGACTCGACGTCACAATTACAACGAACAAGATCTATTTCTCAATGGAAAACTAGACTAAAAAAAACCCCACAAACCTAATCTTCAGTGGCAACTAAGTTTATGACATGAAAGGGGGCGTCCTATGGTTGGGGGCGACCAGGGAGGGGCGCCCACAACATAGGCTTAAGGCCCGACACGATACAAAGCCTGAAAAGGCCCAAAATAGGTGATGCAGCACATTGTCGTGGTCACACAGAATGATAAACGAACCTTCTGGAGCTGGGACCAGAACTAAAAGAAGCGTCTCGTCGTCAGATTTCCAATGCATCCAAGATCACCTCATTTGGACCTCGTATGAGGGAGATATCGCTGTTTCGGTGCAGGGCTGTCGGCTGAATCCGAACCGAACTCGCAGTCCAAGTTGGCGACGACTTGTAGCTCGTTGATGAGGCCGGCTCGTGCATGTCCAGCGTGGTGATGTCCTCATCATTGGGGTTGCCCAGCTCTTTTTGTGAAGAAGAAAGATAATAGTTTGAGGTTATGTGTAGACTACCGACCTCTCAATGCGGTGACTATCAAGAACAAATATCCACTTCTTCGCATTGATGTTCTTTTCGATTAGTTATCTGGAGCAAAAATCTTTTCCAAGATTGATCTTCGTTCTAGATATCAGCAAATCAAGATTCGACCATGTGATATTCCAAAGACCGCTTTCTCCACTCCATATGGACTATATGAGTACTTAGTCATGTCTTTTGGTCTCACAAATGCTCTTGCCTATTTCATGTATCTCATGAATTCGGTTTTTAAGCCGGAGCATGACAAGTTTGTCGTGGTCTTCATCTACGACATTCTTATTTATTCCAAGGATGAGGAGGACCATGCTAAATATTTGCACATTGTTCTCCAGCGCCTCAGAGACCATCAGTTATCTGCTAAGTTCTCCAAATGTGAATTCTGGTTGGATAGTGTGAAATTTTTGGGCCATACTATCTCCAGTAATGGTATCTCAGTTAACCCCAGTAAAGTTCAAGAGGTGATGGATTGGAAAGCTCCCATGTCTGTTCATCAGATTCGTATTCTTGGGTTAGCTAGTTATTATCGCCGCTTCATTCCGGATTTCTCAAGAATTGCTAAATCTATGACCGAACTGTTGAAGAAAGGAGAAAAATTTGTGTGGGATGAAGATTGCGAAAAAGCTTTCCACACTCTTCGCGAACACTTGACTACAGCCCCAGTCTAGCTCAACCTGACACTACCAAACCATTTGACGTTTACTGCGACGCATCTGGTACTGGTTTGGGTTGTGTACTTATGCAAGACAACCGGGTTATTGCCTATGCTTCACGAGCACTTCGGCCCATGAAAAGAATTACCCAACACATGATCTAGAGTTAGCAGCCGTCATTCACTCTCTCAAGATCCGGAGGCACTATCTTATAGGCAGCCATTGCAATATTTACACCGATCGTTTGAGTCTCAAGTATATATTCACACAAGCCGACCTGAATATGAGACAAAGACGATGGTTGGAATTAATCAAAGATTATGATCTTGAGGTGCACTATCATCAAGGCAAAGCTAGCACCAGTTTCTTGCATGGTTGTTCTGTGCAAGTAGATCTTGCTCATAGCAATAGCTGTTTAATAAGCTTTTTCATGAGTAACCGATTGAATAAAAATGAATGAATCTTTTACAATAAGGTTATGTAAGTAACAAACTCTACACACAAAAAAAAATTCCCAACTTAGGAGCTACATTTACGAGTCCTTCTGCAACCCAGAAACTACCCCTGCAACTAGTTTTGGTTAACCAATGCTCCCTGTTAAAAATAACCGAACAACATGCACAACCACCCGCTCGCTTAATGAAGTCAATTAATATAGATAAGTACTCGATAAATGACTGCCTAGGAAAAAGAAAGTGAAGTACTCGGCTACTTAACTACTTTATAATGCAATCTTATACCAGTAAAAGCACTCATACATGTGCATTCATATATACTCGACTACTCTCGCCGACGGGATCTACAGTCTGGTGCCCGAATCCGAGAGTGAGCAGCACAAAGCTCACGTGAATCTAACAGCAATCGCTGAAGACCCGGACCAATGTTCGGAGGAAGCCCCGACTAGTTTTACACACGAAGGCAAGCCCCGGTGCATGATCCCTATTTTTAATTATGAAACTGTTGTTTCCTTTTGCCTGTGCATTTAAAGTTCATAGGAGTTGATTGGAACCCAAGCTGCATGATCCTTGGTACCTTTGTAATGACTACTAGAACAGGAAGATCAAGTAGATGATATGCTAATAGGTACGGTAAAAGTCGAGTAGTTTTCGGCTACTCACGAGAACTATAGGAGTTGAATGTTTTACCGCATACTGCAACTATAAGGTTGACGGGCGGGGCTGTGGTAAAGTACTCGTGGTTGAGGCCCCGTCCGAGTAGTGAAAAATGCTAAGGCCGCAGTGTGTGGTAGTGGTGGTTAAGCGTTTGAAAGTACTAATCACATGCCAAGAATATGATAATCGGTAAGCTTAAGTACTCGATTGAACCGGTGCATGGACAGGTTCCACCGTCTTGACGCTGTCCCATGGGCCCAATGGACAGGTTCCACCGTCTTGACGCTGTCATGTTCTGGCGCGCTCATGGTTCATGGACCTTTTGTGCTCGAGGCCGGTGGTCCTGATCCATAAAACGGGGATAAAGGGGAAAAGTTGCACGTGTGACTCTTGGAGTAACCACGTGACGTGTGTTTAGGTTTCCCTTGCAAGGTTAAGAAATTCGATTCGAATCGTCCATTTCTCGCGGTGATTGAGACTGCTTAATATTTCTGCCACATAGAGTAACAAGAGGAACTATGCTTAAGATGAAACTTGTTGGATGATTAATTGTTTTCCACCATGTTTGATTAGAATTAGATGCTCATCTAGACTGGTTAAATGAACTAGAATGATGAAAGTTAAAACATGAAATTAAGGACCTACACTTTGTTGCTTTTCAGCAAAAAGAAAACCCTAGAACCTTAGAGCCTTGCATGATTAGTAGTCGGTATTTCCATAACACTGGTCGGGTAAGCCTTGCTGAGTATTAGTATACTCAGCCTTGCTTGTGATAATGTTTTCAGGTGTGTCTTTGGAAGATATGGTAGCTGGTTTGGCTTGGCCGAGTGCTTTGCCGACTGATTGGACAGTGGAATGGGATCCTTCCCCAGCTAGTAATGACCCTGCCGACGCTAGTTGATCCTGTTTTTCTTTTCGCTGCAGTAAAACTTTGAATAAAGTTTGTATGTTGAACTTTAAAAGTACTCGAGTGGTATTTTTTGACTTATAATAATTAATGTCCAGCTGGTGCTTATAAAATCTGTGGAATGTTGTAATCTCTGGACTTGCCTTCGTGCGAGTTATGTGTATGCTCGATTTTGATCGAAATATTGAGTGGTTACATCGGGATCTACCCGACAGACTGTCGGATTAATCCGTTTGAAGTGCCTGGTGGCCAGTTCATCTACAAGGATGATGGTTAGTGCACTTGAGCCGGGTTAATTCAGGCGGTTCTGCCACATCCTCGCCGTTGCCCGAGCAGGCCACTAGAAGCCTGGGGCAGGGCATCTCTGCTGGAGCATGGCTCGCGCATCGGGGAGGGACGGCGCGAAGAGGCCGGTGCGAACCTCGGCAGTCAGGGCAGATCTGGCACCGGCGACCCCTTTGCCGAATCCACGATGGGAGGAGGCGCTGGTGGTCATTCGTGGGCTTGGCAGGTGGTGGTTGGCTCTTGTGAGAGTAGCCTGCCGGCCCGGCGATCTATGGTGGCCATGGCATGCGGGCGTGCGGTGATGGCTCGCGCGGGATATGCGGCGGCCAGGCGCGGGGCAAGGAGGACGTGCAATGGCGATGGATGCGTAGACCTGGTGAGCGCGGCGAGGAGCTATCGCAGGGTGGTGCTAATCCGCTCCGCCTGGGGGGCTCGCGTCGCCTGCGATGAGCCGCTGGCGGGCCCTGGGAGGCGTTGTCGTGGGGTGGTGCTGGCGCGTCGAGCGCTAAGCCGCTAGAGCCGGTGCTGCCTGCACTGGGCTGCCGGCGGGTGCGGGGAGGAGCTGTTGCGGGGGGTGCTGGAGCACCGCATAAAGGGTCCGCGCCGCATCAGTTGCACCGGGCCACTGGGGCCCGCGCCGCCTGCGGCGATGTGCGGTCCCAGTGGCGGCCGCGCGGGTGTGAGCTTGCAACGCAGCGAATCCGAGGTCGGCGGCGTGTCGAGGCGGCGAGCGCGAGGTGTGTGCATGCAGTGGCAGCGGATGAGGAAGAACGGTGACGCGGTGTGAGGAGGCATGGCCGCGACGCCACCCCCGGCGGGTCTCCATGGCAGCGGTCCTAGGAGTGTCGGACTGTGTGCGTGCAACGTCTAGGATCTGATGCTCCGAGCGAAAGTCTTTACCGACGATCTTGTGGTGGCGATGACGGCGGCGCCCTAGGGTGTCGTTCTCCCTGTTGGGTGCGTCATGTTGGAGCTCCATCCCTACTGCACGGTGTTCTCTGAGTGAAAACCCTGTCCAGTCGATCTCATGACGAGTGACGGCGGCGCCATTGGCGTCGTGCCCTCCTTGGAGGTGTCATCTTTAGAGACCCAACTCAGCTTGTGGCATTGCTAGTGATGACTGGTCTTGCGACGACTCTTGATGGGGGGTTGTTGAGCTCACGTGGTGGCGATCGCGGTTATGGTGGTGGCAAGGGGTTATCGCCTTTTTATCGGTTTTGGCTGCTTGCAGCGAACCGCGGTGGCTGGCGTTGCTTGGCAACTGTCAGTGTGGCGTGGGACTGCGTCGGAGGATGATGCTTGCAGCAACGACGCCGTGGGATGACTATGCTTGCAGCGGACTATGGCGGGTGGCTCAACATTGCTGGGCTACTCCGGTGTGGTACATCGTCGGAAGACGGTGCAAGCAACTTCTTCGGTTACTGCCTCGGCGGCGAAGGCTATATGCGCGGGTGGAGCAACGAGGCGAAGTTGGCCTGCGGCGGCGGTTTGGGGACCTTGGGAGGTGGGGCAGCATTGCCCTCCATTCTGATGGCGACATTAGCAACAGATCCGTGACATGGAGTCCTGTGGCGGACATGGCGAGGCCCCCGCGCGTTTGTGCTCTCGTGTTGCCGACAGTGAGGCAGCCTGCGAGAGGTCCGGATTTGGTGGTATCACTCTGTCAGGTGGAATGTGGTCCTGCAGCAGGACTACAGTGAAGGGTCCTGCATGATGGTGGCCTTCTTGATGCGGTGCGGTCTGTTTTCTCTCGGGTCCCTGTCGATGTCGGGTCATGCCGGGAGATTTCGGCGATTACATAAGAGTAAGAATGTTGGTGGGCGCCGTGATAAGGCTTTTGGTCCAGCTGCCGTTGTCGAGTGGAGTTATACGGCCGCGTTGAGGTTCCAATCCAACCGGTCGGCTTCGGCGGTTTTGAGTTGAGTGTTACCCGTATTGATGTCCCAATCTAACCGGACGAGTATAGGTTGTTTTTCTTTTCTTTTGTTTTTCATGCCTATGGCCTCGAGGATTGTAGCCTTTATATTTTTCTAATATATCAATAGAAACTTGCACTGTCTTATGCGGTTCATTCAAAAAAAATATAGTGTATATGTAGATGCATAATTTTTCTATATACATAGAAACACCAAAACGACCTATAATTTAGAATAGAGAAAGTATTTGTTGTAAACTCTCTAAAATAACTTAACTAGAGTGTTTGCTTAAGAAATAAGAAATAACTGGAGCATTATTATGTAACACCCTAGCTCTGCTAGGGAGACTCTGTTGTGTCGTGGATAATGCGGGAAAAACTTCAGTACAAACAGCTGTGCAAACAGCAAACTCGTAGCACGCAAACGGTGTGGCCACACGGCTGCAAGCCACGAAAGATCCGACCAGACTCGCTTAGCGTGTAATCCTGCTCTTCATCGTGTGGCCACGTCAGGGCATTCCGGGAAGGATTCAAAACAAGTTACTCCGTTGACTTGGCATGCCTATAGCTGTTCTCCGATCGGGAACTCCAATTCCACGATGTGATAAGTTAGTTATGGGCGGTCCAGCAACGGCAGTCGCCATCGAAGGCAAATTAAATCCTCACGCATTCAACATGGAAATCTCACGGCATAGAGTGATGTGGTCATCAATACTAATGATACATCCACGCCTACACAAGTACCTATTTCTAGTTCTATTACACGTGCCCGTGCTCGTCATGTTAATCATCAGGAACCAAGGAGACGACCGAAAGGAAAACGGATTCGCGCAGGCTGAATTCGGACTGCAGAACAGCACCAACTTGTGACTGCATATGGACTCGGATTGGGGATTTCAAGTACTTCGTGGAAAGCTTATAAAGTCTTCTTTCCAACGGATGTGGAATCAATCCTATCTCTGCTCGGAGTCAGTCACAATCGTCGATTTGTTGCCGACACCTTTTCTGCTCACGGTGCTGTGTCGCCTTATTTTCGCCCAATGGGCCGTGTATCAAGTTGAGTCCATTACGGACGCGTCTTAGGGTTGGAGTACGACCCCAGCACCCCTGTGGTCGTCCTCCCACGTCCTTATACCCCTTAGCCGCCACCAAGAACACTTGGGTTTTTGTTTAGATCAAATTTAGCCTTTGCTACGTGCTTGTGAGCGCGCGTGTTGGATCAGCCGCCCGTCTTCTTGTCTTCGGAACCCCACATCATTGCAGATTGAGTTTGAATCCTTCATCTACATCTAGTATATTCAATACTTGTTTAGTTGTTCTTGCTGGTTCTTCGATTGCTTGCAGGACGAGTGCCCTATTGGCTGGGTGTCGCGCTCCACAAGATCGCGGCAGCCACTGGAGGTGGTGTATCGGTTGCTAAGGCGCAGCGTCCTTGGAAGGCTGTAGTCGGGCCGTGAACGTCGCCTCCATCCTCAAATCGAGTTATCCCCCGCCTCTCATCGAAAGATTGGGAACAAACCCTACCGGGTTCACATCATAGAGCAATTCGTAACACGTGCCAACTATAAGAAATTTTGGGCTTCTAACTACACTAGGTTTAAACTTGAGGCAACCTCCTAGAATTTTCTGTAATTGAATTTGAGGGTAGTACATACATACTGAGATGTGCATTCGCATAGTAGGATTGTGTATAAGTAGCAAACTTAACATTTTAAATTTTTCATCTTAAAAAAGTAGAAAATAGGGGAAAATATTCCTGAGTGACTACTAGCTCACAAATCGTGACTTGCAGGTAAATAACTAATGAAAGGTTAAATATATTAAAATTTAAGGAATCATGAGTTTCCGCACCTTATTGTATTTTTCCGTTTTTGTTATGTCAAATATTACAAACGAAACAATCACCTATTTCTTTTCTACATGGCATGCCGTCAGTTTTGCTTTAGTACAAAGTGTATCTACATGCCGTAGATTACCGCCGCCAAACTTTGGCTATGAGAGTTTGGTAATCAATGGCATTATTGATCCAAAGGGTCGCTAAACCCATAAGCTCCTTCGCTTCCTGGATCCAATAATTGCCACCAATGTGTATTCCTCATATCTCCTACATGGCTACATCCAGTTCACAAGCTTAGAAGAAGAGCGCCATGCATCCAAATCACGTTCCCGTTGGCCACTAACCTCTTATGTTCACAAGAGGTTATATATGTAAACGCAGACCCATTCCGTACTAATTTTCCCTAAAATGAAGTACTGGTCTCCTTTCTAGTCTAGTTGTACTCCATTTGCTACTAATGATGAAGAAAATGGTTGTGCAATTCCTTGACATGTTGTAGGTTTGACTTCGACTCGCACGTAAGACGACGACCAGACTGCCACCGCCACCACTTGAGCTTGACCTCGTGCGTCCCTGGACCGTGCGATGCAGCTAGCCACACGGTTTGCATCACATACAGACTATCCTAATGGCTAGCAACTCGATCAGAACCTGGAACTGGGAGGTGCATCTAATCTTCAGATCGATACAAGTGCCACACATATGAGCGGTCGCATTCATGACGAATTATCGTTGAAAATGCATACGGGAGGCAAAATCTGCAGCACTCACATTTGTTTTACTAGCGAAATGGTCTCTGATGAAATATTCACCAATAGTACTTTTTCGTTTCGGACAAGCTGGGAGAACATATTTTTAAACCATAGTGACTTGACAGCTGAATTCTACCACCATATATATTAGTAATAAGCCTAAAAATAACAATATTGCCAGTGTAAGACAAACACATTTACATTCGCCTCTGTAACTTGGCCATCTAAATCTCTAAAAATTATCAGACTTGATTAGATATGAAAGTCTGCTGGAATGGCAGGTGCTCTAGTGAAAGTATATAAAAATTGAAAATGGTTCACTACTAGAAAATGGAGCATTGGTCTGCGGCCGTTAGTACCGGCTGTCAGGCGCACATTTAGTACCGGGCCAGGGGTACAGTACCGTGGTGAGCCATTTAGTACCGGCTCCGTGCGCCACCGACACCGGGGGGCAACGGCTACATTCCCCCCGGCGGCACTTTAGTACCGGTTGGTGGCTCCACCCGATACTAAATGGAGCCTATGAGCCTTAGTACAGGCTGGCAGCTCTAGCCGGTACTAAAAGGAGAGAGCTAGTACCTGCTGGAGCCACCAGCCGGTACTAATTTGCCTTCTATATATCAGTAGCTTCTTCCTCCCCGAGCCCGAGCCAAACCATTTGACCGAGCTCAGGCTTCTTCTCCATAGCACCGTTTTAGAGAAGAGGTGCTGCCCATTTTCATTTTTCCAAAGTTTTGTGGGGATTTCACTCGTCCAAGTGTTCAAAAGGTTATCAACTTCATCCTCTCTTCTTTGATGGTCTTTATACCTCCTTGCATGCTTTATAATTGGAGAAATTTATGATTTTTTAGAAAGAGTGAGAGAATGAGCATGATTTTTTGAAGGTTTATTGGATACATGGTCAGTTTTCTAGTTGTGTTATGCTTTGTAGCTAGAGAAATTTACAATTTTTGGATAGATTGCCACATCCTACATTTCAACCTTTATTTATGGTTATTTTTGCTATTATTTATTGAATGTGTGAATGTTTATGTGAAATGTCAAATTGAATAATTATTGAAAGTTCAAAAAAGATGTATACTTGGTATTTATTTTGTATTACGAATGAATTATTTTGACAGTCTAATGATGTATTTATTCAGGCTCCTATTGAAACCATCAAGAAGTTAAAAAAAAATCTTTGTTTCGGATATGTATCATATCTGTCGTTAACCTTGACCATGCGGTGTTGATACTGCCATTCGGAACCAAAATTGATGTCCGCGATATGGTGCGGTATAGGGACATGATGAAGGAGTATGGCCTTGGTCCCAATGAAGAAATCCTCACCTTTGAGCGAGGTGAGGATGCCACCATTCGGACCAAGGCCGTACTGCTTCATCACGTCCTTAGATCGCACCATGTCGTGGATATCAGTGTTCGCCCCGAATGATAGTATCATCACCGCAGGGTCAAGGTTAACGACATATACATCTCCTCAATGAAAAATATGATTGCAGATGGACCGACAATGGATGTACGGTGACCGGTGCACCATTGCGTGGATTAATGGCCTAAAGTCTTCTCGATGCGGCTGAGGTTCACAGGCCATCGAAAGGTTTCATGTGTTGTCCATGCCGTACTTGTAGAAATAACAAGGAATTCTCTAAAAGAAACACCCTACACGTCCACCTTATTGAAAAGGGTTTCATGGATAACTATACTCTTTGGACCAAGCACTAGAGTTTTAATGGAAGACGATGAAGATGATGATGATGATAACAACAACCCAAACTTGGCTCACTTATATGACGCGGGTGCTTTTGGTGATGAACCAATGGACGAGGCTAAAGAAAATGCCGCAGAAGAGCTACCACATGACAAACTAGGTCAGGTGTTGCTAGATGCACAGAAAGACAGTGAAACTGTGAAGGAGTCAAAGAAGTTTGAGAAGATATCAGAGGATCACAAAAAGTTATTGTATCCAGATTGCAAACAAGGACACAAAAAGTTGGGTAGCACACTGGAATTGCTACAATGGAAGGCAGCAAATGGTGTTACCGATAAGGGCTTTGAGGAGCTACTAGGAATGTAAAGAACATACTTCCTGAGGGTAACGAACTGCCCTCGTCAACATATGAAGCAAAAAAGGTTGTTTGCCCTCTTGGGTTGGAGGTACAGAAGATTCACACAGGTCCTAATGATTGTATCCTCTATCGCAGTGATGAATATGAGAATCTGGATGCTTGTCCTGTTTGCGATGCAAAGCGGTATAAGATTAGGCAAAATGATACTGGTGATGTCGACAAAAAAATTCCCGCTAAAGTTATGTGGTATTTGCCCATAATACCACGTTTGAAGCGCTTGTTCAGAAACAAGGCACATGCTAAGTTGATGCGGTGGCACAAAGAAGAGCGTAAGTAGGATCAGATGCTGAGACACCTCGCAGATGGGTCCCAGTGGAGAAATGTGAACAGAGAATTCCCAGATTTTGAAAAGGACGCAAGGAACATAAGGTTTGGTTTAAGTACGGACGGAGTGAATCCATTTGGCGAGTGGGGCAGCAGTCACAGTACATGGCCTGTGACTCTATGTATGTTCAACCTTCCTTCTTGGCTATGCATGAAGCGGAAGTACATCATGATGCCGATGCTTATCCAAGGCCCAAAACAACCTGGCAACGATATTGACGTGTACCTTAGACCGTTAGTTGATGAATTTTTATTGTTGTGGAAGGAAGAAGGTGTACGTGTGTGGGATGAGTACAAATAGGAGACTTTCAACCTTCGAGCATTGCTTTTCATAACCATCAATGATTGGCCTGCACTTAGCGACCTACTGGGACAGTCGAACAAGGGATACCAGGCCTGCACCCACTGTATAGATGAAACCGACAGTTTTTATTTGAAAAATTGTCGAAAGGTCGTGTATATGGATCATCATCGATTTCTTCCCCTCAACCACCCCTTAAGAGGGAAAGAGAAATATTTTAAAGGGGAACCAGAAACTCGTGCTAAGCCTATGTTCTATGATGGAAAGCGTGTTTTCTCGATGGTAAAGGATGTGCATGTAGTGTTTAGAAAGGGCCGTGGCAGCCAACAAGTTCCGAATGATGAAAACGGACGTGCACCAATGTGGAAGAAGAAGTCTACATTATGGGAGCTACATTATTGGGAATTCTTGGAGGTCCGCAACGCAATTGACGTGATGCACCTGACGAAGAAACTTTGCATGACATGCTAGGTTTCCTGGGCACGTATGGGTAGGCAAAAGATACAATGGAAGCAAGGTGTGACCTGAAAGAAATGAAACAACGAGAAGACCTACATTCTCAAAAGTGAGACAATGGACAACACTACTTGCATCCTGCTAGCTACACTCTTAGCAATGAGGAGAAGCTAAGCATGTTTGATTGTTTGAACAGTATGAAGGTACCGTCTGGATATTCCTCGAATATAGCGGCAAGAATTATTAGAAATATGCCCTACAGGTAATCATAGAGATGATCATATTTCGTAGTATCCATGATGTATTATGTGTTCATTGAATATCCATAAAAGGCAACTTGTATTGATTGGCAATTATGTGAATTGTTTGTGAGACTCTTTACTTGTATGGTTATTCTAAAGTTGTTCCTAGTTGGAGTTCATGTATGGACACACATGAATATTAGACTAGCACATGTATTAGTTGACGACTGTGTTTCACAAGTCATAGATATGGAGGTGTCAAACTAATAATGTGGGCGCATGTATGACATGAGGCTGGACCGACCCAACTCGAGAAATAGTGATTTCTCATTACACAATGTGTACGCTGTGTCCTTAGACCTGAGATTGTCGCATGTACTCAAGATGTGAACCGACCTACTTAGGAGCCATCAAATGCTATTCCGTAACTGGGTAGTCATAAAGGTGGTTCTCGAGTTTGTCAAAAAGCATGCTATGAGACATGGTTAGTCAAGATGAGATTTGCCCCTCTCTGCTTGAGAGAGATATCGCTAGGCCCCTTGAGTGATCGGATCAAGAAATGCATGGCCGTGCTAGGGTTAAGTATTAACCAAGGATTTCGGATCACGGCATCGAGAAGAAGAGGTCAGCTTGGAGCTAGACCAAATATCATGAGGCAAAGGGAATAGCATGTATATGAGATTGTGACGGCTCGTCTGATATGATCTTTGTGCGCGCATAGGAGTTGACACGTCTTGCTAGAGGCCGCTATCAACTATTGGTCGAGTAGAAGTACTCGGGCCATGTATGTTCGCGCGTGAGCCCATAGGGTCACACACTTAAGGGGCTGGAAGCCTAATGAGGATATGATCCGAATTAGACTGGGCTTAGATGCACTAATGGGCCTCAGTTAGGAAAACCATTAGTGAGCGCCTATAAAAGAAGGGGTGGGGACACATGGAGGGGCTAACCCTAATTCCATGCCTGCTGGCAGCTGCTTGTTCCCACGCCCGCTCCCACGGTTGCCCTCGCGGACCTAGCAGTCCGGAGTGCGACGCTTCTTCCCCGTACATGTGGATACCTTGGAGGTGCTACATCTGCTGCACGAGGACGAGCCGCACGTTGTGGCAGAACCACCTGAATTAATCCGGCTCAAGCGCGCTAACCATCACCACAAGGGCAATCAGGGCTAACTCGCACTTCAAACGGAATAATCCACTGGTCTGTCGGGTAACCTCCGGATACAACCACGGTTTTTGTCGATTGAAACCACACACACATGTACTCACACGAAGGTGAGCCCAGAGTATACAACATTCCACAATTTTACACCACAGGGTTCATCATAAATTAATATTACAATGGAGTTCAAATTCTTAAAACAAGGTACTTCAGAGATCAAAATAAATGAGTTCTTCAGAGTTCAAACAGCGGAAAAGATAACGACAACTACTCGACGATAAAGGATGTCTCGATGAAGCCCGTACGAGACATCACTCGGCATCACCGCCGTTAGCCGGGGGCGTATCCCATTCCACCGACCAACCAGGAGGAAGGGTACAAGGTCAAGTCAAACTAGCAATCATATCCTCGAAAGTTTCACCTGAGAACAAGCCACAACCAAGGCTGAGTATACTAATACTTAGCAAGGCTTACCCGACTAGTGGAATATACTTAGTCGACTCCTAGACATGCAAGGCTTTTTGGCTTGAGGGGTTTGTTTTGCCGAAAAGCATATATACGTAGGTCCTTACTTTCAATTTTTAGCTCCAAGTTCTAGTCTTCTTTAACCATTCTAGGTAAGCAACTATCCAAAATCATTCATGGTGGAGGGATTAATTGCATCCAACAAGATTAATCATCATCATTGTTCCTCTTCTTACTCTATGTGGTAAAAGGGTCAAGCAGTCTCAATAACCGCGAGAAACGGACGATTCGAATCGAATTTCTTAACCTTGCAAGAAAACCTAAACACACGTCACGTGGTTACTCCCAGAGTCACACGTGCAACTTTTCCCCTTTCTTCCTGGGTTGTGGATCAGGGCCACCATCCGAGACTACAGAGCCCGGCTCTGTACCCACCATGTGCGCGCATGGAACCGAAGTTGAGATGGTGGGATGCTGTCCACTTGCCGGTCTGATTAGGTACTTAAGCTTACTGATTACCATATTCTCGGCATGTGGTTAGTACGTTCAAAGACTTAACCACCACTACCACACACTGCGGCCTTAGCATTTTTCACTAAACAGACGGGGCCTCAATCATCAACATAAACATCGTACCATAGCCCCGTCCGTCGACCTTATGATTGCAACATGTAGTAAACATTCAACTCCTATATTCTTGCGAGTGACAGGAAATCACTCAACTTTTACCGAGTCCTATTATCATAGCATTCTATCGAACCTTACATCTAGTGTTCAGAGCATAGGTACCTAGGATCATGCAACTAAGTTTCCATTCAACTCCTACAAACTTAATGCACAAGTAAAGTAGAGTAATAAGTTGCATAAGTTTAGAAAATAGGGTTCATGCTCCGGGGCTTGCCTTCTTGGGAAAATCTAGCTTGGGGCTCGTCCGAACTTGGGCTCGGGTCTTCAAGAGCTTCAGTTAGATTTACTTGAGCTTCACGCTACTCACTCTCGGACGCGGGCACCGGCTCGTACGTTCCGTTGGCGAGAGTCGTCGATTCTATATGAATGCACCAATATAAGTTATAGTGATGGTATAAGACGATTATTTCCTTTCACAACAAAGTGCAATCCACAAAACATCAATTTTTGTTGGGAAGTTACTTAGTTAAGATTTTTTTGGGCAATTGTTAATAGAGTATGACTTAAACTATTAACTTCATTAAACAAAAGGAGGCTGTGATATATTGGAAACTTAATTTCCTAAGCACAACATGGATTAAACACAACTTCTGGATTAGATAACTTCTGGTGATGAAATTTTTATTTAGAGCACATTATGCAAAGACAAAAGCACTGTAAAAATTCCAGACATTTTCGCGTAGCATAATAATTATGAAAAAGGTAAAACACAACCACTACTAGAACCTAGTTATTTTTATACAGAACAAACCATTCGGGTACTGATACCAAAAATTTTACAAGGAATTAATCTACCCATATGTGTGTTACTGTAAATTTTTTTAGATTTTACTGTGGAAGATACAAAATAAAATAAATAAGACAAGATACACCTAGTTTAATAAAGATTAATTTCTACAGGATGTTTTACAGGGTTTCTGTGTATGAAACTTTTTACACAGCAAGAGTTACTCCAACATATTCCACAGTAAAAAGTTGAACATTTTCCAAGCACAGAAACTAATTATTTGAGTTAGTGCAATTTTTCCTACCACAAAATTATATAAATAGGTTACAGAGAGTATAAAGGTTCTAAACATTTTCTGTGGAATTTAGGCCTTAATACAACAGTTCTAAAAATGTTTTACTACAAGAATCACAACAAAACCGTAGTTACAAATTAGTTTTATTTCTTTATGCCACAAACAAGTTTTATTAAGAAGTTTAGCTAGAGATGGGTTCTGATCCTAATATTTTTACACTGGATTAAACATCACGCAGCCAATCTACTGTTAAAATTTCAGGTTTAGACTTTGTCTACAACAGGGGGTACAATTAAAGTCTATTAAATATTCCATTTAATTTAGAGAACGATTTAGCAAGAAACTGAAGAAATGCATGTAACAAAAGTTGTAGATTTTCATCTAAAAATTCCCAAACAGTTGAGGTTGTATTTTTTCGATTTTTCTACAATTTTATATGAATTTTACAAATTTGCTATTTTTGAAATCAAACTTTAAACACAGGTTTACACATATGCCCCTAGAAACTTGCGTGCAGACTCTTTTAAAGATTTCAATCAAAGCAATGTGGTCTCTGGGCGGCGCTGGCATGGTGGCCGGCCAGATTCCGGTGAGGGGGCTCATCGGCGGCAAGGGGAAAAGGGTTGGGGAGATCCAGGGAGGTGAGGGCTACCTTGGGGTGGCCTTGGTCGGGGTTGGGAGTGGCCGTAGGTGGCTCGTCGGCGCGAAGCAGAGGGGCTGCGGCGGGGCGGAGCGTCGGCGACGGTGCTCCGGCGAGTAGGGGAGAGCGTGGGCTCATCGAGGAGCTTCGCGGCGTCGAGGGGAACCCGTTTCGAAGCTTGGCTAGGATGGAGGAGCTTCGGCGTGGGCTGCCTACGGAGCAGCAAGGAGCGGCGGCGGCGCGGGCGGCGCTGGGGGTGCTCCGGCGGCTCGGGGCGACGATGGGTGGGGCAGTGAGCTGCGGTGGGGTGCTGTGGTGGTGGTGGAAGACTCAGCTCTGGCAAGGGGTGGCCAGAGAGGTGAGCTCCATGGTGAGCTGAGCACGACGGCATTAATGGTGGCGGAGGCGGCGTTCTGGCGTCTGGGCGCGCGAGAGGGACTCCGTGCGGCCTTTTGTAGGCAGCAGAGAGGCGGGAGTAGGGCGGAACGTGGACTGTGAGACGCGGGTGCGGGCGGCACGACGGAAGCGCGTGACTGGCCGCGGCGGGCGGCGAATAGAGCCGGCGCGGCGTGCGGCAGGCGCGGGCAGGGGACTGGGCGCTGAGGATTTGGCGTGTGGTGCAGGAGATCACGCGGCGCGTGGGTTGGGCGAGGAGCTGCAGCAGCTGCCTTGCCGGGCGGCGAGCGCGGCGACTGGCGGGACGTGGCGGAGACACGGCACGGCGCGGCTCGTCCATTGGGCACGGCGGGCGGCGAGCAGGGGCGCGGGTCGCCGGCGCGCGCGTGGCGTGCGCCGACTGGGGAGGAACGCGGAGTGCGGGCGCGCGTGCGGGTGCGGCCAGGCATTGGCTTGCCGCCTAGCGCTGTCAAGCATCGCCGGCCAAGTGGCCTGCAGCAACTGCGCGGCAGTGAGGGTCCGGCGAAGCGAGGGCTGTAGCGAAGCTGAGGGTCGGGCGAAGCGAAGGGTCGGGCGAAATGAAAAGGGTCGGGCGACGCGAGGGTCGGCCGAGCGGCTGCGCGTCGGAGGGTCGGGCGAGGCGGAGAAGAAGGGTCTGCAGCGAAATAGAAGAAAAGGCAGGGGCTGGTTTGCAAATCCAAGTGTTTCTCAAATTTTTGTGTTGCAACTCAAAAATCCTTCAACATGAAAGTTGTTCAAAATGAAAAGTTCTACAAGTTTCGTTTCAGGCCAAAGTTTGTTTGAGTTCTAGTTTAGAAGTTATTTTAGAAACTCATTTCGTTGAAACTTCTCCTAATTATTTATGCACCGTGTTAAGCTAAAGAGGCTTATTTCGTAAATTAAACACCTGAGGTGTTACAGCCTTCCCCCCTTAAAAAGAATCTCGCCCCGAGATTCGGACAATAGGCTTAGGGTGGAGGGGGTGTGTACCTTCGGTGGAGTTGAAAAAACCCGGGAAATTCTATTTTAGAAAACTTTCAGTTTCCCATGTGGCTTCTTCCTTAGTGTGATGATTCCATTGAATTTTGTACATTTTAATCACTTTCCTCCTAGTGCTCCTTTCTTTTTGATCCATGATTTTGATAGTATATTCGACATATGAGAGGTCGGGCTCTACTAAGATTTCCTGTTGTTCGACAACCTCGGTAGGAACTCGGACACACTTCTTGAGTTGAGATACGTGAAAGACATCATGGATGGCTGCAAGCTGAGGGGGCAGTCGAATTCTATAGGATACGGGTCCACAGCTCTCGATGATTTCGTAGGGACCAACATAACGGGGAGATAGTTTTCCTTTGACTCCGAATCGTTGGACACTCTCGGTTGGTGAAACTCGAAGGTAGACGTGGTCACCAACTTCAAATTTCAGTGGCTTTCTCCTTCTGTCGAAATAGCTCTTTTGTCTGGATTTTGCGGCTCTAAGGTTTTCTTGTATTACTCTCACTTTTTCTTCTGCCTCGATTACCAAGTTTGGTCCAAATATTTTGCGTTCTCCGGTCTATGACCAACTCAAAGGGGTTCGACACCTTCGTCCGTATAAGGCCTCAAATGGTGCCATTTTCAAACTTGCTTGATAGCTATTGTTATATGAGAACTCTGCTAGGGATAGGCATTTGTCCCAAAAACGCGCTACAAACTGAGTACCACGATCGGAAATGATAGTCTTCGGTACTCCATGTAGGCAAACAATGCGATCGAGATAAATCTCAGCATATTTCTTGGCGGTATAGGTGGTGTGTACCGGAAGAAAATGTGCCATCTTTGTGAGCCTATCAACGATAACCCATATGGAATCATGTTTCTGTGCGGTACTTGGCAATCCAACAATGAAATCCATACTTATGTCTTCCCATTTCCATGAGGGTATAGGTAAAGGTTGAAGTGTACCGGCTACTTTCAAGTGGCTGGCTTTTACTCTCTGGCAGGTGTCGCATTCTGAGACATATTTAGCGATTTTTCTTTTCATTCTAGTCCACCAGAAAATTTTGCCTAAGGTCTTGATACATTTTGTTCCTGTCGGGGTGAATAGAAAATTTGGAAAGGTGTGCCTCATCCAGAATTTGCTTACGGAGCTCATGATTCTTTGGAACGACTATGCGACTTTCGAACCATAGAACTCCCTTATGGTCCTGGCAGAAACATTTGTATTTCTCTTCTCCTAGAGAGAGTTTTTGTTTGATGATCTTAACTCCTTCATCGTGTAGTTGTGCTATGATGATCTAGTTGTGAAGAGTGGGCTCGATTGAGATGTGATTCAGAGTGCCTTGGGAAATCATTTCCAAATTAAGCTTCCTCATTTCCGAACATAATGTCTCATTATAGATTTCCACTGATAGGCAATGGCAATGGGCCTTACGGCTGAGTGCATCCGCTACTACATTAGCCTTGCCGGGGTGATAGTGCACCTCGAGATCATAATCCTTGATTAATTCTAGCCATCTTCTTTGTCTCATATTCAGATCGGCTTGGGTGAAGATATATTTGAGACTCTTGTGATCGGTGTAGATATTACAACGAGTGCCCATGAGATAATGTCTCCATATTTTTAGAGCATGAATGACGGCTGCTAATTCGAGATCATGGGATGGATAATTCTGCTCATGGGGCCGAAGGGCTCATGAAGCATAGGTGATAACTCGATTTTCTTGCATAAGCACACAACCAAGACCAGTGCCAGATGCGTCACAGTAAACATCGAATGGCTTGGTGTTATCGGGTTGAGCTAACACAGGGGCTGTAGTCAAACGTTCTCTGAGAGTGTGGAAAGCTTCTTCACACTTCTTATCCCATACAAACTTTACTCCCTTTTTCAATAATTCAGTCATAGGCTTAGCAATCCTGGAGAAATCTAGAATGAAGCGGCGATAGTACCCGGCTAAACCAAGAAAACTGCGAATCTGATGAACGGAGGTAGGAGGTTTCCAATCCATCACTTCTTGTACCTTGCTGGGGTCAATGGCTATGCCTTCGCTGGAAATAGTGTGACCCAAGAACTTCACACTATCCAACTAGAATTCGCACTTAGAAAATTTAGCATAGAGCTGATGGTCTCTGAGACGCTGAAGAACAATGTGCAGGTGCTTAGCGTGCTCTTCCTCATTCTTGGAATAGATAAGGATGTCGTCAATGAAAACTACGACGAATTTGTCGAGCTCGGGCATGAATACCGAATTCATGAGATACATGAAGTAGGCAAGGGCATTGGTGAGACCAAAAGACATGACCAAGAATTCATATAGCCCATATCCTGTGGAAAAGGCGGTCTTAGGAATATCGCATGGACGAATCTTGATCTGATGATATCCAGATCGAAGATCAATCTTTGAGAAAACTCTAGCTCCAGATAATTGATCAAAGAGAACGTCGATGCGGGGAAGTGGGTATTTATTCTTAACGGTTACCGCATTGAGAGGTCGGTAGTTCACACATAATCTTAAACTTTCATCTTTTTTCTTTACAAAAAGGGCCGGAGATCCCCAAGGTGATGCGCTAGGGCCAATGAAACCTTTGTCCAGTAGTTCTTGGAGTTGTGTTTTCAGTTCGGCCAATTCCTTAGGTGGCATCCTATAGGATCTTTTGGAGATAGGTGCAGTGCCTGGTTGTAGTTCAATAATGAACTCAATTTCCCTATCGGGTGGCATTCCTGGTAAGTCATCCGGAAAAACATCGGCATACTCGCCTACCACTGGAATATCCTCTAGCTTGATTCCTTCCATCACGAAAGCACAAGAATTCGTGCACTCTCGGAATGGTAGGTAAAGGGTAGTGGCTCCGTGACTAGGTCAATTTATTTCAACAGCTCGGGAAGAAAGGTCCAGTGTGACTCCGTGTAGAGCCATCCAATTCATACCCAAAATAACGTCCATGCCGTCAAGGGGTAAAAGAACAAGGTCCGTGTTGATGATTTTACTACCCAACTTGATTGGTACTTGCCTTATCATTTGATTTGAAGCAATTTTACCACCCGGTGTTGATATCATATACGACCCTTTTGTGTGACAAACATTCAAGCCTACTTTTGCACCAAACTTCGCACTAATGAAACTATGTGATGCACCAGAATCAAACAATATAACTTTTGATCCGTCCTTGTTTGACCTGAAGGGTCTGCCTCTTGCCTTTGTTCTTATTGTTCTGGTTAGAGTCCTGGCCCTGATTTGGCTGCATGGGTTGAGGGCATTCGCGAGCAAAATGACTGGAACTCCCGCACTTGAAACAACGATTGGTGATGCTCGGTCGAAGAAACTGCTGAGTAGCGGGCCTTGGTCCAGTTTGTTGAGGCACAAGGGGTCATACAACACCTTGTTGCTGCGGGGGCCTGATAATCCAACGCCCTGGCTGAGGGGCCTTCTGTGGAGCTGTAGGCGTAGCATTTCGCACCAAGCGATACCTCGGTGGCTGAGCACCCGAGGGTCCAGCTGGTGCCTTCCGCTTCTTTTCAGCACGATGAGCCTCAATACAATCCTCTTGAGTGATGGCCATATTGACCAGCTCATTATATGTATTGGCTTTGACAAGATTTAGCCATTCCTTGAGTTTAGTACTCAGACCTCTGCGGAAACGATCACGCTTCTTATCATCAGTGTCTTCGTGATAGCCCGCGTACTGGCACAGATTGTTGAAGGCCTGAGCATACTGAAGTACCGTGCGGGTACCCAGAGTGAGAGCCAAAAACTCATTTAGCTTTCTTTCCATAAGACCTTCGGGGATATGGTGTGCCCGGAACGCAGTTTTGAATTCGTCCCAGGTGACAACGTGATCAGCCGGGAGCATGGCAAGGTAGTGGTCCCACCAAAGACGAGCTGTACCGTGAAGCTGCTGCGCGGCAAAGCGAGCCTTGTTTGCATCCGAACATGGGGCCACAAGTAGAGAAAACTTGGACTCGATTGTGCGAATCCAAGCGTCTGCATCCAAGGGTTCCTCCATCTTGTGAAACAAGGGAGGCTGGGTCCCAAGGAAATCCGTGTAACCGGCAACTTGAGGTTGGTGAACATTGTGTCCACCCCGCTGTTGGTGCTGTCCTTGCACGAGCTGACGAAGCAACTCGGTTTGAGCGGCCATTACTTCCACCAAGCTGGGTGGTGGTGGTGGCTGTGGTTGTGATCCACTTGCGCTAGCACCAAAACCATCCTGGTTACCACATGTTGCTCCAACCATCTGAAAAGGTGAATGTTTATCATTAGCAACGTGATTCATATTGCTTCCATGATTCAAAAGGATTAACGCAGAAAAGTAGACTTCCGAAAGATCATGGATAGAATCGTGGGCAGGATACTGTCCGCCATAAGAAAATTATAACTCCTGGTAGGTTCATCCAAAATTTCTCATATTTTGGCAGTGGGTAGAGAATTTAGAGATGTACAACTTTGGTTTTCAGCCAAGATGCTAAATCAATGGCTAAGATGGTCAAACAATTCACTTTTTGCTTCGCTGGTTCGGCTGTTTTTCAGCAGAACGAGTTATAGTATCTTGCCTATGACTCAAACTAGCAAGATCCAATAGTGTTGAAATTTTGTGAGAACCTAGATCACAAAATTTAGAACAAGTTTGGTATTCAACACTCAGCCCAGAAATGTAAAGAGACATGGGTAAAAATTTCGACAAGTTTCTGCAATCGCAGATTCAACTGCTTTCCAATATCACAATCAGACCACCAAGTTTACATTGCCATGGCCTACATGATAGAGTATCCAATGGTCAAGTTGTACTCATCATAAAGGAGGTACTCAACTCTTAGTTAGCCTATTACAACACTTGCCAAAAGTTAGGCTACACTAATGAGGAGTATATGCAAAAGTCCTCCTAGGTCATCATCTAGAAGTCATCGAGGTCGTTGACGGACGACTCGCTGTGAGTAGGAGAGTGACCTCCCATCGGAGGTGGCTGCGGTGCCTCACCCTCCAAGTCCATTCCTGAAACACCATCAATCTCCTGTGGCTCCTCCTCATCTTCCTCCATAGCCACCACGTCGGGAGGGGCATTCTGATCATGGTGCCACTGAATGTGCTCATTAGCATCCTCCAACTCAAGGTTCGGATCATGGAGCTGCTCCTCCAAGTGTGCTATCATGTCATCTCTCTCACCCATGAGAGTGTCATGCTCCTGAACTTGGCCCTCAAGTTGGCCAATCCAGGCGTCTCTGTCCTCGAGTTCCTCACTGAGTTCCTTAATCTGCTCATACCTGGTATCTGCTATCATGTGGTAGGCCTATGCAAGATCAGTGAGCTGCACAAGCGCCTGACTCTGGAGAGTCTGAAGTCGGTAGAGTGCATTCATGCACCGCACGGAGGTCTCGATGGTCTCCTGGGCATGAAAGTCCACCAAGTACTCTGAGTGCTACACCCTGTTGAGCCAAAAGGGGTCGTTGTCCTGTGCAGCAGGAAACAAACCAATAGGAGTGATCGTGACAGCCTCAGGGCACTGCGCACAGAGAGTGGTGAGCGCCCTCATGGCAGCAAGCTCCCAAGTATCGGCCAAACGGCGACAAACAGCCTCAATCTCCAAGGCGGGCCACTCCGGGTGTAGCGGGTGCGGAAAAATGGTCACGTTCACACGGCATTGGGTAACTCCGTTCTCTGCAAACTCTAGTCCGGTGTAATGTGGGGTAATTGGATAGCCCGCGGTGCGCAGAACATCCCACAAGATAGAGGGAAAGCCCTCCCAGTGGAGACACTGCAAGTGAACGCGTCCATCCTCATCCACCATCATGGCAACAGGCTCGACCATCTGAACAAAAGATCAAAAGGGGTGAGATAGCGAAAAACTGTGAATAGCATAGCAAACAGGTTCTGGACAGTGCACTAAAATAGCCATAACTTCAACAGTTCTTGTCCAAAAATTCTCAACTTTTACCAAAATATTCCTAAGGTATTTGTGAACATCTTTGCTAGTCAACTCCAGAGCTAGATACGGCTCTAAGATGGAATTTCTCTTAACGTTTTACTTTACTGTCTACCCAGAAATTTCAGTGAACAGTGGGCCAATGTTTCATGCACCAGGGAAAATCTACCAAGCCAAATATTACAAAATTTTAACAGTAGCTCCCTGAGAAAATTTACAACAAGTTTGGTGTTGAACACTTTTGAAGAAAACTGTAGTAAGGGGGCATAAAAATTTATGTGGCTGAACTGCTCATTTTGGACAGAAAACTGACATCTCAAGGTCTTTGTTGTTTCTCATTATCCATAAGTCCAGAATTTTTCATCTATAGATAGGAGGTAGAATACAAATTTTGGAGTAGAACTTTCAACATGAGTTTCTTCAGAAAGGGTCATTTTCTAAGCTTAATAAATCCATCTTTTCAGATAAAGCAAAAAGTGACCGATTTGCTAGATAATCCTTATGCAAAGACAAATGTGTGGGCGCATGAACCTTACCACTCTCACGCATCATATTTTCAATTTCAGATTTATATAGTCATGATGCATGCACGTCCTATTCGTCCTCACAAAATAAACAATTGCCAAATAGCTTTGGTCTTACGAAGTTAGTTTCGGTGGCATACATAATACGTCTCTCGCTATAATAGCTAGTCGAGAATTCTCTAACCGTTCTTAAACTTATCGTAATCGCGGTTAGTGTACCTACAGAAAATTGATATAGCATATATCCAATGAACCTTTCATGCCAGCACTCATGAAAGCGTACGTATTCATTACCGTTTACTATAGAAACGGCATCCATACTATTCCCGCCGTACAGACGACGTTAACATACGCTATCAAGATAGCGTATTCACGGGGGTACCATCTTGAGACGGGGGTATGAACAGCGATCGCCATACCCTGCGCCAAACCTCCTACTCCAAATATAATCAACTAATAGTTGGTATATTGGCAGCACCTCAAGTAAGCCACTGCTCGAGGGCAGCGTTCGGCTCGCATCACCGACAGGAAGGCCAAGCTCTCTCAGTTGGCTAAGGATTCTTACCTTCTTACCTTAGCAATGAGTGCGTCGTTAAGGAATTTAAGGGTCGATTGTGCATAAAAGTAAGTTTTGACAGAAAGTAATATGCTGGAAGTCAGTTGATAATACTCACAAGTTAGATAGCCACCTAGTAACTTTCCCATAATCCCTTAGGGCTTTACGAACTAGGCACCATCCTTAACGAACCAACGCATTTTCCAAACACAATTTTTGTGGTCAAGTTTTAGGAAAATAAGTTTTTAAGGCTTGTTGCATTCTCTGGCGTATGCATTTCGGCTCTGATACCAGCTATGGCAGAACCACCTGAATTAATCCGGCTCAAGCGCGCTAACCATCACCACAAGAGCAATCAGGGCTAACTCGCACTTCAAACGGAATAATCCACTGGTCTGTCGGGCAAACCTCCCAATACAACCACGGTTTTTGCCGATCGAAACCACACATACATGTAATCACACGAAGGTGAGCCCAGAGTATACAACATTCCACAATTTTACACCACAGGGTTCATCATAAATTAATATTACACATGGAGTTCAAATTATTAAAACAAGGTACTTCAGAGTTCAAAATAAATGAGTTCTTCAGAGTTCAAACAGTGGAAAAGATAATGACAACTACTCGACGATAAAGGATGTCTCGATGAAGCCCATACGAGACACCACTCGGCATCACCGCCGTTAGCCAGGGGCGTATCCCATTCCACCGACCAACCAGGAGGAAGGGTACAAGACCAAGTCAAACTAGTAATCATATCCTCGAAAGTTTCACCTGAAAACAAGCCACAACCAAGGCTGAGTATACAAATACTCAGCAAGGCTTACCCAACTAGTGGAATATACTTAGTCGACTCCTAGACATGCAAGGCTTTTTGGCTTGAGGGGTTTGTTTTGCCGAAAAGCATATATACGTAGGTCCTTACTTTCAATTTTTAGCTCCAAGTTCTAGTCTTCTTTAACCATTCTAGGTAAGCAACTATCCAATATCATTCATGGTGGAGGGATTAATTGCATCCAACAACATTAATCATCATCATTGTTCCTCTTCTTCCTCTATGTAGTAAAAGGGTCAAGCAGTCTCAATAACCGCGAGAAACGGACGATTCGAATCGAATTTCTTAACCTTGCAAGGGAAACCTAAACACACGTCACGTGGTTACTCCTAGAGTCACACGTGCAACTTTTTCCCTTTCTTCATGGGTTGTGGATCAGGGCCACCATCCGAGACTATAGAGCCCGGCTCTGTACCCACCATGTGCGCGCATGGAACCGAAGTTGAGATGGTGGGATGCTATCCACTTGCCGGTCCGATTAGGTACTTAAGCTTACCGATTACCATATTCTCGGCATGTGGTTAGTACGTTCAAAGACTTAACCACCACTACCACACACTGCGGCCTTAGCATTTTTCACTGAACAGACGGGGCCTCAATCATCAACATAAACATCGTACCATAGCCCCGTCCGTCGATCTTATGATTGCAGCATGTAGTAAACATTCAACTCCTATATTCTCGCGAGTGACAGGAAATCACTCGACTTTTACCGAGTCCTATTAGCATAGCATTCTATCGAACCTTACATCTAGTGTTCAGAGCATGGGTACCTAGGATCATGCAACTAAGTTTCCATTCAACTCCTACAAACTTAATGCACAAGTAAAGTAGAGTAATAAGTTGCATAAGTTTAGAAAATAGGGTTCATGCTCCGGGGCTTGCCTTCTTGGGAAAAGCTAGCTTGGGGCTCGTCCGAACTTGGGCTCGGGTCTTCAAGAGCCTCAGTTAGATTTACTTGAGGTTCATGCTGCTCACTCTCGGACGCGGGCACCAGCTCATACGTTCCGTCGGTGAGAGTCGTCGATTCTATATGAATGCACCAATATAAGTTATAGTGATGGTATAAGACGATTATTTCCTTTCACAACAAAGTGCAATCCACAAAACATCGATTTTTGTTGGGAAGTTACTTAGTTAAGATTTCTTTGGGCAATTGTTAATAGAGTATGACTTAAACTATTAACTTCACTAAACAAAAGGGGGTTGTGATATATTGGAAACTTAATTTCCTAAGCACAACATGGATTAAACACAACTTCTGGATTAGGTAACTTCTGGTGATGAAATTTTTATTTAGAGCACATTATGCAGAGACAAAAGCACTGTAAAAATTCTAGACATTTTCACGTAGCAGAATAATTATTTAGAGCACATTATGCAGAGACAAAAACACAACCACTGCTAGAACCTAATTATTTTTCAGATTTTACTGTGCAATATACAAAGCAAAATAAATTGGACAAGATACACCTAGTTTAGAAAAGATTAATTTCTATAGGATGTTTTACAGGGTTTCTGTGTATGAAACTTTTTACACAGCAAGAATTACACCAAAGTGTTCCACAGTAAAAAGTTGAACATTTTAAATAGGTTACAGAAACTAATTATTTGAAGTTTAGCTAGAGGTGGGCCACAAACAAGTTTTATTAAGAAGTTTAGCTAGAGGTGGGTTCTGGTCCTAATATTTTTACACTGGATTACAAATCAAGCAACCAATCTACTGTTAAAATTTCAGGTTTAGACTTTGTCTACAATAGGGGGTACAATTAAAGTCTATTAAACCTTCTATTTAATTTAGAGCAAGATTTAGCAAGAAACTGAAGAAATGCATGTAACAAAAGTTGTAGATTTTCATCTAAATATTCCTGAAGAGTTGAGTTTGTATTTTTCCAATTTTATTACGATTTTATATGAATTTTTCAATTTTGCTGTTTTTGAAATCAAAGTTTAAACACAGGTTTACAGATATGCCCCTGGAAACTTGCGTGCAGACTCTTTTAAAGATTTCAATCAAAGCAATGTGGTCCCTGAGCGGCGCTGGCATGGTGGCCGGCCAGATTCCGGCGAGGGGGCTCGTCGGCGGCGAGGGGAAAAGGGTCGGGGAGTTCCAGGGAGGTGAGGGCTACCTTGGGGTGGCCATGGTCGGGGTTGGGAGTGGCCGGAGATGGCTCATCAGAGCGGAGCAGAGGGGCAGCGGCGGGGCGGAGCGTCGGCGACGGTGCTCCGGCGAGAAGGGGAGAGCGTGGGCTGGTCGAGGAGCTTCGCGGCGTCGAGGGAAACCCGTTTCGAAGCTTGGCTGGGACGGAGGAGCTTCGGTGTGGGCTGCCCACGGAGCAGCAAGGAGCGGCGGCGGCGCGGGCGGCGCTTGGGGTGCTCCGGTGGCTCGGGGCGACGATGGGTGGGGCAGTGAGCTGCGGTGGGGTGCTGTGGTGGTGGTGGAAGACTCAGCTCTGGCAAGGGGTGGCCGGAGAGGTGAGCTCCACGGTGAGGTGAGCATCACGGCGTTAATGGTGGCGGCGGCGGCGTTCTGGCGTCTGGGCGCGCGAGGGGGACTCCGTGCGGCCTTTTGCAGGCAGCAGAGAGGCGAGAGTAGGGCGGAACATGGACTGTGAGATGGAGGCGCGGGCGGCACGACGGAAGCGCGTGACTGGCCGCGGTGGGCGGCGAACAGAGCCGGCGCGGCGTGCGGCAGGCGCGGGCAGGGGACTGGGCGCTGAGGATTTGGCGTGTGGAGCAGGAGATCACGCAGCGCGCGGGTTGGGCGAGGAGCTGCAGCAGCTGCCTTGCCGGTCGGCGAGCGCGGCGACTGGCGGGACGCGGCGGAGACACAGCACAGCGCGGCTCGTCCATTTGGTACGGCGGGTGGCGAGCAGGGGCGCGGGTCGCCGGTGCGCGCGTGGCGTGCGCGGACTGGGGAGGAACATGGCATGCGGGCGCGCGTGCGGGTGCGGCCAGGCATTGGCTTGGCGCCTAGCGTTGTCAGGCATCGCCGGCCAAGTGGCCTGCGGCGACTGCGCGGCGGCGAGGGTCGGGTGAAGCGAGGGCCGCAGCGAAGCTGAGGGTCGGGCGAAGCGAAGGGTCGGGCGAGTGAAAGGGTCGGGCGAAATGAAAAGGGTCGGGCAACGCGAGGGTCGGGCAAGCGGCTGCGCGTCGGAGGGTCGGGCGAGGCGGAGAAGAAGGGTCTGCAGCGAAATAGAAGAAAAGGAAGGGGCTGGTTTGCAAATCCAAGTGTTTCTCAAATTTTTGTGTTGCAACTCGAAAATCCTTCAATACGAAAGTTGTTCAAAATGAAAAGTTCTACAAGTTTTGTTTCAAGCCAAAGTTTGGTTGAGTTCTAGTTTAGAAGTTATTTTAGAAACTCATTTCGTTGAAACTTCTCCTAATTATTTATGCACCGTGTTAAGCTAAAGAGGCTTATTTCGTAAATTAAACACATGAGGTGTTACACACGTGAGGAGGTCTTGCAACTGCACTGCCGGCGACCGACTGCACTACCCCGATGCGATACAGAAGTTCCGCACCTGCGCGTCTAGTGGTAATTCCGTGATCTATAACAGCAGTTTTCCTAGTTTATGCGGCGAAAATTTTTATTTATCGCTAGCGTAGCCCACCTCATATCCCTTCAGTGGTATTGGAGCCGTAGCTGCTTTGTTATAGGTTTTGATGTGTGCATATGGAGATATGCATGGAGGTAGATGAAACCCTAATCCTGTTTCGTGTCCTCGCTACGATGGTCGTGTAACGACATACTCCTACCGGTCGGGTATCCGCCATCGGAGTTAAGTGATACACATAAACCCAGTCAAAGAAGGCGGAGATCAATGAGATTGGTTGAATCGAAACCTAGGATGAATCACCAGATGCATATGATGCGTGGGATGGCAGATTGGATGTGCTACCGGGTTGGGGAAGTTGCAGAAACATGTTGTTTGGTAAAACAACCATAACTTTTGCATACGAACTCGGATTGAGGCGAATTTTATATGAAAATTCATCTACAGAAAATTTTACACACGAAATTCAACCCCTTTGGCGTTTTGGCTGAAAATAGATTTCCCAAAAATGGCTTGGAAGATGGTGTTTCGGGCATTCGAAGTTTAGACGTTGTTGCGCCTAACTTGTTTTTGCAGGATCATGTGCGATCGGTATGGCCCTTGTGTGTATGTGATGCATGTATGTAATTTTCATGACCTGTTTCTCGTGAGTAAAGCAATACAGAGCCAAATGTATTGCCAATTTGTGTAATGGCCTGCGTGCCAACCTGTTATGATCCGATCCGATAATGTAACTAGATTTTGGTAGAGGACTCATCACTCGGAGGATGGCGCACATGGAACATGGAGATGGAGAGCATCATGGTGGAAAGATTTTTTGGAGATGGAGATCACCATGTGAATATGGGTCATACTGATTCACAACTATGTGTTTGCCGTTCTTATCGTTTTACTTCTACATGCGATAATGTGTTTTCTACATACGGTAGAAGTAGACCGATTGATCCCTTGCAATGTTTAAGTTTGAATTCCGTCCCAACTAAACCTTGCTCCATCGCATGTCTTGTACAATTAGTGGTGGGTCTATGAAATTAGGGTGCCACTAGTTTTCCTTGACTTGACGAGTTGTATCGGATACTTACACGCATAAAGGGTTGGTAAGCTTAAACAAGGTCATCTTAACGGTTAAGGACCTTGGGGCATAAAGGTTGGGAGCCGAGACATAGAGATGTCACCCAACAACAAGAGTCATATGTGATATGATTAGCAAAGAGTTGCTTACCGATCTACCTGTCTTCTAGCGGTGATGCTAAAGCTCACTAGTCGACTTGATAGTTGTGGGTCTTGAATCACTAAGTATCAATGGAGGGATATTGATTTTAGTGGGAGTAGATTTTCTTAAATGTTTAATTTGATTTACTCTATCATGGATACGTTTGTTTTAGTATTTTGCATTATTATTTTGCTGTAGATCAATGGCACCCAGCACCACCACATTTTTTACTTTGCGTTCGATCCTTGAGAAGGATAAGTTGAATGGGACAAACTATATGGATTGGATCCATAACCTGAGAGTTGTTCTCAGGGTTGAGAAAAAAGAAGACGTTCTGGATACCCTATTACTAGAAGAGTCTGCTGATGATGCAACTACTGCTGTCAAGAATGCTTACAAGGAAGCACGCGACAACAATCTTGAAGTGAGTTGCCTTATGCTCGCTTGCATGGAACCTGAGCTGCAGATGCAGTTTGAGACAAACCATGAGGCACACGATATGACCGTGGTGCTTCATGACACGTTCCAGACATAGGCCAGGACTGAAAGGTTCAATGTGTCCAAGGCAATTGTTGAGAGCAAGCTGGCAGCGGGCGTAGCAGTGGGGCCGCATGTGATCAAGATGGTTGGTTACACACAGAGGTTGGAGAAGCTGGGTTTCCCACTCGGCCAAGAGTTGGCCATTGATTTCATTCTTTCGTCTTTACCGCCGAGCCATGGGAACTTCATCTCGAACTACCACATGCACGGGGCTGAAAAGGGCTTGAACGAGCTATGCGGCATACTCAAGATAGTAGAAACGACATCAAGAAGAGCACGGGCGGCGGCCATGTGATGGCGGTCCAGAACAAGCCTAACTTTTTGAAGAAGGGTACTTCTTGGAAGAAGAAGGGCAAGGCTAAGGTTTAGAACCCCAAGCCGAACCCAGATCCTAAGGCTAAAACTGGACCAGCTGCTGACACTGAGTGCTTTCACTGTCATGAAAAGGGTCACTGGAAGAGAAACTGCAAGGTGTACTTGGCTTCGTTGAAGAACGGCGGAAGTAAGAGTACTTCCACATCAGGTACCCTTCCTATTTATGCTATGGATATTTTGATTGTTGATTCTTTTGTCAATTCTTAGGTATTTGATACCGAATCAGTTGCTCACATTTGCAATTCTATGCAGGGGCTGACAAAAAGTAGAAGCGTAGCAAGAGGAGAAGTTGATTTCCGCGTGGGAAATAATGCAAGAGTTGCTGCGTTGAGCGTTGGGATGATGCAACTCCACCTCCCAACAGTATTTATTATCGAGTTGAATAATTGTTATTTTGTTCCTAGTTTGAGTTGAAACATTATATCTCTTTCATGTTTGATGATGGATGGTTATTCGTTTGCGAGTGAAAACAATGGTTGTGTGATCTCTAAGAATGATATGTTTGTGGCTTCTGCGCCTATTAAGAATGGTTTGTTTGTTTTAAATCTTGATGATTCACCTATCTGTAATGTAAGTGCTAAAAGGCTTCGGCCTAATAATTTGAGTCCTACCTATATGTCGCATTGTTGTTTGGGTCATATAAGTGAAAAGCGCATGAAGAAGCTTCATTCGGATGGGCTTTTAACTCCGTTTGATTTTGAATCATACGAGACATGCGAAGCTTGTTTGCTAGGCAAGATGACCAAGACACCATTCATAGGTTTTCCAGAGAAAGCATCAGACTTGTTGGAACTCATACATACTGATGTGTGCGAACCAATGAGCACGACGGCTAGAGGAGGATTCCAATACTTCATAACTTTCACTGATGATTTGAGTAGATATGGCTATGTCTATTTGATGAAGCATAAGTCTGAAACCTTTGAAAAGTTCAAGGAATTTCAGAATGAGGTTGAAAATCAACGTGGCAAGAAAATTAAGGCCTTGCGATCTGATCGAGGAGGCGAGTATTTGAGTCAAGAGTTTAGCAATCATCTGAAGAGTTGCGGAATTGTTCCACAACTCACGCCATCTGGAACACCTCAGAGAAACGGTGTATCCGAGCGACGTAATCAAACTTTGTTGGACATGGTTCGGTCGATGATGAGCTAGTCGGACCTACCGTTACCGTTTTGGGGTTACGCTCTAGAAACAGTAGCTTTCACACTAAATAGGGTACCATCTAAATCCGTAGTTAAGACAACATATGAGATACGGACTGGGAAGACTCCCAGCTTGTCTTTTCTAAAAGTTTGGGGATGTGAAGTTTTTGTCAAGCGACTTCAGTCGAACAAGCTAACTCCAAAATTGGGTAAGTGCATATTCGTGGGATATCCAAAGGAAACTTTAGGGTATTACTTCTACAACCGATCAGAGGGAAAAGTGTTTGTTGCTCGGAACAATGTTTTCTTAGTGAAAGAGTTTCTCAAAAAGGAGAAAAGTGGATAGAAGGTGTGTCTTGAAGAGGTTCAAGATGAGCCAATCGGGAAAGATTCAACAAGTGATGCTAATGCAGCAGAACAAGTTGAGATACCCGTGGCAAGAGAAGCACCACCGCAGCCACGAAGGTTGGCAAGGCTCCATGTGGTGCGCGCGATATTATTGTTGGACAACGATGAGCCTGCGACATATGCAAAAGCGATGATGGACCCAGATTCTGAGAAATGGTAGAGTGCCATGAGATTCCAGATAGACTCCATGGGAGACAATCAAGTTTGGAACTGACCCGCATGATGGTGTTAAAACCATAGAGTGCAAATGGATCTATAAGAAGAAGAAAGATATGGATGGAAATATTCACATCTATAAGGCTCAACTTGTCTCAAAAGGGTTTAGACAAGTTAAAGGAGTTGACTACGACGAGACATTCTCTCCCGTAGCGATGCTTAAATCTATTCGGATCATTCTAGCAATAGCCACGTATTTCGATTATGAGATATGGCAGATGGATGTCAAAATAGCTTTCCTGAATGAAAACCTGGATGAGGACGTGTATATGATATAGCCCGAAGGTTTTGTCAATTCGACCAATGCTGGAAAGGTATGCAAACTTCAGAAATTGATTTATGGGTCGAAGCAAGCATCTCGGAGTTGGAATATTTGTTTTGATGAAGTAGTTTGGTTTTCTTCAAAATGAAGAAGAAGCTTGTGTTTACAAGAAGAAAAGTGGGAGCTCCGTTGCATTTCAGATCCTATATGTAGACGACAGATTGCTGATTGGGAATGATATTCCTATGCTGGAATCCGTAAAGACTTCACTGAAAAATAGTTTTTCTATGAAGGACTTAGGGGAAGCCGCATACATTCTGGGCATAAGAATCTATAGTGATAGATAGAGATGGCTTATTGGATTAAGCCAAGGTACTTACATTAACAAGGTGTTGAAACGTTTCAGCATGGAACAATCAAAGAAAGGGCTCTTGCCTATGTCACACGGAATACATCTCAGCAAGACTCAATGTCCTTCGACGACTAATGAGCTAGATCGCATGAGGAAGGTTCCATACGCTTCGGCAATTGGATCTATCATGTACGCGATGATAAGTACACGCCCAGATATCTTATATGCTCTAAGTGCTATGAGCAGGTACCAGTCTGATCCAGGTGAGAGTCACTGGATAGCGGTGACAAACATTCTTAAGTACTTCAGAAGGACTAAAGATGTGTTCCTAGTCTATGGAGGTGAGGAGGAGCTCACTGTAACGGGACACACTGATGCTAGCTTCCAAACCGACAAAGATGATTCAAAGCCGCAATCAGGATTTGTGTTCACATTGAATGGTGGTGATGTAAGTTGGAAAAGTTCCAAGGAGGATACCATGGCTGATTTTACAACGGAAGCTGAGTACATTGCAGCTTCGGAAGCTGCAAAGGGAGGTGTTTGGATGAGGAAGTTTCTCATTGAGCTTGGTGTGTTTCCGAATGCGTCCAGCCCATTGAACCTCTACTATGACAACAATGGGGCAATAGCGCAAGCAAAAGAGCCAGGGAATCACCAGAAGAACAAACATGTACTGCAGAAGTTTCACCTCATACGAGAGTTCGTCAGACGGGGTGAGATCAAGATATGCAAGATACACACGGATTTGAATGTTGCTGATCCTTTAACAAAGCCTCTTCCACAGCCTAAGCATGAAGCGCACACAAGAGCTATGAGTATTAGATATCTTCTAGATTAGACTCTAGTGCAAGTGGGAAACTTTTTGAAATATGCCCTAAAGGTAATCATAGAGATGATCATATTTCGTAGTATCCATGATGTATTATGTGTTCATTGAATATCCATGAAAGACAACTTGTGAATTGTTTGTGAGACTCTTTACTTGTATGGTTATTCTAAAGTTGTTCCTAGTCGAAGTTCATGTATGGACACACATGAATATTAGATTAGCACATGTATTAGTTGATGAATGTGTTTCACCAAGTCATAGACATGGAGATATCAAACTAATAATGCGGGCACATGTATGACATGAGGCTGGACTGACTCAACTCGAGAAATAGTGATTTCTCATTACACAATGTGTACGTTGTCAACTATTGGTCGAGTAGGAGTACTCGGGCCATGTCTGTTTGCACGTGAGCCCATAGGGTCACACACTTAAGGGGTTGGAAGCCTAGTGAGGATATGATCTGAATTAGACTGGGCTTAGGTGCACTAATAGGCCTTGGTTAGGAAGCCCATTAGTGGGCGCCTATAAAAGAAGGGGTAAGGGTGCATGGAGTGGCTAACCCTAATTCCACGCCTGGTGGCAACCGCCTGTTCCCACGCCCGCGCCCACGGTTGCCCTCGCGGATCTAGCAGTTCGGAGTGTGACGCTTCTTCCCCGTACGTGTGGATACCTTGGAGGTGCTACATCTGCTGCACGAGAACGAGCCGCACGTGAGGAGGTCTTGCAACTGCACTACCGGCGACCGACTGCACTACCCCGACGCGCTATAGAAGTTCCGCACCCGCACGTCTAGTGGTAATTCCGTGATCTACAACAGTAGTTTTCCAGGTTTATGCGGTGGAAATTTTGGTTTATCGCTAGCGTAGCCCACCTCATATCCCTTCAAGAATAAATATGAAAGAGAAGAAGTTCACAAACTTGAAGTCTCATGACTGCCATGTCGTGATGACACAATTGCTTCCGGTTGCTTTGAGGGGTATTCTACTGGAGAATGTAAGATTGACAATTATGAAGCTATGCGCCTTCCTCAATGAAATTTCGCAAAAGGCAATCGATCCAAATAAGCTCATAAAGCTACAGAATGATGTGGTCCAATGTCTTGTCAGCTTGAGATGGTGTTTCCACCTTAGTTCTTTAATATTAGGACACATCTTCTGGTTGTATCGCCAAGGGCTACGAAAAAGAGGAGGTCATTGAGTTTTGTGTTGACTTTATTGATGATCTTAGTCCGATCGGGGTCCCCATGTCACGCCATGAAGGGAGACTAAGGGGAAAGGGCACACAAGGGAAGAAATCTAATATGCACATCTCTGACAATGAAATCCGCAAAGCAAACTTCATAGTTCTACAAAATTCATCCCTGGTGGCACCATATATGAATGAGCACATTACTACTGTACGGTCTGAGAACCCGGGGAAGTCTGAGGCCTCAATTACACGTCATCACATAGATACCTTTGTTGTTTGGCTCAGACGAAAATTAATGGGTGACGACACGATGGATGAACAACTTCAATGGATGGCTAAGGGACCATCAATCACAATCATGCAATACCAAGGGTACAAGATAAATGGACATACATTTTACACAAGAGCCCAAGACGAAAAGAGCAGGAACCAAAATAGTGGTGTGCGTATAGATGCAACAGGCAATGATGGAAAAAAGGATAGCAACTATAGTGTCATAGAGGAGATATGGGAACTAGACTATGGACCTTTGAAGTTTCCTTTGATTTGCTGCCAATGGGTGAACCGAGCTGGAGGTGGCATAACGATAGACCGGTATGGGATGACAATAGTGGATTTTCAAAAAGATCGGATATAAAGATGAACCATTCGTCCTAGCCAAGGATGTAACACAGGTGTTCTATGTGAAGGGCATGTCAAGCAAACCTAAGAAAAAGCATGCCAAGTCCGACGATGAGCCAAAACGCCACATAGTTCTTCCAGGAAAAAAAATCATTGGACTTGAAGACATTTTGGACAAGTTAGAAGACTTTGATCAGTTTGATGACCGTCCTCCATTCTCAGTCGATGTTGACCCCAGCATCCTATTATCCAAAGAGGACGCTCCTTACTTACGCTGCGATCACAACCAAGAGACGTTTGTCAAAAGGAAAATTATCTGTGGCAGAACCACCTGAATTAATCCGGCTCAAGTGTATTAACCATCACCATTAAGGCATCCTCGGTTAATCTTACACTTCAAACGGAGTAATCCACTGGTCTGTCGGGTATAACCTCCCGATACAACCACGGTGAACGGATCGAGCGCCGTACATACAAATGCTCATGCGACGATGAGCCCAGAGAATACCACATTCCAGCAAGTATTACATCCTTTGCATAAGTCAATATTACAGACCTAGTTCTGAGTTTAGAAAACAAGTACTTCAATTAACATAGATGAGTTCTTCAGAGTTAAATTGCAGCGGAATAAACAACGGAAACTACTCGACGATACAGGATGTCTCGATGAAGCCCGTACGAGACGTCACTCGGTATTATCTTCGTTGGACGGGGGCGTATCCCATTCCACCGACCAACCAGGGGGAAGAGTACAAGGCCAAGTCAACCTAGCAATCAAATCTTCGAAGGTTTCACCTGAAAACAAGCCACAAGCAAGGCTGAGTATACCAATACTCAGCAAGGCTTACCCGACTAATGGGGTATACTTAGCCGACTCCTAGACATGCGAGGCTTTTGGCTTGAGGGGTTTGTTTTGCCAAAAAGCGTATATAGTAGGTCCTTACTTTCAGATTTTAGCTCCAAGTTCTAGCTTTCTTTAACCATTCTAGGTAAGCAACTATCCAATATCATACATGGTGAAGCATTAACTTTTCATCCAACCAGTTCATTCATCATCATTGTTCCTCTTCTTACTCTATGGGTAAAAGTGGTTAAGCAGTCTCAATAGCCGCGAGAAACGGACGATTCGAATCGAATTTCTTAACCTTGCAAGGGAAACCTAAACACACGTCACGTGGTTACTCCCTAGAGTCACACGTGCAACTTTTCCCTTCAATTCCCGCTTCACGGAACAGGCCCACCGCCCTCGACTACACCTCCCCATGGACCACGGACGCAGCCGGGCCATGGCGGCCGATGCACCCGCCATTAGCTAGATGTGAACGAATTCAAGACAGTGGGGAGTATATTCCGGCCTCGGTTCAATCCAGTACTAAGCTTACCGATTACCATATTCTCGGCATGTGGTTAGTACGTTCAAAGACTTAACCATCACTTACCACACACTGCGGCCTTAGCATTTTTCACTAGACAGACGGGCCTCAATCATCAACATAAGCATCGTACCACAGCCCGTCCGTCGTCCTTATGATTGCAGCGTGTAGTAAATAATCAACTCCTAATTTCTCGCGAGTGACAGGAAATCACTCGACTTTTACCGAGTCCTATTAGCATAGCATTCTATCGAACCTTGCATCTAGTGTTCAGAGCATGGGTACCTAGGATCATGCAACTAAATTTTCATCCAACTCCTATAAACTTAATGCACAAGTAAAGTAGAGTAATAAGTTGCATAAGTTTAGAAAATAGGGTTCATGCTCCGGGGCTTGCCTTCTTGCGAAAAGTTAGTCCGGAGCTCTTCCGAACTTGGGCTCGGGTCTTCGGCAACTTCAGTTAGATTCACTTGAGCTTCACGCTGCTCACTCTCGGACGCGGGCACCAACTCGTACGTTCCGTCGGCGAGAGTCGTCGTTTCTACATGAATGCACAAGTTTAAGTAGTGGTGATGTTAAACGACATGATTTCCTTCACGATAAAGTTGCAGTTTGTAAAACATGAGTTTGTTGTGGAGTGAGTTACTTCATCAATCGTGGGTAATCGTTAATGGAGTCTATCTTAATCTATTTAACTTTATTAAAGAAGAAGGGGTTGTGTTATATTGAAAACTTAGTTTCTTTTTAAACACAAACATGAGTTGAACACAATTACTAATCTAGTTAGCTTCTGGTAATAAAATTTTTATTCAAAGTACATTATGCAGAGATAAGATCACTGTAAAAATTTCAGACATTTTTGTGTAACATGTTAAATATGAAAAATGTAATACACAGCCACTGCTAGAATCTAGTTATTTTTATACAGAACAAACCATGCAAGTATTGATGCTACAAATTTTACAGGGTGTTGCTATAACCATATTTGTGCTACTGTAAATTTTGCAGATTTTATTGTACATGATTTAGAGCATAATAAATGGGACAAGCTACACTCATGTTATTAAAGATTATTTTCTACAGGATGTTATACAGGGTTTCTATGTATGAAACTTTTTGTACAGCTTGATCTACTCTATTTTGTTTCATAGTAAAAAGATGAACATTTTCTAAGCACTTTACTAATTATTTTGAATTAGTGAAGTTTTCCTACCACAAATTCATATGGACAGGTTACATATAGTAAAAGTGTTCCTAAATTTTTCTGTTTCCTCTAGGTATTACTACAACAACACAGAAAAAGTTTCATGACATTAAACATCACAGAACAGCAGGAATAATTAGTTCTATCACTTTATGGCATAAAGCAATGTTGGACAAAAAGTGTATCTAGAGATGGCTTTTGGTCCTGATCTTTTTACACAGCCCTAAACATTAAGCAAGTAACTCACTGCCCAAAAATTAGGGTCAGCAATGATCTACAACAGTGGGTACAAAAGAAGTCCATTAAACCTTCCATTTAATCTAGAGCAAAATATGTTGAGAATCTGAGAAACTTTATGTAACAAAAGTTGTAGAGTTTCCTCCAAGGATTCCAGAACAGTTGAGTTTTCATTTTTTTGAATTTTATACGATTTTATACGAATTTTACAAGTTCACTGATTTGGTTAAAACTTTCTTTACAGAGGGGTCCCTGAAAACTAGCAGAAAACCCCCTGGGAAGATTTGGGCGTTTGCAATGTAGTCCCTGGTCGCAAAATCACGGCGGGGTCGTCCTGTCCGGCCAAATTCCGGCGAGCTCGGTCGCCGGCGGCGAGGGCAAGGTGGGGGAGAACGGAGAGGGAACCAGGGCGCACCTATTGGTGGTCTTGGAGTGGCTTGGGATGGCCGGTGGCGGGCTGGCCGCGGAGAGCAGGGGCGGCGGCGGAGGGGCGGCGCGGACGGCGGCGCTCCGGCGAGGAGGGCGGCGGGGCTCGGGCTGGGGAGCTTCAGCGCACTGAGGGGAATCCGTTTCCGTGCTTGTCTCGGGCGGAGGTGGGCCGGAGCAGGGGGTTCCACGGCGAGGTGGGGGGGGGCGGCGCTCGGCTCTGTTGTGCTCTGTTCTGCGGGGAAGAAGAAAGGAGGGGAGGGAGGGGCGCTGTGCCGGCTTTATAGCTGGTGGAGCTCGTGGGGGCGGGCGTGGCACGGCCAGAACGCGGGGTGGAGGGGGCGGCGAGGCTGGGCGCCATTGGTGCGGCCGGCGGTGACCAGCGGCGTTGTGTCGCGTGCGAGCTGCGCGGGCAGGCGACTGGGCGAGCGAGATAGCGGCGTGGGCGAGGGAGATGGTGTGCGGCACGATTGGGCGGGCTGGGGCGGCACGACGGGGCACGCCGTTGGGCGCCTGGGCGGCGGCCAGTGGCTGGGCGGCGCGGCGGTGCAGCAGAGCCGCGGGTTGGGCAGGGGCATGCCGTGCGGGAGGGAGAAGAAAAAGCGCGGCCGCGGTTGGGCAGCGGGGGCGGGCAGCAGGCAGGGCGTCGGGGGTTGGCTCGGCGTCTGGTGCTGCGCAGGCGTCGAGGGCCAGGTGGCCGGCGGCGGTCGGGCGAGCGTGCGGTGCAGCAGAGGAGGGAGGGGTGAGCGAGGGACGGAAGTGCAAGAATTTGAAAAACTTCAGGGGGCTGGGTGCAAACAGGGCGTTTTCTCCTCTTTCTGATTTGAATTTCAAAAACTTTTGAACACGAAAGTTGTTCAAAATAAAAAGTTCTACAACTTTGGTTTCAGGCAAAATCTCATTTGGCTTATGGTTTGAAAGTTAAATTTAAAAGTTCAAAAGTAACCAAATGTGCTCAAATTAAATTTGAATTTCAACTGAACTCGTTTTAATTCTTTCCACCCTTTCATTAGTTGGTTTAACCATAGGGTTAGGCTAATGATATTGATTTTTGGAAATGTAATTACCAGGGTTGTCACAGCCTTCCCCCCTTAACGAGAATCTCGCCCCGAGATTCGGTAATTCTTAGTGTGGGCGTGGGTGCACATACCAGTGGTTGAGATAAGAAACCCAGGAAAATGTTGGTTCAGGTAGCTCTCCGTTTCCCAGGTGGCTTCTTCTTCCGTGTGGCGATTCCATTGTATTTTATACATTCTAATCACTTTCCTCCTGGTCTCTCTTTCTTTTTGATCCAAAATCTTAACTGGGTGTTCGACATACGAGAGGTCGGGTTCTAACAATATTTCTTGTTGTTCCACAATCTCGGTAGGGACTCGAATACACTTCTTGAGTTGAGATACGTGGAAGACATCATGGGTGGCCGTGAGCTGAGGGGGCAGTCGTAATTTGTAGGCTACGGGTCCGCAGCTCTCAATGATTTCGTAAGGACCAATATAACGGGGAGCTAGTTTGCCTTTGATTCCAAATCTTCGCACTCCTTTGGTTGGTGAAACTCGAAGATAGACATGATCGCCAACTTCGAACTTTAGAGGCTTTCTCCTTTTGTCAGAATAGCTCTTTTGTCGAGCTTGTGCGGCTCTAAGATTTGCTTGTATTACCTTTACTTTTTCCTCTGCCTCGATTACCAGGTCGGGTCCAATTATTTTACGTTCTCCGGTTTGTGACCAGCTCAAAGGAGTTCGACACCTTCGTCCGTACAGGGCCTCAAATGGTGCCATTTTCAAACTCGTTTGATAGCTGTTGTTGTACGAGAACTCTGCTAGGGGTAGACATTTGTCCCAATTCTTGTCATAGTGAATGACACAGGCTCTCAGCATGTCTTCCAGAATTTGGTTTACTCTTTCCGTTTGTCCATCGGTCTGAGGGTGGTATGCTGAGCTGCGAATCAGCTTAGTGCCAAGAGACGTTTGCAGTTGTTCCCAAAAGCGTGCTACAAACTGAGGACCACGATCGGAGATAATTGTCTTAGGTATTCCATGCAGGCAAACAATACGATCGAGGTAAATCTCGGCATATTTCTTGGTAGAATAGGTGGTGTGTACCGGAAGAAAATGTGCCGTCTTTGTGAGTCTATCAACGATAACCCATATGGAATCATGTCTCTGGGACGTGTTTGGTAGTCCAACGATGAAGTCCATACTTATGTCTTCCCATTTCCATGATGGTATAGGTAACGGTTGAAGTGTACCGGCTACCTTTAAGTGGCTAGCTTTTACTCTCTGGCACTTGTCACATTCCGAGACATACGTAGCAATTTCCCTTTTCATTCTAGTCCACCAGAAGTTTTGCCTTAGGTCCTGATACATTTTGCTACTACCGGGGTGGATAGAGAATTTGGAGAGGTGTGCCTCATCAAGAATTTGCTTGCGGAGTTCACGATTCTTCGGAACGACTATACGACCTTCGAACCATAGAACTCCCTTATGGTCCTGGCGGAAACATTTGTACTTCTCCTCACCTAGAGAGAGTTTTTGTTTGATGATCTTAATTCCTTCGTCATGTAGTTGTGCCATAACGATTTGGTCGTGAAGAGTGGGCTCAACTGAGATGTGATCTAGAGTGCCTTGGGAAACTATTTCCAAGTTAAGCTTCCTCATGTCTGCGCATAATGTCTCATGGTAGGACTCCATGGATAGGCAATGGCAATGGGACTTGCGGCTTAGTGCATCCGCGACTACATTAGCCTTGCCGGGGTGATAGTGCACTTCAAGGTCATAATCCTTGATTAGTTCTAGCCATCTCCGTTGTCTCATATTCAGATCGGCTTGTGTGAAGATATACTTGAGACTCTTATGATCCGTGTAGATATTGCACTGCGTACCCATGAGATAGTGCCTCCATATCTTCAGAGCGTGAATGACGGCTGCGAGCTCAAGGTCATGCGTGGGATAATTCTGTTCGTGGGGCCGAAGGGCTCGTGAGGCATATGCAATCACTCGATTCTCTTGCATAAGCACACATCCTAGACCAGTACCCGATGCGTCACAATACACATCGAACGACTTGGTATTATCGGGTTGAGCTAATACAGGTGCAGTAGTCAGATGCTCTCTGAGAGTGTGGAAAGCTTCTTCACATTTCTCATTCCATACGAACTTTACTTCCTTCTTTAACAGTTCAGTCATGGGCTTAGCAATTCGAGAGAAATCCGGGATGAAGCGACGGTAGTAACCGGCTAAGCCGAGAAAACTGCGAATCTGATGAACAGAGGTAGGGGGTTTCCAATCCATCACCTCTTGTACCTTGCTGGGGTCAACAGCTATGCCTTCGCTGGAGATCGTGTGACCTAAGAACTTTACAGTATCCAACCAAAACTCACACTTAGAAAACTTAGCATAGAGCTGATGGTCTCTGAGTCGCTGAAGAACAATGCGAAGGTGCTTGGCATGCTCTTCCTCATCCTTGGAATAGATAAGGATGTCGTCGATGAACACTACGACGAATTTGTCAAGTTCGGGCATGAATACCGAATTCATGAGATACATGAAGTAGGCAGGGGCATTGGTGAGTCCAAAGGACATGACCAAAAACTCATATAGTCCATATCGTGTGGAGAAGGCAGTCTTAGGAATATCGCACGGGCGAATCTTGATTTGATGGTATCCCGAACGAAGATCGATCTTTGAGAAGACTCTGGCTCCAGCTAATTGATCGAAGAGTACATCGATACGGGGAAGGGGGTATTTGTTTTTAACAGTTACCGCATTGAGAGGTCGGTAGTCCACACATAACCTTAAACTGTCATCCTTCTTCTTTACGAATAGGGCTGGACATCCCCAAGGTGACGCGCTAGGGCGAATGAAACCTTTGTCCAGTAGTTCTTGGAGTTGAACTTTCAGCTCTGCCAATTCTTTAGGGGGCATCCTATATGGTCTCTTAGATATAGGTGCGGTGCCTGGCTGTAGTTCAATAACGAACTCAACATCCCTATCCGGGGGCATTCCTGGTAAGTCATCCGGGAAAACATCGGCATACTCGTTTACCACTGGAATATCCTCTAGCTTAAGTCCTTCCATCATGTAAGCACAGGAATTCGTGCAATCCAGGAATGGTAGGTAAAGGGTAGTGGCTCCGTGACTAGGTGAATTTATCTCAACGGCTCGGGAAGAAAGGTCCAGTGTGACTCCATGCCTAGTCATCCAGTTCATTCCCAAAATAATATCCATGCCGTCAAGGGGTAAAAGAACCAGGTCTGTGTTGATGACTCTACTTCCCAACTTTATCGGTACCAGCCTTATTATTTGGTTGGAAGCAATTTTTCCACCCGGTGTTGATATCATATACGACCCTTTGGTGTGGCAAACATTCAAGCCTACTTTTGCACCAAACTTTGCACTAATGAAACTATGTGACGCACCAGAATCAAACAATATGACTGCAGGCTTGTTATGGATGGAGAATGTACCCGTCATTACAGGTGCTCCTTCAGAAAGTTCTGCAAGGGTGGTGAAGTTGATCCGTCCTTGTTTGACCTGGAGGGTCTGCTTCTTGCCTTTGTTCTCATTGTTCTGGTTAGAGTCCTGGCCCTGATTTGGCAGCCTGGGTTGAGGGCATTCGCGAGCGAAATGACCGGAACTCCCGCATTTGAAACAACGATTCGCGGGGCTGGGTCGAAGAGGCTGTTGCAGAGTGGGCCTCGGACCATTCTGTGGAGGCATCGGGGGTCGTACCATGCCTGGCTGCTGCGGGGGCCTGATAATCCAACGCCCTGGCTGAGGGGCCTTCGATGGAGCTGTAGGCGCAGCATTTCGCACCAAGCGATACCTCGGTGGCTGAGCACCCGAGGGTCCAGCTAGTGCCTTTCTCTTCTTTTCAGCACGATGAGCCTCAATACAGTCCTCTTGAGTGATGGCCATGTTGACTAGCTCGTTATATGTATCGGCTTTGACAAGATTCAATCGTTCCTTGAGTTTAGTACTCAGACCTCTACGGAAACGATCACGCTTCTTGGCATCTGTGTCTGCGTGATAGCCAGCGTATTGGCACAGGTTGTTGAAGGCTTGAGCATACTGAAGTACAGTGCGGTTACCCTGAGTGAGAGCTAAAAACTCATTTAGCTTTCTTTCTATGAGACCTTCGGGAATATGGTGCGCCCGAAACGCAGTCTTGAATTCATCCCAGGTGACAATGTGATCAACGGGGAGCATAGCAAAATAGTGGTCCCACCATAGACGAGCCGTACCGCGAAGCTGTTGCGCGGCAAAGCGAGCTTTGTTGGCCTCCGAGCATGGGGCCACAAGTAGTGTGAACTTGGATTCGATGGTGCGAATCCAAGCGTCGGCGTCCAAGGGTTCCTCTGTCTTATGGAACAAGGGAGGCTGGGTCCCTAGGAAATCCGTGTATCCTGCAGCTTGGGGTTGGGGAGCACTGTGCCCACCCCGCTGCTGGTGCTGTCCTTGCACGAGCTGGCGGAGCAACTCGGTTTGAGCGGCCATTGCTTCCACTAAACCAGGTGGTGGCTGTGGCTGTGGTGGTGATCCACTTGCGCTAGCACCAAAACCATCCGGGTTACCACGGGTTGCTCCAACCATCTGAAAAGGCGAAGGTTCTTCATTAGCAACGTGATCCATGTTGCTTCCATGACTCAAAAAGATCTAACGCGGAATAGTAGACTTCCAAAAGGTCATGGATGGAATCACATGCATAAAAACTGTCTGCCGTAAGAATCTTATAACACCTGGTAGGTTCATCCAAGTTCCTCATATTTTGGCAGTGGATAGGGAATTTAGGGATGTACAACTTTGATATTCAGCCAAGATGCTAAATCGACGGATAAGATGGTCAAACGATTCACTCTTTGCTTCCCTGTTTTGGCTGTTTTTCAGCAGAACGAGTTATAGTATCTGGCCTATAACTTCAACAGTTCTGGTCCAAAAATTCTCAACTTTTACCAGAGCATTCCTAAGGTATTTGTGCACCACTTTTCTATTCAACACTTTGGCTGGATTAGGCTCTAAGATGGCTGTTTCCTTAAGGTCTCACTTCTCTGTCTACCCAGAAATTTTCAGTGAACAGGGGGCCAATATTTCGTGCACCAGGGGAAATCTACCCAGCCAAAATTTACCAAATTTTAACAGCAGCTACTGGGGTAAATTTGGAACAAGTTTTGTGTTGTACTCTTTTGCATAAAACTGTAGGAAGGGGGGGCCTAAAAATTTAAGAGGCAGAAGTGCTTATTCTGGACAGAATTCTGACATTCCGTGGTTTCTGTTATTTCTTACTATCCATGAGTTCAGAATTTTTGATTTTTGAACAGAAGATAGAACACAAAATTTGGAACAATTTCTTCAACATGAACTTTATCAGAAATGGTCATTTTCTTTGGCCAATAAATCTCTCTTTCCGGTCATGGCAGATTCGGGACAGATTCGCTAGATAGTCCTTATGCAAACCATGCTTAGATACGCAAGAACCTTACCACTCTCATACAACGCATTTTCAATTTCAGATATATATGGTCATGATGCATGCACGTCCTATTCGTCCTCACAAATAAAACAATTGCCAAATAGCTTTGGTCTTACGAAGATAGTTTCGGTGGCTTACACAATACTGCTCTCCTATAATAGCTAGTCGAGTCTTTCTATTCGTCCCCTAACTTATCGTAATCGCGGTTAGTGTACCTGCAGAAGATTGACAAAGCATATATATATTTCATGAACCTTTCATGCCAGCACTCATGAAAGCGTCCGTATTCATTACCGTTTACTTATAGAAACGATATCTGTACAATTTCCGCCGTACAGACGACGTTAACATACGCTATCGAGATAGCGTATTCACGGGGGTACCGTCATAAGACGGGGGTATGAACAGCGATCGCCATACCCTGCGCCAAACCTTCTACTCCCAATATGTTCAACTAACAGTTGGCATATTGGCAGCACCTCAAGTAAGCCACTGCTTGAGGGCAGCGTTCGGTTCGCATCACCGACAGGAAGGCCAAGCTCTCTCAGTTGGCTGAGGATCCTTACCTTCTTACCTTAGCGATGAGTGCGTCGTTACAGAATTTAAGGTCGGTTGTACATGAAAGTAAGTTTTGACAGAAAGTAATGTGCTGGAAGTCAGTTGATAATATATATAGAAGTTAGATAGCCACCTAGTAACTTTCCCATAATCCCTTAGGGCTTTACGAACTAGGCACCATCCTTAACGTACCAACGTATTTCGCAACACAACCTTCTAGTCAAGTTTTAGTAAAATGAGTTTTTAAGGCTTGTAGCATTCTCTGGCGTATGTATTTCGGCTCTGGTGTCCGCTGTTGCCAGCTGTGGCACCAGCTACGGCTCTGATACCAGCTGTGGCAGAACCACCTGAATTAATCCGGCTCAAGTGTATTAACCATCACCATTAAGGCATCCTCGGTTAATCTTACACTTCAAACGGAGTAATCCACTGGTCTGTCGGGTATAACCTCCCGATACAACCACGGTGAACGGATCGAGCGCCGTACATACAAATGCTCATGCGACGATGAGCCCAGAGAATACCACATTCCAGCAAGTATTACATCCTTTGCATAAGTCAATATTACAGACCTAGTTCTGAGTTTAGAAAACAAGTACTTCAATTAACATAGATGAGTTCTTCAGAGTTAAATTGCAGCGGAATAAACAACGGAAACTACTCGACGATACAGGATGTCTCGATGAAGCCCGTACGAGACGTCACTCGGTATTATCTTCGTTGGACGGGGGCGTATCCCATTCCACCGACCAACCAGGGGGAAGAGTACAAGGCCAAGTCAACCTAGCAATCAAATCTTCGAAGGTTTCACCTGAAAACAAGCCACAAGCAAGGCTGAGTATACCAATACTCAGCAAGGCTTACCCGACTAATGGGGTATACTTAGCCGACTCCTAGACATGCGAGGCTTTTGGCTTGAGGGGTTTGTTTTGCCAAAAAGCGTATATAGTAGGTCCTTACTTTCAGATTTTAGCTCCAAGTTCTAGCTTTCTTTAACCATTCTAGGTAAGCAACTATCCAATATCATACATGGTGAAGCATTAACTTTTCATCCAACCAGTTCATTCATCATCATTGTTCCTCTTCTTACTCTATGGGTAAAAGTGGTTAAGCAGTCTCAATAGCCGCGAGAAACGGACGATTCGAATCGAATTTCTTAACCTTGCAAGGGAAACCTAAACACACGTCACGTGGTTACTCCCTAGAGTCACACGTGCAACTTTTCCCTTCAATTCCCGCTTCACGGAACAGGCCCACCGCCCTCGACTACACCTCCCCATGGACCACGGACGCAGCCGGGCCATGGCGGCCGATGCACCCGCCATTAGCTAGATGTGAACGAATTCAAGACAGTGGGGAGTATATTCCGGCCTCGGTTCAATCCAGTACTAAGCTTACCGATTACCATATTCTCGGCATGTGGTTAGTACGTTCAAAGACTTAACCATCACTTACCACACACTGCGGCCTTAGCATTTTTCACTAGACAGACGGGCCTCAATCATCAACATAAGCATCGTACCACAGCCCGTCCGTCGTCCTTATGATTGCAGCGTGTAGTAAATAATCAACTCCTAATTTCTCGCGAGTGACAGGAAATCACTCGACTTTTACCGAGTCCTATTAGCATAGCATTCTATCGAACCTTGCATCTAGTGTTCAGAGCATGGGTACCTAGGATCATGCAACTAAATTTTCATCCAACTCCTATAAACTTAATGCACAAGTAAAGTAGAGTAATAAGTTGCATAAGTTTAGAAAATAGGGTTCATGCTCCGGGGCTTGCCTTCTTGCGAAAAGTTAGTCCGGAGCTCTTCCGAACTTGGGCTCGGGTCTTCGGCAACTTCAGTTAGATTCACTTGAGCTTCACGCTGCTCACTCTCGGACGCGGGCACCAACTCGTACGTTCCGTCGGCGAGAGTCGTCGTTTCTACATGAATGCACAAGTTTAAGTAGTGGTGATGTTAAACGACATGATTTCCTTCACGATAAAGTTGCAGTTTGTAAAACATGAGTTTGTTGTGGAGTGAGTTACTTCATCAATCGTGGGTAATCGTTAATGGAGTCTATCTTAATCTATTTAACTTTATTAAAGAAGAAGGGGTTGTGTTATATTGAAAACTTAGTTTCTTTTTAAACACAAACATGAGTTGAACACAATTACTAATCTAGTTAGCTTCTGGTAATAAAATTTTTATTCAAAGTACATTATGCAGAGATAAGATCACTGTAAAAATTTCAGACATTTTTGTGTAACATGTTAAATATGAAAAATGTAATACACAGCCACTGCTAGAATCTAGTTATTTTTATACAGAACAAACCATGCAAGTATTGATGCTACAAATTTTACAGGGTGTTGCTATAACCATATTTGTGCTACTGTAAATTTTGCAGATTTTATTGTACATGATTTAGAGCATAATAAATGGGACAAGCTACACTCATGTTATTAAAGATTATTTTCTACAGGATGTTATACAGGGTTTCTATGTATGAAACTTTTTGTACAGCTTGATCTACTCTATTTTGTTTCATAGTAAAAAGATGAACATTTTCTAAGCACTTTACTAATTATTTTGAATTAGTGAAGTTTTCCTACCACAAATTCATATGGACAGGTTACATATAGTAAAAGTGTTCCTAAATTTTTCTGTTTCCTCTAGGTATTACTACAACAACACAGAAAAAGTTTCATGACATTAAACATCACAGAACAGCAGGAATAATTAGTTCTATCACTTTATGGCATAAAGCAATGTTGGACAAAAAGTGTATCTAGAGATGGCTTTTGGTCCTGATCTTTTTACACAGCCCTAAACATTAAGCAAGTAACTCACTGCCCAAAAATTAGGGTCAGCAATGATCTACAACAGTGGGTACAAAAGAAGTCCATTAAACCTTCCATTTAATCTAGAGCAAAATATGTTGAGAATCTGAGAAACTTTATGTAACAAAAGTTGTAGAGTTTCCTCCAAGGATTCCAGAACAGTTGAGTTTTCATTTTTTTGAATTTTATACGATTTTATACGAATTTTACAAGTTCACTGATTTGGTTAAAACTTTCTTTACAGAGGGGTCCCTGAAAACTAGCAGAAAACCCCCTGGGAAGATTTGGGCGTTTGCAATGTAGTCCCTGGTCGCAAAATCACGGCGGGGTCGTCCTGTCCGGCCAAATTCCGGCGAGCTCGGTCGCCGGCGGCGAGGGCAAGGTGGGGGAGAACGGAGAGGGAACCAGGGCGCACCTATTGGTGGTCTTGGAGTGGCTTGGGATGGCCGGTGGCGGGCTGGCCGCGGAGAGCAGGGGCGGCGGCGGAGGGGCGGCGCGGACGGCGGCGCTCCGGCGAGGAGGGCGGCGGGGCTCGGGCTGGGGAGCTTCAGCGCACTGAGGGGAATCCGTTTCCGTGCTTGTCTCGGGCGGAGGTGGGCCGGAGCAGGGGGTTCCACGGCGAGGTGGGGGGGGGGCGGCGCTCGGCTCTGTTGTGCTCTGTTCTGCGGGGAAGAAGAAAGGAGGGGAGGGAGGGGCGCTGTGCCGGCTTTATAGCTGGTGGAGCTCGTGGGGGCGGGCGTGGCACGGCCAGAACGCGGGGTGGAGGGGGCGGCGAGGCTGGGCGCCATTGGTGCGGCCGGCGGTGACCAGCGGCGTTGTGTCGCGTGCGAGCTGCGCGGGCAGGCGACTGGGCGAGCGAGATAGCGGCGTGGGCGAGGGAGATGGTGTGCGGCACGATTGGGCGGGCTGGGGCGGCACGACGGGGCACGCCGTTGGGCGCCTGGGCGGCGGCCAGTGGCTGGGCGGCGCGGCGGTGCAGCAGAGCCGCGGGTTGGGCAGGGGCATGCCGTGCGGGAGGGAGAAGAAAAAGCGCGGCCGCGGTTGGGCAGCGGGGGCGGGCAGCAGGCAGGGCGTCGGGGGTTGGCTCGGCGTCTGGTGCTGCGCAGGCGTCGAGGGCCAGGTGGCCGGCGGCGGTCGGGCGAGCGTGCGGTGCAGCAGAGGAGGGAGGGGTGAGCGAGGGACGGAAGTGCAAGAATTTGAAAAACTTCAGGGGGCTGGGTGCAAACAGGGCGTTTTCTCCTCTTTCTGATTTGAATTTCAAAAACTTTTGAACACGAAAGTTGTTCAAAATAAAAAGTTCTACAACTTTGGTTTCAGGCAAAATCTCATTTGGCTTATGGTTTGAAAGTTAAATTTAAAAGTTCAAAAGTAACCAAATGTGCTCAAATTAAATTTGAATTTCAACTGAACTCGTTTTAATTCTTTCCACCCTTTCATTAGTTGGTTTAACCATAGGGTTAGGCTAATGATATTGATTTTTGGAAATGTAATTACCAGGGTTGTCACAGCCTTCCCCCCTTAACGAGAATCTCGCCCCGAGATTCGGTAATTCTTAGTGTGGGCGTGGGTGCACATACCAGTGGTTGAGATAAGAAACCCAGGAAAATGTTGGTTCAGGTAGCTCTCCGTTTCCCAGGTGGCTTCTTCTTCCGTGTGGCGATTCCATTGTATTTTATACATTCTAATCACTTTCCTCCTGGTCTCTCTTTCTTTTTGATCCAAAATCTTAACTGGGTGTTCGACATACGAGAGGTCGGGTTCTAACAATATTTCTTGTTGTTCCACAATCTCGGTAGGGACTCGAATACACTTCTTGAGTTGAGATACGTGGAAGACATCATGGGTGGCCGTGAGCTGAGGGGGCAGTCGTAATTTGTAGGCTACGGGTCCGCAGCTCTCAATGATTTCGTAAGGACCAATATAACGGGGAGCTAGTTTGCCTTTGATTCCAAATCTTCGCACTCCTTTGGTTGGTGAAACTCGAAGATAGACATGATCGCCAACTTCGAACTTTAGAGGCTTTCTCCTTTTGTCAGAATAGCTCTTTTGTCGAGCTTGTGCGGCTCTAAGATTTGCTTGTATTACCTTTACTTTTTCCTCTGCCTCGATTACCAGGTCGGGTCCAATTATTTTACGTTCTCCGGTTTGTGACCAGCTCAAAGGAGTTCGACACCTTCGTCCGTACAGGGCCTCAAATGGTGCCATTTTCAAACTCGTTTGATAGCTGTTGTTGTACGAGAACTCTGCTAGGGGTAGACATTTGTCCCAATTCTTGTCATAGTGAATGACACAGGCTCTCAGCATGTCTTCCAGAATTTGGTTTACTCTTTCCGTTTGTCCATCGGTCTGAGGGTGGTATGCTGAGCTGCGAATCAGCTTAGTGCCAAGAGACGTTTGCAGTTGTTCCCAAAAGCGTGCTACAAACTGAGGACCACGATCGGAGATAATTGTCTTAGGTATTCCATGCAGGCAAACAATACGATCGAGGTAAATCTCGGCATATTTCTTGGTAGAATAGGTGGTGTGTACCGGAAGAAAATGTGCCGTCTTTGTGAGTCTATCAACGATAACCCATATGGAATCATGTCTCTGGGACGTGTTTGGTAGTCCAACGATGAAGTCCATACTTATGTCTTCCCATTTCCATGATGGTATAGGTAACGGTTGAAGTGTACCGGCTACCTTTAAGTGGCTAGCTTTTACTCTCTGGCACTTGTCACATTCCGAGACATACGTAGCAATTTCCCTTTTCATTCTAGTCCACCAGAAGTTTTGCCTTAGGTCCTGATACATTTTGCTACTACCGGGGTGGATAGAGAATTTGGAGAGGTGTGCCTCATCAAGAATTTGCTTGCGGAGTTCACGATTCTTCGGAACGACTATACGACCTTCGAACCATAGAACTCCCTTATGGTCCTGGCGGAAACATTTGTACTTCTCCTCACCTAGAGAGAGTTTTTGTTTGATGATCTTAATTCCTTCGTCATGTAGTTGTGCCATAACGATTTGGTCGTGAAGAGTGGGCTCAACTGAGATGTGATCTAGAGTGCCTTGGGAAACTATTTCCAAGTTAAGCTTCCTCATGTCTGCGCATAATGTCTCATGGTAGGACTCCATGGATAGGCAATGGCAATGGGACTTGCGGCTTAGTGCATCCGCGACTACATTAGCCTTGCCGGGGTGATAGTGCACTTCAAGGTCATAATCCTTGATTAGTTCTAGCCATCTCCGTTGTCTCATATTCAGATCGGCTTGTGTGAAGATATACTTGAGACTCTTATGATCCGTGTAGATATTGCACTGCGTACCCATGAGATAGTGCCTCCATATCTTCAGAGCGTGAATGACGGCTGCGAGCTCAAGGTCATGCGTGGGATAATTCTGTTCGTGGGGCCGAAGGGCTCGTGAGGCATATGCAATCACTCGATTCTCTTGCATAAGCACACATCCTAGACCAGTACCCGATGCGTCACAATACACATCGAACGACTTGGTATTATCGGGTTGAGCTAATACAGGTGCAGTAGTCAGATGCTCTCTGAGAGTGTGGAAAGCTTCTTCACATTTCTCATTCCATACGAACTTTACTTCCTTCTTTAACAGTTCAGTCATGGGCTTAGCAATTCGAGAGAAATCCGGGATGAAGCGACGGTAGTAACCGGCTAAGCCGAGAAAACTGCGAATCTGATGAACAGAGGTAGGGGGTTTCCAATCCATCACCTCTTGTACCTTGCTGGGGTCAACAGCTATGCCTTCGCTGGAGATCGTGTGACCTAAGAACTTTACAGTATCCAACCAAAACTCACACTTAGAAAACTTAGCATAGAGCTGATGGTCTCTGAGTCGCTGAAGAACAATGCGAAGGTGCTTGGCATGCTCTTCCTCATCCTTGGAATAGATAAGGATGTCGTCGATGAACACTACGACGAATTTGTCAAGTTCGGGCATGAATACCGAATTCATGAGATACATGAAGTAGGCAGGGGCATTGGTGAGTCCAAAGGACATGACCAAAAACTCATATAGTCCATATCGTGTGGAGAAGGCAGTCTTAGGAATATCGCACGGGCGAATCTTGATTTGATGGTATCCCGAACGAAGATCGATCTTTGAGAAGACTCTGGCTCCAGCTAATTGATCGAAGAGTACATCGATACGGGGAAGGGGGTATTTGTTTTTAACAGTTACCGCATTGAGAGGTCGGTAGTCCACACATAACCTTAAACTGTCATCCTTCTTCTTTACGAATAGGGCTGGACATCCCCAAGGTGACGCGCTAGGGCGAATGAAACCTTTGTCCAGTAGTTCTTGGAGTTGAACTTTCAGCTCTGCCAATTCTTTAGGGGGCATCCTATATGGTCTCTTAGATATAGGTGCGGTGCCTGGCTGTAGTTCAATAACGAACTCAACATCCCTATCCGGGGGCATTCCTGGTAAGTCATCCGGGAAAACATCGGCATACTCGTTTACCACTGGAATATCCTCTAGCTTAAGTCCTTCCATCATGTAAGCACAGGAATTCGTGCAATCCAGGAATGGTAGGTAAAGGGTAGTGGCTCCGTGACTAGGTGAATTTATCTCAACGGCTCGGGAAGAAAGGTCCAGTGTGACTCCATGCCTAGTCATCCAGTTCATTCCCAAAATAATATCCATGCCGTCAAGGGGTAAAAGAACCAGGTCTGTGTTGATGACTCTACTTCCCAACTTTATCGGTACCAGCCTTATTATTTGGTTGGAAGCAATTTTTCCACCCGGTGTTGATATCATATACGACCCTTTGGTGTGGCAAACATTCAAGCCTACTTTTGCACCAAACTTTGCACTAATGAAACTATGTGACGCACCAGAATCAAACAATATGACTGCAGGCTTGTTATGGATGGAGAATGTACCCGTCATTACAGGTGCTCCTTCAGAAAGTTCTGCAAGGGTGGTGAAGTTGATCCGTCCTTGTTTGACCTGGAGGGTCTGCTTCTTGCCTTTGTTCTCATTGTTCTGGTTAGAGTCCTGGCCCTGATTTGGCAGCCTGGGTTGAGGGCATTCGCGAGCGAAATGACCGGAACTCCCGCATTTGAAACAACGATTCGCGGGGCTGGGTCGAAGAGGCTGTTGCAGAGTGGGCCTCGGACCATTCTGTGGAGGCATCGGGGGTCGTACCATGCCTGGCTGCTGCGGGGGCCTGATAATCCAACGCCCTGGCTGAGGGGCCTTCGATGGAGCTGTAGGCGCAGCATTTCGCACCAAGCGATACCTCGGTGGCTGAGCACCCGAGGGTCCAGCTAGTGCCTTTCTCTTCTTTTCAGCACGATGAGCCTCAATACAGTCCTCTTGAGTGATGGCCATGTTGACTAGCTCGTTATATGTATCGGCTTTGACAAGATTCAATCGTTCCTTGAGTTTAGTACTCAGACCTCTACGGAAACGATCACGCTTCTTGGCATCTGTGTCTGCGTGATAGCCAGCGTATTGGCACAGGTTGTTGAAGGCTTGAGCATACTGAAGTACAGTGCGGTTACCCTGAGTGAGAGCTAAAAACTCATTTAGCTTTCTTTCTATGAGACCTTCGGGAATATGGTGCGCCCGAAACGCAGTCTTGAATTCATCCCAGGTGACAATGTGATCAACGGGGAGCATAGCAAAATAGTGGTCCCACCATAGACGAGCCGTACCGCGAAGCTGTTGCGCGGCAAAGCGAGCTTTGTTGGCCTCCGAGCATGGGGCCACAAGTAGTGTGAACTTGGATTCGATGGTGCGAATCCAAGCGTCGGCGTCCAAGGGTTCCTCTGTCTTATGGAACAAGGGAGGCTGGGTCCCTAGGAAATCCGTGTATCCTGCAGCTTGGGGTTGGGGAGCACTGTGCCCACCCCGCTGCTGGTGCTGTCCTTGCACGAGCTGGCGGAGCAACTCGGTTTGAGCGGCCATTGCTTCCACTAAACCAGGTGGTGGCTGTGGCTGTGGTGGTGATCCACTTGCGCTAGCACCAAAACCATCCGGGTTACCACGGGTTGCTCCAACCATCTGAAAAGGCGAAGGTTCTTCATTAGCAACGTGATCCATGTTGCTTCCATGACTCAAAAAGATCTAACGCGGAATAGTAGACTTCCAAAAGGTCATGGATGGAATCACATGCATAAAAACTGTCTGCCGTAAGAATCTTATAACACCTGGTAGGTTCATCCAAGTTCCTCATATTTTGGCAGTGGATAGGGAATTTAGGGATGTACAACTTTGATATTCAGCCAAGATGCTAAATCGACGGATAAGATGGTCAAACGATTCACTCTTTGCTTCCCTGTTTTGGCTGTTTTTCAGCAGAACGAGTTATAGTATCTGGCCTATAACTTCAACAGTTCTGGTCCAAAAATTCTCAACTTTTACCAGAGCATTCCTAAGGTATTTGTGCACCACTTTTCTATTCAACACTTTGGCTGGATTAGGCTCTAAGATGGCTGTTTCCTTAAGGTCTCACTTCTCTGTCTACCCAGAAATTTTCAGTGAACAGGGGGCCAATATTTCGTGCACCAGGGGAAATCTACCCAGCCAAAATTTACCAAATTTTAACAGCAGCTACTGGGGTAAATTTGGAACAAGTTTTGTGTTGTACTCTTTTGCATAAAACTGTAGGAAGGGGGGGCCTAAAAATTTAAGAGGCAGAAGTGCTTATTCTGGACAGAATTCTGACATTCCGTGGTTTCTGTTATTTCTTACTATCCATGAGTTCAGAATTTTTGATTTTTGAACAGAAGATAGAACACAAAATTTGGAACAATTTCTTCAACATGAACTTTATCAGAAATGGTCATTTTCTTTGGCCAATAAATCTCTCTTTCCGGTCATGGCAGATTCGGGACAGATTCGCTAGATAGTCCTTATGCAAACCATGCTTAGATACGCAAGAACCTTACCACTCTCATACAACGCATTTTCAATTTCAGATATATATGGTCATGATGCATGCACGTCCTATTCGTCCTCACAAATAAAACAATTGCCAAATAGCTTTGGTCTTACGAAGATAGTTTCGGTGGCTTACACAATACTGCTCTCCTATAATAGCTAGTCGAGTCTTTCTATTCGTCCCCTAACTTATCGTAATCGCGGTTAGTGTACCTGCAGAAGATTGACAAAGCATATATATATTTCATGAACCTTTCATGCCAGCACTCATGAAAGCGTCCGTATTCATTACCGTTTACTTATAGAAACGATATCTGTACAATTTCCGCCGTACAGACGACGTTAACATACGCTATCGAGATAGCGTATTCACGGGGGTACCGTCATAAGACGGGGGTATGAACAGCGATCGCCATACCCTGCGCCAAACCTTCTACTCCCAATATGTTCAACTAACAGTTGGCATATTGGCAGCACCTCAAGTAAGCCACTGCTTGAGGGCAGCGTTCGGTTCGCATCACCGACAGGAAGGCCAAGCTCTCTCAGTTGGCTGAGGATCCTTACCTTCTTACCTTAGCGATGAGTGCGTCGTTACAGAATTTAAGGTCGGTTGTACATGAAAGTAAGTTTTGACAGAAAGTAATGTGCTGGAAGTCAGTTGATAATATATATAGAAGTTAGATAGCCACCTAGTAACTTTCCCATAATCCCTTAGGGCTTTACGAACTAGGCACCATCCTTAACGTACCAACGTATTTCGCAACACAACCTTCTAGTCAAGTTTTAGTAAAATGAGTTTTTAAGGCTTGTAGCATTCTCTGGCGTATGTATTTCGGCTCTGGTGTCCGCTGTTGCCAGCTGTGGCACCAGCTACGGCTCTGATACCAGCTGTGGCAGAACCACCTGAATTAATCCGGCTCAAGTGTATTAACCATCACCATTAAGGCATCCTCGGTTAATCTTACACTTCAAACGGAGTAATCCACTGGTCTGTCGGGTATAACCTCCCGATACAACCACGGTGAACGGATCGAGCGCCGTACATACAAATGCTCATGCGACGATGAGCCCAGAGAATACCACATTCCAGCAAGTATTACATCCTTTGCATAAGTCAATATTACAGACCTAGTTCTGAGTTTAGAAAACAAGTACTTCAATTAACATAGATGAGTTCTTCAGAGTTAAATTGCAGCGGAATAAACAACGGAAACTACTCGACGATACAGGATGTCTCGATGAAGCCCGTACGAGACGTCACTCGGTATTATCTTCGTTGGACGGGGGCGTATCCCATTCCACCGACCAACCAGGGGGAAGAGTACAAGGCCAAGTCAACCTAGCAATCAAATCTTCGAAGGTTTCACCTGAAAACAAGCCACAAGCAAGGCTGAGTATACCAATACTCAGCAAGGCTTACCCGACTAATGGGGTATACTTAGCCGACTCCTAGACATGCGAGGCTTTTGGCTTGAGGGGTTTGTTTTGCCAAAAAGCGTATATAGTAGGTCCTTACTTTCAGATTTTAGCTCCAAGTTCTAGCTTTCTTTAACCATTCTAGGTAAGCAACTATCCAATATCATACATGGTGAAGCATTAACTTTTCATCCAACCAGTTCATTCATCATCATTGTTCCTCTTCTTACTCTATGGGTAAAAGTGGTTAAGCAGTCTCAATAGCCGCGAGAAACGGACGATTCGAATCGAATTTCTTAACCTTGCAAGGGAAACCTAAACACACGTCACGTGGTTACTCCCTAGAGTCACACGTGCAACTTTTCCCTTCAATTCCCGCTTCACGGAACAGGCCCACCGCCCTCGACTACACCTCCCCATGGACCACGGACGCAGCCGGGCCATGGCGGCCGATGCACCCGCCATTAGCTAGATGTGAACGAATTCAAGACAGTGGGGAGTATATTCCGGCCTCGGTTCAATCCAGTACTAAGCTTACCGATTACCATATTCTCGGCATGTGGTTAGTACGTTCAAAGACTTAACCATCACTTACCACACACTGCGGCCTTAGCATTTTTCACTAGACAGACGGGCCTCAATCATCAACATAAGCATCGTACCACAGCCCGTCCGTCGTCCTTATGATTGCAGCGTGTAGTAAATAATCAACTCCTAATTTCTCGCGAGTGACAGGAAATCACTCGACTTTTACCGAGTCCTATTAGCATAGCATTCTATCGAACCTTGCATCTAGTGTTCAGAGCATGGGTACCTAGGATCATGCAACTAAATTTTCATCCAACTCCTATAAACTTAATGCACAAGTAAAGTAGAGTAATAAGTTGCATAAGTTTAGAAAATAGGGTTCATGCTCCGGGGCTTGCCTTCTTGCGAAAAGTTAGTCCGGAGCTCTTCCGAACTTGGGCTCGGGTCTTCGGCAACTTCAGTTAGATTCACTTGAGCTTCACGCTGCTCACTCTCGGACGCGGGCACCAACTCGTACGTTCCGTCGGCGAGAGTCGTCGTTTCTACATGAATGCACAAGTTTAAGTAGTGGTGATGTTAAACGACATGATTTCCTTCACGATAAAGTTGCAGTTTGTAAAACATGAGTTTGTTGTGGAGTGAGTTACTTCATCAATCGTGGGTAATCGTTAATGGAGTCTATCTTAATCTATTTAACTTTATTAAAGAAGAAGGGGTTGTGTTATATTGAAAACTTAGTTTCTTTTTAAACACAAACATGAGTTGAACACAATTACTAATCTAGTTAGCTTCTGGTAATAAAATTTTTATTCAAAGTACATTATGCAGAGATAAGATCACTGTAAAAATTTCAGACATTTTTGTGTAACATGTTAAATATGAAAAATGTAATACACAGCCACTGCTAGAATCTAGTTATTTTTATACAGAACAAACCATGCAAGTATTGATGCTACAAATTTTACAGGGTGTTGCTATAACCATATTTGTGCTACTGTAAATTTTGCAGATTTTATTGTACATGATTTAGAGCATAATAAATGGGACAAGCTACACTCATGTTATTAAAGATTATTTTCTACAGGATGTTATACAGGGTTTCTATGTATGAAACTTTTTGTACAGCTTGATCTACTCTATTTTGTTTCATAGTAAAAAGATGAACATTTTCTAAGCACTTTACTAATTATTTTGAATTAGTGAAGTTTTCCTACCACAAATTCATATGGACAGGTTACATATAGTAAAAGTGTTCCTAAATTTTTCTGTTTCCTCTAGGTATTACTACAACAACACAGAAAAAGTTTCATGACATTAAACATCACAGAACAGCAGGAATAATTAGTTCTATCACTTTATGGCATAAAGCAATGTTGGACAAAAAGTGTATCTAGAGATGGCTTTTGGTCCTGATCTTTTTACACAGCCCTAAACATTAAGCAAGTAACTCACTGCCCAAAAATTAGGGTCAGCAATGATCTACAACAGTGGGTACAAAAGAAGTCCATTAAACCTTCCATTTAATCTAGAGCAAAATATGTTGAGAATCTGACAAACTTTATGTAACAAAAGTTGTAGAGTTTCCTCCAAGGATTCCAGAACAGTTGAGTTTTCATTTTTTTGAATTTTATACGATTTTATACGAATTTTACAAGTTCACTGATTTGGTTAAAACTTTCTTTACAGAGGGGTCCCTGAAAACTAGCAGAAAACCCCCTGGGAAGATTTGGGCGTTTGCAATGTAGTCCCTGGTCGCAAAATCACGGCGGGGTCGTCCTGTCCGGCCAAATTCCGGCGAGCTCGGTCGCCGGCGGCGAGGGCAAGGTGGGGGAGAACGGAGAGGGAACCAGGGCGCACCTATTGGTGGTCTTGGAGTGGCTTGGGATGGCCGGTGGCGGGCTGGCCGCGGAGAGCAGGGGCGGCGGCGGAGGGGCGGCGCGGACGGCGGCGCTCCGGCGAGGAGGGCGGCGGGGCTCGGGCTGGGGAGCTTCAGCGCACTGAGGGGAATCCGTTTCCGTGCTTGTCTCGGGCGGAGGTGGGCCGGAGCAGGGGGTTCCACGGCGAGGTGGGGGGGGGGCGGCGCTCGGCTCTGTTGTGCTCTGTTCTGCGGGGAAGAAGAAAGGAGGGGAGGGAGGGGCGCTGTGCCGGCTTTATAGCTGGTGGAGCTCGTGGGGGCGGGCGTGGCACGGCCAGAACGCGGGGTGGAGGGGGCGGCGAGGCTGGGCGCCATTGGTGCGGCCGGCGGTGACCAGCGGCGTTGTGTCGCGTGCGAGCTGCGCGGGCAGGCGACTGGGCGAGCGAGATAGCGGCGTGGGCGAGGGAGATGGTGTGCGGCACGATTGGGCGGGCTGGGGCGGCACGACGGGGCACGCCGTTGGGCGCCTGGGCGGCGGCCAGTGGCTGGGCGGCGCGGCGGTGCAGCAGAGCCGCGGGTTGGGCAGGGGCATGCCGTGCGGGAGGGAGAAGAAAAAGCGCGGCCGCGGTTGGGCAGCGGGGGCGGGCAGCAGGCAGGGCGTCGGGGGTTGGCTCGGCGTCTGGTGCTGCGCAGGCGTCGAGGGCCAGGTGGCCGGCGGCGGTCGGGCGAGCGTGCGGTGCAGCAGAGGAGGGAGGGGTGAGCGAGGGACGGAAGTGCAAGAATTTGAAAAACTTCAGGGGGCTGGGTGCAAACAGGGCGTTTTCTCCTCTTTCTGATTTGAATTTCAAAAACTTTTGAACACGAAAGTTGTTCAAAATAAAAAGTTCTACAACTTTGGTTTCAGGCAAAATCTCATTTGGCTTATGGTTTGAAAGTTAAATTTAAAAGTTCAAAAGTAACCAAATGTGCTCAAATTAAATTTGAATTTCAACTGAACTCGTTTTAATTCTTTCCACCCTTTCATTAGTTGGTTTAACCATAGGGTTAGGCTAATGATATTGATTTTTGGAAATGTAATTACCAGGGTTGTCACATTATCAATGTTCCATTAAATAATGATGAGTAGTTTTATGTTGTAACCATTATGTTGTATTTTGGTGTTCATGTGATGAAGTGATTTATGTAATATATAATGATGAGTGATTTATGTAATATATATTTTGGTGTTCGATGTGTTAAAAATATTATGTATTTTGCATAATATTTTCATGTAATTTTGCATGGTCAAAATATTATGTATTTGTATTTTTATACCTTTATTTAATTTACCACTTAAAAAATACATGTATATAAGTAAATAAATTTGGACTCAATACGACAAATTAACCGCATAAACCTATATTCCATGTGATGAAGAGATGTAGAAAAGTATAATACTATAATTTTGCATGGACAAAATATTATATATTTGTATTTGTTATGCATTTATTTAATTTATAACACACAAAACACACTTAAAACAAAAATAAAAGTAAATATGTCCGGTACTAAACCGCCTCCACCAAAATTTTCCTCCAGTGGAGGCACTTTAGTACCGGGCCTAAGTAGAGACCGGGCAAATCCACGGCCCGGTACTAAACTGGCAATCCTATATAAGCCCCCCAAGACATAGCGTCGTCGATCTCAATCGATTTTCATCGCCCTAGCTCCCTGTCCCCATCACTAGCCGCCGCTCCGCCTCCCTGTCCCTCGACGCCGGCCCGCCGCCCTCGACAAGCACCGCCGACGCACCAACCTCCACGTGCGCCGCAGCCGGCCCGGTGTCGACGCGCACGCCGGCTGTGCCCCACACGCTTCACGCGCTCGCCGCACCCCAACCGGCCGCTCCGCTGCCTCCCCGTCCCTCGACGCCGGCCCGCCGCCCTCGAAAAGCGCTGCCAATGCACCGGCCTCGACGCGCGCTGCCGTTGGCCCAGCCTCGACGCGCCGGTCGCACCCCAAATGCTTCACACGCGCGCAGCCACCCCAGCCGCCTCCACGCGCGTGACGCCGCCCTGACCCCGACCGTCGCGCCCTAGCTGTCGATGTTTTACCACTAAGCCCACCGAGGGATACCCCCGAGGTGGTGAGTTGTAAGTAGAGTGTCGCCGAGATCAGGACTCGAAGGTGCAAGGAACACAAAGTTTAGACAGGTTCGGGCCACCGAGAGCGTAATACCCTACGCCCTGTGTGGTGGTTTGTATTGCCTTAGGTGTTGATGTACATGAGGCACGAGTTGTCCCTCATGTTGTGGTTGTGCCAATCTATGTACCCCTGCCCTCCTTTATATACTCCAAAGGGCAGAGGTTCTAGTAGGATTACAGAGTAGAGTCCTAGTAGGATTACAGAGGAATCCTAATAGGAGTCTGACTTCTTCCTTACTTGCGAGTAGCTTCCTTGAGGATACCCGGGGATCTATCCCTGACACCAGCCCCCGCGCCGCCCGACCTCCCCTGGCCGTGCCACGCCCCCGCCTGCCCCGGCCGGCCCCCGTGCAGGCTGACGTAAGCCCTTGCGCTGATGTCAGCAATGCTATATGCTGACATCAATTTTTTTATTTTAATTTTCTGTATTTTAAAATTTTTTGAAAATTATGGAAAATTAGAGAAAAATTGTAGGAAATGAGACAAAAATTATAGTAAATTATAGAAAATTAGAGGAAAATTATAGACAATTTTTTGTGCTCTAGTGCTGCACATGTATATAAGTACATACATTAGTTGGGTTCTTGTATCATTCAGTCCTGATCGACTTGAAATATGTGTTCGATAATTTGCATGATTTACAACTTGTTGGATTAAAGTGATACAACTATACAAGTTATTGTATGGTGGGTGCGATTTACTCTAGAAAAAATGTAGAAAATTTTAGAAAATTTGTAGAAAAATATAGAAAATTGTAGAAAATTGTACAAAATTTATTGATTATATCTAGAAATTCTATGAAATCGTAGAAAATTGTAGAAAACTGTATGCCACATTGTAGAAATTATATTTTTTCAGTGTTATTTTTTCAAAGCTAATCCTGTATGTATGTTATGCTGCTTTTGTTATTCTAACATGTAGTCGTACATAGTGGAGAGCAAAATCGTATTGTACCGTTTTTGATATCCCGTATAACCGGTTTCATTTTCCCGAACAAGCTTTCCGTTTCCGTTTCCGATATCCCTTATAAAATGGTTAGGGTCGTACCTTATGTAATTTGTTCGCATAGGAACCGAAATGGGACCTAGTGATGACGAGGAGGAGTTCCTTCTTCAAAATATGATTCGTGAAGGTACGAAGAAATAAGCTTCCCTCAGATTATGAAGCACTCGAGGATGATGGCAGCAATATCTCAGCGATACTGGCGATGGCGATGCTGAGCAGCAAGAAATTGGTGAGCCAGACGTTGGTGCAGAGGTATATGCGTGGAATTTGTGCATTTATAAACATGATGAGAATTCTGTACGTATGTGCAATGTATATTAATAGATATTTTTCCAGCCATCTGGATCGAGGAAGCCAAAATGGAAACGAGGCTCGAAGAGAAAGATGGAGGGGTGTACCAACATCACCTTAGTGGACTAAGACGGTGAACCAAAGGTTCCCAAGGGTGTTGATAGGACAATGGTCAATCAATGTGGATATTATGTCAGAGAAAGCATCCCCATTAGCTACAAGCTATGGAAGAAAAACAAAACCACTGATAATGATGCAGATATCATCCCTGGCACATAGAAGGAAATGTTATGGAGAGAGGTGAAACAACACTTCAATTTTCCAGTTGACAAAGAGGAAGTTTTCAAGAAATGGGTCATGAAAAAGATGGCTATTGCTTTCCAGACGTTCAAGAAACACTTAAACAAAGACTACATCAAAAAGGTCTCACGCCAGAGTTTGAGAAAAACTTCAAGAAACAACGTGCTTTCTGGGATGAATTCGTGCAATACAAGTTGTCCGAGGACAATGAGGAGCGAACAAGACGGAACAAAGACAATGCGAGCAAGAAGAAGGACTTCCATCATCTAGGGCAAGGAGGTTATTCATCAGCCATTCCGAAATGGCAGAAGATGGAAGAAGACTTGATTGCAAGAGGAATCATACCGGCGACTTTCAACAGGCCATTGGGAGCAAAGTCTTATCAGAATGCTTATCAGAAGAAGAGTAATTGTTGGTACAACCAAATCCCCCAGCTCGGAGAACAACCCAAACAATCAATACCTCCATTAAAAGTGCTTTCAAAAGAGGATGAAGCTACGGCCGAGTTTGTGGTGGAAACCAATCTCACAAAAGCTCAACTCCAAGCGGAGGATCAAATCCTGATTCACCTATGGATAGGAAGAAAACCATTTGTATTGGGTGAACCTCTTATGTGGCCAAAGTTGGTGAAGATGCTACCAACGAGAATGCGTGAGTTGCATAAATGGTACTTGAAGGCCGCTGCAGATGGAGACATAATGTTCGCAGCTTAGGTTAAACATATCGATTGGTTAAACATATCGATTTATATCGGGAGCTCGCTGACCTATGGATCGAGTTTGTGAGTCTTTGGTTTCTATATCATCAAGACGCCCTAGACAAGTCCCTTATCGGTGCATTTGGTATGTAACTGTTTCCTCTTATTTCTATATTCTAGCTCTACTACTTATGTGCTTTCTCATCCCCTCTTTTGTTTTGTATCATGTATAGGATGAAGGTGCAAGAATGCCGAAGAAGGGGGTACTATAAAATTGGCTTCATGGACCCAGATATTATAAACGAGAATAGTGTACTCAAATGGCCAAATCGGACCGAGAACAATATGTTCATGGCCTTGAATGGGCAGAATATTTGTACATTCATTATTTTTCCGTACAACTTCAAGTAAGCCCTTCAACTCTTTTTTCCATGCCTTCAATTTGATAATAAGTATATCAAACATTTCATCTATATATGTGTATCAACAGCTTTCACTGGATCTTGCTCTCTATCAAGATTGATCAATCCCGAGTTGTGGTGTTCGACCCTAAGAAAAAACCGATAGAAGAATATCAAAACCTCATAGACATCCTCTAAAAAAGCATGGGCTCGCTTCCTCAAAAAACACATAGGAGTCACAAAGACCCCGGGTGCGCTTTATATCAAAACGGACTTTCCGGTATGAATACAATTCGCACATCTAGTTCCATTTCTTTAAACACCATTAATATTTCATAACCCATATATATATAGTGTATATAGTGTTTGAGATAGGTGGAAGGAAATAACTTATGCGCGTACTACGTATGTGAGTTCATCCACATGTTTTGCGGTCCAAAGAAAATGACACAAACATAATTCGATGTATGTAAAAAATTAAGAACAATTTCTTTCATTTAATTCCGTACATGTATTGATTTAAGAAAAATGATATTTGCACGTGACAGATCTTGCGAATGAAAGACGACCTCATCGAACCGGAAAGAATCAGGGCAATTCAAGAAGCACTTTGTGGATTCCTGCTAGATGAGGTCATAAATCCTAAGGGAGAATTTTATGCAGATCATAGGATAAGCGTGGGTCAACTTGATCCAAATAGGGCCGACGACGACGATGAAGACTAGTAATAGTTGAAGTACTTGTAAGGAAACAACTTGTGTGCCTACTTGTAATATTAAAGTGTATACAAATTGTATATAAATAATATATATGTAGTCGTCTTTGCTATGCTGGATACGAATACAAATTAAATATGAGTACGAATACGAATGCTAGCTATATACAAACGGATACGGATACGAATAGGAATTCAAATTAAAACTAAAAAGGAAAAGTAAAGAAAAGAAACAAAAGCAAACATATAAAAAACAAAGCATTTAGTACCAGTTGGTAATACCGGCCGGTACTAAACTGCCACCCTAGACGTCCTGCGTGGCGAACAGTTTAGTTCCGGCTGTTGTTTCTAGCCGGTACTGAATACACCATTTAGTACCGGGTATTGCGCCCGGTACTAAATTCATACCAGGTCAGTACCGCCCAGACTTTACCGGGCGGGGAACCGGTACTAACCGGGAGTTCCGGCGTGGTACGTATGCTAAGCATTCAAGCAGTGGTTAAAATTCATCCAAACGTGTCTTTTGAAGTTTCAACGGATTTCAAAACTTGGCACATCCATAGTTCATCCATAAATATACTGTGTTGCACGCAAAAGTTTACATTCATAAATATTTAGAAAAATGATGCACATGCACTAATAAGAAGACATTAATATTTATGATCCGAGGTGTGGTAGCTGTAGGGGAAAACGATATGTGCTTTTATGTCAACCATGGTCTAATAAAAATAGTTTCCTTTCTTTTGCGTGGTACTAAGGAAAACTAATATCAATGTTAGTTTAGTTGAGAGTTCAAAAGTTACTATTATTTTCAAGTGTGCGAGATCCTATTGATTTATTTGAAAAAAAATGCCGAAACCCTATATATTTTGACATTCTTCTGAAAAACTTATGGGAAGAAGTTCTCCAGGTGCGCACGCCAATGAGTAGACCCTGACCTGACACTCATTTGAAGCTTGAGAAGACATGAAACCTGAAGAATTAGACTACTTCAATATATATATTAGACTCACGGTAGTAGTTAGGAGTTAGGACATGTTTGGTTGGTGACATGGATGGTGCGCGTACCGTGAAGCTTGCTTGATGATAACTTGCATGGTTTTTCTTTTTTTAAAAAAAATGTTGACAAACTGACCTTGTTTGATTCATTCATGACCTTTTCTTTGCTTTGTTTCATGGCAAATTACCTGCTATATCCTTTGAGATATATCCTACACGAAACGAATCTGGTTTCGATCGAGCACACGATCCTGACTTCTCCATTTCCAAGATTAACTTATACTGGACTCCAAGACCATACACCAAAGCAAGTCCCAGTCCAAGTAGAAACTCAAACTGTATGCCTTGGGGTTTCTTTATTCCAACAAAGTTGCTTGTAGAGACTGACCTTTCAAAAAAAGACGCCATAAAGTCATAACTATGACAAGTCCGGCAGGAGTGAGGAATCTATGTATGATGTGTCCATTCTGAGGTGACTGACATCGAGAACGATCAATGCATTTACCGTAGCTGGATTAGAATAAACTTGATACTTGATCAATTGTTTGTCGGCCATAAAAAATACTTTGACTTGATCCATTCCACTGTTACTACCTTAGAGTAAGGGAAAATTGCAGAGTCAGAGGTCATAGTCCTTGCAGGGTAGCTTCCCCGTATCTTTGTCGAAGCATGGCACTACGACAGCTGTAGTCCCCTCATATTCGCCGCCACCTGGTCATTTCAGAGAATTCCACTGACAGCTACCGTCAACCTCTAGGTTTGCTCACAATCAAACCGCATATCATCTTTCCTCTCTGCGAGTCAGATGTACATACTTCCCTCCGGCGTGTTTGTTTAAGCTTCTGGGAGTTTTTGGACTACTAGCTAGCTAGATTCCCCCCAAAATTCAGAAGCAGGAAAGCTCATGGCAGGGTACTTCTGACTTGTGGCGTTTAATGACATTTGATTTTTGAAGATCCGGAAAGCTAATGATCCAAGAATACCTAGAAACTAAAACAAACAGGGTCTAATCATCTTATCTTAAACATCACATATACATAGAGTATTTTTCGCTTTACATTTTCTTCTTCTCTAATTTAGGCTCAACATAATCACTGAAATTCATGAAACCGATAGTGACAGCCTCGCTAACCAGTAGCCATTGGCTAGCTAGTTAAACTTTGGTACTTGAATCACGAGTGACAATTGTGATGTGCACCCCGTGAAGTTGAGTTGTCACTCTTCTGGCGCCCTTATCTTACTTCTTCCTTTCCATCTCACAGCAATATCTCCCTGCTTTCCACTACCCGTGCATTCCTTCACATTATTGTGCTTCTCAGCGTGAGTTTCAGAGCTCTCAAAAGTCAAAACACGCGCCATGCCCATGACGGTGGCTGTTAAAGGTGGAGATTGAGCGAATACCAAGCTAGCTACCTGGTGGCAGGTTGCCCCACCCCCACCCCACCCCCCGCCCCCCCGCGTAGTGAGTTTCTACTTCATATTTTTCGTCTACACGATCTGTGGAAATAGCTCCCATTTCTACTGTTTTCTTTTTCCTTGACTTTGTCAATTTCTATCATCAGCTGGTCCTCTGGTAGGCCATATTCTCCAGCTAACGCTAGCTAAATTTAGCTATTATGGATCCAAATAGATCAGCTAATGGACTAGCTAATGATGTCCTAGCTAATTAAAATAATATTACCTCAGTAGCTGATTGAACCCAGCTGATCCCAGCTAAAAACGTCAAAAGACCATATATACCCCAACCTTTCGGTTCAATTTCCTAACACATAGCATGGTCTATTCATGTTAACAATTAACAATTAGTTGGTGGATTCAAACACACCCGGGTAATGACCTTAGCTAATTTTTAGCTAGCTAAAATTGACTAATATCAATTAGCTAGCTAATTATTAGTTGGGAGGATCCAAATAGGGTTTTAGTTCGTAGACATGATGCAAAGCCTATTTCTTTCTTGTATACTAATCAATTTGTGCCCTATTTCAAATGCACGTGGTCACAAAAATTCCTGCTGCTCAGTTGTTGTCGAGTTGCCCATTTTGTCAAAATTAATCAATATTTCCCGGTCATGTTGTGGTTATAAAACTCAATTTTATTAATTGCATATGAAGAAATATAGGTTAAGACGGTTCTCCTAAATAACCTGAAAAAAAACAAATGTGACGAGAGACAAGAAAAAAATTTGAAATGCACGTGATCGTTCAATTTAGGCATTTGAAATTACAGGGGCGCAAACCGGAGAGAACGAATAATCTCCGAAGATGGATGACCAGGCCATCGATCGAAGTGCTCTTGCGGTGACGTCACGCTGGAAGTCGGGAGCAACAAAACCAAGGGAGACTTGTAATTTTCCACGAAACAGCAGGGAAAGCGATCGGACGTCCATTAGAATAACGTCGGGCCCTGTTGCTCCGCTTGACCGCCGCATTAGTTAGGCAGCATGGTTTGGTTGGGCAATCCCGAGAGGCTACTTGAAAGCACATCAAAAGCCTAGTTGTGCATGTGTGATCATGCGCTCCTAGCATGCATCATGTTTCCATCATCAGGCTTTGCTTAAGCTTCCAATAAGCCGCACCAAATTAAGTCTGGTAATAACGTGCTCGATCTCATTGCTTACTGTTGAAAGCGTGTGGTTTTTTTCTCATTGCTTACTGTTGAAAGCGTGTGGTTTTTTTGCTGCACCGTGTAGTGGACACTTTTGCTCGGATGAATTTAGCTACTTCTAGTAGTAAGGTCTGATAACTACCCACGTCTCCGGAATATAGATACTAATTTGATGCTTTCAAGTAATCCTCATGCATTTCCAAAGTACCAAAAAAAATAAAGCTGTGGAAGCAACAATCAAAGCCAACCTAGCGCATAACACTCCTTTACATTCTGATAGTCATTGAAGGTACTACCTCCATCCTAAAATATAGTAACTTTTAGACTTAATTAAAGTTAAACATTTTCATATTCAATCAATAATATCTTAAAAAGTAATTAATTTTAAATAGAAAAGAATACATGTTATAATAATTAGCTTCATTATGAATCTATTAATATTATTTTTATATTGTCAATCTTTATAATTTTTTATCAACAATGGTGTCAAATTCGGGGCCACGGGACTATGCACATGGCTTATTTCTTACAGAATAAGAGGTGGAACATAGCCTACGCCCTACACCAGTTGTAAACTACTCATAGCGTAGTAGAACTACTCATACAGTAGTAAACTAGTCGAAGACAGTAGAAAACTACCCGAAAAGTACTCGGGTAGGACTTCTGGGCTCGTATCCGACTAGAATTTCCATGTAACCCTGTCCCTCCAAACTATATAAGGGTGGGCAGGGACTCCCTCCAAACATCATATCACCCGATCACCACATAAGGTAATACAAACCACACAGGACGTAGGGTATTACGCTCTCGGCGGCCTGAACCTATCTAAACTTTGTGTTTCCTGCACCTTCGAGTTACTGATCTCGGCAACACCCTACCTACAAACTCACCACCTCGGAGGTATCCCTCGGTTGGCGTGGCGGTAAAACATTGACAGCTGGCGCGCCAGGTAGGGCTGTTCATCGAGCATCCACCAGAGAACTCGATGGCATCGTTCAACTTCACCAGCGTTGTGCTCGATGAGGGCACGACGTTCACCTTCGACTCTGGTTCTACATCGCTGAAACCAGGGAGCCGACGGCATCTGCTCCAGCATCCTGCTGCAACATTGGCGACCTCGTCGATGATCTCGGCGAAATTTGACTTTCCGATCTAATCGAAAACCGAAAGGACGAGTCTGGATCCAACCCGGCCCCTACTCGTGATCGACTCGACTGCTGCTCACGCCGCAACGTCGACGCGCCGTCGCTGCTGACCCTGATGACGCAGCTCGACTCCAGCTCGCGCTACAACGTCGCTGTGCCGCCGTTGACCTCGACTACCTGGTTTTACTCTAGCTCGCGCTGCAATGACGATGACTACCACTAATCACTACTACGAGTCCATACCGGCTACTTCCTCTCCAATCAAGCGTCGGCCCAAGACAGCCACTACGGCTGGGGACGGAACGCGCGCGTGACTCTGCACAAGGAGTCGCTTCGTCGACTTCCACTTGATGGCATCTGGTCAAGCGGCTTACGTCGCCGTCTACCACGACAACTCGGCACAACCCCAGCTTGTGTCGCGGTCTACCACAACAACTCGGCACGGCTCCTACTTGCGCCAACGACTACTCCGACTACTTGTCTCAACAAGAAAACTAGTTAGGAGTGGGTTTCACACCGTCAACAACTAGTCGGAATCGACTCCGACTAGTCGGCTTCATCAACAAACCGTCGCAGCTCCATCGACAATGATTGCGGCTTCGTCGACAATCGTCCACGAATCAAGCTAAGTCACTTATACCTTTTCCGACTTGTTCTTCACAGGATCGGATACATTTTGCGCAATGTGCATTTTCTTCACCAGGCCATGTCGTGCCTGTTCCCGTTGCCTGCATGGTCCGCCCTGCAGCACGTGCGGTGGGGTTACACCCTATAAGTGCGCTCCATGAGCGTTCTCTTTTTTCGTGCAGCACCGACTGCTCTAGTTTTCTCTCAACGGTTGCTACAATACCTGGGTACCGTACGCTTTAATCCGTGAAACCTCAACTCTTCTATACGGCTCCTACGCGTGCATGCGGCCACGCTCCCTACGCTATGGTCTACGGCTATCAGGGATCAGGTGCCTAAATGTAATAGGCTACCTATCCGGGAAATTATGTGACCTAGCAAGAGTACAACGCGAAAAATTTTACATGCATTTTACAATGCTAGGATTTGCTCCCAACACGATATCATGTATATCAGTTACAACATACTTTTATGTTAACCTTGTAGGGGACCTGACCTGAACCATGCCGCTGGGCGAGTCGGATTTAATTCCAACTAGTTGGCTTCATCAACATTCGCCAACGACTACTTCGACTTCGCAAGAACGCTCGGCTCCGCATCGCTGACTACAACGACTACTCAGCAAAACTTCAGCTTGCGTCGCTTACTACATCGACTACTCAGAACGACTTCTGCTAGGGTTGTCGACAGACTGATCACTTGACTGCAATTAGTCGGATTCGACTCTGACTAGTTGGGTTCATCAACAACCTACGGCGACTACTTCGACTACTCGACTTCGTGAAGAATGCTAGGCGACACGCTGGCGACTACTTCGACTACTCGACTTCGTGAAAAATGCTCGGCGACACGTTGGCGACTACTTCGACTACTCGTCTGGCCTACAAAACTAGTCAGAAATGACTCTGTTTGGCGACACGCTGGCGATTACTTCGACTACTCGTCTCGCCTACGAAACTAGTCGGGAACGACTCTGCTTGGCGACACGCCGGCGACTACTTTGACTACTCGTCTCGCCTACAAAACTAGTCGGAATCGACTCCGACTAGTCGGCTTCATCGACAGTTCAAGATCCAGCGGCAACTTGGCCAATGCCTAGGCTCGAGGGCTGGATGCGACACGGCACTCAAGGCAAAGGGTTTGATTTGAGTGGTAATTTAGGGCGCTTTTTGGTGAAGTTATTTGTTTAACCATTTTTTCAGGGAATTCATCCCGAAAAAAGCGGTTCTCGAATTTCTGAATCAATCTGCCCATCTTAACAATCAAATTCTTACCGTCATTGCATGCCACGATTCTTTGGATCCTTTTTACCAAAACCTTGGCAATTTGGATTCAAGGCTCGGGTGCTGCAGGGGCAAGTGTCATTAGCGACTTATTTTTTAAATCTTTTGAAAGATAAGAATAGAAGACTAAATTGACTCTCAGCCTGATTCTACGAGTCAACCTAAGGCTCGAGGCCTACTCCATATGGAGTGCAAGTTCAATCGCACCCCATATAAAAGAAGACTTGACAACTACTCGGGGCATGATCTCCTCACAGCCTCGATGCAGCCAAGCAAGTACTCGGAAGACACCTTCAAGATGGAGCTCGGGAGAACTCGAAGACACCTTCAGAAGTACTCAGAAGCCTGCAGTACTCGACTACGAAGAGCTCGGGGGCTTGTCAGATCCGGGGCCACGGGACTGTGCACATGGCTTATATCTTACAGGATAAGGGGTGGGACATGGCCCACGCCCTACACCAGTTGTAAACTACTCGTAGCGTAATAGAACTAATCATACAGTAGTAAATCTAGTCGGAGACAGTAGGAAACTACCCGAAAATTATTCGAGTAGGACTCCTGGGCTCATATCCAACTAGGACTTCCATGTAACCCTGTCCCCCCAAACTATATAAGGGCGGGTAGGGACCCCCTCCAAATATCAGATCTCTAGATCACCACCTAAGGCAATACAAACCATACAGGACGTAGGGTATTACGCTCTCGGTGTCCCGAATCTGTCTAATTTTTGTGTTCCTTGCACCTTCGAGTTCCTGATCTCGGCGACACCCTACCTACAAACTCACCACCTCGGGGGTATCCCTCGGTGGGCGTGGCGGTAAGACACCAACAAATAGTCAAAGTTTAAAAGGTTTGATTTAGAAAAAAGCACAAACAAAGCTAAATCCTGGGATAGAGAGAGTAGTATCATTTTTTTCCTCATGGTCATTTATTCTATTTGTGAAATAGACAGTTCCATATTCTTCTACAGTAATAATGTTTCTCTAACATACAACGCATGAAAAGTGCATAGGTCTACGCGGTAGAAAAGTGACACACCACCACCCCCCCCCCCCCCCCCCCCCCCCCCCGTTTAGTTAAAAGACCAACTTTTGGTCATGCAAAGCTTGTAAAGTGAATTCTAAGCTTACGTGAGACCATGTGTGAATGCTTTCGTCCTGTAAAGTAGAAGGCAATAGTGTAGATTCTGGTCTAAATAACATTGAAGTTGCAGGTGTATCTCTTTATTCTAATATTTCTAGTACAACATCAACTAGACCAAAAATTTGTAGCGGCCAAAACCGCAATGCTTCTTCCTTTTCCGTTACAGGTTGCGTGCCCGTGCGTTGCTACGGACAGCAAAACTTTTATACTAAAAACAAACGGATCGCACGATAAGATAATAATACTGTGAAATTAAATAACGGCATTAAAGTGTCATTTAATCAAAAACAAAGTTTATGAAATTAACACAGCCATACCACGCCCTCCCCTCACCCTCCACGAACGTCGCTGCGAGGACATCAAGGTCGTCGAGAAATCGTTTTACTACTACAGCCGTGCAGTCGAGCACGAGCCACCGAGATCAGAGTTCATCGCTACGGTACCCAGGTTTGTGTACGTGTTCTCGAATGGGCTACAGTATCTGTTGTTAGATGGGGTATAGTTCATGTTGCCGGATAAGGTTCATGTTTTAGAGAGTTAGAACATAGGGCGTGAATTGATAGAACATGTCATAGTTTTCCTTTTCATTTGCTTCTGTCATGGGTGTTTCCGATAGCTCGATATATCACTGATACAGGTTGCCATCCTACTGAATGCTTACTTGCATACTTGTGAGAATGGGAGCTCGTACAGTCGTAGGATATCCAGACAAACTTTCATACAACTTGTGGTCGATCCCCAAAACATGCACATGCACACCAGCTGGAACAGCTATGTTGCTGATAAAAGGTTCACCCAACCATAGCACAAAGTCATCACCAGCATATATACACATCCAGATACAACCGACAGGCATATCCCCTACCTGGTCTAGCCCGGCAAGCTCTTAGGAATGTGACGTACCAACCCCTAAGTTTGTTACATCATCATGTATTTCCCATTTTTCTTATAAATTTTGAATTCAGATTCGAGGCTGTCCAATATCTCGACAACTGATTCTCTCCTGGAGCCGTTGAAGTGCTTGACTACCTTGTCTAATAACACCTGAAAATATAGTCGACCGTCAGCACAGGACGACAGGAACAACGTGGGTTTCCAACCAAGCTTCAGAAGGAATGATTGGGTGTCCGCTTACCCCATCACAGCTAGCAACAAACTCTAGCACAGATTCTTCAGTGACACCAGTTGTGCCAGAAGATTCAACTCCATGCTCCTGTATCTTTTGCTGTTTCATTTCTGGCTCCTCAGCAGAACCAACCATACCGTCAGTTTGGCCTCTCTTTGCTGTAGGGTTTGCATCACTTGTTAGGGCACCATCTCCTAGATTATCATTTGCGCCGCCTTCGCTTGCATGGGGAAGCATGCGCATTACTAAAAACTTGCTCTGACGATCCATGCCCCTCAATTGTCAGGAAGGTCTTGATCATGTCGTAAGTTACCTGCGATTGTCATGTAGCATTTCTTTTTGTCAGAAGTAAATTGGACATTCACGACAGCTTTAGATGCACATACAATGAACTACAGCCAATGCTTGATATTGGCTATTACATTATCCAAGCAATACTAAATCACAAACAGAAATAGAGTGATTATGCACTAAGAGAAAATTACATTATCTGGGAGCTCCTCTTTGATAGGCTTCAACTTATCACGTCATCCAACCTTTGCTATTGCAAGACGGATCCCTGAGCTCCTTCGATAATTGTGTGATATTTTGGATGAAAATGCCACTGAAACGTGAGACAAAATGTCAGATGTATTAACATACGAGTACAAGAAGGAATAGAATGTTCACACTATTGTGTATTTTAAAATTGGATGTACTGCAGAAATGCATACTATATATATTAAGAAAGATAGTTTGCTGTGCACCATTTTCAAAGTAATACCTGGCTGACACCATCGATATTAGCAAGTCTAGCTCCAGTAGAAGTCCTCATCTTTGCGAAATTTCTTATTGTCTGATCACCGCATATATCATATCTGTAACAACGGGGATTAAAATATCGGTTTGCTAACCTTTCCAACATAAAGTAGCTAAACAACACAGATTCCTAAACGCATTGTTATCGTTTAGATTTTTACTCACAGAGGGGTTCCAATATCTTGAGCAAGCTTCATCCTGACATTCAGGAGCATTTGATAAAGTTTTGTTTCATCCTGAAAGAAATTTAAATGAGACACAAAACACAAAAAAGCTAAAATTTCCAGGTTAAGTAGTGGTTGGATCGGGATCTAATAAATAGCACTTTGAGAAACCTACCTCAGGAAATTTTTCGGATTCTAATGTGGGCACATGATTTAAACCACCACCTTCTTTGTGCTGTGAACTACCATGTTCCTCTAGATCAATCATCTCTGCAGTCAGCTGTAAAACCAGTGGTGTTCCATCCATTTTACCAGCAGTAGAGAGGAACTTGAACCCTTTTGGACTGACGCTGAATATATATAAACGCAGAGTTAGCAGTGGTTCTTCTTAAGCATTTGTGCAAAGCTTAGTTTATGACTAAACATGCAAAGGGCTACAAAGGGAATGAATATAATGACTAAAAAAAGCAAAAGTGAAACTGCAAAACAGAACCTGACAAATCTAAATGTATCACGGACAGTCTCCTTCAAGTAATCTGCGCATAGATAAAAGAATACAATGAATAAATAAAAGCACATTCAAAGATGACAAAATATTTCATTATCCTAAGTCCTAACAACTGATACAGAGCATTTGCTCAGTGTAGCCATACATAAAGTAGCACTATTACACTTTGAAGAACAAAGCAGGTTTTACATTCAAATAAAAGTTACAAAAAGGTGTGAAGTCAGTGGCTGAGATGTTCATGAATGTCCTTAGATCATCAGCAGAAAGATGCTAGCCTTGAAATTGGTGCATACTTTCTAAGCTTTACAGGTCTCAAAGATAAAAAATACTACTTGTTAATTGTTCGTTCTACTGGCAATAGCAAACCAAATAAAACAATGCAGACAACTGATGAACAGAATTGATCACACTTAGCAAAAATTAGCAAAGGAGTGGGAAGAGGAGAGAGGGCAGCTGGTCGCCGAGCATGAAGCTACCTTGATGCCGATTGGTGTAGCTCGTTATCTGGGCAGTCGCTTCTTGTCGATATCCTGGCACCGACATTCCCTTTTGCTCCCCTCCTGTACCCATCCCAGTTGTGCAGGATCAACAGATAAGCCAGGCTTAGAAAAACAACACAAAAGGTCAAGAGCAAAGGAATTGAATATCTAATATAATCGAAACATAGAGGTGAGACAGGGATTTGGTCTGCATAAGGGGGTGGATCTCCTGGCGATGACACAGCAAAATTTATAAGATAAACTTCCAACTTTTGGTAAAGATGACCACCAACATCAGAAAGGGGATACCTGGGAATCAGAATGAATGAACCTAATACCCATCCCTGGATATATCGCATGGCCACTAAAATAGCAAAGTTCATTCCTGCAAATAAAGAAAAGATAGTCATGAGTCAAGATAGAATAATACTAAATTAACATCTAGTAACTACTGAGCATAGCTATGCTACGCCTAACAACATTTATTTAGAAATATGGCCCATAAATAAGTACCAACTATTACACATAATAGCACATGCAGCAGTACTTCAGAGGAAAAGAAACAGCAGGAGCAAGAACATGTACATACTGGAACTCTCTGAATGCCTTTGCGATATATAGTGTTTCAACACATAGTAACTAAACAAGCTCGACCTCTATGACAAAGCAATAGAGTAAACCCAGATCTATGGTCATTGGATCGATTCAGAAATAAACCACAGACACATACAAAGAGCGCAAGCCGATCAATCCCATCAACTGGACAACCGGATAGTCTCATGATGATTCGCAATAGGGGGGTGTCATTGGGTTACTGTTGGTGTTTCTTATGCTCCAATAGAATTGATATTCTGCAAGCGCACAGAATTACCGTTGTAGCACTTCACCTTGAAGTATTCTAGGGTATCGTAAATTTTCTCGGGGAAGCACCACGGATAAAGAGTATCGAAGAATCGAATGACAAACTTTACTAAGATATCAACCGACTAATTAGCAGAGGTAAGCTAGATATGATAGATAAGATAATGGCCAAGCGATGACCGTCTGACACAGGAGACTCTAAACCTTAGAGCCGTAAGTAGCTGGGAGGACAACGAGTGAGAAAGACTCCTAAAACACTTCTAAACCAAAGAGTTAGCCTCACTAGACTAAACCTTGCTTCTAACTAGTTATCAGGAACTTAGAGCTTACTTCGACGGCCAGAGAGAGGAAGGACTGCAGAAAGGGGTGAAAGGGGAGTCCAACGGCAAACAGCAACTACTGCTATGAAAACATCCGAACGTGGTGGACTACAAGGGACGGACTGTCACCACCTGCCGCCTACCACACTGCTCCGTGGGGTGGAACACACTTCCTAGCTAACACTAAGCTCAGACACCACATCTGCACTCGATGTTAGGATTTCTCTTGACGCGTTCAAGAGAAATCCCCTTCAACCTAGGGAACTGACTTGAGCTCCCTAGTTTGGGCGAGAAAACCCGCAAGGTAAGATCCCGATAAACAAGAAAGATAGCAAAGCCTAAGCTAGAGGAAAGGTACTTCCGCACACAAGTTGGAAACTTGGAAAGATAAATTAAATGCGGGAAGTAAAGCTGACTCGAAAAGATAAAGAAGATAAATTATATTGATAAATGTTAAAGGGAATGATACAAGACCTATACCGGACTTCCGATGACGACTCCGGAATCCCGAGACATGTGACGCAGGCCACAGCGAGTGGCGACGGCGGGCGCAAGAGACATCGTGCGCTCTCGGTGCCGCAGCTGGAACCCTAGACTGGACGCGGGACGCATCGCGAGGGAGGGAGGCGCGTCACAAGGGGGGAGGCGAGCGTGGAGTCGCACGGCGTGGGGTGGGAGGCGGGTCGGGGAGGAAGGGGAGGGGGTGCGAGGGTGAGGGCGAGGGCGAAGACGCCAGCGTGAGGGAGGCGGCAACGATGGCGGAGGATCGGGGGAGGTGGCTATGGCGATTGCGAGCGCGCCGGCTTGAGGGAGGATGCGACAACGACGGCGAGGGCGCCGGCGATTGCAGGAAGGTGATATGTGACACTCACTATGCTGGAACCTGGAAGGTTAAATCAATGAGGAAAATCTAAAGGTACAGGCTCTAATATGACCACTAAAGCTGGAAGCAAAAGCCTGAAAAATTGATCACTACATCCGGACATCTGGTGTTCCGCTAGGTTCGGGGATTCACATTTACTGCAAAACCTGATCTTGTGCTCTGCTAGGTTCGGGGATTAGAAATTTCAGAGCATTACTGTGGTGATGAGAGGGTAAATTAGTATTGGCAGGGAGCATTGACTCCAGCTTTAATCAAACATTTTTCTCAATCAAGTGAAACCATGATACATGGCACAACCAGAGTAGTATCCTTCCGACTCGTGATTGGCCGTGAAGCATAGATCAAAGTGACCTCAAATTTCGATTCACAGAATGAAGTTATTTTAGAGCAATCAATGGAATGATTCAGGCATCAGGTGCTAGAAAACAATTAGTGAATGCAACATGTCGATGGCTGAAAATGTACAAATGAACAACCCACTAAACCAACACAAAATTACTACAAACTGAGGGCTAGAAAACAATCATGTCATCTACTTACATTTGTGCATTGAACAATGAAATAGATTACACATGAGGTAATTAAGTTATTAGGAACTATAAACCACTACATGTCACGCCCATAACAGATATAAACTAAACTATATGAGATAATTAAGTTTTTAGGAACTACAAACCACTACAAAGATGCTTATATGTTATCATCATCTTGTGACATTAGGCTGACTTCCTTGGTAACATTATACCCATATGAACTGGTTATCCTCATGTCAAATGAATGAAAGATGTACATCAATACAGAACATTATGTTGCAACATGCGCACAGTTCAGATATCATGAAGAACTCTAAAATGTTAGATATCAGGACCATGCCAGATTCCTGGTGTAAACTTACACAATATATCCTGGATTTGGCGATGAGCAGAGCCTTCAATGCAGAATGCCTACATGATGAGGCGATGAGCCATGAGCTGCAACATCAGTGCTAGTTTAAGAAGACAAATTTGAATCAAACGCAAATTTGACAAACTAAAGCTAACTGAGAAAATCATTTGGTAACCGCAATAGCTCTAGGGAAAGATGCTGTCACTGGATCTGGAGCCTCGATAACGAGCTTGTCTGCGTTGGGGAACAACACTGGCGCAAGCATGGGAACCGGTGCTATGGATAAACTGCTCAGGCGGACCTGTATCTGGCTGATCCCATCGTCTCCCAACGAATCCAGCCTCTCCTCCACGTGGATCCCACAATCATCGTCACAATGTCAGAGAGTCAAAAGGTAAGAGCCAATTAGTGAAGGTTTCGGAAGATAAGAGCGTATTCTGACAGACAGGCTCATGGTATTCCCACTTTTTACTATTTTTAGATATGTTTTTTCATTTTTCTAATGACAATCCATGGAATCAACCAAGCACTATTTGTCAAAAAATAACTCACGTGCATTTATCTCAAATTTAAAGTCTGAGTAGCAAATAGAAAACTAATCACACAAGTTAATTTCATTTTTGGCAGGACGAAACACAATGGTTTGTTGCAAAATTGTTTGTCAATTGGATAATGCCAGAACTAACATAGCAGAATCAAATATTGTACATGCCAACCACACCATGGAGAAAGATACCTGAGAATGAGATTGCCAAAGAGATACTTGTGTTTCAATAAGGTCTAGAATATTTGAGGTTCTACAGTAAATGCATTACTATAATATAAAATAATTATCAATAGCCAAAGAGATGTAAATCTGAGCGACATCATGCCGACTAAGCTAGCAGACTTCCTGTCTTGAGCAGCTGGCATATTTCAACTCTGCTATCTCAAATTTTTTAGAAGAGAAACATTCTAAGAAAATAGAACTTTCAATTGTGTCCAAGTAGCACCTGAATTCTTAACTACTTACTATCAGTTGTTTCCTTGATTATCCATTGTCAGAGTGCTCCATCCAAGGCACCCAGATGCAGCATGTGCAACTATGTACTGAAGCACGACCGAAGTAAATAGTTCATGGTCATGAAAAAAAAATGGAATCAATCAAAGTCCAGATGGAGGAAGGATACCTGCAAATAGGACCACCATCGCACAACCATCAGTTGGCCAAATTAGCTGCCATTCAGTTCCTAGCACTGATTTTTCCAAAATAGACGTCTGTTCATTTTGGTCAAGGAATTAGAACAACCTAACCAAATTTTAGTGTATATAGGTCCTCATGCTGCTATCGCAGGGGCAGGAAAAGGGATCTCTAAAATAGTGAAGAACGTGTATTAGCTGTCAGTTGATGAAGAAACAGTCTGCTGTTTACACAATGACCGTTCCACCCAGATGTGACAATGGAACAAAAGCACACTCAGAAAAGAAGAGAGTTGTAGAAGCGGCTGCAAAGCGAAGCAACCATTGGGCTTCCAGCCAGCCACAAAATTGCCATGATGGCTCATTCCATCTCGATCGAGATATCATAACATGATATTTTTGTTCACCTCACCACGAGATATTGGAAGGGGAAAACTAATCACATGGTCATTCAAGCCTATTTCGATCGATGTGACTTGGATTAAATTGCGGATTGGTCGAATGGAATGAACAAGTGATTACCTCAAGGCCTGCACGGCGGGGGTCGAGACGGCGTTCAGCTCATGGCCGCGGCAGTTGCAACAGATCATTGCCCCGCGCGAAGCTGGCGAGCAGGAGGGGACGACGGAAGCTCGGCGTGTCCTCGGCGGAGCGGCGGGGAGCGAGCAGGTGGAGGCGGCTCCGCGGCCCGCTGGGGACACACGAAGAGCTGCCGGAGACTGCTTCTTGGGCGCCGCCGGGGCGACAATCCCGATGCAGCGCGCCCCCGCGACGGCGATGTCCGTGGAGCGCGACGCCGCCGCCCCATCATCCTCCGGAACAGCTCCTCCGGGAAGCGCGAGGCGGGGCGTGGGCGCGGGGAGCGCGGGGGCCGGGGGCGGAAGGAGCGCGGCGCCGCCGTCGTCCACGCGGAAGGCGAGCCCTGCGAGGAGGATGAGCGGGACGAGGACCCCGCGTAGCTACGTAATCACCGGCGTCGGCGGGGCATGCTAGGGCTTGCCCGGGAGAGAGGTGGGGTCCGGATCTGGCCGGAGTTGGACGTACTCGGCAGAGTGGCGGACCGTGGCCCCATGACGCGTTAGGGTGGAGCGGCGGGGCATAGCGCAGGACGGCGTCACGGGGTGCAATGACGAAGGAAAAAAAAGTGACCCTAAACCCTTTTTTAGTAGTAGAGATATGTGCGGTATGCAGCATAATTGGCTGCTGCATACAATTCTTTCTCTACCTCTAGCAGGTTATGCGACGAATTAATGGATTAGTCTGTTATTTTGAGGCCTTAAGTCTTGTTATGCGGCCCGTGTACGTGTAAGCAGTAAATAATTTACTCGGGACAAACTGGTTTGGTTAAAGTAATTTCACATCCTAGTATTCTTTTTTTTACCCGTCAAAGCTACCAACTTGTGCATCTCGTTGGGACGTGTAGCTGTGCACCCATGAAAAACGGTCGAGTTGAATTCATTTCTAAAATGTAAATACTTGCAAGATCAAAAAGCCCTGGTCCGAGGAAAAGCAGAGAAAAAAAATATACTAGTCCTACTTGGGGAAGGGGTTCGTTGGCAGCTCTGGTCGTCTTCCCGGTGGACAAAACCGCGTTTTTCCACGGCCACCGTCCCCCAACATTCGCCGATTCCAACCCCGCCTCGCCTCCTCTCCGTGTTCAAAACCCACGCACCTCCTCCCCCCTTTCTCCCTCCCCAGCTCGTCTTCACCTCCCAATCCCGCGTTGTTTTTATAATTCCCCCCAACTCCACCACCACCAACCTCCTCCGCCTCTCCCTCCCACCACAGCCGCCGCCCCCTGCTGTTCCATGAAGGACTAGTCCATCCGTCCACCGCAGCCATGGCGCAGCTCGCGGAGCGCTCGTTGCTCCTCTTATTGGTCCTTCTCTCGCCGTTGGTGGCGTCAGCTGGTGTCGCCAAGCTCAACTCTTCGTCGCCCCTGTTTGGCATCGAGTTCCCGCCGTTCAACACCGCCGTCGCCGACACCGGATGCGACGGCAAGCTGGTGGCGGCCGAGGAGGCGGGGGACGAGCGGACGCAGCCGGCGAGCCTATCCCCGTCGCTGAAGCTGCACATGACTCGCCGCGCCGCCGCGGCGGGCAGGACGCGGAAAGGCTCGTTCTTGGATTCGGCCCAGAAGGACGCCGACCGCATCGAGACGATGCGCCGGAGGGCGTCGTCGGCACGGCCTGATGGCGAACGGGCGTCGGCGGCGTATTCCCCGCGGCGCGCGCTGTCGGAGCGGCTGGTGGCGACGGTGGAGTCCGGCGTGGCGGTCGGGTCCGGCGAGTACCTGATGGACGTCTACGTCGGCACGCCGCCGCGGCGGTTCCAGATGATCATGGACACCGGCAGCGACCTCAACTGGCTGCAGTGCGCGCCGTGCCTGGACTGCTTCGAGCAGCGCGGCCCGGTGTTCGAGCCCGCGGCGTCCTCCTCCTACCGCAACGTGACCTGCGGCGACCAGCGCTGCGGCCTCGTGGCGCCGCCGGAGGCGCCGAGGGCGTGCCGGCGCCCGGGCGAGGACCCGTGCCCGTACTACTACTGGTACGGCGACCAGTCCAACACCACCGGCGACCTGGCCCTCGAGTCCTTCACCGTTAACCTCACGGCCCCGGGCGCGTCCCGCCGCGTGGACGGCGTGGTGTTCGGGTGCGGGCACCGGAACCGCGGCCTCTTCCACGGCGCGGCGGGGCTGCTCGGCCTCGGGCGGGGCCCGCTGTCGTTCGCGTCCCAGCTCCGCGCCGTGTACGGGCACACCTTCTCCTACTGCCTCGTGGACCACGGCAGCGACGTCGGCAGCAAGATGGTGTTCGGGGAGGACCCGCTGCTGCTGGCGCACCCGCGGCTCAACTACACGGCGTTCGCGCCCGCGTCCTCGCCGGCGGACACGTTCTACTACGTCCAGCTGAGGGGCGTGCTCGTCGGCGGCGAGCTGCTGAACATCAGCTCGGACACGTGGGGCGTGTCCAAGGACGGGTCCGGCGGCACGATCATCGACTCCGGCACGACGCTGAGCTACTTCGCGGAGCCGGCGTACCGGGTGATCCGGCAGGCGTTCGTGGAGCGCATGAGCAGGTCGTACCCGCTGATTGCCGACTTCCCGGTGCTGAACCCGTGCTACAACGTGTCTGGCGTGGAGCGGCCCGAGGTGCCGGAGCTGTCGCTGGCGTTCGCCGACGGCGCGGTGTGGGACTTCCCGGCGGAGAACTACTTCATCCGGCTGGACGACGGGATCATGTGCCTGGCGGTGCTGGGCACCCCGCGCTCCGGCATGTCCATCATCGGCAACTTCCAGCAGCAGAACTTCCACGTGGTGTACGACCTGCAGAAGAACCGGCTGGGCTTCGCGCCACGGCGGTGCGCCGAGGTCTAGTGTAGGCGTGTAGCCGCTGCCGCCGGCGGCCGCGGCGAGGCCACGCCGCAGTTCGATTGATTCCGTTCAACAGTATGTAGCCATAGCTGATTGGGAGGCGAATTGGGTGTAGAAATTTTTGGTTGGGAAGGATGGTGACACGCACACAAGCTCTTAGTACTAGTATTAAAAAAACAAAGGTTTTTGGTGCTCAAATCTCCAAATAGAGGAGATTGGGAACTAGTAGGAACACACACCCTAGTTGTTTCTACCATTCCGTGTGTACAGTTATTAGAACAACTCCAGCACACCCTCTAATCTAAACACGTTTCTATCACGTTTCTATTCCAAATTTAGAGGGTTAAATAAAAAGATGCACTCCAGCAGACCCTCTACCAGGTACTCTATTTTGGGGAGACCTCCAAATTCTCTCCAACACCCTCTCTTCCTAGGGGTCTTTAGGAAGCGAACACCTAAGTTAGAATTAAGGGCTATTACTGGAGTCGAAGCAAATTTAGAAACCCCTAAAAATAAATGTAGCTCCTAATTAGTATTTAGAGGGTCTGATTTAGAAGTATTGCTGGAGTTGAAGGATCTAAAACAATTTTGCCTGATTTTCTTCTTTTTTTCTCTCGCGTTGTTTCGGTGATGACAGGAAGAAGTATTCATTCATTAGGGTCGTGACATGATGGATTCTTTTTCAGTTTGGCGGTGGCTCCCCCTTTGGGGGCAGATATTATAGAGAAATCATCAGCCCTTTTTTTTTCATTCAGACGTTCCAATCGGCGAGCGCAGCTGAATGATTTTCTTTCTTTTTTTTCCCTGATGAGAGCAGCAGAATGATTGAGATTCTGCAGCAACTAGTATACCACCGTATCACTCTGTTCATGCCGACTGTGTCAAATAACATAGTAAAAAATTGTCAATTGCATATATGCAAATGCAGCGGACCCTGCGAGTGACTGGTACCAAGATATTCTCTGTGTTCTGTGTCTCTGACGCCCCCAAAATACTTGTGTAAGAAAAAAGAAATGGCTGGCCGGACTCGGAGAGCGAGTCATGGCGCAGTAACGACCACCGGACGGCCCGCTCTGCGTCTGCGTCCGCGGGGTTTGTCAATTCGTAGGGGCGCGGGCGCGGGCGCGGGGTGGGGTGGGGTTGGTTGGTTGGCCTGCTGCATCAGCGCTAGCCCTTGTCAGCTTCACCTCTCCCCGCGTACCCTCGAGACCGTGCGCAGGCAGCTCGGGGTCGTTTTCCCCGCTCTCGCGGGATCAGATCAGCAGGTCAGAAGATGGATGGGAAGGAGCCCTGCGCCCGCCCGTGCACCGCGGCCGCAGGCTCTGCCCTCTGCTTGGCGCGATTGCGTGGCGGAGAGGCGGAGAGCAGCGGAGGTAGGCAGCGCGGCGCTGCGCTGTCCGTCCGCGGTGCGGCGGCGTGGATCTTACGGTTGGGATCGGATTGGATGGGCGTGCACCGCCGGCACCGGCGGTGCGTGGGGCAGCGACCTGGGGATCGCTCGCTGGCTGGCCGAATTAATTGCGGGGCAGCGGGGAGGTGGTGGTGGCAGAAAGGGGGTGCTGCTGCCGGGGCCGGCCAGTTGCCGTGAATGGATTCACGTCACACGAGTGTCACGGAACAGATCGCGCTGAAGCTGACGTGGAAGCTGGAATTGACCTTCTTTTCTTCGCTCGCTATGGATGGGAAAAAAAGAGCAAATTAGATAAGAGAGAAAGGTAGTAGGTTAGAGCATTTTCCCCTAACACCATGGAAACCCAGATCAAGGAAACTCTGCGCGCAGGTCGTACCGTGCGTTCTCGTGCCATCATGGCTCGTTTGACACCAGGAGCAGCGAGCTGATCCCTCTCCAGTCCTCCCTTGCATTTGGTGGCTCTGACGAAGCAAACACGGGAGCGCTGGCCTTACTGCTCTTGTTGTTTAACCTTGGAACCAACGCTACCCTCTCATGCCTCCGCCGCGTGATTCTTGCTGGCTCCACCGCGCGCGTGAGGTTCCTCCGAAACATGTGAAGCTGCCTCGGTGGCTTGGTACAAATTCCGTAGCACACGCTGATGAGCAGAGTGAAGCCAGGCGAGGCGAACACACGGGCACGCCTCCCGCGTGTTGAATACTACTATACTAGTAGTGGGCAATAAGGCCAGCGTAAGCTTGCGTCGGCACCTGCTGGGAAGCGCATGCCTGGTTCCGGGAATTTCCCCCCAAAAGGTCGACCCGGAATTGTCCCCCAAACGTGAACGCGTCAAAATTCAGCCGTAACTATCTCAGAAAAGTTGCATGAACACTCTGTGTCACACCCGATTCTATAAGGAACCAGATGCATCTTATATGTGCACCAGAATCATGTTCACACACATATGGTAGACAGAAAGTGTAATATATCAAAGACAATGCTCAAAAAGTAACTAAATAAAGTATTTAACAATATTACACTCCGTATAAAAGAGACACAGATGTCTTTAAACGATTGACCGTTATACCCTATACGAAGTTTGGAACAACTCCGTCTTCCACAGGCGATGACTGGTGAACGCAGGGCCTAGAACTCCTCGAAGTCGTCGAAGTTCTCCTCTTCAAAGTTCTCTTCTGAACAGCAGGGGCAAGGGTGAGTACTCTTATGGTTGGTACTCAGCAAGTGGGGTGAAAATGCAAGGCCATCAAGGATAGGCTAAGGTTTGCAGCAGCGATCGCTTTTAGTTGGTCAAGTATTTATTAACAAGCACCTATTGACTAGGTTTAAGTTTATACCATCCCACTTTAATAAACATAAAGATACCATCCACATAAATATTAATCACGAACCACAGTTTAATTAATCTTCAAGTTTCATTATCATGTGAGGGTCCAAGCCACTCTTAACCGTGAGTACGGCTGTTATAACAGTTTTACAATCTGCAGCGGTTGTACACTTTACCCACAAATCGTGTTTCCCTGAGTCGCCCGGGTTTGCAAGGCCCTTAAACACTTCCGAGGTGAGTGGCGAGGGTACACTACGAAGCCTTTACAAAGACATGTCGAGAGCTAGGCAGCCCGCTAGAGTTTCAGTAGCAGTGTGGTCCATAAACCTCCCTAATGGTCAGCTCCTTAGCAAAGGCAGCTACCCCAAGAAGACCGGGCTATGACCCCTATCACCGACCCCCTCCTTGCCCTTTTGGTAAGGCCACCAGCAAACTACACATCTAATTAATTGGCTAAGGTCAGATCCATATGACTTTGTGGTTGCACTGTTTTCTTAGGTGGTTCTCCATGTTCCCATTAAATAAAGTTGATCTTGAGATTACGCGATATAGCAACAATATGAAACGTGATCAACATTGACATAAGAGTAAACCAATACCAATCCCAAAGTTTGCAACTAAGCGTGTTTACCCAACATGAATAGTAAACCCAGGTGTTTCAAGGTTTGGGGTAAAAGACTAGGTAAGTCCTTAGTATAGGTAACCCATCAAGTTTATGCAAGCAACTGTAAAGTAAAGCGAATTATCATGCTGTTGTTGGGATCAAATAGAATATGCAGGGGGAAAATCCACTTGCCTTCTTCAAACAGCTGCTCGTTCTCTTCCTCGTAAGCTTGCTCTTGATTTTGCTCGAACGTCACGTTGTCTACGCGATCACACAAACAAGCATACACAAAAAAATAAGAAACAATACAACAAACAATACAAACAGAAAGTAAAAAGATACTAAAGCTGTAGTTCATGATGCAAGGATCATGTGGGCGCAAGAATCGCTGAAATCAGTGTTGAAACGATGAAGATATGGCTAAAACGGTGATCCAGGGGCCTAACTGCGAGAGTTTTGAACTTCCAGGGGCTAAATCTGAAGAAATTAGGGGCTAAAACATAATTAAACCTTATACAGAGGGTCGGGGTGCAAAACTAGAGGTTCTGGACGGCCGGTACTAATTCTAGAAAAGTCAGGGGTTGGAACAGAAAAAGAAAGGGCTCATTTCTAATTATTTTTCTACTGATCTGGATTGCGGGTTGATTCCTAGAAAACCTAGGAGTCTTTCTGCAAAAGTTCCGGGGACGGCTAGGGTCGGGTGAATCTGGTCCGTTAGATCAGAATCGGGCGGCGGTTTAAGGGTCAGGCGAATCGGCGGTGTAAAGAGAAGGTCGGGCGAATCGGCGGAGTCAAGAGAGGGTCGGGCGAATCGGAGCTTTGCTGGGCATTGGCGGCGAGCGAGTGCGGAGGCGGACGGCCGATGCTTCACCGAATCCGGTGTTCCGGGGCACGGTTCAGGCTGGGTTTATGCCGGGAAGGGCGTGGGTGGCACGGCGAAGGTGAGGGTGGTCACGGGATGGCTGTGCGGCAGCTGTAGACCGGCGGTCACGGCGGTGGGCGGAAACAGATCTCCGGCGAGGAATCGGGTTTGCGGCGGAGCAAGAGAGAGAGGGGAATCTGGTGCCGCTTGATACTCAACAACTCGCGGAACTCCGGCGAGACTTGAAGACGGCGGAGAAGCTGCGGAACGGCGAGTCGACGGAGAGGCGGCGACACGGGGCGGCGGCGATCCTCCGGTGTGCGACTTCCAGCGGCGTGCGACGGTGTTGAGTAGAGGAAAGGGTTTGAGGATGGCTCTGGGGCTCCGGCGGGGTTTTATAGGGGCGGATTGGCCGGGAATAAGGAAGGCGACGGCTCTTGCGAAGGAAAGGGCGTAACTGCGGCTAGTAAGGTAAGCCTGCATCGCGGGGAAGGAAAGAGAGACGCGGGTGACGGCGCAGAGTCGATCCGAACTCGGGGTGAGGAAGGAAGAAGGAAGGAGAAGGGGCGCGAATGACGGCGCGGCGCGCCTGCTGTCGCGGCGGAGAAAGGAAGCAGAGGAGCGGGAGCGGTGCGGAGCAGAGGAAGAAGAAAGGAAAGAAGAAAGAAGACGCCGACAGATGGGGCCCAGCTGTCGGTGAAAGAGAGGTGAGGGTAAGTAAGGCAGATCGGGCTGTCTGAGTTGGGCCGCGGGAAAAAGAGAAGAAGGAGAAGAGAAGAATTGGGCTGGGCTGAAAGAAATAAAGATGCATGCTAAATTTTATCCTGTGACTTTTATAAAAATACTTTCGAAATTTTTGATTCTTATATTTTGGGTGTTACAAAACCTACCCCCCTTAAAGAGAATCTCGTCCTCGAGATTAGGAAGGACTAGGGAACAGCTGAGGGAATTCTGCAATCAGTTCATCTTCTCTTTCCCAAGTAGCCTCATTCTCTGAGTGGTGACTCCACTGTACTTTGCACATTTTTATCACCTTGTTCCGAGTAATCCTCTGAGATGTTTCCAAGATTCTAACCGGATGTTCTGCATAAGTCAAATCTTCTTGTACATTGAGTTCCTCCAACGGTAATTGCTCCTCTGGCACTCTCAAACATTTCTTTAACTGTGATACATGAAACACAGCATGGACATCTGACAATCGTGCCGGTAACTCCAATTGATATGCCACTTCACCTTTCCTTTCCAGAACCTGAAAAGGACCAATATAACGTGGTGACAACTTTCCTTTCACTTTGAATCTACGTAAACCTCTGATGGGTGATACCTTCAAATACACAAAATCTCCAACTTCAAATGTCAATTCCCTTCTTCGTGTATCAGCATAACTTTCTATCGTGATTGGGCAGTCTGGAGATTTTCCCGGATTATCTGGACTTGTCTGTTCGCTTCTTGAAGAATCTCTGGTCCAAAAACCTGACTTTCTCCTGTCTGATTCCAATACAATGGTGTCCTGCATTTTCTCCCATATAATGCTTCAAATGGGGCCATCTTGAGACTTGCTTGATAACTGTTATTGTAGGAGAATTCTGCATATGGCAAGCTTTTATCCCAGCTACCTCCATGCTTGAGGGCACATGCTCTCAACATATCCTCTAATACTTGATTCGTTCGCTCAGTCTGACCGTCTGTTTGCGGATGATATGCAGAACTGAAATTGAGCTTTGTATCCATAGATTCATGTAATTTCTGCCAGAAACGCGACGTGAACTGAGTACCCCGATCAGACACTATCTTCTTTGGAACACCGTGCAGACACACAATTCGTGACATGTATAGTTCTGCTAACTTGGCTCCAGTGTATGTTGTTTTGACCGGGATGAAATGCGCGACTTTTGTCAATCTGTCCACAATAACCCATATCGAGTCGTAACCATCACGAGTACGGGGTAACCCTACAATGAAATCCATACCAATCTCTTCCCATTTTCATTCAGGTACTTTCAATGGCTGGAGTAAACCTGCTGGTCTCTGGTGTTCTGCCTTCACTCTCTGGCACACAGCACACAAAGCTACGTGAGTTGCTACGTCTCTTTTCAAACCATACCACCAGTACCTTTCTTTCAAGTCTTGATACATTTTGGTGCTTCCAGGATGAATGGAATAAGCGGAATCATGTGCCTCCTTCAAAATGAGTTCACGAAGGTGATCAATTTCAGGTACACAGATCCTTTTTCTGAACCAAACAGTTCCTTGTTCATCTTCGGTGAAATCCTTAGTCTTGCCTAAACCAATTTGAATCTTGATCTCTTTGATCTTAGCATCTGTCAACTGGCCTTTTTCTGATCTCTTGTTCTAATGTCGGTTCCATCTCCATAATCATGGCTTCCGCTTGAGTGACAATTCCCAAGTTCAAACGTGCCATCTCCCAACATAATTCCTGAGGCATCAATCGAGCAACCATCATATTAGCTTGTCCTTTCCGGCTTAGTGCGTCTGCCACAACATTAGCCTTGCCAGGATGATACTGAATATCCAAATCATAGTCTTTGATTAATTCTAGCCATCTGCGCTGTCTTAGGTTAAGATCCTGTTGCGTGAAGATGTACTTCAGACTTGTTGACGCCAGATTTTGACACGTGTTGAATCGGCGTCAGGAGGAGAAGATTGGCCGATGCGGCAGATCTGAAAGCTACAGAAAGGAATCGGCCGATTGAAGTAACAGTTGGAAATCGGCCGATTGGTGGCACAGCCTATGCCAACAGGATGGGATTATTCCAGAGGATCCTGGTCAAAAGCTGGTCAACAGGGCACGCTAAGTCGGTCAAGGAGCAATTGAAGGGAATCCTGATTGGATTAGGGAACGGCGGCGGAAGATTCTGCGGGAGTCCGTTTCCTTTAAAAGTTCTTATAGATATAGTAGTTTTCCTGTTTTTTTAAAATAAGGTTGTAACAAGTCGTGATCGACCAGGAGTCCTAGCTTTAGGGTATAAATAGGAGTCGTCAGGGTCTTGCAAAGGAATCAATGAATACATCAATCAATTTACTTTCAAGTCGGCGACTTCGCCAATATTTTCTTCTTCTACGAGTTCGTACGGATTGGCAGGGCTGCATCAACTTGATCTCCGGCCAATTGGTAGGTTCCGCTTACCGAGTAATATCCGAGCTTTAACTACGGGCGCATCGCTGTGGTTTCGTTTGGATTTATTCACCAGTTATCGATATTTACTAGAATTGCAAGTTTTACCTGTTATTCTAGTATTATCACCAGTTATCCAGCTTGAGATCAGGGTAATCGGCTTCGTCATTGTTTCCCTTCGATTTATCATCTCACAGCCGATTAGATCTATTTCAAGTGTTGCTTCTGTAGTAATTGTTTAGATCGCTCCAGCAGTTTTCTTTACAATTACTAGACGATCATCGGCTGATCCATAGCCGATTATCTCTGTGCAAATCGGCCGATTCGCCGCCGACGCGCTCCTCAGGACAGATCGGAACTCCAGCCGATCGACGCGCCTGGGATTTAATACTCTATTTCCTTGTCAATCAACAGGTCAGATTGACTGGCACGCCGCGCGAACTGCACCAGGGCGATAACTCGAACAGGAGCTAAGCAGATTCTCCCGGGTCGTGTGTCCGACGCTGAAGACCCATCGGCCGATTCCTATCCGACAGATTTCAGCGCCAACACACGTTTGGCACGCCCAGTGGGACTATCCAAGATCTGATATGTCGAAAAACGCAGAAATCTCTGACAGCAACATCATTGAGGTCACAGAAGCTGATCTCAAGGACGACCAGAGGGAAGAATTGGCCAAACATCTGGAAGATTACAAGAAGATGTACCTCCATCCGTTCAGTCGTACCAGAAGCGGGGAGGCAGTCAAGAAGGCTCCTATTCTAGCACCTCGCCACATCACCATTGCTGAAGACTCGGGCAAGATGTCAGAGATGATTCAACAGTCCGTGTATCAAGCATTCATCGACCAATCCTCGGTGATGAGCAACACGGTGTATAACGTCGTCGTCAACTCTCTGGCCAGCGGAGCCGCCCAAGGCTATCAGGGACCGGCATATGCCCCCCCAACTACTCTGCCAGCCAAAAGCCTACCATACACATCCCAATCGGCTCCTCAGCCGATATTGACGCAACGCGAGGGGTACAGCTCTCCACCACCTCCGGCGTCTCCAAGATACAGCGGTGCACCATGTCTCCCATCGCTAGCGCCGCTTCAACCCGTTCAGATGGCTTCTGTGCAAACACTACCTATAAGCTCGGCGCCTTGGGGGACGTCAGCCACAGCGTATTTTCCCGAGCCAGCGAACGGGCATGGCACTTATTCGGTTCAGGTGCCATACCAACCGGCCGCCCGGCCGACGGTTTCCCAGTATCAGCCGATCTTACCAGAAATCGGCAGGGGGGCAAACACTGTGGAAGCATTCAGAGGCACGGCGCCAGCAGTGACGTACGAAGGGGGTGCGGACTCGTTTCGCCATCAACTATTGGCCGCTCAGCAAACTTCGTTGATTCATCACCCGGCCGTACCAGCCCTTCAACACATGCCCGCGCCGCGAACAGCTGTTCATCAGCAGCAAGTGGACTGGACGGCAAGAATAGCAGAAGTAATCCAGGATCAGTTTGGACTGAAGCTGAAAGTTCAAACTTATACTTACAAGACACCGTATCCATCGGCCTATGACTCGCTGCCGTTCCCACACCGCTACAAAGTTCCTGATTTCACCAAGTTCTCAGGGACGGACGACACATCCACTGTGGAGCATATCAACCGATTCATCATCCAGTGCGGAGAAGCTGCCACGCAAGATGCTCTTAGGGTGCGTTTATTTTCATCATCTCTGTCCGGATCGGCCTTCCAGTGGTTCACCACTTTACCGCCAAATTCTATCGCCACGTGGGCCGATCTGGAGAAACAATTCCACAAGTACTTCTATGCAGGAGTACACGAGATGAAGATCTCGGATTTGACCAGCCTCAGGCAGAGGAGCGATGAACCAGTGATAGGGTATATACAGAGGTTCAGAGAAATCAGGAACAAATGCTACAGTCTAGCTCTGACCGATGCACAGTTGGTCGATATCGCTTTCCAAGGCCTCTTGCCACAAATCAAAGAGAGATATGTTGCCCAAGAAATTGAAAGCCTGAGCCAAATCGTCCACCGATTATCAGGGCAAGAGGTCCGACCGTTTGAACAGCGGAGGAACTTCCAAAAGAAGGTGGCATACTTGGAGGGATCTGAATCCGATGCGGAAGAAGAAATCGGCCTGGCAGAATGGGTAAAAGGGAAAAAACCAATATCTTGCCCCTTTGGCAAGAAAGAGCCAGAGACATTCGGCTTTGACACGTCAAAGGCCGATAAAATTTTTGATCTACTGCTTCAGGAGGGGCAGATTAAGCTGTCTCAACATCACACCATCCCTACGGCCGATCAACTTAAGAAGATGAAATACTGCAAGTGGCACAACGCTACTTCTCATGATACAAATGAATGTAAAGTCTTCCGCCAGCAGATACAATCGACCATTGAACAGGGGCGGCTTAAGTTTGAAACTCCAACCAAATCGGCAAAGCCGATGAAGATAGATCAGCATCCCTTCCCAGCCAACACGGTTAACGCTGGAGGAGACTCAAGTCAAACCAAGGTGCTGACGTCAGAATCGGCGAGAAGAGGCGGCGTTGTCGACCCCAGGAGGCAGATCACGATGGAAGAAATCAGAAGGAACAGGCGAGGGCCAGAACGAGCACGCAAGCCCGTCACCTCCCAATTCTTACTCAGTAAATATCGGCAGCAGCAAGAACAAGCACGATACCAGGAAGAGATGATACGTCGGCATGAAGATCATTGGCAATGTCCGTTCTTCATCCACTGCTGGGAGAACGATATCAGGTTGCCGTCTGCCGATAACTGTCCGGAGTGTAACGGATTAAGCCGCAGCGATCGCCCGAGGCCACACTCTAGGGATAGAGGGTCAGAGCCGATCAGCAGAAATCGGCGCGAGGAACGGCGCACTTCGGTGCATGATCGGCTGGGGGGCAGAGTTGACCAGTACAGCAGGTCAAAAAGCAAGATCGGCCAGCAAGATGGACTGGGGGGCAGGATCAGCGCGCACGATCGGCTGGAAGAGATGGCCGATGATAGGGTGTCAGACGAAGACACCCTAGGAAGGGAACCAGATTGGGAATACGCCAGATCATCGGCCAAACCAGTGAATCCCAGGTGGTGTCCCGATAGCCTATCCAGATCCCAAAAGCGAAGGATCCAACGCCTACGCCAGTGGGAACATCAAGAAGAAGAACAAAGACAGGTGCCGGAGAGAAGGAACGTGAAATCTCGAGTTTGGCGCCCAAAGAAAAACGATCAAGAAACGAGCAACCAAGAATCGGCAGCCGAAATTGATATGGTATTCATACTGCCGATGGAGTTCATGGCGCCCAACGATCGGGATAGAGTAACAAGAAAAGAGGAGGAACAAATGGCACAACTAGTGTTAGAGCCGATGACGGCTACGTTTGAGAAACCAGAAGAGGAAAAACGACAGCATCTTAAGGCGCTGTTTCTCAAAGGGTATGTCAACGGAAGACCCGTCACCAGATTACTGGTAGATGGAGGCGCGACAGTCAACATCATGCCGTATGCCATGTTCCGCAAGCTGGGCAAGGGCGATGACGACCTCACCAAGACGGACATGATGCTGAAGGATTTCGAAGGCAACGTGTCACCCGCCCGCGGAGTGCTCTGCGTCGACCTCACCATCGGCAGTAAGACCCTCCCTACTACTTTCTTCGTTATTAATGGCAAGGGGTCCTATAATATGCTACTTGGTCGCGACTGGATACACGCAAACTGCTGTGTCCCATCTACTATGCATCAATGCCTTGTGCAATGGGTCGGCGACAGTACGGAGATAGTCGCTGCCGATTCCGTCTACAGCGTTGCAGCGACCGACACGCAACAGTGCAGCTGCGAGCACGTCAAATGTATATCTGGCAGGACTTGGGACACTGACTTCCTGAAAGTGTCCGATTTCGGTCTACAGCCGATCCAAGCAGTCGGCTCTGAAGATTCAGAATAAATGGATCAGCTCGTCCGAGAAGATGGGAAGCTTGGGCATGGGTTTACGTCGGCCGATTTATTAGAGATGGTAGATTTGGGAGATAGCAGCAAATCAAGGCCGACGTACATTAGCGCCAATTTGGATTCTGAGTACAAATGTAAATTATAAGTTTATTAAAAGAGTTCAAGGATTGCTTTGCTTGGGAATACCATGAGATGCCAGGACTGGACCGGTCTATTGTTGAACACCGGTTACCTATAAAATCAGGATATCGGCCATATCAGCAACCTGCACGAAGGTGTAACCCCAAGATTCTACCTGACATAAAGGCCGAGATTACAAAGTTGATTGAGGCAGGATTTATTCGGCAGTGCCGCTACGCCGAATGGATTTCTAACATTGTGCCTGTATACAAAAAGAATGGAAAATTGTGTGTGTGCATCGATTTCAGGAACTTAAATCAGGCTACGCCGATGGATGGATATCCGATGCCAACGGCCGATATCTTGGTGGATGCTGCCGCAGGCCACAATGTCATAAGCTTCATGGATGGGAATGCCGGATACAATCAGATATTAATGGCCGAGGAAGATATTTCGAAAATGGCTTTTAGGTGCCCAGGCCATCTTGGTTTATTTGAATGGGTGGTTATGACTTTCGGCTTGAAGAACGTCGGCGCTACATATCAACGGGCCATGAACTACATCTTCCACAAGCTCATTGGTTCATCGGTGGAAATTTATATAGATGACGTCGTGGTCAAGTCAAAAGGTCACCAAGATCATCTTGCCGATTTACAGGAAGTGCTGGAGTGCACAAGGAAACATGGGCTGAAGATGAAGCCAAACAAGTGTGCATTTGGTGTATCGGCCGGACAATTCTTAGGATTTATGGTCCATGAGCGTGGGATAGAAGTCAACCGCAAGACCATAGACGCCATCAACAAAGTGGTGGCCCCACAAAATAAAACTGAACTGCAGTCCCTCATTGGCAAGGTCAATTTCATCAGAAGATTCATATCCAATCTATCAGGACGTATTCAGGCTTTTACCCCTCTGTTGAAATTAAAGCCCGACCAGGAATTCATATGGGGAGAAGGACAGCGCAAGGCACTGGAGAATATCAAGCAGTATCTGGTTTCACCTCTGGTGTTAGCCCCGCCACAGCCTGGTAAGCCGTTCAAGTTATATTTATCGGCTGATGAACATGCTATTGGATCGGCGTTGGTACAGGAGTTTGAGGGGAAAGAACGAGTGGTATACTACGTCAGCAGAAGACTTTTAGACGCCGAAACAAGATATTCCTCGGTGGAGCGATTATGCTTGTGCTTGTACTTTTCATGTACTAAGCTCAGGCACTATTTGCTATCGGCAGAATGCATAGCCGTGTGCAAGGATGATGTGGTGAAGTATATGCTATCATTGCCGATTTTGAAAGGGCGGATTGGAAAATGGATCCTGGCTTTGTCAGAATTCGATCTAAGGTACGAATCGGCCAAAGCCGTCAAAGGTCAAGTGATGGCCGATTTCGTAGTTCAACATTGTGGACCAGAAATTGCCACCGTTGAACCAGTTCCATGGACTCTATATTTTGATGGTTCTTCGTGTGGGGTCGGATCAGGAATCGGCATTGTTCTTGTGTCGCCTCGGGGGGCAACTTATGATTTCTCTCTGCCGATAGAAGCCTCTGCAACTAATAACCAGGCGGAATATCGAGCTGTTTTGAAAGGCATCCAATTATTAAGGGAAGTCAGAGCTGATGCAGTTGAAATCTTTGGGGACTCCATGCTTATTGTGGGTCAGTTAACGGGACGATCTGAGGGCAAGGATGACATCTTGAGGATTTATTATGAGGATTGTCTTCAACTTTTGAAAGAATTCAAATCTGCAATAATTGAGCATATCCCCAGGAATTATAATGAAGAAGCCAACAGACTGGCTCAACATGCTTCTGGGTATCGGCCGATTCAGGGAGCGTTGATGTTAGAACTCGCGGCCAATGACTGGCGAAAGGAGATCGCCGATTACTTGAAAAATCCATCCCAAAAGGTGGATCGGCGAACACGTTTTCAGGCTACAAAGTATGTGTTGCTTGAGGATGATTTATTTTATCGGACGATTGATGGAGTTCTTCTCAAATGCCTGGGAACAGAAGAGGCAAAAGTTCTGATGGGAGAAATCCATGAAGGCGTGTGTGGAGCTCATCAATCGGTTCATAAAATGAAATGGATGATCAGGAACAATGGGTATTATTGGCCGACCATTCTTGAAGATTGTTTCAGGTACTACAAAGGATGCCAAGACTGTCAGAGGTTTGGCAATGTGCAGCGCGCACCAGCATCGGCTATGAATCTGATAATTAAGCCGTGGCCGTTCAGAGGTTGGGGAATAGATCTCATCGGACAGATTCATCCGCCATCTAGCAAGGGGCATAAGTTCATATTGGTGGCTACAGATTATTTTACTAAGTGGGTGGAGGCAGTTCCTTTAAGGAACGTGACATCGGCCGATATGATTGAATTTATTAAAAGCCATATTATATATCGATTTGGCATTCCTCAAACCATCACAACCGATCAAGGGACAATGTTCACTTCTGGAGAATTCGGAGAGTTCGCCGCCGATATGGGAATTAAATTATTAAATTCTTCTCCATACTATGCTCAAGCCAATGGCCAAGCAGAATCATCTAACAAGGGGATAATCAAGCTAATCAAGAGGAAGATAGAAGAACAACCCAAGAAGTGGCATATGTCTTTGGCTGAATCTTTATGGGCATACAGGATGGCTTGTCATGGAGCCACTAAAATATCCCCTTATCATTTGGTTTATGGTCATGAGGCGGTCTTGCCATGGGAGATAAGGACAGGATCAAGACGTATATCGTTACAGGATCAATTAACGGCCGATGACTATTCCTTTCTCATGAAAGATGAACTTGACGATTTGGTGGGTTTACGGTTGAGAGCCCTGATTAGCATAGAAGAAAACAAGAAAAGGGTGGCCAGATGGTATGACAAAAAGGTCAAAGTTAAACAGTTCTCTCAGGGAGATCTGGTATGGAAGTTGGTGCTGCCGATAGGGTCTAAGGATCCCAAATTCGGTAAATGGTTACCCACTTGGGAAGGGCCGTATAGAATCGGCCGATGTGCCCCTGGAAATGCATATATTCTGGAGACAGTCGAAGGGGAGGAATTCCCAAGAGCTTTAAATGGACGAAATCTGAAGAGGTACTATCCAAGCATTTGGGTAGACGCATAACTTACAGCAAAATATGTCAAGGTAACATGGCCGATTTCTCATCGGTTTTCTGGCTACACATCTGGTGAAAGAAATATTGGGATTCATTATTGAATGGAAATTTCAGATTACATGGCCGACATGGTATAAGTCGCCCTTAGAATAAAAATACTGGTGTGTCTACTGATTACGCCTACGCTGGATTTCTCTCTCGATGCGACCTAGTTTTATCATAAGGGTGAGCCTTCTCTCTTTCAAGTCATCTGCAGTGGCTCCAGTTTCAGCTTGGTTGCAGAGTTCTTTCAGCAGGCGGGTCTTCTCCTCTTCCAGATCTTCCCTGGCGACTTCAGTTGTAGCTTTACAAGGAAGTGAAGAGTTTTTGTTGGAAGATGGTCACTTGCGGACCAAAAGATGAGCACTTATGAGGTCCGAATATTCCTGGACAGCGGCAGGGACATGATCTCTGAGTTGCTCAGCATGAGTTCTTATCAGATTTCTGTCTGCCTGTGATAATGGCTCTTCTGAATGCATGATTTCTATCGCTCGTTCTAGATCAGAGCTGAGACGGTTTGGCTAAAACAGAGATAAAAGGAGTTACCCAGTATCGGAGAGATTGAGATGCTTAAGAAAAAGGTAGAGGGGGAGTTCATACCTGGTTGACAGAGGAAGAGGATGAGGAGGACGAACAAGACATCTTGCCGTTCAGTTGGGACGGTAAAAGAAGAAGAAGAGATAAGTGATGCGTGTGCCTCTAGAGATGGTGAACGGTCTGCGTATAAATGAAGAGGGGGTAGATGGATGGTGAGACACGTCCTATCGGAGTAAATACGTACATAAATGCAAGGCAGACTGAAAAAACAGTTCAAAACCAAATCGACGCAGTGACATTAAAGGAGCAATAATGTTTAACATATTTTTTACAGCCCAAGGAAAGCATCTATAGCTACAATCGCTCGTCGTCTAATTTGATCGGCCGAGTCTACTATTCTCTGATCATTGTCGGCCGATCCTGGTACTTCTGACACGCGGCGACGGAGCCTTATTGTTTCACGGGCCAGATGTTGTCTTTCTTGCTTCAGCTCGCCGATAATGGTTGGGAGTTCTTCGAGCTTTTTCTCTTCAGCGGCTATCTCTTTGGTTATCTGTTCCATCTCCTTGGCTAGTTCTGCTCTCCTCCGTTTCAGCCGATCTATTGCGCCGATGATGTCCGGACGGCAGTTCTCGAGGAAATTGATCCTGTGGTGTACTTCCTGAGTCCGGTGCTTGTACGAGTCGACCTCCTCCTGAGTTTTGGCCATCTGAGCACGATCGGCCATACGTTGCAGCGCCTTGGAAACCGGAATCTGCATGCCCTCTATATAGGCAGCATACCCCAAGTCTTCCGACACTTCATCCGGGATATGATCTTTGACCTCATTGAAAAGTCGTCGGATCGGCGATGCATCTTCCACCAATCGGCTGATGTCACCTTGGAGGAGAGTACGAATGCTTTCGAGCTTGGAGCGGACATCGTCGGAGGTAGAGCTCGATGGAACTGTGTGTGAGGCGATTTCTTCTTCATCGGCCAAGGAGACAGCAAAGGAAAAGATGCTATTGTTGGGGGTATCTTGCTCCTGTAAGGGAACAAAGTAAAGGGTAAGCAAGCGGTGAAAGGAAATCGGCCGATTCTGATGGTAAGATTGTTACCTCTTTGAAACGAATCTCTCTTGCCTGCGCCGGTGGAAGTGTTTCCCTTGTTTCAGGGACTGGTGCACTTGGTTCGCCGGAAGAAGAAAATTCGATCGTTATCAGTGCTCCGCTTGGGCCAGTTTCCTGAGAAAGACATAAATTCCCGTAAAAATACTATGGGAAAATGAAATGAGATGGTAATGGAAATTTGCCATGCCTCTGTGGGTCTCCCGGCCGATGCCTGTTGTGGAGTTATAATCGGCGTACCCAAGTCGACCTGCATCAAAATTGGATAAGTTTTCTGAATATTAAGGATGCAGGGTAAGAGATCGTGTACCTCGGCAACAGGAGCTGCTGTAATCTCAGTCCCCACTTGAGACGTGGCCGATAGTTGCGGGGACTGCGGTGGGACAACTTGTGCAGCCTGGCAAAGGAATAGAATTGATGTTAGTAGAGGATTTGGAGAATATATGAGATAAATAAGATTACCTGGACAACTTCTACTAATAGTGATGCTGCAGCGGCCCCGGCTTCGGCGGTGACTTGGGGATCGGCCGTCTTGACAACTGGTAGGGGTAAAGGACCTGAGGCCTCGGCGAGTGTCACCTCTACTTGATCGGCCGATCCAACACGGGGAGTCTCGGCCGATACTACTGCCATCTGGCTAGCCGATCCGATGCGGGAGATTTCAGCCGATGCTATTGTCGCCTGATCGGCCGATCCAACGCGAGCTCGCACCCGACGGCTGGTTATCTTTGATGTTGGCCTTTTGGGTGCTCGTCTTGATCGGCCGGTGGAGATATCTCTGACAGATGGAGCATGGAAGCCGATGAGTGGATACAGCGTGTATTGGTGATGGCTGTCAATCGGCCGGCCACTTCGGCTCCGCATCGGGGGAACATGGCTTTCAGACTGAAAGGATAAACATAAGTTAACAACAAGATGATAATGCGACATTGGAATCGGCTAAGGAAAAAAGGACATACCGCTGCATTTGGGTCGATGTTCTCTGGGTCCAGAATGTTGCAATAAGATGATGGAGATTTACAGAAAAGATGCTGCTTCCATTCTGCCCACCATAATTTATACTGCTGAGTGGCGAAAGAGGCAACTGACCAGCTATTCAAGTCAATAGTGCTGGAGTCGGGTACTAGATCGCACAACCGGCTGTAGTCAAGACTTGAAGTTAATCCATCTCTGAATTTTGCCTGGCCGGCGAAATAGACTCGAATCGGCAGTTGGCCAAAACCCAGTTGCCTTGCCGCAGCCGATGGACAGTAGAACTCATAGGTGGGTGAGTCCTTTCCTGAGAAGAAGTTGGCCGGCAGAATTCCCGGCTTGATCAAGACGTCCATTAATTCTCTGTCAAATGTATGAGTGGAGAAATCAAAGCATACGGGCAATTCGAAAATCGGCTCTGCGGTCTGATATGGATGCCAGATGATCATCTCTTCACTAAGGCCATTGTAGAAACATCTGAAATATTCAGCTGTGCGGGTGGCAGTGAATTGGCAGCCAGGAAAGGCCGATACCGCTTCTCCAACAGATCTGCAGCGACGACGGTCCAATGGATTCTCCTCTGACTCGATGTTGGGAAAGGTCTTTGTCTCTATCCGCTGCTGAGAGACCTTGCTCATGTGTAAATTGAGCCAGAGGGTGATGAACCACCAAGGACCGCCTGGGTTCCCTATCGGCTCCCCCTTCGACAACTTGACGCCGATTTGGTGCATCAGATGGTACGCCGATCCCAGCAAATGTTTACCGAGGGGGATGGCCGATCCTTGTGAAAGAGCCTCTGCCAAAGCTTGAGTGTTGGAAGAGGGGCCGACCGCTCTGCTACAGAAGAAATGTTTCTCCAGCCACATCATCAAGAAGGCAGTGTGCTCCCTCTGTGAGACTGTCCCTATCTTCATGTTTTTACTGATGTATCCTTTCCACCCGCCGATTCCTTTGGTCTCCAGCCGATGAGATGGCTTGAACAGATAATTGAAGGGGGTATCGGCGGAGGAAACATCTAGGCCAGACAGCAGCAGGACATCGGCCAAGGTCGGGGTCATGGGTCCGTGTCCAAAAAGGAATGCGTTAAGTGCATCGGACCAGAAGTAAGAGGCTGCCATAACCAAAGGTTCGTTCCTTTCCATCTGAGACAGGGATAAGTCTATGCACTGGCCGATTTTGAGTTCTTCCCATTGAACCTTCCAAGACCCGGCTACCCTCTGGTACCATTCTCTCCACCCGGGTGTTTCATTCGGCCAGGATCTGAAGGTGCCTACCCAATGATCTAAATCCATGGATGACTACTTAAAGGGGATCCTATGAGTTTCTAAACTGATCAGATCCGTTGGATCAGGGCTCCCCATAGGGCCCAAACAGATAAGGTCAGGGGATTCTGAGAGAGGAATGGTGATTCTGTGCCTGAGTGCCTAAAAAAGGGAAAAAGGGAAGAAACTAAGAAAGGGTCCGGAAAATACTGAAGCGGTAGAAAGGCAAAAAGGGGAAAAATTTCGAGCATTTACCTCTGGGATGGAAGCCATCGTCGCCGATGACGCCGCTGGGGAAGCCGCCGATTGGGCCGCCGCCGCCAAAGGAGCAGCCGATGGAGCCTCTGTAGATGGGGTGGTCGCCGATGGAGACGCCATTGGGGGTCGGAGCAGGCCGCGGATGAGATCGCCGGAAAAGGGTGAGCACTTGGAAATCGAAGGAGCTTGGAGGAAGACGAACAGTGATGCGACGGAGAGAATGCTAGATTCGTGGAGAAGGAGAAGCGGAGAAAGCAAGTACTTAAGAGAGATCAGGGGAGCAAGGGCAAAGATGGTATTTTTACCGCGCCGTCTACACGAGTTCTAGGGGAGCGGTCGTTTCGCGCGCCCGGTTCGAGGAAATTGCAATCATTGTGCCGCGGAACGGAAGGAGATTTTTCTGCGCCCGTTTCGGAGGAGAGGATTAAAGAAAAGAGTTTCGAAGGAAAAGTTATATTTTACTCCGAAACTGGGGGCATGTGTTGACGCCAGATTTTGACACGTGTTGAATCGGCGTCAGGAGGAGAAGATTGGCTGATGCGGCAGATCTGAAAGCTACAGAAAGGAATCGGCCAATTGAAGTAACAGTTGGAAATCGGCCGATTGGTGGCATAGCCTATGCCAACAGGATGGGATTATTCCAGAGGATCCTGGTCAAAAGCTGGTCAACAGGGCACGCTAAGTCGGTCAAGGAGCAATTGAAGGGAATCCTGATTGGATTAGGGAACGGCGGCGGAAGATTCTGCGGGAGTCCGTTTCCTTTAAAAGTTCTTATAGATATAGTAGTTTTCCTGTTTTTTTAAAATAAGGTTGTAACAAGTCGTGATCGACCAGGAGTCCTAGCTTTAGGGTATAAATAGGAGTCGTCAGGGTCTTGCAAAGGAATCAATGAATACATCAATCAATTTACTTTCAAGTCGGCGACTTCGCCAATATTTTCTTCTTCTACGAGTTCGTACGGATTGGCAGGGCTGCATCAACTTGATCTCCGGCCAATTGGTAGGTTCCGCTTACCGAGTAATATCCGAGCTTTAACTACGGGCGCATCGCTGTGGTTTCGTTTGGATTTATTCACCAGTTATCGATATTTACTAGAATTGCAAGTTTCACCTGTTATTCTAGTATTATCACCAGTTATCCAGCTTGAGATGATCAGGGTAATCGGCTTCGTCATTGTTTCCCTTCGATTTATCATCTCACAGCCGATTAGATCTATTTCAAGTGTTGCTTTTGTAGTAATTGTTTAGATCGCTCCAGCAGTTTTATTTACAATTACTAGACGATCATCGGCTGATCCATAGCCGATTATCTCTGTGCAAATCGGCCGATTCGCCGCCGATGCGCTCCTCAGGACAGATCGGAACTCCAGCCGATCGACGCGCCTGGGATTTAATACTCTATTTCCTTGTCAATCAACAGGTCAGATTGATTGGCACGCCGCGCGAACTGCACTAGGGCGATAACCCGAACAGGAGCTAAGCAGATTCTCCCGGGTCGTGTGTCCGACGCTGAAGACCCATCGGCCGATTCCTATCCGGCCGATTTCAGCGCCAACAAGACTCTTATGGTCCGTGAAGATCTGTCAGTTGTTTCCGATCATGTAGTGCCTCCAAATCTTCAATGCGTGCACGACGGCAGCCAATTCCAAGTCATGGGTAGGATAGTTCTGCTCATGCTTTCTCAACTATCTTGAAGCATAAGCCACAACTTTGCCTTCTTGCATTAACACACATCCGAGTCCCATTCGTGAAGCGTCGCAATACACATCAAACCCTTTGTGGATATCCGGCATTATCAACACAGGAGCAGTGGTTAATCTTGTTTTCAGCTCTTCAAAACACTTCTGGCATGTAGCATCCCACTTAAAATCTTTCCCTTTTTCCAACAAGGAAGGCATGGGTTTCACAATCTTTGAGAATCCCTCAATAAATCGGCGGTAGTAACCTGCAAGTCCGAGGAAACTTATGATTTCAGGCACAGACTTCGGTGGATTCCAATTCAGAACATCCTGAACTTTACTCGGGTCTACTGCAATTCCTCCATCTGTGATAACATGTCCTAGGAAAGAAACTTCTCTCAACCAAAAATCACATTTGCTCAGCTTGGCATATAACCGATTCTCTCGGAGTTTCTGTAACACTATCCTCAAGTGCTCTTCATGTTCTTCCTCGTTCTGCGAATACACCAAGATGTCATCAATGAACACAACCACAAACTTGTTAAGATATTCCATGAAAACCTTGTTCATCAGGTACATGAAGTATGCTGGAGCGTTGGTCAATCCAAACGACATCACAGTGAACTCGTACAGACCGTATCTGGTAGTGAAGGTTGTCTTGGGTATATCCTCTGGTCGGATCCTTAGTTGATGATATCCTGATCTCAGATCAATCTTGGAGAAAACCTTAGCACCTCTCATCTGATCAAACAAATCTTCAATCCTGGGCAGTGGATACTTATTCTTGATCGTCACATCGTTCAGCGACCTGTAGTCTACACACATCCTTCTGCTGCCATCTTTCTTATCGACAAAGATCACGGATGCTCCCCACGGGGATGAGCTAGGATGGATAAATCCCTTTGCTAATATTTCTTCTATTTGTTTCTTTAGTTCACTTAGATCCTTAACATCCATTCTATAGGGTCTTTTAGAGATAGGTGCAGTACCAGGTAAAAGATCAATACTGAACTCAATGTCACGAACAGGTGGCATACCTGGTAAATCTTCCGGGAAGACGTCGGGGTACTCACTGATAACCCTGATATCTTCTAGAGGCATTCCCTTCATTTGTTTCACTGTCCCAACTCCACTGGGTGAAGCTGATGCCACAAACTCTATTTTATCTCCTTGAGGGCTGGTTAAGAGCACTGACCTCTTACGACACTGAATGACACCATCACATCCTGATAACCAATCCATTCCGAGGATCACATCAATGCCGCTAGTCCCTAGGACTATTAGATTGGCTAGGAATTCTACTCCCCTAATAATCATGCTGACCCTCGGGCATAAGTGTCTAGCTTCCAATTCTTTGCTCGGGGAGCTTACTAGAAGTATTTGTTTCATAGGGCTCATTGGTAAATTATGTTTTGCAGTGAATTGCTCAGTAATGAATGAATGTGATGCTCCAAAATCAAATAAAACTGATGCAGGTTCAGAATTAACAAGAAACGTACCGAGCACAACATCGGGAGCCTCTTCAGCTGTTTCTGCAGCCACATGATCTACCTTTCCGCGCACGCAGTTCTATTGTCCTTTGTTGCCCAGTGGTGTCTGGTTGCTGTTGCGCTGCTGCTGCTGCTGCTGAGGAGTCTGCCTTTGTCCACTGTTTCTCTGATTCTGAGGAGTTTGCACGTTACGCTTCGGGCAGTTGTTAGTGTAATGACCCAGTTCTCCACATTTGAAACAACCGTTGGGTTGGACCGGGGTGACTAGATTGTTGCTCCGCACAGGTGCACCTGTGGCATAGCCTGGACGGTACGGTTGCGGGTTGGAGTTGCGCTGAGTCTGCTGGTTGTAACGTTGAGGCTGCTGTGGAGTTCTTTGATTTTGTTGACTCTGCGGATATCCTCCACCTTGTCCTCCAAAGCGCGACTGAAATCCCTGGGGTGTGTTGTAGCGGGGACGGGTGTTGCTGCTGGATTGTCCCTGGGACTGAAGTTTTCGCTTGTGTTCCCCAAGCTCCTTGTGCTTGCTCTCCAGACCAATGGCTTTGTCTAGCAGAGTCTGGAAGTTTGGGAAAGTGTGACTGTGCAGCTGATAGTTGAGCGGCCCTATCAGACCTTCCAAGAAGCGCTCCTGCCTCTTCGCGTCACTATCCACCTCATGGGGCGCGTAACGAGACAACTGAGTGAATTTATCCGGGTACTCGCTGACAGTCATGCTGCCTTGCTTCAGGTTCAGGAACTCCTTCTGCTTGAGCTTCATTAGTCCTGCTGGAATATGGTGGCTGCGGAAGTTGGTTCTGAACTCCTCCCAGGTGATAGTGTTGGCGTTGGCGTGGGCAGCAGTGAAAGCATCCCACCAATCAGCGTCTCCACCTTCCAGACGTCCTGCAGCATACATGACCCTTTCACGGTCACTGCATTGCGTGATGTCCAGCTTCTTAGTGATGACCTTCAACCAATCATCAGCATCCAAGGGGTCCACAGAGTGAGAAAAGGTAGGAGGGTGGTGGCTCATGAATTCTCTGTATTTGTCTCTTGGTGGCGGGTTTTGCTGCGGTGCTTGCTGATTCTGCTGAGCTTGTATGTTCTGGATGGTGGCAGTAAGGTTCTGCAACACCTGCATCTGTGCTGCTAAGAATTGCTCCATTGTTGGATTGGGCGGTGGTGGCAACTGACTCTGTCGGTTGACTGTGCGAGCACGCCTAGAGCTAGGGATATTCTGTCCTCCACCTGTCCTGGTGTTCACCATCTGACCGTTAGGGAATAAATCCAGGATAGGACAGGTGTACTAGATATAGGTAGATAGAAAATAATATCTTAACAAAATATGGATTTATAAAGACTCCAACTTATATTAATGGATAGATTATATCAAGCAATTCTTATAGCACTCAAAGCAAACATTTGTTCTCAAGCAATCATTATTACATCATCATCCTCTCAAGCAAAAATGATTCTAACGAGAACTTTAAGAGATACTAGCCTAAGACCCTAGATGCCTATTCCTCAGGGCGAGTTATGGAGCCGGGTTCGCCGCGACGAAGCTTCTTGCGGGGGTGGCGACAAAGCGGGGAAGCGGGGTTCATCCATCTGTGGGGGTGGCGGCGCTCTTCCCTCAAGTCGAGCTTCCAGTATGCGGATCTTTTCATGGGCCTCTAGTAGATTGTCCTGAGTATCGTCCAGCTCAGTGATGACGCTTTCCAGCTCAGTGTTGAGAGCGGCAGTGACTCGAGCAAGAGTGTTGAGGCGGTCTTCATCATCTTCTCCCACAGTAATCACAGTCTCTTCAGTTCCACTGAGGCGGCGAGGAAGGTGGCGATACTCCGTGTTCTGAAGTTCCTGGCGGTAGGTGTGGCAGATAGACTACAGAGCTCTCCTAGCGGCGCTGCTGACGGCGGCGTCATAAGTAGCGTGGGGTGTGGTGGAGTCGTGTGCAGTGGGAGTCCTCAGGCCTCTAGCACTCTCCGTATCCATCCTGATGTGGACGCGAGTGAGGTAGTAGTCGCCGAGCGCAGGGTCGATGTAGTGGTGCGTGTGGTATTGAGGTCTCACGCGGTTGCCCAACTCTTGAAGAACACCTTGTAGCACCAGAGACAAGTGGCCGGGTTCTCTATCCGAAGTGCGAACACAGCAGAGTGGCCTCATCCCTGGAGTTTCATCACCCTGATCGTCGTTGTCTTCATCGTTGTTATTGTCCTCGTCATCATTTCTTCCATCATCAATACCCTCGGGGTTACCCGGGCTTCCTTCAGCGACGACCGGTGCTGGAGCGGGAGCTGGAGCAGGGACAACTGGGGATGGTGGTGGTGCCTCAACAACTGGTGAAGCCGGCGGTGTGAACTGATTCCCTTCTTCATCAATCGCCATTATGCGGCCATCTTCACCATCCTCAAAGTAGTAGGCCTCCTCGGGTTCTTCCTCCATAGCTTCCTCCTCTTCAACAGGGGCTGGAACTGGGGCGGGAGGAGCTGGCTCAGCTGGGGCAATGCGAACTTGGCGACCTCCGGTGCGCTTGCGAGCAGTCTGGTAAGTCCTGGCCATCTGGCAGAGCGGGAGTAAATTTCAGAATATTTTTCTTTAAGAAGGAAAATAATAGAAGGTTTATGTAAACAGAAATTTCAGAACATAGGTTTTTATGCGGAAATATAAAGTAAACAGAAATTTTTGATGCTGACATGGCTTGCCAGAAGATAAACCCTTAATTTCGACCATTTCTAACAAGGCTAGCATCCTACAGTCAACATAGCTCTGATACCACTTCTGTCACACCCGATTCTAGAAGGAACCAGATACATCTCATATGTGCGCCAGGATCATGTTCACACACATATGGTAGACGGAAAGTGTAATATATCAAAGACAATGCTCAAAAAGTAACTAAATAAAGTATTTAACAATATTACACTCCGTATAAAAGAGACACAGATGTCTTTAAATGATTGACCGTTATACCCTATACGAAGTTTGGAACAACTCCGTCTTCCACAGGCGATGACTGGTGAACGCAGGGCCTAGAACTCCTCGAAGTCGTCGAAGTTCTCCTCTTCAAAGTTCTCTTCTGAACAGCAGGGGCAAGGGTGAGTACTCTTATGGTTGGTACTCAGCAGGTGGGGTGAAAATGCAAGGCCATCAAGGATAGCCTAAGGTTTGCAGCAGCGGTCGCTTTTAGCCTAAGGATAGCCTAAGGATAGCCATCAAGGATAGCCTAAGGTTTGCAGTCAGATCCATATGACTTTGTGGTTGCACTGTTTTCTTGGGTGGTTCTCCATGTTCCCATTAAATAAAGTTGATCTTGAGATTATGCGATATAGCAACAATATGAAACGTGATCAACATTGACATAAGAGTAAACCAATACCAATCCCAAAGTTTGCAACTAAGCGTGTTTACCCAACATGAATAGTAAACCCAGGTGTTTCAAGGTTTGGGGTAAAAGACTAGGTAAGTCCTTAGTATAGGTAACCCATCAAGTTTATGCAAGCAACAGTAAAGTAAAGCGAATTATCATGTTGTTGTTGGGATCAAATAGAATATGCAGGGGGGAAATCCACTTGCCTTCTTCAAACAGCTGCTCGTTCTCTTCCTCGTAAGCTTGCTCTTGATTTTGCTCGAACGTCACGTTGTCTACGCGATCACACAAACAAGCATACACAAAAAAATAAGAAAACAATACAACAAATAATACAAACAGAAAGTAAAAAGATACTAAAGCTGTAGTTCATGATGCAAGGATCATGTGGGCGCAAGAATCGCTGAAATCAGAGTTGAAACAATGAAGATATGGCTAAAACGGTGATCCAGGGGCCTAACTGCGAGAGTTTTGAACTTCCAGGGGCTAAATCTGAAGAAATTAGGGGCTAAAACATAATTAAACCTTATACAGAGGGTCGGGGTGCAAAACTAGAGGTTCTGGACGGCCGGTACTAATTCTAGAAAAGTCAAGGGTTGGAACAGAAAAAGAAAGGGCTCATTTCTAATTATTTTTCTAGTGATCTGGATTGCGGGTTGATTCCTAGAAAACCTAGGAGTCTTTCTGCAAAAGTTCCGGGGACGGCTAGGGTCGGGTGAATCTGGTCCGTTAGATCAGAATCGGGCGGCGGTTTAAGGGTCAGGCGAATCGGCGGTGTAAAGAGAAGGTCGGGCGAATCGGCGGAGTCAAGAGAGGGTCGGGCGAATCGGAGCTTTGCTGGGCATCGGCGGCGAGCGAGTGCGGCGGCGGACGGCCGATGCTTCACCGAATCCGGTGTTCCGGGGCACGGTTCAGGGTGGGTTTATGCCGGGAAGGGCGTGGGCGGCACGGCGAAGGTGAGGGTGGTCACGGGATGGCTGTGCGGCAGCTGTAGACTGGCGGTCACGGCGGCGGGCGGAAACAGATCTCCGGCGAGGAATCGGGTTTGCGACGGAGCAAGGGAGAGAGGGGAATCTGGTGCGGCTTGATGCTCACCAACTGGCGGAACTCCGGCGAGAGTTGAAGACGGCGGAGAAGCTGCGGAACGGCGAGTCGACGGAGAGGCGGCGACACGGGGCGGCAGCGATCCTCCGGTGTGCGGCTTCCAGCGGCGTGCGACGGTGTTGAGTAGAGGAAAGGGTTTGAGGATGGCTCTGGGGCTCCGGCGGGGTTTTATAGGGGCGGATTGGCCGGGAATAAGGAAGGCGGCGGCTCTTACGAAGGAAAGGGCGGAACTGCGGCTAGTAAGGTAAGCCTGCATCGCGGGGAAGGAAAGAGAGACGTGGGTGACGGCGCGGAGTCGATCCGGACTCGGGGTGAGGAAGGAAGAAGGAAGGAGAAGGGGCGCGAATGACGGCGTGGCGCGCCTGCTGTCGCGGCGGAGAAAGGAAACAGAGGAGCGGGAGCGGTGCGGAGCAGAGGAAGAAGAAAGGAAAGAAGAAAGAAGACGCCGACAGATGGGGCCTAGCTGTCGGTGAAAGATAGGTGAGGGTAAGTAAGGCAGATCGGGCTGTTTGAGTTGGCCGCGGGAAAAAGAGAAGAAGGAGAAGAGAAGAATTGGGCTGGGCTGAAAGAAAGAATAGAAGAAGAAAAGAAATAAAGATGCTTACTAAATTTTATCCCGTGACTTTTATAAAAATACTTTCAAAATTTTTGATTCCTATTTACACTCCGCGTCGGTCGGCATCACAGGAAGTTCACGGTCGTCGTGAACACCTACCACAGGTCCACAGTACAGCCAGTAAATACAGTATACTAGCGGTCCGTATCAGTAGGAGACAGATGACACACGGCAGCGAGTCCTCGTCTGTGCGGCACACCTGCAACAGGAGCGGTCGCCGTCCGTACAGGAAACAAGGAAAAATTGACGAGCAACTGGTAAAGGACGGCGAACTGGTCCGTCTCTCGTGGCGCCCACGCACGCACGCACCGACCTACTCTACCCTACCCTACCCTCGCTTGGCCCGGGGACGGGCGTTGATTCTACCAACCTATTCCTCACGCCGACCGACGTGCGAGTAGAGACAGCCACTCGCACATTCCCAAGCCGCGCTCGTGTGATCGATCGTGTCCTCCGGTTGCTTGCTTGGAATTGCTCAAAAGTTTAAATCTGGCATGTAAAGTGGTTTATTGCTCGGTGCCATGCGAGATGGAGTTGCGCCCCTGGCCGCACCTCCGCACCCTCAGCCCTGCGCCTGCACGAGTGCCGCACAAGTCTCGTTCGAAGCCGGAGGTAGGACCGGCAGGACTGGAATCCCTCCGCCATACGGTGCGCGGCGCGGCGCGGTCTTTGACTCTAGGACACCCGCCACGGCATGCGCATGTGGACTTTTGTTTGCCCGCCCGGCCGGCTGGCCGGCATCCTCCCGAATTGAGGACTCTCTCTGCCCCGCTCTGGCTGGACAGGCAGCAACAACCTGCACGCTAAGACTTCAGGGACAAAACGATCTGAGATAACATGGAGGAGGTAGAGTAATCTCCATTGCTTCCAAGCAGGGGAAGCGGAAGCCGCGGCCTGTAAGCAAGTCAAGCCAAGACCCGGGTGATGTGGTCCGGTGAACAGCTTTTCAGCTTCGAACCATGCGGAAAGGATACCGTTTTTTATGCGGCAGCTTCTCCAAGGACTCACGGCTGTGCAAAGTCGATTCCGCGCCCTGTTCGAGCTGGGTCGTTGCTGTTGGGCAACCTGCTCAAAGGATCTCGTGTCCACCGCGGAGAAAGGACGTGGGCGCCATATGATCAGGGTGCGTGAGTGAGAATGTTTGCTAGCCATAACCTGGTTGGTTTACATGCTCCGTCTCGCGCTCAAGCCTGAAAGGGACTCGTTTTTGGACTGCAGCGGAAAGTAACATTAATCTTGGAGAGAGAACTGCGCAATGCCAATATGCCTCGTACGTCGTCAACTGTGCTTTACTTTGAACAAGGATACTTGTACGAACTAACTGTACTTTGTGAGAATTCAGAGATGTGGTATTCAGCTGTGAGTAATCCAATGATTTCAGATTCGCATCTGAATGTTAATCCTCAAACATACAACTTGTTTTGCCAAAATCTAAATGGAGAAGACTCGCCATTTATGTATTAAGGGAGATTTCTCAAACTATTCTAGAATGGAAAGTCTCATCCCACCATATTTGCAAAGAAAATTTGCCATACTTATCTTATGTGATAGAATAACCTTGCAATCTAGTATTAATGAGCCGATTGGGAGGGATTCTCCCAAAACGGCCAAAGCCGGTGAAGCTAAAAAAACTGGCTTCACCCTGCTTCTGCTTCTAGTTCGTTTTAACCTGGGCTTATAAAACGCTACATTGCCTCAATTTGCGTGAAACAGGTGAAGCCGAAGCCGGAATAAATCCTGCCAAACAGACCCTCAAAAAATATGAAAGTTAAGAAAAACATATCTTTGTAGTGTATTTGACGGGTCCAGGGACCCAGAATCCCCAGCGGGCCCACTTCCCACTGGCACTCTGGCTAGCCCAAGACCACGCCTAAAACGAATGTCTGTCCTCCTGAGCCGCGACTTCATCCAGGCCGCCCAAGAGCACGGTCCCGACCGGCCGCCCGGTCGGCCAAAGCATGGCTTGCATCCCCGACCTAGGGGATGATCGGGGATTGGATCCGTACAGTGGCTCCGACTGAGGTCACCCGATGAGGCTCCGTCTTACTCGTGTCACTATCCCCGACCGACAAGGCCGGGGATAGCCGGACCCTGCGTACTGGCAGACTCTGGGAGCAGATGTGGCGGATAAGGATGCACGCCGGAGTCAACTTGCCGTACAGGCCAACCACTCCCTCCACGGGGGTTAGAGTCCCCTCGCTGCCACAGCAGGGGGACACTATTCCACCTTCCCGTACTTGCGAAGGGATAGGGCGCAACGTCATCACGATACGACGGGCACGCCTCCATTACGATAGAGTGACAGGACGTAGCGCTGGGGACGGAGCGTGACTGCCATACCGTACTTATCGGCGCACTACCACCCCCCGACCGACAAAGCACGACACACAGGAACAAAACAAGACAACCGTCCCGTGACACAGGACGTGGGTGGTGACTGCCAAGGACCCCGACTGGCGGTGTTGCCGGTCCGACTGACAGAGTCGACGACCCCGACCGATAGGGCAAGGAAACTTTGTCTCTCTCTGTCTCTCTCTCTCTCTCTCGCTACGATAGTCCCATTGTAAGGAGGGTCCCCCTTAGACTATAAAAGGGAGGGTCAGCCACCTAGGAAAGGGATAGAAATCCAAGAGATCCATCCTCCACTCGAAAGCTTGTAACTCCCCAAACTCTCACGAGCACCTGGGCTCAAGCAATACATCCGACCGACCCCTGACTGGACGTAGGGCAAGATTTCCTGAACCAGTATAAATCTTGAGTCATTGTGTGCTAGGCCATCTCCGATCATGATGCGCGATATACACTTCGAGTAGATTTAGTTGCCGGCCATTTCCGAAACCGACAGTTTGGCGCCCACCGTGGGGCCGATGTCATGCGTCCACCATCCCGGCGATTAGATGGCCTTTGTCTCCGACACCTCCAGCCTCGCGAGCCTGAGCGGTATGATTCGCTTCGGCTCGTTGGAGTTTCCCATGGCCCCACACGCTGGGCTCTGGGCACCTCTCTTCTTCGCGCCCTTCCAGGCCTTCCGCTTCGGGAGCTTGGACTTCATTGCCGATCATCTCGGCACGCTCCAACTCCGCGAGGAGGCCACTCCTCTGATGTCGCTCGAGGGAGACACTCCCTCGGCCGAGCCGCTGGCGGATCTCGATACCGAGGCGCTGGCGTGTCACATCAAGCTCATGCTCGGCGCCAATCCCTCAGCAAGTGATGTGGACTTGGTCCTGTTCTCGCTGCACAACTTCATCTGTCAGTTCTCCGGGGGGACCCTGCTGTCCCCACATGCTATCCGCGCGGTCGGTTCCCGTCCAGCCTCACGAACGCCGTGGGCACATACGCACGGAGATTCGGAAGGTCATGCCACTACCCCCGCTCGCGACCGAGTTTGTCGGCATGACGGGGTATGGTCCTGCCTCATTCTATGACCTTTTGTCCGACGATGACCTCCTGAGCAAAGGTTCCAGTGTCGGCGACCAGTCGTCCCTTGGCTATCCGGCGCTGTGAGAGTGCGCCATGGCGGATGTGCAGGGGCAACTACCTGTCCCGATAGAGACCGAGGATACGCACACCCCGCAGAACCCGTGCGCGCAAGCCTTGGCTAACGCTCAGGCGCACGGCGAGGATTTGCGCCAGCGGCGGCAGCACCGACCGCCACCCGCGTCAGTGCGCCTCCGGCACCACTCCGAGCCGAATGCTCATGATGTTGCGGACGGCGCGCGGGCACGCGCCCATCAAGTCCAGCAGGCCATTGTCCCAGACGCCAACGACCCCCTGCAGTTTGCGCGGGCCGGACAGAATATCGCTGCCGCAGCGATGCTCCTGCGCAACCTGCCCGAGCCTGCGGACCCTCAACTGCAGGAGCTCCACCGCAACATCCGAACGTTGGTGGAGCGTGCCGCCGTGCAGCAAGTGGAATGCTCCGCGTCGCGCCGGGCCTCCTGCCCAGTCGGGGGGGGGGGGGGGGGGCAGGCTCGCAGCAACCAAACCCCTCAGTCCACCAGCAGCAAGTACGTCCACCCCAGGCGGGTCACGACACCGCGGCTGCGCCACGCCCTGATCTGGCCCTCGCCCCTCAGCGCTCGCCGGTGCGTGGCCGGCTCGGACCCAACTACGACGCGCGCAACGTCATCAACTCACGGCAACGGGCCCGCCGCGGCGCCGCCGATGTCGATCGGGTGGCCGCGGACGCCGCCGATGCCCACCAACCCGAAGGGGGCACGAGGAGGCACCCCTCAGGCATGGCGGCCGACCATGCGATCGGGACGGCGACCGGAGCCGCAGTCCAGACGGCCTGAGCCCACGGGCCTTCGATCATCGCATCCAAAAAGCTCTATTCCTGCCGCGCTTCCGACCGCCCACCAACATCACCAAGTACACCGGGGAGACCAACCCCGCTGTATGGCTGAACGACTTCCGACTTGCTTGTCGGGCCGGAGGAGCGGACGATGATTACTTCATCATCCAGTACCTCCCCATCTGTGTCGGGGAGTACGTTTGAGCGTGGCTCAAATTCCTGCCTCCCAACAGCATTCGTAGCTGGGTGGAGCTCAAGCAGGTCTTTGTTGGAAATTTCCAGGGGACGTTGGAAACTTCTAGGACCTCAAGAGCTGCAAGCAGGAGCCTGGCGAGTCCCTGCGGGACTACATCCGCCAGTTCTCCAAGCCGTGCAATTCTCTCCCTGATGTCGCCGACGCGGACGTCATTAGCGCATTCCTCTCTGGGACCACCTGCAAGTCCCTCGTTCACAAGCTCGACTGTCGGAAGCCACACGCCACCCGCGAGCTCCTGGACATCGCCACGAACCACGCCTCCGGCAAGGAGGTTGTCGGGGCGGCCTTCACCGACGGTCGGGCCAACGGCAAGGCCAAGCGGGAGGACCAGGATGAGGGCCCCTCCTCAAGGCAAGAGAAGAGGAAGAAGAAGGACCGACGTCGCCCCAACCCCAACACGGTCGCGGCGGCCGACTGTGCGGGCAAGCGAAGGGCAAGCCCGACAACTTCGAGCAGCTCCCTGAAAAGCCGTGCACTAATCATGGCTATCCCATCAAGCACAAGCTCAAGGATTTTGAGCTCCTCAAGCGCATGCTGGGCCAACCTCGCAGGCCCAAGGGTGGGGACCTCAACGGGGAGGCGACCAACAATTTGGGGGCGTCAGCCAAGGACGGGAACAGCTTCCCCGAGCCAGATGGCTGGCTCATGATCTTCGGAGGTTCTGAGGACGACTGCTCCAAGTGTCAACACAAGGTCCGACCCCGGGAAGTCTACGCCGCAAGGAACGCCATCACCAAGTTCCTCCGTTGGTCGAGCAGTCCTTGCACCTTCGATCAGGATGACCATCCTCCCAGCATTCCCCGACTGGGGAGCTACCCACTCCTTGTCGACCCTATCGTCGGCAACAAGCGCCTGACCAAGGTGCTGATGGACGGGGGCAGCAGCTTCAACATTTTGTATGTTGAGACCCTCGACGCCATGGGCATCTTGCAGTCCAAACCCCGCGCCTCCATTTTTCCCTTCCTCGGTATCATCCCGGGCATGAGGGCGTACCCCCTGGGAACATAGACCTGCCGGTCACCTTCGGTGAACATAGCAACTTCCGCACCGAGACCCTAATCTTCGAGGTGGTGGACTTTGAGGGGTCGTACCACGCCATCCTCGGGTGTTCGTGCTACGCCAAGTTCATGGCGGTCCCCAACTACACCTACCTCAAGCTGAAGATGCCAGGACCGAACGGCGTCATGACGGTGAGCAGATCCTTCGAACAAGCGTACGCCTGTAGCTGCCAGCATTTCGAGCTCGCCACCATCATCGCCAACTCCGCCGAGCTCAAGAGGCTTCGCGAGACAGTGGTGGAAGACGCTCTCGACCGCAACGAGTCGACTCTGTCCAGCGCTTTCCGCCCGACCGAGGATACCAAGGCAATTGAGGTCGACCTGAACGACCCGACCAAGACAGTGCAAATCGGGACCTAGCTTCCAACCAAATAGGAAAGCGCGCTCATCGACTTCCTAGGCGTTAATCGCGATGCCTTCGCATGGAAGCCCTCTAACATGCTAGGCATCCCGAGGGAGGTTGCCGAGCACGAGCTCCGCATCAAGCCGGATTCCAAGCCCGTCTACCAACGCCTACGCCGTTTCGATGGTGAGAAGCGCAGTGCCATAGGCGAGGAGATCGCCAAGCTCCTAGCAGCTAGTTTCATCAAGGAAGTGTATCACTCCGACTGGCTTGCCAATCCCATCTTTGTAAGAAAGAAGAACGGGAAATGGAGAATGTGTGTTGACGATACTAGCCTTAACAAGGCATGTCCCAAAGATCCTTTTCCTTTGCCGCGCATAGACCAGATAGTCGATTCCACGTTGGGATGCGAAATCCTCTCTTTTCTGGATGCCTACTCGTGCTATCACCAGACGATGAAAGAGTCCGACCAGCTCGCGAACTCTTTCATCACCCCATTCGGCACGTACTGCTACGTCACTATGCCGTTCGGCCTAAAAAATGTTGGCGCCACCTACCAGCGCTGCATGCAGAAATGTTTCACCGATCAGATCAATCCGCCTCGGCAGCCCGACCAGCTCGAATCGCCGACACCTACGGTCGCCGTCTACGTGGACGACGTAGTGGTGAAAGCGCCCCACGCAGGTGATCTGATCGCCACGTTGGACGCCACGTTTGCTAACCACCGAAGGTTCAACATCAAGTTGAATACCCAAAAATGCACTTTCAGGGTCCCAAAGAAGAACTTGCTCAGGTATATAGTATCCGAGCGTGGCATCGAGGCCAACCCTGAAAAAATTACGGCCATCGCCAAGATGGGTCGCATATGCAACGTCAAAGGCGTACAACGGCTCACCGGCTATTTGGCCGCCCTCAGTCGGTTCATGTCCCGACTGGGCGAGCGGGGGATGCCCCTCTACAAGCTCCTCAAAAAAGTCAGATACGTTTGTCTGGATGGAGGAGGCCCAGCAGGCCTTGGACAGCCTTAAAGCGCTGCTAACCTCGGCTCCAGTCCTCGTCGCTCCCGAGCGATGTGAACCTCTCCTACTCTACCTTGTGGCAACCACCTATGTGGTCAGCGCCGCTCTTGTGGTAGAAAGGGAGGAGCCAGGCCATGCGCTGAAGGTTCAGCGACCGGTGTATTTTGTCAGCGAGGTGCTCATGAAGACCAAGGCCCGCTACCCGCAGGTGCAGAAGCTCTTATACGCCGTGCTAATGGCAACCAAGAAGCTACAACACTACTTCACCGATCACGAGGTCACCGTCGTCACCTCATTCCCACTCGGGGAGGTCGTCCGCAGTCGCAACGCTATAGGACATATCTCCAAATGGGCGCTCGAGCTCATGGGCTACAACATCATGTACGTCCCTTCCACTGCCATCAAGTCACAAGCCTTAGCTGACTTCATCACCGAGTGGATGGAGGTCCAAACCCCAACTCCGGGCATCGCCCACGAATACTGGACCCTGTACTTTGAAGGGTAGATCATGGGACTCGGCGCGAGGGCCGGCGTAGTGCTAATCTCACCCGAGGGGAACAGGCTCCGCTACGCGATCCGCCTCCACTTCCCGGCCTTGAACAACATCGCTGAATACGAGGGCCTTATCAGCGACCTCCGCATTGCTGTTGAGCTCAGAGCGACCCGGCTCTACGCCTACAGTGACTCCAAGCTGGTGGTAGACCAAGTCATGAAAGAGTCTAACTGCGAAAGCTCCCTCATGAACGCATACTACCAGGAGGTCCGCAAACTGGAGGACAAGTTCCGGGGAATCGAGCTGCATCACGTCCCGCAGAGGGACAACAACGACGCTGATGCACTTGCCAATATGGCGGCCCAGCAGGATACTATTCCTAGCGAGGTCTTCATGAACGATCTCCACGCTCCTTCAATTCGCGTCAAGCCGGAACCGCCTTAGAGGCCGTCCGACCCGATGCCCGGGGGCCCTAGTCTGGTGCGTCCCGACCAGGCGTCCCCCGACTAAGGGCTCGGGGGCCCCGACTGCCTCGCGATGGAGGTTACGACTCCCGCGGCCGACACAGCGGCGGTCGACTCCAACTGAAGGGCGCCTCTTCTAGCCTACCTCCTCGACGAGGTTCTCCCAGCTGATAGAACCGAGGCTTGAAGGATTGCTCGACACACAAAGACGTTTGTCGCCATCGACGACGAACTTTACAAATGCAGCCCGTTGGGGATAGGAATGCTCATGAAATGCATCCTAACCCAACAAGGCAAGGAACTCCTTCTGGAGATCCATGCTGGCATCTGCGGGCACCACGCGGCGCAGCGGTCGCTGGTTGGCAAGGCCTTTCGCCAAGGTTTTTACTGGCCAACCGCATTGCGTGACGCGGAGGAGGTCGTCCACATGTGTAAAGGGTGTCAGTTCTACACTCATCAGACCCACTTGCCAGCGCAATCGCTTCAGACCATCCCCCTCACTTGGCCGTCCACGGTCTTGGGGCTCGACATGGTCGGGCCTCTCAAGAGGGCTCCTGATGGTTTCACTCACCTACTTGTCGTGGTGGACAAGTTCACCAAGTGGATCGAGGTGAAACCCATCGCCAAAACCAACTCCCAGGAAGCCGTCAAGATCTTCCTTGACATTGTCTACCGGTTCGGTGTGCCCAACACCATCATCACAGACAATGGGATCAACTTCAGAGGCAAGAAGTTCTTGGAGTTTGCTGACGGATACGGGATTAGGATCGACTGGGTGTTGGTCGGGCACCCACGCACCAACAGGCAGGTTGAAAGGGCGAACGGAATGGTCCTCCAAGGACTCAAGCCTCGCATTTTCGACCAGCTCAAAAAGTTTGCCGGACGCTGGGTCCAGGAACTCCCGGCCATCTTCTGGAGTCTGAGAACAACTCCCAATCGATCCACGGGGTTCACCCCGTTCTTCCTAACATACGGGGCAGAAGCCGTGCTAACCTCCGACCTAGACTATGGCGCCTCAAGGGTCAAAGCCTTTGACCCCGACCGAGCCGCGGAAGCTCAGCAGGACGCAGTCGACTTGTTGGAGGCGGCACGGCAGACGGCCCTAGTTTGCTCTGCCCATTACCAGCAAACCCTTCATAGGTACCATGACAGGAAGATCCGGGGAAGAACCCTTGAAGTTGGTGATTTGGTGCTACGGAGGACGTAGTCGACCAAGGACAGGCACAAACTCACTCCGCCCTGGGATGGGCCGTACGTGATTGCGGAGGTGGTCCAACCAGGCACCTACCGACTGAGGGGCAGCGACGACAACATCCTCACCAGCACTTGGAAAATCGAGCAGTTATGTCGCTTCTTCCCCTAAACTTAGTCCCTTCCTACACATCCATCCAAACACCAGCTCCTATAGCACCCCGGCCCGAGCACTCTCGGCCCGGGTCGCTCGGGTGGCCCACGGGGGTACACCGTCACGCGCACTACTACCCCCTCTTTCCTTTTGTAAATCACGCACAAAAGGCAACTTTTTTCGCCCAAGCGAAAGGGCAACCTGTTCTCCCATCGCAACCTAAGTGATTTTTTTATGCCACCCGACCTACCGAACTCTCATCAGAACCTATGGCCAACTAGCAGCTGACGCCACTCGGGCCAGTCTCAGGCTACACGCTGCAACCTACGATTAGCGAGCAGGTTTGAAAGGGAAAGTGTGAAGGCAAGAGTCACTCCAGGGAACAAAGGGACACGGGTGGGACAGGCTTCTGAAACATCATTAAAACGAAAACGTTTACAAACACTCAAAGCTGTTCGTTCGGGGGACCATTAAGTTCCCCGCATAAGTCTTTCCAAACTGAGAGCTAACTATAAATTCTTCTACTGCGGCACCTCGTCCGCGTTGGCCAACATGGACGGGAGGAGCCGCGATGCAAGGTCGACTAGAGGATTTCCTTGACAAGGAGCCGGCACGGTCAGGGCAGCAGTCGACTCGGCTTCTGTTGACTGGCCACCGTCTCTGCCCAGACTCACCTCCCTCTCCACGCGACGGGCTTCCTTCACCAACTCAGCGGTGGTTGCCTCCGCAATCGCGGTCGCGACTGTTGGTATTTCTTAACGTTCACAGAATAATCCGCAAGCGCATGGAGATACCACTGTAGCACTTCACCCGTGAGTATTCAAGGGTATCATATTTCCACAAGGAACCGAGGTACTAGCCTTCTAACTGGTTCGTCCAAGGACAAACAAGAGTAAAGTAGGCGAGAGTAGAGTGGATTCTTATGGCTTAAGAGTTCTGGTAAAGATAAGTTTATCCTCTACTTGCTTACTCCGGGCACTGGTTTACACCTGGTCTACCAAGTGTATCCGGCTATTAGCTCTACGCCCAACCCGAACGTGGGGGACTACAAGGGACGGACAGGGCTGTCACCACCTGCCGCCTACCCCGACAAACCGTGGGGAAGGGTAACAAACAAAGGTAACTTCAAGCCTAGACACCACATCTACGCTATCGATTACTGCTTCTAGCCGCGGCCAGACTCCGTCTTAAGACTCAAGTCCTTAAACTAGAAACAACCGCTCAAGAGCAGACAATGATACCGCAAGCAAGTAAAGAGTAAAACTTACTTAACCAAGATACTCACCACCATAGAAGATCACGAATACTTATTTAAGAAAGGAAGCATCCGTCAAGGTACAAGGCCGGGGGAGAGTGCCGACAAGCCGGCACTTCCCCCGAACTACCCCTCACTCTCTCCCTATTTTCTAAGCACTACGGAGGTAGGGCTTCTCCTTGGAGTGGAACTCTTCTCTTTCTCTTTTGGTGTGTGTAAATGAGGGGGGGACGGCTCCTTTTATAGCCTCCAAGGGCGGTTCCTGCCATCTCCTCGTATGGAAACCATAGCCACCGCCTCCAAAGAGATAAGGACGATCTTCCCACCAAAGATTGGCCAGCCGGGAAGCCGTCCAGGTTCGGCCGAACCTGGGGGTCGTCCGAACCCAGATGGTGCTCCCCCGGGTCTTCCTTCCTCTGGACAACTGATACGTGGGCCCTGGTGTTGATCCTCGGTGATTTGTGCCTTAGCGCGCCCGTTTGGTCTGATTTGTGGGCCCTTCAATCCTGTGCATTTCTTCTGTGCATTTCTTGTGTGTCCTCTACTTGTTTTCTTCTTATTCCGGACTTTTACCCATGAAATCAAATATCTTCCGATACATGTGGAACTAGGTAATTGTAAATGAAATATGTGAGTAAGGTGCATAGTACCCCTTTATTTTTGAGTATGGTTCACGGTCGGATTTCGCATTTAAGGACTGCCAACAGCGACTGGCACCAAGCTCTGTCCGAGTTCATGGAGCCGGTCAGCGGACCACCCGACGGCGTAGCCCCTCCCGACTGCCTCAAAACGTAGGATCGAGTAGCGCGACACCACTAACGTCAACACTCCCGAGGCGCCATGGAAGACTCAATCGGTAATAAGCCCCACCACCTCCCCTGGGATCTCCGAAAGGTCGGCGGCAAGCGCGCTCGACCCCGGGCGGAGCCCGAGGACCTCCGTGACCACGGACTGCGCCGCCCTCCGGAGCTAACCAAGTTCCTCTTAAAGGACCTTGCTCCTCCCCAAGGAATCTGCTAACGCTTGCGCATTCCGCGCCACCACCTCTTTGGTGGTCGCCAGCTCGGATTCAGCGCTGCGGCGGGCTTCCTCTGACTGCTTCAACTCATCCCGCAGGAGCCTGTTTCTCCCTCCTAGTTCCGGACATGAACAAAGGGGAAGTTAGAGGCCACGGAGTGCGGAACAAGAATCAACGGGACAGTGGAAAGAAGCTACTTACCAGCCATGGCATCCACAACAATCTTGAGCCCCTCCTCCTTCTGGGTCAGCATCGCCTCCAGCTGAGTGATCCGCTACCCCTTGGACAGAGCTCGTCCCTCAACGAGGGCTCGGGCCTCCCGCTCCGCTCCCAGAGCCGACTGCTCTATGCTCAGAGCTGACCAGGCCGCAGCAAGCTCCTGCTCGGCAACAGTCGCGCGTTCTCGCTCATGAAGTCCCGACGCCCGGACGGTTTCCAATTCGCGGGTCAACTCCTCGACTCGTCGCTGCACCACTGCCTCCTGCCCCAGTCAGGCGTGATCCTCCCGGAGGAACCGAGACTTGTTCAACGAGATCCCCTCTAGGCTCTTCAAGGCAAGAAAGTTAGAAGCATTAGAACAGATCACCCTCATCGGTGAAACAGATGCAAGGGGAAACCGTGAGGACTTACCGGAGCAAAGTTTGGCAGGTCGATGGACGCGATCCACCGAGCGAGTCTGATCTTCTTGAGGATCTCCACAAGTCCCGCCTCTACGGTGGTGAGGTCATGGTGGGCTGACACCCCGCTCTGCTCTAGACGGCCCCAAAGTTCCTCCTCTTGCCGATCGCGCAGGACGAACCGAACCTCGCTTGGCTTGCTAGGGTCGGACCAGACCCACTCCCCGACTGGCCAGCTCGCAGACTCGGGCGGCCTGGAGGCTAGGACCATCGCTCGCTCCAGGTTCCCCTCCAGCACCACCTACAGCACCGAAGGGTCGCCCACCTTGTCGGGGTGCTCGCCCCTCGAATCCGGGCCTCCCTCGGACTCGGTGAGCAGCCCGGCCTCGGTCTCCATGTCCGCAGGCGCCGGGGTGGCTCCCTCATCCTCCTCCAGCTCGGGCCGTGCGGGTGAACCGAACGCCCCTCCGCCTGGGGACACGGGGGTCTCACAATGATATATTGGTCCTTTTAAGATCCTGGAAAGGAAAGGTGAAGTGGCATATCAATTGGAGTTACCGGCACGATTGTCAGATGTCCATGATGTGTTTCACGTATCACAGTTAAAGAAGTGTTTGAGAGTGCCTGAGGTGCAGTTACCGTTGGAGGAACTGGATGTACAAGAAGATTTAACTTATGCAGAGCATCCGGTTAGAATCTTGGAAACATCTCAGAGGGTTACTCGGAATAAGGTGATCAAAATGTGCAGAGTACAGTGGAGTCACCATTCAGAGGATGAGGCAACTTGGGAAAGAGAAGATGAACTGATTGCAGAATTCCCTCAGCTGTTCATTAGTCCTTCCTAATCTCGAGGACGAGATTCTTTTTAAGGGGGGTAGGTTTTGTAACACCCAAAAATATAGGAGTTAAAATTTTTAAAAGTATTTTTATAAAAGTCATAAGATAAAATTGTGCATGCATCTTTATTTCTTTTCTTCTCCTATTCTTTCTTTCAGCCAGCCCAATTCTTCTTTTCTCCTTCCTTTCTTTTCTCGCGGCCCAACTCAGCGGCCGATCTGCTCACCCGACCCTTTCTTTCACAGACGTCTAGGCCCCACCTGTCGGCCACTTCTTCCTTCTCTACCCCAAGTCCAGATCGACTCCGCGCCGTCGTTCGCGCCCCTTCTCCTTCTTTCTTCCTTCCTTACCCCGAGTTCTGATCGACTCCGCGCCGCCGCCTTCCTATTCACGGCCAAACCGCCCCTATAAAATCCCGCTGAAGCCCCGCTTTGCAACCAGAGCCATCTTCAAATCTCTTCTGCTACACAACATCGTCGCACGCCGCTGGAAGTTGCACACCGGAGGAACGCCGCCGTCCCGTGTCGCCGCCTTTTCGTCGACTCGCCGTTCCGCAGCTTCTCCGCCGTCTTCAACTCTCGCCAGAGCTCCACAAGTTGGTGAGCATCAAGCCGCACCAGATTCCCCTCTCTCTCTTGCTCCGCCGCAAACCCGATTCCTCGCCGGAGATCTGTTTCCGCCCGTCGTCGTGGCCGCCAGTTTACAGCCGCCGCACAGCCATCCCGTGACCACCCTCACCTTCGCCGTACCGCCCACTCAGTCCCCGGCATAAACCCAGCTTGAATCGAGCCCCGGAACACCGGATTCGGTGAAGCTCCGGTCGTCCGCCGCCGCACTCGCTCGCCGCCGACGCCCAGCAAAGCTCCGATTCGCCCGACCCTCTCTTGAGTTAGCCGATTTGCCCGACCTTTTCCTTACTCAGCCGATTTACCCGACCCTCTCTTCATACCGCCGATTCGCCCGACCCGCCGCTCGATTCTGATCCAACGGACCAGATTCATCCGACCCTAGCTGTTCCCGAAACTCTTGCAGAAAGATCCCTAGGTTTTCCAGGAATCAAACCGCAGTCCAGAACAGTAGAAAAATAATTAGAGTTGAGCCCTTTCTTTTTCTGTTCCGACCCTTGACTTTTCTAGAATTAGTACCCACCGTCCAGAACCTCTAGTTTTGCACCCCGACCCTCTGTATAAGGTTTAATTATGCTTTAGCCCCTAATTTCTTTAGATTTAGCCCCTGGAAGTTAAAAACTCTCGCAGTTAGGCCCTAGATCACTGTTTTAGCCATATCTTCATCGTTTCAACTCTGATTTCAGCGATTCTTACGCCCACGCGATCCTTGCATCATGAACTACAACTTTAGTATCTTTTTACTTTCTGTTTGTATTGTTTCCTGTGTTGTTTCTTATTTGTTTGTGTATGCTTGTTTGTGTGATCGCGTAGACAACGTGACGTTCGAGCCAAATCAAGAGCAAGCTTACAAGGAAGAAAACCAGCAGCTGTTTGAAGAAGGCAAGTGGATTTCCCCCTCTGCATATTCTATTTGAACCCAACAACAGCATGAAAATTCACTTTACTTTACTGTTGCTTGCATAAACTTGATGGGTTACCTATGCTAAGAACATACCTAGTCTTTTACCCTAAACCTTGAAACACCTGGGTTTACTATTCATGTTGGGTAGTCACGCTTAGTTACAAATTTTGGGATTGGTATTGGTTTACTCTTATGGCAATGTTGATCACGTTTCATATTGTGGTTTTATCGCGTAATTTCAAGATCCACTTTGTTTAATGGGAACATGGAGAACCACCCAAGAAAACAGTGCAACCACAAAGTCGTATGGCTCTAACCTTAGCCAATTAATTAGATGTGTAGTTTGCTGGTGGCCTTACCGAAAGGGCAAGGAGGGGGTCGGTGATAGGGGTCATAGCCCGGTCCTCTGGGGGTAGCTGCCTTTGCTAAGGAGCTGACCATTAGGGAGGTTTATGGACCACGCCGCTACTGAAACTCTAGCGCGCTGCCTAGCTCTCGACATGTCTTTGTAAAGGCTTCGTAGTGTACCCTCGCCACTCACCTCGGAAGTGTTTAAGGGCCTTGCAAACCCGGGCAACTCGGGGAAACACGATTTGTGGGTAAAGTGTACAACCTCTGCAGAGTGTAAAACTGTTATAACAGCCGTACTCACGGTTATGAGTGGCTTGGACCCTCACATGATAATGAAACTTGAAGATTAATTAATTTATGGTTCGTGGTTTATGATTATGTTGATGGATTCTTTATGATTTTGCTAAAGTGGGTTGGTATAAACTTAAACCTAGTTAATAGGTGCTTGTTAATAAATAATTGACCGACTAAAAGCAACCGCTACTGCAAACCTTAGCCTATCCTTGATGGCCCCTCATATTCACCCCACTTGCTGAGTACCAACCATAAGAGTACTCACCCTTGCCCCCTGCTGTTCAGAAGAGAACTTTGAAGAGGGGCACTTCAACGACTTCGAGGAGTTCTAGGTCCTGCGTTCACCAGTCATCGCCTGTGGAAGACGGAGTTGTTGGAGACTTCGTATAGGGTATAACGGTTAATCGTTAAAAGACATTTGTGTCTCTTTTATACGGAGTGTAATATTGTTAAATACTATATTTAGTTACTTTTGAGCATTGTCTTTGATAAATTACACTTTCCGTCTATCATATGTGTGTGAACATGATCCTGGCGCACATATGAGATGCATCTGGTTCTTTTTAGAATCGGGTGTGACAGAAGTGGTATTAGAGCTATGTTGACTGTAGGACGCTAGCCTAGATAGAAATGGTCGAAATTAAGAATTCATCTTCTAGCAAGCCATGTCAGCATCAAAAATTTCCGTACTTTATATTTCCGCATAAAAACCTATGTTTACATAAACCTTCTATCATTTTTCCTTCTTAAAGAAAAAAGTATTCTGAATTTTACTCCCGCTCTGCCAGATGGCCAGAACTTACCAGACTGCTCGCAAGCGCACCGGAGGTCGCCAAGTTCGCATCGCCCCAGCTGAGCCAGCTTCTCCCACCCCAGTTCCAGCCCCTGTTGAAGAGGAGGAAGCTACGGAGGAGGAACCCAAGGAGGTCTACTATTTCGTGGATGGTGAAGATGGCCGCATCATGGCAATTGATGAAGAAGGAAATCAGTTCACACCACCGGCATCACCAGTCGTTGAGACATCGCCACCACCCCCAGTTGTCCCTGCTCCAACCCCCGCCCCAGCACCGGTCGACACTAAAGGAAGCCCAAGTAACTTCGAAGATATTAGAAGAAACGATGACGAGGACAACAACAACGATGAAGATAACGACGATCAAAGTGATGAAACTCCAGGGATGAGGCAACTCTGCTGTGTTCGCACTTCGGACAGAGAACCCGGCCACTTGTCTCTGGTGCTACAAGGTGTTCTTCAAGAGTTGGGTAACCGCGCGAGACCTCACTACCACACGCACCACTACATTGACCCTGCGCTCAGCGACTACTACCTCTCTCGCGTCCACATCAGGATGGAAAGTGCCAGAGGCCTGAGGACTCTCACTGCACACGACTCCGCCACACCCCACGCTAACTACGACGCCGCCGTCAGCAATGCCGCCAGGAGAGCTCTGTGGTCCATCTGCCATACCTACCGCCAGGAGCTTCAGAACACGGAGTATCGCCACCTTCCTCGCCGCCTCAGTGGAACTGAAGAGACTGTGATTACTCTGGGTGAAGATGACGAAGACCGCCTCAACACTCTTGCTCGAGTCACCGCCGCTCTCAACACTGAGCTGGAAAGCGTCATCACTGAGCTGGACGATACTCAGGACAAGCTACTGGAGGCCTATGAAAAGATCCGCATACTGGAAGCTCAACTTGAGGGAAGAGCGCCACTACCCCCATAGATGGATGAACCCCTCTTCCCCGCGTTGTCACCACCCCGCAAGAAGCTTTGTCGTGGTGAACCCGGCTCCATAACTCGCCCCGAGGAATAGACACTAAGGCTCTTAGGCTAGTATCTCTTTAAGTTCTCGTTAGAATCATTTCTGCTTGAGAGGACGACGATGTAATGATTGCTTGAGAACAAATGTTTGCTTTGAGTGCTATAAGAATTGCTTGATATAATCTATCCATTAATATCAGTTGGAGTCTTATAAATCCATATTTTGTTATGATACTATTTTCTATCTACCTATATCTAGTACACCTGTCTTATCCTGGGTTCATTCCCTAACGGTCAGATGGTGAACACCAGGACAGGTGGAGGATAGAATATCCCTAGCTTTAGGCGTGCTCACACAGATAACCAATAGAGTCAGTTGCCACCACCGCCCAATCCAACAATGGAGCAATTCTTGGCAGCACAGATGCAGGTGTTGCAGAACCTCACTGCCACCATCCAGAACATACAAGCTCAGCAGAATCAGCAAGCACCGTAGCAAAACCCGCCACCAAGAGACAAACACAGAGAATTCATGAGCCACCACCCTCCTACCTTTTCTCACTCTGTGGACCCCTTGGACGCTGATGATTGGTTGAAGGTCATCACTAAGAAGCTGGACATCATGCAATGCAGTGACCGTGAAAGGGTCCTGTATGCTGCAGGACGTCTGGAAGGTGCAGCCGCTGATTGGTGGGATGCTTTCACTGCTGCCCACGCCAACGCCAACACTATCACCTGGGAGGAGTTCAGAACCAACTTCCGCAGCCACCATATTCCTGCAGGACTAATGAAGCTCAAGCAGAAGGAGTTCCTGAACCTGAAGCAAGGCAGCATGACTGTTAGTGAATACCGGGATAAATTCACTCAGTTGTCTCGTTACGCACCCCATGAGGTGGATAGTGACGCAAAGAGGCAGGAGCGCTTCTTGGAAGGTCTGATACGGCCGCTCAACTATCAGCTGCACAGTCACACTTTCCCAAACTTCCAGACTCTGCTAGACAAAGCCATTGGTCTGGAGAGCAAGCGCAAGGAGCTTGGGGAACACAAGCGAAAACTTCAGTGCTAGGGACAATCCAGCAGCAACACCCGACCCCGCTACAACACACCCCAGGGATTTTAGTCGCGCTTTGGAGGACAAGGTGGAGGATATCCGCAGAATCAACAGAATCAACGAACTCCGCAGCAACCTCAACGCTACAACCAGCAGACTCAGCGCAACTCCAACTCGCAACCATACCGTCCAGGCTATGCCACAGGTGCACCAGTGCGGACCAACAATCCAGTCACCCCGGTCCAACCTAACGGATGTTTCAAATGTGGAGAACTGGGTCATTACGCTAACAACTGCCCGAAGCGTAACGCGCAAACTCCTCAGAATCAGAGGAACAGTGGACAAAGGCAGACTCCTCAGCAGCAGCAGCCGCGCAACAGCAACCAGACACCACTGGGCAACAAATAACAACAGAACTGCATGCGTGGAAAGGTGAATCATGTGGCTGCAGAAACAGCTGAAGAGGCACCCGACGTTGTGCTCGGTACGTTCCTCGTTAATTCTGAACCTGCATCAGTTTTATTTGATTCTAGAGCATCGCATTCATTCATTACTGAGCAATTCGCTGCAAAACATAATTTACCAATGAGCCCTATGAAACAAATATTAATAGTAAGCTCCCCGGGCAAGGAATTGGAAGCTAGTCACTTATGCCCAAGGGTCAGCATGAATATTATGGGGGTAGAATTCCTAGCCAATCTAATAGTCCTAAAGACTAACGGCATCGATGTGATCCTCGGAATGGATTGGTTATCAGGATGTGATGGTGTCATTCAGTGCCGTAAGAGGTCAGTGCTCTTAACCAGCCCTCAAGGAGATAAAATAGAGTATGTGGCATCAGTTTCACCCAGTAGAGTTGGGACAGTGAACCACATAAAGGGAATGCCTCTAGAAGATATCAGAGTTGTCAGTGAGTACCCCGACGTCTTCCCGGAAGATTTACCAGGTATGCCACCTGTTCGTGACATTGAGTTCAGTATTGATCTTTTACCTGGTACTGCACCTATCTCTAAAAGACCCTATAGAATGGATGTTAAGGATCTACGTGAACATAAGAAACAAATAGAAGAAATGCTAGCTAAAGGATTTATCCGTCCTAGCTCATCCCCGTGGGGTGCACCCGTGATCTTTGTCGATAAGAAAGATGGCAGCAGAAGGATGTGTGTAGACTACAGGTCGCTGAACGATGTGACGATCAAGAATAAGTATCCACTGCCCCGGATTGAAGATTTGTTTGATCAGATGAGAGGTGCCAAGGTCTTCTCCAAGATTGATCTGAGATCAGGATATCATCAACTAAGGATCCGACCAGAGGATATACCCAAGACAGCCTTCACTACCAGATATGGTCTGTACGAGTTCACTGTGATGTCGTTTGGATTGACCAACACACCAGCATACATCATGTACCTGATGAACAAGGTTTCCATGGAATATATTGACAAGTTTGTGGTTGTGTTCATTGATGACATCTTGGTGTATTCGCAGAACGAGGAAGAACATGAAGAGCACTTGAGGATAGTGCTACAGAAACTCCGAGAGAATCAGTTATATGCCAAGCTGAGCAAATGTGATTTTTGGTTGAGAGAAGTTTCTTTCCTTGGACATGTTATCACAGATGGAGGAATTGCAGTAGACCCAAGTAAAGTTCAGGATGTTCTGAATTGGAATCCACCGAAAACTGCGCCGGAAATCAGAAGTTTCCTTGGACTTGTAGGCTACTACCGCATATTTATTGAAGGCTTCTCAAAGATCGTGAAACCTATGACTTCCTTGTTGGAGAAAGGGAAAGAATTTAAGTGGGATGCTGCATGCCAGAAGTGTTTTGAAGACCTGAAAACAAGATTGACCACTGCCCCTATGTTGATAATGCCAGATATTCACAAAGGGTTTGACGTGTATTGCGACGCTTCACGGATGGGTCTTGGATGTGTATTAATGCAAGAAGGCAAAGTTGTGGCCTATGCTTCAAGACAGTTGAGAAAGCATGAGCAAAACTATCATACCCATGACTTGGAATTGGCTGCCGTCGTGCACGCATTGAAGATTTGGAGGCACTACATGATCGGAAACAAGCGTCAGATCTTCATGGACCATAAGAGTCTGAAGTACATCTTCACGCAACAGGATCTTAACCTAAGACAGCGCAGATGGCTAGAATTAATCAAGGACTATGATTTGGATATTCAGTATCATCCTGGCAAGGCTAATGTTGTGGCAGACGCCCTAAGCCGGAAAGGACAAGCTAATATGATGATTGCTCGATTGATGCCTCAGGAATTATGTTGGGAGATGGCACGTTTGAAATTGGGAATTGTCACTCAGGCGGAAGCCATGATTATGGAGATAGAACCGACATTAGAGCAAGAGATCAGAAAAGGACAGTTGACAGATGCTAAGATCAAAGAGATCAAGACTCAAATTGGTTTAGGCAAAACTAAGGATTTCACCGAAGATGAACAAGGAACTGTTTGGTTCAGAAAAAGGATCTGTGTACCTGAAATTGATCACCTTCGTGAACTTATTTTGAAGGAGGCACATGATTCCGCTTATTCCATTCATCCTGGAAGGACCAAAATGTATCAAGACTTGAAAGAAAGGTACTGGTGGTATGGTTTGAAAAGAGACGTAGCAACTCACGTAGCTTTGTGTGATGTGTGCCAGAGAGTGAAGGCAGAACATCAGAGACCAGCAGGTTTACTTCAGCCATTGAAAGTACCTGAATGGAAATGGGAAGAGATTGGTATGGATTTCATTGTGGGGTTACCCCGTACTCGTGATGGTTACGACTCGATATGGGTTATTGTGGACAGATTGACAAAAGTCGCACATTTCATCCCGGTCAAAACAACATACACTGGAGCCAAGTTAGCAGAACTATACATTCACGAATTGTGTGTCTCCACGGTGTTCCAAAGAAGATAGTGTCTGATTGCGGTACTCAATTCACGTCCCGTTTCTGGCAGAAATTACATGAATCCATGGATACAAAGCTCAATTTCAGTTCTGCATATCATCCGCAAACAGATGGTCACACTGAGCGAACAAATCAAGTATTAGAAGATATGTTGAGAGCATGTGCCCTCAAGCATGGAGGTAGTTGGGATAAAAGTTTGCCATACGCAGAATTCTCCTACAATAACAGTTACCAAGCAAGTCTCAAGATGGCCCCATTTGAAGCATTATATGGGAGAAAATGAAGGACACCATTGTATTGGAACCAGACAGGAGAAAGTCAAGTTTTTTGACCAGAGATTCTTCAAGAAGTGGATAGACAAGTCCAGATAATCCGGGATAATCTCAAGACTGCCCAGTCACGACAGAAAAGTTATGCTGATACACGAAGAAGGGAATTGACATTTGAAGTTGGAGATTTTGTGTATTTGAAGGTATCACCCATCAGAGGTTTGCGTAGATTCAAAGTGAAGGGAAAGTTGTCACCATGATATATTGGTCCTTTTCAGATCCTGGAAAGGAAAGGTGAAGTGGCATATCAATTGGAGTTACCGGCACGATTGTCAGATGTCCATGATGTGTTTCACGTATCACAGTTAAAGAAGTGTTTGAGAGTGCCTGAGGAGCAGTTACCGTTGGAGGAACTGGATGTACAAGAAGATTTAACTTATGCAGAGCATCCGGTTAGAATCTTGGAAACATCTCAGAGGGTTACTCGGAATAAGGTGATCAAAATGTGCAGAGTACAGTGGAGTCACCATTCAGAGGATGAGGCAACTTGGGAAAGAGAAGATGAACTGATTGCAGAATTCCCTCAGCTGTTCATTAGTCCTTCCTAATCTCGAGGACGAGATTCTTTTTAAGGGGGGTAGGTTTTGTAACACCCAAAAATATAGGAGTTAAAATTTTTAAAAGTATTTTTATAAAAGTCATAAGATAAAATTGTGCATGCATCTTTATTTCTTTTCTTCTCCTATTCTTTCTTTCAGCCAGCCCAATTCTTCTTTTCTCCTTCCTTTCTTTTCTCGCGGCCCAACTCAGCGGCCGATCTGCTCACCCGACCCTTTCTTTCACAGACGTCTAGGCCCCACCTGTCGGCCACTTCTTCCTTCTCTACCCCAAGTCCAGATCGACTCCGCGCCGTCGTTCGCGCCCCTTCTCCTTCTTTCTTCCTTCCTTACCCCGAGTTCTGATCGACTCCGCGCCGCCGCCTTCCTATTCACGGCCAAACCGCCCCTATAAAATCCCGCTGAAGCCCCGCTTTGCAACCAGAGCCATCTTCAAATCTCTTCTGCTACACAACATCGTCGCACGCCGCTGGAAGTTGCACACCGGAGGAACGCCGCCGTCCCGTGTCGCCGCCTTTTCGTCGACTCGCCGTTCCGCAGCTTCTCCGCCGTCTTCAACTCTCGCCAGAGCTCCACGAGTTGGTGAGCATCAAGCCGCACCAGATTCCCCTCTCTCTCTTGCTCCGCCGCAAACCCGATTCCTCGCCGGAGATCTGTTTCCGCCCGTCGTCGTGGCCGCCAGTTTACAGCCGCCGCACAGCCATCCCGTGACCACCCTCACCTTCGCCGTACCGCCCACTCAGTCCCCGGCATAAACCCAGCTTGAATCGAGCCCCGGAACACCGGATTCGGTGAAGCTCCGGTCGTCCGCCGCCGCACTCGCTCGCCGCCGACGCCCAGCAAAGCTCCGATTCGCCCGACCCTCTCTTGAGTTAGCCGATTTGCCCGACCTTTTCCTTACTCAGCCGATTTACCCGACCCTCTCTTCATACCGCCGATTCGCCCGACCCGCCGCTCGATTCTGATCCAACGGACCAGATTCATCCGACCCTAGCTGTTCCCGAAACTCTTGCAGAAAGATCCCTAGGTTTTCCAGGAATCAAACCGCAGTCCAGAACAGTAGAAAAATAATTAGAGTTGAGCCCTTTCTTTTTCTGTTCCGACCCTTGACTTTTCTAGAATTAGTACCCACCGTCCAGAACCTCTAGTTTTGCACCCCGACCCTCTGTATAAGGTTTAATTATGCTTTAGCCCCTAATTTCTTTAGATTTAGCCCCTGGAAGTTAAAAACTCTCGCAGTTAGGCCCTAGATCACTGTTTTAGCCATATCTTCATCGTTTCAACTCTGATTTCAGCGATTCTTACGCCCACGCGATCCTTGCATCATGAACTACAACTTTAGTATCTTTTTACTTTCTGTTTGTATTGTTTCCTGTGTTGTTTCTTATTTGTTTGTGTATGCTTGTTTGTGTGATCGCGTAGACAACGTGACGTTCGAGCCAAATCAAGAGCAAGCTTACAAGGAAGAAAACCAGCAGCTGTTTGAAGAAGGCAAGTGGATTTCCCCCTCTGCATATTCTATTTGAACCCAACAACAGCATGAAAATTCACTTTACTTTACTGTTGCTTGCATAAACTTGATGGGTTACCTATGCTAAGAACATACCTAGTCTTTTACCCTAAACCTTGAAACACCTGGGTTTACTATTCATGTTGGGTAGTCACGCTTAGTTACAAATTTTGGGATTGGTATTGGTTTACTCTTATGGCAATGTTGATCACGTTTCATATTGTGGTTTTATCGCGTAATTTCAAGATCCACTTTGTTTAATGGGAACATGGAGAACCACCCAAGAAAACAGTGCAACCACAAAGTCGTATGGCTCTAACCTTAGCCAATTAATTAGATGTGTAGTTTGCTGGTGGCCTTACCGAAAGGGCATGGAGGGGGTCCGTGATAGGGGTAATAGCCCGGTCCTCTTGGGGTAGCTGCCTTTGCTAAGGAGCTGACCATTAGGGAGGTTTATGGACCACGCCGCTACTGAAACTCTAGCGGGCTGCCTAGCTCTCGACATGTCTTTGTAAAGGCTTCGTAGTGTACCCTCGCCACTCACCTCGGAAGTGTTTAAGGGCCTTGCAAACCCGGGCAACTCGGGGAAACACGATTTGTGGGTAAAGTGTACAACCTCTGCAGAGTGTAAAAATGTTATAATAGCCGTACTCACGGTTATGAGTGGCTTGGACCCTCACATGATAATGAAACTTGAAGATTAATTAATTTGTGGTTCGTGGTTTATGATTATGTTGATGGATTCTTTATGATTTTGCTAAAGTGGGTTGGTATAAACTTAAACCTAGTTAATAGGTGCTTGTTAATAAATAATTGACCGACTAAAAGCAACCGCTGCTGCAAACCTTAGCCTATACTTGATGGCCTTGCATATTCACCCCACTTGCTGAGTACCAACCATAAGAGTACTCACCCTTGCCCCCTGCTGTTCAGAAGAGAACTTTGAAGAGGGGCACTTCGACGACTTCGAGGAGTTCTAGGTCCTGCGTTCACCAGTCATCGCCTGTGGAAGACGGAGTTGTTGGAGACTTCGTATAGGGTATAACGGTTAATCGTTAAAAGACATTTGTCTCTCTTTTATACGGAGTGTAATATTGTTAAATACTATATTTAGTTACTTTTGAGCATTGTCTTTGATAAATTACACTTTCGTCTACCATATGTGTGTGAACATGATCCTGGCGCACATATGAGATGCATCTGGTTCTTTTTAGAGTCGGGTGTGACAACTCGGCACCAGGCTGAAGGCCGGTCGACATCAAGGCGCTGCAAAGGAAAGCAGAATGATCGAAGACATCTGGAAACGGGGTCAAAACCCTAAGACAATTCCCTTACCTCGAAGCCCGGCAGACTGGGGGAAGTTCAAAGCTTCGGATGCCCGGCGGCGGCCGCGAGCCAAGGACCGGCACATCAGCCGAGGCGGGGACCGGTTCTGCTATTCCGCGACCAGCCTGCGGAACGCCATGGTCGGAGCCCACTGTCAGGGAACCCGGTATGGCCTCCTCCTAGCCACTAGGCGGGTCGGCCGCGCTCGCCACTTCCGAGCGTTGCTCCACTCAGGCCCTCTTCACCTCCTCCTCCTGCGTCGCGTCCCCATCGGCGGCACGCTTTCTTACCTCAGGGGCACTAGAGGACGCCCCGAGGCCCTTCGTGGTCCCCGTCGCCGCGGCATCACGGGGTTCTATAACGAACACGGAGTCATCCTCGTACTCTGACTCCACCTCCTCCGATTCTTCCTCGCTATTGGAGTCAGTCGAGGGCTCCGACTGGAGCTCCTCCTTAACGGCGTCGCGATCCTTTCCCATCCAGACCCGACGCACAATCTCCATCTCCCAGTTCAACCACCTCTCGGCCTTTTCGGCTTTGTTCTTCTTCCTGGCTCGGGAAGCCTCTACTTGGGTAGCCTGCTTGGCCGCGCCATCCATCCCCTTCGGGAGGTGGGGCGGGATTGGGGACGATCGAGGCCCTAGAAAAGCAAGGCAATGTCAGGAGCAAGTCGGGCACCCAAGGACCAGGAAGAAAAAGGAGAGAGGAGGACTGACAAAATTCGACGGGTGCTTCTCGTTGAAGGCCGGCGGACCCCTGATGACCCGTTGGTTCCCCACCTTGAGGACCATATCGAGCCACGACCACACCTCATCATCGGGCACCGCCATCATTGACACCCGCCTGCGAGGCCAGTGTACTCCCACATCTTGGTCGTCCTAACGGCCAATGGGATGACTCGGCGGGAGAACATGGTGCCAAAAAGCCGCACCCCGTCGAGGCCATCCTCCGTGATGCGCTTCCACAACGCCTTCTCGAGAACCTCCACGCGCTCCTTCTCCGCAGTAGGGCGCCCCTATGTCCACCTGTCCTTCCTCACGGGGCGCGCCCCCGTGAACGAAGGGAATGGGTTCCCCGCCAGGTTCCTGATGTAGAACCACTCTTCATGCCACCCCCGGTTCAAGTCCGCGGGGGTGTACGCCGGGTAATCTCCCGACCGGCGAGCCCTCTTTTGCAGGCCGAAGCCCCCGACCGGCGTGAGCTCCGAGTCCCCCTTCGCCGACAGGGCCCTACCATAGAAGAAGGCCCGAAATAGATTTGCGTGCGGATCTATTTCGAGGAAACCCTCACAAAGCGTGACGAAGCCCGCGATGTGCACCAACCCATTCAGGTTGAGGTGCTGCAGCTCCACCCCCCACTCGTTCAGCAGCCCGAGCAGGAATGGGTGCACCGGGCACCCAAGACCGCGCTTGTGGAACGCGAGGAAGCTCATGATCTCGTAGGCTTTGGGCTACGGCTCCTCGTGCTCCACCGGGGGAGCCCTCCAATGCGCCACCGCCTTTGGTGGCAGCAGCCCCTTCTCCGCGAAATCTGGCAGCCGATCCTCGGTCACGGTCGACGACCTCCAGTTCGACATCGTGGCCGCGGGATGGAAAGGTCAGATGACTCGTACTCTCTTCCTCCCTCCTTAGGCACGGCAAATGCAGGGAGAGGAACGGTGGCGGTAGAGAGCAGAGGAGGAGAACGGCTCTGGCGACTGGAGTGGAGCAAAGATGAGGTGGAAGAGCTCGAGAAAAACCAGTCGTCCCCCCTTTTTAACCAAATAGGGGAACCCAACCGACGCGGCGTAACACGCGATGCGGGGGCCCACCACGACCGCGGCGTGGGCGCGAAAAATGGGGCGACGCTCCGGCTTCCCAAGTAAGTGTCATCAGGCCACACTCCCAATCAATAATCACATTTAATCCCTTGATACGCGAGATATGCTAAAACAAAAACGGCGCAGCCATGAAAAAGGGACGCTAATGGGTCCCGACTTGGGAACTCGACCGACCGAGGTACAAAGGCCGGTCCGGAGGACTCGAGGCCGCCTGGCGTCAAATAGAGTCAGGGGAGAAAATGCAGATGAGCCCCAGCGGCCCTCGCCCGACCTGCTCAGGCAGCAATTCGGGTCATCTCAACCTTCTCGTCCGATTCGGACCTCGAGCCAGGCCCACAAAATCTCCATCGAGGAGAGGCCAGTGGGCCACCTGAGTCGGTCGGACAACTTGAGCATCGATCGGGAGGCGGGTCGTGGAGCAGTGGAATGCCACCTGCAGGCTATGCTGACCCCGTCACGAATGACAGACCAGGATTCCACTCGGACGCCCGAAATTTTGCCCAGGCACACCCGTTAGGAGCTCACCGAGCCCGTCACTTGAGCCATCGGGCCAAGTGACGCCGGCTCAACCCCTCCGGTCGCGGAGACCGCGGACAGGGTCACCTCCACGTGTGTACGCACACGCCGCCGCCAACCCGACCGCCTTCCTTTATGGCAAAGCCGCAGCGAGTCGGGGTACCGTGTTTCCACTCGGAAAGGACGACAAAATTCCAGCCCCCGACCGGAGTCACGGTCGGGCGCGGCAGACACAGTACACTCCAGAATAAACGCGCTTTATTCCTAGCAAATAAATAATACAAAGTGCAGTCGGCCCATGGCCGTTACAAAGTACAAAAACCTGTTACCACCACAAGGTGGTAACGCTGAAAGCCTTGAGGAGGGCTTCTACAAGTGCGGGAAGACTGGGAGGAGCATCTTCCTCGCAAGCCTTCTTCTTGCACCCTCTTCCTCAAGGACAACTTGGCAGGCGATGACGACGAGCCGTCCATCTGCCGCCGCTGCCGACCGAACTCCCTCACCATCTTGAACGACAGCGTGGAGCTCTTCCCCATCTCCAGTCGCCTGCGAAGGACCGGCCTCCTCATAAAGCGAACTGGAGCTGAGGCACACAGGGAATCCGAACCAACTCGGGGCCCAGGCAGTTCCCATGGGTACGCACCGCAACAGGAAGAAACGAGGAGTTCCTCCCCGTTCCCGGACCCGGCCGATGGAAACACTGACACATCCTCCGCTGGGAGCCGACGCTTCCCCCATGGCGCCCAAGGCGCCTGAGGAAACCGCGCTGACTGTGCGACGGAGATGGTGACCTATCTGCGCACCTGCTCCCCTTGACCATCCGAGTGAAACACTCGGAGGACCGAGCTTGGGAAAAGCCCGGGCACAAGGCATTGCCCGCGTGCCATCCCCTGCCGCTCGCAAGCATTCTTCTAGCACTAGATGCTGAAAGGAACCACCGGCTCTATCAGGTGGATGCACACGGGCTGAAAGCAGCTCCATTATATGAGACCAAGCTCACCCACGACTCCAGTTCTGGATGAGTTCGAAAAACGGGGTCCTGAAAGCCTCCATTTATAGCCGCTCGGGCACTTTCGTGTCCCGTGGGCCGACTTCGCCACATGATGCGCAGATCCACCTCAAAAGGATGGAATCCCACATTGGGGAAACAGGGAGGAACTCCTCTGCGACAGGCCGACGGACGGATCGGGCAAGCCTCGATATTCTGCACCAAAAGCGGACAGCAAGCGCCGCTGTGGCGCATTCACTATGCGGGCAGATCACAGCAACCCCAATTGACCCGCGGTCACAAGAGGGACTCTATCGAACGCTGTGCCTCCCTATGGCTGAGACAGCACGATGCGACTTCACGCTCTGGACTAAAACACAACGCGGCGAAAAAAGGGCCTTCATGATTAAACAAATCGCAAAGTCGTGGGGGCCTCTGACGGGTCCAAGGACCCGGGGTCCCCAGCGGGCCCACTTCGCTTTGGCTAGCCCAAGACCACGCTTGGAATGAACGCCTGTCCTCCTGGGCCGCGACTTCGTCCAAGCCGCCTAGGAGCATGGTCTCGCCTCACCGCCCGGTCGGCCAAAGCATGGCTTGCATCCCAACCTAGGGGATGATCGGGGACTGGGTCCGTACTGCGGCTCCGACTAAGGTCACCAGACCAGGCTCCCCCTTACGCGTGTCACTATTCCCAACCGACAAGACCTGGGACAGCCGCACCCTACGTACTGGCCGGGCCCTGAGAGCAGGTGTGGCAAATAAGGATGCACACCGGAGTCAACTTGCCGTATAGGCCAACTACTCCTCCCATAGGGGTTACAGTCCCCCTCGTTGCCACAGCAGGGGGAACACTATTCCACCTGCCCATCCTCGCGAAGGGACGGGGTGCAACGTCATCACGATACAGCGGACACACCTCCATTACGACGGAGTGACAGGGCGTAGCGCCCGGGACGGAGCGTGACTACCATACCATACTTATCGGCGCACGACCACCCCTGACCGACAAAGCACGACACACAGGAACAAAATAGGACAGCCACTCGATGACACAAGACGTGGGCGGTGACTACCAAGGACCCCAACTGGCGGAGTTGCCGGTCCCAACTGACAGAGCCGACGACCCCGACCGACGGGGCAAGGAATCTCTCTCTCTCTCTACGATAGTCCCCTTGTAAGGAGGGCTCCTCTTAGACTATAAAAGGGAGGGTCAGCTGCCTAGGAAAAGGGATAGAAATCCAAGAGATCCATCCTCCACTTGAAAGCTTGTAACTCCCTAAACTCTAACTAGCATCCAGGTTCAAGCAATACATCCGACCGATCCCCGACTGGACTAGGGCAAGATAGCCTGAACCACTATAAATCTTGAGTGTGCTAGACCATCTCCGATCACGACGCGCGACATACACTTCGAGTAGATTTAGTTGCCGGCCATTTCCGAAATCGACAGTATTAATGTTAGAAAAAAAAAACTTTGTGATCCATAGCATTATTAAGAAAAGTAACTTTGTATTCCGTGAAAGTTAAGGAAAAGTAACATCTGTAGTCCATGAATATTTAAAAAAGTAATTTTATGATTTATGAGAGGAAGTAATTTGCTAATAATATACATGACATGAAGTAACTTGTTACTAATTCACGTGATAGAGGAAGTAAGATTTATTTTTTCTAATTTTTTTGACCAAAACATACTAAAGCGTGGTCTTATTTTAAAGTTCCTGATGAAACAAACATAATGATATTTTCGATTGTTTTCTTACTTTCTTTTAGTGGGCCTCTGTAGTTCTTTTGTCGCACCAATTCACGTGAGGGTGCATGCGTCAAGCTATAACGTGGAGGTAAAATATAAAATGTGGACTTTTGCTTAATATTGTAAACATGGGAGGCTCTCTTGTTAGCACTAAAAGGAAAGACCTCTCTACATAGTTGCCTCTTAATTTTTTATTTATGTCTTACACATTATCTCTATGTCGAGTTTAAGTCTTGGGCATATATGTGAAACACATCACATACACACCTCGTTGTCGGGGGGATTCTTGCATTACGTAATAAATGTAAGTACCCTTGCAAAATTGCATTGAATAGGAGCAAAATCACGCTGACGTATGCATAGTAAGGGCACAATCACAAAGTTAGGAAAAGCGAAGGTATAACGACAATTGCACTGCAAAGTTGGGACAAGAACACCAAGTTCTCTAATAAAAACTGCAGGTAGAAGCTAATGGGCTTCTAGATTTCAGATTTTTCCCCACAATAAAAATAAAGTTTGCTGTGTTAATACTGAAGAATAAAAATTCATTGGTCACTAATAAAATAGAGGCATTCGAAAATTTTAGCTTACCTCACCAGATATCTTCTGGAAATGAAGCTTATCACATAAGAAACGGGTTATGTTCGGCACCCATGCGTTGCACAATATTCATTTCCATACAAACAAGGAAACTGTTCTAGCTTACCAGGATAGTGACTCCAGAAACATGTCAGATGTGGTAATAGAACCGAGATCACAGCAAAAAGAGGCATCATCGTAACCTTTCAAAGAAATCAGAATTCAAGTCAGAGCATCAACAATTATGCAAAAGAAGTACTCCTTCTGTTCCAAATTATAGGTCATTTTAGCATTTTTAGGTGTATAGTTTTTGCTATGTATCTAGACATATGTGTATATCTAGAGGCATAATAAAAACTATGTATCTAGAAAAGCTAAAACGGCATTTTTGGAATAGAGAGTACCCAATAGAATTATGACGTAATCCCTCCGTCTTAAATTATTAGTTGTTTTAGATTTTCTACGTTCATAAATTTTGCTATGCATCTAGACATAATTATATATCTAAAAAACTAAAAGAAGTAATAATTTGAAACGGAGGGAAGTATCTAACATCCATTGACTCCTCGGTTTGCCAGCGATGTAAAGAATGTTGTTATTACATCAGAAGCTAGGGAAGGGCCACTTCACCAGCATCATATGATAAAAACCATTCATCACAGTTCCCATCAGCTTGCAAAACTTGGCGTTCCAGGAGACATCTGTCGCTACCACTAGTACTGACTAATGATGGTAGTCGCCATGACATCGCAGGTCCACTTGGCCAAAAAAAACATTACAGGAAGGATGTGTCATTGTAACCCCTTCCATTTAACTCTCAGCGCTACAGGGATAGGCATACTGTCTGTCACTATCCTCTGGTTAGCAACAACTAGGGAGCTGGCAACTCACAAGGCCAGAAGGGAGCAGTAAACCCCATCCAGGTACCTGATCCAGATAAAAATAAAAAAGTATAAGAACCCACCTACTTGAAGACTAACGGTAGGTGTTCGAGAGAGAAATTAAGGACTGCAGCACAGCCTTCAAATGTGGACTGAGCGTATTTTCTTTCTTTTTAACAGTTTTAATAATTGCAGACCATAGTTATGCATCCGTTACTTGTTAGGCCATCCAAGTATCAATCAATGTTCCTAGCGATTATCAATCAAATATCAACTGATAATAAACATCATGGTACCAATTCTACAAACACATCTAGCGGCATTGATCATTTATTGAAAACACAGCAACAGAGGATGCTATTGGAGAAACAAAGGGGGAAGGGGGCGTCTATTCCCCACGCACGCGAGTGCGAGCTGAGCCATCGCTGAAGGATCCCCCGCCGCTCGCCCCCGCCCCGGCCATCTTCCCCGTCTCTGGCGGCTCCCGCGGCCGCATCCACCGCCCGGTGCCGTCCCTGCCCGAGTGAACGCAACGCCCCCGCTCAGTCCCTAGCCCACCGGTTGTCAGACCGCCGCCCTCAGCCGGCGGCATCCCCGCCGCCGTCCGCCGCACCCCCGCAACCTGCCACCGCCGGTCTTTCCTACCACCCCCACCCCCCTCTTCTGAGGTCGCCGGTGGCCACCGGACCCCAGCAACCCCCACCCCGAAGGGCCGAACTCGGGCCGCCGCCGGGTCAACGAGGAAGCCGAACAACGGCGTCCTTCTGCGACTTGCGCGAGCCTACTCGCGCGCATGATAAATAGATTTGCCGAAGGGGGGAAGGTGCTCAGACATGCATGGACAAATCATCCTTCTGCACAAACACCAAAAGGTGGAAATATTTTTTGCGAGTAAAGAGAACTGAAAATAGAATTAAGTAAAGAGAACTGAAAATAGAATTAAGGAGCAACAGATAAACAGCCATCCTAAAAGCTAAAATTAAATGGTTTGTATTGTTGAACCTGGCAACACTACTGTTTGCATCAGTACAATTGCATTACTTTGATAAAAAGTGACCACAACGCATGTCCATACCTCACAAAGTAAGCAGAATTAGATCATGATCCTAATTTTCTGTCGTGATTATCGTGCTAGTACCAATCAAAAACATCACCAAGATCACCATCGTCATCATTTCCAGAAGTGTGCTCTTCAGGCTTTTGTATGCCGGGCTCTTCATCCAACCAATTCGAATCATCTTCCTCATGGATGCAATCATCCAGTGCATCCTACAAACAGTGAAAATAAGATACTAATCTAATTAAATACTACTTAAATAAATTCAATATAAACATAGTGTATGTGTGCTTAAAGGAAAACCTCTTTTCCAGGTTCACTTGATGCGCCATCTTGTTTATGAGTATTGTTAATCTCTTGCTGTGCGACATCTTCAATGTTGAGATTCTTAATTACCTTTTTGAAATACAAATTATCTGCACACATAAATCAAATCAGTAAAATACAAGCACAGTTAAGCTAAATCAAAGGTCAGGAAAAAAACATGGGTTGACCCGAGTTAAGCAATATACCTCCTGAGCGATGAATTATAGCATCATGGACTAGCAACGGATTTTTTTTCTCCTCGGTTTTAAATTTTGCCCGCACCTGCTGACGGGTCTTATCAGGGAGTAATTGCTGTATCATTGCAAAATCGCTACCAAATTGTCGAAGCCCCTGGTCCAGAATTAAAACAAAAGCACATGTTAAACTGGAATCAACAGAATAGGTAAGCAAATAACATTTTAGAAGATCTGAGATTGTATGCAGCGAAAATAGCTGCCCAAGGGCTTGATTTCTAAAATAAATACCTGATAAAACACATCAGTATCAGATTTTGACCATTTGCCTCGAGTTTGTTTGTTCATGTAGGAATGGTAGTTCAATTTTTTTGTATCTTGTACATGGTTCTGTGTTCTGTCATTGTCGAAGTTCCTTGCTTCCTCATCTCCATAGTCCAAATCATCCATATCATGAAATTGAAAGCTGCTGTGCATAAGATAACAAATTATTAACAGAGGAACACAAATCAAGAAGTTCAAAACTAAAGTACCCAGTTTGACCCTTTTAATTACAAATCTTGATCAAGGATGCCTAAGATATTTTAGTCTTCAACTTAAATGCAGCCAAACCAATCGGCCATCTAAACAAAGAGTGAAATTGGCAAACAGGCTGGCTTAACTTTAAGATGAATTTCTGGGTAGCCAATCAGCCAATGCTTTTGGAAAGCCATAGCCCAAGCAGAGGGGGCATGAACATATTGAGAGACTTTATCGCAAGGAGGTACAAGACCAGATGGGAACTTTTAAAGTCGCTACAGTCAAAAGGGGAGGAGCTGATACATAGTGGAAGGGTTGGGGCTATTCAACAGATGTTGTATAAAATATACTATCAGGAATGGAACACATAGCACTAATAGGAGTGCGATATAAGCTTTAATGAGGTCCAAAAAATAGTGAAAAATAAAGATGATTCTGGAACCAACATCAATGCCATCAATGCAAACAATAACCTATCTGGAATAAAAAAAAATGTCTCCATGAAAAAAATAAATAGCCTAACAAAGTTTGGAAATCAATATGTAGTAATACTAACAGGCTAAGATTTATGATGTGCTGTGCTGTTGCAGGGTCATTTTGCAAGGTGACATATCTGGATGAGAAGTAGGGACTGGTACACGGGTCCATTGTGCTTGTTTATATGCCCAAGATCTACTTATATGGTATATCTTTTTTTCCCTCGAAAATGCAGGAGATATGCGTATCTTTGTATTGAAGAGGAGAGAACATCCGGACCCTTACAAAAGCAACCACATCACCTCAATAGACTAGGCTTAAGCAGGTAGCAGTGAATGTCAAACACAACCACCACTTACAGAATTGATACAACTTGACCTGATCAACAACTTTGGCCATCAAACTATCCTAGACCGAGACTCCTAAGGCCTCTAGCACCAGCCAAGCACCAGAGGTGAGCCTCAGTTTGATATTTCTCTGTATTCTGGGATGCAAGGGGAAGCATGATCGAAGACACATTTATTACGATATTTCCAAAGGGTCCAGGCACCCAGAATGATGAGAGCTCAACACTCTCAACGCAACTTATATGATATCATGCATAGCATTCAAAGAAATGGGGAAAAATTAGTATACCTTGTATTAGAGGATGGCCCAGATGGATTCTCTTTTGCCTGAAGAAGCCAAACAAAATCATTAGAATTACCATAAAAATGTTTAAAAATATAACTGCTAAACTTGCCACAAAACTCACATTAACACGCTCTCTGGCCTCTTGTAACAACCTCAGGTGTGCTGCACTTAGCTTCATGGGATTTATCTCATGAGGTTTTTCCAGTAAAGTCTTAACCTCTTAAACAATAAAGGCCCAAGATATAAGAATGAAAACTCACATTATCTAGACTAATGCTTCAAAATTTAAGCCACCAACCTTTCGCTCTCCTCTGACGAATTCTATGGGTAAGCTTCTTCTCAGGTTTTTCTGCCGATGCATCTTTCAAGGTTCTCTTGCGACCCCGTGAAGATACCTGGCTTTTATCTTTTTGGACATTTTGCTGCTGTGGCTCTTCCACATCATCCCTTGATTTTTTCCTAACCTTCCGATTAGTACCGGCAGTGTAATCATCACCACTATCATTATCTTCTTCAACTAATGAAGGTTCAACACAGTCTTCATCAAAATAGTCATCTGTATGCTTAGGTGTCCCAACTTTCTGTGACTTTTTCCTGCTCCGTAGTTTCATAGATGATCTGTTTTCTCCAATACCCGATTTTGGTAGTTGTTCAACAGCATGATCTAATGGTTCCCCCTCATGGTACCAGCTCTCATTATCATTATGTTCCTGATCATTAGAATTTTGGATGAAATGTTTAAAAAAACAAGAGAAAGGAGAAACCTTGCACTAGTCACATCTTCTAAGCAGAATCAAATACACTGACCTTTTCAACCGTTTGCTGAGACAAGTTACGTAAGTTTTCATCAGTTAATTTGTCATTACAGGAATTGCTGAAGTTACCCATATCAGAATTGGTATTTGTAGGAGTAACAACACCAGAAGCATCTGACAGACCAAAAAATACAGATTTTCCTTTGCCCTTTTCTCTTCCAACATTTGGTTGAGACTTACAAGTGGCTTCAGCTATAAAATAAATGTGTTTGCTCTTTATGAGAATAAGTACCAAAGACTCAAACAAAAATAAATCGTTACACACAGTTAACAATTCATTATGAACAGCCTGCTACGAATGAATCTTATGCAGATAAAAAGGTTAAAATCGGTCAAATTCGAAAAGTCATTAAAAAAGCTTCAATTGATCTAAATAAATATGATACTTTGTTTCATGCTTCCTTAGATTAAGCATACAGAAAGGAAAGAAGAAAATTAACTGGTAGTTCAATCTTTTTTAAATCTTCCCGACATACATAAATGGGATAGGGAGAACCCATTGACCCACCAGCTCGATCCTTTTCTGAAGACAATATGTATGTAACTTTACAATATTTACATCAGATTAAACCTAAAACCAGTGCTGCCAAGGCTGTTGCCTACTAGTGTTGCCAATGACAAGCCATGTAGCTTGCTTAATAATAAACTGTCCTACTAGAACTAGGTCTTGATGCATTAGGAATTTTTTTGTCATGTCCTGAGATATGCACAAGCTTGCAGCTTTCCTAGGTCATGCCCATTGCAAAAGTGTGGATTGTCAATGCCTGCGGCAGAAGTCACACATAGGTGCAGCCTATGTAGCACGGACACGGCAGCACACTGGCATGACAGTGTCCGACACTGATACGCCGTTGATACATCGCTGATACGCATCGGCATATTAAACTGTAAAAATAAACATCTTTAATCACTGATACTCCATGGACAAGGCGTCGATGCATGTCCAAGCGGCTGAGAGAAGGGAGGTGTGGCAGCCTGAGCTCGACGGTGGGCAGCGGCGACCTGACCTGGAGACCCCTGGCAGCAGGCCAGATCCAGCATGGCTGGGGTCTGGGGAGGCAGGAGGGGCGTAGTCTGACGTGACAAATGGGCGGCCGACGGCAGGAGGTGGCTGGCACGCTGCTGGAGATGGCCTACGCGTGTCAGAGGTGGAGGAGATGACCGAGCTGAGCCCCGTCCGTTAGGTGGCTGGCCTCTGGCGGCCATGGAAAGGGTGGAGTGGAGAAGATGAGAAATCGGCGGTGGGGAGCAGAAGATCAGTTTGTTTGTGTGCTGGAGTAGTGGGCTGCAGTAAGGAGAGGGAGGGATTGGGCTGGGCCATTCCATTCCCTTCTCACCTTTTCTTTTCCTCCCATTTTCTTTTCAATTTGCTGTATATTTGCTACTTCAACAATTTGCTGTGTCATGATTATGTCTGTTGCCGTATCACCGTGTCGCCATTTTTGGGAAAACAGCGAATCCCCGCGCGTGTCGGAATCGGTGTAACGTAGGGTGCAGCAACAGACCAGGCATATGTGCTACCTAATCCCATAAAGTTGTCGCTCGTAGTACCTCCAGCAATGAGGATGCCGCGACATTGGTGCCAGACCCTCATCACACGTTTGTGGCATCTGAGTTTTATGAAATGCCAGATTAAAGAGCTAACAGTAGAGGTTGGCGGCTATTTCAGTAAGTTTTTTTTATTTCTTTGGAGAATAAGCACTTGATAGATCATGTCATCCCACCTGGGCAAAACACCCTACATAACACTCAGAACCTAGCAAAACCACATCAATGACAATTTTAGGGTTTATGTGGTCCAGAGTCGCAAGTGTTAGGGGGTATGATATCTGATTTTATAGTTAGGGGCTAATACTTCTGAAAAAACTGTTTTAAAATAAATAAAGTGCTAGACCTCAGAATCACTGTTGGAGCAAACACAACTTACATCTTGAAAACAACACAAATACAAAATTATGTATTTAAGACAGCAATAGTGACTGTTGACCTGACTATCTATGCATTGGAGTTCATATTCAGTATTAAGGCAACAGTAAGGACAAGTCCATAATAAATGTAACTTCAATCTCATTTATAGTTAATAAGTTTTTCAACCTTGTAATGTAACTCTCAAGCGCAGAGAACAAAGATGTCAGATGCAGTAAAGATTAAAGAAGAAGTCCCACCAGGAAAAACAATTGTACCTGAGACTTTTCCAACCATTGATTCAGCACCATCCATAGGAGTATCAACTAGTTCATTGTGGTAGTCTAAATCATCAGTAGCATCCACATTCTAAAATGTCAATAACAGTTGGATAAGGAAATATTTTTGCTACCAATTATCATATGAAATATCAACACATTAATTAAAAGGAGCTTCGTCTGCACCTTTGGCTGGAACTTTGCAATTCTTTCCTCTTTAGCCTGTGCACCAAACATTTCCTCAAATTCATCTACATCATCAATAGTCTTGCCACATGAACCGGCATGTGACACTTGGATGTGTGAAACCACCAAGCTTTCTTGATGTGTAGCTAATTTAGACAAAGCATTTTGCTTGTCACCTTGAGAAATCCTATCTGCAGCAGCAGTACCACCCGGAGGTCCCAATGGAACTGTCAGCACATCATCCGATGGTGTCTCAAGAATACCTTGAGAACCAGCTTTATCATCAGGTGTCTCACTACCAGGGCATGTCAAGGATGCTCTTTCTTGGCTGGTGAGTTCTTTAGAAGAACTGACTTGATTTAAGGCTCCTTGTTTCCCAATTCCATTTTCCACAGTAGGATTAGACGCTGCAGATCTGGATGACAAAGCAGATTTTCGGGGTTTGGCCCGTTGCTTAGGACGGAACTTTGCAGCGGTCTGGACGTCTTTTGAGGCATCAAAGATGTTGTCGAAGTTGGCCTCGTCATCAATCATCTGTGCAACCGTTGTGTTCTACAGCTATCTTGAAATGTAAATGTCACTGGAAGGAACATTACAGGTTTAGGAAAGCAAAGGTGGCAAACATAGAAATAGACAAGAAAAAAAGGAAATAAAACCCCTTGGGGCCTGTGGAGTGTAGAGTTAGGATTCGGATATTTCACAAGAACATCGGGAATTTAGTTAAATTTGAATTAAATACAAAACTTGCAAATGATATAGCCCAATGCAAAGATAGTTGATGGCACTTACATTTACACGGGTCGGAAGCAGTAGAGCAGGCAAACACAGTGCATCATCACGTGAGAGTAACGGCAGAGCTCTAGACGGAGGACAACCGGCAGCGACAAATAACTAACTAAACCGCAGCAAAAGCACTCGGCGACAACAATGGGTATAACACTACTATGTCAAAACAGACAAAAATTCCAAGAAAGTTGGGGGCAATGCCCAATCGGTTTATGTTGTACCCCTCAGAAAAAGCCATATAATAGCATTATTCTCAAATATTTCCATACCCAACTCACAATTTTCCCAGGATGCCTACATCAGCAATACTACTGTCTAGACTAAGCTTAAACGTGGTTGCTTTTGCACATTACAAATGCTATATCTAAGATTGCCAAACCGTTTCAGCGTCCATCACCTTCTGCACGGGTAAAGAAAAGGCCCCCCTGCTTGGGTTTAAGTTGAATCCCCAATTCCACTGAGATCGATCAATAGTACAGCGCCCTGAATAATTTATCTAATAAAACAATGGGCGGATGGATTGCAACACCAGGGCACCATGTAGAAATGAAATTCGCAACTAGCTCAATAGAGACAAAGGAATATTTAAATTTGACACAAAAAAAAAGCTGTGGCAACGGGAGTTCATCCAAGCAAAGCTGGGAATACTTACCGACGAGAGAAGAAACCAATCGCGTCCGGAGGGGTATTCAACCCACTCTACCACACCGAGAGCAGAAGGGCGATGGGGCGGCGGTGGCAAGGGGACGCCGGGCCGGAGGCGAGGGCACGAGGCGGCGCCGCGGCGGGATTCCGCCTTGGGTTTACTCCATATAGGAGTCCAGCCGTCTGTCGCCGCAACCGTTGCTTCGGGAGGTGCCTGTCTCTTCTTGGCATAGAAGCGGCGGCGGCTCTGTTTGGAGACGCAGGTGGAAAGGGAAGGGATGTGGGGCGGCGGGCTCATGGGCTGTCATGGGCTGGAGGCCCACAATGCTGCTACTTGGTAAACCTCTGAAGATCCCAATAGGCCAAAAGCCCCAACACTCCCAACCAGCAGCCAGGCTCTCTCCCTGCTCGACGCGCGATGGCGCCCAGATCGGACCACGCCGGCGGCAGCGCCGCCGCCGCCCCCGCGGCAGCGGCCGCCCAGACCCATGGATCCGACTTCGACTCCATCGACCCCCTCTTCCACGTTCTCCTAGTGCTGCCCTTCTCCTTCATCCGGCCTCCGCGCACCCGCCTGAGGCTGCCGTCCAACCTGGCGCTCCCCTCCCCCATGACCGTCTTCTCCCTCATCCTCCTCACCTACTTCGCCGTCGTCTCCGGCCTCGTCTACGACGTCATCATCGAGCCCCCCGGCATCGGCAGCGCCCAGGACCCCGCCACCGGCGCCGTCCGCCCCGTCGTCTTCCTCCCGGGGCGCGTCAACGGCCAGTACATCATCGAGGGCCTCTCCTCCGGGTTCATGTTCCTCCTCGGCGGCATCGGCATTATCCTCCTCGACCTCGCCGTCGACCGCACCAGGCCACGGAGCCTCCGCGTCTCCTTCGGCGGCGCCGGCGCAGTAGCCATCGTCATCGCCTACGCCATGGCCATGCTCTTCCTCCGCATCAAGATCCCCGGCTACCTATGGTGAGGCTGATAAGTATTACCGGTTTAATTAGACCAGATCCGTTGCAAGATCTCGCTACATCTAAATAGATCTGCCTGATGTGTCTGATGGAACTAGCGAATCTCTTTTAATTATGTTAATGTCACATTATAGTATGTTGTATGATATCATCAACTCTGAATTGTTGGATGAGGATTATCATTTTGCAATGGTACTAAACAGAGCTTTACTCAGTATTGTGATTCAGTGATTTCGTGAGATTCCAATTCCTACTAGGTGGGTCTATTTGTTGTAGTTAGTGAACTACTGTTTTTTTAATTCACTAAGTACTACATAGTATATACCACTTGTCTTCCTAACTTTCTTGGACATCGAACACTGAATTGTTGGAAGAATGGGGGGTTGAGGTGCAGAAGGTGAGATATCTTCTGTGAAATAGATACTATCAAATCCGTTTATCTACAAGTTCTTGGATTCTATAGGGTGCTTTTGACATTTTTCTTTTCAAATTTTACAGTGTTTTCATGATATGTTGATAATGAACTTTCGTTGGCTTATTTCTAGGTCTCATAGTATGTTGTAAGTTAAGTAATTATTGGAAACTTACTCTTTAGATGTTTCCATTTTGAAATTTTGAAGCATGCAGAGTTGAGATAGAATCTTAGTTTCTGTTGACCTGTTTATTAATTTTGTAGCCTTTTTATTCAGTTTGAATACATCTATTTGTGAATGAGGGACCATGTAATATTAATTGGCTACGCTAATACTTTGTTGACGACCTGCTTCTTGACTGGTATATAGTATTTTCATTAGCATAAGGTTACGCTTTATACCACGACAAATTTAAGATAGTACCTGATATGTAATATTTTGTTGATTTTCGGTTCAAAACGCAAGCTTCACATCCACTTAATAAAATTAAACATGTAGTAGAGTTGGTTGGTTAGGGGCCTGATATACAATATTTTTTTTAGGAGTTGCTACATTAGTTGATAAGTGAGTTTACTACAGCTAGAAGCGTAAAAAATCTGTACTAGTAATAAGAGGGCAACTGAGATAATTTTGTTTGGCTGGATATTTTGGGTGAACATTCTTACAGATCGCAGGAAAATAAAATATTAGTTATTTAGTTGTTATAGTTGAGTTCAATATATCTTAGGATGACCAACTACATGTGCTGATGTAGTTATTAGGATCTTGGAGTGCTAGATTTGTTCTTTTGAGTAGTAGTATAATCCTGCATTTGCATTCATGTTGTTTAGTTATTAAATCAAAATAATCACATATTATCTTGGTTATGGACTGTTCATTTATCAGCACTCAGCAGAAAATACTGTAGGGCATTTAAGAAGTGTTTGTGACATGAAAGTGGTAAACTAAAATTTTACTTAGGCAAAATCACTAATATACTTGTGGTGCTTTCACTCTAATTTATGTTATAAACTTTAATATGAAAGCAATTGGTGCAAAAACTTTTCAGGGAGAATGTTTCATTTCATTTGAATGAACGGGACTGAGGATTCCCATCTGTGTGAAAATATTAGAGTATACATGAACTAAATAGTACAATTTGATTAGAAATAAGAAACAAGAAAGGGGCATGTGCAATTAGATAGCCACGATTCAAGAAGATATGCATAAATAATCCCCTAAATGTTATGTTTCTTTTTTCTTTGCTAATTGAATGATTTAGTGCTCCTATATTCAGATCCGTAGTGATTAGATGGGTCTTTTTGGCTCGAAACCTGCTCGCAATCTAACATCATTGGTCCTAGGTATTATTGTGTGGCCGTGCCTGGCTAGTTGAATAAATCTGTCTAGTTCTATAATTTTTTGTTTGGCTTGTGAAATGTAATGAATGAACTTCAAAAATTGGCTAATTACGCAAGGAGGAAAATTATTGTATTTAAGGAATTGGTTCATTTTACCAATTTTGTTGGACAATGTCACTGCACACTTGCACTCCGTATTGGATGCCTTCATTTCCATTCAAAGATGTATAGTGATGTTACTCCATCAAACTGTTGATATAACAATATGGTAGAGTTTTTGTTTGTTTCTTTTATCAATCTTTTTGTAGCTGTTAAGGGAAATGGGAAATGATCTTCGTGTAATTTTTTTATCATAGTTTACCATAATCCCATAGTGAGATTTCCTTTCAGAAATATTTTGCATGCATTTGACAGAAGCCATTATCATAGCTTCAGTGAGAATCATATGCACTGCTATGCTAATACATGTTGTAATATGGTTAGTTAATCAACTTAAAGTGTACTGAGTGCCTTTTTTTCCCTTTTTGTTGGTACTTCAGTGATTTGGTTGCAGAAATTGTGTTAGAGTGGTGGCACAGAAATATTGCATTGTTTTGAGATGTTGGTGTCAGCATGTGACGTTGAACATCAATTTTGTTTTGACAAGGAAATAACATGATGATGGCCTTGTACAAGCATGCTATTTCATGATATAATTATTTGTTCTCCCTGTATAAGGTTAACAAAAAGGACAGGAAGTAGGGTAATATTTTGGGATGCTGTGGCGGTATTGAAATCTGTAATCTTTGGAATGAAATTTATATTTGATTTTGTTAGAACTGTCCTGATGGACAACTCTGGGTTTATTAGTAAACTCTTGTCATAAAATGTTGCTAAGAAAGTTGCCAAAGTACGGGTGCAATCTCTGCTGTGTGAATGGTATGTGCATTTGAAGTATGTAGCATGAGGTTGATGTTAGGGGTTAGTGCAGTACACATTATACTGAGGGTGGAAGATTTTGACTTGTGAATTTGATGCTGAAATTTTGGAGACAAGCGTTTACTGGCAAATGGTATTGGCAGTCTTTATGTTTTCTGGTAAGTGTTATCATTCTCTTGTTGTGCATTATACTTATGATCGGAGTCCAAGTTGACATACTTTAGTGAACTTATTAGATGGGTTATGTTTGCAATCATTCATGATATGTGACAGAACAAATGTGGCTTATGTTTGAAGGAGCATATTCATGGTATATGAAAGAAAAAAATGCTTTTCAGTTCTCAAGTGTCCTGAAGGGCGAAGGAACTGTTCATGTAGCTTGTTCAGTATCACCCCAGCTTTGTTCATTATAATAATTGTTTTGCCAGAGTTTGGTGTTACCCATGACAGCGGAATAGCGGATGGAGTAGGCTTCAAGCCTGACTCTGCCCGTGCTCTCACAAAATGCCCACCTTGCCTGACTTGTGGAAGAGCCATTGGATGATTGGAGTATGGCGTACTTGCAACGAGCTGGGGGTCCCCACTACGTCCGGGTAAAGTCGATCTCTTTTTAGTCGAGATTTCTTCTGTTGGCAAAGATATGGAACTGGAAGGTCGAGCCAGATGAAACATACATTGCCGGGACTGAGGAGCGAGATGAATGCCTGCGCCACTACCACCATAAAACCTGCCCTCAAGGCGGCGCTAAAGCACGGGCAGGAGTGCTTCCTTCCTAATCGGAAAGACTCGGTTAATGGCTGGATGGCATTGGCGCACTGCACTGGAACGTGGGCTACCCATTTCCTCCGTGCGGTGTGCTCACAGCACGCACCGAACAGTGCTCCCCCTACTCTGCCGTACTGTTTTGCTCCCCGTGGTGCGCGGGGACGTGACGGGGGTTGTTCAATACTCCAGTGGCTACGAGTAGTACAAGTACTAGTCGGCTAGGAGTAGTCGCTAGTGGGAGGAGGACGGCCCGTGCCCCCCGTGCCGTGCGCTCGCACTAGGGCTCGGCTCCTCGAGCGGTGCGGTGCGGGATGCCCACGCCGCGCGCGGCTGGACGGCCACGCGCCCCCTCTGGCTAGTCCGCTGGTGGATCCGATCGATGTGGATGGCATGGCCCTCTCCATCCAGCTGGCGTCCGGCTGCTGCGTGCGCCTGCGGCCCTGTATCCGCTCGGACAGAGCATTGACCTGACGCCGCGTGCTGCGCGGATGGATGTGCGCTGACTGACTGCTGCCCACCGAGTACGAGCCGGCCGCTGTCCACCGGCATACTACATGGATGGATGGATGGATTCCGTGGGCTGGCCGGGCTGTTGGTTCTTGTCGTGTGCGCGCTTACATGTTGTTGATCTCAGTCACTCAACAGGGGCATCTGCTGGACCACACCCTACGTACGTAATCCACGGATGGAAGGCAGGGCCGAGCTAGAAATTTTACTTAGGGGGGCCGGCCCAACATATTGATATAATAATTGCATGATCAACGGATGAGAATTCAATATATATGTTATAGAAAATATTCACTACTCATAAGTTATGTATGCACTAAGTACTGGCTACGCAATAGCACAAACCAAAATAAAGTAAATTAATAAGAAAAAAATAGAATGATTTAGCGTACACAAGCTATAGACTAGCAATGTCACTCATCACTGGCTTGCTGCAGTCTACATGATGTGAACCATGGAGGATTGGAATTGGAGATGGTGTCTATCTCGGCAGAGCACGCCTGGCGGCCGGATGACCGAAGCAAAGTGAAGCTAACGTGATGAGACGAACGAACTAGGATCGTATTTGTGATTAGGATCGTGTGTGTTCTTGAACCAAAGGAAAGACGTACCCTCGTATAGCCATGGCGAGGCCCATATAAACAAAAATTGATCCTTTGATCCATTTGCACTAACACTACAACCTATATCAATATTATAAACAAGCATTAGCTTATCTGTTATATGTAAACGTAATCTTGTCTGTTACATGTAAACGTGACGTAGATTCTAATTTTGGTAGAGTTAGTTAGGAGCATAATCATGCTCTATAACCTGTATAAACTCCTACACTGATCAATACAACAACTGCAATGTAATGGATCATTGGCCTCTTTCAAACAGGGTAAAAAAAAGTTTGTGCTGCATTGTTGAGGGGGGCCACTGGAAGGCCTATCCGATCCGGTTCCTGTTCATATATATTGCATTACGAATTTCCGATCGACCACAGTCGACCAGGACAGTAATAATGTACTAGTAGTAGTAGCAGTACTGTCTCGCATGCGTCTTCATCGAACTAAAGTATTACGCACGCCCACACGCCACGCGAGGGATCCGACGGCGCACGCATTTGTCTTCGATGAGTTGAGTTGACACGCCACGACGGAGCTGAGCAATACATACATGTATGTACATACGACAGCGCACCCGTCTCGATCCGTTGGCACCCGTGCACCCCGCGAGCGAGCGAGCGAGAGTGGCGGACGCACCCATCGCATGCACGCAGTACGTCGTTGCGCCCGCGCCACAGAAATAGTGGTGGAAAGCACGAGCACGAGCACGATCGGATCGGCCCGAGGCCGCCGCACCCACTGCATGCCTTGTGTGGTGCTGGACGGACGGAACCGCGAACCACCAGAGAGAGATATCGCGCGCCTGCCGGCGAACGCGCGCGCGTGCGATCTGCGCACCAGCTAGCCGGCCGGCCTCCCTCACCAACGGACGCTCGCGCATAGCGCAGCGCGCACAGCCAGGTGATCGAGCCAACCAGTGGCCTGGATCACTCGCCGAGCGCCGATCGTTATTTCGTTAATAAAATCAGTTTTTTTTAAAAAAATAAGTTTGTAAGGAGAAGGAAAGAGGATGACAGATATATACTTCTGTTGGCGCTAAAAATTAGCCAGGAATCGGCCGATGACCTTCAGCGTCGGGCACACGAGTCAGGAGAATCTGCTTAACTCCTGTTCAGGTGATTGCCCTGGTGTGATTCGCGTGGCGTGCCAGTCAATCTGACCTGTTGATTGATAAGGAAATAAACGTATTAAATTCCGGGGTTCCGATCGGCTGAGGTTCCGATCTGTCCCGAAAAGCGTATCAGCGGATCGGCCGATTTGCTATGAAGATGATCAGCTATGGATCAACCGATAATTATGTAACAATTGCTAAGAGACTATTGGGGTAACTTAAACAATTATTACAAATGCAACACTTGAAATAGATATGATCGGCTGTATGATAATGAACAAGGGAAAGTAATGATAGAGCCGATAGTTCGATCTCAAGCTGGATAACTGGTGATAAAACTAGAATAATAGGTAAAACCTATAATTCTGGTAAATATCGATAACTAGTGAATCAATCTAAACGAAACAACGGCGATGCGCCCGAAGTTAAAAGCTTAGATGTTATTTGATAACCGGAACCTACCAATTGGCCGGAGATCGTGTCGATGCAGCCCTGCCAATCCCTACGAACTCGTGAAAGAAAAAGAAGTATTGGCGAAGTCGCCGACTTGAAAGTAAAGTACGATGAAAAAGTAGATTGTTTTTGTTGATTGATTGATGTATATTCTACAAAACCCTGAGTGCTCCTATTTATACCCTAGGACTAAGATTCCTGATCGATTACGATCCGTTACAAACTTGATTTAAATAGAAGACTACTATATCTATAATATTTTCCTAAAGGAAACGGGCTCCCGCAGAATCTTCTGCTGCCATCTTCTAGTCCAATCCGGATTCTTTCCATTGCTTCACGACCGAGTCGGCGTTATTCTTTGACTAACGTCAGGTCATCTTTGACTGGGATCCTCTGTTGGGATTTCATTGGTTTCATCCCTTATCTGTTGGCGCAAGCTGCATCGCCAATCGGCCGATCCCTAACTGTAGCCTCAATCGGCCGATTCCCAACTGTAGCCTTTAAATCTGCCGCATCGGCCAGTCTCTTACTTTCCTGACGCCGATTCAACGCGTGTCAAAATCCGGCGTAAACAACTTCAACAAGCTAGAAGCTTGTGGAAACGTCAATTTTTTTTTCCTTTTGGTCCCAGGTAAATTCGAACAGTTTTTATGCTGTACTGTTGCCAATTTTTGTCATAATTAACTAGCCGGTCTTCAGGTTCAAAGCGCGCTTGAAGAGGTTTGTATATCAATTATATATCTTTTCTCGATCTAGCAATGACGTCGGCTTGTTTTGTTCAAAGGAAAGGGGAAAAAAAGGGAGCAAGTTCAACTATAGCATAGGAGCAAACCCTCTATCTATCTAGCGCATCGTTGGTGAGAAGACGAAAAAGCTGGCAAAAAGGGTGGACGGAACTCAGAAGCTTTCTGTGTGGCCACTTGCAGTCTTGCTCCAGGCGGCGTCAGCGCTACGCATGCGCTCTCCAGACGAATTACCACCAAAAGAAAAAGTTTTCCATGGATTCATCTGATGAAATGCTCTGCATTTCCTAAAGCGGAGTCCATTTGTCCGGGGCCCAATAACCAAGTGTGCGAAGGATAACTCCACACGAAGACGACGGCAGTGGCCCCGCGCCGATCGAGTGCTGCGTGCCGGGGTTGTCTCGATGATGGAGGGTCACATCCGAGCGAGCGCCCTGACTCGCCCGATCCTAAACTAGCCACGATGTTTGGTTGGTCCGGTCCAATACATGGCCTGATGGCGATGGCGACACTGAGGTAGTCAACTGCCAAGTGCAAGTGAAAAGGCTTATGGGGTCAAAGATTGTATGTGACAGTACTCAGAGCATGCAGAAAGGCTAGCTAGCTATGCAAAAGATGAACCAGCTGAAGAAGCTAATCATTGGCCAGTAACTTCGTTGAAAGCTCGTCGGGTAACCCCCTAAACCGTCGATAGATGCAGCTAGCTGATTAAGTTTGCAGCAGTCAAGGTTTATTAAGAGGGAGCCGTGCAGTATATATAGTTTAAGAGTTTTGAAGTATCATTAGGGAGAACTTTAAGCATGCACCATCAAGTTGACATTGCTAAAGCAAGCATGGGCTCGCTTGCATCGCTCTCGCTCGCTCCCCCATTTCCCGTGTGGGACGCGAGCACTAGCTAGAGCAGGAACAGCCGAAAAAGGCAGCCAGCTAGCTAGGTAGTGCCGTGCCCAACACCGGGCACGAACACGATGGTCGCAGCAAGGACGGATAGATAGACAAGTCGAATTGCAAGCAGGGGAGGCAGTATGCCACCATCATGAGCAGCACACATCGCAATCATGGACACTTACCATGCATGCACGCACGCACGCACCAATGGTCCATGGATGATATATCGAGATAGATGAAACGAAACAAGACAAAAGCAGCGGCAGCAGCTAACTGAAAAAGCAAAGCGACGAAACCTGACAAGAGGAGGGGGACCCAGGCACCAGTAAACCTGCAGCAGACGAATGGAAGCATGGCAGCAAGACCAGCCGGCAAGCCATCGAGCAAGCAGCCAAGCGTGCCTTCGATTCTATCCCTCTCCTGCCATGCTCAGTTTCCCACTTGATTTGATTCCGGCCACTTCATCATCTCTCTCCACTAGCTAGCAGTACAGGCTCAAGTCCCTGCCCAGTTGCTCCATGCTCTCATCATGGACGACAGAGCCCGTGGCCAAAAGCAGAGTGCACGAAAGGAGTTGGGCCAGATCATGGCTGCTGCCGCCGCCGCCTCGTGCCATCGGTTGGAGCTGCTGGTGATCAGCTAGTTACCTGCCCGAGCCGCGCACGCCAAGCTTCTTGGCCTCCACCTTGAGCGACTTGAGGTACCGGACGGCCCCGTCCAACACGGCCGGCGTGTCCATCTGGCTGCCGCCGGGGACGATCCCCCTGAGCGTCCGCATCATCTTGCTCATCCGCTCCTTCTTGCGCGGCTCGCCGCCGCCGCCGCGGCGGCTGGACGAGCACGTGGAGTCCGGGGAGCTCCCGTCGTCCCGGGAGGCGCCCGGGGTGCGCCCCGTGCTCACCACGTCGTCATCGTCCTCCGAGCTCAGCAACGCGTCGATCTCCTCCGTGTCCTCCTTTTGACGCACCGAGCCGCCGCAGTCGTCGTCCCTGTACGCGCCCTTCTTCCCGGCGTCGTCGCCCGCGCCGTAGCAGCTGCCGCCGTGGGCCGACGACGGACCCCCGAGCTTGTGCGCCAGGGAGGGGTGGAACATGACCCGGCTCTTGGTGCAAGTCTGGTCGAAGATGACGTAGTTCTTGGGGCACGCCTCCGACGGCTGCAGCTCGAGCCCGTTGAGCGGCGCCTGGACGTCGTGCGCCCGCCGCCCGGCCGCGAGCTGGTCCTCGTAGGCCGGCGCCGGCGGGTAGCCGTTGGAGTAGTAGTACCCGCCGCCCGCGGAGCCGTACGCGCCGGCATCGTAGCCGTACCCGCCCCCCGGGGAGCCGTACGCGCCGGCGCCGTAGCCGTAGCCGTAGCCGCCGCCCGCGGAGCCGTACCCGCCGCCCGCGGAGCCGTACGCCCCAGCGTCGTAGCCGTAGCCGCCGTAACCGTAGCCACCATAGCCGTGGGCTCCCTGCATTCACGCTCACGCAACTGCAACTGCCAACAGCTGCTGATGCTGCAATGCTTAAAGGCCCCAACCCAATCGCACTCGCACGCAAACGAGATGGATCACAGGAGTAGGAGGAGCAGCAGCAGCGCCGGAGGAGCGAGAGGGGAGGGGCGAGAACTGAGCTGCCTGCCGGAGTGCCGGGCTTGGGTTGGGAGGCTGGGACTATATATACCCACCTCAGAGCAGACGACGCATGCCAGGACAGGAGGCCGACACGCGGGCAGCTGCCGCATGATTGCGTCAAAACACAAGGGGAAAAGCGCGAGAAGAATCCAAGATCGCTCCCCTCTTTTTTTCTAACGAGCGTCTGTCTCTTCGGGAGAGGGAGAGGAGAAGATCTCGGAAGGTCTGTCACGCCCTCCGAAACCATCTCATACCGATTTCCAATTCACTTTCTCGACAAACCCGGATGTGGCCTTTCTGGGGACACGACAGGTCAGATTTACTGGGACATTCGATGGTCACCTCAAGCTCGGATCATGGCGCGGGCCCCGCTCTCCTCCCTCCTGGTGCGCCTCTCGTCTCGCCATGCGGCGTGCGGCGTGCGGCGTGCTCGCCCTCGCACCAATCGCCGTCGCGCCCGGAACACGGAGCCGGGTGCTGCCGGCCCCGGCCCCCCGCTCCGCATGATGGCACTTGACGGTGATGATGCATGGCTTCCACGGCGGGCCGACAGGGGCGCGCCGACGTGGTGGAGTGTGCGCCCTGGCCGCGGGCCACGGCCACGGGGAGGGCGCGCGCCGCTGCCAAGGCCCCGCTGCCATGATGCCCTGGGCGCCTGGCCGCACCCCTGTACGGCGACACCATCAGCGCCTCCGGTGCTCCCCCATGATTTCTAACGTCGCACGGGCTCGGATTAGCCTCCCGTCGACCAATCGGGCGGCTTCGACCAAATGACGACCTGCTTACGCCACCGCCAGGCGAAGTAATCCACCCTTGTGCCCTGGTATTTTACAGCGTGTTTGTGTCGTGCTCTCGTTGGCCGCAGCAATTAAACAAAAGAGAACTAGCAGAGCCACGGGTTAGCGTTGATGGTAAGCTGCTCGATGCTTCAGCTTGATGGTACCAACAGCTATGCCTCGAGGTAAAAATTCTCAAAACGAACTAGTGATTATCATGGTCGATAATGTCCTGTTAAATCTTCATACCACATAATTCATATGAACTATTGGGATTCATCATCTAAAATTGTGTACCAAAATTGTTCTAAATAGTATTTTCATAATATATAGTGTTTTGTAGATTTTTGACTTCCATTATCTTTAAAAGCACCTGTACACTTGGCTGCTTGGCTTAGTCCCCAAGCTTGGCTAGGAGTTGGCCATGGCCAGCTTTGGTGTGGCTACAATAGTACTATACCCCCATATTAATTTGGATGTTGTGCTAGGCTTAGCCCGGCTTGTGAAGCTCGTGTTTGGTTGATTAGATTGCATTGTATACAGTCACCTCATCTTCTATGTGGTGAGTTTACCATATTATTCATGACCAAACTAAGTGATGCGTCCTTGTAGCCATTATATCGAACAACTTGAGTGCACCATCCATGGAACAGACCCCTAATCCTCTCCGTAACAACTTCAACTAAGCTTGCCTCTCTAGAGAAATTGGAAAACGCATGCGGCAGTGCAACAAGGATGCCAACAACTTCTACTCACACATGAACACGATGCTTAAAATCAGAAAACTCACCACCTTACTGCGATTAACCGCGAAAGTGCCCATGTTTTACGGTTGGGTCTGGGCACGATTGACTGCCAAAGTGCTCATTTTACGGATGGGTCTGGGCTCGATGGAGAGCGGCGATGAAGCCGCGCGACGCCACTGTTGTTGCGCTTGAAGGAGTGGTCGTCTCTCGGTCTCTGCTTCGCTGAGCTGCACGCACAGCTGCTCCTCTGCCGTCTCATGCGCCGCCGCGTCGCGTCCAGCTTCCCCGCGCAGGGCCGTCACCTCACGCTCTAGCTTCATGTATCGCCACCATAGAAGTTCCATCTCCTCTGCGACGGCCGGGCGTCACCACCAGACCTCCAATTCCGGTGGAGTTGGACTCGTGGCGCTGCCTCGCCTCCAATTCCGGCGGAGACTCGCGGCCCAGCACGGCGTCATCGTAGAAGTCCAGAACCTCGACCTTTCGTTCCCGGGCGGGATCTTCAATTCAGCGCCAGTGGATGAGCTTTGCTGCGGGCTGCGGCGGAGCGGTGGAATCGCCGAGAGAGCCAGGGAGGTGAGCTGAACCAGTCATCTGGAGCACCGACACCTTGTGCAGGCTGCATAAGGCGGAAACGCAAATAGAACTCATTTCCAGCGAGCCAGGCCAGACCACCACTTTTGCATTACTATAGCCTGGCTAAGGACCTTGGCCGGCCAGCCAAACAAACTCATCCTGCATTATACAAGCCTGGACAGACCTTAGCCGCCCCCCGCCCCCCCCCCCCCCCCCCCCCCCCCCACCAACACACACAACCAATCACCATCTTACAAATTGCGTGGGTGTCCTAGGTATCATATTTTTTTAGGCAATACAAAAGCCGTGCATTCAAATGTCGAAGTCAGTACCAACATTGTATTGTACTAATCTCAAGTCTCGAGGTAAAACTCTCAAAATGGCGGGGACGTGACTATTGTGTCTTGTAAAGTCTACATATTATCTAACTCAAATAGAAGTCCTGGGAAAATCTCTATATCTTCATAATTCAACTATGTGAAAGCCACATCTCTGTCACACCCTAAAATATTTAATTTTAAGATGTGAGTAAGTAATGCTAATAAATTATCGGTATTTTATCGCCAAGTCCACCGAGGGATACCCCCCAAGGTGGTGAGTTGTAGGTGGGGTGTCCTCGAGATCAGGAACTCGAAGGTGCAAGGAACACAAAGTTTAGACAGGTTCAGGCCGCCGAGAGCGTAATATCCTACGTCTTGTGTGGTGGTTTGTATTGCCTTAGGTGTTGATCTAGTTGATCTGTTTGGAGGGGATCCCTACTCGCCCTTATATAGTTCGGGGGGATATGGTTACATGGAAATCCTATCCAGATACGAGCTCAGAAGTCCTACTCGAGTACATTTTGGGTAGTTTCCTTCTGTTCCGACTAGTTCTACTATGATACGAGTAGTTCTACTACGGTACGAGTAGTTACAACTGACGTAGGGCATGGGCCATGTCCCATCCCTTATCCTAGAATATGTACGCCATGTGCGCAGTCCGTGGCCCCAGGTCTGACAAGCCCCTAGTGCTCTTCATAGTCGAGTACTGCAGGCTTCCGAGTACTTCTGAAGTCTTTCTCGAGTTCTCCTGAACTCCATCTTCAAGGTGTCTTCCGAGTACTTCATTGGCTGCTTCGAGGCTGTGAGGTGGTCATGCCCCGAGTAGTTGTCAAGTCTTCTTTTATATGAAGTGCGATTAAACTCGCACTCCATATGAAGTAGCCCCCGAGTCTTAGGTTGAATCGAAGAATCAGGCTGAGGGTCAAATTAGCCTTGAATCTTCTATCCTTATCTTCCAAAAGATTTGAAAAATAAGTCGCTGATGACACGTGTCCCGCAGCCCCCGAGCCTTGAATCCGAATCCCCAAGGTTTGGAAAAAAAAATCCAAAGAATCGTGTCATGCAATATATGACGGTAAGGATTTGATGGTTAAGATGGGCAAATTGGTTCAGAAATTCGAAAACCACTTTTTTCGAAATGAATTCCCTAAAAAAATGGTTAAACAAATAACTTCTCCAAAAAGCGCCCTAAATCACCGATCAAATCAAACTTTTTTCCTTGAGTCAATGGCTTGATAAGACCTCTGGGTCAAAAATTTAAAAACCCTCTTATTTCGGAATAAAATCCCTGAAATAATGGTTAAAAAATTATCGTCCCGAGATAAATCTTGAAAAGCCACTTAAATCGGGTTCTTCCACGAATCTTCCGAGTAGTTTGCAACGTCCAGCCTCCGAATTTGAGAACTTAAGTGATCCGCCGAAAGCATGCTGAGTGCCTTGTCGAGCCTAGCCCCCGAGCATGGGAGCTAGAGGAGTGTGTCAAAAAGTACTCGGAATGTCTTATTTGTAGTTGAGACAAGGAATCGGGGTAGCTGATGACGCATAATACTAGTCGGGAATTAGTACACGTAGTGTTATGAGAGCGAGGCCCCTTCAGTAAACTACGCGTAGTACTAGTCGAGAACTAGTAAACAGAGTGTTATTGGAAGTATGGGTGCGATGCCCCTTCAGTAAACTACGCGTAGTACTAGTTGAGAACTAGTAAACGGAGTGTTACTGGAAGTATGGGAGCGATGCCCCTTCAGTAAACTACGCGTAGTACTAGTCAAGAACTAGTAAACGGAGTGTTACAGGAAGTATGGGACCGATGCTCCTTCAGTAAACTATGCGTAGTACTAGTCAAGAACTAGTAAACGAAGTGTTACTGGAAGTATGGGAGCGATGCCCCTTCAGTAAACTATGCATAGTACTAGTCGAGAACTAGTAAACGGAGTAATACTTGAAGTATAGGAGTGAGGCCCCTTCAGTAAACTACGCGTAGTACTAGTCAAGAACTAGTAAACGGAGTGTTACTAGAAGTATGGGAGCGATGACCCTTCAACAAACTACACGTAGTACTAGTCGAGAACTAGTAAACGGAGTAGTACTGGAAGTGTGGGAGCGATGCCCTTTCAAGAAACCATGCTGCGCTGCAGCTGACAACTTGGGATATAAGTTGGCTAAGGGTGAAAACGGCGTAGATGCTCGATATTCCAGGAGTTTGGGACCTCCTGGCCATTAGTGTACTGTAAGCGATACGACCCTGGTCCTGTAACCCTGAGCACGATGAAGGGTCCATCCCATCGCGAATTAAGCTTGTGCAGCCCGGTTTTGTCCTGGATGCGGCAAAGGACCAAATCTCCAACATTGAAAGATCTTTTTTGAACGTTCCGGTCGTGGTAACGACGGACGCCTTGTAAGTAGCGGGCCAACTGAAGCAAAACATTGCATCTGACCTCTTTTGCCGAGTCAAGATCGAGATATCTTGCATCATCAGCCTTGCCTTCTTCGTGCATCTCCAGTCGAGAAGATTGCCACATGACATCAGCCGGTAATATAGCTTCAGACCCGTAGACGAGGAAGAAAGGTGACTGTCCTGTGGCTTTGCTTGGTTGTGTGCGAAGCCCCCAAACTACTGATGAGATCTCATTAATCCACTTGCCGCCCTTTTTGCTGTTCTCGTCGTAGAGTCTTTTCTTCAGGCCATCAAGGATCATGTTGTTGGCGCGCTCAACCTGGCCGTTGGCCCGCGGGTGAGCTACTGAAACATACTTGACTTCAATGGTGCTGCGTTCACAGAAATCCCAAAACTGATGCGAGTGGAAATTGGATCCTAGATCCGTGATGATAGTGTTGGGAAAGCCGAATCGGTGCAAGATGTCGCAGATGAAGCTAACCACTCGATCTGCAGAGAGCTTTATAATTGGCTTGTACTCGATCCACTTCGTGAACTTGTCGATGGCTACCAACACGTGAGTAAAACCTCCTGGCGCAGTTGTCAAGGGTCCTATCATGTCCAGGCCCCAGCATGCAAACGACCATGAAGGTGGTATGGTAATAAGGTTGTGGGCCGGGACGTCGGGCTGCTTTCTGAAGAATTGGCAGTTTGTACACCGGCGAACGGGTGATTTGGCGTCTGTCAAACCAGTCGGCCAGTAGAACCCAGATCTGAAGGCTTTCCCGACTAGCGTGCGAGAAGCGGCATGGTTTCCGCATGCGCCTTCGTGAATCTCCTGGAGTATTTCTTTGCGTTCTTCCATGCGGACACACTTCATGAGTATGCCTGATGCTGATCCACGCTTGTATAAGTTGTCCCCGACTAGAACGTACCCTTTGCTATGCCTTAGGATGCGTGCGGCCTACGCGCTTTTAGGGTCAACGCTGGGAGGTAGTTTGTGCTCCTTGATGAAGTCGAGGAAAGTCACCTGCCAGTCGACCTCGATCATCAAGACCTCTCGGCCAGGTTCTATTGGACCCTGAGGGATGGTGCTTTGATCTGGTGTCTTGATGGATGGGTGATGCAACTCGTGGACGAAAACTCCCGGTGGGACATTAACTCTGTCGGAACCTAGTTTCGAGAGCACATCCGCTCCCACATTGTTGTCGTGAATCACATGATGAATTTCCAGCCCCGAGAACTTGTTCTCGAGCTTGCGTATTTCCGCGAAGTACGCGTCCATGGTGTCCTTGTTAATATCCCACTCTTTGTTGACTTGTTAGACCACCAACAAGGAGTCACCATAAGCAAGTAGTCGCTTGATGCCCAGGGAGACTGCCAGGCGTAGCCCGTGCAGTAGTGCCTCGTACTCGGCTTCGTTGTTCGAGACCTCAAATAGTATCTGGAATACATATTTGAGTTGTTCTCCTGTTGGACTGATGAAGAGTACTCCCGCGCCACCGCCTCCAAGCTTGAGTGAGCCGTCGAAGTACATAAACCAATGCTCTAGCAGGTTAGCTGGGGCTTCCACTTGGTTTTGTCACCATTCTACCATGAAGTCGACAAGTGCCTGCGACTTGATGGCCGTTCGGGGCTTGAAGTCGAGAGTAAGAGCCCCCAGTTCCAATGCCCACTTGGAGATTCGCCCAGTGGTGTCCCGATTGTGGAGAATATCCGCCATGGGAAATCAGTTACCATCGAGATGTTGGATGCATCAAAATAGTAGTGAAGCTTCCTGGAGGTGATGAGTATAGCTTAGAGTAGTTTCTAAATTGTCGGGTAACGAACCTTGGATTCAGAAAGAACTTCGCTGACAAAGTAGACTGGTCGCTGCACACCGAAGGCATGGCCTTCCTCCTGGCCTTCCACTATGATTGCCATGCTGATGACGTGAGTAGTTGTGGTGACATAGAGTAACAGGTTCTCGCCTTGTTGTGGAGCCATCAAGATGGGGGGCGACTACAGATGATGCTTGAGATTTTCCAGCGCCTGCTTCACCTCCTCGGTCCACTAGAACTTGTCGTGTCGTTTGAGCAATTTGAAGAAGGGTAATCCTCGTTCTCCAAGTCGTGAGATAAATATATTCAGGACCGCCATATAGCTTTTGAGCTTCACGACATCCTTGATCGTTCGTGGGGCGTCCATGTCTGTAATGGCGGTGATCTTCTCCGGGTTCGCTTCAATTCCTCGATGACTAACGATGAAACCGAGTAGTTTCCCTTGTGGTACGCCGAAGACGCACTTGGTTGGGTTGAGCTTCCACAAAAACATGCGTAAGCTGTTGAAGGTTTCCTCGAGATCAGGGATAAACTCATCGTGGACTCTGGTCTTGATGACCACGTCATCCACGTAGGCTTCAACATTGCGATGTAGCTGATCAGCAAGGCATAATTGGATAGCCCGTTGATAGGTAGCTCCTGCGTTCTTCAACCCGAAGGACATAGTTGTGTAGGAATATGCTCCAAAGGGGGTGATGAATGCTGTCTTGATCTGGTCTTCTTCCTTGAGTGGAATCTGATGGTAACCCGAGTAGCAATCAAGGAAAGAGAGCAGGACGCATCCAGCTATAGAGTCAATGACTTGGTCGAAGTGTGGGAGCGCGAAGGGATCCTTCGGGCACTGTTTGTTGAGATCAATGTATTACACACACATCCACCATTCATTATTATTCTTTTTCAGAACTAGTACAGGGTTGGCTAACCACTCGGCGTGGTAGACTTCTTTAATTGAACCAGGCGCGAGTAGTTTTGCTAACTCCTTCTTGATGGCCTCCCTCTTGTCTGGGGTGAAGCGTCGTGGTCGCTGCTTCTTCGAAGTGGCTTTGGGGTCGACTTTTAGGCAATGCTCAATCAACTCCTTGGGCACGCCCAGCATATCTACTGGTTCCACATGAATATGTCACGGTTGGCCCTAAGGAATCTGATGAGCGCGCTTTCCTATTTGTCGTTCAAGCCGTCTCCAATCAAAGCAGTCTTGGACAAGTCGCCTTCTTGCAGCTTGATGGCCTTGATGCCGACATCGCTGGGGTTGGGTTTTACCCTAGACTGGCTAGGCCTCTAATTGGGGATCTCCATCTCTGAGTCACTGAGCTTTTGCGCGGCCGCGAAGACTTCCGCAGAAGGTTCTGGCACGCGTGATGTCGTGGCGTACTCGATCGCCTCTTTGGTCGCAATCGTACGGCTTCTTCAAGTCACCACGCAACATGAGTACACCTGTCTTGCCTGACATCTTGAGTAGTAAGTAAACATTGTAGGCACGACCATGAATTTGGCTAAAGCTGGTCTGCCGAGGATGGCGTGGTATGACGACTCGAAGTCAGCCACCTCGAACTTGATGTACTCCATGTGGTAGATGTCTTTCGTCCCAAAGGTGACTGGCCAGACCACTGAACCGAGTGGTGTATCCACGTTTCCTGGGACGATGCCGTAGAACAGGCTCTACTAGGGGTAAGCATCTTGGAGATGTTCGGTCCCATTTTCTTCAATGTACTCGCAAAGAGCAGGTTGAGGCTGCTCTCGCCGTACTCGAGTCAACTGTGAGCCCGCCACGACATGATCTAGGACTAGCAGGAAATTTCTCAGCTTGGAGAAGCTGGTCCACTGGTCGTCCCTAGAGAAGGAGATCGGGACCTCGCTGTATCTCAGAGGTTTCTGTATGGCGGGCTCGACAGAGAGAATTTCACGCAGGGTTAGCTTCTGCGCGCGCTTCGAGGGGAAGCCACCGTCTCCGCCGAAGATGATGTTGATGACATTCTTCGGATCTTGGAAGTCTTGGACTTGTCACCCTCATCGTCATCCCCCTGATCCTTCTGCTTTTCGTCTTGAGGAAGGAGTGGAGCGTTGAGTGACTTGCAAAGGCTGACACACTCGAAGAGTGTATGCTGTGACTTCGGGTGCATCGGACCTTGTTTGTGCAGGACTTTCTCAAATTGTGCTTGATTGTTCCCCGACTTCTTGCCCTGCGGATTGCGCTCAATAGTAGCGACTTCTTGGTCTAACTTGCGTTTTCGAGGATTCCCCGAGTTGGCTTTTGTCGAAGTGGTTGTTGCTGTTGCCCTGCTTGTCATTGTTGCGCTTAGGGAAGCGATCGTTGTCCTCGTCCTCCTAGTCAGCCCATCGTGCCATCATGTTGCGCAGTTCTATGGCAGTAGTCTGGCAATTGCGTCCGAAGTTGTGGTAGGTGTGCTTCGAGAAGAGGCCGTTCTGGAAACAGCGGATGACATCCTCGTCGGTAATATTGGCGATGGTGGCTCGCATCTCGAAGAAACACCAGGTGTAGGACCTCAGGGTCTCCTTCAACTGCTTCTTAACCTAGGACAGATCATGACGAGTACCTGCTCGGATCATGGATTTTTGGAAGTTGTCGACGAAGGCCCTCTTGAGGTCCTCCTAGGAGTCGATGGAGTTTGGTTTAAGGCTTTCGAGTCAAGTGAGGGGTGTGGATTCCAAGGCTACTGGGAAGTAGAGTGCCTTGGTGGAGTAGGAGCCGCCAGATACCTCGATGGCGATGGAGTAACAATGAATCCACTAGCGCGGGTCTTGCTTGCCGTCTTACTTAGGGATGCCGACTTGTTTGAAGTCCTTGGTGTAGGACCGGTCGGTGATGTTGGAAGTGGATGCGGGGAAGCGGTCACTATCATTGGCCTCGTGATATCTATTGGGTCGGTCCCTTCTCCTTGCCTCAATGATGCGTCGCGCGTTGCGACCATCATTGGTCTTCTACCTTATATCAATCGTAGGAGCGTTCTGAAGGCTGGCCTCGGGTGGAGCTTTGCCCTAAGGCCTTGCATCGTGCTGGTTGTGGGGTGGGCGCATCGATTGTTGCACCTCTTGCTTGACGTTGGCACGCGCGGACTGCTGGCCCTGGAGATTGCTGTGGCCGACTGGATTGTCCTGGTTGCGCTGGCGATTGTCGTTCCCCTGATATCCGAAACCTCCTCCGGCGGTGCGACTAACGTGCGCATAGTCACCATGGCTCTCAGATCTCGAGAGCATGTTCCGAGTTGAGGACATTGGGTGTTGCCCATCGAATTGCACGAGCGCGCGCTGGGTTAGATATTGCTGCCTTTGTATCTGGGGATTTGGTGATAGTTGTTGAGCTAGGAGCGCTGCTTTTGCAATGGCGCCGATCGGGGTGCGATACTCCCGATCTTCAGCTGCAGCGAAAGTGTTGTTGAGGTTCCTCTGGTATAGTGGGTTGCATGCGCGGTTTTCCGTGTTCCGCCTGCGCTTGGCACGCTTGGCGTTCTTCAACCGCGGGATGCTTCTGTACTCCTCGTTCTCGCCCTGAGGGGCGTCCTCCGTATGTTCATCGGCAGATACGTCCCGAGTAGTTCGGCGTCGTACTCAGGACCCAGATCGTCGTCATCTGCATTGCAAAGGGAAGCCATGTAGACTTGACGATCCGGTGAGTTCTCAGCCGTGTGGCTGTACTCGACTAGCTTTGTGGTGCCCTCTCCCTCTTCAGAGATGCGAGAGAGGGGTTTGCCTTCCTGAAAAGGCAGTTCCTGCGTGAAGGCCCCAAGGCGGGAGTCGTATTCGAGTAACTCAGAGGGCTCTAAGCCCTTCTAGTACACGAACCGGCCTTGCGGCGTAGACGTTATGGTCAGACCCAAGTGACTACCCGAAAAGGATTCGGGGTCGTCGTCTGAGTCCGAGTAGTTGTCAACAATGGGGGCCCCCTAATAGGCGGTGGCTCCCTCATCATCGAGTTCTCCTGGACTCCATCTTGAAGGAGTAGTACTAGTCAGCGAGTACTTTTCGTCAACGGGTACTTTTCATCCTTGGGTACCTTTCGTCAACGAGTACTTCTCATCTGAGTCTGAGTAGTTGTCGAAAACAGGGGCCCCCCGACAGGCGGTGGCTCCCTCGTCCTCGAGCTTGAGCAGATGATCTAAGTCCTCCTCCAAGTCAGAGAGGGACTCAGACCGTGTAGCCTCCTCGTTGACCGAAGCAGCATTGCGTAACCCGAACAGGAATAGAGTATGCGCCTTCTCAAATCGGTTTGAGTCCGATCCGAGAGGTCCTGGTGCAGCACGAGTTGAAGTCGCGTCAAAAACGGACATCCTCTCCATCTCCCCGGCGAGATCGGGGAGCAGCAACTCGTCGAGGTTGTCGACGAACTCGTCGAGGTCGCTGCATTGATTCACTGTAGAGGCCTCCAGTTTCCTGGAGCCATTGGCGATGCAGATCCAGGAGCCGAAAATGAACGTTGTGCCCTCATCTTGCGCGGTGCTGGTGAAGCTGAAAGGTGCCATCGAGTTCTCCGGTGGATACTCAATGAACATCCCTACCTGGCGCGCCAGCTGTCGGTGTTTTACCGCCAAGCCCACCGAGGGATACCCCCGAGGTGGTGAGTTGTAGGTGGGGTGCCGCCGAGATCAGAAACTCGAAGGTGCAAGGAACATAAAGTTTAGACAGGTTCGGGCCACCGAGAGCGTAATACCCTACGTCCTGTGTGGTGGTTTGTATTGCCTTAGGTGTTGATCTAGTTGATCTGTTTGGAGGGGGTCCCTGTCCACCCTTATATAGTTCGGGGGGACATGGTTACATGGAAATCCTAGCCGATAAGAGCTCAGGAGTCCTACCCGAGTACTTTTCGGGTAGTTTTCTTCTGTTCTGACTAGTTCTACTATTATACGAGTAGTTCTACTACGATACGAGTAGTTACAACTGATGTAGGGCGTGGGCCATGTCCCATCCCTTATCCTAGAATATGTACGCCATGTGCGCAGTCCCGTGGCCCCGGGCATGACATAAATGAATTATTTTCTCCTAATTCTATATTTTTTCCAACATTTATGTTAATTGCCACCATATTTAGTATAGAAAAATAATGATTTTCTAAGATTAAAGTAATTTGTTTTCGGGTGCTCTAATGTGTGTGTTGCTTTGTGTTGTATTGCTTCTATTGCTTCATGAGTGCTTAGTTTTAAAATGCATCATCTCTCGGTGATTAGTTTTTTTAGAATTTCCTAGATTTTTTCTGAAAATTATTCTCATTTCTTCTAGGGCTTATCTTATTTTTTGGAAGCTTCTAGAAACTTTTTCATGAGCTCCAAGCATTCCATTTGGACTCCACGTCTGTCGAACTATCTCTGGATTTCTTTGGAATTTAGGACATTTTTCATGGTTTAAAACATTATCTTGAATATTCTAGAATTGTTTTGATCTGGAAAATAATTTCTCAAAGTAAAAAGAAACCTAAACCTAGTGGATCAGGCCAGCCTGTGAGTCCTGCTTCGTGTGCGACCTGTGGTAAAACCGTCCAATTTAAACTGACTCAAGAACGTTCGATCGTCATATAGAAAGACAATCAGGAAAACGCTCTTGAAACGGTATAGGTAGTCCGCCGAGTGTTTCCCGAATCATCTGTCGGTGTTTGGTACCCGCAATCCACCAAGGGGATCCCGAAGTGGTAGATTGTATTTGGTGGGCGGGAGGGGGGGGGGGGGGGGTTGCGGCGGGGGGTCTACTGAGCCTAGAGGAAGATGTGAACACAAGGACGCATGATTTTAGACCGGTTCAGTCCGCCGATGGTATTGGATGATTAGGGTTTTTGATGGGTTCTCTACATGCCTTATATATCCGGAGGGGGGGGGGGGGCGGTAGAGGTAGGGTTACAGATTAATCGACTGGATTCTTTGGTTGTCTACTAGGAAATGTAACCCATTCGGTGACACGCGTATCATATCTTCAACAAACATCTGTGTCTATCTATCCTTTACTCAAATGTTCATCCTGGTGGGCCTCTCATCTTCATATCCCTAAGCCCAGGGGTGAGGCCATTTAGGATCCCAAGGTTGCCATTTAGGCTCGGAGTGAGGCACCTAGGGGTCATATACCCGATAGCAGTCCCCGATCCATGGTCTATTAGTTTCTTCCTTCCTAATGATTTAAATGACTTTTTCTTGCAGCCGAGTCCCCCCTGCCCCTACTCGGTTGAGTGCTTCCGAGCTGGCTGAGTTGTTTCCGACGTGCCTAGTGATGATCTCTAGGGTCATCCAAGTGCTCTTCTTGCCTCAACTGTACTTCTTCCTGGGCTAGTTAACTAGTTCCAAATTTCCTGATGCACCTTCACTTTCATTTTTCTTACTTTAGATTAAGTCTTCAATGGAATACATGGTTTAGGTGCACCCATTGGGTGTAGCCCCTGAATCTCAAGTCGATTGGTACAATCAGCTCGAGCGTCCAAAAAGATTTCAGTTTTCCAATGTGCAAATGCATCTCTGTTTGCACCATATTTAATTTTTTTGCACCTATTGGTTGTAGCTCCCGAGCCTTGCGGCAATCAGCTTAGTTGGGCCTGGGGTTGTGATCTATTCAAAAATTGGTTCCTTTGGAGCCTTGCATATGTTTGTCGCATTTGAACCCTTTTGGTCATGCCACCAAGGTCTCCCACTTCCAAATGACACTTGAACCAATTTGGGTGGGACTTTGAGTATATATTTGTCCACCTAATTGACACTTGAACCCATTTGGGCGTGCCTTACTTCGGGCACCGGCTTACTCCTAGTCTGCCAAGTGTATCCGGCAATTAGCTCTACGCCCAACCCGAACATGGCGGACTACAAGGGACGGTCAGGGCTGTCACCACCTGCCGCCTACCCTGACTTACCATGGGGAAGGGTAGCAAGCAAAGTTAACTTCAAGCCTAGACACCATGTCTACGCTATCAATCACTGCTTCTAGCCCCAGCCAGACTCCATCTTAAGACTTAAGTCCTTAAGCTAGAAACAACCGCTCAAGAGCAGACATTGATCCCGCAAGCAAGTAAAGAGTAAAACTTACTTAACCAAGAGACTAACCCCATAGTAGATCATGAACACTTACTTAGAAAGGAAGCATCCGTCAAGGTAAAAGACTGGGGGAGAGAGCCGACAGGCTGGCACTTCCCCCGAACCACCCCTCACTCTCTCCCTATTTCTAAGCACTAAGGAGGTAGGGCTTCGCCTTGGAGTGGAGCTCTTCTCTTCTCTCTTGTGGTGTGTTTGAATTGGGGGCTCTCCTCCTTATATAGCTCTCCAAGGGGCAGATCCCAGGGGGAACTTTTGGGGTGGTACCATCCAGAACCGGCATAGGGAACGCGGTGAGCGACTCCAGGAGAAAGTTGGGCCTGATTGGGCCTAGTTGGGGTTCGGCCACACCCTTTCTGAGGCCTTTTGGCCCAATCTTCGGTTGGTGCACTTCTTGTGGGCTCCTTATGTGGATTCTGGGTGTTTCGCCTGAAGTTTAATTGGTTTAGCATGTCATGTGGGCCCTTCTTTATTCGTGTGACGTAGGATAGGATCTTCTATGTACTTCTTCTGCGTTCTCTGCATGTTTTCGTCTTATTTCAGACTTGGATCCCTAAAATAGCTTAGTGGACAATACATTTGTGGAGCAAGGTTAGTGATAAACATATGCGACTAAGTAAGGTTATTCTTCTTTATTTCTGGGTATAGTTGACGGTTGGATTTTGCATTTAAGGGCCGTTAACAGAGCCTAGACATCAAAATAGGGAAGGAAACTTGTTCTTTCCCGATCTCTCGATCGACGAACTCTTTGACAGAACCTATCCCTATGCGCGAGCCGATCGAGGATGTGATGGTTGTTTCTCTCTTTGACCCTCTTGACACTACTAGAATACCCCCTTGTAGGTACGTTAAATTTAGATCTAGGCACGCTTTATTTCATCTCTACATCAATGTAGATACAGTTTCATAAAGCGTGTTAGGAGCGTCTTCGTATGGACCGTGTTAGGCTTTATAGAAACAAATTCTAGAAGTGTATCTATGGGACAAAAGATATTTCATAGACACGTTAGATGCATGCGTACATACATTGATACAATTTTGTAGGCACATGCATAAAGCGTGTGTAGTGGTGTAGTTACGTAGTATTGTAACACTTCATGGCATGTTAAGAAATGTTGAGACAATCTCGTATCTATGTTTATAAAACATGTCTAATAATATAGACGCGTTATTTAATGATGCCATGTTGCGTATTTAGTAGTATAGAGACGATTTAGTAGATACGTTTTACACTACGCATTTTACATGCTGGACAACGTGACAGGTGACGTGGCATGTGACACACTTTATCATAATACCTAACTGTGTGTAAACTAATATAGAAACAATATTGTGGGCACACTTTTATTACGCGTGTATAGATATAGACACGTTGTATAGTAACATCATGTTGTGTATTAAGAACATGGTCCATTAATTGAAGTACACTCAACAAGACAACTGTGTTCATAAAGAAACATGTACAAAGTGGCAATATCATACTAATGTTCTGAAATCTTTCTCTATCAACTAAAATCTATATTTATATGCCCTCTTCTTCGCCCTCTATCCACTCTGCGCTCGGTTCTTCAAAGTTTTCCTGAAATTAGAAAAATTAAAGTAACATTAAACATTAATCTTTATCATAGGGGTTTGAATCTATTAGGATGCATGGTTTTAAGGCAACCAAAATGGCAGTTTTATTTTATTTCCAAGCTATGATTTCAGGATCACAACATGTAAGTAAGATGCTAAGTAAAAAAACTAAAAAGACTATAATATCTAGATGATAGTGACACTTAAAAGCGTGTCAAAATATGTGTCAATTTGAGACAATTTCAATAGCGTATTAAAAATGTCTTCATAAGACTAATAACATTATAACTGTGTCTAATATCGTAATACTTCGCCACATTATTGAAATCGTGTCAAAAAGCATCTTTACCTGGTGACATAGAGACGCTTTCAGCCTGCGTTTCAACTGCAACGTATCTACAGGGGGGATTTTCTAGTAGTGTGAACCCGTTCTCAAGAAAGACGTTGAACACTTCAAAGAGGGTGATTCAGAAGAAACTCCTCATTTCCTTACTGAGCGACCATCATCACCGTCGATCAAGCTTAAGCCTCTTCCCGCTGGCCCACAAGATGCTGAACCTCTTAGAAAACAGAACCCTTGGGCCATGGACAAGCTTGAGGCCGTGACTCTGGAATCCGAGAGAGAGGATTCTAAAGACGAGCATGGAAGCTTCTTTCTTGGAACACCTCAAGAACCATGCTCATATAATGTTTCTCCAGAGTCAATCACGCGTTGTGCCACGAGCACGTAAGAGGACTACAACCCCCGTAAGATCATCATTTGCAAATTGTTTAAGAGGATGGTTGTAGATGCCTTTGTTTATCATAAAGTTTGCAAATCTCGTGGTTGCACTTGTGGCACAGACCTTGCAGCTAGAGCTTCAACGATAAATCAACAATTAGCGGTGTGAAGCAGGGAACTGCATCGCCAACGATAGCTTTAATATGAAGATTCCCCATGGTCCTACTTTCGACCATAAACAAAGCCCTGCCGGAAAGGTAGCCCGAAGGTCACCACTATAATACTCATGTTTATCTCCATCTGAATATAGCTCGATCATATTCTCATGCATTCTTTATCTATCCTTGTATGCTCCGCTTTGAATGTGTGATGCAAAATGCATTCATAGGCTTTCTAAATTAAGCATTGTGCATAGGTTAAAAGTCTTCTTTAATCAAATTAGATGTGGTGACGAGTTTGATTAATGAACCTTAGAGTTAATGCTTTTATAGATATTGGTTGTATATTTGGACTAACCCCTAAAGAAACATTGTCAAATACAAGCAGGAAGTCCTTAAGCTTAATTCAAATTGGAGATTATCCGAGGCATTGGATGCACAACAACAACATTGCACAACATACAAAAGAGGTACATATCACCCTTCAAGGTCCCACGATGAGTACACAACAAAGAACTCTCATGTGTTCATGATGATGCAAGTTAACTTTGGCCTTGTTGAGTTAGATTTCAAGAAAAGTGGTGACAATAAAATTTCAAAAAATAAATAAAAGAAGAAATATTTCCTTCTTCACTCAATGAAAGCAAATGAGCAGAAGTTGTTTTTAGGATAAAATCGCCCTCTGGTATTTTTGGTCGCTAACCAATCCAGGTTGAAACCAAAAAGACAACGGGAGAGTGAAGATTAACAACATGGGAGCTGCATCAGCTATAAGACCTTGATACCTTTTTGGTGGAACAAATTCTTAAGGAGGATGCAACACCCCACACTTGATCTTTGGGTGTCCACCACACAAAAATCTAAGTGTGAGGGAGGTTTGAAAGTTTCCTGTAATAAGTTCGTCTCTTAATTCTACCTTTGTCTAGAGCTGAAGTACTCTTGAATCTTGCTTTGCAAAAATAAAATCAAATAAAAAACTATTGAATTCCAAAAAAGTTTAGAGCTCCCTGGTTCTTAAAACCATAGAGCTATTGTTTTGTTTCCACCATGTTGTGAATAAAGGCAGGTACAAGAACAAGTGTGGGAGAGATCTCTTGGAGTTTTGACGCACATACGCTCAAGATCACCCACAGACAAGTGCAGAAGATCGAAAGAACCAGCACGCAAAAGGCCTAGACGAGCAGGTGCTAGCGTGGGTTGATTGAACCTCATGTTCAACCAAATCAGCACTGGCCCCACTAGTTCCCCATCGTGACGGTTTGTGCACTCTACCCCTCAAATCTCCCTGATCCATGAGTTTCAATGAAAGCCATTGTTAATCAATAAAATTAAACTCAAGGTTATCCTCTGATAACGTGCTTCATACGATTGGCTTGCATATGTTTTATGCCTTGCTAAAATTGAACATATGAATCATATCTTAGGGAGCCCATAATGTTTAGGTTGTTGAATAGTGAGATATAGTTTGATGAAACAAATTCTCGCTTTATCCTCTTATATGACTGGGAAATTTTTATAGCAAAAGGAGAACCCTCCATAGCTTTACTACTCCTCGTGTCTATCCTACCAAAGCCATATGTCGATCTTCATGAAAGAAAATTTATACATATGTGCCTTGTTATTAATTTGAGCTTTATCAAATGTTGTGACCCTAGTGGGGTACTTTCATACTTGCTTGATCAAGATCACGTACACTCCACATGCTAAACTTCTACACTTGAAGTTAGCTACTCTCCATCCATCCCCAAAGTAGAACGCCATGTTTAATAATCTTTCTCTCCAGTATTCCTGTAAAAGAGACATGGGCTGTCTGAAAAAAATATACATGCTAAAGTGGCATGATAAAAAAAGGAGAAAGAGAAGAGATAGCCATGTCCTCAAGTCTTCCAAATAAAGGAGAGAAAGTTTCACAAAAAGGAGTCTGTATTTTGGTCATCCACCTTCCCATACACTTGCGCATCTTGATCAACTCGTATGATGTGTCATCTCCATGGATCCAACCTTTGATTTTGCAATATATGTGAAACAAGTGCATGCTTCCAAATCTCATACCATGAGCTCCACAGAAGCTATCTTTAGAAGTAGGATGGAGGAGGCAATGCCTTGGTAAGGATACATACACATTGAGTGACTTGAGAGATCCTCTGGAGGAGTAAAGCTATGGTCGGTCTTTTCAAAAATTATCATCCACCCAGTCATACAATAGAGAAGTCGAGGAGACTGAAGTAAACACTGTTCCACTCTTAACCTACCCAAACCATTATGGTAGACACATCAAGATTCACAGGTAAAGGCGAAGCTCGGAATAATCTGTATGCAGGTATCATTTCATAAGGAAGCGGTGTTCCACCTTAGTCCCAACCTTTACTCGAGGATAAGCAAAGACTAAGTGTGGGGCTCTTGTTGACGGTTGTAAAATACCAAATTCGACCATCAAATCCTGCATAAAATGGAAATGCAAACACAGACTGACATTAGAATATGGCCATTATCTAACGGAAGCCACAGATGTTGGTCTAAAAATGTGTGTAGGTGCATTTGGGCATAAAACAAAGGAAAACACAACCAAGATCCAAGGCAACACACGTCCGACGAATCAGAGGCAAGCACACGGATCCATAGGCCCACAAACAAGACCAAAACCGCCTTAATTCTGCATAGGACACCGTAACCGCCAAAAGGGCCCACATGATAACTGCCATATGGTCATCTAGACAAAGTCGGTGGCAGAGGCGGTGCTTACGGTTTGGCCGAACCACTAGTTCGGCCGAATTGGACCTAGCCCCCCTCGCCTCCAGCTTCCATGTGGCACTCCCTAGTGACTTCCTGAAGTTGGTTGCGCATGCCTCCACCTGAATTACCAGCCAGAACCGACCTCTCCAATCCTATAAATACTAGAGGAGGGGCTTACATTTGAGACACTTCACACACTCCTCCCTTGTGCGCTCACTCCCATACTTGAAATTTAGGCTCAATCTAGAGGCTTAGCACTGCCGCGATAGTGTTTAGAAAATAGAGAGAGAGTGAGGGGAAGTCAGGGAAGTGCCGGGTTGCTGGCACTGGCAGTCTCCTCCAGCTTGTATCCTGACGGATGCTTATCAATCAAAACTAGTATTCGTGATTAATTTTGTGCTTCAGTTTCTTATTTAATTTAGATTTAGTCCCCTAGTTGCTTATGGGACCATCGTTCACTAGTTTAGTGGATGCTCTAGTCTAAGATTCCTGATAGAGACGGATGTTCTTCATCAATTCTAGAGTAGTAATCGACGGTGTAGACGTGGTGTCTAGACTAGAGGTTACCTTTGGTTGTTGTATACCTCACAGTTTGTAGAGGTAGGTGACAGGTGGTGACAGCCCTATCAATCCTCCATAATCCTCCACGTTCGTGTATAGTGCAGAAGTCGTGTTACCGGAGTAGCCTGGTTTTATCCAGGAGAAGCCAGTTGCCCGAAGTAAGCAATTAGGATAGTTCTATATTATCCATAGATTCTTAGCCATAGAAATCCTCTCTACCCCCTACCTCTATCCGTAGTATGGTGTCCTTGGACAAACCTGAACCTTAGATAATATACTCACGTCGAGGTACAACCTAGAGGAGAGTGCTGATAAGCCCTACACTTCCCCGAACTTCCCCTCACTTTCTCCCTATTTTCTAAGTGCTACAAGAGCAGCACTAAGCCTCTAGGATGGATTCTTGAGCTCAAATGGGAGTGTGTTGATGTGAGAGGACTGTGTGAAGTGTGTCTTGAAAGTGAGCCCCTCCTCTTGTATTTATAGCCTTGTTGAGGTCGGTTCTTGCCAGTTCTTTAACCGGGGACATGCGTAACCATCTTTAGGACAACACAAGCAGTCAACACGTAGAAGCTGGAGATGAAGGGGCTCAGGGCCAGCTCGACCGAACCCCTGGCACTGCCTCTCGCCACCGACTTTGTCTGGGTGACTGCCCTATAATTTGATACCCTAGGTGTCAGAATAACAAAAACCAGGTCATTAGTGTAACAATATAAATGAAGAGATAAGAAATGTTTAAATCAATTCCTCATACCTTGCTTCTACAGGATATGTATACATGCATATGTATAGGTGCATGAGTACATGTACTTTAATCAAATAAATTAAATAACTTCACAGTGATGCAAATATGACTACGAAATTGAATAGGCACATAATTAATGACATGATAAACAAAAGTCTAGTTGAAGCCTAGGGGAGAATATGAAGTTTTGCCCATGAAATGACGTGCCCTCCGAATCATGCTTTTTGAGTTTTTAAAATAACTTTTGAACTATAACTAAAATGAACTTTGGCCTGAAACGAAACTTGTAGAACTTCTCTTTTTGAACAACTTTCATGTTCGGAGAAAAATGAATTGCAACACAAAAATTTGAGAAACACTTGACTTTGCAATCCAGCCCCTGCTTTTTTCTGCTTTTCTACTCAGCCCCCTCCCTCCCCTGTTTCGCTCCCCGCCCAGCAGAGGCTCGACGGCCACCTGGCCGGCGATGCCTGCCATCCACGTCATGCCAAGCCAGTGGCTGGCCATGCTCGCCCGACCGGCCGTTGCAGCACGCGTCCCTCCCTTGCACGCTGCCCTCACCCTGTGCGCGCACTCCACTTGCCACGCGATTCCCGGCGTCGCCCGACAAACCGGCAGAACTACACCCGCCAACCCCCAGCTGCGGCAGCACCATCTTCGCCCTCCCCCGAATCCCTTCTGCCTAGCTCGCACGCGCCACGCGGCCATGGATGCTTGGCACCCGAGCCACGACGCGTCGGCGACGCCGCGTCTGCCGCGGCCCTGTCCCAGCCGTGCCCGGCCATCGCCCAGCTGCCAATGGGCTGCGAGGCATCGCCTCGGCGCCTCGCCCCTCCCCTCCCTCCCTGTTGCCCATAAAGGTCAAGCAGAGCCCCTGCTCACGCGCCCAAGCTCCCCGCCGCTGCCATTAGCACCGCCGAGCGCCACCCGCCCGTGGGGCCCCATCCTCCGACCCTCCTCCACCTGAGCCAAGCCCTGGAATGGGTTCCCCTCGACGCCGCGAAGCTCACCGGCCAGCCCCCGCCGGCTCTCGCCCGCCAGCCTCGCTGGAGCATGGCCGCCGCCCCCTACTGCTCCGTGGACAGCCCAGCTCCGGCCACCTTCGCCCCAACCGAGACATCCCCGAGGTAGCCCTCACTTCCCTCTCGCTCCTCCCCCTCTTTCCTCTCACCGCCAGCCCCTCCCCTCGCCGGAATCGAGCCCGAGCTCGCTGGCTGGCCGCCGAGGGCCACATTGCTTTGATTTCGTTTTTGCCAGGGGCCTGCACGCAAGATTCTAGGGACCCCTCTGCAAAAGAAAGTTCCACCTCTAGATTCAAAACAACGAACTTTGAAAATCATTTAAAATAGTAGAAAAATCCTAAAAATGTAAACTAAATTTCTCTGAGTTCCTCATGAGTAGATCTACTATTGTTGTTACATGCACTTGCCCAGTTTCTCAGTATATTTTGCTCTAGATTAAATGGAAGGTTTAATAACCTTTATTTGTACCCACTGTTGTAGAAAAAGGTTGAACCTGAGTTTTGGATAGTAGGTTAGTTTCTTGATGTGTAGACTTGTGTAAAAAGGTCATGACCAGAACACACCTCTAGCTAAACTTCTTGATAGAATTTTTTTATATGCCATGAAATGATAGAATTAGCTTTTCCATTGTTCTATTATGATTCATACTATGATACTTCTACTGTACTGTTACATGGATACCTAGATGCCAAAAAAAAAGTTAGGGACTTTTTCCCTTTCTGTAACCTACTTATATAATTTTTGTGGTGGCGAAATGCATTAAATCAAAGTAATCAGTTTTTGTGCTTGGAAAATATTCATATATTTACTATGGGACACTTTGGAGTAGATCATGCTTTATGAAAAGTTTGATGCACAGAAACCCTGTAGAACATCCTGTAGAAATTGATCTTTACTAAAGTACGTGTATCTTGTCTTATTTCTTATGCTCTGTATCATACACAATAAAATCTAAAAAATTTACAGTAACACATATATGGATATATTAGCTCTCTATAAAATTTTTAGCACTAGTACTTACATGGTTTGTCCTGAATAGAAATAACTAGGTTCTAGCAGTGGCTGTGTATTATATTTTTCATCTTTAATCTGCTGCACAAAAATGTCTGAAATTTTTGTAATGGTTTTGTCTCTGCATGTTGTACTCTGCATAAAGTTTTCATCACCAGAAGTTACCTAGATCAGTAGTTGTATTTAATCCATGCTTGTGTTTAGAAAATAAAGTTTCCAATATAACACAACCCCTTCTTGTTTAATGAAGTTAAGTAGTTTAAGGTGTACTCTATTAACGATTGTCCAAGAAATATTAACTAAGTAACTTTAAAACCAAATCTATATTTTTGTGAATTGCAACTTTATCGTGAAGAAAATAAATGTCATGTACCATCACTACAACTCATACTTGTGCATTCATATAGAATCGACTACTCTCGCTGACGGAACGTACGAGCTGGTGCCCGAGTCTGAGACTGAGCAGCGTGAAGCTCAAGTGAATCTAACTGAAGTTTTCGAAGATCCGAACCAAAGTTTGGAAGAGCCCAAGGCTAGCTTTGCTCAGGAAGGCAAGCTCCGAAGCATGAACCCTATTTTTCAAATTATGCAACTTATTACTCTATTTTTACTTGTGCATTAAGTTTATAGGAGTTGAATGAAAACTTAGTTGCATGATCCTAGGTACCCATGCTCTGAACACTAGATGTAAGGTTCGATAGAATGCTATGCTAATAGGACTTCGGTAGAAGTCGAGTGATTTCCTGTCACTCGCGAGAATATAGGAGTTCAATGTTTACTACATGCTGCAATCATAAGATCGATGGACGGGGCTATGGTGCGATGTTCATGTTGATGATTGAGGCCCCGTCTGTTTAGTAAAAAAATGCTAAGGCCACAGTGTGTGGTAGTGATGGTTAAGTCTTTGAACATACTAACCACATGCTGAGAATATGGTAATCGGTAAGCTGAGTAACTGATCGGCCCGGCAAGTGGACGGCACCCTCACCCCTCGAACTTCGGTCCCATGTGCATATGGCGAGTGCATGAGTGGTCATGACTCGGCGCCGTACCGTGGCGTGGAGCTCTTGTACTCTCGGAGGGTGACCCCGATCCACAACCAGGAAAGAAAGGAGAAAAGTTATGCGTGTGGACTCTGGGAGTGCTGTGGCAGAACCACCTGAATTAATCCGGCTCAAGCGCACTAACCATCACCATGAGGGCAATCAGGGCTAACTCGCACTTCAAACGTAATAATCCATTGGTCTGTCGGGTAACCTCCCGATACAGCCATGGTTTTACAGTGAATGAAAAGGGCTAAAAATTTTACAGTGAGTATGCACTTAAGTAACATGCTCTGCATAAAAATCTCAACGCCAGAAACTACCTGTACGAGTAATTTTGTTTATCGCATGCTTACTGTTGAAAATGGCCGTTTACAACATGACAAAACCACTCACGTACTTAATGAAGTCAGTTAATCCAGATAAGTACTCGATAAATGACTGCCCAAGGAAAAGAAAATGAAGTGCTTGACTAATTAACTTGAGTTTTGTTGAATGACTACATTATATTGAAATGATTATTTATCTTGTACCTTTAAAACCACTCACATATGTGCATTCATATAGAATCGACTACTCTCGCCGACGGAACCTACGATCTGGTGCCCGAGTCCGAGAGTGAGCAGCGTGAAGCTCAAGTTAATCTAACTGAAGTCGTTGAAGACCCGAACCAAAGTTCGGAAGGACCCCCAACTAGTTTTGCCCAAGAAGGCAAGCCCCGGTGCATGATCCCAGTGTTTCAATTTATGCAACTACTGCTCCTTTTTTCCTGTGCATTTAAGTTCATAGGAGTTGATTGGAACCCTAGTTGCATGATCCTAGGCACCTATGTAATGAATACTAGAACTGGAAGTTCAAGTAGATGCTCTGCTAATAGGTTCGATAAAAGTCAAGTGGTTACCTGCCACTCGCGAGAATTATAGGAGTTGAATGTTTTACCACATACTGCAACTATAAGGTCGACAGGCGGGGCTGTGGTACGATGCTCATGGTTGAGGTCCCGTCTGAGTAGAGAAAAATGCTAAGGCTGCAGTGTGTGGTAGTGGTGGTTAAGCATTTGAACGTACTAACCAGATGCCGAAAATATGGTACTCGATAAGCTTAAGTACCTGATTGGCCCGGCAAGTGGACTTTACTCTCACCCTACTTGAACGAAGTTCAGATGCGTATACACATGCGAGTGTAGAGCGGGGCTCTGTAGTCAGGTAAGGTGACCTTGATCCACAACCCGGAAAGAAAGGGGAAAAGTTGCTTGGGGTGACCTTTCGGTGCTCCAGTCGTGTGTGTTAGGTTTACCTTGCAAGGTTAAGAAATTCGATTCAAATTGTCCGTTTCTCGCGGTAATTGAGACTGCTTAATACTTCTGCCACATAGAATAACAATAGGAACTATGGCTATGATGAAACTTGTTGGAGGATTAAATATTTTCCACCATGTTTGGTTAGAGATAGATGCTCACTTAGAATGGTTAAATGAACTAGAAACTTGAAAGCTAAAATTTGAAATTAAGGACTTAGTCTTTGTTGCTTTTCAGCAAAAAGAAAACCTAGAGCCTTAGAGCCATGCATGCTTAGGAGTCGGTATTTACATACCAATAGTCGGGTATGCTTAGGAGTCGGTATTTACATACCAATAGTCGGGTAAGCCTTGCTCGGTATTAGTATACTCAGCCTTGCTTGTGGAATTGTTTTCAGGTGTGTCTTTTGAAGAAATGATAGCTGGTTTGACATGGCCTTGTACCTTGCCTCCTGGTTGGTCCGTGGAGTGGCATCCGTCCCCAGCCAACAATAACTCTGTCGTGTGATGCCACGTATGGGCTATATTGTGGTATCCGAATCGACGATAGATGATCGTGTTTTCTTTCCGCTACTTTTAAACTCTGAATAAATTTTTTATGTTTGAACTCTGGAGTACTAGTTTTATGAACTCAGTTTGTAATAAATGATTGCCAGACTTGTGAGGTAAAAGCTATGGAATGTTGTAATCTCTGGAATGTCGATCGAAATATTCAGTGGTCGCATCGGGAATTATCCGACAGACCGTCGGATTACTCCGATTGAAGTGCATGGTAGCCGTTTCGCCTTTGTGGATGATGGTTAGTGCACTTGAGCCGGATTAATTCGGGCGGTTCTGCCATAGCTGGTATCAGAGCGAAAAGTGCATACTAGAGTATGCAACAAACCTTAAAACTAAGTTTTATAAAACTTGATTGCAAAACTCATATTGAAAAATGTGTTGGACTCGTTAAGAATTATATCTAGCTCGTAAAGCCCTATGGGAATATGGGGATATAACTAGGTGGCAATATAAATTATGATATATATATCTATGTGAGTTTTCTGCACGTAGACTAACCGCGAGTACCGCGAGTACGATAGGTTAAGAACGAAGAGAGCCCGACTAGTTATTATAGGGAGAGACATACTAAATTAAGCCACCGAATTAACTCCGTAAGGCCAAGTTAATGGCAACTGTGAAGTTGTGAGGACGGAAAGGTCGTGCATACTGCATATATTTAAATTTGAATAAAAATTGAGTTATGGATGAACTGGACAAAATTCACCCCAAAATAGCTAAATCACTAAACAAAGTTCATCTAGATTCCTGTTGTTTCTGTCCAATCTAGGGAAATCAATTTATTAACCATAACAAATGACCTTACCTACAGGAGTTCAACTCAAAAGTTGTTGTAAATTGAGTAAATAAGCTACCGTTAAAAGTTAGTAATTTTTGGCCAGATAGATTTTTCCAGATTTACAAAACGTTGGCCCTAGGTTTTCTGGAATTTCAGACTGGACAGTAAGTTAGAAATGTAAGGATATAGTTATCTTAGAATCTGATCTAGCTTTGGGGTTGACCTGCAAAGTTGTGCACAAGTACCTTAGGTATGCTTTGGTAAAATTTGAGAATTTTTGCACATCACCTGCAGAAGTTGTGCACTGTCTAGAATCTGTTTATTAGATTGAGCATCCGTTTTCGTTATATCACCCTTTGATCTTGTGAATCTGATGGCTGATCCAGTTCTCATGGTAGTGGATGAGGAAGGACATGCGCACTCAGCATGCCTGCACTGGGAGGGCTTTCCCTCCATCTTGTGGAGCGTGTTGAGTGCCGCTGGGTACCCGAATCCACCTCTTTATGCGGGGCAGGAATTCATGGAGACGGGTGTCCGTCAGTGCCGTGTGCGCATGACCATTCCCCAGCACCCACTCAACCCCGCGTGGCTCGCCATTGAGACCGAAGTTGTCGGACATCGCCTCATTATCTCATGGGAAGTAGCAGCAATGAAGGCGCTCACCGCATTTGTTGAGCAGCACCCATTGGAGGTGATCTTGGCTCTAGCTGGGCTGTTTCTGGCAGTCAGCGAGAGCGACCCTCTCTGGCTTGACAGGTTTGCACACCTAGGCCACTTGGTAGATCAGATTGTTGTCGGGACCATAGTCTTTTCAGTCCGGTGCATGAATGCACTTTACCGACTGCAGGCCCTTCAGAGTAAGGGGATGGCACAGGTGATAGACCTTGCTCAGTCCTTCTTGTGGACAGTCAGTTTGAGGGACGAGCAGATGCAAGACTTGGATGACGAGATTGGTGATCGAGATGCTAGGATTGGCTAGCTTGAAGGCCAAGTTCAGACACTTGAGACCAGCGCGGGTGAGCACGAGGCGATGATTGAGTTTTTGGAAGAGCAGATCCATGACCTCGACATCGAGTTAGAGGACGCCAATGGGCATATCGACATGCATCATGTACAGCAGGCAGCCCTTCACGCCCCACCAGACGTGATGGACGTTGAGAGTGACAAGGAGCCCGAGGAGATAGAGGGTGTCTCCAACCTTGACTATGATGTTGTAGCCCCACAGCCCGCACAGATGGAAGCTCACTCCCCCGCGTGCAGCGAGTTGTCTGTCAACAATCTTGACGACTACTAGGCAACGACTTCGGAGAACTTTTGCATATACTCCTCTTAGTGTAGCCTAACTTTTGGGCAGGTGGTAATAGGCTAGCTTAGAGTTGAGTACCACCTGATATAAGGAGTGTAGCCTAGAAGCTCGAACACTCGAAAGTATGTAGGCTTTAGTGAAGGACTTGATGGATGTATGTGAATTTTGGAAGGCAGTTGGAAATCAATGATGCAGTAATTCATCTGAAAACAGCCAAAACAGAGAAGCAATGGAAGATGTAGTTGAAGTCGTAGTAGATTTTGTTGAAGCAGTCGGCGATGTAGTCAAAGAAGCCGTATGGTAGTCGATGCAGTCAGAGATGTAGTCGATGCAGTCAGAGATGTAGTCGATGTAGTCGATGAGGGAGCCGTAGCAGTGGGAGTTGTGGTCCTGGTATACGGAAAAAAGATGAAGTAGTCGATGATGCATCCATAGCAGTCGGATTAGTAGTCGTGGTAGTCGGAAATGTAGTCGGAGATGTAGTAGTCGGAGGTGTATTTGAATGCCACAGTTTTAGGCCACTAAATTTCCTAGTTACTGCCAAAATTTGAAAGGACTTGGATGAACAGACCAGGAGTTATGAATTTTCTTGCAACCAGCAGTTTTCTGTCCACAGTTTATCTATGACTCCTTGAGTTCTAAATCTTCCGCACTTATGACACTCAACCTTGGTGGTATTGTGGACTCCCAGAATTTATAAAAAAACAATTTGCACATTGCAGATGGTTCAAGGGACCCGCAACACCCTGAGCGGTTTTGGTGCTAGTGGTAGAAGACTACCGCAGCAGCCGTCACCACTGCCCAACATGGCTGAATTAATGGTCGCCCTGACCGAGTTGCTCCGACACCTTGTTCAAGGGCAGCAAGCGTGTCATCAATTCCTGCAGCAGCAACACCATCAACGGGGTGGCCGCAATGTCCACCAACCTCAGGTTGCGGGCTATCAAGAGCTCAATGAGGAAATAAAGGAGACAAGGGATGTTTACTCGGACTCCCTAATGCCACTAACTCGACTTCCAATGGAACTTAAGGATCCCCAAGTAAAGTGTCGACTCTCAAGCACGACACCTACGACGTAGACTTAAGTGGATGGGAAATTACATGCATGGAATTCATTCCACGTGGTTGAAGGCAAACCAGCAGTACTACTAACGCCAACACAGTCATAAGAGCAAGAACTCGCTCGCCTGTCCGGGAAAAGATGGACCATGCTAGATGCACCACACCCAAGAAAACCTCAGTAGGTATGCCAGTAAGGACATCCTTAGGAAACAAACAGCCTGGTCGTCCGAGCAACACAAATCATTGATTTAATTGTGGGAATTCTAGCCACTTTGCCTGAGAATGCCCCCAGCCTAGGCAGCCAAATCAGGGGCAAGGTTCTAGTCAGAACAATAAGAACAAGGGAAAAAGATAGATTTATCAAGTTTAGCAGGGAAGGATCAATTTCACTACACTTGCTGATCTTCCAGAAGGTGCACCAGTGATGTCAGTTGACTGGAGCAAAAATCTTCTCCAAGATTGATCTTCGTTCGGGCTATCATCAAATCAAGATTCGCCCATGTGATATCCCAAAGACCGCTTTCTCCACTCAATATGGACTATATGAATACTTAGTTATGTCTTTTGGTCTCACAAATGCTCTTGCCTACTTCATGTATCTCATGAATTCTGTTTTTATGCCGGAGCTTGACAAGTTTGTCGTGGTTTTCATCGACGACATTCTTATTTATTCTAAGGACGAGGAGAACCATGCTAAACATTTGCACATTGTTCTCCAACGCCTCAGAGACCATCAGTTATATGCTAAGTTCTCCAAATGTGAATTCTGGTTGGATAGTGTGAAATTATTGGGCCATACTATCTCCAGTAATGGTATCTCAGTTGAACCCAGTAAAGTTCAAGATGTGATGGATTGGAAACCTCCCACTTCTGTTCACTAGATTCGTAGTTTTCTTGGTTTAGCCGGTTATTATCGCCGCTTCATTCCGGATTTCTCCAGAATTGCTAAACCTATGACCGAACTGTTGAAGAAAGGTGTAAATTTTTGTAGGATGAAGATTGTGAAAAAGCTTTCCACACCCTTAGAGCACATCTAACTACAGCCCCAGTCTTAGTTCAACCTGACAATACCAAGCCATTTGACGTTTACTGTGACGCTTCTGGTACTGGTTTGGGCTGTATACTTATGCAAGACAATCGGGTTATTGCCTATGCTTCATGAGCACTTCGGCCCCATGAAAAGAATTACCCAACACATGATCTTGAGTTTTGCAGCTGTCATTCACGCTCTCAAGATTTGGAGGCACTACCTTATGGGCGCCCATTGCAATATTTATACCGATCATAAGAGTCTCAAAAATATATTCACACAAGCCGACCTGAATATGAGACAAAGACGATGGTTGGAATTAATCAAAGATTATGATCTTGAGGTGCACTATCATCCAGGCAAAGCTAATGTAGTAGCGGATGCACTCAACCGCAAAGCTCATTGCAATTGCCTATCTGTTGCATCATACAATGAGACGTTATGCTCTGAAATGCGGAAACTTAGGTTGGAAATGATTCCTCAGGGAACTTTGAATCACATCTCTATTGAACCCACTCTTCATGACCGTATCATCATGGCACAATTACATGATGAGGGTGTTAAGATAATCAAGCAGAAACTGTCTCAAGGAGAGGAGAAGCATAGATGTTTTCGTTATGATCACAAGGGAGTTTTATGGTTTGAAAGTCGCATTGTCGTTTCAAAAAATCACGAACTCCAAAAGCAAATTCTTGATGAAGCACATCTTTCCAAATTCTCTATTCATCCAGGCAGTAGCAGAATGTATCAGGACCTCAAACAAAAGTTTTGGTGGACCAGGATGAAGAGGGAAATTGCCCAGTATGTTGCAGAGTGTGACACTTGTCAGCTAGTGAAAGCTAGCCACTTAAAAGTAGTTGGTACACTTCAACCTCTGCCAATACCATCCTGGAAATGGGAAGATATCAGTATGGACTTCATTGTTGGTTTGCCCAATACATCTCAAAAACACAATTCTATATGGGTTGATTTAGATAGGCTTACAAAGACCGCTCATTTTATTCCCGTACACACCACTTATAATGCCAAGAGATACGCTGAGATATATCTGGATCGTATTGTTTGTCTACACGGTGTACCAAAGACAATCATTTTTGATCGCGGCACTCAGTTTGTTGCACGCTTTTGGGAACAATTGCAAGAATCTCTTGGTACCAAACTAATCCGAAGCTCAGCTTATCATCCTCAGACCGACGGCCAAACCGAAAGAGTAAATCAAATTCTCGAAGACATGCTTAGAGCTTGTGTCATTCATTATGATAAGAATTGGGACAAATGCTTATCTTTAGCAGAGTTCTCATATAACAACAGCTATCAAGCAAGCTTAAAAATAGCACCCTTCGAGGCATTGTATGGTCGAAGGTGTTGAACTCCATTGAGTTGTGTCACAAACTGGAGAGCGCAAAATCTTTGGACAGACTTGGTAGTCGAGGCAGAAGAAAAAGTGAAAGTTATCCAAGAAAATCTTAAAGCAGCCCAATCTAGACAAAAGAGCTATTTTGACAAGAGGAGAAAACCCTTGAAATTCGACGTTGGTGATCATATCTACCTTCGGATTTCACCAACCAAGGGGGTGCAACGATTTGGAGTGAAAGGAAAGTTAGCCCCTCGTTATGTTGGTCCGTATGAAATCATTGAAGAATGTGGACCTATGGCCTATAGCGTGCGACTTCCTTTGCAACTTGCAGCCATTCATGACGTTTTTCATGTCTCTCAACTAAAGAAATGTGTCTAAATTCCTACCGAAATTGTTGAGCAAAAAGAAATCATGGTGGAACCAGACCTCTCTTATGTTGAGCAACCCATCAAAATCCTTGACCAGAAGGAAAGAAGTACCCGAAGGGCGGTGATTAAAATGTATAAAACTCAGTGGAACCATCACACTGAAGAACAAGCCACATGGGAAACTGAAAGTTATCTCAATAAAAATTTTCCTGGTTTTCTTGGTTCCATCCAAGGTACACACTTTCCGCACTTAGTTATTTATCCGAATCTCGGGACGAGATTCTTTTTAAGGGGGGTTGGCTGTGACATCCTGGGCGTCTAAAAGGCTAAATAAAGATCCATAACATGAAATCAGGCATAAAAGAGCAATAAAAGTGTACAACAACCTATCAAAATCTACCTTTCAAGTAAATGTATATGTGTATATGTATATATGAATATACATGTGAACCCTTGTAACTTTCAAAGTTGATCACAAATGACTCTAAAAATTTAATGGCACATCTGTTATAACCACAGCAACAAAAGTCTTGTTGAACTCAAGGGCTAAAAGAGCAAATATTAACATGAAATGACATGTCATTTAAATACTAGCTTTTGGAAATTCAAAATAACTTTTTATACATAGCTCAAATGAACATAGTCTTGAAAGATAAAATGTATATCCTGAAAAGTTGAGCAAAACTGGTATTCAAATGTTTTTGATTTGACCTTGGGAAAAATGAGTTTTAGCTCCTTTTTCACCCAGGCCCCGCTATTTTTGCTTCTCGCGCATAAGTTTCATCACCTTCTCCCTCTTCTCTGCTCCCACAGCCCTGTCCTGTCGCTGGCAGGCCAGCTGGCCGGCGCACAACGGTGCAACTGAGCCCGCCCGGCCATGTGGACTCGCCAGCACCTAGAAAATCCCCCGCTGGCCCACAAAATCTCGCTCTTCCCCCTTCGGAAGCCTCCACGCGGTGGCATTCTTCTGTCACGGGCGCTGCTGGCGCCACGGCGAGCCCCGCCGGCGATAGCAAGGTAGCGGCGCCCCCGGTTTTTCGCCTGGTCACGCCTTCCCCAGCAGCTCGTGCCCAGGCCGCCATCCTCCCTCTCGCCCCTATAAAAGCCCCACCCGAGGCCCCTGAGCTCGCCGCCCCAACCACAACTCCGGCGAGTCGCCACCCGCGCGTGGACACACCACTCTGCCCCCACATTGCCCAAACCAACCCTCCCATCACCACCGAAGCTGCACGGCCGGTCCCCGCGCCCTCTTCCTCACCGGAGCGCCGCCACCACCACCCGCACCCGCCGCCGGCTCTGTGCCACCGCCGGCGAGCCGCCTTGGTCAACCACTTCCCCACCCAAGGCCACAAACAGGTGCGGTTTGTTCCCCTCTTGCCTCTTCCACCCTCACCCCTCACCGCCCTCAACCAAGGAGCCTTTTGCTTTGATTTCAATATTTTCAGGGAGATTTCCGTAAAATCTCAGGGACACATTTGTAAACCAGAAACTAGAACTTTGAAAACCAATCTATGAACTTTGAAATTGCAAAACAACTCACAAAAAATCCTAAAAATACAAACTAAGATGTTCTGGACTTCTTAAGTTAAGATCTACAACTTTGTAAAAGGATCTTGGACTGTTTTCCACATAATTTTAGCTGTAGATTTAAATCAAGTTTAAATGTCTTTAATTTGTTCCAAGAGTTTTAGGAAAGAGCTGCTCATGAGTTTTGGATTGTAGCTTCTGTACTAAGAGTATATTCTTTCATAAAAATTTCATGCACTGAATCCAATCACAACTAGATGTTTCGAGTACTTTTTATTATATGGTAGATCCAATTAAACTACTCTGATTCTTGTATGGGAAAAATCTACAAAATTTACAGTAGCCTACTCATGCACGTAAGTTTGTTCAGTAAAATGTTGAGCACCAGTTCTTGCATGGTTTGTTCTATACAAATAGATCTTGATCCTAGCAGTAGGTGTTTAATGTATTTTTCATGACTAACCTGCTAAATGAAAATAGCTAAAAATTTTACTATGAGTTTGCACTTAAGTAATGTACTCTGCATAGAAATTTCAACCCCAGAAACTATCTCTACGAGTAGTTTTGTTTAACCCATGCTTACTATTGAAAATGGTTGTTTATAACATGAAAAAACCACTCACTTACTTAATGAAGTCAGTTAATCCAGATAAGTACTCGATAAATGACTGCCCAAGGAAAAGAAAATGAAGTGCTCGACTACTTAACTTGAGTTTTGTTGAATGACTACTTTATAGTGAAATGATTATTTATCTTGTACCTTTAAAACCACTCACATATGTGCATTCATATAGAATCGAGTACTCTTGCCGACGGAACCTACGATCTGATGCCCGAGTCCAAGAGTGAGCAGCGCGAAGCTCAAGTTAATCTAACTGAAGTTGTTGAAGACCCGAACCAAAGTTCGGAAGAACCCCCGACTAGTTTTGCCCAAGAAGGCAAGCCCCGATGCATGATCCTAGTGTTTCAATTTATGCAACTACTGTTCCTTTTTCCTGTGCATTTAAGTTCATAGGAGTCGATTGGAACCTTGGAACCCTAGCTGCATGATCCTAGGCACCTATGTAATGAATACTAGAACTAGAAGTTCGAGTAGATGCTCTGCTAATATGTTCGGTAAAAGTCGAGTGGTTTCCTGCCACTCGCGAGAATAATAGGAGTTGAATTGTTTACCACATACTGCAACTATAAGGTCGACAGGTAGGGCTGTGGTACGATGCTCATGGTTGAGGCCCAGTCTGAGTAGAGAAAAATGCTAAGGCCGCAGTGTGTGGTAGTGGTGGTTAAGCGTTTGAACATACTAACCACATGTCGAAAATATGGTACTCGATAAGCTTAAGTACCTGATTGGCATGACAAGTGGACTTTACTCTCAATCTACTTGTACGAAGTTCAGATGCGTATACACATGCGAGTGCAGAGCGAGGCTCGTTTTATGCGAGGACGAGCGCCTTGACCTGAAGTACCTTGCGGGTTTGGCCTTCCACGAAGAGCCTTGAGAAGGATAAGTTGAATGGGACTAACTATACAGATTGGATCCGTAACCTGAGAATTGTTCTTAGGGCTGCGAAAACGGAAGACGTTCTGGATACCCCATTACCAGAAGAGCCTGCTGATGATGCAACTGCTACTGTCAAGAATGCTTACAAGAAAGCATGCGACAACAATCCTGAAGTGAGTTGCCTTATGCTCGCATGCATGGAACCCGAGCTGCAGATGCAGTTTGAGACAAACCATGAGGCGCACGATATGATCATGGCGCTTCAGGACATGTTTCAGACATAGGCTAGGACTGAAAGGTTCAATGTGTCCAAGGCCTTTGTTGAGAGCAAGCTAGCAGAGGGCACAGTAGTGGGGCCGCATGTGATCAGGATGGTTTGTTACACATAGAGGTTGGAGAAGCTGGGCTTCCCACTTGGACAAGAGTTGGCCACTGATTTCATTCTTGCGTCTTTATCGTCAAGCTATGGGAACTTCATCTCGAACACCACATGCACAAGGCTGAAAAGGGCTTGAATGAGCTATGTGGCATGCTCAAGATAGTAGAAAGTGACATCAAGAAGAGCGCGGGTAGCGGCCATGTGATGGCGGTCCAGAACAAGCAAAACTTCAAGAAGAAGGGTACTTCTTGGAAGAAGAAGGGCAAGGCTTAGGATGAGAACCCCACACTGAAACCAGATCCAAAGGCTAAAACTTGACCAGCTGCTGACACTGAGTGCTTTCACTGTCATGAAAAGGGTCACTGGAAGAGAAACTGCAAAATGTACTTGGCTTCTTTAAAGAACCGCGGAAGGAAGAGTACATCCAAATCAGGTACCCTTACTGTTTATGTTATGGATATTTTGATTGCTGATTCTTTTGTCATTTTTTGGGTATTTGATATTGGATCGGTTGCTCACATTTGCGATTCGATGTAGGGGCTAACAAGAAGTAGAAGTGTGGCAAGAGGAGAAGTTGATTTCCGTGTGGGCAATAATGCAAGAGTTGCCGCGTTGAGCGTCGGGACGATGCAACTCCACCTCCCATCAGGATTTATTATGGAGTTGAATAATTGTTATTTGTTTCCTCGATTGAGTCGAAACATTATATCTCCTTCATGTTTGATGATTGATGGTTATTCATTTGCGAGTGAAAACAATGGTCGTGTGATCTCTAAGAATGATATGTTTGTGGCTTTTGCGCCTATTTAGAATGGGTTGTTTGTTTTAAATCTTGATGATTCACCTATCTGTAATTTAAGTGCTAAAAGGCTTCGGCCTAATAATTTGAGTCCTACCTATATGTGGCATTGTCGTTTGGGTCATATAAGTGCTAAAAGGCTCCATTCGGATGGGCTTTTAACTTTGTTTGATTTTGAATCATACGAGACATGCGAAGCTTGTTTGCTACGAAAGATGACCAATACACCATTCATTGGTTTTCCCGAGAGAGCATCAGACTTGCTGGAACTCATACATACTATTGTGTGCGGACCAATGAGCACAACGGCTAGAGGAGGATTCCAATACTTCATAACTTTCACTGATGATTTGAGTAGATATAGCTATGCCTATTTGATGAAGCATAAGTCTGAAACCTTTGAAAAGTTCAAGGAATTTCAGAATAAGGTTGAAAATCAACGTGGCAAGAAAATTAAGGCCTTGCGACCTGATCGACGAGGCGAGTATTTGAGTCATGAGTTTAGCAATCATCTGAAGAGTTGCGAAATTGTTCCACAAGTCATGCCGCTTGGAACACCCAAGAGAAACGGTGTGTCCGAGTCATGTAATCGAACTTTGTTGGACATGGTTCGGTCGATGATGAGCTAGTCGGACCTACCGTTATCGTTTCGGGGTTACGCTGTAGAAACAACAGCTTTCACACTAAATAGGGTACCGTCTAAATCCGTAGTTAAGACACCATATGAGATATGGATTGGGAATATTCATGGGTTATCCAAAATAAACTTTAGGGTATTACTTCTACAACTGATCAGAGGGCAAAGTGTTTGTTGCTCGGAATGGTGTTTTATTAGAGATAGAGTTTCTCAAGAAGGAGAAAAGCGTACAGAAGGTGTATCTTGAAGAGGTTCAAGATGAGCCAATCGGGCAAGATTCAACAAGTAATGCTAATGTAGCTGAACAAGTTGAGATACCCGTGGCAAGAGAAGCACCACCGCAGCCACGAAGCTCGGCAAGGCTCCGCGCGGCGCGCGAGATATTATTGTTGGACAGTGATGAGCCTGCGACATATGGAGAAGCGATGATGGACCTAGATTCTGAGAAATGGCAGAGTGCCATGAGATCCGAGATAGACTCCATGGGAGACAATCAAGTTTGGAACATGGTTGACCCATCTGATGGTGTTAAAGCCATAGAGTGCAAATGGATCTATAAGAAGGAGAAAGATATCGATGGAAATGTTCACATCTATAAGGCTCGACTTGTCGCAAAAGGGTTTAGACTAGTTCAAGGAGTTGACTACAACAAGACATTCTCTCCCGTAGCGATGCTTAAATCTATTCGGATCATTCTAGCAATAGCCGCGTATTTTGATTATGAGATATGGCAGATGGATGTCAAAACAGTTTTCCAGAATGGAAATGTGGATGAGGACGTGTAAGGTTTTGTCAATCCGACCAATACTGAAAACGTATGCAAACTTGAGAAATCCATTTATGGATTGAAGCAAGCATCTCGGAGTTGGAATATTTCTTTTGATGAAGTAGTCAAAGGGTTTGGTTTTCATCAGAATGAAGAAGAAGCTTGTGCTTACAAGAAGGAAAGTGGGAGCTCTATTGCATTTCTAATCCTGTATGTAGATGACATATTGCTGATTGGGAATGATATTCCTATGCTGGAATCCGTAAAGACTTCACTGAAAAATATTTTTTCTATGAACCTCTACTGTGACAACAATGGGGCAATAGCACAGGCTAAGGAGCCAAGAAATCACCAGAAGAACAAACATGTACTGCAGAAGTTTCACCTCATATGAGAGTTCGTAAGACGGGGTGAGCTCAAGATATGCCAGATACACACGGATTTGAATGTTGCTGATCCTTTGACAAAGCCTCTTCCACAGCCTAAGCATGAAGCGCACACAAGGGCTATGGCTATTGGATATCTTCGAGATTAGACTCTAGTGCAAGTGGGAGAGTGTTAGAAATATGCCCTAGAGGTAATCATAGAGATGATCATATTTCGTTGTATCCATGATGTATTATGTGTTCATTGAATATCCATGAAAGGCAACTTGTATTGATTGGCAATTATATAAATTGTTTGTGAGACTCTTTACTTGTATGGTTATTCTAAAGTGGTTCCTAGTCGGAGTTCATGTATGGACACACATGAATATTAGACTAGCACATGTATTAGTCGATGATTGTGTTTCACAAGTCACAGACATGGAGATGTCAAACTAATAATGTGGGCGCATGTATGACATGAGGCTGGACCGACCCAACTCCAGAAATAGTGATTTCTCATTACACAATGTGTACGCTGTGTCCTTAGACCTGAGATTGTCGCATGTACTCAAGATGTGAACCGACCTACTTAGGAGCCATCAAACGCTATTCCGTAACTAGGTAGTCATAAAGGTGCTTCTCAGGTTTGTCAAGAAGCAAGCTATGAGACATGGTCAGTCAAGATGGGATTTGCCCCTCTCTGCTCGAGAGACATATCTCTGGGCCCCTCGAGTGATCGGATCAAGAAATGCATGGCCGTGCTAGGGTTAAGTGTTAACCAAGGATTTTGGATGACGGCATCGAGAAAGAGAGGTCAGATTGGAGCTAGACCAAATATCATGTGGCAAAGGGAATAGCATGTATATGAGATTGTGACGGCTCGTCCGATATGATCTTTGCGCGCGCATAGGAGTTGACACGTCTTGCTAGAGGCCGCTGCCAACTATTGGTCGAGTAGGAGTACTCGGGCCATGTCTGTTCGCGCGTGAGCCCATAGGGTCACACACTTAAGGGGCTGGAAACCTAATGAGGATATGATCCGAATTAGACTGGGCTTAGGTGCACTAATGAGACTCGGTTAGGAAGCCCATTAGTGGGCGCCTATTAAAAAAGGGGTGGGGGCCCATGGAGGGGTGAACCCTAATTCCACGCCTGCTAGCAGCCGCCTGTTCCCACGCTCGCGCCCTCGGTTGCCCTCGCGGACCTAGCAGTTCGGAGTGCGATGCTTCTTACCCGTACGTGTGGATACCTTGGAGGTGCTGCATCTGCTGCACGAGGACGAGCCGCATATAAGGAGGTCTTGCAACTGCATTGCCGGCGACCGACTGCACTACCCTGACGTGCTACAGAAGTTCCGCAGCCGCGCATCTAGTGGTAATTCCGTGATCTATAACAGCAGTTTTCCTGGTTTATGCGGTGGAAATTTTTGTTTATCACTAGCGTAGCCCACCTCATATCCCTTCATGGCTTCCACGAGTGGGTCGGTGGTGATGACGGTGATCCCCGCACCATCCAGTGCGGAGGTGACTGTGACGATAGTCCCAACACCTAGTGTTGGACGTGGGGGCGGGGGGAGATCGTGACCTTCGTGTCCCCAGGTGGAGGAGAGCACGGTTCACCCGCGTGGTCTAAGTCGGAGGAGGACGAAGGAGCGCCTTCGTCCTCGAACGTGGACACTAAGCTCGTACGACTCCCCGAGCGTGAAGAGGCTCAAGCTTAGGCGGACCAGTGCCCTGGCCAGGCGAGCGATCCCCCGGCGCAGTAGGAAGTGCTGGAGGGGAGCCAGGAGTGGTCGATGGTTCCTGCCTCCAGATCGTCCGAGCCTACGAGCGGGTCAGTCGGCGAGTGGGTGGGGCCCGACCCAAGCAAACCGTGTAAGGCCCCGTTCGTTTTGCGCGATCAGCGGGAGGAGGAGCTCTGGGACCTTCTTGAGCAGAGCGGGCGGTCGGATTGCGATGAGCTTGCCGTCGCGGAGTCCGAGCTCATTGAAGTCCTCAAGAAGGTCAGGGTCGCTTGGCGGACCGCGTCCGGTGAACTGCTGAGTTTTGCTCCGGTGAGTCTCGACGTCCCCTCTTTCACCTTCATTTCTTCGACGGCGGGTAAATTGTTTTGGCGTTTCTAATTTTTTGCTATGAAGAGCCTTGAGGGGATCTCCCTGAGCAAGTCGTGGTTCCTTTGGGAGGAGCACGCCCGACTGGGGCAGGAAACGGTGGCTCAGCGACGGGTCGAGGAGCTGACCCACGAATTGGAAGCCGCTCGGGCGTCGGAACTTGTCTAGCGTGGCTGTGGGACCACTGCCAAGCAGGAGCTTGCTACGGCCTGGTCGGCCCTGAGCGTGGAGCTCGCCACGGCCTGGTCAGCTCTGAGCGTCAAGCGGGTGGTGTTGGGAGTGGAGCGAAAGGCCCGAGCTCTTGCTGAAGGGCAGGTTCAGTCCAAGGAGGAGCTGATCGCCCAGCTGGAGGCGATGCTGACCTAGAAGGAAGAGGGACTCAAGATCACCAATGATCCTGTAATCCGTAACCCCCTCTTTGTTCGCGTTCAGAGTTCGGATAGGGGAATGCGCTTCTGCAGGACAAGTTGGAGGGGTTGGAGGATGCCTGTCGTGCCGCCGAGTCCGAGCTGGCGACCACCCAAGAGGTGATGACGTGGAACACGCAGGCGCTGGTGGCTTCCTTGGAGAGGAATAGGGTCTTTGAAGAGGAACTTGGTCAACTTTAGGGAGCGGCGCTGTCGGTGGTCACAGAGATCCTCGGACCCCACCCGAAGTCGAGGGCTCTCGTCGCCGATCTTTTAGAGATCATGGACGAGGTGTCGGGGATTATCACCGATGGAGTCTTCCACGGTGCCTCGGGGGTGTTGATGTCGGTGGCGTCGCAATACCCGACCCTGGACTTTGGGGCAGTCGGGAGGGGCTATGCCGCCGGGTGGTCCGCCGACCAGCTCTGCGAACTCGGACAGAGCTTGGAGCCGGTCGCGACGGTGATTGCGGAGACGACCACCACGGAGTGGGTGAAGGAGGCCCGTTGCGCAGATAGGGAAGCGGCTCTGGGCGGAAACTGCGGCCAACCAATAGAGGCCAAGTTGGGTGCTACCCCGACCAAGCCGGCTCCTATTCGAGGAAGTTCTGCAGTCGATACTGCAGCGCGGCTCCTCCCGTCCACGTCGTCGGTCAACACGAACGAGGGACCGCAGTAGAAAAGCATTCGTAGTTAGCTTTTGTTTTTGGAAGACTTGTGCGGGGGACTTAACGGGCCCCCGAGTGAACAACCTTAAATGTTTTGCAATTGTTTTAACTAATGTTCATTTTAATGATGTTTGGGAAGCGTGTCCTGCCCGTATCCCTTTTGTTCCATAGAGTGACTCTTGCCTTCGCACTTTTCCTTTCGAACCTAATCGCCAACCGTAGGCTGCAGCGTGTAGCCTGGGGCTGGCTCGAGTGGCGTCAGCTGCTAGTTCGCCGTAGGTTGTGACGAGAGTTCAATAGGTCGGGTGGCCCAACAAAAATCACTTAGGTTGCGATGGGGAAACGGGCTGCCCTTTCATTTCAGTGGGAAAAAGGTTGCTTTTTGTGCGTGATTTAAAAAAAGAAAGAGGGGGTAGCCGTGCGCGTGGCGGTGTAACCCCGTGGGGCCCCCGAGTGACCCGAGCTGAGAGTGTTCAGGCCGGGGCGCTGTAGGAGTCGTCGTTTAAACAAGAGCCCGTGAAAGGACTTAATTTAGGGGAAGAAACAACGTAAACAATGTTTTCATAAATAGTAAACGATAAACAGTCGGTCACCCTTCGTTTAGCGTTTAGATGGCGTTTAGACGGAATTAAACGGCCTAAACGGTTTAGTATATTTCCAACAAAAAATACATATTTTGAATGTAAAAATCCAAGTATTTTAACAAAATAACAAATATGTATTTCTCACACGTCACACCACATTTATATGACACTAAGATTTGATACACAGATCAGTAGATACTAGATAATAGTTGTGCATTTCTCCATCGCACATTAACACAGTCCAGCTTACAACAAAAGCATATAGTTCTCAGTTCCACAAATGAGATGGCAAGTCAAATGAAAATGCTTAACAAGTTCACAGCCTCCCAGGCTCATAGCCTAGAAATCTTATCGTCTTAGGGCATCACAAGTCACAACATACAACACATGACTATCACAACAGCTCATAAGTCATAAGCAAAAGCATTGAAGCGAGCTGTCAGACATGCATGACCAATTGACTAGTCATCATTCTTACCCTCATCTTCATCCCCAACAATTGGAACCACATCCTCTTGGTCAGATTCAAAGTCAATCTCATCCTCATTGATTTGTTTTTCTTCTGCTTCGGAATGGAAATCATCATCATCAACATCTCTCATTTGGGCCAGCCTTGCACTCCTACGAAGATTCCCACATTCTTCAACCCCACAAGCCTCTTCAATCAGTTTCCATGTCAGCCCACATACAAGCTCAGCATCCTCTTCATCTCCTCCTTCAACCAGCCATCCTTGAGCATGGTTTGCTTCAGTAGATAGAAGAGGATCCATTTTCTGGTTCTTCTTGGCCTTAAATTTTTTTCCATTCATCCTGTTGTTGTACTGAACAAAAACAAGTTGGTTGAGAGGCTCACATGTCAGCTTGTTTCTTTTTTTGTGTGTGAATCTACAAAGAGTCAGAAAAAAATAACTTTACTTACTGTTTTACCAACCTGAAATGACAAGATATATAAAACATAATTAGACTCTTAGAGAGAAGGGATGAGTTGGGAGGCTTACATCTTCAAAGCAGCTCCAGTTCCTTTCACAACCTGAAGAACTTGAAGTTAAGGATAGAATCCTTATCGCCATCCTTTGCAAAGTAGGAACCTGTGTTCCATAACCGCACCACCAATTTGCTGCAATGGAGGACTACATGAGAAGCAGATAGATGATATGTACAGAACAAAGATAGTGTACAGAACAAGACATACATGTATCTCAAGTTGTTTACCAATCTGCAATCTCTACAATAATGTAAATCTAGAAAAATGAATTACCTGGGCTAAAATCATATTCCATGCAGCAAGCCTTTGCTACAGGTTTTCCAAAGTGGCCTTGTTTATCTCTGAACTTGTGGAGCTCCTCATTGAGCACTTTGCTTTGCTTGTCATAGTCACCATGGTAAAAGGTCTCAACAGCAGTGATGAATCCATCCATGACCTGCTCACTTGTAAAGATGGATTCATCATTGTAGCTGTAATAAGGATTCAACAAATACGCTGCCAAGTGCAATGGACTATCTAGCCTATCCTTCATCTTGTTATCAATGATCTCTATGACATTGTTGTAGAGAGCAAGGTTAACTGGTGTCTCAATATTCCGAAAGGCCACCTTGATTTGTTCCTTTGCCTTTACAATTTCAACAAACAGAAAGGCCATAGATGGCTTGATATCACTATCAACCATGCGAAGTACCTTGACCAATTGCCCAAACACCCTCAAACAAAGTGCAACCCCATTCCAAAAGTACGGTCTTGTCATTGCAGATGTGGCTAGAACCCCTTTGTTGTTCTTCTTGATGTGGCTCACTTGTAAGAATTTGTCCCATTCATCGCACTGAGTCATTGTCCTTAGTTGCTCTCTCTTCTCATACAAACTCTGCAAAGTGAGAAAATTGGAAGCAAATCTAAAAACACCAGGTCTCACAATTTCTCTCTTCTTTGTGTATTTTCTCATCAAAGCTAAGGTTCTATGATGTGAATAGATGAAGATGGTCATTGACTTAGCTTGATCAATGAAGCCTTTGAACTTCTTGATCTTCCCCATTCCTTCAAGCATCAAGTTCAGGGTGTGAGTTGCACATGATGTCCAAAATATACTTGGCCTCTTCACAAATAACAAGTCCTTTGCTGCCATGTTGTTTGATGCATTATCCATGACCACTTGCACAACATTTTCAGCACCCACTCGTTCAATACAACCATCCACATACTCAAAGATCATTTGTCCAGTGTGTGACAAATTAGCAAATTACAAAGAGCTGTAGCAACTAGGCCTGTAGCCAGATCAACAGATCAAGTTGCAAACTTGCAGATTGCAATATGCAGTATCTTTGCATTCTATACGCATAGCAAGCTAACTTCATATTAATAAATTGCCTAAAATATCCATGCTTTTAGTTTTAGCCTTTTAGGATGCCTCCATACGGCAAATCCAGTAACTCAGCAATATTAATTTACATGCTACGAAACATCCGTATGTATTGCTGAGTGAGCAATAAAGCACAATGTTCATGGACAAACTAATTCCAAGAAAAATAAAGGATACATAGCTGTTCGACTGTCCAGACTCCAGAATTTCAGATGTGACTAGCAAGAATGAAGGGAGTGAGGGAATGAGGGAGTGCCTTACTGAAGATTGGGAGTAGCACCTGGATGCCGCCGTGGTCCGTGGTCGGCGACTTGGAGTTGAAGACATCGGAGGAGACCACTGCAGCCCACGCCGGCTCAGCGCAGGGCATGTGCGCGAGTCCCCGGTACCCGCGGCAGCCGGCGACCTTCCTGTTCCCCGGCGGCCGGTGACCTTCCCGTTCCTAGAGAGCAGGGGAACGACTTCACAGGGCGTAGGTGCGGTGGAGGAAGAGAGGCATCATGGTAGAGGTGGGACCGTCGGAGGTGCGTCGGTGGCGGCGGTGGCGCAATGGAAGCGGCAGCGGCGGCGGGCCGACGGTACAATAGGAATGAAACCCTAGACACGGCAAATTGGGCCGGTCATATATGTAAGTGCTGTGAATTGGGTCCAGACTAGGCGCTAATTTTGGGTGCCTTCGCGCAGCGGGCTAGTGGTCGCAAATTTTTCGTTCGCGCCCAGCAGTCTCCATTCCCTAAACTGCCTGTTTTACTCGTCTAACCCCGTCTGAGCCCGTTTCGTTTAGGCCGATTCGCCCGTTTTTCAACATTTTTGACCGTTTAAGCAGCCTGACATTCAGAGCATCATTTATGCCCAAAACAAAATGGGGAGGCCTCGTTTCCATTTTTTCAGCCATTTAAACGGCCTGAACGGCCGTTTAGGTGAACATTGAACGTAACTGCTCAATGTTCCAAGTGTTGGTGAGGATGTTGCCGTCGCTGTCCTTCGATCGGTATGTTCCTGGACAGACCACCTCCGCAATTGTGTACGGTCCTTCCCAGGACAGAGTGAGCTTGTGCTTGTCCTCGGTTGACTGTGCCCTTCACAGCACCAAGTCGCTGACTTCGAGGGTTCTTCCCCGGATCTTCCTCTCATAGTACCTGCGAAGGGTTTGCTGGTAGCAAAGCTGAGCGGACCAAGGCCGTCTGCCGGGCCTCTGATAAGCCGACCGCGTACTGCTGAGCCTCCACGGCTCGGTCGGGGTCAAAGGCTTTGACCCTTGGGGCGCCATAGTCTAGGTCGGTGGGAAGCATCGCTTCTGCCCCGTATGTTTGGAAGAATGGGGTGAATCCCGTGGACCAATTGGGAGTTGTCCTCAGGCTCCAGAGGATGGCTGGGAGCTCCTGGACCCACTGTCCAGCAAACTTGTTGAGCTAGTCGACGATGCGAGGCTTGAGTCCTTGGAGGACCATGCCATTCGCCCTCTCCACCTGCCCATTGGTTCGAGGGTGTCCGACCAAAGCCCAGTCAATCCTGATCATGTATTGGTTGGCGAACTCCAAAAACTTCTTGCCAGTGAAGTTGGTCCCATTGTCTGTGATGATGGTGTTGGGCATACCAAACTGGTGGACGATGTCAAGGAAAAACTTGACAGCTTCTTGGGAGCTGGGCTTGACGATCGGTTTTGGCTCAATCCACTTGGTGAACTTGTTTACCGCGACGAGCATGCGGGTGAAGCCGCCAGGGGCCTTCTTGAGAGGCCCAACCATGTCAAAACCCCAGACCGTGAACGACCAAGTGAGGGGGATGGTTTGAAGCGCATGTGTTGGAAGGTGGGTCTGCCGAGCGTAGAACTGGCACCCCTTGCATGTGTGGACAACATCCTCTGCGTCGCGTAGCGCCGTTGGCCAGTAGAAACACTTGCGAAAGGCCTTGCTGAACAACGACCGTGGAGGAGTTCTTTGCCCTACTGGGCAAGAATGCACTTCATCAGCATTCCGACCGCTGATGGGCTGCGCTTGTAGAGCTCGGCGTCGATGGCGACATACGTCTTAGCGCATCGAGCGAACCTTCGTGCCTCGGTTTGATTGGCCGGGAGGACCTCATCAAGGAGGTAGGCCAGTAGAGGCGCCCTCCAGTCAGAGTCAGTCGCCGGTGCGGTGGCCGTTGAGGTTGTGGCCTCCACCGCGAGATAGTCGGGGCCCCCGAGCTGTTGGTCGGGGGATGCCCGGTTGGGGGGTACCCGACTGGGGCCCCCAGGTATTGAGTCAGACGGCTCTTGAGGCAGATCCAGCTTGATGTGAATTGAGGGCGCATGGAGGTCGTTGACAAAAACCCTATCGGGAGCGGGATCCCGCTGGGCCGCCATCTTGGCGAGCGCATCGGCGTCGTTGTTGTCCCTCCGGGGGACATGATGCAGCTCGATTCCCCCGAATTTGCCCTCCAATTTAAACACCTCTTGGCAATAGGCATCCATGACGGAGCTTTCGCAGCTGGACACCTTCATGACTTGGTCTACCACCAACTTGGAGTCACTGTAAGCGTAGAGCCAGGTCACTCCGAGCTCAATGGCGTAGCGGAGCTTATTCCCCTCGGGCGAGATCAACACCACGCCAGCCCTCGCGCCTGGTCCCATGACTGACCCGTCGAAGTACAAGGTCCAGTATTCGTGGGTGATGTCTGGACTCGGGTTTTGGACCTCCGTCCACTTGGCGACGAAGTCGGCCAAGGCCTGCGACTTGATGGTGGTGCGGGGGACGTATTTGATGTCATAGCCCATGAGCTTGAGTACCCGTCTTGTAGCGTCACGGCTGTGGATGACCCCCCTGAGTGGGAACGAGTTGACGATGGTGACCTTGTGTTTTTTGAAATAGTGTTGCAGCTATTTGGTCGCCATGAGCACGGCGTACAAGAGCTTCTGCACCTATGGGTAGCGAGCATTGGTCTCGGTGAGTACCTCATTGACAAAGTACACCGGTCGTTGGACCTGCAGCGCACGGTCCGGCTCCTCCCTTTTGACCACAAGAGTGGCGCTGACCACGCGGGTGGTCGCCGTGAGGTAGAGTAGGCACGTCACTCGGAAGCAACGAGAAGCGGGGCCGAGGTCAACAATGCTTTAAGGCTATCCAAGGCTTGTTGGGCCTCTTCCATCCAGAAGAACGTGTCTGACTTCTTGAGGTGTTTGTAGAGGGGCATTCCCCGCTCACCCAGTCGGGAGGTGAACCGACCGAGGGTGGCCAGACAGCCGGTCAGCCGTTGCACGCCTTTCACGTTGCGTATGGGGCCTATCCTGGTGATAGCTGTGATTTTTTCGGGGTCGGCCTCGTTGCCACGCTCGGACACTATGTATCCAAGTAGCTTCCCCTTCGGAACCCCGAAAGTGCATTTTTCAGGATTCAATTTGATGCTAAACTTTTGGAGGTTAGCAAACATGGCGTCTAGTGTGGCGATCAGGTCTCCCGCGCGAGGCGCTTTCACCACTATGTCATCTCCGTAGACGGTGACTGTAGGTTTCGATGGCCCAAGCTGGTCGGGCTGCCGGGGCGGGTCAATCTGATCGGCAAAACACTTCTGCATGCAATGCTAGTAGGTGGCGCCAGCGTTTTTCAGCCCAAATGGCATGGTGACGTAACAGTACGTGCTGAACGGGGTGATGAAAGAGGTCGCGAGCTGGTCGGAGTCCTTCATAGCAATCTGGTGATAGCCCGAGTAGGCATCCAGAAAAAAGAGAGGACTTCGCATCCTAACGTGGAGTCGACCATCTGGTCTATGTGCGGCAAAGGAAAAGGGTCCTTGGGACACGCCTTGTTAAGGCCAGTATAGTCAACACACATTCTCCATTTCCCATTCTTCTTTTTTTAAAAGAACAGGATTTGCGAGCCAGTCGAAGTGATACACCTCCTTGATGAAGCCGGCTGCTAGGAGCTTGGTGACCTCTTTGCCTATGGCTCTGCGCCTCTCGTCATTGAAACCGCGCAGGCATTGTTGCACGGGCTTGGAACCCGTCTTGATGCGAAGCTCGTGCTCGGCGACCTTCCTTGGGATGCCTAGCATGTTAGAAGTCTTCCATGCAAAGGCATCACGATTGGCGTGTAGGAAGTCGACGAGCGCGCTTGCCTATTTGGCCGGAAGTTGGGTCCTGATCTTCATGGTCTTGGCCAGGTCGTTGGGGTCGACCCCGATAGCCTTGGTATCCTCGGTCCGGCGGAAGGCACCGGATGAAGTCGGCTCGTTGCGGTCGGGAATGCCTTCTACCACCATCTCGCGGAGCCTTTTGAGCTCGGAAGAGTTGGCAACAATGGTGGTGAGCTCGAAGTGCTCCCACCCGCAGGCGTACGCCTGCTCGAAGGAGAATGTGTGTTGCCCTTGCACGTCCGCCATGGCGCATTCCCGCAGCATGGAGAAGAGGTCGTGGAACGAGGCAGGACTATACGCCGTCATGCCCACGAACTCGGTGGTGAGCGGGGGCTGTGACATGATCTTCTGGAGCTCCCTGGTGTACATGCTCGCGGTGTTTGTGACGCCAAACGGGAACCGTCCATGCGGCGAGCGTGGCGGGGATAGTGGGGTCCATCTGGAGAGTTGGCGAAAAATGTTGCGCAGCGAGAACATGAGCAAGTCCACATCACTCGCTGAAGGGTTGGCACCAAGCAGGAGCTCAATGAGCCGTGCAAGCGCCTCGGTGTCGAGGTCAGCCAACGGGTTAGTCGATTTAGTATCTCCCTGAAACAACCTCAGAGGAGTGGCCTCCTCGCGAAGGCGGAGCGTACAGAGACGATCGACGATGAAGTCCAGGCTTCCGAAGCGGAAGGCCTCGAAGGGCGTGAAGATGCTGGGTTCCCACAGTCCAACGCGTGAGGCCATGGGAAACTCCAACGAGCCGAAGCGAATCATATCGCTCAGGCTTGTGAGGCTGGACGTGTCGGAGACGAAGGCCATTCAATCGCCGGGACAGTGGACGCACGATGTCCTCCCCATGGACGGCGCCAAACTGTCTATTCCGGAAATGGCCGACAACTAAACCAACTCGAAGTGTGTATCGCGCGTCGTGATCGAAGGTGGCCTAGCACACAATGACTCAAGATTTATACTGGTTCAAGCAATCGTGCCCTACATCCAATCGGGGGTCAGTACGTTGTATTGCTTGAGCCTAGGTGCCCGTGAGTGTTTGGGGAGTTACAAGCTCATGAGTGGACGATGTGGTATGATCAAGATCTATCGAGGTTGTCTTTCCTAGGCGGATGACCCTCCCTTTTGTAGTCCAAAAGGGGGTCTCCGTTACAGGGGAACCAAAGGTAGAAAGAGTGAGGTAGAAAGATAGAGTGTTTCTTGCTTCGCCGGTCGGAGTCGCCAGCTCTGTCAGTCGGGACCGCCAACTCTGTCAGTTGGCGCCTCCCGATGACCACCGTCCAAGTCTTGCGTCGTGGGGTGGCCGTCTTATCTTGTCCCTGTGCGTCATGCTCCGTCGGTCGGGGCGAGAGCGTGCGATGATAAGTACGGTACGACAATCACACTCCGTCCCTGGCGCTATGCCCCGTCACCCTGTTGTGATGGAGGCATGTCTGCCGCGTCGTGATGACGTTGCGTCCCGTCCCTTCACGAGGACGGGCAGGTGGAATAGTGTCCCCCCACTATGGCAACAAAGGGGACTGTAACCCCGGTGGAGGGAGTGGTTGACCTGTACGGCAAGTTGGACTCCGGCACGTCCGTCCTTGTCCTCAGCACCTGGCCCCAGGGACGGTCAGTGTGCGAGGCCCGGCCGGCCCCTGGCCTCGTCAGTCGGGGAAAGTGACACGTGCGTGGCGGAGTTCGATTGGCGTCTTAGGTAGGGACCATAGAACGGACCTAGGCCTTGGTCGTCCCCTCGGTCGGGGATGCGGGCTGAGGCTCCAGCCGACTGGTCAGCCGGTCGGGACTGTGGGCCTAGACGGCCTAGAGAAAGTCAAGGCCCAGGAGGGCGCCTGTTTGATCCACGCGTGGTCTTAGGCCATCCAAAGTGCCAGCAGGAAGTGGGCCCGCTGGGGACCTCAGGTCCCTAAACCCACCACATGATATCATGATAAAGCCCGTACATGACATCAGTCAGCGCGGTCATCGTTGGTTAGGGACGCATCCCATTCCACTGACCAACCAGGAGGAAGAGTACACGGCCAAGTCAAACTAGCAACCATGTCCTCAAAAGTCTCACCTGAAAACAATACCGCAAGCAAGGCTGAGTATACTAATACTCAGCAAGGCTTACCCGACTATTGGTATATACTTAGCCGACTCCTAACATGCAAGGCTTTTGGCTTGGTGGGGTTTGTTTTTGCCATAAAGCAACAAAGAGTAGAACCTTACTTTCAAATTTTAGCTCAAGTTCTAGTTTGATTAACCATTACAGATGAGCACTATCCAACATCACACATAGTGGAAGTAATTAATTTGAGCATCCAACAAGATTAATCATCATCATTGTTCCTCTTCTAACTCTATGTGGTCAAAGGGTCAAGCAATCTCAATGGCAGCGAGAAACGTATGATTCAAATCGAATTTCTTAACCTTGCAAGGCAAACCTAAACACACATCACGTGGTTACTCCTAGAATCACACGTGCAACGTTTCCCCTTTATTCCTGGTTCGTGGAATAAGGCCCACCCCCTTGGTACACGCCCACAGTCCATCATGGTCGCTCTGCACCCAGCATGTGACCACATGGGAACGAAGTCAAGATGGTAGGGAAAAAGTCCACGCACAGTTTAATCAGGTACTAGGCTTACCGATTACCATATTATCAGCATGTGGTTAGTACATTCAAAAACTTGACCACCACTACCATACATTGTGACCTTAGCCATTTTTGTTACACAGACGGGCCTTAATCATCAACATGAATATCATGAACAGTCACAACCGTCGACCTATGATTCCAACAAAAGTAAAAAAACAACTCCTATATCTCGCGAGTGGCAGGCGATCACTCGACTTTTACCGGAGTCCTATTAGCGTGGCAATCTAGCAACTTACGCATACTAGTGTTCAAGGCATAGGGACTAGCATCATGCAACCAAGGTTTCAACAAAGTCCTATAAACTTAAATGCACAAGTAGGTAGATTTACAACATTGCATAGTTTTGAAAATAAAGGTTATGCTCCGGGGCTTGCCTTCATGAGCAAAGCTAGCCTTGGGCTCTTCTGAACTTTGGTTCAGCTCTTCAATAATTTTAGTTAGATTAACTTGGGCTTCACGCTGCTAACTCTCGGACTTGGGAATCAGCTCGTACGTTCCATCAGCGAGAGTAGTTGAATCTATATGAAATGCACATGCATGAGTTGTGTTGATGGTAGAAGATAAATAACATTTCACAGTATGGTTGCAATCCAACAAAACTCTAAGTTAATTTGTAAAGCATTTCATTTACATTTTATTGGGCAGTCATTTACTGAGTATTAACTAAACTTACTTACTTCACTAAGTGAGTAGGGGTTTTTGTCATTTCTTAACATGTAGAAATTTTATTTTTCAACAAGCAAGCATAAGGCGAATATGTGAAGCTCTTAACTACTTTTAGACATAGGTTCCGTTCCTGAAATATTTATGCAAAGCACCTATCCCAATGAAAAACCTACTGTAAAAGTTTCAGCCATTTCTACCAAGCAGATTATTTATGAAAAATAAAGTAAACAGCTCCTACTAGAACCTGGATTCATTTATGTAGATCAAAATATGCAAGTAATGATGCTCAAACTTTTACAGAATGCTCACAATCCTATAGTAATATTACTGTAAAGTTTCCAAATTTTATTAAGCAATTGACTCAGCATAAAAAATACAGCAAAATATATCTACATTATTCAAGATTCGTTTTTAATGACATATATACTGAGCTTCTAAACTCCAACCTTTTCTAGCATGACCAACTACCGAAATATGTTCTCTAGTAAAACTATCATAATTTGCTGAGCACAGGAACTATTTACTTTGATTTAATATGGTTTTTCTTAACTAAAATCGTATGAGCCAGTTATACAGAAGCATAAAGATTTAGTACAAATGAAGGTAAAGCTACCGTAAAAGTTTCAACCCTAGCATAACTACATAATAACAGGTATAAATGAATCTACTACACTAATGCGTAAACCAAGATTTAGTAGTAATTATAGCTAGAGATCTGATCTAGTCATGAAATTCACACATGTCTAAACATCAAGAAACTAACCTACAGTACATGCCTAGAACAAGAGATACAAACAAAAGCTAACAAAACTATTATTTATATTTTTTCTAGAACAAGTTTTATTTTGAAACTAGCCAACAAGGTTGTAGATGGCAACATAAGGGACTCAATAAATTTTAGTTTGTATTTTTCTGATTTGCCTTATGATTTTTAAACGAATTTACAAGTTGCAGCTCTATACAACTGTTGACGCCAGATTTTGACACGTGTTAAATCGGCGTCGGGAAAAGAAGGTCGGCCGATGCGGCAGATCTAAAGGCTACAGTAAGGAATCGGTCGATTGAGGTAACAGTTGAAAATCGGCCGATTGGTGATACAGCTTGCGCCAACAGGATGGGACTATTTCGGAGGGTCCTGGTCAAAAGTTGGTCAACAGGGCAACGCTAAGTCGGTCAAGGAGCAATTGAAAAGAATCCTAATTGGATTAGGGGACGGCGGTGGAAGATTCTGCGGGAGTCCGTTTCCTTTAGAAGTTATTATAGATATAGTAGTTTTCCTGTTTTTTAAATAAGGTTGTAACAAGTCGTGATCGACCAGGAGTCCTAGTTTTAGAGTATAAATAGGAGTCGTCAGGGTCTTGCAAGGGGATATCAATACATCAATCAACAACAATACTTCTACTTTTTCAGCAATTTACTTTCAAGTCGGCGACTTCGCCAATACTTTTCTTCTTTCACAAGTTCGTACGGATTGGCAGGGCTGCATCAACATGATCTCCGGCCAATTGGTAGGTTCCGCTTATCGAGTAATATCCGAGCTTTAACTACGGGCGCATCGCTGTGGTTTCGTTTGGATTTATTCACCAGTTATCGATATTCACTAGAATTGCAAGTTTTACCTGTTATTCTAGTATTATCACTAGTTATCCAGCTTGAGATCAGGATAATCGGCTTCATCATCGTTCTTCCTCGATTTATCATCTCACAGCCGATTAGATCTATTTCAAGTGTTGCCTCTGTAGTAATTGTTTAGATCGCTCCGGCAGTTTTCTTTACAATTATTACACGATTATCGGCTGATCCATAGCCGATCATCTCTACAGCAAATCGGCTGATTCGCTGCCGACGCGCTCCTCAGGATAGATCGGAACTCCAGCCGATCGGAGCGCCTGGAATTTAATACTTTATTTCCTTGTCAATCAACAGGTCAGATTGACTGGCACGCCGCGCGAACCGTACCAGGGCGATAACCCGAACAGGAGCTAAGCAGATTCTCCCGGGTCGTGTGTCCGACGCTGAAGACCATCGGCCAATTCCTGTCTGGCCGATTTTAGCGCCAACACACTTTTAGCACGCTCGGTGGGATAAATCCAAGATCTGATATGTCGAAGAACGTAGAAATCTCCGATAGCAACATCATTGAGGTCACAGAAGCGGATCTCAAGGACGACCAGAGGGAAGAATTAGCTAAACATCTAGAAGATTACAAGAAGATGTACCTTCAGTCGTTCAGTCGTACCAGAAGCGGGGAGGCTGTCAAGAAGGCTCCTATTCCAGTTCCCCGCCACGTCACCATCGCTGAAGACTTGGGCAAGATGTCCGATATGATCCAACAGTCCGTCATCAGTTCTCTGGCCAACGGAGCAATCCAAGGCTATCAGGGACCAGCATATGCCCCGCCAGTCACGCTGCCAGCTAGAAGCTCACCATGCACATCCCAATCGGCTCCTCAGCCGATATTAACGCAACGCGAGGGATACAACACTCCGTTACCTCCAGCGTCTCCAAGGTACAGCGGTGCACCATGTTTCCCGTCACAGACACCGTTTCAACCTGTCCAGGTCATTTCTGTACAATCGCTGCCTACAAGCTCAGTACCCTGGGGGATATCGGCGACAACGGCTTTCCCCGATCCATCAACCGGGCATGGAAGCTATCCAACCCAGGTGACTCACCAATCGGCCGTCCGGCCGACGGTCCCTCAGTATCAGCCGATCTCATCAGAAATCGGCAGGGGGGCAAGCACTATAGAAGCGTTCAGAGGAGCAGCGCCAATGATGACATATGATGGGGCGGCGGATTCACTTCGCCATCAACTATCAGCTGCTCAGCAGAATTCGCCGCATGCTTCGATTCATCACCCAGTCGTGCCAGCTCTTCAGCACATGCTCGCACCGCGAACAGTCGTTCATCAGCAGCAGGTGGACTGGACGGCAAGAATAGCAGAAGTGATCCCGGACCAGTTTGGATTGAAGCCAAAGGTGCAAACTTACACCTACAAGACACCATACCCATCGGCCTATGACTTGCTGCCGTTCTCACACCGCTACAAAGTTCCCGATTTCACCAAGTTTTCGGGGACGGACGATACATCCACTGTAGAGCACATCAACCGATTCATCATCCAGTGCGGGGAGGCTACCACACAAGATGCTCTGAGGGTGCGTTTGTTTTCATCGTCTCTGTCCGGATCGGCCTTCCAGTGGTTCACCACCTTGCCACGAAATTCTATTGTTACATGGGCCGATTTGGAAAAGCAGTTCCACAAGTACTTCTACGCAGGAGTACACGAGATGAAGCTCTCGAATTTGACCAGCCTCAGGCAGAGGAGCGATGAACCGGTAATGGGATATATACAGAGGTTCAGAGAAGTCAGGAACAAATGCTACAGTCTGGCTCTGACCGATGCACAGTTGGCCGATATCGCTTTCCAAGGCCTCCTGCCACAAATCAAAGAAAGATATGCTGCGCAAGAGTTTGAAAGCCTAAGCCTGATCGTCCACCGTTTGTTAGGACAGGAAGTCCGTCCATTTGAATAGCGGAGGAATTTCCAAAAGAAGGTGGCATACCTAGAAGGGTCTGAATCCGATGGGGAGGAGGAAATCGGCCAGGCAGAATGGGTGAAAGGGAAAAAACCGATATCATGCCCTTTCGGAAAGAAAGAGCCAGAGACATTCGGCTTTGACACATCAAAGGCCGATAAAATTTTCGATTTATTGCTCCAGGAGGGACAGATTAAACTATCTCAACATCACACTATCCCTTCGGCCGACCAACTCAAGAAGATGAAATACTGCAAGTGGCACAACGCCACGTCAAATGATACGAATGAATGCAAAGTCTTTCGTCAGCAGATACAATCGGCCATCAAACAGGGGAGGCTTAAATTTGAAACCCAGCTAAATCGGCAAAGCCGATGAAGATAGATCAGCATCCCTTCCTGGTCAACATGGTTGACACTGGAGGAAATTCACGCCAAACCAAGGTGCTGACGTCAGAATCGGCAAGAAGGGGCGGCGCCGTCGATCCCAGGAGGCAGATCACGACGGAAGAAATAAAAAGGAGCAGGCGGGGGCCAGAACGATCACGCAAACCCGTCACCTCCCAGTTCTTGCTCAGCAAATATCGGCCGCAGCAAGAACAATCAAGATACCACGAAGAAATGATACGCCGGCATGAAGATCACTGGCAATGTCCGTTCTTCATCCATTGCTGGGAGAACGACATCAGATTGCCGTCTGCCGATAACTGTCCGGAGTGTAATGGATCGAGTTGCAACGATCGCCCGAGGCCACACTTTAGGGATAGAGGATCAGAGCCGATCAGCAGAAATCGGCGCGGACGAGAGGAACAACGCGTTTCAGTGCATGATCGGCTGGGGGGCAGAGTTGACCAGTACCACCGGTCAAAAGGCAGGATCAACCAACAAGATGGACTGGGGGGCAGAATTAGCATGCACGATCGGCTAGAAGAGATGGCTGATAATAGGGTGTCAGATGAAAATCCCCTAGGAAGAGAACCAGATTGGGAACACGCCAGATCATCGGCCAAACTAGTAAATCCCAGGTGGTGTCCCGATGGCCTATCCAGATCCAAGAAACGGAGGATCCAACGCCTACGTCAGTGGGAGCATCAAGAAGAAGAACAGAGGCAGGTGCCAGAGAAAAGAAATGTTAAGTCTCGGGTCTGGCGTCCAAAGAAAAACGATCAGGAAGCAAACAATCAAGAATCGGCAGCCGAAATCAACATGGTGTTCATATTGCCGATGGAATTCATGGCGCCTGACGATCGAGACAAAGCAACAAGAATTGAAGAACAAATGGCACAACTGGTGTTAGAGCCGATGACGGCTACTTTTGAGAAACCAGAAGAAGAGAAACGGCAACATCTTAAAGCGCTGTTTCTCAAAGGCTTTGTTAACGGATGACCCGTCACCAGATTACTAGTAGATGGAGGTGCCGCAGTTAACATCATGCCGTATGCCATGTTCCGCAAGCTAGGCAAGGGCGATGACTATTCCTTTCTCATGAAGGATGAACTTGATAATTTGGCAGGTTTACGGTTGAGAGCCTTGATTAGTATAGAGGAAAACAAGAAAAGGGTGGCCAGATGGTATGACAAAAAGGTCAAAGTTAAACAATTCTCTCAGGGAGATTTGGTGTGGAAGTTGGTGCTGCCGATCGGGTCCAAAGATCCCAAATTCGGTAAATGGTCACCCACTTGGGAAGGGCCGTACAGAATCGGCCGATGTGCCCCTGGGAATGCATATATTCTGGAGACAGTCGAAGGGGAGGAATTCCCAAGAGCTTTAAACGGACGATATCTGAAGAGGTACTATCCAAGCATTTGGGTAGATGCGCGACTTGCAGTAAAATATATCAAGATAATATGGCCGATTTTTCATCGGTTTTCGTCTACACACCTGATGAAGAAAAATGTTGGGATTCATTATTGGATGAAAATGACAGAGTACATGGCCGACATGGTACAAGTCGCCCTTAGAATAAAAATACCGATATGTCTACTGATTACGCCTACGCTGGATTTCTCTCTCGATGCGACCCAGTTCTATCATAAGGCTGAGCCTTTTCTCCTTCGGGTCCTCTGCAGTGGCTCCAATTTCAGCTTGGTTGCAAAGTTCTATCAGGAGGCGGGTCTTCTTCTCCTCCAGATCCTCCATGGCAACTTCGGTCTTAGCTTTACAAGGAAGTGGAGGATTTTTTTCAGAAGATGGTCGCTTACGGACCAAAAAGTGAGCATCTATAAGGTCCCAGTATTCTTGGACAACAGTGGGGACATGATCTCTGAGTTCCTCAGCATGAGCTCTTATCAGATCTGTGTCTGCCTGTGATAGTGGTTCTTCCGAATGCATGATTTCAATCGCTCGTTCTAGACCAGGGCTGAGATGTTTTGGCTAAACAGAGATAAAAGGGGTTACCTAACATCAGAACGATTGAGATGCTCAGGGGAAAGGCAGAGGAGAGTTCATACCTGGTTGACAGAGGAAGAAGATGAAGAGGACGAAGAAGGCATCTTGCCGTTCAGTTTGGGACAGTAAAGAGGGAAAGAGAAGATAAGTAATGCGTATGCCTCTGGAGATGGTAAAGGGTCTACTTATAAAGGAAAGAGAGGTAGATGGATGGTGAGACACGTCCTATCGGAGTAAACACATACATAAATGCAAAGCTGACTAAAGAAACAGTTCAAGACCAAATCGGCGCAGTAACATTAAAGGAGCAATAAATGTTTACAATGTTCTTTACAACCCAAGGAAAGCATCTATGGCTACAATAGCTTGTCGTCTAATTTGATCGGCTGAATCTAGTACTCTCTGATCATCATCGGCCGATCCTGGAACTTCTGACACACGGCAACGAAGCCTTATTGTTTCACGAGCCAAATGCTGTCTTTCTTGCTTCAGCTCGCTGATGATGGATGGGAGTTCTTGGAGTTTCTTTTCTTCAGCGGCTATCTCTTTGGTTATCTGCTCCATCTCCTTGGCCAGCTCTGCTCTTCTCCGTTTCAGCCAATCTATCGCGCCGACGATGTCCGAACGGCAGCTTTCGAGGAAGTTGATCTTGTGGTGTACCTCCTGAGTCCGGTGCTTGTATGAATCGACCTCTTCCCGAGTTTTTGCCATCTGAGCACGATCGGCCATGTGCCGCAGCGCCCTGGAAACCGGAATATGCATATGCTCTATATAGGCAGCATGAGCCAAGTTTTCTGACACTTCTTCCGGGATTCGACCCTTGATCTCGTTGAAAAGTCGTCGAATCGGCGAAGCATCTTCTACCAATCGGCCGATGTCATCTTGAAGGAGAGTGCGCATACTTTCGAGCTTGGCGCGGACATCATCGGAGGTAGAGCTCGACGAAATTGGGTGTGAAGCAATTTCCTCATCATCAGGCAAGGAGACGGCAAAGGAGAAGATGCTGTTGTTAGGGGTGTCTTGCTCCTGTGAAGAAATAAAGAAAAGGGTAAGCAAGAGGTAAAGGGGAATCGGCTGGTTCCAATGGTAAGTTCGTTACCTCTTTAAAATGAATTTCTCTTGCCTGCGCCGGTGGAAGCGTTTCCCTTGTCTCAGAGGCTGGTGCAGTTGGCTCGTTGGAAGAAGAGGATTCAACGATTATCAGTGCTCCGCTTGGACCAGCTTCCTAAAAAAGACATAAAAGAAGATCCTGTGAGTATGCTATGGGAAATTGAAATAAGATGGTGTGAGAAATCTGTCATGCCTCTGTTGATCTCCCGGCCGATGTTTGTTGTGGGGTTATAGTCAGCATACCCAAATCGGCCTGACATCAGGGTCGTTTAAGTTCTCTGAAAATTAAGAGATCGAGGTAAGAGGTTATTTACCTCGACGAGAGGAGCTGCTGGAGTTTCGGCTTCCACTTGAGACGTAGCCGATTGCTGCGGAGACTGCGGTGGAATAGCTTGTGCAGCCTGACAGAGGAAGAGAGTTAATGTCAGTGGAAGATTTGAGGAATATATGGGATAAGTAAGATTACCTGAACAGCTTCTACTAATAGCGATGCTGCAGCTGCCCCGACTTCGGCGGTGACTTGAGGATCGGCTATCTCGACAACCGGCAAAGGTGAAGGGATTGGAGTCTCGGCCGATGCCACTACCATATGGTCAGCCGATCCGATACGGGGAGTCTCGGCCGATGCCACTGCCATCTGGTCGGCCGATCCGATACTGGGAGTCTCAGCCGATGCTATTACCGTCTGATCGGCCGATCCGATGCGAGCTCGCACTCGACGGCTGGTTATCTTCGAGGTTGGCCTTTTCGGTGCTCGTTTTGATCGGCCAGTAGAGATATCCTTGATAGTTGGAGCATGGAAGCCGATAAGTGGATACGGCGTGTATTGATGGTGACTATCTATCGGCCTGCCGCTTCGGCTCCGCATCGGAGGGACCTGGCTTTCAGACTGAGAAGATGAACATGAGTTAATAACAAGATGACAATATGGAAAGAAATAGTATTGGAATCGGCTGGGAAAGAGGGCATACCGCTGCATTTGGGTCAATATTTTCTGGATCCAGAATGTTGCAATAAATCGATGGAGATTTGCAGAAAAGGTATTGCTTCCATTCTGCCCACCATAATTTAAATTGCTGGGTGGCAAAAGAGGCAACTGACCAATTATTCAGATCAATAGCACTGGAATCGGGTACTAGGTCGCACAACCGACTGTAATCAAGACTTGAAGTCAGTCCATCTCTGAATTTCGCTTGACCGGCAAAGTAGACCCGAATCGGCAGTTGGCCAAAACCCAGTTGCCTTACTGCAGCCGATGGATTGTAGAACTCATAGGTGGGAGAGTCCTTTCCTAAGAAGAAATTGGCTGGCAGAATCCCTGGTTTGATCAAGACATCCATAAGCTCCCTGTCAAAAGTATGGGCGGAGAAGTCGTAGCTTATGGGTAATTCAAAAATCGGCTCCACTGCTTGATATGGATGCCAACTGACGGTCTCTTCACTAAGGCCATTATAAAAGCATCTGAAGTACTCAGCTGTGCGGGTAGCAGTAAACTGGCAGCCGGGGAAGGCCGATGCCGCTTCTCCAAAAGATCTGCAGCATCGTCGGACTGATGGATTCTCCTCTGACTCAATGTTAGGGAAAGTTTTGGTATCTATCCATTGCTGAGAGACCTTGCTCATGTGTAAATTGAGCCAGAGGGTGATGAACCACCAGGGACCGCCAGGGTTCCCAATCGGCTCCCCCTTTGACAGTTTGGTGCCGATTTGGTGCATAAGGTAATAGACCGATCCCAGCAGATGTTTTCCAAGGGGGATGGCCGATCCTTGTGACAAAGCCTCCGCTAAAGCTTGGGTGTTTGAAGAGGGTCCAACTGCTCTGCCACAGAAAAAATGCTTTTCTAGCCACATCATCAAAAAGGCAGTATGCTCCTTCTCTGAAACTGTCCCGGTCTTCATATTTTTGCTAATATACCCTTTCCATCCGCCGATTCCTTTGGTCTCTAGCTGATGTGATGGCTTGAACAGATAGTTGAAAGGGGCATCGGCGGAGGAGACCTCGAGGCCGGTCAACAACAGAACATCGGCCAGAGTCGGGGTCATAGGTCCATGTCCGAAAAGGAATGCATTGAGTGCATCAGACCAAAAATAAGAAGCTGCCATGACCAGAGGTTCATTTCTTTCCATCTGAGACAAAGATAGGTCTATGCACTGGCCGATTTTTTGTTCCTCCCACTGAACCTTCCTAGATCTGGCCATTCTCTGGTACCATTCTCTCCAGCCGGGGGTTTCATTTGGCCAGGATCTAAAGGTACCTACCCACTGATCTTGGTCCATGGGCGATTGCTTGAATGGGATTCTGTGAGTCTCTAAACTGATCAGGTCAGTTGGATCGGGGTTTCCCATAGGGCCTAAGCAGATAAGGTCAGGGGATTCTGAGAGGGGGATGGTGATTCAGTGCCTAAGTGCCTAAAAAAAGAGAAAAAGGGAAGAAACTGAGAAAAAATCCGGAAAGTACTAAAGCAGCAGAAAAGCGAAAGGGGAAAAATTTCAAGCATTTACCTCTGGGATGGAAATCATCGCCGCCGATGGGACTGCCAGGGGAGCCGCCGATTGGGCCGCCGCCGCTGAAGGGGTTGCCGATAGAGCTTCCGTGGATGGAGCGGTCGCCGATGGTGACGCCATTGGAGGGTTGGAGCAGGTCGCGGATGAGATCGCCGGAAGGGGGGAAGCGCTTGGAGATCAAAGAGAGCTTGGAGGAAGACGAACAGAGGTTCGCTGGAAGAGAATGCTAGATTTGTGGGGAAGAGTAGGCGGAGAGGGCCAATACTTAAGAAAAATCGGGAGAGCAAGGGCAAAGATGGTATTCTTGCCGCGCCGTCTACACGAATTCCAGGGGAGCAGTCGTTTCGCGCGCTCGGTCCGAGGAAATTGCAATCATTGTGTCGCGCAACGGAAGGAGATTTTTACTGCGCCCGGTTCGGAGGAAAGGGTTAAAGAAAGAGTTTCGAAGAAAAAGTTATGTTTTACTCCGAAACTGGGGGCATGTGTTGACGCCAGATTTTGACACGTGTTAAATCGACGTCGGGAAAAGAAGGTCGGCCGATGCGGCAGATCTAAAGGCTACAGTAAGGAATCGGCCGATTGAGGTAACAGTTGAAAATCGGCCGATTGGTGATACAGCTTGCGCCAACAGGATGGGACTATTTCGGAGGGTCCTGGTCAAAAGTTGGTCAACAGGGCAACGCTAAGTCGGTCAAGGAGCAATTGAAAAGAATTCTGATTGGATTAGGGGACGGCGGCGGAAGATTCTGCGGGAGTCCGTTTCCTTTAAAAGTTATTATAGATATAGTAGTTTTCCTGTTTTTTAAATAAGGTTGTAACAAGTCGTGATCGACCAGGAGTCCTAGTTTTAGGGTATAAATAGGAGTCGTCAGGGTCTTGCAAGGGGATATCAATACATCAATCAACAACAATACTTCTACTTTTTCAGCAATTTACTTTCAAGTCGGCGACTTTGCCAATACTTTTCTTCTTTCACGAGTTCGTACGGATTGGCAGGGCTGCATCAACTTGATCTCCGGCCAATTGGTAGGTTCCGCTTATCGAGTAATATCCGAGCTTTAACTACGGGCGCATCGCTGTGGTTTCGTTTGGATTTATTCACCAGTTATCGATATTCACTAGAATTGCAAGTTTTACCTGTTATTCTAGTATTATCACCAGTTATCGAGCTTGAGATCAAGTTAATCGGCTTCGTCATCATTCTTCCTCGATTTATCATCTCACAGCCGATTAGATCTATTTCAAGTGTTGCCTCTGTAGTAATTGTTTAGATCGCTCAGGCAGTTTTCTTTACAATTATTACACGATTATCGGCTGATCCATAGCCGATCATCTCTACAGCAAATCGGCCGATTCACCGCCGACGCGCTCCTCAGGACAGATCGGAACTCCAGCCGGTCGGAGCGCCTGGAATTTAATACTTTATTTCCTTGTCAATCAGCAGGTCAGATTGACTTGCACGCCGCACGAACCGTACCAGGGCGATAACCCGAATAGGAGCTAAGCAGATTCTCCCGGGTCGTGTGTCCGACGCTGAAGACCATCGGCCGATTCCTGTCTGGCCGATTTTAGGGCCAACAACAACACTTTATGCACTGAGAACCCTGAAAAGACCTTGATCTTTGCAATGTGGTCCTTGAGCGCAGATGCACCGGAGGGGCTTCAAATTTCAGCGATGGGAGGCTCGGCCAGTAGCGAGGGGTGGTAGGGGAGCACTAGGTCCGCGAGGGCGACACGTGGGTGGTCTCGGTGGGGGTGTAGATGGCCAGAGGAGGGCCCGCGGCAGTAGCAGTGGGCGGGCGGCGGTGGCGGCGGCACTCCCGCGAGCTCCGACGAGGGAGGGCAGTGGAGGCCGGGCCGAGGAGCTTCAGTTGGGCGAGGGGAACTCGTTCAGAGGGTCGGTCGGGGTGGAGGTGGTGGGGAAGTGGGGCACCGTTAGGCATCCATGCCCAGGTGGCTGGAGCTTAGTTGGGCGAGCAGGATTGTGGTGTTAGGGAGGGGGATCGCGCGGGCAGGGGATTAGAGCATGGCTGCTGCAGCTGCCTTGCCGGGCGAGCGCAGCCGGGGACTGGCTTGGCCCGGCGTGGTGGTGAGAATCGCCGGCCGCGTGGTTGCCGTGCTCTGTTCGGTGGGGGAAGAGAAGGGGGAGAGGAGAGAGATAAAGAGAGTAAAGGTCCGGGTTCAGTTCAAATTTTCTCAAATTTTTCAATATAAGCTTGGAAAACTTTCAACATGAATGTTGTAGAGAATTTAAAAATCTACAACTTCTGTTTTAGGATAAAGTTAATTTAAGCTCTATTTTAGAAGTTATTTTAAATTCACTTGAATTTTAACTACTTGTTAATTCATGTTCAAATCTCAAATTTTGGTCAAAATTTCTAATTCCTTTTTTAATCATGTCAACAGGGATAAGTGAATATATTTTGCTAGACATGTTGAGTTGATTTTGGGAAAAAAATTATAGAGTACCTTACACTAAGCACATCTACACACATACACATGTACATACATACACATGCATTTATGGATGAAATGCTTTGTTTGAATTTTTCTTGTTCATTATGCATGATGTTGTATGCATGATCTTGTTTTAGCATTTTAAACACCTCGAGTGTTACAGCCTTTCCCCCTTAAAAAGAATCTCGTCCCGAGATTCGGATAAGTAAGCTTAGTGCGGAAAGTGCGTGTACCTTTGGACGAATTTAGGAAACCGCGGAAATTTTGGTTTAGGTAACTTTCAGTTTCCCACGTGGCTTGCTTTTCAGTGTGATCTCTCCATTGAATTTTATACATTTTAACAACTTTTCTTCTAGTGATCCTTTCTTTTTTATCAAGAACCTTGATGGGATATTCGGCATAAGAGAGGTCCGGTTCAACCCATATTTCCTGTTGTTCAATAAATTCGGTGGGAACTCGGATACACTTCTTGAGTTGAGAGACATGAAAGATATTATGAATGGCTGCAAATTGAGGGGGGAAGTCACACTCTATAGGCCACGGGTCCACAAATTTCAGTGATTTCATAAGGACCAACATATCGGGGTGCTAACTTTCCTTTCACCCTGAATCTTTGTACACCCATGGTTGGTGAAACCTGAAGGTAGACATGATCACCAACTTCGAACAACGAGGGTTTTCTTCTCTTATCAAAATAGGTCTTTTGTCTAGACTGTGCGGCTCTAAGATTCTCTTGTATTACTCTCACTTTCTCCCCTGCCTCGATTACCAAGATAGGCCCAAATACCTTGCGTCTTTGGTTTGGGACCAACTCAAAGGAGTTCGACACCTTCGATCATACAAGGCCTCAAATAGTGCCATTTTCAAACTCGCTTGATAGCTATTGTTGTACAAGAATTGTGCTAGAGGCAAGCATTTGTCCAAACTTTTGCCATAGTGGATGACACAAGCTCTAAGCATGTCCTTGAGGATTTGATTTACTCTCTCGGTTTGTCCATTGGTTTGAGGATGATAAGCTGAACTTCAAATCAGTTTGGTGTCAATTGGTGTCAAGAGAAGCTTGCAAATGTTCCCAAAAGTGTGCTACAAATTGAGCACCTCAATCAGAAATAATCGTCTTGGGCACCTCATGTAAGCACACAATACGGTCGAGATAGATTTTGGATTATTTCTTGGCAGTGTAGGTAGTGTACCGGAATAAAATGTGCCGTCTTCATGAGTCTATCAACAATAACCCTTATGGAATCGTGTCTTTGGGAGGTGTTTGGCAAAACAACAATGAAATCCATACTTAGGTCTTCCTATTTCCATGACAGTATAGGCACTCTTCGTCTAAACAGTCATTTAGCCCGTTTACACCCCGTTTAACTGCTACATAGTTGTACACCGTTTCCGTTTAATCGGTTGTTTTGACCGTTTAAACGGCCGTTTTGCCTGTTTAAACACCCATTTTGCTTGAATAGTAGGCTAAACGGTAGGTGACCAACTGTTTACCGTTTAGCGTTTAGAATAACACTGGGTATAGGCAATGGTTGAAGTGTACCGGCTACTTTCAAGTAGCTGGCTTTTACTCTTTGGCATGTGTCACACTCCGAGACATACTTGGCAATTTCCCATTTCATTCTAGTCCACCAAAAGTTTTGCCTAAGATCTTGATACATCATGCTACTACCCGGGTGAATCGAGAACTTGGAAAGGTGCAGCTCGTCAAGAATTTGGTTTCGGAGTTCATGATTCTTTGGAACAACTATGCGGCTTTCAAACCATAAAACTCCATTATTTTCTTGGCTCAAACATTTATATTTGTTCTCCCCTTGGGAGAGCTTTTACTTAATGATCCTTACTCCCTCATCATGTAATTGTGCCATGATAATTTGATCGTGGAAAGTTGGTTCCACCGAGATATGATTTAAAGGGCCTTGGGGAATCATTTCCAAATTGAGTTTCCTCATTTCATGACATAATGTTTCATTATAGAATTCCACGGATAGGCAATTGCAATGAGTTTTGCGGCTTGGTGCACCCGCGACTACATTAGCCTAGCCTGGGTGATAGTGCACTTCAAGATCATAATCCTTAATTAGTGTATATTCTTTGTCTTATATTCAGATCGGCTTGGGGGAAGATATACTTGACACTTTTGTGAACGGTGTAGATATTGCAATGAGTGCCCATAAGATAATGTCTCCAAATCTTTAGAGCATGAATGACAGCCGCTAACTCGAGATCATGAGTAGGATAATTCTATTCATGAGGTTGAAGCGCTCGTGAAGCATAGGCAATGACCTGATTGTCTTGCATAAGCACACAACCAAGACCAGTGCCAGATGCGTCGCAATAAATATCGAATGACTTGGTGTTATCAGGTTGAGCTAAGACTGGGGCTGTAGTCAATTGTTCCCTTAGAGAGTGAAAAGATTTTTCACATTTCTCGCTCCACACAAACTTTACTCCTTTCTTCAACAGTTCCGCCATAGGTTTAGCAATTCTGGAGAAATCTGGAATAAAGCGGCGATAATAACCGGCTAAACCAAGAAAACTACGAATCTGATGAACGGAGGTGCGAGGTTTCCCATCCATCACCTCTTGTATTTTGCTAGGATCAACAGCTATGCCTTCGCTAGAAATAGTGTGGCCCAAGAATTTCGCATATGATCTATCAATGGAAATGCAATAATCATGCATAGTGCAGTGATATAACTATGCGCAATGAATGAATGTTGCAATAATGATCATGCATGATAATCTATTGTTTCTATGCACATTTTTAGTTTTCAAAAATAATTATATGAGCAAGAAGGGCAAATGAGATTTCCTCTAACTCGTCCAAGGGAGACACCTTTACTCATCCTTGATATGCTAACTAGGGAGCCAGGCTTGTTGCTTGGATCCCTGCAAAATCCTTTAAAATTTTATCTCAACATCCAATGAAAAGTCATATCTTGCAAACTAGTTGTCCAAAAATTCTCTCAGATTTTACCAGGAGATAGGTGGTTAAGTTAGGCACAACTTCGTCATTTAGTGCCTTACCAGATTCAAACTCAAAGATGGGCTAAAAGTGTGTAGACTGTTAGGTGCTCATTCTGAAAATTCAGAAACTGAGCAGCACAAAACTGATCATAACTCGAAGCTGAGAAGGCAACAGATTCTCAAATTTATACAGGAGGTAGAGGACATATTTTTTTTCCCTAGACAGGGTTGGCCATCAGAAGAAATGATAAGATGTGTGAGATATGGTAAAAACTTGTGAACAAGACGATAAAAATAGATCCTGGACAGCATACATGATCAGCTATAACTTAAAGAGTTGATGTCCAATAATTTCCAAACTTCACCAGAACATTCCTAGGATAATTGTGCACAACTTTGCTATTCAACACTTTAGCTAGAATAGGCGCTAAGGTGGTCATTTCCTTAAATTTTCCCTTTGCTGTCTATCCAGGAAAACTAGTGGACATAAAGCTAGTATTTTGATGATATCAAAAGATATACTTGGCCAAAAATTAAAACTTTTTACAGCAGGTGCTTGATCAAGTTTGCAACAAGTTTTGTATTGAACATTTCTGCAGAAAACTTCATTAAGAAGGTCAAAAGATTTTTTGTAACAGAAGTGGTCAGAATGAGCAAAAAATTGATGTGTCAATGTTTCTAGCGTTGCTCACTGAGTATTTGACAATTTCCAAATTTTAACAGCAGGTAGGAGACAAAGTTTGGAGCAACTTTCTTGTTGAAATTTTCTACAGATAAGGTTATTTTCTTACTTTAATTAATTCATCCATCCAGATTTGGCAAAAAAAGACAGATTTCTAGATAGGCCTTAAGTGAAAGGAACCCATATGCATATGAACCTTACCATTCTCGATTAATGTTCAACCCTTGCTGTTCAGTTTTTCAGATATGATTATAATGCATGCACATCCTATTCGTCCTCACAGAACAAAACAACTGTCAACTAGCTTTGGTCTTACGGGGTTAATTTCGGTGGCAACATAGTACGTCTCTCCCTATATTAACTAGCTGACAATTTCTAACCGTTCTTAACTTATCGTAATCGTGGTTAGTGTACCTGCAGAAGATCAACAGAATATAAATTTATCCTTTCATGCCAGCACTCACGAAGCATCCCCATACATTACCGCTTACTATAGTAGCGGCATCCATACGTTCGACACTTCATGGACAGTGCTTCATACGTTACCGTGGTAACATATTCACTTCCCGTATAAATCGCCATACAGGACATCCGTACGTTGAAGCCACCGTATGTGCAACATATTTTATCGCCAATATAATCAACGAAGAGTTGGTATATTGGCAGCACCTCAAGTAAGCCACTGCTTGAGGGCATCGTTCGGTTTGCGTCACCGACGTGAGGGTCAAGCTCTCTCATTTGACTGAGGATCCTTACCTTCTTACCTTAGCGTAGGTGAGTCATTACGGAATGTAAAGTTTGATTGCGCACAAAAGTAAGTTTTGGATAGAAAGTAATGTGCTGGAAGTCAGTCATAATAAACGTAAGTTAGATAGCCACCTAGTTATATTCCCATAATCCTCTAGAGCTTTATGAACTAGGCGTCATCCTTAACGAACCAACGCATTTTTGCAAACACAGTTTTGTTGTCAAGTTTTAAGAAAACAAGTTTTTAAGGCTCGTTATACTCTCTAGTCTATGCTTTTTGGCTTTGATACTAGCTGTGGCAGAACCGCCCGAATTAATCCGGCTCAAGTGCGCTAACCATCACCACAAAGGCAATCCGGGCTAACTCGCATTTAAAACGGAGTAACTCGATAGGCTGTCGGGTAACATCCCGATGCAACTACTGGATTTCGATCGAAACAAAGTATACATACAACCCACACGAAGGTGAGCCCAGAGATTACAACATTCCACAATTTTACATCACAGAGTTCGACATGAATTATTATTACAAACCAAGTTCGAATTCATAAAATGAGTACTCCAGAGTTTAACAGTGCAGTGGAAATAAATGATAGTTCTAATCGATGATACATGATATCATGATAAAGATCGTACTTGACATCACTCAGCACGATCGTCGTTGGCCGGGGACGCATCCCATTCCACCGACAAACTAGGAGGAAGAGTACACGACCAAGTCAAACTAGCAACCATGTCCTCAAAAGTCTCACCTAAAAATAAAGCCACAAGCAAGGCTGAGTATACTAATACTCAGCAAGGCTTACCCGACTATTGGTATATACTTAGCTGACTCCTAAACATGCAAAGCTTTTGGCTTGAGGGGTTTGTTTTTGCCGAAAAGCAGCAAAGAGTAGGTCCTTACTTTCAAATTTTAGCTCAAGTTCTAGTTTAATTAATAATTATAGATGAGCACTATCCAACATCACACATGGTGGAAGTAATTAATTTGAGCATCCAACAAGATTAATCATCATCATTATTTCTCTTCTTACTCTATGTGGTAAAAGGGTCAAGCAGTATCGATGGCCGTGAGAAACAGACGATTCGAATCGAATTTCTTAACCTTGCAAGGCAAACCTAAACACATGTCACATGGTTACTCCTAGAGTTACACGTGCAAATTTTTTCCTTTATTCCTGGTTCATGGAACAGGTCCCACCCCCCTTGAGTACAGGCCCATAGTCCATCGTGGTTGCTCTGCACCCACCATGTGGCCACATGGGAATGAAGTCAAGATGGTGGGAGCAAAGTCCATACCCTGGTTCAATCAGGTACTAGGCTTACCGATTACCATATTCTTAGTATGTGGTTAGTATACGTTCAAAAACTTGACCAACACTACCACACACTGTGACCTTAGCCATTTCCGCTACACAGACGGGGCCTCAATCATCAACATGAATATCGTAAATAGCCCCACCCGTCGACCTTATGATTCCAACATAAGTAAACAAACAACTCCTATATCTCGCGAGTGTCAAGTGATCACTCGACTTTTACCGGAGTCCTATTAGCGTGGCAATCTAGCGACTTACACATACTAGAGTTCAAGGCATAGGTACTAGGATCATGCAACCAAGGTTTCAGCAAACTCTTATAAACTTAAATGCACAAGTAGGTAGAATTATAGCATTGCATATTTTTGAAAATAAGGGTTATGCTTCAGGACTTGCCTTCCTGAGCAAAGGTAGCCTTGGGCTCTTCTGAACTTTGGTTCGGGCCTTCAACAATTTAAGTTAGAGTAACTTGGGCTTCACGCTGCTCACTCTCGGACTCGGGAATCAGCTCGTACATTCCATCAGCGAGAGTAGTCGAATCTATATGAAATGCACATGCATGAGTTGTGTTGATGGTAGAAGATAAATAACATTTCACGATATAGTTGCAATCAAACAAAACTCTGAGTTAAACTTACTTACTTCATTGAGTGAGTGGGGTTTTTTGTCATTTCTTAACATGCAGAAATTTTATTTTTCAACAAGCAAGCATAAGGCAAATATGTGAAGCTCTTAAATACTTGTAGAAATAGGTTTTGTTCCTAAAAGTTGTGTGCAGAGCACCTATCCCAGTGGCAAACCTACTGTAAAAATTTCAGCCATTTTTACCGAGCAGATTATTCGTGAAAAATAAAGTAAACAACTACTGCTAGAACCTAGATTCATTTATGCACATCAAAACACGCAAGTACTGGTGCTCCAACTTTTACAGAGTGCTCTCAATCCTATAGTGATATTACTGTAAATTTTCCAGATTTTATTAAGCAAGTGACAGAGCATTGAAAATACAGCAAAATATATCTACATTATTCAAGATTCATTTATAATGACCGATATACTGAGCTTCTGAACTCCAAACTTTTCTAGCATGAACAAATACCCAAATATGTTCTCTGGTAGAATTATCATAATTTTCTAAGCACAGGAACTATTTACTTTGATTTAATGTGGTTTTTCTTAACTAAAATCATATGAGCAAGTTATATAGAAGCATAAAGTTCCAAACGTTTTCCCTAGCATCTATACATCAAGGTAAAACTACTGTAAAAGTTTCAACCCTAGCATAACTATAGAACATCAGGTGCAAATGAATCTTCTAAACTAATGCATAAATTAAGATTTAGTAGTAACTATAGCTAGAGATCTGATCTGGTCATGAAATTTTCACACATGGCTAGTCATCAAGAAAATAACCTACTGTCCAAAAATCACCATCAATACATGCTTAGAACAAGTGAGGGGCTTCAAATTCCGGCGATGGGAGACCCAGCCGGCGACGAGGGGTGGGGGGGAGCACTAGGGCGACGAGGGCGACTCGCGTGGGTGGTCTCGGTGGGGGTGGAGATGGCTGGAGGAGTGCCGGCGGCGGTAGCATCAGTGGGCAGGCGGTGGTGGTGGCAGCGCTTCGGCGAGGGAGTGCTGTGGGGGCCGGGCCGAGGAGCTTCAGGGGGCCAAGGCGAACTCGTTCATAGGGTCGGCCGGGGTAGGAGTGGTGGGGAAGTGGCGCGCCGTCAGGCATCCATGCCCGGGTGGCTGGAACTTGGTTGAGCGAGCAGGATTGTGGCGTGGGGGAGGGGGATCGCGGGGGCAGGGGATTGGAGCGTGGCTGCTGCAGCTGCCTTGCTAGGCGAGCGCGGCCGGGGATCGTCGGCCGCATGGCAGCCATGCTCTGTTCGGTGGGGGCAACAGAAGGGAGAGAGAAGAGAGAGAAAGAGAGAAAAGAGCCGGGTTCAGTTCAAATTTTCTCAAATTTTTCAATGGATGCTCGGAAAACATTCAACAAGAAAGTTGCAGAGAATTTAAAAATCTACAACTTTTGTATTAGGTCAGAGTTGATTTGAGCTCTGGTTTAGAAGTTACTTTAAATTCACTCTTGAATTTGAACTACATGTTAATTCATGTTCAAATCTCAAATTTTGGTCAAATTTCTAATCCATTTTTGTAGATCATGTCAACATGAATAGGTGAATATATTTTGCTAGACATGTTGAGTTGATTTTGGGAAAAAATTATAGAGTACCTTACACTAAGCATCTCTACACACATACACATGCACATACATACCTACATACATACACATGCATTTATGGATGAAATGCTTTGTTTGAATTTTGCTTGTTCATTATTCATGATGTTGTATGCATGATCTTGTTTTAGCATTTTAAACACCTAGGGTGTTACAAATATGAGAGAGGACAGAAGGAGGCGTCGTTTTTGAATGAGGGAGTTAGGAATTGAGAGGGGCTGTTCAACGGGTATATATAGCCTCAAGTGAATTGTCGGAAGTTCCGACGGCATGTCGGAAGTTCCGACGAATATTATTTTTTTCTCCCGAGAACACTTGATCGGAAGAATACTGAAAAATCCGATGGTCATCGGAAGTTCCGACCTTGTGTTGGAAGTTCCAATGATAATTAAAATGAACTCCTGAGGACCCCTTATCGGCAGATTCTTGATACTTCCGATGGTGATTGGAAGTTCCGACCTGGCGTCCGAAGTTCCAATAGTAGCTTAGCTTCTCGAAAAAGACAGATTTCAAGAGTGGTTGAATTTGGAGATTTTGAGAGATATGGCTTGTAGACAAATGAGACAACTTAGCACTTAGTGATCAGCCACACACAACAATACATAACTATGATCATAAGCGCCAAGTTTTGATCCAAAGATCAAAAACCAAAATTTTAAAAACAACTCAACACAAGTAAATTCATTTTTCCTAGTTAGGCAACAATCAAGTATGTGCAATAAGTCGAGCCAAGCTACGAGAATCCAAGATATTTAGTTCATTCCTCAAAGCACAAAACCTTTGCTCATCTAGAGGTTTCGTGAACATATCGGCAAGTTGTCGTTCGGTGCTCACATGATGTAAAGCAATATCTCACTTAGCCCCATGATCCCTTAAGAAATGATGTCTTATATCTATGTGCTTTGTTCGGGAGTGTTGCACCGGATTGTTAGCTAGCTTGATAGCACTCTCATTGTCACACAAGAGTGGAATCTTACTAAACTTACAACCGAAGTCACCCAACGTTTGCTTCATCCACAAGAGTTGGGCACAACAAGCACCCGCTGCAACGTATTCAGCTTCGACGGTGGATAAAGCAACCGAATTCTATTTCTTAGAGCTCGATGATACTAGGGACCTTCCAAGAAATTTATAAGTCCCCATAGTACTCTTTCTATCTACTTTACAACCGACATAATCCTAATCGGAATAACCAAGTAGATCGAAAGTGGAGCCTTTGGGATACCACAAGCCAAGGTGAGAAGTGTGTATTAAATATCTCAAAATTCTCTTAACAGCCATTAGATGACATTCCTTAGGATTGGGTTGAAATCTTGCACACATGCACACACTAAGCATAATATCCGGCCTTGATGCACAAAGATAAAGAAGAGAACCAATTATGGAGCGATATACCTTTTGATCAACCGACTTCCCTTCTTCATTAAGATCAAGATGACCATTTAATGCCATGGGTGTTTTGATGGGCTTGGCATCGGCCATGTCAAACTTCTTGAGCATATCCTTCACATACTTGGTTTGACATATGAAAGTACCTTCCTTCATTTGCTTGACTTGAAATCCAAGCAAAAACTTCAATTCACCCATCATGGACATCTCAAATCTCTTGGTCATGATCCTACTAAATTTCTCACAAAATTTTTTATCAGTAGGACCAAATATAATGTCATCAACATATATTTAACAAACAAAGATATCCTTATACACTTTGTGAGTAAAGAGAGTAGAATCGGCTTTGCCCATTACAAAGTCGTTCTTGAGAAGAAAACCCTTAAGGCATTCATACCATGCTCTAGGAGCTTGCTTAAGCCCATAGAGTGTTGACGCTCGTTATGGACCACTTTTAGAGCGTCAATTCCTGCTTAATACATATAAAATCAGTGGGATAACATTAGCATAGGTTCATTATCTAACAAAATCCACAGATGCTGGTCTAAATATATGTGCCGGTGAATTTGGGCTGAAATGGAGGGAAAACACACCTTTGAATCCAAGGTACAAAATACAGACCAATTAGAACGCGCCGTTCAGCCTCACATGGATCAAAGGGCCCACAAGAGCAAGCATAATCCAAGTGACAAACATCCGGCCAATCACGTGCAAGCACACGGATCAAGGGGCCCACAAACCAGTCCAAACCGCCATGAAAACATCCAATGCACGCAGGCCTGCATGTGGGGCCCACCTACCAGCCTCTCAGCCAAGAGGGAAGTTAGTTGGTGGCTTGGCCAGGTCGGCCGAACCACTGGTTCGGCCGAACCAGGGTTGAGGCCACCGACTTACTTCTTGCACGTGGCGCCCCCTCATTGGTCCCCAATGTCGGTTCTCCAAGGCTTCAGCTATTTGCATCGCAGGAACACCCTTGGACACCCCTATAAATATGAGGGGACAGGGTAGAATTAGGACACACAACACATTTGCTCTCTTGCTCTCTCACTCTCAAATCTGAGCTCTAGGCTCATTCTAGAGGTGTAGGAAATAGGGAGAGAGTGAGGGGAAGTAGGGGAAGTGCCGGATTTGTTGGCACTCTTCTCCAGCTTGTACCTCGATGGATGCTTATCAATCAAAGTAAGTGTTCGTGATTACTTTTAAGCTTTAGCTTGTTAGTTAAGTAATAGTCGTAGTTCCTTAGTAGTTTACTGGATCAATAGTTCACTAGTTTAGTGGATGCTCTAGTCTAAAGGTAAGGCTAGAGTTAGTAAAAGATAGTATAGACATGGTGTCTAGACTAGACTTTACCTATTGGTTGTGGTATATCCCATGATTAGATGAGGTAGGTGGCAGATGGTGGCAGCGCAGTCCGTCCAGCGTAACCCTCCCCATTCGTGTATATCCCAGTGTTGTATTACAGCAGCAAACCTAGTTTTATCCAGCAAAACCAGTAGCCCAAAGTAAACAATTAGGACAGTTCTATCTTATCTTTAATTCGAAGCCTTAGGAATCCTCTCTACCCCTTTTCTCTAGCTAGTGTGGTGTCTTTGGACGAATCTGAATCTTAGAGAATATACACACGTTACTCAGTGGATACTATACCCTGGAATACTCTTAGGTGAAAGCTACAACAGTATCTGTACACATGCAGATTTATTTGTGATCATTAAAATACCCAACATAGAGCGCCTTATGGAGCTTGTACACATGGTTTGGAAACCTTGGATCTTCAAAGTCCGGCGGTTGTTCTACATACACCAACTCGAATAGGGGGCCATTCAAGAATGCATTCTTCACATCCATTTAATAAAGCTTGAAATCATGGTGAGTAGCATAGTCTAACAAAATACGAATTGACTTAAGCCCTAGCTACGAGTGCATAGGTTTCACCAAAATCCAAACCTTCAACTTGGGTGAAACCTTGTGCAACTAACCTTGCCTTGTTTCTTGTGATGACACAATGTTCATCTTGCTTGTTCCGAAAAACCCACTTGGTGCCAATCACATTTTGCTTGGGTCTTTCAACCAACTCCCATACCTCATTTCTTGTGAAGTTGTTTAGTTATTCTTGCATGGCAATCACCCAATTCGGATCATCAAGCGCTTCTTCTACCTTGAGAGGTTCCAAAGAGGAAACAAACGAGTAATATTCACAAAAAGTTGCTAAACGTGAACGAGTAGTTACCCCTCTTTGAATACTTCTAAGAATGTTTTCAACGGGATTATCTCGTTGAATCCTTTGATGAACTCTTGGATGAGGCACTTGAATTGGTCCATCGTCATCATCTTCAACTTGTGGTGCATCTACGTGAGTTTCTCCACCTTGTTCTCCCTATTGATCAATGCCACGAACTTGGTTGTCACCATGAGCTTGACTTTGATCTTGAGGTATTTGAGAGCTTGGTGGTTCAACTCTTGTTGATGATGATGGGTCATTGTTTCTTTCTTCAACCGGAGCTTGAGCTTCAACGTTATGAGGCCTCACTTCACCCAAGCCCATCCTCATGATTGATTGACTTGGTGGTTCCTCCTCATCTACAAGGTTTTTATCAACTTGCTCTACTTAAGAGCCGTTTGATTCATCAGAAGTCACATCTACCGTGATCTCAACGCAACCGGTGGTTTTGTTGAAGATACGATGGGCATGTTCATTAGTACCATAACCAAGTAGAAAACCTTCATCAACCTTTGGTGTAAACTTTGAGATTTTGGTTTCTTGTTAAGTATGAAACACTTATTCCCAAAAACTTAAAAGTAGTGCACCTTGGGTTTGTTACCGATGATGATCTCGTAGGGTGTCTTGCCCAAGTACTTGTGGAGGTAGAGACAGTTGATTGCATGACAAGCCATGTTGATTGCTTCGGCCCAAAAGATATCTGGAATCTTGTACTCATCAAGCATGGTTCTTGTGGCTTCAATCAATGTCCTATTATTCCTCTCCACAATGCCATTTTGTTGAGGAGTGCATGGAGCGGAGATTTCATGCTTGATCCCTTCTTCATTAAGAAATTCTTCAACATTGGTGTTTCGAAATTCCAAGCCATTGTCACTTCTAATGTTCTTGATCTTTAATTCACATTCATTTTGAGCTCTCCTAAAGAACTTCTTGATAATTCCTTGAGCTTCACTTTTATCTTGCAAAAAGAATACCCAACTGAAACGAGAAAAATCATCAACAATGACAAGACCATATTTGTTACCGCCAATGCTAATGTATGCAATGGGTCCAAACAAATCTATATGTAGAAGCTTCAGTGGTCTTGATGTGGTCATGATATTCTTCGCGGGGTGTGGATCGGAGCACCAACTTGCTTCCCGGCTTGGCATGCGCTACATATCCTATCTTTCTCAAAAACAACATCGGTTAGTCCAAGGATGTGCTCGCCCTTTTGAAGTTTGCCCAAGTTCCTCATCCCGACATGGGCTAGTCGGCGCAAAGCCAACCCAAGTCAGATTTTGCCACTAAACAAGTCTTGGGCTCAACTTTCTCCCTTGAGAAATCAACAAGATAAAGTTTGTCCTTTAAGTGACCCGTAAAGCAATAGAGGAATCCTTCCTTCTAAAGATGGTCACACCGACGTTAGCAAAGAGTCAATTGTAGCTCATTTCATAAAGTTGTGAGACCAACGATAAATTGTACCCCCAAAGATTCAACCAAATAAATATTTGAAATTGAGGTGTCATTTGAGATAGCAATTTTATCCAATCCAGTTACATGCCCTTGCTATTGTCTCCAAAGACAATAGTATCTTTAAGTATGTCATGAGCTCTAGGGATGCAAACAAGTCCTTCTCCCCGGTCATATGATTTGAGCATCCACTATCAAGCAAACATGTGGTACCATCGGAGGAGTAGGCCTACAAAACAAATTAAGCTTGGAATTTAGGTACCCAAAAAGATTTGGGTCCTTGAGGGTTAGATGGAAACACTTTTGGAACCCACATACTTCTAAGAGTGGCCTTCTTAGTGTAAGCTCCAACATATTTGACCACTATTTTACCATTGTGGTCCATTGTCATCATGTAGTGGGTAGTGTAGCTTGGTGATGGTTCAGGCTTGACAATCTTGGCCTTGTTGGAAGCCTCAACACTTTTCTTGACTTGAGAAGGAATTGTGGTGGTCACACTATTGGTATTTCTTAACGTTCACAGAATTATTCGCAAGCGCACGGAGATATCGTTGTAGAACTTCACCTGTGAGTATTCAAGGGTATCGTATTTCCACGAGGAACAGAGCTACTAGCCTTCTAACTAGTTCATCCAAGGACAAACAAGAGATAGGTAGGAGAGGATAGAGAGGATTCTTATGGCTTAAGAGTTCCTATAGAAGATAGGCTCAACCTCTACTTGCTTACTTCGGGCACCGGTTTGACCCTGGTCCACCAGTGATCTCTGGCCATTAGCTCTACTTCGACCCCGAACGTGAGGGATTTTAGAGGACGGACAGGGCTATCACCACCTGCCGCCTACCCTACAACACCGTGGTCACTCGTAGCATACAAAGGTAATCTAGAGCCTAGACTCCACGTCTATGCTATCAATTACTACTCTAGCGTCGATCAGTGTTTACCGGTCTATATCAGGGGCCTTCTACTAGAGCATCCGCCACAAGAACGGACGATGATCCTGTAAGCAAATAAAGAATAGGACTTACTTAACTAAGAGACTCACCACCATAGGAGATCACAAATACTTACTTAGAAAGGAAGCATCTGTCGAGGTACAAGTTCGAGGAAGAGTGCCGATAGGTCGGCACCTCCCCCGAACTACCCCTCACTCTCTCCCTATTTTCTAAGCACTACAGAGGTAGGGCTTCGCCTTGGAGTGGAGCTCTTGTCTTCTCTTCTTGTTCATGTTCTGATCCCTAATGATTCCCACCAAGATACGTCAATTTTGCCCCTTTTGTGGGCCCTTGGATCCGTGTGCTTTCTTCTGATTTGTTGGAGGTGTGTTTCTTTACTCTTCAAGTGTGTTTTGAGCACACTTTCCTCCGTATGCAGGTGTGGTCTTCTGCAAACAATGATTCACCAAAGCTTAAGGAAATGGTTAGAAATAAACTCCTATATCTAGTTTGGGGTTTGTTATTTCCCAAGAGGACCGGGTTATACCCCATCCACCGCCGCGCCTCTTGCCCTTTGGGTAAGACCGCTTCAAACTAGAGTCTCTAATTAATTAGCCAAGACTAGAGCCATATGGTTCTCGTGGTTGTACTATTTTCCTAGGTGGTTCTCCACGTTCCAATTAGATATTCTTGTAAATAAGCATAGATAGAAGGATGGTTAGGGTCACTTGCCTTTCTCCAACGAAAGTTACTCTTACTGCTATTCAGCTCTTGCTCTCTTGAATCTCTTGATCTTCAAGCTTTCAAACAACACTCCTTCTGCTTGAAGCAATCATTGGGCACAAACATACAAAGAACAGACAAGTACAACTATGAACAAAATACCAAAAGAAAAGAAAAACTTTAAAAGAGCGTACTAAAGGATAGGGATCGAGTCTATGGATCACGCAAACGCAAGAAACACTGAGAATGGAACTAAGGTTGAAAAGGCACAGCAATTGAAAGATTTGAATTATAAAAGAAATAAAAAGGCTATATGCTAGGCTAATTTTAATTAGCAAAACATATTATGTAAAGGATATTTCAAAAAAATACCCTAAACTGGAATTAATCAGGTTAACGATTATTTATAAAAGCCGGTGTAAAAGCCTAATCAACTTTTAATTAGAAAAGTTGATTCAATCTTGAACGTTAAGCAAATTAAGTTTGATTATGGAAAGCCGAGGTATAGTCTAAATAGCTTTTAGGTGGAAGAATTATTTATCAAGTATTAATCAAATTAACTTTCTTATGAAAACACGTGTTGAACTCTAATTAGATTTTAATTAGAAAAATAAGTTTGTAAATACTATCATATTAATAATTTAAATAATGTAAATAATAAGAAACATGATTAACATTGCTTCTAACACGTCATTTAAGTCGATATGAACCTAACGCAACGAGAACGATATTAAACGGAGCTAAAACGTAGGAGCTATGGGTTAAACAAGGTTGCAAGGGCTTATTCGTGATTAACCCTAGATTTTAAGGGCTAGCAAGGAAGATTTGCAAGACACATAAAACAGTGCTCGTGAAAATAATAAAAGTTAGGGATAGATCTGCAAAAGGTCTCGTGCTGGACTTATGTGCAAAGGTGGGATTTGGGTAGGGGGTTTTCCGAAAAAGGCACAGGACACAAGTTTTAGGTTTTGGATTTGGAAGTTTATCCGGAGCGTGGCTGCAAAACTACCTTGTCTTCTTCCTAGACAACACAGGCGGCGGCGGCTGTGCTATAACGCTGGTGGCCGGCGGGACGCTGGCCGTTGCGGTTCTGCTCCGGCCGGGCTTGGCCGGGGTTCCGGCGATGGCGGGGGCGGCGCATGGCCACGGAGTCGCCGGGCTGCAGGAGACGGGCGTCCGACTTGGACAGAGGTGCCGGTGGCTGGCTTGGCCCAAGGCCGGCGCAGGGAGGAGAGCTCATGGTGCACGGGAGGCGGGGTCTGCGGCGGGTTGCGCAACGGACAGAGGAGGTGGAGGGGAGCACAGAGAGGTTCTCACCGACGGCGCATGACGACGGCAGCGGTCGGAAATGGCGGCGGACGGAGGACGGTGGCCGGGTTAGGCTTCATGCGCCAGCTACGCTCCGACGAAGAGCGGACGACGACGAGTAGCGGCGGACGTGCGGCTTGGCCTCGCGGAGCCTGTGGTGGTGGCCGCTTGCTCTGGCAGTGCTCTCAGGCGGCGAAGAGGCGTCGAGGACCGGCGGTGGGGCTTCGGCTCGGCGAGGGCGTTCTCGTGGAGATGGCCGCTTGGCGAGCGGGCTTGGAAGGTGGCGGCGCAGCGTGGAGGCAGAGGAGGGAGGAGCCGGGGTGGATGGCGGCGATCAAGACAGAAGCTGCGACGTGTTCTCAATCAGTTCCGAGAGTTGTGGTGACGTTGGACTTCAGACGATGGCGAGCTGCTTCCTTGCCGAGCTCCAAGAAGACAACAACAACTTCAGTTGTTTTAGAGGCCAGAAGGAGAGGGAGGAAGCTCTGATGAGTTGTGCGTGAGCAAGAAGGATGGGGTGCCGTTTATAGTTGCGGGAAGGAAACTGAAAGGTGAGATAGTGGTAAGATGAATGGCCATTGGTATAGACCTATGGCCACGGCAGTTTACTTTTGGGTTCCTAGATGGTGGAGATTAAAACAAGCAGTAGTGGTAGGTTTATTTTGCTGATATGTAAGCACTTAGGCCATCATGCATGTTCGTGCGGGACGCTGGCGGCCAGGATACGAACGGAAAACGCCGGGAAGAAGAAAGGAGCAGGTGCACTCCTGAATATGTACGTTCACGTTGGGCTGGTGAAGAATGGGCTTTGTTTAGCTGTGAAGCGTAGATCAAGGGCTAGTTAGTGTAGCTTCTGTTGTTTGCTTGTTGTGTATAGCATAAGGGCCCAAGGAAAAGAATGGCAAGAAAAAGCAACAAGACACGAAAAAAAAGGAGGATATATATGAGTCCGAAAAAGGCACAGGACACAAGTTTTATGCTTATAAGCGTAGATCAAGGGCTAGTTAGTGCATGCTTGGGAAAAGAACACTTGCAAGGAAATAAGGTCAAGAGAAACAAAGATCAAAGAAATAGAAGGATAAAAAATTTGATTGGGATCTCGGAAAGAGACAAGCATTTTGAAACAGTTTTAAATTAATTTTGCACACAAAAATACTATGCACTCGGCATGAATGCAACACATAGAACCATTTTATTTAATTCAGAAAGACAATCATTTATTTTTCCTATACTAAATTTCTTGTCAAGAAAATAAATGTTGGGAAAATTTTAAATTATGAGAAAATTATTTTTTTAATTATTCTTTCTCATCACATCCAGAAATCCAAAAATTTCAGGGTGTGACATGTAACCAGGTGAAGTTCAAAGCCAGAAGCAGTGGTAGGCTTAGAAGAGGGTTGTGGCTCTAAGAACTCGCCCTGAATGTTCGAAAGATATGGATAAGGATAACCTTTCATAGGTAGCGGGGGTGAAGGTAGAGGTAAGGAAAAACAAAATATACGAGGATAAATTGGGTAGCGAGGGTGAAGATAGAGGTAACAAAAAAAACAAAGGATATGTTTTTTTATAAAGATACGAGGAAGAACTAAGTTCGAAGGTAATACAGCAACCGCTCCCCGGCAACGGCACCAGAAATGCTTGTTGGTATTTCTTAACGTTCACAGAAAAATCCACAAGCGCACGGAGATACCGCTGTGGTACTTCACCTGTGAGTATTCAAGGGTATCGTATTTCCAGTAGGAACGGATGTACTAGCCTTCTAACTGGTTCATCTAAGGACAAACAAGAGATAGGTAGGCGAGGATAGAGAGGATTCCTATGGCTTAAGAGTTTGTAGAGAAGATAGGCTCAACCTCTACTTGCTTACTTCGGGCACCGGTTTGACCCTGGTCTGCGAGGGACCTCCGGCCATTAGCTCTACTCCGACCCCGAATGAGGGGTTTCAGAGGACAGACAGGGCTATCACCACCTGCCGCCTTCCCTACAACACCGTGGGCGCTCGCAGCATACAAAGGTAATCTAGAGCCTGGATTGCACGCCTATGCTGTCGATTACTACTCTAGCGTCGATCAGGGTTTACCCGTCTTTATCAGGGGTCCTCTACTAGAGCATCCACCACAAGAACGGACGATAATCCCGTAATCAAATAAAGAATAGAACTTACTAAACTAAGTGACGGATCCAGGGACCCAGGGTCCTAGCGGGCCCACTTCTTGCTGGCACTCTAGATGGCCTAAGACCACACGTGGATCAAACATGCGCCCTTCTGGGCTGTGACTTTCTCTAGGCCGTCCAGGTCCACGGTCCCGACTGGCTTGCTGGTCGGCTGGAGCCTCGGTCCGCGTCCCCGACTAAGGGGACGACCAAGGCCTAGGTCCATACTATGGTCCTGACCTAAGACGCCAACCAAACTCCACCACGCACGTGTCACTTTCCCCGACTGACGAGGTCGGGGGCCGGCCGGACCTCGCACATTGACCGTCCTCGGGGAGAAGTGCTGAGAATAAGGACGGCAACACCAGAGTCAACCACCGTACAGGACCAACCACTCCCTCCACGGGGGTTACAGTCCCTCTTACTGCCACTGCAAGGGGACACTATTTGACCTGCCTGTCCTCGCGAAGGGAAGGGACGCAATGTATCACGACGCGGCGGACACGCCTCCATCACAACAGAGTGACGGGGTGTAGCTCTATGGTCGGAGCGTGACTACCGTACCGTACTTATCTTCACACGACTTGCCCCCTGACCCACAGAGCATGACGCACAGGGACAAGACGGCCACCACATGACTCAGGACTTGGACGGTGGTCATCGGAAGGTCCCAACTGACAGAGTTGGCGGTCCCGACTGACAAAGCTGGGGACCCTGACCGACGAAGCAAGGAGCACTCTCTCTTTCTACCTCACTCTTTCTACCTTTGGTTCCCCTGTAATGGAGACCCCCCTTGGACTATAAAAGGGAGGGTCATCCGCCTAGGAAAGGGATCAGAAACCAAGACCTACACAGATCTCGATCATACCGCATTATCCACTTGCAAGCTTGTATCTCCCCAAACAGTCACGAGCACCTGGGCTCAAGCAATACGTCCGACTGACCCCTGACTGGACGTAGGGCACGATTGCCTAACCAGTATAAATCTTGAGTCATTGTGTGCTAGGCCACATCCGATCATGATGTGTGATACACACTTCGAGTTGGTTTAGCTGCCAGCCATTTCCGAAACCGACACTAAGAGACTCACCACCATAGGAGATCACGAATACTTACTTAGAAAGGAAGCATCTGTCAAGGTACAAGTTCGAGGAAGAGTGCCGACAGGCCGGCACCTCCCCCGAACTACCCCTCACTCTCTCCCTATTTTCTAAGCACTACGGAGGTAGGGCTTCACCTTGGAGTGGAGTCCTTGACTTCTCTTCTTGTTATGTGTTGAATAGGGTGCTCTTCTCCTCCTTAAATAGTCCTCCATGGGTGGTTCTCGTGGGTGCTAAGCATGGAAACTCTTATAACCGACGTAGGGATGATGCTGGGAGTCTTCCCATCAAAGCTGAGGGGGCCGGGAAGCCATCCAGGTTCGGCCGACCCCTTGGTGGGCCCTCAGGCACCGCCTTTGCCTAGCACACTTATAGGTGGGTCCATGTTCTAATCCCTAGTGATTCCCACCAAGATACATCGGTTTTGCCCCTTTTGTGGGCCCTTGGATCCGTGTGCTTTCTTCTGATTTGTTGGAAGTATGTTTCTTTACTCTTCAAGTGTGTTTTGAGCACACTTTCGTCCGTATGCAAATGTGGTCTTCGGCAAACAGTGATTCACCAAAGCTTATGGAAATGGTTAGAAATAAACTCCTATATCTAGTTTGGGGTTTGTTATTTCACTGATCTCTGCAGGAGTTGACGGTCATATTTGGTACTTAAGGACCGTCAACACCCACCATGTGCAATGTTCATCAAGTTCTCAAGGTTTGCTCCCTTAGTGAACATGACACATTCCTTACCTTTGATCAGCTTTCAGTCATTTGCTTTAACTCCTTTGTAATGTCCAAGCCCATCCTTTTTGTTAGGATACCTTCCATCTTTGTAGTTAACCTTAGGTTTAGGCTTGGCATTACCTTCATATCCATGCTTCACCAACATGTTCATTCTTTCTAGTTGAGCATTCTTTGCTTGGATCAACTTTTCTAGCTTAGCCATGTTAGTAACACAAGCTTGTACATTAATTTTATAACATTTTTAGCACCCTTCACTTGTGAAGACATTGGAGTCAAGAGTTGCTTTGGATTTGGTTTTGGTGCTTTTCCAAAGAGCACTATAGTTAACTTCAAGGTCTTTATATTTGACCATTAAGCATGAGAAGCTTTCTTGAAGTTCACTATAAGTGGCCTTTAGGGAAGCTAGAGATTCATTTATCAAAGTGTTCTCCTTTGACATCCTCTCATTTGAATAGTTAGCTAGAGATAGATCAATGGCTAATTTTTCAACCTTCACCTTTTCCTCGGTAAGAGCCTTCTCTAAGGCAAGGTTTCTCTCCTTTTCAAAGATGAGCAAGTCTTCTTGCCTATCTGACGGGTCCAGGGACCTGGGGTCCCCAGCGGGCCTACTTCCTGCTGGCACTCACAATTGCCTAAGACCACGCGTGGTTCAAACAGGCGCCCTCCTGGGCCGTGACTTTCTTTAGGTCCTCCAGGGCCACGGTCCCGACCGGCCGGCCGGTCGGCTGGAGCCTCAGCCCGCGTTCCCGACCGAGGGGACGACCAAGGCCTAGGTCCATACTATGGTCCTGATCTAAGATGCCAACCGAACTCCACCACGCGTGTGTCACTTTCCCCGATCGACGAGGTCGGGGCCAGCTGGGCCTCGCACACTGACCGTCCCCAGGGGCAGGTGTTGAGGATAAGGATGGATGCACCAGAGTCAACTACTGTACAGGGCCAACCACTCCGCCCATAGGGCTTGCAGTCCCTCTTACTGCCACTGCATGGGGACACTATTTCACCCACCCGTCCTCGGGAAGGGACGGGACGCAACGTCATCATGACGCGGTGGACACACCTCCATTACAACGGAGTGACGGGGCATAGCGCCAAGGACAGAGCATTACTACCGTACCGTACTTATCATCGCACGCTCGCCCCCCGACCGACGGAGCATGACGCACAAAGACAAGATAAGACGGCCACCCCACGACTCAGGACTTGGACGGTGGTCATCGGAAGGTCCCGACTGACAGAGTTGGCAGTCCCGATTGACAGAGCTCAGGAATCCAACCAGCAAAGCAAAAAGCACTCTCTCTTTCTACCTCACTCTTTCTACCTTTAGTTCCCCTTTAACGGAGACCCCCCTTGGACTACAAAAGGGAGGGTCATCCGCCTAGGAAAGACATCAGAAAATCAGAGACCTAGAACTCGGTAGATCTCGATCCTACCGGATCATCCACTCGCAAGCTTGTAACTCCTCAAACTCTCACGAGCACCTAGGCTCAAGCAATACAACCGATTGACCCCCGACTAGACGTAGGGCACGATTGCCTGAACCAGTATAAATCTTAATGATGACAAGGCCTGATCTTCCAAGAGGTAGGACAAGTTCGATTAGTGGAGGACTCGACATTGACGATCCGAGTTCAAATCAGCAAGATTCGAACCCTGCAACTGCTACACCACTGCTCCATTGGTTATCAACCAAGCACAACTTGATTGACCTCTCTGAGAAGGCTTTTCCTGCAAGCAAATTGAAGGACACAAGCAAGAAGATATAAACACGCAATCTGACAATTGCAAATATAGTTGAAGCAAATCACAAGAGGTGTTCAAGCACTCGGTTCGAAAGGACTAATCGCCACAGTCGAGGAGAACAAGCCCTAGACACAGTAAAAGAACTTGTCGCCACAGTTACAATGATCAATCTTAGTTTCTTAACAAAAAACTAGAACTAAACAAAACCCAATCCTAAACGGTGGTGGCTATTGAGTTCTTATGCAAAGAGGGACATCCTAGGGTTGGGGCAACCAGGAGGGGGCGCCCACAACTTGGGCTTATGGCCCGACACGATACAAGGCCTGAGAAGGCCCAAAACTGGTGATGCAGCATATTGTCATGGTCACACAGAATTATCCACGAGGCATCTGGATCTAGGACCAGAACCAAAAGAAGCGTCTTGTCGTCACGTTTCCAACGCATCCAAGAATGCCTTATTTGGATGTCGTATGAGGGAGATATCGTAGTTTTGGTGCAGAGTGGTCGGCTGAATCCGAACCGAACTCGCAGTCCAAGATGGCGACGACTTGTAGCTTGGTGATGAGGCCGGCTCGTGCATGTCCAGCGTGGTGATGTCCTCATCATCCTCCCCTTCTTGAATTGGAGTCGTCCTCAACTCCATCTCATCATCAAACTCCTGCAAAAGGTTAGGGACAGCAGGATGCAAAGTGCGAGACATCGGATCATTGGAAATAACACACATATCTCGACAAAGCATAGTATAGCAAGGAGCATCAGGATTATCACATAACTCAGTAGCAGCAGATGTATTAGCAATAAAAGCACCTCCTTTAAATTTAATTCCATTATGTTGAACATCAGTAGGGCCGTCGCTAGGAGGGTTATTCTTAGCATTTTCAGCAAGCTCTTTATTATGTTTCCTAATATCAGCTGGCGATAAAGGAAGCAAAGTAATTTTCTTGTCCTTATGCATGAAACTATACGTATTAGTTCTACCATGGTGTGAAGCATCATTATCGAATTCCCATGGTCGTCCTAACAAAAGAGAGGATGCTTGCATAGGAACAACATCAAAATCAGCATAATCATGATATGAGCCAACAGAAAATTGTATACGTGTTGATTTAGTTACGTTAGCCTTACCACTATTGTTCAACCATTCTAGGTGGTAGGGGTGAGGAAGGGAACGAGTGGCCAAGCCAAGCTTCTTGACCAAATCTTTACTCACCAAGTTGCTGCAACACCCACTATCAATTATGGTGAGAACACGGCAACCCTTAACGATAAGAAACATGTGGAACAAATTTTTGCGTTGGAGGTTCTCCTCGTCCTCATGTTCCACCTTAGAACTCAGCACACGCTGCACAAGAAGACTAGGAAAACTCGCCGACACAGATAAGGAATCAATTGCCTCACTCTCGTCGTCCTCCGAATCTGCAACAATGTTAGCAGCAAGAGCCAAATCATCCTCCACATCACTAGCACTTACATAACCGTTCCCATTAGGGGCAGCAATGAAAGCACGGCGACTTGGGCAATCCTTCATGATGTGTCCCATGCCCTTGCAGCGGTGGCACACAATGTTGCTCGATGAAGAACCTTGAACTACAGTTTTCTTTGGCACCTAAGACTGCACATTAGACAATTTGCTCACCTCGGAAGCAGGCGCGGGTGTAGGTGTATACACGGGTGTTGCTGGTAGTTTAGCAATAGGAGCCTTGGGCTTCTCAACATCGGAACGCTGCTGAAAAGATCTCCCAGTGTTGGACCTGAAAGATTGTTGTTCTTGGCGGCGTCCCTGTGATGAGGACATCAACACCAACGATACATCCACTCCGACACAAGTACCTATTGCTGGTCCTATTACTTGTGCTCGTGCGCATCAACTTAATCATCAGGTGAGTTCAAATCTAAGCTCATGTACATCATGTTTAGATCATGGAAACCCGTGTACTCTTGTTTTGCTTAGGAACCAAGGAGGCGACCGAAAGGGAAACGGATTCGCGCAGGCTGGATTCGGACTGCAGAACAATACCAACTTGTGACGGACACCACGGTCGCATATGAACTCGGATTGGGGCGTTCAAGTACTTCGTGGAAAGCTTATGAAGTCTTCTTTCAAACGGATCTGGCCTCATATCCATATCTATTACGAGTCGGCCGCAATCGTAAAATTAATACAGAGTCCTTTTCTGCACATGGTGCTGCGTCACCCTGTTTTGGCTCAATGGGCCGTGTATCAAGTTGAGTCCATTACGGACGCATCCTAGGGTTGGAGTACGACCCCAGCACCCCTGTGGTCATCCTCCCACATACTTATACCCCTTAGCCGCCACCAAGGATGCTTGGGTTTTGTTTAGATCAAGTTTAGCCTTCGCTACTTGCTTGCAAGCGCGCGTGCTGGATCAGCCGCCCGTCTTCTTGTCTTTGGAACCCCACCATTATTGAGATTGCGTGTGAAACCTTCATTTACATCTAGTAAATTCAGTACTTGTCATACTTGTTCTTGCTAGTTCTTCGATTGCTTGCAGGACGAGTGCCCTAGTGGCCGGGTGCCGCGCTCCACAAGATCGCGACAGCCATTGGAGGGGGTGTATCGGTTGCTAAGGCAAAGCTTGGAAGGCTATAGTCGGGCCGTGAACGTCGCCTCCATCGACCAATCGAGTTATCCACGCCTCTCATCGAAAGATCGGGAATCAAACCCTAGCGGGTCGCCATTAGTTGGTAATCAGAGCAAGGTTTATCGGTGAGAGACTTCTAATTCTTCGCTGTTTTATTTTTGCTATAGTCCAGAAAAGCCAAAAAAATAGTAGATTAGTTTACCTTCAATCCTATAAACTCGTTTGAGCCTTTGCTAGCACTGCTTAGTTAGGGCTTGTTGAACTTTCGGTTGCATCGGTTGCATCGAGTTGCTGGTCTTAGTTTTAGTCCTTTAGAGTTTCGAGTTCTTGTCACGTTCTAGTCACAACCGTGCGCTACCATACATACTCCATGTTGGCGGAATCCGAGTCCATATTCATGTTCAAGTCCGAGTTAGATTCTGTGTTGGTTTGTGACCGAATCGCACGCGGTGCTGTGATTCGAGTAGGGATCGGTTTCCGAGTCCGAATTGGTTATTGCGTCGTGTTATAAAATTCCATTGCTATTCGCACTTGTACTGCATATCTTTTTTTTACCGGAATACCCCTACCCTTTCGGGAAAAGTTTGTGTGCTGTGTGGCTCTTTTGAAGTCTTTTAGGTTATATAATCAGTTTTGAGGATCCCCTGAAAAAAAAAAGAAAAAAAAAGAAAAAAAAAGAAAAAGAAAAAAAAAGAAAAAAAAAGAAGGGAAGAAAAAGGGGCTGTTCTTTGTGCATCTTTTTTGTTCTTCGGTGGTGTCTCGTGACTTCATTTGTGTCCAGGCTCGCGTCTCTAGCAAGGTCTAGGCTAGGACCAGCATAGTGCCGCCGTTGAACGATTCTTCAGCTTGCTTTTTTAACTAACGTGGTGCTAGTTCATCTTTGCTTCAGCCCACCTATAGCTCCACATATCCGACTACAGCTTGACAGGTCCTGTTGTTGCGGCACCGATACACTTCATCCCACGGTTGCAGACTTATTGGTTGCCGTCCCCTCCTATTGAGCAAGGTAAGAATTGGTAAGAGCTTGTGTAACGGGTTGAGAGTGAGCACCTTGCAGTAACTACATCCCATTAGTTGTAGGATCTTATTTCTTCACCTATTTTCGTGTTTCCTTTGTTCATCTAACCATGATAGGATCAGAGGGTGATGGGAGTTTAGGTCACTCTCCTCGTACCAAGGGAATCATACAACATTTTGAAAATAAGATGAGGAGGCATGTAGATGGGCTTGCTGAATATATGCTGTTGTCGAATGATAAGATTGGGCAGTTGGAGGCCACGCAGCTTGCCACCAACACCAAGCTTACAAGGCTGGAGACATCGGTCGCTCATATTGACCAAAGCCTTGCTGCTCTTTTGAGGCATTTTGATGAGATGCATGCCAGAACTGCAAATGGGCATGAGGGAGAAAACAAGAAGGATGAGTTGCCGCTCCATCCAACGATAAGACACGTGCTCCCCCGACAAATTTAGCAACCACGACTGTCCAAAAACCAGCCACGAGTGCATCTTCGGTTGCCTCCACGGGAAGGACAAGAGATGTTCAGTGCCATCGATGCAAGGGCTTTGGACACGTGCAACGTGACTGCCCTAACAAGCGCGTTTTGGTGGTCAAAGGAGATGGTGGGTATTCCTCTGCTAGTGATTTTGATGAAGATACACTTGCTTTGCTTGCTGCTGACCATGCAAGTACTGAGGAACAACCAGAAGAGCAGATTGGTGCAGAGGATGCAGATCATTATGAGAGCCTCATTGTGCAGCGTGTACTTAGTGCACAAATGGAAAAGGCGGAGCAAAATCAACAGCATACACTGTTCCAAACAAATTATGTTATTAAAGAGTGTTCATGCCGTTTGATAATTGATGGAGGTAGCTGCAACAACTTGGCTAGCAGCGATATGGTCGAGAAGCTTGCACTTACAACAAAACCGCACCCACATCCATATCACATTCGGTGGCTCAACAATAGTGGTAAGGTCAAGGTAACAAGATTGGTATGAATTAATTTCGCTATTGGTTCATATCATGATGTTGTTGAATGCGATGTTGTGCCTATGGAAGCTTGTCATATTCTGCTAGGTAGACCATGGCAATTTGATACCGATAGCATGCATCATGGTAGATTAAATCAATATTCTCTTATACATCATGATAAGAAAATCGTTTTGCTTCCTATGTCACCTGAATCTATTGTGCGTGATGATGTTGCTAAAGCTAAGAGAACTAAAACTGAGATCGATAAGAATGCCAAATCTGTTAGTAGCAGGGAAGATGAGATAAGATTGAAAGGACATTGCTTGCTTGCTACTAAGTCTGATATTAATGAATTGATTGCTTCCACTTATGTTGCCTATGCTTTGGTGTGCAAGGATTCTTTGATTTCAGTTCACGATATGCAGCATTCTTTGCCCCCGGCTGTTGCTAACCTTTTGCAGGAGTATTCTGATGTGTTCCCAAGTGAGATACCAGCGGGGCTGCCACCAATACGAGGGATTGAGCACCAAATTGACCTTATTCCTGGTGCATCGTTGCCAAACCGTGCGCCATACAGGACAAATCCGGAAGAAACTAAAGAAATTCAGCGACAAGTGCAAGAACTACTCGACAAAGGTTATGTGCGTGAGTCTCTTAGTCCTTGTGTTGTTCCGGTTATTTTAGTGCCTAAAAAGGATGGAACATGGCGTATGTGTGTTGATTGTAGGGCTATTAATAATATCACAATTCGATATCGACACCCTATCCCACGTTTGGATGATATGCTTGATGAATTGAGTGGTGCTGTTCTGTTTTCCAAAGTTGATTTGCGTAGTGGGTACCACCAGATTCGTATGAAATTGGGAGATAAATGGAAAAACTGCTTCCAAAACTAAGTTCGGGTTATATGAGTGGTTAGTCATGCTTTTTGGGTTAACTAATGCACCTAGTACTTTCATGAGATTAATGAACGAGGTTCTGCGTGCTTTCATTGGAAAATTTGTTGTTGTCTACTTTGATGATATATTGATTTACAGCAAATCTTTCGATGAACATCTTGATCACTTACATGCTGTTTTTAATACTTTACGAGATGCACGTTTATTTGGTAACCTTGAGAAGTGCACCTTTTGCACCGATCGAGTGTCTTTTCTTGGCTATGTCGTGACTCCACAGGGAATCAAGGTTGATCAAGCCAAGGTGGAAGCTATACAGGGATGGCCTATACCGAAGGCTATCACGCAAGTGCGGAGTTTCCTAGGACTTGCTGGTTTCTATCGTCGTTTTGTGAAGGACTTCAGCACCATTGCCGCGCCTTTGAATGAGCTTACAAAGAAGGGAGTGCCTTTTAGTTGGGGTAAAACACAAGAGAACTCCTTCAACACGCTGAAAGATAAGTTGACACATGCACCTCTCCTCCAACTCCCTGATTTTAATAAAACATTTGAGCTTGAATGGGATGCTAGTGGCATTGGTTTGGGTGGTGTTTTATTACAAGAAGGCAAACCTGTTGCTTATTTCAGTGAAAAATTGAGCGGGCCTGTTCTGAATTATTCTACTTATGATAAGGAATTGTATGCTCTTGTTTGCACATTAGAAACATGGCAGCATTATCTATGGCCCAAACAGTTTGTTATTCATTCAGATCATGAATCTTTAAAACATATTCGTAGTCAAGAAAAATTGAACCGTAGACATGCTAAGTGGGTTCAATTTATTGAATCTTTTCCTTATATTATTAAGCACAAGAAAGGGAAAGAGAATATAATGGCTGATGCATTGTCTAGGAGATACACCTTGTTGAACCAACTTGATTACAAAATATTTGGATTGGAAACGATTAAAGATCAATATGTTAATGATGCTGATTTTAAAGATGTGTTGCTGCATTGTAAAGAGGGGAAGGGATGGAACAAATTCATCGTTAGTGATGGGTTTGTCTTTAGAGCTAACAAGCTATGCATTCCAGCTAGCTCCGTTCGCTTGTTATTGTTGCAGTAAGCGCATCGAGGTGGCTTAATGGGGCATTTTGGAGCAAAGAAAACGGAAGATATACTTGCTGGTCGTTTCTTTTGGCCAAAGATGAGAAGAGATGTGGAGAGATTTGTTGCTCGCTGCACGACATGTCAAAAGGCTAAATCACGATTGAATCCACACGGTTTGTATTTTCCTCTACCTGTTCCTAGTGCTCCTTGGGAAGATATTTCTATGGATTTTGTGTTAGGATTGCCTAGGACTAGGAAGGGACGTGATAGTGTGTTTGTGGTTGTTGATAGATTTTCTAAGATGGCCCATTTCATACCATGTCATAAAACTGATGATGCTTCTCACATTGCTGATTTGTTCTTTCGGGAAATTGTTCGTTTGCATGGTGTGCCCAACACAATTGTTTCTGATCGTGATGCTAAATTTCTTAGTTATTTTTGGAAGACTTTATGGGCTGAATTGGGAACTAAGTTGTTGTTTTCTACTACATATCATCCGCAAACTGATGGTCAAACTGAAGTGGTTAATAGAACTTTGTCTACTATGTTAAGGGCTTTTTTAAAGAAGAACATTAAGATGTGGGAAGATTGTTTGCCTCATATTGAATTCGCTTATAATCGATCGCTGCATTCTACTACAAAGATGTGCCCATTTCAGATTGTATATGGTTTCTTGCCTCGTGCTCTTATTGATTTAATGCCTTTGCCATTTTCTGAAAAACCGAATTTTGATGCTACTAAGCGTGCCGAATTGATGTTAAAACTGCATGAAACAACTAAAGAAAACATAGAGCGTATGAATGCTAAATACAAGATTGTTGGTGATAAAAGTAGGAAGGAACTAAAGTTTGAACCTGGAGATTTAGTTTGGCTGCATTTGAGAAAGGAAAGGTTTCCTGAATTGAGAAAATCTAAATTGCTACCTCGGGCTGATGGACCATTTAAAGTGTTAGAGAAAGTCAATGATAATGCATATAAGCTTGATCTGCCTGCGGATTTTGGGGTTAGTCCCACATTTAACATTGCAGATTTGAAGCCATATTTAGGAGAGGAAGATGAGCTTGAGTCGAGGACGACTCAAATGCAAGAAGGGGAGGATGATGAGGACATCAACACCAACGATACATCCACTCCGACACAAGTACCTATTGCTGGTCCTATTACTCGTGCTCGTGCGCATCAACTTAATCATCAGGTGAGTTCAAATCTAAGCTCATGTATATCATGTTTAGACCATGGAGACCCGTGTACTCTTGTTTTGCTTAGGAACCAAGGAGGCGACCGAAAGGGAAACGGATTCGCGCAGGCTGGATTCGGACTGCAGAACAATACCAACTTGTGACGGACACCACGGTCGCATATGAACTCGGATTGGGGCTTTCAAGTACTTCGTGGAAAGCTTATGAAGTCTTCTTTCAAACGGATCTGGCCTCATATCCATATCTATTACGAGTCGGCCGCAATCGTAAAATTAATACAGAGTCCTTTTCTGCACATGGTGCTGCGTCACCCTGTTTTGGCCCAATGGGCCGTGTATCAAGTTGAGTCCATTACGGACGCGTCCTAGGGTTGGAGTACGACCCCAGCACCCCTGTAGTCATCCTCCCATGTACTTATACCCCTTAGCCGCCACCAAAGATGCTTGGGTTTTGTTTAGATCAAGTTTAGCCTTCGCTACTTGCTTGCAAGCGCGCGTGCTGGATCAGCCGCCCGTCTTCTTGTCTTCAGAACCCCACCATTATTGAGATTGCGTGTGAAACCTTCATTTACATCTAGTAAATTCAGTACTTGCCATACTTGTTCTTGCTAGTTCTTCGATTGCTTGCAGGACGAGTGCCCTAGTAGCCGGGTGCCGCGCTCCACAAGATCGCGACAGCCATTGGAGGGGGTGTATCGGTTGCTAAGGCGCAGCTTGGAAGGCTGTAGTCGGGCCGTGAACGTCGCCTCCATCGACCAATCGAGTTATCCACGTCTCTCATCGAAAGATCAGGAATCAAACCCTAGCGGGTCACCATTACCCTGTACTTCACGTTCTGCCTTAAGAGCAAGATGATACAATAGGGAAAACCTATTCCATTCTTTGTAATCAAGAATATCCTGTGTATCACGGTTTAAACCACCAAAGAATCTAGCACTAGTTTCCTCATCATCCTCATGTATACCACAATGTGCTAGACCAATAAGCAATTCCTGATAATATTCCTCTACTCCTTTATCACGTTGGTAATAAGGAGGAACAAAACGAGATTTCATGCACTGTTTTAAAACATTCCAAGTCTAAGGTATAGCAACAGCATTACCATTAGTTCAAAGATCATTCCACCAAAACAGAGCAAAGCTAGTAAATTCACTAGTAGCAAGTCTGACTCTATGCTCAGCAGGGACTAAATGAGAATTAAACTTTTGTTCAACAGCAAGTTCCCAATTTTAATATTCCTCATGATCAGCAGTATCAGCAAAAGGAATCATGGTAAATTTAGCTTTAGCAAAAGGATCATTGTTACCACGATTATGATTACCTCCCATACCATATCAATTACGATGCAGACGGTCTACATCGTGGTCATCATCCTCACGTGCTGGTGGAGGTCGTTGTTCAACCTGTTCAACCCGGGTGACCAAGTTGTTAATGTGGCGCATCATCTCATCAAACTTCTCAATCATGAATGTGCGCTGGTCCTCAGCAAACTTCTGAAGCTCGGCCTTGGACACACAATCATTGAAGTCCATGGGGGACTCAACATCGTTCCCGGATCCTGACATGGTTAGAAGATAGCAAAACACAACACCAAAATATTATCCCTATTAACTAACAACTAGTGGATGGTGGTGAAAGTGGAATGCAATATCTCAAGTGGCTTACCACCATCTTGAAAGTGTTCTTACCAAAGCCAACAGGACGGTACAATCTGTTGTCAAGCTGGGTGTAACAGTTGCAAGGACAAGAATCTGTGCTGACAGAAGTATATGTGGAGCTTTGGGACAGTCACAATATGTAGCAAGGATTAGCAAATAACGAATGCAGATGAGCAAAGTTCAATAAGTATCCAAAGTACAAGTCACAATTGCTAGCTAAGACATGTCCAAGGCGTAGCACAACAAGTTGGAACAAAGGACGGTGGGTAAAACTCACAGAACAAGCAGAGAGCACCCAAAAGCACTTTTTTTAATTTTTTCTTATTTGTCCTCCAAAACCAGTTGGCAAACAATCATTTTATTTTGTACAGATATTTTTCTCTGAAAAGGGAGCACAAAAGATGGAACAATAAGGAATTTCACCTGAAATAGAGGTCAAATGTGGTCTAGGGAAATTCAGGCACGTTCTCTGAAAACCCTGAAACAACTTCGGAGGCCAAAAACTTAATCTTCCCATTTTTTGATATTTTTGAGAATGCCAAACTGACAATGTGCTGTAAAAAATTGAGCTCAAACGGAGCACCGAGCTAAAAGTTATGCCTATTTTACTGAAGATATCTCAAGTCAGTGTTTTCGGCACAACTCGGCAGATACGACGGCGGCGGCGGTTAGGGCAAAGCTTCCCTGAACCCCAACAAAGATCACGGCTGAGCAAAGCTTCTCAGCTAGGGCAAACTATCTTTGGTATATGCAGCAAAAGGATATGCAAGATGAATCAAGAAGGCTGCAGTGCAAGGTGATGAACACAAGGTGGCTCGCAACCTATCTAGGGCTTGCACGGCGAGAGTTCACGCAAGACGGCTAGCGAGGGCAAGTCGAGTAATGGGGTGGATCGACTTGTTGTTTGGGTAAAGGTTGATGGGATAGCAGTGGAAACAAACACACAGCAACAGGCGATTGAACTACGACGACGAACACACTAAACCAGCAACAAGACTCGACCACGGACACAAACTCAACAAAGTGAATCTGAAATGAAATTGCAAAGGCCAGAAAGGTTCTAGGACAGCGGAATTTTTTTTGTAGGGTTTTTTGTGGACTCTAGGTATATGACACAAAACGAATCTAAGGGGGGAAACGAAGGGTAATACCTCACGGGAAACCTGAATATCTGATACCACTTAATGAGGACAAGTCCCAATCTTCCAAGAGGTAGGACAAGTTCGATTAGTGGAGGACTCAACATTGACAATCCGGCTTCAAATCAGCAAGATTCGAACCCTGCAACCGCTACAACACTGCTCTGTTTGTTATCAACCAAGCACAACTTGATTGACCTTGCCGAGAAGGCTTTTCCTGCAAGCGAATCGAAGGACACAAGCAAGAAGGTATAAACACGCAATCTGACAATTGCAAATATAATTGAAGCAAATCACAAGAGGGGTTCAATCACTCAGTTCGAAAGGACTAATCGCCACAGTCGAGGAGAACAAGAACATGGGCCCTAGATCACAGTAAAAGGACTTGTTGCCACAGTTACAATGATCAATCTTAGTTTCTTGATAGAACACTAGAACTAAACAAAACCCAACCCTAAACGGCGGCGGCTACTAAGTTCCTATGCAAAGAGGAACGTCCTAGGGTTGGGGCGACCAGGAGGGGGCGCCCACAACTTGGGCTTAAGGCCCGACACGATACAAGTCCTGAAAAGGCCTAAAATTGGTGATGCAGCACCTTGTCGTGGTCACACAGAATGATCCACGAGGCTTCTGGAGCTAGGACTAGAACCAAAAGAAGTGTCTCGTCGTCAGGTTTCCAACACACCCAAGAACGCCTTATATGGATGCCGTATGGGGGAGATATCGTCATTTTTGTGCAGGGTGGTCGGCTAAATCCGAACCGAACTCGCAGTCCAAGTTGGCGACGACTTGTAGCTTGGTGATGAGGCCATCTCGTGCATGTCCAGCGTGGTGATGTCCTCATCAAATCTTGAGTCATTGTGTGCTAGGCCACATCCGATCGGGATGTGCGATATACACTTCGAGTACGTTTAGTTGTCGGTTGTTTCCCGAACCGACAGTTTGTTGGCATCCATGGGGAGGGACATCGTGCATCCACTGTCCTGGCGATCGGATGGCCTTCATCTCTGACACGTCCAGCCTCACGAGCCTAAGCAATACGATTCGCTTCGGCTCGTTGGAGTTTCCCATAGCCCCGCGCACTGGGCTATGGGCACGTGCCGTCTTTGCGCCCTTCCAGACCTTCCGCTTCGGAAGCTTGGACTTCATCGCTGATCATCTCGGCACGCTCCGCCTCCACGAGGAGGCCATCCCTCTAATATTGCTCGAGGGAAATTCTTCCTCGACCGACCCGCTAGCTGACCTCGACACCGAGGCGCTTGCACGGCGCATCGAGCTCATGCTCAGTGCCAAGCCTTTAGCGAGTGATGTGGACTTGCTCCTGTTCTCACTGTGCAACTTTTTCCGCCAACTCTCCGGAGGGGCCCCGCTATCCCCGCCACGCTCGCCACATGGACGGTTCCAATTTTGCCTCACAAATGTCGCGAGTGTGTACACCAGGGAGCTCTAGAAGATCATGCCACAGCCCCCGCTTGCCACCGGTCCTACCTCGTTCCACGACCTCTTCTCCGACGACGACCTCCTAAGCGAGGGCTCCAGCGTTAGCAATATGTCGTCGCCTGGCTGCCCTGCGCTGCGGCAATGCGCCATGGCGGACGTGCAGGGATGACAGCCAGTCCCGGTGGAGACCGAGGACATGCACACACTGCCAAACCCGCGCGCACAGGTCCTGCCTAATGCCAAGGTGCACGGTGAGGACTTACGTCAGCGACAGCAGCACAAGTCGCCACCCGCATCAGTGCACCCCCGATGAAACTCCAAGCCGAATGCTCATGACGTTGTAGGTGGCGCGCGTGCGCGCGCCTGTCAAGTCCAGCAGGCCATCGTCGCAGACGCCGGTGGCCCCCCGCAATTTGCGTGGGCCGGGCAGCACAATGCTGCTGCAGTGATGCTCCTATGCAACCTGCCCGAGCGTGCAGACCCTCAATAGTAGGAGCTCCAAAAAAACATTCGGACGTTGGTGGAGCGTGCCGCCGTGCAGCAGGCGGAAAGCTCCGCGTCACGCCACCGGCATGCGGCCTCCTACCCAGTCGGTGGGGCAGGCTCGCAGCAGCCAAATCCCTCAGTCCACCAACAGCAAGGGCGCCCCCCCGAGGAGGGTCGCGACGCCGCAGCTGCGCCAAGCCCTGATCCAGCGCCCGCCTCGCCACGCCCCCTGGTGCACGGCCATCTCGGGCCCAACTACGAAGCGCGCAGCATCATCCACTCGTGCCAACTAGCCCGCCGCGGCGCCGATGTCGACCGGGCCGCCGCGGACGCAGCTGAAGCCCACCAGCCCGAGGGGGAGCATGAGAAGCACCCCCTAGGCGTGGTGGCCGACCGTGCGATCAGGACGGCGATCGGAGCCCCAGTCCGGACGGCCAGGGCCCGCGGGCCTTCGGTCGTCGCATCCAGAAAGCGCCATTCCCACTGCGCTTCCGATCGCCCACCAACATCACCAAATACACCGGGGAGATGAACCCCGCTATATGGTTGGAAGACTTCCGGCTCACCTGTCGTGTCGGGGAGTATGTTCGAGTGTGGCTCAAGTTTTTGCCGCCCAACAACATCCGTAGCTGGGCGGAGCTCAAGCAGGTCTTCGTAGGGAATTTTCAAGGGACATACCTGCGCCCCGAAAACTCCTGGGACCTCAAGAGAAGCAAGAAGGAGCCTGGTGAGTCCCTGAGGGACTATTTCCGCCATTTCTCCAAGCAATGCAACTCCCTCCCTGACGTCGTCAGCGCGTTCCTCTCAGGGACCACCTCCAAGTCCCTCATTCACAAGCTTGGCTGCCGGAAGCCGCGTTCCACCCGCGAGCTTCTGGACATCGACATGAACCACGCCTCCGGTGAGGAGGTGGTCGGAGTGGTCTTCACTAATGGTCGAGCAAAAGGCAAGGCCAAGCGGGTGGACCAGGATGAGGGCCCCTCCTTAGGGCAGGGAAAAGGAAGAAGAAGGACTAGCGTCGTGCCAACCCCAACACGGTCGCGGCAGCCAGCCGTGCGGGCAAGCGATAGGGCAACGCCGACCACTTTGAGCAGCTCCTGGAAAAGCCATGCACCAATCACGGCTACCCCGTCATGCACAAGCTCAAGGACTGCGATCTTCTCAAGCGCATGCTGGGTTAGCCCAGCAAGCGCAAGGGAGGGGACCCTGATAAGGAGGCATCCAAAGATCAGGGAGCGCTGCCCAAGGACAGGAGCGGCTTCCCCGACCCGGACGGCTGCCTCATGATCTTCGGAAGTCCTGAGGATGATTGCACCAAACGTCAACACAAGGTCCGACTCCGGGAAGTCTACGCCATCGGGAACGCTGTCCCCAACTTCCTCCGTTGGTCGAGCACACTGATCACCTTTAACCGAGGTGAAAAGTGAGATAGGGTTTGATGAAATAATTCTTGCTTTATCTTCTTATTTGTTTGAGAAATTATATGTAAATAAGAGAACCCTTCATAGCTTTACAAACTTCTCGTGTTTGTCCTACCAAAGCTATATGTCGATCTTCATGTAAGAAACTATATACCAAAGCCATATGTTGATCTCCCATGAGGGCCCACAAGTCAATCACCCAAACAAAGGCGGTGGCGAGAGGCGGTGCCCGGGGTTCGGTCAAACCACCAGTTTCACCGAACTACCCCCATGCCCGCTCATCTGTATTCCACGTGTCGACTGCTGGTGCTGTCCTAGGATCGGTTGTAGCGGTTTGGCCGGCAGTTACCGCCTATGAGAAGCCTATATATATACAAGGGAGGGGCTCTCGTCATCACAAGAGGATTTAAGGGCGTGTTTGGTTTACTTCCCACCGCATTCTGGCTCGCTACAGCGATGCAGGCTCCCGCTGGCCAGGCTTGCCAGGTGCAGCAGCCCCTTGATTGGTTCCCGTATCCATACAGTCAGGCTCACCGCAGAAATCATTTGGTTGCCTGCACAACTGGCGCCCAACAGCCTTTTCTCCTTAGCACGCTCGCCAAGCAGCTTGTTCAAGCACCGCGTGAGCCAGGCCCGGTGGAAACGCCTGAATCCTATGTTTCCCGCGAGCCTGGCTCGAGCGGTACGGTCCTATAAGCGTAGCCTGGCTCACACGTCTGCGCAGGCAAGCAAACACCGTGCAGCTACATGGCGTCAGCCTGGCCAGGAGGCAAACAAGCATCCAAACACGCCCTAAAGCTCTGTTCCAAAGATTTAGCGTTGTCTACCTTGTAGTGCTTAGAAAATAGAGAGAGAGAGGGGTAATACAAGGAAAGTGCCGGTGCTATCAGCACTTTTCCTTAAACTTTTAGAAAATAGAGAGAGAGTGAGGGGTAATACAAGGAAAGTGCTGGTGCTATCGGCACTTTTCCTTAAGCTTGTACCTCGATGGATGCTTGCCAATCAAAATATGTATTCTTGATTTCTCTTTGTGATTTAAGTTTCTTATTTAAGTCAATTCTATTCTTGATTGCTTACGGGTTCATCATTCGTTAGCTTAACGGATGCTCTAGTACTAAGACTCCTGATAAAGAAAAAAGCTCTTGCGCGAGGCTAGAATAGTAATCAATAGTGTAGATTTGGTGTCTAGACTAGGGGTTGTCTTTATTTGTTGTGTGCTCCACAGTTTGCAGAGGTAACCGACACGTGGTGATAGCACTGGCCATCCGTCGTAATCCTCCATGTTTGGATACATCATAGAGCTACAGGCCGGAGCAGCCTGGCAATGTTTAGGAAGAAGCCGGCATCCGAAGCAACCAATGACAGTTATATCTTATCTTAAGACTATTAACCATAGAAATCCTCTCTACACGTTTTCTTCAACATCTCTTGTTTTACTTGGATGACCTGACCCGTAGATAATACACTCACGTTCCATATGGATATGATATCTTGGAATACTCTTGGATAAAAGTTACAATGGTATCTGTACGCTTGACCATTAAAAATACCAACAATATCTCAAACTCATGGTAGTATAATATATGGAATAAAAGTTGAACTCGATCTTATATAAGGAAGGGAAATTTTTCTTAGACTTCGTTTGGAGGAATTGCATTGGTGGAGAAATACCAAAGCTGAGTGGAAATGAAAATGGCCTTCAATTCCAAAACTGTTGTTTGGATGTGTTTGTAATTACTAGTTGGAATCAACTGGTAGCAGCCAATTTTAATTCATGTTTGGATGTGCAAACGGTTGAAAATTGTATATTTTGAAGAGTTTGAATATTATACATTAATGTACATGTATGAAAAATGTAATTGTCATAACTTGTGGATTATTAAAATGATTATATATTACTTATAAATAGAAAAAGATAGAATAATATTCTAAATAATTATAAAAACAGTAGGAATTTCATGAGAAAATGTTACAAAAAATATTAAATACAAAAATATCACAGCAGCATTATTGAATATAGAATTTCGGTTAAAACACTAGTAGATTAGTAGCGGAGGTCATGATTTTCATTTCGCCCGGGGTGGATTGATGGGCTGCGCGCCACATCATCGCCGCCATCATGCCGGCCTCGGGCCGAGCCAAGCCCAGCATAGCTCGAGCACTAGGAGCAGTCACCCGCCGATTGGGTTGCTTGTTTTATGATTGTCCCGACAGACAGGCGTCGTCGATCGATGCGGCAACGATGGAGTAAAATGCATTGACGGTTTCTAAACCTGTTGTATGTCTGATGTGTCATCTAGGTTTCTGAATTTTTAGAATTTATTTTTAGATCCTTAAATTTATCTTGGTACGTCATTCAGATCCCTAAATCTTCAATATGCATATTAAAATCCCTAAACTTATCACAGGATGTCATCCGGGTCCCTAGACTTATACATGTTTAGTTTTCAAACTTGTAAGGATGAAAGTGATGAGTTTGCAGATCTGATAATATATTTTGAGATTCTAAGTATCTAAATGACACCCTATGATAAGTTTAGAGATACGAAGATGTATTTTGAGAGTTTAGGGATCTGTGATACATCAGGATAAGTTCGAGCGTCTAAAAATGAGAGTTCGAGGATTTAGATGGCACCTCGGAACAAGTTTACGAACCGCACATATATTTTACTCGGCACGCTGCATGTCCCCAGCCTCCATGCCTGGCTACCATTCGATCCATCGTTCTGCTGCACTAGTACATCAGCGTGATCGTTACAGAGAACACCAGACACTATCAAGAGATACGAAAGAGGAAAAGGCGGCAACTTCGAACAAAGAAAAGAAGCAATCCGTGCACGCCCGGACGCTTGAGCCAGCAGGCAGAGGCGCCACAAGGAACGGTGACAAAATAAAGCGCGAACGCGCGCGGCAACTGAGCTCTCTCCCATCCCATGCCATCGCATTCTGAATTCTGATCCTGCCAGTGCAAACAGAGCACGCACCAGCTACTGGTTCGTGGCATCTGATGCCATGACGAGAGCATGTTCTTGTCATCATCGACCGCCGGCCACTGCGCTCGCCACCGAATGCCGATGCCAGCTGGTGGCTAGCTAACCGCTTGACCCGCGCGCGCCGAGCTTCTTGACCTCCACCTTGAGGGACTTGAGGTACCTGACGGCCTCGTCCAGGACCGCCGGCGTGTCCATCCGGTCGCCGCCGGGGACGATCCCCTTGAGCGTCCGCACCATCTTCTTCATCCGCTCCTTCTTCTCGCCGCCAGCCTCGTGCTTGCTGGCCCCGCAACCGGCGGACGAGCACGTGGAGTCCGGGGATCCCCCGGCGCGGCACCCCGGGGTGCGCCCCGTGCTGCGCACGTCGTCCTCGTCCTCGCCGTCCTCCGTGCTCATCAGCGCGTCGATTTCGTCCGTGTCCTCCTTCTGCTGAATCGAGGCAGCGCCGCCGTCGTCGCCGCAGCCGTAATAGGCGCTCTTGCCGGCGTAGTTCTGATCGTAGCCGTAGCAGCGGTTGTCGTAGTCGTAGTCGTACCCGCCTCCGGAGGAGCCGAAGTTGTTGGGGTGGAACATCACCCGGCTCCGGTCGTACGTCTGGTCGAAGATGACGTAGTTCTTGGGGCAGGTGTCCGACGGCTGGACCTCCAGCCCCGTCAGTGGCGCCGGGAAGTCGTGCTGCCTCCGACCGGCGACCGGGTCCTCATAGGCAGCCGGCGCGGCGGGATACCGGTCGTTCGCCGTGTAGTACGCGCCGCCTCCACCTCCGTAGCTGGCCATGTCGTAGTCATAGCCGCCGGCGCCGGCGTCGTACCCGTACCCGTAGCCACCGTACCCGTACCCGGGATCTCCCTGCATCGGGCCGCCGGTTGTGTTTGTGTTGGAAATTTGGGAAGATTTTAAGCTCATGGGTGGATTGAAATTGAACAAGAATTCGAGGGAATTTCGTTAACTGGACTTGGGAGCTGGTTTTTTGTTGTGGCCGGATTCAAAATTGTTTTGGTTAGTTTGGTTTGAGGTTGAGGTTTTTTGGAAGGAGAATGAGGAAGGAACTGATGGCCGAACATACGTCACGGGCTTCAGAAGCTGGCGGAAGTATTCGGCCTGCAAGAAGAAATCATTGGAAAACAAATTAGAGTGATATTTGCATGTAGCAGCTGACAACTTTCGAACTCTCTTTCGGTCGAAACATCTTTCCATGCTACAACTCGTTCTGAATTTATAATAGGATCAGCTTACAGGGTGAGAACAGAGCACGAAGAGAAACCTAAAGCGACCATGAGTGCGTTCGTAATTGGTACGTACAGTATCTAGCAATTTGTGAACAACAAGGCCTATTAAGGGTAGTGACAATGTATGATTCAGAATTTCGCAGGCTATGCTGGCCAGCACAGAAATTAGCTTATCCTAGCCAGTCCTCCATGTTTCCACCAGAAGTGCAAGAACGTAGCAGAACAGAGGAAGAACAGAGGGTCTTTTTAGATGAAAGAAGAACAGAGCATATGCAAAAACAGAGCAGCTATGGTGACGCACACAAGAATGAGATTATACTAGGCTAAATTTGAATCAAGTTGAATGGTTTGCGACTCTACCACTACTTTCTCTGAATGTTGAAGCAAATTTTCATGTTCTTCAAATCGGTAGCACATGGATACTCTGCCTCCCAAGCCGAGGCAAACGTAGGCTACAACTCTTGTTTTAGTAAGCTACTGGCTTTCTGCTCCGGCTTTTGGCAAATAGTAACAAAAAGTTGACGAGTTTCTTCAAAAGTTTGAAAACGCCATCTTTTTGACTGCCAACAGCGTTGTCAGCACGCCGGCCCAGCCCTCATTGCTGACGTGCCACGCATGGGCCCGCCTCGATCGCTTTCCTATCGACACTAGTCGTAACAGACAGCACCAAGAACATACTAAGATGCTTATCGTCGCTACTACTACTCACATAAGAACAGGCGACGATGATCCGATGCTTACAGGCAACGCAGAAGGCATCTGAAAAACCGAGCAATGCAGCGGGAGGGAACCTGAACTGCCGATGCGTTCTTGACGAGAGGGCGGCGCTGACCTGGCAAGCTTGCATCAATCCGTAGTCGCACGCGACGGCGCCAAGGCTCCTCCAGTTGAATTGAACTTGAACCCAAAGCACATGGGCTCCTCGGGCCCGGGCTCCAGACCAGGCGATCGCTAGATCATCACAGGATGACGCGGAAGAACACCAGCAGCCGCACGACCGTGCCCGCCCACCGGCATCCAGCCCTGTCTTCCTCCGCTTCCTCCGCGCCCGCCTGAAATTCCCAAAACACAGTGCCAAACCCAAACGATGAGCTCGGATCAACAACCACTTGCAACAGGCATGCGGTTGGTGACCAGGAGGAGGAGTTCAGGACAGTACCAATCGAGGCTGTCTGAACTGAAACGGCAGCACACGATGGAGGCTGAGCCGAGCAGAACAGAGAATGGGGCGGGGCTAGGATGGAGGAGGATGAACGACTGAGCCGTCAAAGGAGGGGCACGGGGTTTTATGCAACGGAGGATGAACGGCGAGCGGCCGGCGCCGGATTGGATGGATGCTCCGATTGGTCCCTCTCTCCTGTTGCTCGCTACCCTTTTGCGGCACTTTTTTGAGCGTGCGTGTGTGATACAGAGGGGAGGGAGAGGAAGGTGCGGAGCGGCGAGCAGCAGTGCCCGAATTGATGGGGGCGCGGTTCGGGAGCCGAATTGATGAGGTGGCGTGCGCACTCGACGGGTGCTGTGGGTGCGCGTGCCGCTTCCCACCGTGCTCGGCACAGCACCTCCTCCCCGCAAGCGCCGAGGCCCCCGCCTCGCCCGCCACTCGTGCCGATGGCACGCGGGGTCCGCGGCATGGGAGCCCCACGCGTCGGCGGGACGGGGATCGCTGCGCCCGCCGTCGGCGGCTATCGGGGGTGGTCAATGGAGGTGGGCATCGTGGGGCCGCAGAGCAAGCAGCAGTCCATCCGAGCTTCCCGAGCACGAAGCAGGCAGGCGGGCGAGCGAGCCGGGGCACGCACGCACGCTGCGCCGAGCGGGAAGGGCACTATGCGGCGCGCGTGGAGCCGAGCCCCACCGCCGCGGCGCGGCCGTCGCCGGATCGGATCAGCCCAGTGGTTGTGGACAGGGTCAGCCTCGTTCGCAGGATAGGATTTTCAAGGAGTAGTCACCCATCGCAGCCCCCCGTTTCTCATTCTCGCGGTGGGTCATGACCTGCCCTACAAATAGTCCAACGCAAATAAATTTATAATTTTTTTATATGATCTCTGATGAAGTCAAATTTTTTATTAAAATTATAGAGATTGACGAGATAATAACTTTTTCATTAAGACCATTTAATAGTCAAAAAAATATTATAAATTCTCTAATTTTAAAATCTAGAAGTTTTAATTTTTTTCAAATAACCTCGGATGTAGAGTAGCTCCATACCAAAATTGCAGTGGTAAGATTTTTATAGTTCATACTTATTCATTTAAGATCATTTATATATAGTTGTGCCCTACACATGACTATGACTATGGATATGGATAGTGCATTTATATATACACTAGACTACATAGTTAGATTGAAATGTTATACTTCTAGATAGATTTATATGCAATATCTACCGTGTTGGACGCGCAGGTCTAGATACTCACGATTGAATTGTTGTACTCTATAGTATGTGTGTGTTGTACTATATAGTATGAATGTAGCATTTATGAATGTGAAAGCAAGTTGAACATATGTATTGCGATTGTGATATTTTGACCATTTGAAAAAAATACTTAAGATATACAGATATATGTTTATATTTTTAAAGAAAAGAATAAAAGTAAAAATAAATTAATAATTGTAGGTGCAGGTAATGGGGTTATCCGCTCCTAGAAATAATTTTTAAGGACGGGTGATGGTGTCATCCGCTCTTATAAATCAATTTCAGAGTTAATACAAAAGAACGCCATACCTCATAGAGTTGTAAGTGATGTGGTGAAGAGTAGGGTACGCGCGAGGCTTGAGGTAAGCGGTTTGAACACGCATGTGTGCATATTTTATAAACAATTTGTACCTTCGTAGCAGAGGGGCTTGTGGTGGTGGCTAGTTGGCTGAGATATTTTTTTTATTTTTTTTATTTTCTAAAAATTGATTTGTAGGCGCGGGTGATGTCATGACCCGCACTTAGAAATAGATTTTCAGATGTGGATAAAACAAACTCTTGCAAATGCTTATTTCTAACTGCGAAAAGCAGTAACATATCTTGAGCCTGCACCTAGTAATAGATTTTTATCCTACCTTAAAAATATTTTTTGTGGTATAGTGCGTCTAGCTCTACGATATCAAATAAATGCACGATTAGAAAAACTCAAAGTCACAATTTTGTTGTTACGTTGGTTATCGCCAAAACGGGATAACAAGCAAATAAAATATTGTTGGTACTCACAGAATCCACCAGTTCCCTTGAGTGTACGGCATGGAACGTACTGATGGTATGTCTCTCTGTCCCTTTTGCGTGACAATGAACTCGAATAGTCCATAAGGGAATCAACGAACGGACACATATGGGGACATCTTGCCCCACATGCCCGGTGCGTGGGCCCGGCGCGCAGACAAACATACACATACGCATACACCTCGTGCACCAAATTAATTAATTAAACACACGGCGTCGTCCCCTGACCCCTCATCGCGTCGACCTTAATTAATTACTACACTAGCTTAGTGGGGTGCATGATAGTCCGCGGAGACCATCATCCATCATCCGCACTTGGCATCCGCAAGGAGCTTGTCGTCGATCGTTCCCGTCCCTCCCTCCCAGCTTTAATTTTCACCCAACAATGCAATGAAAATCTTTAATTACATGCACTCCGCCCACCACCATCTGCGATGCTACTCCGCCATCAGTGAAGGCATATGCGTCTGATACTAATACTCTAGCTAGGTGCATGCGCGCGGTAGCTTGGTGCTGGGCGCGCGCTAGGCTGGCGGAGGGCACGACACGGCACGGCGCCCTAGCGGGAGGGGAAGGTCGATGGAGCGCGTGGTGGTGATCCTGTAGCTAGCGGTCCAAGCCGAGAAGGGAAGGAAGGAAGATCATTCAAGGAGGGGCATGGAGCCATGGAGGCCATCATCATTTCGTCCCGCACCCTACTAGACCACGTCCGTCGGGGGCGCGCGCGCACTACTCCCCCTCGAGGCGTGCACCTGTCGGGCGGGGCTGGCCGCGCCGCCATCATGCCGACCTCGCGCCGAGGCAAAGGCAAGAGGCTTGCTTGTTTGCTGCGGCCTCGATCGCCTGATTGGTGGGCGGCCGCGTCGGCCCCGGCCGGGGAGTGGAGGCCGCACGAGCTGAGCGAGCATGCATGCGCGCTACACTATTGTAGTGTAGTGTAGTGTAGTGTAGTGTAGTGTTGCGCTGTTGTGGCGCTACCAGCTCGAGCACTACTAGGGCACGAGCACACACAGTCGCCCGCACGGTCGATTCGATTGGTGCGCGCGCGCACGCGTGCTGGCATCATACCTGCATGTGCATGCACGCACGCACGCTGCGGTGGAGCCGCGCGCGCCGTGTCGTGCTAGGCTGCTCTCCGCTATACCTGATCATGGGCGTCCGACCCGACAAATCAGAATCGACCCACCCGAAAAAATTCTGATCCGATCCGACCCGAAAAATGTACGGGCCGGGTATGGGCCGATTTTTTTTGACCCGAGCAAAATTCGGATCGGGCTCGGGCTGTAATTGTAGCCCGGGGGCCAGCCCGATAGCCTGAATTTATATCAAAAATCCTTTTACTTCTGTGCAGCCCATAAAATTTCTGATGGCCCAGCCCAACAAGAGACGTCCCCCGCAGCCTTATCCCTCCGCAGCCGTCTCTCCCGCATTCCATCCACGGCGCAGGCAAATCGTCCCCTCGGACCCTCCTCTCTCCGTCCGCACTCCTCTCCTCCTCTGCGCGGGGCGGCGGGTGGCCGCGGGCGGGCGCAGCGGCGGGCGCCGGGCAACGACCACGGGCAGGCACGGGCGGCAGCCGGCCAGGCCGCGTGCAGGAGCGGCGGCTGCTGGCCAGGCGCGGGCGGCGGCCAGGCAGGCGGACGGCGGCTGGCCAGGGCGCCAGGCCGCAAGGCAGGTAGGCAGCCGACGGCGAATGGATATCAGCCCACGGGTCGGCCCGCCGGACTTCAGGCTAAGCGTCGGGCGGGTACGGTCCAGGTTTTTTGGCCGGATGCTCGGGTCGGGCTCTTTTGGCCCAGCCCGAACCCGGCCCGACCCGAGCTATGATCAGTCTACTCTCTGCTAGCTCGATCTATCGCGCGAGTGACCGGCCCGACACGGCTCCGTGGTCGTCCTCGCCCCGCGCGGTGTTTGGCGCGCGCGCGCGTGTAGTGGCTAGTAGGGCTGTGATGATGGCGCCCGATCTGGCACGGTTCCGGACACCCCTGCGAGATTTTATTGGGCGCCACGAAACGCCCATGCATTATGATCGGAGATGCTGCGCGTGTGCGTGCGTGCGTGCCTAGCTAGGCGCGCATGCACGGCGACCCGATGGACGGATTCGATCGATCCATCCATCCTTCAGCTGCTGCCCTGCTACTCTCGGGTACCTAGCAGCGGGTATTTTAGGGCATTTTAAAATCTGAAATTAAAGAAAAAGGAGCAGGGCATTTTATTACTAGGATCGGAACAGTGGCGGATGCAAGATTGAGCTCAGGAGAGGCTCTCCTCTTGTTCTTTCTCCTCCCGCCTTTACTTTACTCATTCTTCCTCCTCAAATTTATAAGGAAGGGTTTAGGGGAGTTTTATGGGATTTCCGGGGATAGGAGGGGCTTGAGCCCCTCCAGACCCACCGCTAGATCCGCCCCTGGATCGGAGGAAGGGCTGGTCGGACTACTACTGAGTGCACGCGCGGGGCTCGCGAGGATCATGATAGGAGTTTGGGAACCATGCATGCACGGGCGCCCATCATAGCCTCTGCTGACCGTGCCCGTCGACGGCCGGGATCTCATAGATCTCTGCTTCCGCTTCTTTCCCGTCCTTCTGGCCGCCCGCGCTTTCCGTCCTGCTCTTTTCGCCACCTTCTCCTCCTCCTACCCCGAGAGAAACCAAAGCAAAAGCTTAAAGAGGCTACGCACGTCGCCGTGATGGATCTTTGGATTGTTCTTTGCTAGCTCTCGGCCTCCTCCTAGAGACGTGCGTGAGCTGACAGCAGCAGCAGCAGGCAGCGGTCAACAGAGCCGAACGGACAGATCACCGGTCCTGCCGCCTCGTGCGTGCTTGAGCTGCATGCCTCCCGTCGTCGTTGTCGGGGTTCGGGGTCCGAGGCGCTCGGTATCATGGCCGTGGGTTACCGTGGAACCCACGACGACGACGGCCGTGATTCCCGGGCAAGGCACCATGGCGATTGCAAGTTTGAATGGGGCGTGCTTGAGGTCCGCGCCAAATGATTAGACGGACCTTAGTTCCTGTCTCGTCTTTAGACGTCTACAGACCAACAAAGGTTCGTTAGTCCCGTTGGCCCCTGTTGTTCCGGTTTCCTAACCGGGACCGCCAATCCGGAACTAAAATCCGTGTCTTTAGTTCCGAGTCAATCAAAATTAAAGGAGTTTTTTAGTTCCGTTGGTAACATCGACAAGGACTAAAGGGGCTCCCAGCCTTGGCCTAACCAATCCGGACTAAATGGTTTCTTTTTTTTTGTTTCCCTATGTTCCTTTCCATTCAGTTATTTTTCAATTCAATTATAGTTTCGTGTTCAAAATTACATATTCTTCTATATATAGTACTGCTATACGTTCGTACACATTCGAGCTAAGTATGAAATACACTAATATATGTATATATATAAATTCATTTACTGGGATTCACCATTAAAATGTAATAAAGTGAAACATGCATAGATATATACATATACATACAAAGTACAACAAAGTTTTATAATAATTTTTCTAATATTTACTCCTTGTATCTAATTTGTGTTGACCATCATAGTGGAATTCATCATCTTTGTTGACGACCTGCTCATAAATAAATCCTGCAAGGGCTTCTTGAATCGTCAAAACTCTTTCCTGTGGAAGCAGCTGATCCCGCATTCTATGGATCTATAAAAGCGTATCCAGCCGAAATCGATTGTCCATGGTAGACCTCGCCTGGTTGGATTGGTGTAGTGGTAGCGTAGGCAACCGTGTTGATTAAGTTCTTATATTGAATTTGCAGCTCACAAGGTGTCCGTGGAGTGATATCATCCACAGGATAGCGCTGCTGTCCAGTTTTAACTGTGGGGATTGCGTTGTCGACCGAGAGATCCGTGGAAGCGCAGCTGCTTCTTCGTTGAGACACATTAGCTTCGTTGACATTATTAGGCACTGGAGCCGGTTGTGATTGCTGCTGCTGGCTCATTGCTATGGCAACTTGTCGTTTCTCTTCATCCGCCACTCTTGCATCGTTAGATAACAACAGTTCTTCTAGACTTCTCAAGTGCGCTTGCTCCTCGTTCTTCCTTCTTTGTCGACTTCTGTAAGAGTCCATGTACTCCCTGAACCCATATTTCTACGAAATCGCGCCTTTGCCTCATGTTCAACTCTGATGTTCTAGATTCTCAAGGGTATAAGTCAACTCATCTTTTTCTCTACCAGGCTAAAATATTCCCTAGGCAACTACTTCTATGGCCTCCTGTAGTCTAATGGTTGCTTGCTGGATTCTTTCGCCAAAGATGCACTCGCCATTCTCTGGGTTCAAGCTTCTGCCATGAGCATAATACCAGTTCCTTGAACGTTCAAGCCAGTTGATGGTCGCAGGTGTGGTACCTATAGCAAGCAAATCTTCCTCCATCTTCTCCCATTTCGGGATTGCGACCTTGTAGCCACCTTGCCCTAGAGCGTGGTGATATTTTTTCTTCGAAGCATTTTCTTTGTTGCTTTACATGTATTAAATACCAAGCTTCGAACACTTATACGCCACAAATTAATCCCAGTGCTCCTTCAACTTTTCAAGTTCTCCTGTAACTTTTGGTGTTTTCCCTTACTTGATATAATCGTTGGTCAAATTCTTCTTGAAGGTCTGAAATTGTGTGGCCATCTTCTTCAGAGTCCAATCCTTAACTAATTCTTCAGACTCTGCTGGAATTGTGAAATTCTGCTTTAATTCACGCCAAAGCTGTTCCTTTTCTCTTTGAGGCAACACTAGGCAACACTACACTTTGCTCGTTTGGATTTTTGGATTTTCATAACCTAAAGTTGATTGGGGATATGGTCCCTCACAAGACGTCTGCATTGTCTTACGTATTTCCCTGCAACATTGGCGGGAGTTATTGGTTCGCCATCATGTACCACTTCTGTGATAATGTATCGCCCTTCCAATCTTTTGGTCCAGCCTCGTTTGCCTCTTTTAGGATTCTCCGATGCCGAGGGCTACAAATAAAAGATATATTATTCATGCTCAATAATAGTCATTATCTTTATTGTTTGATATATATACATATAGAAGAATGAAATGTTAGATATATACATTCTCTGTTTGTTGATCAGCACCATCCTCAGATTGCTCAATTCCGTCACCGGACATATTGAGGTATATGTCGGTATTGCTGGCATCATCACCGGCTCCTTCTTCGACATGATGAGCATCACCACCGGCAATCATGTCCATTAGGAACTGATTAGCATCTTCATCACCTCTCGGGTTCATCTTAACTAGTAATAGAATACAAATAAAAAAATCAAGAATTGAAATAAATTTTAAATACAAATTCTAAGGACTTATATGTAATTAACAATAAATTTTATGGTTAGTTATATAAAGTAACGCTAAGTATTAGCCCTATACAAATTCAAAGGACTTATAAGCAATTAATAATAGACTTCAGGATTAGTTATGTAAAATAACGCTAAGGATGAGCCTTATACAATTGCTAAGGACTTATACGTAATTAACAACAGACTTTAGGGTTAGTTATGTAAAATAACCTAAGTAACTTCTAAGGACTTAAACTAACTAATTTAATTTAGCAAAAAAAATTAATTAATTGAATTTATAAAAAAAACTGAATTTAAATCTCATTCACAAAGTCTTAGCCCTATACAATTTCTAAGGACTTGATCCTGTGTGAGAGATGAAATTCGAAAACACGATTCCATGTAATAATATATAATTAAACAAAAATGACACATTTGCATGTAATAACATGGTTCCTTTAAATAATATTTTATATACATATACATCTCTATAATTATATCCTAAGAATACATATACATGAAATTCCAAAACTAAATACATCAATATGAATACATATGAATCTCAAAATTACACCCTAAGAATTAAGAAGTAAACAAAGAAAAATTGCCTAAAAATGAAATATAAACTATAATGATGTTGTTTCTACAAATGGCTAAAACTAACACATAAGAAATAGTAAAGTAAGTAAATGAGAGATGAAACAAAACTCCACAAATAATTGAGTAACTTTTATGTATATAAACAAACATGAGTCGAGTTGCGGCGCGGCAGGTCGGTGGCGCGAGGGTGGCAAGTCAGCGCGCGAGGCCGAGGATGGGTGGCGACGACGGTGATTTGTAGACGTCGACGCGTGAGGCCGAGGACAGGGGGCGAATGCTACGGTGCAGCGTCATCGGTGTGCGGGAGACTACATATACATGAAAGTTTCCTAGCCAGTTAAATTATCATAAACATACACACATACAGACACAATACACATACCGCAGATATATATGCATACACACACACACACACCATACACACACATGCACATACACACACCTCAAATTAAAACACACACACCTCACACTGCACACACGGCCCACTCACACACGCATACTCACACACGCGCCGACTCACACACGCACACTCACACGTGTTAAAACTAGAAAGTAAAGAGTAGAATGGAATGAACAAATGATTTATTGATTGATTGAATGAACAGTGTGATTACATATTTATACATGATGAAAGGGTGTGTCCAAAGGACATGTTCCTTCGGGGTTGAGGCCCCTTCACGAAAGGTTCGTACCCTTTCGTGAAAGGTCATGTCTATCTACCAAGAGGTGTCTTTCTATGAAAAGGTATAAACTAATTGATCACTAATATAATCTTAATTCTAACACTCCCCCTTGATCAATTAGCTTCTTGTATGCTTCATGTAATCTTTATTCAATCATCCTTGATTATTATATGGGAAAAACTCCTCCAAAAATCCTATAGGAAAAATTTGAGGAGCTACCAAATTGTATATTGATATGTCATTAAAACTCCTTTAAAATCCAGTGGGAAAATAGGAGAAAATGATATAGCATATATAGATTATTGTCTTATCGCAAACTTATATGAGAAAACCTCGAAAGGTGAAAATCATAAGCAAGTTTGGGGACCAATAATATGATCTGTGGATCATATACGAATAACCTCCCCCAAAATCCAATTGGAAAATATGAGGAAGAATAATATGTCTTTGATACCTTTTTAAAAACCCTTGTAGGGAAAATAGAAGATATGACATGCAATATGTCCTGAATACCACCTTTAAAAACTCCCATGGGGAAAATTAGGAGATATGACATATTTTCTTGTATTGATATTGCCTCATTAAAACCTTTATGAGAAACTGTTATGAGAAAAAACTCATATAGGAAAAAGAGTGCAATATGATGTTTGAATAGGTTATAATTTAAGGAAAAACCCGGAGAAGACCACCGCCATTACAAACATGGACGCTCCAAGGACGATCAAGAATGTCCAGAAGCTCACAGGTAGTATGACAGCCCTGAACATTTATCTCTACATCGCCGCGACTACTCACATCGTCAGCACGACAATCATGGTGGAACGCCAAGAGGAAGGCCATGCCTTCAGTGTGCAGCAGCCCGTCTACTTCATCAGCGAAGTCCTTTCTGAATCCAAAGTTCGTTACCCGACAATTCAGAAACTACTCTACGCTATACTCATCACCTCCAGGAAGCTTCGCCACTACTTCGACGCATACAACATCTCGGTGGTCACTGATTTCCCATTGGCGGTTATCCTCCACAAACAGGACGCCACCGGGCGCATCTCCAAGTGGGCAGTGGAACTGGGGGCTTGTACTCTCGACTTCAAGCCCCGAACCGCCATCAAGTCGCAGACACTAGTCGACTTCATTGCAGAATGGCGAGAAAACCAAGTGGAAACCCCAGCTAACTAGCCAGAGCATTGGGTGATGTACTTCGACGTCTCACTCAAGCTTGGAGGCGGTGGCGCGGGAGTACTCTTCATCAGTCCAAAAGGAGAACAACTCAAGTATGCGTTCCAAATACTATTTGAGGTCTCGAACAACGAAGCCGAGTACGAGGCACTATTGCACGGGCTACACCTGACAGTCTCTCTGGGCATCAAGCGACTACTTGTCTACGATGACTCCTTGCTAGTGGTCCAACAAGTCAACAAAGAGTGGGACGTCAACAAGGACACCATGGATGCGTACGTTGCGGAAATACACAAGCTCGAGAACAAGTTCTCGGGGCTGGAAATTCATCATGTGATTCGCGACAACAATCTGGGAGCGGATGTGCTCTCGAAACTGGGCTCCGATCGAGCCAACGTCCCACCGGGTGTTTTCGTCCATGAGTTGCATCACCCATCCATCAAGACACCAGATCCAAGCACCATCGCTCAGGGTCCAACAGAACCCGACCGAGAGGTCTTGATGATCGAGGTCAACTGGTGGGTGATGTTTCTCGACTTCATCAAGGAGCACAAACTACTCCAGGCGTTCACCCAAAAAGCGCTGAGGCCACACACATTCTAATGCGTAGCAAAGGGTACGTTCTAGTCGGGACAACTTAAACAAGCGTGGATCAGCATCAGGCATACTCATGAAGTGTGTCCGCACGGAGAAAGGCAGAGAGATACTCTAGGAGATTCACGAAGGCGTGTGCGGGAACCATGCTGCTTCTCGCACACTAGTCGAAAAAACTTTCAGATCCGGGTTCTACTGGCCAATTGCTTTGGTAGACGCCGAAGCACTCATTCGCCGGTGTACAAACTACCAGTTCTTCAGCAAGTAGCATCACGTCCCAACCCACAACCTTATTACCATACCACCCTCATGGCCGTTTGCATGCTGGGGCTTGGACATGATAGGGCCCTTGACAACTATGCCAGGAGGTTTTACTCATGTGTTGGTAGCCATCGACAAGTTCACAAAGTGGATCGAGGACAAGCCAATTACAAAAACTCTCTGCAGATCGAGTGGTTAGCTTCATCTACGACATCTTGCACCGAGTCGGCTTCCCCAACACTATCATCACGGACCTAGGATCCAATTTCCACTCGCATCAGTTTTGGGATTTCTGTGAATGCAGTGCCATTGAGGTCAAGTATGTTTCAATGGCTTACCCGCGGGCCAACGGCCAGGTTGAGCACGCCAACAGCTTGATTCTTGATGGCTTGAAGAAAAGACTCTATGACAAGAACTGCAAAAAGGGCGGCAAGTGGATCAATGAGATCTCATCAGTAGTCTAAGAGCTTCGCACACAACCAAGCAAAGACACATGATAGTCACTTTTCTTTCTCGTCTATGGGTCCGAAGCTATATTACCGGCTGATATCATGTGGCAATCTCCTCGACTGGAGATGTACGAAGAAGGCGGGGCTGATGACGCAAGACATCTCGAACTTGATTCGGCAGAAGAAGTCCAATGCCATGTTTTGCTCCAGTCGGCCCGCTACTTACAAGGCGTCCATCGTTACCACAACCGGAACATTCAACGACGATCTTTCAATGTTGGAGATATGGTCCTTCACCGCATCCAGGATGAAACTGGGCTACACAAGCTTAATTCACGATGGGAGGGACCCTTCATCACACAAGGTTACAGGACCAGGGTTGTATCGGTTACGGTACCCTGATGGCCAGCCCAAGGAATCGTCTTCAGTAGGCGACTAGAGATCGACACTTCCAGTACTACTCCGTTCTACTGGTTCACGACTGGTACTACTTGTATGTTTACTGAAGGGGCCTCGCTCCCATACTTCCAGTAACGTTCAGATTACTAGTTCTCGACTAGTATTCTATGTTACTGAAGGGGCCTCGCTCTCATATTTCCAGTACTACTCTGTTTACTGGTTCACAGCTGGTACTACGTGCATGTTTACTGAAGGGGCCTCGCTTCTATACTTCCATTAATATTCAGATTACTAGTTCTTGACTAGTATTCTATGTTACTGAAGGGGCCTTGATCCCATACTTCTAGTACTACTCTGTTTACTGGTTCACGACTGGTACTACGTGCAAGTTTAGTGAAGGGGCTTCCCTCCCATACTTCCAGTAACATTCAGATTACTAGTTCTCGACTAGTATTCTATGTTACTGAAGGGGCCTCGCTCCCATACTTCCAGTACTACTCCGTTTACTCGTTCACGACTGGTACTATGTACAAGTTTACTGAAGGGGCCTCGCTCCCATACTTCCAGTAACGTTCCGATTACTAGTTCTCGACTAGTATTCTATGTTACTGAAGGGGCTTCGCTCCCACACTTCCAATACTACTCTGTTTTACCGGTTCACGACTAGTACTACGTGCAATTTACTGAAGGGGTCTCGCTCCCATAACACTACGTTTACTAGTTTCCAACAAGTTTTATGCATCGTCATCTACTTCGACTACTCGTCTCGCCTACAAAACTAGTCGGAATCAACTCCGACTAGTCGGCTTCATCGACAGTTCAAGATCCAGCGGCAACTTGGCCAATGCCTAGGCTCAGGGGCTGGCGCCACGGACTACTAGGCGTATCTCGTGCGACTCATCTAGCTCCCAGGCTCCGGGGCTGGAGGCGACATGGCACTCAGCGCACAAGGTTTGATTTGAGCGGTAATTTCGGGCGCTTTTTGGAGAAGTTATTTGTTTAACCATTTTTTTAGGGAATTCATTCCGTAAAAAGCAGTTTTCGAATTTCTGAACAAATTTGCCCATCTTAACTATCAAATCTTTACCGTCATATATTGCATGCCACGATTCTTTGGATCCTTTATTCAAAACCTTATGGATTTGAATTCAAGGCTCGGGGGCTGCAGGGACACGTGTCATTAGCAACTTATTATTTAAATCTTTTGGAAGATAAGGACAGAAGACTCAAGACTAAATTGACCCTCAGCCTGATTCTACGAGTCAACCTAAGGCTCGGGGGCTACTCCATATGGAGTGCGAGATTAAACGCACCCCACATAAAAGAAGACTTGACAACTACTCGGGGCATGAGCACCTCACTGCCTCGATGAAGCAAAGGAAGTACTCGGAAGACACCTTCAAGATGGAGTTTGGGAGAACTCGAAGACGCCTTCAGAAGTACTCGGACGCCTGCAGAACTCGACTACGAAGAGCTCGGGGGCTTGTCAGACCCGGGCCCATGGGACTGTGCACATATCGTACATATCCTAGGATAGAGGATGGGACATGGCCCACGCCCTACATCCGTTGTAACTACTCGTACCGTAGTAGGACTACCTGAACAGTAGTAGAACTAGTCGGAATAGAAGGAAACTACCCGAAAAGTACTCGGGTAGGACTCCTGAGCTCGTATGCAACTAGGACTTCCATATAATCTTGTCCCCCCAAACTATATAAGGGTGGGCAGGGACCCCCTCCAAACAGGAGATCACCCCGATCAACACCTAAGGCAATACAAACCACACACAAGACGTAGGGTATTACGCTCTCAGCGGCCCGAACCTATTTAAACTTTGTGTTCCTTGCACCTTCGAGTTCCTGATCTCGGCGAGACCCTACCTACAAACTTACCATCTCGAGGGTATCCCTCAGTGGGCGTGGCGGTAAAACACCGACATAGTCTCCCCCTGAACCTTGCAAAAATAAAGTCATTATCTACCAACTTTAAAATTACATTTCTAGAATGTAGTAGTTGGTAATAACTTCTCACAAGATTACCTTATCATCTAATTTTGCCAGATGTTTAATGTCGCACCCTAAAATATTTAATTTTAGGATGTGAATGTCTTTCAGAATGTGCTTATCCATCTTTAGGGATTTTCGAGAATTTTCAGATTTTTCTGGAAATTATTCTCTTTTTTTGTAGAGCTAAATCCATTTATTGGAAAGTTCTAAAAATCTTTTTCTAAAATTCCAAGTATTTTTTTTGGATTCCACGTGTCCCAAATTACCTCCCGAGTTTTCCTCGGAATTATTGGGATTCTTTTGGATATATTATTCGTAGTTTAAAATATTTATCTAGACTTTTCTAGATTTATTTTAAGCCTGAAAATATATTTTCAAAAATGAATTCTTTTTCTTTTCATCTCAAGTTGGATTCAACTCGTTTTGGGTCTATTCCGCCTTAAATTCTAGAATCGTGCCACGTGCAATCTTGAGGTTGACCACTGCCATAATCTCATCATCTGTCGTGTTTTGTCGATAAAAAGTAAATCAAAAGCTACTCCTTGAGGTACCGAAGCGAACACCCTTATTTTCGCCTTTTGCCTTTCCTTTCCGAAGCTTAATAGCTCGTCAAAGCTACCTGACCGACACTCAACGTCAATCGCCTTCCTTCACCAAGTTGGAGTTATTCAGAAGCTTTTTCACTTCCCCTTTCATTCATTCTTTCTTTCTTTATCTCCTCGTAGTCGAACTGAGCCATTTCTTTGTTGTCCATCCTTTTAACTCTAACCTCTCTGACTCCCTAAGATGCCCCATCGAGTTTCTCATTCTCTAATCTGTCCTTGATCAAATCCGCTCGAAATGGAGCCATAGCCCGGCTTCGGTGTTTTTCGAGGATGGTCCAAAGTCGTAAGTGTTAGCTCTGGCGACCTACGTCGCCGCTGCATGACCCTAGCATAGCTTGCCAACCCCTAAACCTGATCCGACCCAGTTCGGCCACCACCATCCCCATCCTCTATTTTTCCTTCCTTGACACGGCAGCTATGTCATGCCAAACTCTGCTTTTCTGTGCGTGCGTGCTAGGACTCGTCGATCGAGTCTGATCTGGCCACACATGCCTGACCTCATCGTATTCTTGTATGTCACCTACACACCGAGCTAGTTGTTCGCGATCTGCTGTTTTGGACTTCGTTTGAAACCGGATGACTCTGCTGTTGTGCTCGACATGAGTGTCACATGAGCATGGCCATCCATGCCGTATTAAAAGGTGCAACTCGCTCGACCTCCCTCTCCCTTCTTTCTCTTCTGGGTCCGTTCTCCTGATCAGACCAGTAGCACGAACTATCAAGCTCACCAGCTTGCCGAGTGAATCTCTCCTCTTTCCCAGGCCAAACACTGCTCAGTCGCCTTACTCAGTTGACTTACCCGTTGATCTTCAGCCAGCCAACGTTCAACTTCAATCCCAGCACGACGAACCGCGCAACACCAATCGTAGCTTGGTGCCTCGGCGTGCTCGTCAAGCCGGCCGTTTCCACCCCTCTTCTACCTCTCTCTCTGCGAACCATAATGGGCTGAGCGTGAAAGGCCCATGTTGGTGCATCTAGAGACCGCTCAGGTCTTCTGGCGTTGTGCACGCTACGGTGCTGGTGGTGCCGTTGCCTTTCCTGGCGTGCTCGCCACGCCCAACCACGGCGCAGCACCCTATAAATCGCAAGGCTGAGACCTCCCCTCGACACTACTGCCGCGCGTCGCCCTTGCCCTACCTCCCCGGGCCCCTGCAGCTTTGCCTCACACCCTGCCTCGTGAAGCCTAGCGCCGCCGCCAGCCCTTCTCACCCTTCTCCATCGCCCTTGCTGCTTCCCACGACCGTCCCGTGGCTGCCTGCGCCTCCCTGCCGCGCGTGCAGGAGGTGCAAGCGCCCAGCCAGGTATGCACGCGCCCCCTGTGCCCTCACACCGCCCCTACCTAGCGTCGCCACCAGGAGGCCGAGAGCCCAGGGCCTCCGCGTTCCCCTCCTCGGTGGTTCTGTATAGAACTGCACCCTCTCCTTCCGGCTTCGAATCCGATCGCCTCCATGCATCCCCGCGACGGGTAAGAGGTAAAACGGAACCCCTCGTCATCCTCTCTCTATTCCCCCGCTCCCCGCCCTCTCTCATGCTCTAAATCTCTGCAATTTTGGCCAGCAGCAACCTCCTGTACGGCAGCCATGGAGGAGCCCGAGGTTTTGTAGATTAGTCCCTGAAAAAACATGCAATTTTCTGCTATTTTCATGTGTCTTGCAAAATCTGCAGAAAACACCCTAGTAGATTAGATCTTTTCAGTCCAGCCCCACCATGATATATTTAAGATCTAATCCTAACCTTTGCTGCATTTGCAAGCTCAGTTTTCTTAGTTTTGTAAAAATCAGCAGCTAGTCCTTCGCGTCTATAGTTAATCGCGGCTAGATCCTTGCAACCTTGTTTCATGTGTAGCTTTCGCGTTTTAGATCCGTTTTGATCCGTTCTTTTTGTGTTAGTCTTCTAAAAACCTAAGCTATCGTTTAGTATGTTGTTGTACCATAGTTCTTTTTTTAAAATTAAATATCAATTTAATTTGATTAATATCCTCTCATCTAGTTTTTTTCCAATTAAAATCCAATTAGATCTATACTCCGGTTTTCATAATTATTGCTAACTTGATTAACACCAACTTAAATATTTCGATCTTAATTTGTTAGTTCAACACGAATCATAAAGTGATACGCTTAGATGTTCTCACAAGTTCTTTTCTAGTTAATTGTTTGATTAGTATAATTTACACATAGAGAATTATAAATAAAATTTGACTAAGTTCTACTCGGTCTTTATAAATACAAATATAATATGAGTTAATTATAATCAAGGATTTTTTTCTTTCAAATATCCTTTACATTTGTTTTCTAGATTGAAATAAATGAAGCTTATAGTTTCTTTGTTATCTTTTATAACATAAATCTTCCGAGAGTTGTTTCTTTTCAACCGTAGCTCCGTTTTCCGTGTTTCTTGTGTTCTCGTGACCGTAGCAAGGAGCCCTATCCTTTAGTATGCTCTTTTTAACTTTTCTTTTTGTTGGTTGTATCTGTTCTTAGTTGTTCTTGTCTGTTTGCTTGCTTGTATGCTTGGGCCCGATGCTTGTGTGACGTTAGAAGGAGCGCGATCGAAGAGTTTTGAAGATTAAGATTTCAAGAACAAGAGTTGAAGACCCTGAGCAGCTATTCCTTGGAAGAAAGGCAAGTGTTTTCTTGATCATGCTTTTGTCCTAATAATCACAAATAATATAACTTTTTCCTTATGCATGCATCTGTCTTAATTTTGTTATATCCTAATTAAGGATATGCCTAGTCTTTATGATCATTCCTTGCTAACCTGGGTTTTACCTTTATGTTGGGTAGCTTCTGCTTAGTTGCTATAACTGGTTCTGGTTTGGGAATAATTTATAACCATGATGACAACAATGATGATGCTACACCTGTTTTATCCATGTTCATGCTCTATGCGTTGTTAATACAAGATCATATGTTTAATCGGAACATGGAGAACCACCCAGGAAAACGGTGCAACCACAATACTATATGGCTCTGGTCTTGGCTAATTAATTAGAAACTCTGGCTTGTGACAGCCTTACCGAAAGGGCAAGAGGGGAGTGCGTTGATGGGGTATAGCCCGATCCTCTTGAGGCTAGATATGATCCTGGTTAAGGCGTCTTCCTCATTAGGGAGGGTTATGACTACAGCGGCCTGAAACCTTAGCGGATTGTCATACGTTAGGGAATCTTTGTAAAGGTCTCGTAGTGAATCCCTTGGCACTCACCTCGGAAGTGTTTAAGAGGCTAGCTACCTCGGCCACATCGGGAGACACGAATTGTGGGTAAAGTGTACAACCTCTGCACAGTGAAAACTGATATATCAGCCGTGCTCACAGTTAAGAGCGGCTTGGACCCTCACATGATTAATGAACTTGAAGATGAAATAAATCATAGACCATGTTTATGGTAATCGTTATGCTTCTGCTATATCTCTTATGTTTCTTTTAATGTGGGTTGGTATATACTTATACCTTAGTAATCAGGTGCTAATAAAATTTGACCAACTAAAATTAATTATCGCAGTAAGCCAATCAGTCGTTCCTTGCTTTTGGCCTTCATGTCGTATAATTCCCAACACTTGCTGAGTACCAACCATAAGTGCACTCACGCTTGTTATAATTGCTGCTTAGAAGAGAAAGTTGATGTAAAGTCTGTTGAAGATGATGCTGAGTTCTAGGCCTACGCAACCCCCGGTCGATTGTCTGTGAAGTTTGGAGTCTTCATTTCCAGGATAAGCTGTATAACTCTGATAATCTTTTATAGTCTTTTAGTTCTCTTTTTGTGATACTGTTGCTAATTATTCACTGATGAAGTCACTATATGTATGGAACTTGATCCTGGCATACATATAGTTATGCATTAGGTTTTGTCCTTAAAATCGGGTGTGACAGAGGTGGTATCAGAGCTGTGTTGACCGTAGGACGCCAGCCTAGATAGCAATGGTCGTTTTTTAAGATCTATTTTGATATAAAAGCCATTCTTTACCATATCCTTGACCCTCTTGTTGTAAACTATCCTATATGCAAATGCAGGAATGGATAACCACCATGTTACCTCATGGTGAGAGCTCGGTTTTGAGTCCTGAGCGGGACTCTCCGTACCTTGGGTTCAATTGTCGTCACTGGATGGAGACGTCGTCGGTGATGACACTTTCTTTCGCCACATTTTTCCATGTGGGCTTGCTTGTTTCCATCTCTTTCCGCTCGAGCTCCAGAAATTTCTTATGTTGGATTCTTCGCTTCACGTTCCTTTGGTTATGCACCTTGATATCCTCTCGAATTCGAAGACTCTCCACGAATTCGATGAGGGTTTCGATGGATGGGGTTGATGGCTTCTCCGGCTCTTTCTCGGACTTCTTCCGGTTAAATGTTTTGACTTGAGAACATTGTTCGACCTTCGGTCCGAAGGCAAATCTCTCCTTTTGTCCATTGATGTTGAGCCGAATTTCTCCAGCTCCCACATCAATGTGTGTTTGCCATGCTCCCATACACTAAGTCCTTAAGTGAGGGCTGAAAACTGTCATTAAATTTATTACCTTGCTGTTGGTCGAAGGGGAGGTTGGGCTTAGAGTTCCAACCTTGCTGAGGACGGTAGCCTGAGTTATTGGGATTGTTGTTCCCAATGAAGTTCACGTCCTCTGGAGTTGACGGGCATGTCTTGCCCGAGTGCCCAGTATTGCCACATGTCTCGCATGTGATCCAAGACTCCATGATCTGGTTAACCTTCTGGTGCGGAGATTCCCTTTTTCATGAGAAGATCCATCTTGGCTGCCAGCATATCTACACCATCAATTTGGTGTACTCCTTTAGCATGGGTTGGCTTCCTATCTGCCTTCCACTGGTTGTAGGCAATCTTATTGATGAGCGCCTTAGCTCTTGCAACATCGACAGAGCAGAATGCTCCTCCCGCTGCTGCGTCTATGTGGTCTTGCGCTCACTGACTCAGGCCATGGAAGAAGTTCTGAATGATCAGCCACTCTTCCATGCTGTGGTGTGGGCATGCTGCAATGTATTCCTGGAGGTGTTCCCAGGCTTTCGGATGGTTTCATCCTGGAGTTGTTCAAAACTGGAAATCCTGTTACGTAGGGCGTTGGTTTTGCCCACCCAAAAGTACTTGGCCAGGAATGCATTCGAGCAGGCACTCCATGTGGTGAATTCATCCTTGTTGGTGTAGAACCACGTCTTTGCTTTCCCAAGCAAAGAGAATGGGAACAGTCGAAGACGAATGTTATCCATTGTAGTTCCTTTGGGGTTGATAGTGCTGCTCACTTCCAGGAATTTCTGAAGATGAGTGTTGGCATCCTGTGATGCCTTACCACAGAAGGGACCTTCTTGGACCATGTTGACAAGCCAGTCTTCAGCTCAAAGCCTTCATTGCCTTGGTCAGTGTTCAGTCGAGTAGGGACATGGCTGCTGGACGGGACTGAGAACTGATGGAGTGTCTTCTAAGCCATGGGTGATGAAGCTGGTGTTGTCGACCCTTGTCCTAAGGAAAGCCTTTTCTGAGGTGGGATGACTCTGCGTCGGACAATTCGCCCAATTCTTTCTGGATTTGGGTTGAAGTTGTATGGTAGATCGAAACCGTTCGTGCAATGCTCTGCATATATCACAAAGACAAGAGAGCAATGGTAAGCCCACTAAAGTTAGCGGCACTAAAATAGTAAAATTTTATCAAACTATTCAACGATATCTTTAGCCAATTGCTAACCTGGCAACAGCGCCAGAAATGCTTGTTGGTGTTTCTTATGCTCCAATAGAATTGATATTCCGCAAGCGCACAGAATTACCGCTGTAGCTCTTCACCTTGGAGTATTCCAAGGTATCGTAAATTTCCGCGGGGAAGCACTATGGTATAAAGAGTATCCAAGAATCAGATGATAAACTTACTAGAGATATCAACAAGCTAACTTAGTGGGGGTAAGCCAGAAATGATAGATAAGATAATGTCCAAGTGATCATCGTCTGACACAAGAGACTCTAAACCTTAGAGCGGTAAGGTAGCTGGGAGGACAACGAGCGAGAAAGACTCCTAAAACACCTCTAAACTGACGAGCTAGCCTCACAAGACTAAACCTTGCCTCTAACTAATTATTAGGAACCTAGAGATTACTTCGGCGGCTGGAAGAGGAAGGACTTCAGAAAGGGGTGAGAGGGGAGTCCAACGCCAACCTGCTACTACTGCTATGAAAGCACCCGAACGTGGTGGACTACGAGGGACAGACAGGGCTGTCACCACCTGCCGCCTACCACACCGTTCCGTGGGGTGGAACACACTTCCTAGCTAACACTAAGCCAGACACGATGTCTGGACTCAGTATTAGGATTTCTCTTAAGGCCTTCAAGAGAAACCCGCCTCAACCTAGGGAACTGACTTGAGCCCCATAGTCCGGGCGAGAAAATCCGCAAGGTAAGATCCCGACGAACAAGAAAGATAACAAACCCTAAGCTAGAGGAATGGACTTCCACACACAAGATGAATAACTTAGAAAGATAAATAAATACGGAAAGTAAAGCCGACTCGAAAAGATAAAGAAGGTAACTGATGAAGACATCACCACCAACGATACATCCACACCAACACCAGCATTTACTTCGCCAACACCACTTGGTCCTATTACTCGCGCTCCTGCTCATCGGCTTACTCATCAAGTAAGTTCACTCTTAAGCTCAGGTTCATCATATTTAGACAATGGAGACACGTGAACTCTTGTTTTACTCAGGAACAATGGAGTGGATCAAAAGGGAAGAGGAATCGCGCAGGCTGGATTCGGACTGCAGGACAAACACGACTTGTGACGGCCGCCACGACTTCACCCGGACTCCGTTTTGGGCGTTCAAGTACTTCCTGGAAAGCTTATCAAATCTACTTTCCAACGAATCTGTAATAACCTCAATATCTATTCGGAGTAAACCGCAATTTTCAATTTACGACAGAGTCCTTTTCAGCCCACGGTGCTGCATCACCCTATTTTGACCCAATGGGCCGTGTATCAAGTTGAATCCAATTCGGACGCGTCCTAGGGTTGGAATACGACCCCAGCATCTTTTTTGGTCATTCTCCCACTTCCTTACAACCCTTAGCCGCCGCCAAGAGCACTCAGATTTTCTTAGATGCAAGTTTAGCTTTTGCTACTTTCTTGTAGGCGCGCGTGCCGATCCAGCCGCCCGTCCACTTGTTTTCGGAACCCCACCATATTTGAGATTCAGTTTGAGACCTTCAATTACATATCATATTTTCATTACTTGTTCTACTTGTTCTTCCTAGTTCTTTGATTGCTTGCAGAACGAGTGCCCTAGTGGCTGGGGTGTCGCGCTCCACAAGATCGCGGCAACCATAGGAGGTGGTGCATCATTTGCTAAGGTGCAGCGTCCTTGGAAGGCTGTAGTCGGGTCGTGAATATCGTCTGCTCCATCAATCGAGTTATCCCACGCCTCTCATCGAAAGATCAGGAATAAACCCTATCGGGTTCACATCAGTTGGTAGTCAGAGCAAGGTTATTCGGTGAGAGACTTCCAATCCTTCGCTATTTTTATTTTTCTACAGCTCAGAAAAAGGCAAAAATAGTAGATCCCCCTCCACCGCAATCCTATAGACCCTTTTGAGCCTTTACTAGTACTGCTTAGTTAGGGCTTGTTGAGTTTTCGGTTGCATCGGTTGTGTCGAGCTGCTGGTCTTAGTTGTAGTTCTTTAGAGTTTCGAGTTCTTGTCACGTTTGGTCACGTACGCTACTTTTTCAATCACTGTTTTGGCCGAATCAGAATACACTTTGGCTGTCAAGTTCAACATGGAATCGGTTAAGCAGGTGTTGGCTGAGACCGACTTGAATTTGGGTAGCCTTTTCATCTCTCGATTGGCCGAATCTGAGTGCCTCTTTGTTATCAAGTCCGAGTTGGAATCGGTGCTGGTTGAATCTGAGTCCGAACTATGCAATAGAGGCAATAACACTTCATATGTATTTTTAGCTGTTCGGCAATAACACTTTTAATTACCTTTATACCCCTACTCTTTCTAGCAAAAGTGTGTGTGGTGACTTGCTCATTTGTATTCCTTTGTTCATAGAATCTATTTTTGAGGTTCCCCTGAAAAAAAAGAAAAAAACAAGAAGAAAAAAACAAGAAGACAAGCAAAAAAAAGGGAAAGAAACGAAAGGGGCTGATTCATTGCGTTGTTTTTCTCTTCTGTTCTGTGTGGTGCTTTGTGACTTCCCTTGTGTCCAGTCTCGCGTCTCTAGCATGATCTAGGCTAGGACCAGCACAGTACCACCGTTGAATGATTATTCAACTTGCTTTTGTGACTAACATGGTGCTAGTACTTCCTTGTTCCAGCCCACCTACAGCTCCACATATTCGACTACAGCTATACAGGTCTTGTTGCTGCAGCACCGATACACTTCATTCCACGGTTGCGGACTTCTTGGTTGTCGTCCCCTCCTGGCAGCAAGGTAAGAATTGGTAAGAGCTTGTGCAACAGGTTGAGAGTGAGCGCCTTGCAGTAGCTACATCCTATTAGCTATAGGGATTCTATTACTTCACTTGTTTTCTTGTTGTCCTTGTTTTTCTCACCATGGCAGGCTCCGAGGAGGAGGATCATAGCTTGCAGCAGTCTCCACATATCAGGGGCATCATACAACATTTTGAAAGGCAAGTGAAGCTGCACACAGAGGGACTTGATAATGATATGCAGGTGACGAATAACAAGATTGGACAATTGGAGGCCACGCAGATTGCCACCAACACCAAGCTTACGGGCCTGGAGACATCGGTCGGCAATATTGACAAGAGTCTCGCTGCTCTTCTGCGGCATTTTGATGAGCTCCATGCGAAGACCAACGAGCAGCATGATGATTGGGAGGATGAATATATTGCTGATACTGAACAAGATGAATGAGACGCTCGCCATCGCTGATGGCTACGTACTAATCGTAGAGGTATGGGTGGTTTTCGCCGACGTGAGGTACACAACAATGATGATGCTTTCAGCAAGATTAAATTTAAGGTACCTCTTTTTGATGGTACATATGATTCTGATGCGTACATTACTTGGAAAATTATTGTGGATCAAACGTTTGCATGCCATGATTTTTCCTGAGAATGCACGTGTTAGGGCTGCTACTAGTGAGTTCACCGATTTTGCTTATGTTTGGTGGATAGAACATGGCAAGAAAAATAGTGATGACATGCCACAAACTTGGGATGCTTTGAAACGGGTCATGCGGGCTAGATTTGTTCCTTCTTACTATGCACGTGATCTGTTATATAAGTTACAGCAATTGAGACAGGGCACTAAAAGTGTAGAAGAATATTATCAGGAATTGCAAATGGGTATGCTACATTGTAATTTAGTGGAGAGTGAGGAACCTGCTATGGCTAGATTTTTGGGAGCGTTAAATCAAGAAATTCAGGACATTCTTGCTTATAAAGATTATACTAACGTAACCCGTTTGTTCCATCTTGCTTGTAAAGCTGAAAGGGAAGTGCAGGGACGACGTGCTAGTACCAGACCTAATATTTCTGCAGGTAAATCTATATCATGGCAGCCACGCACGAATACTTCTATGGGCGGACGTGCACCTGTACCAACTCCTTCACCGAGTCGTGCAGCAGCACCTTCTCCATCCAGCGACAAGCCACGTACTCCTCCCACCACTTCAGCAACCAAGACAGTCCAGAAGCCAGCCGCTAGTGCTTTCTCGGTTGCATCCACGGGTAGAACAAGAGATGTCCAGTGTCATCATTGCAAGGGCTTTGGGCACTTGCAGCGTGACTGTCCTAGCAAGCACATTTTGGTGGTCAAAGATGATGGTGCGTATTCCTCCGCTAGTGATTTTGATGAAGATACACTTGCTTTGTGTGCTGCTGACCATTAAGGTAACGAGGGAACACCTGAAGAGCATATTGATGCAGGTGATGCTGAACACTACGAGAGTCTCATTGTGCAGCGTGTGCTTAGTGCACAAATGGAGAATGCGGAGCAAAATCAGCGACACAGGCTGTTCCAAACCAAGTGTGTCATTAAAGAGCGTTCCAGTCATATGATTATTGATGGAGGTAGCTGCAACAATTTGGCTAGCAGCGATATGGTGGAGAAGCTTGCACTCAGCACCAAACCACACCCACATCCATATCACATTCAATGGTTAAACAACAGTGGTAAGGCTAAGGTAACGAGGCTGGTGCGCACTAATTTTGCAATCGGATCATATCATAATGTTGTTGAATGCGATGTTGTGCCTATGCAAGCTTGTCATATTCTGCTAGGTAGACCTTGACAATTTGATACGGATTGTGTGCATCATGGTAGATCAAATCAGTTTTCGCTCTTGCACCATGATAAGAAAATTGTGTTGCTTCCTATGTCTCCTGAAGCTATTGTGCGTGATGATATTGCTAGAGCTGCCAAAGCTAAAAGTAAGAACAATAAAATTGTCAAGTCGGTTGCTAATAAGAAAGATGAGATAAGATTGAAAGGCACTTGCTTGCTTGTTAGTAAATCTGATATTAATGAATCGATTGCTGCCACTTCTGCTGCCTATGCTTTGGTGTGCAAAGATGCTTTGATTTCCATTCACGATATGCAACACTCTTTGTCCCCTGCTGTCGCTAACGTTTTGCAGGAGTATTCTGATGTGTTTCTAAGTGAAATACCAGCGGGGCTGCCACCAATACGAGGGATTGAGCACCAAATTGATCTAATTCCAGGTGCATCGTTGCCCAACCGTGCGCCGTATAGGATCAAACCGGAAGAAACGAAAGAGATTCAACGACAAGTGCAAGAACTACTCGACAAAGGTTATGTACGTGAGTCCCTTAGTCTTTGTGCTGTTCCGATTATTTTAGTGGCCAAGAAAGATGGATCATAGCATATGTGTGTTGATTGTAGAGCTATTAATAATATCACAATTCGATATCGATATCCTATTCCACGTTTGGATGATATGCTTGATGAATTGAGTGATGTTGTTGTGTTTACCAAAGTTGATTTGCGTAGTGGGTACCACCAGATTCGTATAAAATTGGGAGATGAATGGAAAACTGCTTTCAAAACTAAGTTCGGGTTATATGAGTGGCTAGTCATGCCTTTTGGGTTAACTAATATACCTAGTACTTTCATGAGATTAATGAACGAGGTTCTACGTGCTGTCATTGGAAAATTTATTGTTGTCCACTTTGATGATATATTGATTTACAGCAAATCCATGGAGGCACATCTTGATCATTTACGTGCTGTTTTTAATGCTTTACGTGATGCACGTTTATTTGGTAACCTTGAGAAGTGCACATTTTGCACAAATCAAATATCTTTTCTTGGCTATGTCGTCACTCCACAGGGAATTGAAGTTGATCAAGCCAAGGTGGAAGCTATTCAGGGATGGCCTATACCAAAGACCATCACACAGGTGCGGAGTTTTCTAGGACTTGCTGGGTTCTATCGTCGCTTTGTGAAGGATTTCAGCACCATTTCTGCACCATTGAATGAGCTTACGAAGAAGGGGGTGCCTTTTGCTTGGGGCACCACACAAGAGAATGCGTTCACCATGTTGAAAGATAAGTTGACACATGCACCTCTCCTCCAACTTCCTGATTTTAATAAGACCTTTGAGCTTGAATGTGATGCTAGTGGAATTGGTTTGGGTGGTGTTTTGTTACAAGATGGTAAATCTGTTGCATATTTTAGTGAAAAATTGAGCGGATCTGTTCTGAATTATTCTACTTATGATAAGGAATTGTATGCTCTTGTGCGCACATTAGAAACATGGTAGCATTATTTGTGGCCCAAAGAATTTGTTATACATTCTGATCATGAATCTTTGAAGCATATTCGTAGTCAAGGAAAACTGAATCATAGACATGCTAAGTGGGTTGAATTTATTGAATCTTTTCCTTATGTCATCAAACACAAGAAATGGAAAGAGAATGTCATTGCTGATGCTTTGTCTATGCGATATACTTTGTTGACATAACTTGATTGCAAGATTTTTGGTTTGGACACTATTAAAACACAATATGTGAATGATGCTAATTTTAAGGATGTCTTGCTGCATTGTAAGGATGGAAAAGCATGGAACAAATTCATCATCAATGATGGGTTTGTGTTTCGAGCTAACAAGCTATACATTTCAGCTAGCTCCGTTCGTTTGTTGTTGTTACAGGAAGCGCATGGAGGTGGCTTGATGGGGCATTTTGGAGCAAATAAGACAGAGGATGTACTTGTTGGTCATTTCTTTTGGCCAAAGATGAGAAGAGATGTGGAGCGATTTGTTGCGCGCTACACTACATGTTAAAAAGCTAAGTCACGATTAAATCCGCATGGTTTGTATATGTCTTTACCAGTTTCTAGTGCTCCTTGGGAGGATATTTCTATGGATTTCGTGTTAGGATTGCCTAGAACTAGGAAGGAACGTGATTGCGTTTTTATGGTTGTGGATAGATTTTCTAAGATGGCACACTTTATACCATGTCATAAAACTGATGATGCTACACATGTTGCTGGTTTGTTCTTTCGAAAAATTGTTCGTTTGCATGGTGTGTCAAACACAATTGTTTCTGATTGCGATGCCAAATTTCTTAGCCACTTTTGGAGAACTTTATGGGCACAATTGGGAACTAAATTTCTATTTTCTACCACTTGTCATCCCCAAACTGATGGTCAAACTGAAGTTGTTAATAGAACCTTGTCTACCATGTTAAGAGCTGTTTTAAAGAAGAATATTAAGTTGTGGGAAGAATGTTTGCTTCATGTTGAGTTTGCTTATAATCGTTCTGTGCATTCTACTACAAAGATGTTTGAGATTGTTTATGGCTTGTTACCTCGTGCTCCTATTGATTTAATGCCTTTGCTAACTTCTGAAAAATTGAACTTTGATGCTAAGCAACGTGCTAAACTGATGTTAAAACTGCATGAAATAACTAAAAAAATATTGAGCGCATGAATTCTAAGTATAAGCTTGCTGATGATAAAGGTAGAAAGCAAATGATTTTTAAACTTGGTGAATTGGTTTGGTTGCACTTGAGAAAGGATAAGTTTCCTGCTTTGACAAAGTCTAAATTGATGCCTCGGGCTGATGGACCGTTTAAAGTGCTGGAGCGAATTAATGATAATGCATACAAGCTAGACCTGCCTGTAGCTTTTGGGGTTAGTCCCATATTTAACATTGCAGATTTGAAGCCATATTTGGGAGAGGACGCTGAGCTTGAGTCGAAGACGACTTAAATGCAAGAAGGGGAGGATGATGAGGACATCACCACCAACGATATGTATGGAATATGGTGCAAAGCTCTGATTTATTCCCGAGAAGTTGACGGACAAAGTGTGATTCAATGGCCATCAACACTTGTTTGCCTTGGCCACATACAAAAAATAACGCAGGCCATCAATGAACTTCTTGGAACGTCGGTCAGCATTGTACATTCATTGTGCATTGTATTATGTGAATTATCATTAACTATTATTTAAAAAAGATACTTATGCATTATCTCTCTATGCATGAAATCTTAATCTAAAAAAATTATAGCTCAAATTATCTAAATGGTTACTATACAACATTTAATATATTATCTCTAACTTTATCTATGCATGATATGGTATTTCCAATTTATCTAACTTTATCTATGCATATAAAAAATATAACTAATTAAATATCTCTAAGTTTACAAAATTCAAGATACATGACATCCTAATTTATCTATGCATGATATGGTATTTCTATTTTTTCCATAGATAAATACAATATTTCTCAATTTATTTTGCTTTATTTCTCTATGCATGAAAACTCACTAATGTTTAAATTTATTTCTATGTAATCATTTTGATAAACTTCTTCAACTAAGCAACATCTATGCATGCAACCTATTAAAAAATATTTCCAACTCTAAATCCTCAAAATTCTTATCCTCTCTCCAACTCTAAACTCTCAATTTCTCTATTTCTAAAGCAAGAAATAAGCAATACTAGCTATGAATGAAAAGAGGACGAAGTTCCTTACCTTTAGAACACCTGGGTGAGTGAAATCTTCACAAAATCGGAAAAAATGGGCATGACCTACTCCCCCTGCCGGCCGTCGCCATGAACACTGATGAGCACCTTGTGTTCATGGCTCGGTCGGACAAGGGGAGGACGAAGCCTTTTTATGGTGAACTATTTAGTTCCGGTTGGAGCCACCAACCGGGTCTAAAAGTCCCTTATTAGTCCCGGTTGGTGGCTCCTAGCTGTTGGACCAGCGACTAATGTTTTCATTAGTCCCGGACCCAACGTAGGCCGGGACAAATGATAAAAATGAATGAGCCTTTCTGTACAGGCGCAAAGCTAGGTGTGAAAATGGAAAAACAGATGTTTTTATTTGAAAAATCGGTTCTTTTCAAAGTTGTTTCTAATTTACTCATTGCAGACACTTGATATAAATTTGTATTACGGAAATAATTGTCTTTTTTTGAAACGGAAATAAATGTCCTTTTCCATTATCTATATATTGGCTTTGTTGTGACATTTGGTGAAGGATATATCATATCCCCCTCATCTCTAGTGGAATTTGTGACATTTTCACTGATACTTCAGCAGTTAAGATAATGACGTAAAAGATTGCAATATAATAATGACGTAAAAGATTGCAATATAACTATCTTAAAATGTTTGCAACCATTTTATAACTTTTGCAGAGATGAGAATACGTATCTATTCTATTTCTTTTTTAAAAAATGTTTGGGAATCATAATTTTGGATTGATATGAAGACAATTTAGATTTTCTTTCACTATATTTAGTACAATTGTTATATGCTAGACCTCCATCAAATCTTATTACCGTTATTCATCTGAAGTAAAAAAAAATAAAAAGATAAATTAATGCAGGGTGATAGACATATTTGTGATAGGAGGAAGAACGTCTGTTCGGATCAGAAATATAATATCCTAGATTAGCAATATCTATAAAAGCCAAACTATCTTAAATGGAAAAGAGTTCCAAGTTATGAAAAATATTTTCTACAGTGAATCTAGTTATTCCATATTGTGCCGTCATTGGTCCATCAATCGGAATTCTAATCGAAATCCGGACAAATCAATCACAATCCTAAACGGAACACAGACAAATCAATCAGAATCCCAATCGAAATCCGGACAATCAATACGTCGCGCGGTCACGATACAACCTGTACAGGAGTAATAGAGCGTAAAGTTAGTAGTCTCATATAGATCTGGGTAAAATTTATATTATCTGTAGCAACGCACGGGCACCGTGCTAGTCTATATAAATTTCTTTATATTTGCGGTAAAAGATAACAAAGCTAAACGGACTGGTATCTCTGATCGGAGACAGTAGTACAATCGTACATGAGACACGCCTAATCATTTGGCACGAACCTCGACCCGTTCAAAGCGTTGTTCAGTATCATGCCATTCGGCCTCGGACGGACCCGAAGCCCGAAGCCGGGCGGCCGGCCAGCTGCCGCACTCGATCGATCGGACGCGCACTGGTCCAATGCTTCCACCTCGGCTCGCTGCCGCACTCGATCACCTCGTCTGCTGTCCGCCCTCGCGCGAGACTGAGTACGGAGAACAATCCAAGATCCATCATGGCGAAGCTCCTTTAAACTTTTGTTTCTTCTCTTCTCTCTAGGAGAAAGCAGGCATGAAAAGAACTGTGAAGATCTGTCCATATATCCCGTCTACAAAGATGAGGCATCTGCTTGCATAGCCGTCTAGTTCTTTTTTTTTTTTTGAAACGAATCAAGTCCATAGTTGTACAGTTGTACTCAACATTTTCTGTCAGGTATCACCTCTAGAATTTATGTAATTTGAACTGCGTTATCCGCTTAACTCAAGTTGTACCATATCTTATTTGGGAGTAATTGGAAGGTACGGACGTTCAAAGCATTTTGACAAAGAAAGGGGACTGGCTGGGTTGGCTCGACCACTAGTTTAAAACAAACGTACAGTATCAAAAGTGAACAACATTTGCATGCATCATCTTAAGTTGCCATGTCAGGTTGTCTCTAATTTGTTCTGACTTGTTCTCCGCCAAATCGTAGTTACAAGAAGTTCGGGACCAGATCTTACATACAAACACATCGAAATATCACCAGTATATCGTGCCCATCCACAACACCAGAAGCCCGTCACATTTGTTATTTGAGGTTATTACAACACGAACAAGTACTGAACAGCAACTAGAGAGACTGCATGGCACCAAAGATACCTGTTCATGTGCTGTATAACCAATACTGCTACTATGTATATATACACGCTGGCACACAACAATCTCCACAAACTATCTTACCGGAGTCACTTGAAGTTGTAAGGCATCTTTGGGGCTATATTTTTCAATTGAATGTTCAGCTTGCCACCTGAATGGCTGAATCTATACAGTTAACGGTACCATCAATGCATCTACAACTCAACTGTACAGAGAGCTGCAGTCCTGAAATCAATGGGTGCATCGACAGGTGGATGTGTGGTGAGCACTCTCCATTTCTTTGTCCCAGGGTTGTACACCTGAAACTCCAGAGCCAGCTTCTTCTTCAGCTGCCTCCATGGACCTGAGGCTTCAACAGGAACTTTTGCAGATCTGAGCACGTAAAGTTCCCCATTCATTGATACAAAACCACAAGATTCAGTGTTTGGGATCCTCCTCGTGGTAGCCTCTCTCAACCACCTGTTCGTAGCAAAGGCATACCTGAACACAGCAATGTTCAAAGTATCAGTAACATATATGACTACAGATGGTAAACATAGCAGGGTATGAATGGGACTGAAAACTAACAGCACTACTATGAGCTCAAAGAAAACGGTCACATTCCTAATTACAGCTCTTCATGCTTCAGCATTCACATCTTGTGATTTCCAAAAACATGAACAGAACAGAAATGGTGAACAACTTAAAGGACCAAAAGAAAATGATATGCTGGAGCAAACAACCAATCAGTCATTCATATAATGCTATCAAAGGAAGTTTTTGCTATGTCATGTCAGTATGTTCTTGCGAGCTTGTGGAAATGAAACTCGAGGCCACACAGTTCCATGCATACATCACGTGAATTCCCATGCTGTGTGTAAAACATTAGTTCACAAGTTCATTCACCACAGCCGCAGGTAATATAAATTTGTAGCAGAGTAACAATTCAGAACCTATGAGCTATAGTCGCAGCGTAGTTAAAGGGAAAAGCATACGGTGACTCTTTACTATAAAATTGTATCATCCCTATGAAAAGTGTAGCATGCTTATAGGCCAGGCAATAAGGATGTAAGTTTGCCATATCAATCCATCTCACCAAAGGCATGGTGTATATCAACAGTAGTTAAAGGCACAAAACTAAATAAGGCCAATGTTAGATAACTCTTACCCTACAAAATAAGTCACTCCTATGAAAGAGACAACATGTATCTATTACGAACAAGGTAAGAAAGATTGCTTTCCTGCAGTCTAAAGTTCTCTCGTCTGATCTATTACAGATCATTCTCTTTGCAATCGCCCACTCCTAATACCCTTCAAGCCATTGCCACCTTCAGCACAGTAGTCAAACCGATGAGAACCACTATGTCACACAACTCTAGAACATATACAGCAAACAGCATACACCTTCCTATGTTCGTATGCACTAATATTATGTGCATATTATTTTGCAAAAAACAGAACATCCCCACATTGCCATCTATTTACTCGAGGGAGCTTTGCACAAGAAAAAAAAAGAAGGATAACAGTGCATATTCTACATGATATTGAGAGCAACAAACATCAGGGCAAAACTAAACAATTCAAATACACGAAGAGAAACATGTATATACAGAAAATTAAGCATGCATTCAGAGGAATATGTATGAGCAATCATGAAATGAAATTAAGCATGCATTCAGAGGAATATGTATGAGCAATCATTAAGCTCCCACACAAGGTGGGGACTTGGGAAGGGAATTCCTAGACAGCCTTACCCTTGCAAAATTTCTTTAAAGAGGCTGTTCAAACCCAGGAACCCCATGCCACAAGTGGAGAGTCTCTACTCTGTACCACTGCGCCACATCTGAGCTAACTATGCAAATTGAAAAATAGTTGCAACCAAAAGATAACCATAACAATCTTAATATCCATAATCTTGCAAAATAAGCAAATCCAGCTCAGGATTGTAGTAAAATATCTACAGAGTACCATCAGCAGCACTGATAACACTAAACTATAAATGCAATAAACAGGTAAAAGGATGGTACAAACTAACGCTTCCCATAAACAATAAGAACTTAATATGTATTTATAACGTCTAATGTAATGCTTGACATCTACAGGTGCACCACCTTTATGATTCATTATAAGAATCCTACATTTTCGGATAACCTTTGCCTAACTATTCAGACCATAAAGCCATACAAAAATAGACTACTTTGGATTTTGGAATGGAACAAAACCTAGGCACCACTTCGGCAGTTGTGATATAACTACCCTCACAGTTTTCATATAAACTACCCTAGGTTACATCTAGTTCAGATTTCTTTTGATAAATTTACACGGTTTATTTTTTTTAACTAGATGTTCACAAGTAAAGATATAGAAAGACAACTAGTTTACATCAACTTGATTTCATGGAAGCGGCTAACTTCGATAGCAACAAACTCAATCCAGAATTCATTCATCGACATGCCTTCTTTGCTCTCTACCAAACCCAAACTGACATATCAAAATTAAACAAACTAGAACACTAGATACGACAGCAACTACTCCCTCCGTTCCAAATTGTAGGTCGTTTTGGCAAATCTAGATTCATAATTGCTATGTATCTAGACATAGTGTTTATTTAGATACATAGCAAAAACTATGTATTTAGATTTGCCAAAACGACCTACAATTTGGAATGGAGGGAGTACAACAACGAGAAAATCAAGAATATCTTTTGGATATGCCCTCAGAACCAAGGAGCATTTTCTCCACATGAGACCAACTTAACAATGACATAAGCAGTACGATAAACATGTAAATCACAATGTGCCTTATGGCCAGCAAAGCGACCACAGTATTACTTCTTTAAAGCAAACTTTATTCACTTATAATATGTGTTTTGGGAACATGGTGGAATAAGCACAGCTTTTGATGGTCTTGTCGCCTGGATCAAATGGTCTCCCCAAATCAAAGTGCCTTTATAAAAGGACGTTTCATCTTGGATAATTTCATGTTGGTGCAGCATACCACAAAGTTCTTGAATCAACAGAAGCAGCCACGTATTCTTCTGAAGCTAGACATCACTATGGCCTTCAATTCAGTATCTTGGCCTTTTTTGTTGGAGGTTCTGAAGAACCTGGGATTTGGGCATGTTTGGTGCGACATCATCAGCGGGCTGCTAGCCTCTTCCTCCACTCAAGCCTTGCTCAATGGCTCCCCTGGAAATAAAATTGCACACTGCAGAGGTCTAAGGCAAGGCGATCCCTTATCTCCGATGCTCTTTATTCTTGTCATGGATATTTTGTGTCTTATGGTGAAAAGCGTCGGAAGAGGAACTGTTGCAACCTTTGGCTACTCGTGCGCTACAGCAGCGGATCTCCCTTTATGCTGATGATGTAGTCATCTTCCTCCATCCTGCAGCAGAAGACATTGGTGTTACTCTGGATATTTTGCAGCTCTTTGGGGAAGCCTCGGGCCTCCGAACTAATGTGCAGAAAAGTTCCGTCCTCCCTATACCATGCCTAGAAGAGGATAGAGTAATCTTACAAGAAAACCTTCCTTGCCCAATCTCGGATTTTCCATGTAAGTACCTTGGAGTTCCCCTCTCACCTCACAAGTTGACAAGAAATCAGATCCAGCCTTTGATTGATAAGATTGCTGATCGACTTCCAAGTTGGAAAGCGGACTTACTCATCAAAGCTGGACGAAAAATCCTGGTACAGTCAGTTCTCACCTCCATGGCAATCTATTTGCTTATGGCATTGGATCTTCCTCCTTGGGCTTTGAAGGCAATAGATAAATCTTGACGCGGCTTCTTATGGAAAGGTCGAAAGGAGGTTAGAGGTGGTCATTGCCTCATTGCCTGGCCCAAGGTTGCAAGACCAGTTGAGCTCGCTGGTCTTGGCATCTCAAGTTTGCAGCATCTCAGTTGGGCTTTCAATTTACGGTGGCTATGGTTGCAAAAAAACCGAGCCTGATAAGGTCTGGAATTTCTTCCCAGTTCATGCCCCGAAGCAGGTCAGAGCTTTCTTTTCAGCGGCTGTTATATCTGAAGTTGGAAATGGAAAAAATACTTGCTTCTGGTCGGATAGGTGGCTGCATGGGCAGAGGCTATATCAGATGTTGCCACATCTGTTTGCCACTTTAGCTCCCAGAGCACGGAAACAATCTGTTTTTGATGCCATTATGGGTGCTAGATGGATTACAGACATAGAGGGGGCGCTTACTTTGGATGTCCTAGTGGAGTACCTTGCATTATGGGATCTCCTCTTGGAAGTTACTTCGCATTCAGAAGTAGAAGATATGCATGTGTGGCAATTCTCGACTACGGGGCAGTGCACCACCAAATCAGCTTATGAGGCATTGTTCATTGGAGCCTCTGGTTTTGGTCCTTGGGAGAGTATGGAAGAGTTGGGCGCCCAGCAAGTGCAAGTTCTTTTTATGGACTGCTGCACTAAATCGGTGCTGGACAGCTGATTGCCTGGCCAGAAAAGGTCTTCCCCACCCGGCGGCTTGCCCTCTTTGTGACCAGGTTGAAGAAACTGTTGATCACTTGCTGGTCGCGTGTGTTTTCTCCTGACACGTCAGGTTCAATGTTTTGCAGCAATTCAATCTTCAGATCTTAGCCCCACAGACCGATCCTTCCTTCTTTGATTGGTGGGCAGCTGCAAGTTGAAGAGTGGATGGCCAGGTCCAAAAAGGTTTAAATTCCATCATCATCATGGCAGCTTGGTCCATTTGGAAACACCGCAATAGATGCGTCTTCGACGGTGCTACGCCTGATGTTTCCTGTGTGGTTTCGGACTGTAAAGAGGAACTGCACCAGTGGTCCTTAGCAAGGGCTCGAGGAGTGTCATACCTCCTCGCCCAGGAACATCGGGTAGGTTAGGTTGTTTCTTAGTTGGTCAGGTCTCAACCTTGTTTGTTATATCTGTAATTTTTCTACAGGTGTTCTATGTAAGGGCATGATACAGGCCCCTAACTGTATCACTCGGGGTTATTACCTCTTGATGGGATAAGTCTTTGTACTGTTGGTCTTTGTGGTCCTCGGCATGGTGGTCTTGCTGCTCCAACCAGGACAGCATCTATTAGGACAGCATTTAGCATCTTAGACTAGCTTTTAGGACAGCATCTTAGACTAGCTTTTAGACTAGCATCTTAGACTAGCATCTTGGCATATGCTTGGCTGTCTTGGCCAGCTATAAATATGTAACCCCAACCCCTCGGGTTGGTATGGCATTGTGTGAGAAGAAAACCAGAAAATTGCCCCAACTCCTAGTGTCATCCTCTCGATGAGAGTAAGAGTTTCGATTCTAACAACTAGTATCAGAGCCGTTCTTTCCTGCAGCCTGAACATCTCATGTTCCTCTCCCTCCCACGTCTCCTTTCGCTCTCAGCCAGCAGCAACAACACCTGCTGTTTCTGCTCACCTCTCCTCCCCTGCACAGACAAGCAGCAGCAGCAGCTCGTCTGAGGCAACCTCCTCCCCACGCAGCAGCCCCCCATTAGCACGCCATGTCCGAAGGGCAGTCTCAGCGCTCGGTCGCCTCGAGCGCGCGGCACCGGCAGGAGGCCGAGGTCGCCGCGGCAGAGGAGCGCGAGCGAGCGGCGGCAGCAACTGCAGCGACGGCGGCAAGGGCGGCAAGGCTGGCAGCGGCGGAGCTGGCAGCAGCAAGGGCGGAGGTGGAGGCAGCGGCAGCGGCAGATGCGGCGGCGGCGGCGGCAGCGGAGCTCGAGGTTCTGCGCGGCAGCAGCTCCGGTAGCACTGCCTCCGCCGACGGCGGCACCGACGTGGACCTCGGGCTGGAAAGGGAAACAGCTCGCGAGCGGGCGAGGCTGTGGGCAGCTGCGCAACCCCACGGGGGTGGTGGCGACGGCCCAGATGGGCGCGGACGCGCCGGCGGCGCTCCAGGTGGGGGCGGGCGCGGCGGTGGCAGCCCAGACAGGCGCGGACGCGCCGGCGGAGCCCCAGGCGGGGGCGCGCACGATGGCGGTGCTCTCGGCAACGGCGGCCGGGTCGACGAAGAGCGCGGCCCTCACAGGCGGCGCGGCTCTCCCTCCCCAGATCGGCGCCATGGCTACCATGGCGTCCAGGCGGTGGTCAGGGACCTTGGTTCCGGTGGTGGGTGGCCTACCCTCACCAAGACCAACTACGTCGAGTGGGCCGCGGTCATGAGGGTGAGGCTCCAGGTGCGGCACATGTGGGAGGCAGTCCGGTACGGCGATGTCGACTTCGATGAAGATCGACGGGCGCTGGATGCTCTCATCGCTGCAGTCCCGACCGAGATGCAATTCACGCTTTCCAAGAAGCGGACCGCCAAGGACGCCTGGGACGCCATCGCTGCGGCACGCATCGGCAGCGACCGCGCCCGCAAGTCCACACTGCAGGCACTTCGCAAGGAGTGGGAGAACCTGGCCTTCAAACCAGGTGAGGACATTGATGACTTTGCTCTCCGTCTCAACACTCTGCTGCAGAAGATGGTGCAGTACGGCGACGACACCTACGACGAGGAGAGAGCTATCGAGAAGCTCTTTCGCTGCGTCCCCGAGAAGTACAGGCAGATTGCTCGCTTGATCGATTCTCTGCTGGACCTCTCTACGATGACGATCGAGGAGGCAATAGGTCGCCTCAAGGTTGTCGACAGCGATGAGCCACAACCTCTCTCGGGGCCTATCACCATTGGCGGGAAACTCCATCTCACTCGAGAGCAGTGGGAGGCATCCCAAGGTGGTGGGAGGAAGGGGGAGTCCTGTTCCTCGACAGGCGGCCGCAAGCGCGGCAAGCCGCGCAAGGCGCGCGGAGGCGCCCAGGCCGGGGCACGAGGACGTACCGAGAGTGGCGCTCGTGGAGGCGCTCAGGACGACGCCGCCGGCGCACGCAAGCCGGCATGAGATGACACCTGCCGTAACTGCGGCGGGGTTGGTCATTGGGCCAGGAATTGTCGACAGCCACGACGCGGCCAGGCCCACGTCGCACAGGTGGAGGAGGAGGAGTCGGCTCTCCTTCTGGCACACGCAAGCATCGAGCTACCTCCAGCGGCATCGGCCGCAGCAGCTCTCCTCCACCTTGACGAGTCAAGGGCACACGCCTTTCTCGGCGACGCCTCCAACAACGACAAGATTGATGGGTGGTGCCTCGACACCGGTGCCACCCATCACATGACCGGTCGGCAGGAGTTCTTCTCCGAGCTTGACTCCAGCATCCGAGGCTCCGTCAAGTTTGGGGACGCCTCCGGCGTAGAGATCAAGGGTGTCGGCTCCATCATCTTCACCACCGGGTCATGTGAGCACAGGCTGCTCACCGGAGTCTACTACATCCCCGCGTTGAGGAACTCTATCATCAGCTTGGGACAGCTGGATGAGAACGGTTCGCGCGTAACGATCGAGGACGGAGTCATGCGGATTTGGGATCGCCATCGTCGCCTTCTTGCCAAGGTAATCAGAGGCGCGAATCGACTCTACATCCTTAAGCTGCAGGTGGCACAACCTCTCTGCCTCGCCGCTCGCCGGGATGACGAAGCGTGGCAGTGGCACGAGCGCTTCGGGCACCTTCACTTCGAGGCCCTGAAGCGGCTCAGTGCCACGGAGATGGTGCGAGGCCTGCCATGCCTCGACCACGTGGAGCAGTTCTGCGACGTCTGTGTGATGACGAAGCAGAGGCGACTCCCCTTTCCCTAGCAGACGAGCTTCCGAGCCAAGGAGCGGCTCGAGCTCGTGCACGGGGACTTGTGTGGCCCGGTGACACCGGCCACACCGGGAGGACGACGTTACTTCCTGCTGCTCGTCGATGACCTCTCCCGCTACATGTGGGTGATGGTCCTCGGCAGCAAGGGAGAGGCTGCGGACGCCATCAGGTCCGTGCAGGCTGCTGCGGAGGCGGAGTGCGGCCGCAAGCTACGCGTGCTGCGCACCGACAACGGCGGCGAATTCACGGCGGCTGAATTCGCGTCGTACTGCGTTGATGAGGGCATTCAGCGCCACTACTCCGCGCCGTACAGCCCGCAGCAGAACGGCGTCGTCGAGCGGCGCAACCAGACGGTTGTGGGGATGGTTCGGGCCCTCCTCAAACAGAGGGGGATGCCGACTGTCTTCTGGGGAGAGGCGGTGGTGACAGCTGTCTACATCCTCAATCGCTCGCCCACCAAGGCCCTCGATGGCAGAACACCGTACGAGGCTTGGCATGGGCGCAAGCCGGCGGTCTCCCACCTGCGGGTTTTCGGCTGCCTCGCGTTCGCCAAGGAGCTTGGCCACATCGGCAAGCTCGACGACAGGAGCACTCCAGGGGTGTTCATCGGCTACGCGGAGGGCTCGAAGGCCTACCGCATTCTCGACCCGGAGACACAGCGTGTGCGCACGGCGCGCGACGTAGTGTTCGACGAAGGACGAGGATGGGCATGGGACAAGACGGTGGACGACGGCTCGACACCGACGTACGAAGACTTCACTGTCGAGTACGTCCACTTCGAGGGAGCTGGGGGAGTAGGCAGCTCCTCCTAACCGAGCGTGCCTACCCCAGTCCCCGAGTCTCCACCGACTCCGGCGCCCGCTACTTCGGCAGCGGCACGCTCTCGAGCCACTACTTCGACTGCGATGAGCTCTTCGCCGATTCCACCACAGCCGGCGACCCCACGGCCTCCAGCACCACCAGCTACCCCTCCGGGCACGCCTACTCAACCACCAGCCCGTGCCGAGCATAGCCCAGTGGAGTTTGCCACTCCTCTCTCCCACGACGAGGAGCGCATCGACGCGTACCACGACGGCGAGCCGTTGCGGTACCGCACAATGGAAGACCTTCTCGGCGACCAGCCGGTGCCAGGACTGGTGCCTCATGACCTGGAGGCGCAGTTGCACCTTGCGTGCGATGACGGCGAGCCTCGGTCCTTCGCAGAAGCCGAGAGACACGCGGCATGGCGTGCCGCGATGCAGTTGGAGATGGACGTGGTTGAGAAGAATCGCACTTGGGAGCTTGCTGACCTTCCTCGCGGTCACCGCGCGATCACCCTTAAGTGGGTGTTCAAGCTGAAGAGGGACGAAGCCGGCGCCATCGTGAAGCACAAGGCCCGCTTGGTGGCACGAGGTTTCGTGCAGCAGGAGGGGATCGACTTCGACGATGCCTTCGCCCCTGTGGCACGGATGGAATCTGTGCGACTCCTCCTTGCGCTAGCCGCCCAGAAGGGCTGGCGCGTTCATCACATGGACGTCAAGTCGGCGTTCCTTAACGGCGATTTGAAGGAGGAGGTCTACGTACACCAGCCGCCGGGTTTCGCGATCCCCGGCAAGGAAGGCAAGGTGCTACGCCTGCGCAAGGCTCTCTACGGCTTGCGGCAAGCACCGAGGGCATGGAATGCCAAGTTGGATTCCACGCTCAAGGGGGTGGGCTTCGAGCAAAGCCCGCACGAGGCGGCCATCTACCGGCGGGGCAATGGAGGAAATGCCCTGCTGGTGGGTGTCTATGTCGACGACTTGGTGATCACCGGCACCAAGGATGCGGAGGTGGCGGCGTTCAAGGAAGAGATGAAGGCCACCTTCCAGATGAGTGACCTGGGACCTCTCTCCTTCTACCTAGGGATCGAGGTGCACCAGGATGACTCTGGGATCACGCTTCGACAGACCGCCTACGCCAAGCGCGTTGTTGAGCTGGCTGGGCTCACCGACTGCAACCCAGCTCTCACTCCGATGGAGGAGAGACTGAAGCTGAGCCGCGACAGCACAGCGGAGGAGGTGGACGCTACGCAGTACCGGCGTCTTGTGGGGAGCCTTCGCTACCTCGCCCACACACGGCCGGACTTGGCATTCTCCGTCGGCTACGTTAGTCGGTTCATGCAGCGACCGACGACGGAGCACCAGCAGGCTGTGAAGAGGATCATCCGCTACGTTGCGGGGACTCTCGACCACGGTCTCTACTACCCGAGGTGTTCTGGGGAGGCACACTTCGTCGGGTACAGCGACGGCGACCACGCCGGCGACATCGACACCAGCAAGAGCACAAGCGGGATCCTCTTCTTCCTTAGCAAGTGTCTCGTTAGCTGGCAATCGGTCAAGCAGCAGGTGGTGGCCCTGTCCAGCTGCGAGGCTGAGTACATAGCAGCCTCCACCGCTTCGACTCAGGCGCTCTGGCTCGCTCGACTGCTCAGTGATCTTCTCGGAAGAGCCACTGAAGCGGTGGAACTCAGGGTGGACAGCAAGTCCGCTCTGGCCCTGGCAAGGAACCCCGTTTTTCATGAACGGAGCAAGCACATCCGGGTGAGGTACCACTTCATCCGAGGCTGCTTGGAGGAAGGGAGCATCAAGGCGAGCTACATCAACACCAAGGACCAGCTTGCGGATCTGCTCACCAAACCCCTTGGGAGGATCAAGTTTCTTGAGCTTTGTTCCCGGACCGGGATGGTCCAACTTTCCCACAAGACGACGCACAAGACTTAGGGGGAGAATGATGGGATAAATCTTTGTACTGTTGGTCTTTGTGGTCCTCGGCATGGTGGTCTTGCTGCCCCAACCAGGACAGCATCTATTAGGACAGCATTTAGCATCTTAGACTAGCTTTTAGGACAGCATCTAGGACAACATCTTAGACTAGCTTTTAGACTAGTATCTTAGACTAGCATCTTGGCATATGCTTGGCTGTCTTGGCCAGCTATAAATATGTAACCCCAACCCCTCGGGTTGGTATGGCATTGTGTGAGAAGAAAACCAGAAAATTGCCCCAACTCCTAGTGTCATCCTCTCGATGAGAGTAAGAGTTTCGATTCTAACACCCCTCTCTTTCTTCTTAATATATTGATGCGCAGCTCTCCTGCGCGTTAGAGAAAAAAATGATCTTGTCATGATGCACCTGATTGTCACACAAACTGATACACTATTTATTCGTTGCACTTAGCTTAAGCTATATCAGCAACGCCCAAAAAAAGGGTAAAACAACTGAACGGACATGTTGTTCTCTAAAATATAAAAGAGGATCATGAATACAGATCAAGGATGAGATGATTGATGATTCAATGGCACCCAAAAATTACGTTAGGGGAAATCGCTGCTTTGTCACGCTGCAAAATTTGAACTTATAACTCAACTTATACGTGGAGAAACAGAAAAAAGAAAATTTCATTAGGGGTTAAGTTGGAGTATTGGGCTAATTGAAATAGTTTGGGAGAGTAAATGGAGCCAGAATTTTGCTCCCAGTGTGAAGCAGACAAGGTGGATTGTTTGGGGGTAGTAAAATCGAATTCATCCTTTACATTTCATAGATACAAAAAGCTTCATGACACACTACTGTGAAAATTAGTGAATCATGACGCCATTTTCAGTGTATGGGTTAGGCTTGCACTTGACAGTAAATAACAGAACTATTTTGAATTCAGATATATGATTTTTTTAAAGTTCACTATCCCCTAGGGTTGTCATCCTCTCCAATCAAATGAACTGAAATGATGCATGAAAGCAGGGCAACAACATAATTTTACTGCAATTCAGTAAATAGAATAATGAAACCATCCTAAAATTGTGCTAGGATTCCAAACTAGATACCTAGTACAATTTGACTTCTGGTATTTGAAGTTTTAAACAGAAGTGACTGAGTCATAATCAAGCAAGTTTGCATTTTTAGATATATATCAAACTTTGTAGGTTGAATGTCATGTGGCTTCCATTTTTGTAGATGTGCCAATGCATTAACAAGTAGTATCTTGTAAGAAAAAAACGCAAAACAGATAAGAAGATATGATATCCTATGAAGAGTATTTCAGTATAACAGGTGAGCTGATGATAAATCCAAGTTCTTTGGTTGTAACTATCTTGCCATTGCAAATAATAGATAGTTTCGGATGACAAAATATTAGCTTCTGAAATTTTATGACAAAGACCCACTTGATCATCTTTCATGACACGCTGTTGACGCCAGATTTTGACACGTGTTGAATCGGCATCAGGAAAGGAAGAGATTGGCCGATGCGGCAGATTTAAAGAGTACAGTTGGGAATCGGCCGATTGACGCTACAGTTAGGAATCGGCCGATTGACGCTGCAGTGTTTCGTGCGATTGGCGAATGGAGTTGGTGGGGCTCGGCCGATTGAAAGGCTAGAGCGTTTGGGCCAATGTGGGCTTGCGCCAGCAGATAGGGGATGAAGCCAATGGAGTCCCAACAGAGGATCCCAGTCAAAGATGACCTGACGTTGGTCAAAGAATGACGCCGACTCGGTTGAGGAGCAGTGGAAGGAGTCCGGATTGGACTAGGAGATGGCGGCAGAAGATTCTGCGGGAGCCCATTTCCTTTAGGAAAGTCTTATAGATATAGTAGCTTTTATTTAAATCAAGTTTGTAACGGATCGTAATAGATCAGGAGTCTTAGTCCTAAGGTATAAATAGGAGCAGTCAAGGTTTTGTAACACATACACATCAATCAATACAAACAATCTACTTTTTCAGTCGGCGACTTCGCCAATACTTCTTTTTCATTCACGAGTTCGTACGGATTGGCAGGGCTGCATCGACACGATCTCCGGTCAATTGGTAGGTTCCGTTTATCGAATAACATCTAAGCTTTAACTTCGGGCGCATCACCGTTGTTTCGTTTAGATTTATTCACCAGTTATCAATATTTGCTAGAATTATAGGTTTACCTATTGTTCTAGTTTTATCACCAGTTATCCAGGTTGAGATCGAACTGTCGGCTTTATCATTATTTTTCCTTGTTTTATCATTGTATAGCCGATTAGATCTATTTCAACTGTTGCATCTGTAGCGATTGTTTAAGTTGCTCCAGCAGTTTCTTGGCAATCGTTACGTGATTATCGGCTGATCTATAGCCGGTCATCTTCATAGCAAATCGGCCGATTCGCTGATACGCTTTTCGGGACAGATCGGAACTTTAGCCGATGGAGACCTCGGAATTTAATACATTTCTTTCCTTGTCAATCAACAGGTCAGATTGACTGGCACGCCGCGCGAACCGCACCAGGGCAATCACCCGAACAGGAGTTAAGCAGATTCTCCCAGGTCGTGTGTCCGACGCTGAAGGTCATCGGCCGATTCCCGGCCGATTTCTAGCGCCAACACACTTTTGTCACGCCCGGTAGGACCACCTCAATATTCAACATGTCAAAGACCACCGAAATCTCTGAAAACAACATCATTGAGGTTACGGAGACAGATCTCAAAGACGACCAGAAAGAAAAACTAGCAAGACATCTAGAAGACTACAAACGTATATCTGCAATCTTTCAGTCGTACCAGAAGCGGGGAGACCGTCAAGAAAGCTCCTCTTCCAATCCCCCGCCAGATCACCATCGCTGAGGACTCGGGCAAGATGTCCGATATGATTCAACAGTCCGTTTATCAGGCTTTCATCGACCAATCCTCAGTAATGACCAACACGGTATACAATGCCGTCATCAGTTCTCTGGTCAGCGGAGTAGCTCAGGGATATCAGGGGCCAGCATATGCCCCACCTATTGTAGCTCCAGTCAGAAGCTTACCAGGCACGTCTCACTCGGCTCCTCAGCCGATATCGACACAACACAGAGGATACAACACTTCATTGCCTTCAATGCCTCCAGGATATAACGGTGCGCCATGCTTTCGATCACAAGCGCCGCCTCAGCCTGCCTAGATTTCTTCCGTGCAATCACTGCCCTCAAGCTCAGTACCTTGGGGGGTACCAGCAATAGCGGCTGTTCTGGACCAGTCAGCCGGTCATGGAGGCTCTCCGACCCGGGCACCGTTCCAATCAGCTGTCCAGCCGACGGTCTCTCAGTATCAACCGGCCACGTCAGAAATCGGCAGGGGGGCAGATGCTGCGGAAACACTCAGAAGCGCGGCGCTGATGATGCTGTACGATGGGACGGCAGATTCGCTACGCCACCAGCTGTCAACTGCTCAGCCAGCCACGCTGCAGCAAAATCCGCCACACGCTTTGATCCATCACCCGGCCGTCCCACCGCCGATCCACCAACATGTGCCGATCCCCCAACCAGTTGTTCATCAGCAGCAAGTGGATTGGACAGCAAGGATAGCAGAAGTGATTCAAGACCAATTCGGGTTGAAGTCGAAGGTACAAATCTATACGTACAAAATGCCATACCCATCTGCCTACGATCTACTGCCGTTTCCCCATCGGTACAAAGTTCCTGACTTCACCAAGTTCTCGGGGCTGGATGACACCTCAACTGTGGAACACGTGAATAGATTCATCATCCAGTGCGGGGAGGCCGCCACACAAGATGCTCTGCGGGTGCGTCTATTCTCGTCGTCTCTATCCGGGTCGGCCTTCCAGTGGTTCACTACCCTACCACTAAATTCCATCGTTACTTGGGCCGATCTGGAAAAGAAATTCCATAAGTAATTCTACGCGGGAGTCCACGAGATGAAGCTTTCAGATCTGACCAGCCTCAGTCAGAGGAGCGACGAACCAGTAACTAATTACGTACAGAGGTTCAGAGAGGTCAGAAACAAATGTTATACCCTAGCCCTGACCGACGCTCAGATGGCTAATATCGCCTTCCAAGGTCTCCTGCCACACATCAAGGAGAGGTATGCCTGACAAGAGTTCGAAAGTTTAAGTCAGATCGTTCACCGATTGGCCGGTCAACAAGTACGTCCGTTTGATCAGCGGAGGAATTTTCAGGAAAAGGTGGCGTATTTAGAGGGATCTAAATCTGAAGAGGAAGCGGAAATCGGCCTAGCAGAATGGGTCAAAGGGAAGAAGACGATATCATGCCCTTTCGGAAAGAAAGAACCAGAAGCGTTCGGTTTTGACACGTCAAAGGCCGACAAAATCTTCGACTTACTTCTCCAAGAGGGGCAGATCAAGCTCTCACCTTACCACACCATTCCTTCGACCGAACAACTCAAAAGGATGAAATATTGCAAGTAGCACAATGCCACGTCTCACGACACAAATGAGTGCAAAATCTTCCGTCAGCAGATACAGTCGGCTATTGAGCAAGGCAGACTCAAATTCGAAATCCCGGCGAAGCCAGCAAAGCCGATGAAAATCGATCAGCATCCTTTCCCTGCTAACATGGTTGACACGGGAAAAAACTCGCTTCAAACCAAGGTGCTGACGTCGGAATCGGCTAAAAGAAGCGGCGCCGTGGACCCCAGAAAGCAGGTTACGGTGGACAATGTCAAAGGGAAAAGACGGGTTGAAGACGAGGGCGAAGGATCAGAGCGATCGCGTAGAACCGTCACCTCCCAATTCTTGCTCAACAAATATCAGCGGCAGCAGGAAAGATCGAGACACCGCGAAGAGATGATATGCCGACACGAAGATCATTGGCAATGCCCGTTCTTCATCCACTGCTGAGAAAATAACCTCAGATTACCATCAGCTGATAATTGCCCCGAGTGCAGCGGACCATATCGCAACGATCGTCCGCTCAAGAGGTCGCGCTCTAGAGACAGAGGACCAGAGCCGATCAGTAGGAACTGGCGCGAACAAGAGGATCGGCGCCTTTCAGTGCATGATCGGCTGGGGGGCAGAGTTGACCGGTATGACCGGCCAAGGGACAGGTTCGAACAGTATGATCGGCCGGGGGGCAGGATCAACCAACAGAAGCGACTAGGGGGCAGAGCCAGCGCACACGATCGGCTAGAAGAAATAGCCGACGAGAACCCCATAGGACGGGAACAAGACTGGGAGCGTGCCAAACAGCCAGCCAAACCGGTGAACCCCAGATGGTGCCCTGATGGACTGTCCAAACCTCAAAAACGAAGGATCCAACGTCTGCGCCAATGGAAACAACAAGAGGAAGAGCAGAGACAGATGGTGGATAAGAAAAATGACAGGTCTCGAGTCTGGCACCCCAAAAGAAAAAACAATGAGGAGGGCGACGATCAAGAATCGGCAGCTGACGTCAACATTGTGTTCATTTTGCCGATGGAGTTCATGGCGCCCGCCGATCGAGACGACGCAACAAGGATGGAGGAGCAGATGGCGCAATTGGTTTTGGAGCCAATGAGAGCCACTTTTGAGAAACCGGAAGACGAGAAACGTCAACATCTCAAGGCTCTGTTGCTCAAAGAACACATTAACGGACGACCTGTCACCAGGCTACTAGTAGATGGAGGCACTGCAGTCAATATCATGCCATATGCCATGTTCCAGAAATTGGGCAAAAGCAACGAAGATCTGACCAAGACGGACATGATGCTCAAAGACTTCGAAGGCAACGTGTCTCCTGCACGCGGAGCGCTCTACGTCGACCTCACCATCGGCAGTAAGACCCTTCCCACTACTTTCTTTATTATTAATGGCAAGGGGTCCTACAACATGTTGCTCGGTCGCGATTGGATACACGCGAATTGCTGCGTCCCGTCTACAATGCACCAATGCCTCGTACAGTGGGTCGGCGACAATACTAAGACAGTCACCGCCGATTCCGCCTACAGTGTTGCTGCGGCCGATACGCAACAGTGGAGCTGTGAACACGTCAAGTGTATATCCGGTAGGACTTGGGACACCGATTTTCTGAAAGTGTCCGATTTTGGCCTACAGCCGATCCGAGCAGTCATCTCTGAGGATTCAGATTAGATGGATCAGTTCGTCCGAGAAGACGGGAAGCTTGGGCACGGATTTACGTGGGCCGATTCATTGGAGATGGTGGATTTAGGAGATGGTAGCAAGCCAAGGCCGACGTATATTGGTGCTAGCTTGGATCCCGACTACAAGTGTAGATTGACAAGTTTATTAAAAGAATTTAAAGATTATTTTGCTTAGGAATACCATGAGATGCCTGGTCTAGACTGATCCATTGTCGAACACCGGTTGCCTATAAAACTAGAATACCGGCCGTATCAGCAACCTGCACGACGATGCAACCCTAAAATTCTACCTGATATAAAGGCCGAGATTACTAGATTGATTGTTAAGCAAGATTTATTCGGCAGTGCCATTACGCCGAATGGATTTCTAATATTGTACCTGTATACAAGAAAAACGGAAAGGTGCGCGTATGCATCGATTTCAGGAACCTAAATCAGGCTACACCGATGGACGGGTATCCAATGCCGACAGCCGACATTTTGATAGATGCTGCCGCAGGACATAAAGTCATCAGTTTCATGGACGGTAATGTTGGGTACAATCAAATATTAATGGCCGAAGAAGATATTTCGAAAATGGCTTTCAGGTGTTCGGGCCACCTCGGTTTATTCGAGGGGTGTTAATGACCTTTGGATTAAAGAACGCCGGCGCTACATACCAACGGGCTATGAATTATATCTTTCACAAGCTTATTGGTGTATCGGTGGAAATCTACATCAACGATGTTGTGGTCAAGTCAAAAGGTCATCAGGAACATCTGGCCGATTTACAAGAGGTGTTGGAGTGCACAAGGAAGTATGGGTTGAAAATGAACCCGAACAAGTGTGCATTCGGTGTGCCGGCCGGGCAATTCTTAGGATTCATGGTCCATGAGCGCGGGATAGAAGTCAACCGGAAGACCATAGCTGCCATCAATAAGGTTGTGGCCCCGCAGAATAAAACTGAGCTGCAGTCCCTAATCGGCAAGGTCAACTTTATCAGAAGATTCATATCCAACTTGTCCGGGCGTATTTAAGCTTTCACTCCTTTATTTAAATTGAAGCCCGATCAGGAATTCGTGTGGGGAGAAGAACAACGCAAAGCGTTGGAAGATATCAAGCAATATCTAATTTCACCACCTGTATTAGTCCCACCACAGGCTGACAAGCCGTTCAAACTATACTTATCGGCCGACGAGCGGGCTATCGGATCGACGCTGACACAGGAGTTCGAAGGAAAAGAACGGGTGGTATATTATGTCAGCAGAAGACTCCTGGACGCCGAAACAAGATATTCCACGATGGAACGCCTGTGCCTGTGTCTATATTTCTCGTGTACCAAGCTCAGGCACTATTTGTTATCGACAGAGTGCATAGTCGTATGCAAGGATGACGTGGTGAAATACATGCTATCACTGCCAATTTTGAAAGGACGGATTGGAAAGTGGATCCTGGCTCTGTCAGAGTTTGACCTAAGCTACGAATCGGCCAAAGCTATCAAGGGTCAAGTTATGGCCGATTTCGTGGCTCAGCATTGTGGACCGGAAATCTCTGTCATTGAACCAGTTCCATGGACTCTATACTTCGATGGTTCCTCGTGTGGAGCCGGATCGGAAATCGGCATCGTTCTCATATCACCTCGGGGGGCAAGCTATGATTTCTCTCTGCAGATAGAGGCATCCGCGACCAACACCCAGGCAGAATACCGAGCCGTCCTAAAAGGTATCCAATTGTTAAGAGAAATCAAAGCCGATGCAGTGGAAATTTTTGAAGATTCCATGCTCATTGTGGATCAATTAACAGGGAGATCTGAATGCAAAGATGATGTCTTAAGGATTTACTACGAAGATTGCCTCCAACTGTTAAAGGAATTCAAGTCTGCGATTATTGAACACATTCCCAGAAATTACAATGAAGAGGCCAATAGGTTTGCCAAACACGCGTCCGGCTATCGACCGATTGAAGGGGCTATGATTCTGAAGCTTGCGGCCGACGATTGGCGAAAGGAGATTGCCGATTACTTGAAAGATCCGTCCAAGAAAGTGGATCAGCGAGTGCGTTTTCAGGCCACGAAACATGTGTTGCTTGAAGACGATTTGTTTTACCGGACGATTGATGCAGTTCTTCTCAAATGCCTGGGAACGGAAGAAGCAATGGTCCTGATGGGAGAAATCCACGAGGGCGTATGCGGAGCCCATCAATCGGCTCACAAGATGAAGTGGATGATCAGAAACAACGGGTATTATTGGCCGACGTTTCTCGAAGATTGTTTTAAATATTATAAAGGTTGTCAAGACTGTCAGAAGTTTGGCAATGTGCAGCGCGCACCAGCCTCGGCTATGAATCCGATAATCAAACCAATGCCGTTTAGAGGTTGGGGGATAGACCTCATCGGACAATACCCTCCATCAAGCAAAGGGCACAAGTTTATATTAGTAGCCACTGATTATTTTACCAAATGGGTGGAGGCAGTTCCGTGACATCGGCCGCTATGATCGATTTCGTGAAAAACCACATTGTTTATCGGTTCGGCATCCCTCAAACCATCACAACTAATCAAGGAACGATGTTCACCTCAGGGGAGTTCGAAGAATTCACCGCCGATATGGGGATTAAATTGTTGAATTCTTCTCCGTATTATGCTCAAGCCAACAGCCAGGCCGAATCATCCAATAAGGGGATAATCAGGTTGATCAAGAGGAAGATAGAGGAACGACCCAAGAAGTGGCACATGTCTTTACAGGATGGTTTGCCACGGGACCACTAAGATATCTCCTTATCAGTTGGTATATGGTCACGAGGCAGTATTGTCTTGGGAATTAAGGACGGGGTCAAGACGCACATCGCTTCAAGATCAGTTGACGGCCGATGACTATTCCCTCCTCATGAAGGGAGAGCTCGAAGATTTGGCGGGTCAGCGATTAAGGGTCCTGATTAGCATCAAAGAAAACAAGAAAAGGGTGGCAAGGTGGTACGACAAGAAGGTCAAAGTTAAACAATTCTCCCAAGGAGATTTGGTATGGAAGTTGGTGCTGCCGATAGGGTCTAAGGATCCCAAATTCGGTAAATGGTCGCCCACTTGGGAAGGGCCGTATAAAATCGGCCGATGTGCTCCGGGAAATGCATATATACTAGAAACTATCGAAGGAGAAGAATTGTTTATTGACCAAAAGTACCAACATATTTATTGACCATACAATTCACCCGAGGAGGGCATTAATAGCCGCAATCGCTCGTTGCCTAACTTGATCGGCCGAGTCTAAGGTTCTTTGGTCGTCATCAGCCGATCTGGGGACTTCTGGCATATGACGATGGATTTTTATTGCTTCATGGGCCAGATTCTGCCTTTCCTGCTTCAACTCGGCGATGACAGATGGGAGGTCTTGGAGTCTTTTTTCTTCAGCAGCTATGGCCTTGATCACCTGCTCCATCTCCTTGGCTAGCTCTGCCTTTCGCCGTTTAAGGCGGTCTATGGCACCGACGATATCTGGACGAGAGTTCTCAAGGAAGCTGATTCGCCGATGCACCTCTTGAGCTCGATGTTTGTAGGAGTCTTCCTCCTCACGGGCTTTCGCTAGTTTGGCGCGATCGGCCATATGGCGCAAGGCTCTGAACACTAGAGTCTGCATTGACTCTATGTATGCGGCAGGTTCCATAGCCTCTGTCGCTTCCTCTGGAATTCGGCCTCTGATTTCACTAAGAAGTTGCCGAATCGGCGAGGCGTCTTCCACTAATCGGCCGATGTCGTCTTGGAGGAGGGTCCGTATACTCTCGAGCTTGGCACGGACGTCATCAAGGATCAAGCTCAGTGTGATTTGGCGCGAGGCAACCTCTTCATCGTCAAAAAGTGCAACCGCAAAGGAAAAAAGACTGTTGTTGGGAGTGTCCTGCTCCTGCAAAAGAATAAAAGAAATAAAAATACGGATTAGCCGACGGTAAGGGCAAATCGGCTGATTTGGATGACAAGTTCCTTACCACTTTGCAGCGGATTTCTTCTGCTTGTGCCGGCGGGAGTGCTACCCTCATTTCGGGAACTGGCACGATTGGTTTATCGGAAGAAGAAGATTCAACGACTATCGGTACCCTGCTCGGGCCAGCCTCCTGGAAAGGTATGAGAAGCGGATTTTATAAGTATAATGCAAATAATTAAGTCTGATGATATATAATTACTGTCGTACCTCTGTGAGTCGTCCGGCCGATGGTTGTTGGACAAGTACAATCGATGCACCCAGGGTAGCCTGTATCAAAAATCGGTTAGTTTTTGGTTAAGTATCAAAAAAGAGTTAAGAGACTCTCTACCTCGTTGGGAAGAATTGCTGGCGTTCCGGTTTTCGCCTGGGATGTAGCCGATTGCTGCGAAGACTGCACTGGGGCGATTTGTGCAGCCTGGCAGAAAGAAGAAGTTAATATCGATAGAATACTTAGAAGTATGTGAGGTATGCGAAATTACCTGAACAGCTTCTACTAGCAATGATGCAGCAGCCGCTCCAACTTCTGTAGCAGTCTGGAGATCGATTTCCTCAATAATCGGCAGAGTCGGTGCAGCTAAAGGTTCAGCTGATGCCGACGCCAATTGATCAGCTGGTTCTATACGGGCACGCACTCGGCGGCTCGTCTTCTTTAAAGAAGGTTTCTTCGGTGTTTGTTTCAATCGGCCGGTAGTGATGTCTTTGATGGTTGGGGCATGTTAGCCGATGAGTGGGAATGATGTGTATGGACGGCTATTCTCTATCGGCCTATCACTTCGGCTCCGCGTCAGAGGAAGTCGACTTTCGGACTAAAAAGGGAAATAAGAGTTAGCGGCAAATTTGTAGCATAAAGAGGAATAACATCGAAATCGGCCGAGAAAAGGGCAGTACCGCTACGTTCGGATCGATCTTGGCAGGATCCAGATCATTGCAATATGTTGAAGGAGATGCACAAAAGAGATGTTGCTTCCATTCTGCCCACCATAGCTTGAATTGTTGGACAGCAAAAGGAGTCACTATCCAATTGCTTAGATCAATGGTACTGGAGTCCGGCACCAAATTACACAGCCGATTGTAGTCAAGGCCCTTGAGCTCATCTCGGAATTTTGCGCGGCCGGCAAAATAAACTTGAATCGGCAGCTGACCAAGGCCGAATTGCCGTGCTGCAACTGATGGGTTGTAAAATTCATAAGTTGGAAAGTCTTTCCCAGAGAAGAAGTTTGCCGGTAAAATCCCTGGTTTGATCAAGACGTCCATGAGATCATCATCAAAGGAGTTGGACGACGAATCATAGCAGAAGGGAAGCTCAAAAAGTGGCTCTATCCTCTGGTACGGGTACCAACTGGTGGTTTCTTCACCAAAGCCGTTGTAAAAACATCTGAAATACTCGGCTGTTTGGGTGGCGGTGAACTAGCAACCAAGAAAAACTGATGCCGCTTCGCCGAAAGAGGTGCACCGTCGTCGTATGGTGGGGTTCTCCTCTGACTCGATGTTGGGGAACGTCTTGGTCTCTATCTGCTGCTGGAAGATTTTGCTAATGTACAAGTTGAGCCAGAGGGTGATGAACCACCAGGGACCACCAGGGTTACCAATCGGCTCTCCCTTTGATAGTTTGACGCTGATGTGGTGCATCATGTGGTAGGCCGATCCTAGCAGATGCTTCCCGAGTGGGATGGTGGATCCTCTTGACTCGGCCAGAGCTTGTGTATTGGAAGAAGGACCAACCGCTCTGCCGCAGAAGGGATGTTTCTCTAGCCACATCATCAAGAATGTTGTATGTTCTCTCTCCAAAATCGTCATGGTCCTCATATTTCTGTTGATATACCCTTTCCACCCGCCGATTCCTTTCGTCTCTAGCCGATGGGTTGGTTTGCTCAGATAATCAATGGGTGTATCGGGGGAGGAAATGTTAAGGCCGGTCAGAATCAGGACATCAGCATCAGGACATCGGCCAGAGTTGGGGTCATGGGTCCGTGCCCAAAGAGAAACGCGTTGAGCACGTCAGACCAGAAATAAGAGGTTGCTATTACCAGAGGTTCATTCTTCTCCATCTTGGACAAGGAGAGATTGATGCACTGGCTGATTTTTAATTCATCCCATTGAACTCTCTTAGAGTTAGCCATTCTTTGGTACCACTCTTTCCAGCCGGGGGTTTCATTCGGTCAAGATCTAAAAGTGACTGACCACTGACCCAAATCCATAGGTGATTGCTTGAAAGGGATTCTATGGGTTTCTAAGTTAGAAAGGGGAATAGTGATTTGGTGTCTAACTGCGTAAAAAAGGTGAAAAGGGAGGAACTAAGAATAGATCTAAAAGGTGCATGGGCGATAAAAAGTAAAAGGGGAAAGTTTCAGATGTTTACCTCCGGGATGAAGCTCATCATCGCCAATGGAACCGCCGTCGCCGATGGAGTTGCTGGCGGAGCCTCCGTGGTTGGTGGAGTTGCTGATGGTGCCGCCATTGAAGGAATGAAGCGGAATGTAGACGAAAGAAGAATCGCGGAGAATGCGGTTGGAAACCAAGAAGGTGCTGGGAGAAGATAGAAAGTAATTCGCTGGGGAGGAAATTACTAAGCTCGTGGAGAAGAAGCGGCGGAAAACGCCAGTACTTAAAGACAGTCCGAGAGAGAAGGGATAAAGGCGGGATTTTTGCCGCGCCGTCTACACGAATTCCAGGGGAATAGTTGTCTCAGGCGCCCAGTTCGAAAAGATTGCAATCATCATGTAGAAAACCGCGAAACGGAAGGAGATTTTTGCCGCGTTTGTTTTGGAGGGGAGATTAAAAAAGAATTTCGAAGTAAAAGTCATGTTTTACTCCGAAACTGGAGGGCATGTGTTGACGCCAGATTTTGACACGTGTTGAATCAGCATCAGGAAAGGAAGAGATTGGCCGATGCGGCAGATTTAAAGGCTACAGTTAGGAATCAGCCGATTGACGCTACAGTTAGGAATCGGCCGATTGACGTTGCAGTGTTTCGTGCGATTGGCGAATGGAGTTGGTGGGGCTCGGCCAATTGAAAGGCTAGAGCGTTTGGGCCAATGTGGGCTTACGCCAGCAGATAGGGGATGAAGCCAATGGAGTCCCAACAGAGGATTCTAGTCAAAGATGACCTGACGTTGGTCAAAGAATGACGCCGACTCGGTTGAGGAGCAGTGGAAGGAGTCCGGATTGGACTAGGAGATGGCGGCAGAAGATTCTGCGGGAGCCCGTTTCCTTTAGGAAAGTCTTATAGATATAGTAGCTTTTATTTAAATCAAGTTTGTAACGGACCGTAATAGATCAGGAGTCTTAGTCCTAAGGTATAAATAGGAGCAGTCAGGGTTTTATAACACATACACATCAATCAATACAAACAATCTACTTTTTCATCGTACTTTACTTTCAAGTCGGCGACTTCGCCAATACTTCTTTTTCTTTCACGAGTTCGTACGGATTGGCAGGGCTGCATCGACACGATCTCCGGCCAATTGGTAGGTTTCGTTTATCGAATAACATCTAAGCTTTAACTTCGGGCGCATCGCCGTTGTTTCGTTTAGATTTATTCACCAATTATCAATATTTGCTAGAATTATAGGTTTTACCTATTGTTCTAATTTTATCACCAGTTATCCAGCTTGAGATCGAACTGTCGGATTTATCATTATTTTTCCTTGTTTTATCATTGTATAGCCGATTAGGCCTATTTCAACTGTTGCATCTGTAGCGATTGTTTAAGTTACTCTAGTAGTTTCTTGGCAATCGCTACGTGATTATCGGCTGATCTATAGCCGGTCATCTTCATAGCAAATCGGCCGATTCGCTGATACGCTTTTCGCGACAGATCGGAACTTTAGCTGATCGAGACCCCGAAATTTAATGCGTTTCTTTCCTTGTCAATCAACAGGTCAGATTGACTGGCACGCCGCGCGAACCGCACCAGGGCAATCACCCGAACAGGAGTTAAGCAGATTCTTCTGGGTCGTGTGTCCGACGCTGAAGGTAATCGGCCGATTCCCGGCCGATTTATAGCGCCAACACACGCATTAGGATGACAGCAACCTACGAAAGCCTATATATACTTTGTATGCAGTCAACGGAGTCCACATATTCTTCCATCAAATGCTCTTAGCCATTTGTATTAAAAGGAGTGTAACAGAACTTGGCATAATAATTTCTCCATGAGATCTCCGTAATATAACAGGAGCATAAGAGAGTAAGTCTCTGTGTAAGAACCAGCCTCAGTGTGCATAACAGGAAGTATTACAAAATTATAAATTTATTAATTGTTAGATGTGCATGCACTAGTTTGTCAACAGATATGGTACTAACATCATCAAACGCGGAATGGTACTCAGCAAATATGGACGACACCTGAACTACCCAAAATGAAAAGCTGCTCCCTGATATTCCTTTAGTTTCCCAACATGCACGGTGCACACTTAATCCGATTATTGTGCAACTTTGATAACTAAACAGTGAGGTATACATGTAGAAACTCTACAGTAATGACTAATCGTGTGAATCTGACTACTAAACTGAAGCACTGCAACCAGACAGGAATGCATTCAATATGCAACTATACGAAAAATTGCAGGAAGCTACCAAATTTGCCACCTCTTAGCCAAGCCAAATTTTGGCCATCAAATTGGTGGCCTAGGATTTGGCCAACTTTGGCCACAAAAATGAACTAAGGTGACCAAAGGAGAAGGCTACCAAGCCAAAATTTGGCACCCAACCAAATGATGGCAAAAATTGGTGCGCCAAATTTGGCTTGGCTAGCTTAGGCACACTTCGGCACAGACCAACCACACCCTAGCTTACCAAGCAATTGTTAAAACTTAGATTATAGAACAAAAGGACTGTAAAACCAGATCACTGAATTGAAGCAAATCAAGCAGACATGGGCAGCTGCATGTAAGAAAAGGTTCGCCAATAAAATTTTAAGTAACGGATGGTAGTGTGAATTTAGCAACTAAACTGAAGAACTACTACAAATAGGAATGTGGTAGCTATGCAACTGCAAGTAAGAATGGATTCTAGGTTACCAACCAAACATTCAAACTTGACATTATGAACAACGCCGTAAAAAACAAACAATCAAATCAAAACGATCAAACAAATAGGAATACCTGTACTAGAAAGTACAATCAATTTTTGACAGCAAATAGAAGACAATTTGACTGACCTGAAGATATTGTTGCCGTCGAGCATGAACACCTCGGTAATCCTTCCATCGTCCGCAGATAAAGTTGCAACCGGTCCGAGACGCCTCCTCTCCCCTTCCTCCCACATGTCTCCGATCCCCCTCCAATTCCCGCTCCAGAGTCCAAGCGCCACCGCATTCCGGCAGTACACATCAGTTGGCACCACTCCCCCGAGTGTGGTGTACCCGTCGTAGCCACCCATCACCCAGAACTCATCCTCACCGCCGTCCCCAGCACCGTGAGCCACAAACCCCACGCACCCAGCCCGATGACGGGGCATCGATGCGGCACCGCGCCACGTGCGAGCTGTGGCGTCATACCACTCGGTGCTGTCGGTGCGGCTGCCGTTGGAGGGAAACGTGGGGTGTCTGGAACCGCCACCGGCGACGATGACCACGCCACCGCTGGGTGCGGGGGCACACGCGAAGCTCCCGCGCGGGATTTGCATGTCGGGGAGGCGCTCCCAGTAGTGTCGGGAGTGGGCGAGATCGAGCCGGTAGGCCGCGGCGGAGGGAGAGGGGTGCCCAAGGGGGTAGCTGCGGGCGTCGAAGCAAGAACCACCGAGGACGTAGAGGTGGCGGCCGACGGATAGGGCGGCGAAGTTGGCAAGGCCGTAGAGCTGCGGGGAGCAGGGGAGCGGCGGGAGGGGCCACCAGGCGGTGGGGGCGACGGGGTCGAGCAGGATCGGCGAGGCGAGGGAGGGGTCCGTGGGGAAGAGGCAGAGGAGGTGTCGGCGCGGGAGGCGGAGGCAGCGGCGGAGCGGGAGCAGCGAGGCCGCGGAGAGGAGCAAGCGCCACGCGCGGGAGGTGGCGCGGAGGCGGGACTGGTCGGGGAAGGTGAGCAAGCAGAGGATGACGGCCGCGACGTCGTCCGGGAGCCCCGGGATCAGCAATGCCGCCGGCACCGCCGAGCCCGAACGCAGGGCTAGGGTTCCGGCGACGCGGCCGGCGCCGGAGGAGGACGACGAGGCCATTCCGGTCGCCTCGTCAGGATTGACTCGAGAAGAGACAGGCCCGAAGTTAAATTAAACCGACAAAAAGTAAAGGGGGAACCCGGGGAAGAAATGGGCCTCGACGTCGCACCAGGGGAATGCTATTACGGATGAAATTTTACGACCTTCGTACCCTCACCGCCACGTGGGCCATGTCCACGCCGACTTAGGCCTCGTTCGGCAGCAACGTAACCGTTGGCAGGAATCAGTCAATCCTGTCCCTTGGTTCAAATCCCCTTCCCGAACCATTCCATTCTTTAAAAAATTATGTTCGTGTGAACAGAAACATACAAACTAATCGCAGATTCATACTTACAAATCTATATGTAGCAAAGCAACGCTAACAGAGGCTTGAACATTCAAGGTGCAGAACAAACACTCTAACTTGTATCTTACCAGTACTTATACCACATCCCTCTTGCAGAACATTAGCCAACAAAACTGTTGTCATCTTATGCATGTTCCACATTCAAGCTTCATGAATCTACAGTCTGGAAAGTCAGTCTTTAAAAAATTTAACGCACTAAGTCTAAAAATCCAAGCAGCTAAGGAAAATGAAGTCATCCAAAGCTTGTCCCATTCTATAGCAAATTCACTTGCCAACACACACACACTATGCATCACACCTTCACCTCCTTGGAGCTTCTAAGCTGCCACATATCTGGTTTCTGTGACAAGAGATTTTGCAACCATTATAGCAAAGACAAAGGCATAGATAGTGAACAGAAAGAAGTTCTCGTACTCAAGAAAAAACTAGCAGATAATATGTTGTCGTCTGCAGAGACCAATACAAACCAAAGTGTTAAACCTACACCATCCTGTACACCAGCATTTTCTTCCAGTCCATTCTGGTTAATGACAGTTAGCAAATGGCAATCAAAACTCTAATTCCATTATAGCACCGTAGCACCAAAATCCATATCAACTGTAAATCTAAATAATTGATTACCAAGAAGAATTATCAGGAAAGCACACATAAGATATAGCAGTTCTAGAACATGGACAATACTTTCTTACGGTTCCTACCAAAACAATACTTTATGTAAGATTGCAACCTTTTTCCTTGGAAGCGGAAATAGATTAGCAAAATTAGAATAAAGTAAACATTGCAGGCTTGCAGCTCAGAAGAATTGCGGATGCAAAGTAAACAGAGCACATGCAGGCAAGGATTCTACCTGGTTCACGGTACAGGCATGAAAACAAAAGTTGTCTTTCTACTGGATCAAAACTAATAATTTGTCAGAATGGTGGCACTTCATTACCGCATCACTGAAGTGCTATTTCTTTTGTGCTGCTAAATGCAAGAACAAATCTCGCACGACCACATCTACTAGCTATGGGAGATGACAGTAATTCGTGAGCAAGCTTACCCAAGATCCTACAATCGTGCTACCCTATCTGGGCTTCCACGAATGGAATCAAATTGAATCGAATGAAATTGGACAACACAACCCAACAAACAAGAATTAAGGCATTGAAGCGCGGCACGAACTCAAGAACCCAAGCATACCGATGGCAAGAATCAAATCCAGCATGTAGCTCACCACAACCCAAGCCAAGGAAGAGAAGAGGGGAAGGAAGAGGAGGGTGACGGCTTACCGGCGACTAGGAGGCGGAGAGGATCGGTGTCGTCGCCGCCGCACCATCGCTTCATGCGCTGCCTCATCTCCTGGCTCGCGTGTCCGTCGCCTAGATCTGAGCTGGAGGGTCAGACTAGTGGCTGCGTTCCGAGCCATGGACACGGTGGAAAGTTTGTTCCGGACCGGTTTCCATTCCAGACCGGACCAAAATGAATGATAATTTCATCGTAGATCTGATTTCAAAACGGGCCGCTGCAAACCACCCGGAATGAGCCTCGGAACGGCCCGTTCCGAGGAGACCGAACGGAGCCTTAGGTGGACACGGACAGCGGATTGGTCTAGTGGATAGTGGATACCGTCTTGAGGGTGTATCAAAAGTTTTCTCTGACATGCGGGCCTGGTTGTCGTGATGTCCGGTAGGACCAGGGGACTACTTCTGTGGTTGAGATTTCACAACTGGGGATCGGACGGAACGCGAGTTTTATGCAGTTGGTCCCGTGACCTGGCGGTGGATGACGAGCGGATGTCGAGACGGTCAACGGAAGTGGATAATATACTCAAAATCTGTGGCGAGGATGGGAGGTTCCCCACTTCCGCTGACGTGTGGGGTACGCGGAATCCTTGTGGAGCCCGCCTTTGGACACCATTCTGTATTTCTGTTAGTGTACGACTGAGTACCTCTGATTGCCTGTACGACTGCTACTTGTGTTTGGAAAGCTGAACTGCCTGCTAGATACCGAACCAAATTTTCTTCAAATGTGCAGCAAGTCTAGCTTCTGGATCCAGAATGGGAAAAGATCTGCTAGCTACCTACCTCAAGGCCAAAACTTCTGAACACAACGAATAGCCAGTTTCTACCATTTATAATCAGAAGAGGCCAAAACATCAAGAGCCTTACTTCATCCGCGAGAATTTTAGTTACTTCATCTGCAAGGATTTTACTTTGTCACAGCCCCAGTTCAGAGCACAAATTACAAACGTAAGACATAACACATAATAAAGATAACAACCAATATAATAGTGCGTGTGGTAACCGGGGTACAGCAATTAAGATGGTCAATTTAGTTACTCCAGTTTCTTGATTTATTTTTATTTATTTATTTATTTTGGGGGGGTGGGTAATGTTTACAAGTATAGACATCAGGAGACCACATGACACAAATATCAGCACCGCACTGTTTATTACAACCTAGGGAATGCCAAACCATTCCAGCTCACAGCATTTCACATGGATGAATTTCTTTCAGATATCAAATTCATCATCATACATGCCTCCATCCGAGCCCGCATCATCGAAATCATCTACATCATCAAAATCAGCTTCATCATCTTCAGTGACCACCTCCAGCAGATTGTCGTACATGTCAACCTCGAAATCAGAGCCAGAATTAGCTATGCTGCTGACAATGTAAGCACGGTACTTGAAGTCGGAGATGGAGTCATGAGGAAGCTTTAGATCTCGTATTCTAGCACATTTCGATTTCATCACATCATCCATTTGGATGTTGTAGCACTGGCGTATGTCAAGGGATTCAAGGTGCAGGCAACGGTCAAGAATTGCCATGAGTCCATCATTGGTCAGGTTGTTACCAATCAACTGTAGTTCCTGGAGCCCAGGCATGGTGCTAGCAATTCCTAATGTTTCGGTGTCATCATCCATGCCCTCTTAGGGTGCAAACTCACTTTGAAGAATAGACCAGCGTTCATTCAAACTGAAGCGTTTAAGGTCTAGGCAGGCTCTGCCAATGGTATCACACACGTTGCCGTGCAATGAGCAAAGTGTAACATCAAGCTCCTCGAGCTGAGGTAAAGAACTAATTGCCTCTGCAAAACCTTCATTAGAGACATGATGGCACAAGCTGAGTTGGAGGCTCTTCAATGAGGGGGCCCTGCACACAGAGATGGGTAGATCTGGATAAGCTTCTTGTTTTAGTCAATCAAAATAGTCAGGTGTCAGATCCAAGTAGCTTCCTAAGATCATAACAGGCAGAATAAAAACTTGAACTACACAAATTGCTGAAAAGGGTTAAAAAAATATACTGAAGTAAATCAATGCCTTTCTTAAATCAATCATATACCAAAAATGATGTGCAAACCTAATCAGGAGGATTCAACACAACTCTAGAAAAATAATAGTTCACTACTGCCTGAGCTGACAATATACAAACAATCTACATACCACATCTTGCCAAAGGATTGGAACAACACAAGGATAATGAACCACACCTCTAATAGGGACAAGCATTATCTAAGGATAAATGAGAATTCGGTATTGCTGAACTTGTTAACTGTCGTAAACCAAACATGGTACCAGATCCAGTAAATATACTCGATGTAGCAGTACAAACAAATGATACGAGCTGGTTGAATTTGTGGAACTTGAGGCAAACAGTTTCATACAGCAAACACTCAACAAATAACAAAAATAAAATGTCAATTTTGACTAAGATCTCCATCTATAAACAACTGGATAATTATACTAATGCAACAACGCAAGAGTAATTTCGACTACAAGAAAGAAAATAACTACAGATGAATACTGTCATGGTCGGGCAGCAATCATCAAAGAAGAAAACATAAATCTGTGGTAAACAAGGTTTACGATCAACTGCAATAGGGTAGGAGTTTGTTTAGATTACAATGTCAGAATTGAGTACTGACCTCAAAAAAAAATGTCTTAAGTAGGTTTCTATCAGGCCAGGCTATATAAGCAGATTGCAACTTCATTAAGGCTAATACAAATCAATCTAGTCCTCATACCTGTTCTCTGTGCCTTATCTCCTTACTGATACCACAGCAACTCCTGTATCACGGGCAACAAACCAGCCAAGGAGAGGCCAGCGACTTCCCACACCTACCCTATCCGGTCACTTCCTCGCGGACGTGACAAGTACCATAATACAAATTAGGCTGGGCAGTTAGACTACATGACTTTATTTGATAGTTATAAGCTGATTTTAGTTCTAATAAATGGTTATAGACAAATATCAGGCTGCATGGCGTAACGAAATTTCTGAAGCTCAACATTCAACATCGAACGGAATTTGTAGCACGCACAATATAATTTTTTTTCCTTAAATACTCCAGTTAATTTGGAAATTCTCTGAAAGATTCTTAAGAAACTGAAAAATAGGGTGATAGATCTGATTGCTGCCAAGCTTCTAGATATTTTGAACATCAGAGACAAATGTGGAATAATACACTAACTCAAAGATTCGTGAAACAGAGTTACTTGAAAATGGTCAGCAAAGTCTGCGACAAGAAGATAGTTTGCCATTCGTGATAAAGACATAAGAGTAAACTGCAGTGAAGTTCACCAGCTAGTAGTGTTAGGATTCAGAGGGCACTTCTATTTTCACGCTTTGAGAATAGCACACAACATAAAGCAAAAACTATGACATGGATACAGCTACTTATTATCCCATGGAGTGATCCAAGATTTGTGCATCCCCATTGAAGAGCAGAAGTATGGAGGCACTACTTTTATATAAAAAGAGCTGAATATGTCAAATGCGGAGTTAGCCTACCAACCTTTAGAAGGAACAACATGAAACAGTAACTAGGAGAAACACCAATAATAAAAAAAGAGTATACATGCCATTTAATTACACAGCAATCAACTAAGTTCTAGAATCAATCTTCCATTTTCTCAGCAAATGAGTAGAAGTTTCTACCATTGCATAACATATACAGTTAGAAAACAATGAGGATCAGAGTGATCAAGCATTTTTTTGTTTACAATGGTCCAAGGAAGATCAGAATTTGAGAAGATTGGACTTAACATGTACGGTGAGTTAATCATAAGGACGAGTCCAACTAGGTTTCTTTTATTTTATTTTCCCTGTAACCAAGCAGATCATCCATTAAAATAGGCCAGTCTTCCAGGAACAATGGCTGGCATTTCAAACTCAACAGAAAAGTTTTTGATAGAAACCATGGACCCCACCAGTTTAGTGAAGAACGGTTACTTCTTCCTTTGAGACAGTTTCGGAAAGTCAGAGGTTTCCATGTTGAAGATAATCAATTCTAATATTCAACCAATAGAACATGATTGTTGCATCATGTCTAGTCTCAGAAATCCTGCTCTTCACCTAGGCTCTGCCCAAAGGATCTGCTTGCGATTGACTCAGTTCGTTTCAAGCAACGAATCTAGGTCAATAGAGGAAAAAAATCCAGGTACTAGAGACTAAAGCTACATGAAAACCACATGTACAAAGCATGCTTTTAAGAATTGTTTTTTCATTCAATTTTATTTGGCTACTGCATTTTAAAATTTGGTCTTGTCCCCAAACAAGATTATCAGAGAAATACATCATTACCAGATTTGTACCGTTTTATTCTGCAAATGAAAAAGATTATCCAGATCTCTTGTTTCAATCTTTGACTGATATTCCTACTCACAGCATGTCATTTGATTCTACATAACAGAAACTACACGAACAATTTATAAGCACTTCAGGGAGACCAACATTCTCACACGAATGCAACCTGAGGGGAACCGAATGGTCAAAATGTAGGTAGATAATCGTCTAGATTGTTTGTGGTAAGCATCCAATTCACAGTGCGAACCACCGAATACCTAGAACAGGTGTCGTCATCCATCATTTAACAAAAAGAAATGCAGAAGGAGGAGGTAAAGCTGCCCCCTACCTCTGAGAGATGTATCGGAGGAGGTCGTCGGTGACGAAGGTGTCGGCCCAGAACGCCTCCATGGTGCCCGCGGCGCGGTCGACGGCGGCGCGCGCCATGGCCTCGGCCTCCTCAGTCTCCAGGAGGTCCCCTTGGTGGCACATGTCCACACGGCGCCACAGCGTGGGGTCCGTGGCGGCGAGCCGGCGCCACGCGCGGCACACCAGCCCGGGGCCCGTCAGGATCTCGGCCACGTCCAGCTTCCCGAACACGGCGGCGAGCGCGTCCGACGGCATCTCCGCCCAGTCACGGGCCTCGACCTCTGCCTCAGCCATGGACGAAGCCGGCGGCGGCAGCGAGGACATCGGAGAGGGTTAGGTTTGCGGGAATGGCTAGAAGAGGGGGCGGTGGCGCAGCCGCGCAGGGAGTAGGTGGCGTGCATCGGCCTCGAAGTGACGCAGCCGAGTTTCGCATTCACCCCTCCACTCCAGAACCACTGACCGTCCTTCGCGAATTTACCAGAAATTAGTTTCTAAATTTATTTATGAACGAAATTATTAAGCTTCTAAAGTTCTAAAATCGAATGAATGACTTTTTGTACCATTATTTTCCGGCAAGTTTTGCTAATAAAAAATATTAGAGGATAATTTTTTTATATGACTATATCAAGTCCCATCCTTTTTCCCGGCTCCTCCACCTCACCTTCCCCGCACCATGCACCACACACTGCACTCATCGTCGAAATTACTCCTACCTCCACCATCCCACTACATCGTGCCGCCCGTCAATCCGCCGCCGTCCCCACTGCCTCTTATCGTTGCATCATCCACGTCCCCATGCCCAGTGACGCCGCTGTTGCGACGCCACCCCGCGCCCCAAATTGTGGCATCCCACCGGACTGTGCTGCACTAGGCCATCTACCATCTTCATCCAGCCACGCTGCCATTGTCAAATGTGTCGCCTCACGTTGCTGTCGTCGCGACGCCACCATGCCGATGCGGCCGATGCGTTGCAATTCCCCTATCCCACCGTGCCGCGTTTTGCTAGCGGCGTGGAAGTGTAGTAGGAGAGGTCATGATCGCAACCAAGAATGGGGATGGAAGTGGAGCAGAGAAGCTATGACCGTACCCAAGAGTGGAAATGGAAGTGAAGCATGAGCGCGCGACCACGAGCAGATCTTAGGTCTGAGAGGTGGCATGTGTGGAGCCTACCAGCCCTAGTGATGCTCGACGACCACCGACCACTTCAACCAGTTCAATGCTAGTTTGTGTAGGTTCATATGTATCCTACGCATATTGCATATAGTGTATTGTTTTAGTAAAATTTCTCTTACATTGATAAGCCTATAGAACATATGTTAACACAATAGCAAAATATATTTCATAATAGATTTAATAACACTAATTTGATACTGTAGATGTTGCATTGTAAAATAGTGATTGGTGAAAGGTGTTGATCCGATCAAGATCAACGCCAGCTTATGAGTCCATGGTGTATCTGCCGTGCATCAAGTACAAACTGGTGGCATGACTGCATATACATATAAATTTTTATCTAGGTATGAGTTTTATTTGATCGGGAGAAGGCTAATTGCGTGAGGAATTGAACTGGTACAGCTGTACAATACCTGGTAAATCTCTTCAAATTTCCGATGAACACGGCCCCAATAATCAAGCAAGGCAGAACAGGAGTACAGGACCTTAAAACTTCCCTTAAGATCGGTAGTCTCTCTTTAACCTCCGCACAACACCGTACATGATACATCGTCAGTCTCTCGTTCGCTATGTCATTTAATAACGTTTGATATATCGACGAAGAGTAACGAAGCAAAATCGGATACACACCATGCGCTAACACAATACTACCCTGACAGTTACACGCATGTTGATCTATCCCCATTTGCTGCACTACATTAGTATTTTTTTAAGAAAACATTACGGGCCTATTTGGTAGGATGCTCCAAAGACGGCTCCGGCTTCTCTGGTGGAGCGGTTTCTCTAGTGGAGCTGAAGCCGTTTTGGAAAATATTTGGCAAAACGGCTTCATCCAATATACCCTTAGCAAATTTTTATTTTTCCTCCCATTCTTTTCCTTTTTATTTTCTTTCCTTCCATTCTCTCTCCATCTTATCTGTTTCCTCCTCCTGTGCGCCTCCTTCGCCAACGCCCACGCCTTCTCCTCCCGTCGCCAGCGACCAACGTCCGCGCCTCCTCCCACCAGCAGCGGCCTCCACCCATGCCTCCTCCCACCAGCTCATACCGCCCGCGCCTCCCCGCACCTGCCGGCCTCTACCCACACCTCCTCCTCCCGCCGCGCCGCCGGTGCCTCCTCTTCCTGACAGCGGTGGCCTCAGCCCGCGCCTTCCTGCTTGCATTGCCAGCCTCCACACGCGCCTCGCTACCCCTTGCGAGGACAAGGAGGTCCAACGCTACCCCTTGCGAGGACAAGGAGGTCCAACAGCCGCGCGGAGCCACGTTTTCTGGCTCCACCTCCGTCGCTGGGCTCCAGAGAGCGCGTTTTTGGGGGCTCCTCCGGTGGAGCCGCCTCCCCGCACCCCATTTGGCAAGGCTTCGCGTGGAGCCGAACCTGGAGCCGGTTTTGAAGCCCTGCCAAAGGGGCTCTACATTAGTTAGTTTATGATTTGCCATATTTTACAATGAAATTGAGAATAATTCACAATACGAAGCAACTCGCACAGAGCATGACATCATAACACCAGAAAAAAGAGATAATTGAGCAAGTGGATAAAATTATTACAACACAAATACAGATGAGGTATACTAACTAAATACACAAGATTGGGCTTTTTCTACTGTGCACACTACACTTGGTACAACACCAACATCTATATCATCTCTAAGCACCCCCTCTTTTCTCCCCAAATCAATAACCCACCATCTCCCCCAACGGAACAACCCAAATTTCTGATGCACAAGCATCTATCTCAAGCTGGTTGCAACTGGCAAGCAGCTCGATCAGCATCGCGTTCACCGCAAATATGCTGTCAATAAGACAAACACAAGCCACAAGAACCTCCGGGCTGCGGTCAGGCGCTGAAAGCTTCAGGCAATGGTCATAATATTACAGTGTACATGTGAAGCCTAATGTTCCATTAATGCTGCATCCGTCTCTGACAGTGGTGCTGAAAAATGGGTAACATGTTATTGGTCGGTTCAAAACATATTGTTCTGAGTAGAGACACAATGGGTTACCAGAAAAATTATCCTTAATTTCCTCATGAAAATTGAAATACAGGACATGGTTAAGGACTAACAAAATCCTGACATGAAAACTTATAGAAGTGCAGGCATGCAGTAGTATGTGCATATGCATAACTACTTCTCAAAACAAAATTCATTGATTTTGAGAAGACTTACCAAGCAGGTCCTCATCTGCATCATGGAACAACGTAGATTCCATCAACAGAGGGGGGGAGAATACTTGATCAAGAGCATCATCAGTGATAAATGACTGATGTGCCAGACCACTGACCGGGTCAAGAAAGCTCATGGCGCTGATAGGATCATGTCCATTCATTTCACCTAACAAAACTGGACTTGTGTTTATTGGGCTGTCTGCAATGTAGTAAAGATCACCCGTGCTCTTTGGGAACTTCATCTGAGGCGACGATAAACCTGGTCTTTGTTTCCGTCGATTTGTTGCTGCATCCATCTCCTTCCTTGCAGTACATGCTGACAGTGGAATGAAGAAGTGCTCTGAACCATCGTCACTATTTTTATCTTGTGGCCTCTCTGTATTCCTCAATGGCTTTGACAGAGCAGCTTCACGAACAGACCGTCTAATGTCATGAGCAATATAGCCGTCATTTTCTGCAAAGACCATATTGAACCAAAATAATTACCAATGCTATTCATCGAAAAGCACTTCATTTTTTATCAGTAAAAAAGAAGAAATGGAGCCTAAAGATGAATGGATAAGCTGAAGCATAAGAAATACCATGCTCTGAGCCATTCATTTGATCTTTAGTTGAGGGGATAGTAAGTGTTTTCTCTTCTGATGTGACCTCCTGGCTAGGTTGGCGTATTAGAGCATTCCGTTTTTGCGTCTGTGTTCCTTTTCCAGAAGAACTTGGAGTTAGGCTAAATAATGGAGGTAGCTTTAGAGCAGGACTGCCCCCAGGTTTGTCCAGGTGTGTAGAAGAGAGCTTAGAAGTCATCTCTGAAACTTCACTGCTGCTTTCCTGCTTGAATGTCTGTAGTCAGAAAGCTGTAGAAAAAAATGTGCATGCCCAATATTGAAAATCTTTTATGCTTGATGAGATTTCATAATATAGCAAACTGATACTGCTTCATACAGAAAAGCATTGCGCAACTGCCAGTAAAAAAACTTGCCCATGGTTGTTATGTCTATACCCTATTTCAACAGGTTGGAAAGGAAATATGGGTAAATCATCATAAAACAAAAACAGGCAATTAGTTAAAACTTTTTATTCTTACTTCTGATCTTCCAAGGCCGGCAGAAAGCGGTAGTCTGGAATTCAAAAGATCCATTGGGTTACTGACACTGTTCACTTCTTCTGAGAGTTCTTCTATTGATTGCTGCATTGCTGGAATAGCTTCCTTTAGTTGATTAATTAGACCCTAGACAAAGGGGAAAACAGCCAAATATTAAAAACCCATCAAATAGCATTGTCCCATTCACCAGTACAGAAACCTGGTCACTACTGGTAGACTGCCAGGGTTTCATACCTAGGTTACAGCTTATCAATAGAGAAACCAGCTTAGTCTTGTATGGAAGATGTTATTACCTGTATACTGACTAAATGCTGGCGATGTTCAGCTAACGTTGCAGTTAACGAGTCAGCATGAGTACTGGTCTCTCCGTCAGATGCACTCCTCAGTAATTCTGGACCCTCTCCGTCATTTGCTTTGGCCTATCAAATTAGTAGACAGGATACACATCAGCTCAATGGTGTATCAAAATGCATAACTGTACTAGGAAGTCACAATATTTGTATCTGATGCATGCCAAATAAAATACAGTGCTTATATGTCGTAATGTATATTAGTGGAGTACATGCAGAAATACCTTGGTGATAATCTAATATGGCTCAACCCGAGTCTTATGTATCCCCATTTCTTTATTTAGTCTAAAATTTATGGAACATTTTTCTAATACATTTATGTTGGTTTATGGTCTACCAAGCATTTAGCCATTGTACTAATTGTATCTGTTGAACTGCAATCAATGAATTATCTTTGTATACATATGCAAGATCTATGAAACCATGCAGTACATCAAAGTAATAACACGCCTGGAAAAGGTCATATTAACAATTCACCATGCTACTCCAAACTGATGGCAACTAGAGATATCAAAGGTTCAAGCATGCAAGGAAAAGTGAGACATAGCAGAAAATCGAGTGTTTAAAATATTCGTTGTGTATCATATAGCTAATGTGTAAACCAGAGGATAAGCAGAATTAAACTAGCAATATTTACTTCCTTTATGGTTCAGAAGATGCTAGGCTTTGTTAATAGTAGGTCATGCCATTTTTGCATATATGATATTATGTATGAAGTACTCCTAAAGTCCTAAGCCATGTGTATATCGTAATTCCATTAAGCAACTGATTAGTATTGTGTAATAATCATGTTGCGATGTGTAACAGATCTGTGTCGATTGAATATTCTCTAGCAGTTTGTATCTAAGTCCTTTGGATGTAAAAAACGGAACATTCAAGCAGTCAAAAAGGGGTTAAGTATTGTCAACACTACAGATGATGTTAACATAAGTTATCAAAGTTTATTATTTCTCTAATCACTTTTTACTGGGTCATCTCCTGTAAGATGTACAACACTTATAACCCAACCAGCACAACTAGCACTTTTACAATGGCAACAACATTCTCCACCAGAACATATGCTCAGCTAAGCTTAATTCGTTTGTTAAAATGGTTTGTGAAAACACTGACATAAGTGGTATTACAGGCCAAATGCTGTCTAATATATTTCATGACTCATGAGCTATCTTATGTGCAAATATCAGTCTGTGACATCCCATGCAATGCTCCCACAAGAGCAATGTAAATGGAATTCACTAGGTAATGCAAAAAGCAAAGCAAAATGTATTAGAATGCAAGCATTGGCAAAACTAGTGGTTGACTGTGCTCCTAATCTATAATGCACAAATTGCATCATTAGGATATGTGATGAAAAGGAATCCATCAATGTCACTCTGATGTATTGACAGTTCAAACAAAAACAATAAAATCAAATAAAGTGACATCTTACCAAATGAAGAGACTGTTTATGAATACGCTGTAAAGCATGAGTCCAACGGCGGAGAATTTCAGCTACATCAACAGTTTGTTGACCATGTCCGTTCCTATCATCTGGCCTTGAAAGGGCTTCTTCCTTTCCTTGGAATAGCGGAGAAATCTGTTCTTGCTTGTCCAAAATGGGAGAAGTTTCACCAGCTCGAGCTGATAATAACTCAGAATGCGGAACACTTGCACTCATATCCATGGCTGCTAATAACTGAGATCCAGATATCCGATATCTAATAGGATAGTGTTATTAGAAATAATGTAATAACCATAACACTTATTGAACTACAGAACACACCTGTGCTCCCTATGTGCTATAAGATCTTCAATTGGTCCAGAAGCTAAAACCTCATGTTGGCCTGCAAGAATGGTAGTAATCAAAATCAGGAATTAAAATTAGCAGTATTACTACACTCTATCCAAAGAAATATCTTTACTTTTTTCTTTCAAGGATGGTATAATATCCAAAGAAATATCTTTACTTTTTTTCTTTCAAGGATGGTATAATACTGTGTTACAACAGCATATACAAGGAGTGCAACAAAACCACCAGAATAGGAGAATCAATTTTTTATCAAACCACCAGAATAAATTTTTAAAGCAGAAAATGTTACAGGCTCCGTACGGAATCTCAGGCCATTTAGCATCACTGTTTATCCTAGTCTCGGACTCATAGGCAAACAATCATATGCTATGACTGCTTACACCAAAACAAAACCCAAATCCAAACCTCAGACCATATTAGTTCCCCTTTGTTTCACCCTGGTGGCATGTATAAGATAATGTTAACGTCTGAATGGTAAGACAAGAATACAACAGCTTCCAGATGTTATCTTGTTAAGGTCACTTGTCACTTGTCAGCCAGGCACATATGGTACAAGCCCAGTAAGTAAATTTATAAGATAATTCCAATCTACAACAGATAGACACATATTTTCTGATCATGCACAACATTGATATTTAGAGCATGTAGCCACATGCCACAGTATATGACTATATAGGCCTAATGTGTCAATTAACGCAAACTCGTTATAAAAAGCATGCAATTCATTTAGTCACATTTGAGCAGCATATAATCGATAATGATACTTCAGTATGTGTACCTTTGCGAGCCAATATCGATTCCCAAAGACGAGTTGCCTTAGAAACCAAATGAGAATTCTGCCCAGATGAGGTTGAGAGTCGTTCATCCCACAGGTCACCTTCAAGTTTTGCTTTGTTTCTCATATCTTGTAGTTTCTCTAACTCTTGCTGCAAATAAGCCTACAAAATCCAGATGGAGATAATAAAAGTAAGAAGAAATGGATACAGGATGCAGCACATATCTACATAGATTCTATAGAAGTTACTGTGTACCTCTTCAGCACATAGACTTCGGAACTCAGCTGTCATTTCATGGGCCAAATTTGACCATGTTGTTTGCCTCTGGACAGCTATATTTGCATTTTTCAGAAATTTACGCCTCTCTAGAGCTATCCTTGCCTGTTAGGAATACCGGATCAATTCACAAGAATAATACCAAACATAGGAGTTCATTAATTGAACAATCATATTATGGACCTAGCATACAAAAGCACGAGGAGTGCAACTTGGACCACAGGTTCAACAAGAAACTATAGAGTTGCCATTCTGTGCCTCATTGAAAGGAGAGGCGTTCCTCAGGCTTGGGTCAACTATGCTAGAAAACGACAGGTCTATTTGGCTCCATCTGTACAATAAAATTAGCGTATAATCCAATTGAATTCCAATTTTATTGGGTCTGTATCTTGTCCAGGATCCAAGATTGGCTTTCTGTTTAGAGTATTTTAGTCACTATATGAACTATGCATCTTCTCGATAATTAAATTTTTATTTAACCTACTAGGTTTCCTAAGCATCAAAATTCCAAATCATAGCTTTCCTTACTGATAGAAGCCAAATAATCAACCCCAACAAATGGTTGAACTACCTATGGTGCCTGTTATGTTGCCATACTTAGCATATGAAAAAAAATTATTTCAGTTATACTACCACACAAAGCCATATTAGCTTCACCTATGTCTCCTCTCAGTTATTGGCCACACACACTTTCTCCTCAAAATTTAACCTCATAAGAGGTGCTCCCTAAGTATTCACAATTGCACAAGTATACATACCATTCTCACAGGGCTAAAATGCTTCATATATACTACCTCCATTTCACAATGTTTGTCTGGTCCGCACACCTAAGAGGCACAAAAGCTAGGTATCGATCTATCTAATGAGTAAAATTTTGATACGATTCCATTAAATATTCATCAAATAGTATGCCGCCTAGATATGCGAACCGGACAAACAAGAAATGGAGGGAGTAATGTTTTAAGAAATTAAGTTTTTTATAATTAAAAGCATTTTAAGACTAGAGACTGGTGCTGTTAATCTACATGAGGTTCTCTATATGAAAAAAATAAAATCAACAGTTTTCGATAGATTTAGGAATTAGTCATTCTTGCCTTGGTCACAGGGAGTAAAGCAGCAGCATGAAGATAAGAAACATCTGTTAGTGCTGCAGGAAGGGGATTTGATGCAACATCAGCTGCAAAAGTTCTCCTGTGAACTTCTCTCAAGGCATGTACAGAGAGTTGCCACAAAAGCTCAACAAATCTGCATCAGTATAGGAGTGCAAAATATTACAACTAAAATATGAAAACAAGCCAAGTAATTTGATCTCCAAGAACTAAATATATTTTGCATTTTGCAGAGGTATCCGTTGGACTGTTTTGTTTTCTAAAAGTTTGAGAATTACAGTATCTACGACTTGCAGTCACTTTCTTGATACTGTAGATGATTGCCTGGCAATCTGTACATGCAGCATTTGGAGAAAAGGTTTGTTTCAAGCCATATCCAGCTTCCTAATCGTGACTTAACTGATCAGACATGTGTAGCGTTAAATTTCATTGGTGGAATCCAAGCAGCATTACCCACCAGAAAAAGGCCAAGCTAAACAAATATTTAGGGCACCCTAACCTATATGATAAATGCAAGCCAGACCCACTTAGGACTAGTTTACGGCGTGTTCAGTTGTATGGCTGGAGGAGGGCTGCAGCTGCATAGTGCTACAGCTCAAACAGCTGCTCAATTCAATTGATACGGATAAAAGTTCAGCTGCTCCTGTCTGGCTGCAGCAGCTGCAACTGCAGCGGCTGCTGCAGCCAGCATTTCCGAATGGAGCCTTAGCATCGCAATGAGGACATGCAGTCAAACTTCCCTAGATTTGACCAGAGATACATAAAGGATATCTACGTTGGTTGCATGGTAACAAGGATTTGTGGGCAAGAATGACATATGATCAATTATAATAGCAGAAAATTGCAAATATTAAGATTGCCTACATACAAGGCCTATATATATATATCGTCTTTCTGTAGTCCACCTAGTGTTTCTCTGGGGTGTGGGTTTTATGTTTTTGCACCTTATCCCTCGGGTGAGTTAAGGACACATAGTGTATTGGTATTTGACTGAATTGTTTAGGATAAGTTGCTTGATACCAAGTGAACAAGCATACAAGCAACTTACTGATACTTGAGAGAGTCCTTACGAATCCATTCTATTCGGTTTTATTTCTCCTATTCTAGAGAAGAACTAGAGAACTAGCATTCGCTATTTATCTTTAAACCAGCACTACATATTTTGGTCAAAACCATGCACTTGGATAGAAACAATCTATGTCACATCTAGTTTCAGCAAACTCTAAATTTCAAAATGGTGTATATGTTTCCAACGATCCAATCAAGCTACATTGCCCTCTACAGCAAGCACCACAACACCTTGAGCATATCCCAAACCGACCAAACCAAATGCAGCCCAGTATAGTCCACTGACCTGGGGCCGCAGCACGTAGCAAGTGACGAGACCCTGGAATTGCTCCTCGGCAGCGCCCCCTGCTGCTCCAGCTCGCTAATTATCCCTTGCACGATCTAATCAACCAATCAAAAGAAGAAACCCGACCAATGTCAAAAATACCACAGCCAATCAACCAGTAAATGTGAAATAACCTGTAGAAAATCTCACCTTCCTGAACTCCCTGGACTGAGCAGAGTCGAAGATTGGCCAGACCTTGTCGAAGTCCTGCTTTAAGGCGAATCAAACCAAATCAAAGATCAGGAAGCCCTAAAATTTCCCCAAACACAAGGGAACCAGAAATTGACGAAGGGAGGGGATTGCCTTAGCGGACTGCGCGGGGCCGCGGAGCGAGGAGAGGAGAAAGTAGAGGAGCTGCTCGCCGAGGCGCGGGTTGGAGTGGCGGAAGAGGCCGACGCGGGCGGCGGGGGAGGAGGGGGAACCGAGGACGGCGGGATCGAGGCCGAGGAGGAGGCAGTTGGTGTACATGGCGCTCTCCAGCTCCGCCTCGCGCTCCTTCTCCCGATCCGTCGCCATGGCCGCCGCGGCCGCGCTTGCTCTCCAAAGGGGGGTTTGGGGGCGCTGGTGGGTAGGGCTGGGGCTGCTAGGTTTAGCAGGCGGAGGAGGAGGGCGCCATTGGAGATGGAGCCATGAGATCTCGCGGAGGTGGGAGAGGGAGACAAAACACAAAAGCAGGCGGCAGCAGGCGAGGGGGCGAGCGGCCGGATCGAGTCGAAATGGGCAGGTGGGTGAGGCTTTGGTGGTGCTTTTTTTTTTCTTCTTCTTAGGATTTTGGATTTGTTTGCCGGCTTGCTGAGGTCAGGCACCATTCAAATTTTGTAGCAGGCGACGAACAATTCTAGGAACTTTTGAAACGAAATATTATCCGGTAAAATAAATACATAAATAAATATTAAAAAAATTCAGACGTGAAGTTAGGAACGTCAGGCTTGCAATCAAAAAGTTGGAACGTTCTTAACTAGTGAACGGGTGAACATCTCTTGGTCAATGGAACTCACTCCATCAAATCATTTAACACATGATATTTTGGACAACGAAAATAAACTAAAACTAGTTCATTTTGTTTGTCCAAAATAGTGTATATTAATAATTGGAGGTAGTATAACCCAAATGCAAGCTTTACACATGGAAATATTTATAGTAATTTTTTTTTTTGAATTTGAGCTCAAAATTTGGAATCCAACAAAAAGGTTTCCTACCCTTCATAAACTATAATTGGAAATCATTTCTCCAGCTAAAATATATTATAGATAAGAAAACTATGACTTTAATTCAACCCAAAATGTAAAAATCCCCTGTGATTCCAAGTACATTGTACATATACCATCTTACTACTCTAAAGTACGTGGATCAGTTGAAACTATAAACATATAAAATGTTTGTAGAACGTTATGTTATGGGTCTTGTACAATAATGCACATTGTTCACTACTAAATCATATACGTATGTTTTTAGATAATGTATAGGTATTATTTTACACAGCAAAAGGTAGTATCTCAAATTCCCCAGGGCAAGTCATCTCTACAATTGCCCAACACTATCATTTTTTGTTTCATTATTCATACGGTAAGAGAAAACCTAATATATATGGATAAGGAAAAAAAGAGAAAGGTAAAATCCTGTAACAATATCTTTGTTATATTATACTACCTCCGTACTATAAAAAAAACAATTCTAATATTCGAAAAAACATAGAAAAAGTGCAATCCTTAGAATTGTACAACAAGTGGGGGAGGGGCACGTTATCATCATCCCTTTATTTTTCCTGAAAACTACAGCGCAATTAAGTGGTTAAGTTTTATTTGCATACGAAATTTAACTTCTAGCCATGATTATAGAAAGCCTAGTTAGTTGCATGCGGCAAATAAATAAGGACCAGAATCATTTCACCCCACTACTAATATGTATAAAAAAATTATTAGAATTGCAATTTACATACTATCAGACCCGGGCACATGGGACTGTCCATGTGGCGTACTTCTCCTAGGATACGGGATGAGACATGGCCCACGCCCTACATGTGTTGTAACTACTCGTAGTGCAGTAGGACTACTCTTACAGTAGTAAAACTAGTTGGATATGGTAGGAAACTACCCGAGAAGTACTCGGGTAGGACTCCTAGGCTTGTACCCGACTAGGACTTCCATATAAACCTGTCCCCCCAGACTATATAAGGGCGGACAGGGACCCCATCAGGGACGATCACCATCAAAGGCAATACAAACCACACAGAAGGTAGGGTATTACGCTCTCGGTGGCCCGAATCTGTCTAAACCTTGTGTTCCTTGCACCTTCGAGTTCCTGATCTCGGCGACACCCTACCTACAAACTCACCACCTCGGGGGTATCCCTCGGTGGGCGTGGCGGTAAAACACCGACAGCTGGCGCGCCAGGTAGGGGTGTTCATCGAGCATCCACCGAAGAATTCGATGGCATCCTTCAACTTCACCAGCGTTGTGCTCGATAAGGGCACAACTTTCATCTTCGGCTCCTGGATCTGCGTCGCCAACGGTTTGGGTGGCTTCAACAGCCACCTAGCCAACTCCAGGGAGCTGGAGGCCTCTTCATCAACTCCAAGCAGCGATCTCGACGAGTTCATCGACAATCTCGACGATCTGTTGCTTCCGGATCTGACCCTGCAGATCGAAAAGATGTCCGTTTTCGACGCGACTTCCACTCGTGATGCACCAGATCTAGTCGGGTCGGACTCAAACCGATCTGAGGGGACCACACAATCTAAATCCCTCTCCGACTTGGAGGAGGATTTTGATCTGCTGCTCAAGCTCAAGGACGTGGGAGCCACCGCTTGCCGGGGGGCCCCGTTTTTGACATCTACTCGGACTCCAACGAAGAGTACTCCTCGCTCAGTACTACACCTTCAAGCCAGTCCCGAGAATGACTAGGAGACGAGGGAGCCATCGCCCGTGGGGCGGCCCCCACCCTTGAAAACCACTCACAACCCGATGGCCACACTGAATCATTTTCGGGCAGCCACCTGGGTTTAACCATAACATCAACACTGCAAGGCCGTTTCATGTACTAGAAGGGCTTTGAGCCCTCCGAACTACTCGGTTACGAGTCCCGCCTTGTGGCCTTCATGCAGGAGCTGCCCTTCCAGGAGGGCAAACCTCTCTCTCCCATCGCGGAAGAGGGAGAAAGTAGCACAAAGCTACTCGAGTACAGCTTTACGGCTAACCACTCGCCGGATCGTCAAGTCTGCATAGCCTCCCTTCGCAACGCGGAGGACGACAAGCTGGACCCCCAGTACGACAACGAGCAAATCGCCGACGTCTCAGCCGATGAGCCCACAGCTGATGCTCCCTAGGATGAAGATGAGGAGCACCGAAGGATCCGGCGGGTAAAGAACACCAAGCGCGCCCAGCGCAGGCACAATGCGCAGAATCGCGCCCGCGAACCAAGGGATCTAAACAACGCTTTTGCAGCAATCGCAGATCGAGAGTACCATACGCCGATTGGCGCCATCGTAGAAGCAACCCTCTTAGCCCAACAACTCCCACCCAACCCTCAGATACAAAGGCTGCAGTATCTGACCCAGCGCGCGCTCGTGCAACTCGATGGGCAACATCTAGTGTCTTCCACTCGGAATCTGCCCTCGAGGTCTGAGTGCCATGGCAAAACCGCGTTGATCAGTCGCACCCCCGGAGGAGGCCCCAGGATCCGGAGGAACGACACCGCCAGCGCAACGAGGGCCACCCGTCCGTGCGTGGCAACAATGAACAAGAAGTCCAACAATCCACTCGCAACGAGTGTGGTGCAAGGCATCAAGGCCAAGATCCACTCGAGGCCAGCCTTCATGACGCTCCCACGATCAACCTCAAGCAGAAGATCAACAAAGGCCGCGACGCGCGGCGTGTTATTGAATCCAGGAGAAGGGACTGTACCGGCAGGTACGACGACGACGACAGCGACCGCTTCCCCGCCTTCACCTCCAACATCACCGACAAGTCCTATCCAAAGGAGTTCAAACCAGTTGGAATCCCCAAATACGATGGTAAGCAGGACCCGCGCCAGTGGATTCGATGCCACTCCGTTGCTATTGAAGTTTCAGGGGGATCCAACTCTACCAAAGCTCTCTACTTCCCGGTGGCTCTGGAGTCCGCACCCCTCACGTGGCTTGAAAGCCTCAAACCAAACTCCGTCAACTCGTGGGAGGACCTCAAACGGGCCTTCATTGACAACTTCCAAAGATCCATGATCAGAGCGGGCACTCGCCACGATCTGTCCCAAGTGAAGCAAGAGATGAACGAGACCCTAAGGTCCTACACCCGACGTTTCTTAAGACGCGCGCCACCATCGCCAACATCACTGACGAGGACGTCATCCGCCGCTTCCAGAACGGGCTCTTCTCGAAGCACACGTACCACGACTTCGGGCGCAATCGCCCGACTACTGCCGTAGAGCTGTGCGACACACGCTCTTCGAGTGCGTCACCATCTGCAAGTCACTCAATGCACCACCCCTCCCTCAAGTAGGAAAGCGAAAGGACCAGGAGGATGAGGAGGAAGGTGACAAGTCGGGGGCTCAAAGACTTCCAGGATCCGAAGAACGTCGTCAACGTCATCTTCGGCGGAGACAATGGACCCCTCTCCAAGCGTGCGCAGAAGTTGATCCTGTGCGAAATACTCTCTGTTGAGCCAGCCACGACAAGACCTCTGAGATACAGCGAGGTCCCGATCTCCTTCTCCAGGGATGATCAATGGACCAGCTTCTCCGAGACAGGAAAATTCTCGCTCGTCATAGACCCTGTCGTGGTGGGCTCACAGCTAACTCGAGTACTCATCGATGGCGAGAGTGGCCTCAACCTGCTTTTCGCGAGTACTCTGAAGAAGATGGGCCTGGATATCTTCAAGATGCTCACCCCCAGCAAAGCTCCTTTCTACGGCATTGTCCCGGGTAATGCGGCTACACCACTCAGGTTTGTGGTCCTGCCAGTCACCTTTGGGATGAAGGATAACTACCGTACTGAGTACATCAAGTTCGAGGTGGCGGATTTCGACTCGTCATATCATGCTATCCTTGGCAGACCTGCTACGTAAAATGCCAGACAAGACAGGCGTACTCACACTCCGTGGCGACCTGAAGAAGTCGTACAACTGCGGCCAGGAAGCGATCGAGTATGCCACGACATCACGCGTGCCAGAGCCGTCTGCAGAAGTACTCGCGGCCGCGTAGAAGCTGACCAACTCAGAGATGGAGATCTCCACCCAGCGGCCTAGCCGGTCGAGGGTTAAACCCAACCCAGTGACGTCGGCATCAAGGCCATCCAGCTGCAAGAAGTCGACCCGTCCAAGACTACTTTGATCGGGGGCGGCTTAGGAGACAAATAGGAAAGCGCACTCATCAGCTTTCTTAGGGCTAACCGGGACATATTCGCGTGGAAACCAGCGGATATGCCAGGGGTGCCCAAGGAGTTGATTGAGCATTGCCTAAAAGTCGACTCTAAAGCCACTCCGAAGAAGCAACGATTATGACGCTTCGCCCTCGACAAGAGGGAGGCCATCAAGAAAGAGCTAGCAAAACTACTCGCGGCTGGTTTTATTAAAGAAGGGTACCACCCCAAGTGGTTAGCTAACCCTGTACTAGTCTTAAAAAAGAACAATAATGAATGGAGGATGTGTGTAGATTATATTGATCTCAATAAACACTGCCCGAAGGACCCCTTCGCGCTCCCACGCATCGACCAAGTCATCGACTCTACGGCTAGCTGCGTCTTGCTCTCCTTCTTCGACTGCTACTTAGGCTATCATTAGGTAGCTCTTAAGGAGGAAGATCAGATCAAAATGGCGTTCATCACCCCCTTTGGAGCATACGCATACACTACAATGTTATTCGGGTTGAAGAATGCAGGAGCCACCTATCAACGGGCCATCCAGTTGTGCCTTGTGAACCAGCTACACCGCAACGTTGAAGCCTACGTCGATGACGTGGTCATCAAGACCAGATCCTACGATGAGTTCATCACTGATCTCGAGGAGACATTCAACAGCTTGCGGAAGTTTCGATGGAAGCTTGACCCGACGAAGTGCGTCTTTGGCGTGTCACAAGGAAAACTACTCGGGTTCATTGTCAATCATCGAGGAATTGAAACAAACCCGGAGAAGATCAACGCCATCATAGCCATGGATGCTCTAAGGATGATTAAGAACATCCAGAAGCTCACAGGCTGCATGGCAGCTTTGAATTGATTCATCTCTCAACTTGGAGAAAGGGGACTACCCTTCTTCAAATTGTTCAAGCTCCACGGCAAGTTCCAGTGGACCGAGGAGGCAAACCAGGCGCTGCAAGATCTCAAGCACCATTTGCAGTCGCCACCCATCCTGACGGCTCCCCAACCAGGCGAGAATCTGCTACTCTACATCGTCACGATTACTCACGTCGTCAGCACGACAATCGTGGTGGAACGCCAGGAGGAAGGCCACACCTTTGGGATGCAGCGACCAGTCTACTGCATCAGCGAAGTTCTCTTTGAATCTAAGGTTCGTTACCCGATGATTCAGAAATTACTTTACGGTATACTCATCACTTCCAAGAAGCTTTGCCACTATTTCAACGCATACAATATCCTGGTGGTCTCCGACTTCCCATTGGCGGATATCCTCCACAATCGGGACGCTACCAGGCGTATCTCCAAGTGGGCTGTGGAGCTGGGAGCCCTCACACTCGACTTCAAGCCCCGGACAACCATTAAGTCGCAGGCACTAGTCGATTTTATGGCGGAGTGGCAAGAAACCAAGTGGAAGCCCCAACCAACCAGCTAGAGCATTGGGTCATGTACTTTGATGGCTCACTCAAGCTCGGTGGCAGTGGTGCGGTTGTACTTTTTATCAGCTCAAGAGGAGAACAACTCAAGTACGTGTTCCAAATAATATTCGAGGTTTCTAACAACGAACCCGAGTATGAGGCATTATTGCATGGGCTACGCCTGACAATCTCTCTGGGCATCAAGCGACTACTCATCTACGGTGACTCCTTACTGGTGGTTCAACAAGTCAACAAGGAGTGGGACATCAACAAGGACACCATGGACGCGTACGTTATGGAAATACGCAAGCTCGAGAACAAGTTCTCGGGGTTGGAAATTCACTATGTGACTCGCGACTACAATGCGGGCGCGAATGTGCTCTCTAAACTGGGTTCTGATCGAGCTAACGTCCCACCGGGAGTTTTTATTCACGAGTTGCATCACCCTTCCATCAAGGCACCAGACTCAAGTTCCATCGCTCAGGGTTCAAAGGAAGCCGACCGAGAGGTCTTGATGATCGAGGTCGACTGGAGGGTGGCCTTCATCGACTACATCCAGGAGCACCAACTACCTCCCGGCGTCGACCCAAAAAGCGCTGAAGCTACTCGGATTCTAAGGCGCAACAAAGGGTATGTTCTAGTTGGGGGTAACATGTACAAGCGTGGATCAGCATCAGGCATACTTATGAAGTGTGTAAGCACGGAGGAGGGCAAAGAGATACTCCAAGAGATTCACGAAGGTGTGTGTGGGAACCACGAGGCTTCTCGCACACTAGTCGACAAGGTGTTTCCATCTGGTTTCTACTGGCCGACTGCTTTGGCAGATGCGGAAGCACTCTTTCGCCGGTGTACCAACTGCCAATTCTTTGGCAAACAGTCTCATGTCCCAGCTCATAACCTCATCACAATACCACTTCATGGGTGTTTGCATGTTGGGGCCTGGACATGATAGGGCCTTTAACAACTGCGCCAGGAGGTTTCACACACGTGTTGGTGGCCATCGACAAGTTTACCAAGTGGATCGAGTACAAGCCAATCGCAATGCTCTCTACGGATCGAGTGGTTACTTTCATCTGCGACATCTTACATCGTTTTGGCTCCCCAACACTATCATTATAGATCTAGGATCCAATTTCCACTTGCATCAGTTCTGCGATTTCTGTGAACGCAGTTCCATTGAAGTCAAATATGTTTTAGTGGCTCACCCACGGGCCAACGCCCAGGTTGAGCGCGCCAACGGCTTGATTCTTGTTGGTTTGAAGAAAAGACTCTATGACGAGAACAACAAAAAGGGCGGCAAGTGGATCAATGAGATCTCATCAGTAGTCTAGGGGCTTCGCACACAACCAAGCAAAGCCACAGGATAGTCACCTTTCTTTCTCGTATACGGGTCTGAAGCTATATTACCAGCTGACGTGATGTGGAAGTGTCACACCCGGTTTGAGGATAAATCTGAATGCATGACTATATGTATGCCAGGATCAAGTTCCATACATATAGTGACATCATTAGTGAATAACAGCAACAGTATCACGTAAAGAAATATAAATAAAGACTTACAAGACTATCAGAGAAATGCACTTATAATGGAAACGAAGGCTCCAAACTTCACAGGCAGACGACTGGGGGTTGCGTACACCGAGAACTCTTCATCATCTTCAGTAGACTTCACACCTTTTTCTTCTGAGCAGCAGTTGGCAAGGGTGAGTACACTTATGGTTGGTACTCAGCAAGGCCACAAGAAATAACCAGAGTAACGATTTATATCCATCTTTAAGTTTATTAATCATGTGAGGGTCCAGGCCACTCTTAACCGTGAGCACGGCTGTTATAACAGTTTTACACTCTGCAGAGGTTGTACACTTTCACCACAAGTCGCGTAAAAGTTCAAAAGAACTTTGGACCCAACCATGCTGTGCTAGCTAGGCACAATACCACACTTCCGAGGTGTGATTGCATAGGGACGCTACGAGGCCTTTACAAAGATTCCCTAATAAGAAGTAGTCCGCTAGAGTTTCGGTAGCGGCGTGGTCCATAAACCTCCCTAATGGTCAGCACCTTAGCGAAGGCTGCTACCCCAAGAGGACCGGGCTATGACCCCTATCACCGACCCCCTCCTTGCCCTTTCGGTAAGACCGCTTCAAACTAGAGTCTCTAATTAATTAGCCAAGACCAGAGCCATATGGTCCTCATGATTGTACTGTTTCCCTGGGTGGTTCTCCATATTCCAATTAATACATGGTATTCTTGTAAATAAGCACAGATAGGAGGATGGTTAGGGTCACTTGCCTTTTTCCAACGAAAAGCTACTCTTACTGCTCTTCAGCTCTTGCTTACTTGGAAACCTTGTTCTTCAAGCTTCATCAGCGATCATTCTACTCGAAGCAAACAACGAGCACAAACATACAAAATAACAAACAAGTACCGCTAAGAACAATACACCAATCACAAAACAAAAGCTTTTAAAAGAGCGTGCTAAAGGATAAGGCTTGCTGCTATGATTACAAGAAACACGGAAAATGGAGCTAAAACGACGAAGATATGGCTAAAAGGCTCTAGGGACTTATCTGCGAAGAAACTGAACTTCTAGGGGTTAAATTGAAGAAATCAGAGCCTAAAACATAATTAAACCTTAAACAGAGGGTCGGGGTGCAAAACTATAGGTCCTGGACGGCGGGTACTAATTCTGGAAAGGTCAGGGGTCGGGACAGAAAAAGAAAGGGCTCAACTCTAATTATTTTCTACTGATTTGGACTACGGGTTGATTCCTGGAAAACCTAGGGATCTTCCTGCAAAAGTTTCGGGCTAGGGTCGGGTGAATCTAATTCGTTAGATCAGAATCGTGCGGCGGATCGGACGAATCGGCGTGGTAAGGGTCGGGCGAATCGGCCGAGTAAGGAAAAGGTCGGGTAAATCCGCAGTGTAAAGTAAAGGTCGATTCTGGCCGTTAGATCTAGATCGAGCGGCAGAGGAAGGGTCAGCTCGATGGGACGAAAAGGGTCGGGCGAAGCGGAGCTGCGCTGGGCGTCGGCGGCGAGCGAGTGCGGTGGCGGACGGCCGGAGCTTCACCGAATCCGGTGTTCCTGGCCTCGATTCAAGCTGGTTTTATGCCGGGGAGTGAGTGGGCGGTACGGCGAAGGTGAGGGTGGTCACGGGATGGCTGTGTGGCGGTTGTAGACTGGCAGCCACGGCGGCGGGCGGAACCAGATCTCCGGCGAGGAATTGGGTTTGCAGCGGGGCAAGAGAGAGATGGGAAAGTGGTGCGGCTTGATGCTCACCAACTCGCGGAACTCCGGCGAGAGTTGAAGGCGGCGGAGAAGCAGCAGGACGGCGAGTCGACGGAGAGGCGGCGACACGGGGCGGCGGCATTCCTCCGGTGTGCGGTCTCCAGCAGCGTGCGACGGTGTTGAGTAGAGGAAGGGGTTGAAGATGGCTCTGGTGCAAAGCGGGGCTCCGGTGTGGGTTTTATAGGGGCAGAGAGGAGACGGAGCGGTCGGGAAAAGGAAGGCTGCAACGCGGAGTCGATCAGGACTCGGGGTAAGGAAGGAAGAAGAAAGAAAGAGAAGGGGCGCGAACGACGGCGCGGGGTCGATCTGGATTCGGGGTGAACTAAACAATTATAACTAAAACGCATTCATTAATCAAATTAACATGAATTATAAAAATCGGAGTAAGTCTAATTAGCTTTTAATTTGAAAAGCTAGTGAAAATAGTCATTAATGAAGTTAAATCTAAATTAAATAAAAATCAGGAATTATGGCACAATAATATGATTAAATGATAGCTTTCGTTAAAACAAGACTAACACAACAAGGACAAGCTTAAACGGATCTAAAACGCGGAAACTACGCAAGTAACGAAACTACAGGGACCTATACGCGATTAACCGCAGGGTGCAAGGGCTAGCTGTTGGTTTTCGCTAGACACAGAAAATAGTGGTCGCGAAACAGCAAACAGTTAGGGTTAGATCTGTAAAAGGTCACGGGTAGGGCTGGATTGAAAAGATGTATTAACTATAGGGAGTTTTCTGCAGATTTCTGAAGACACAAGAAAAGAACAGAAATTACCCTATTCGGCAGGGGCTAGATCGCAAAAGCTCCATCTTCTCCATGGCTGGTGCACGGAAAGCTCCCTGTTGGCCAAAATTGCCGTGATTTAGACCTTGGGGAAGCAGGGAAAGATGGGGAAAAAGGGAGAGGAGGTCGAGGGGAGTCCGTTCCGCCGCTTACCCTTGGCGGAGATGCACCGTGGCGGCCGGAGTCAACTGTGCAAGAAGCAGCGGCGACCTCTGTTTCCTTCGCTTACAGAACTGGGCGACGGCGCTGGTTGAGGTGCGATGGCAGCAGCAAGGGGACGCGGCACGTCAGGGGGTAGGGCAACGAGAGAGGCTAAGGCGCTCGTGCGTGGGTAGTAGTGGCGCAGGGGCAGCTGCAGAGGAGCACGGGAGGAGAGAGCTGCACAGGGAACGCGCGGGGTTGGGGGCGCCGGGGCAGTAGGGGCACAGGAGCTCGGGTGCTCATCCTTTATAGGCGAGGGAGGAAGAGGAGGCGCTGACACAGGAAGGAAGGAGGGGTGGAGTTCGGTCGAAGACGACGGCGATGGGCGTGGCCGGGATACGCGGTGAGGAAAGAAAAGGAAAGGAAGGGAAAGAAAAGGAAAGGAAGGAGAGACGCGGAAGGAGAAAGAAAGGAAAGAGGGAGCGGGAGAGAGCAGACGACGCCAACAGGTGGGCCTGGCGGCAGTGAGAGAGGGAGGGGAAGAGAGAGGGAGGGCGCTGCGGGCTGGGCTGCCGTGCAGTTTTGGGTCGCGTGGAGAAAAAGAAGAGAAGAAGAGAAAGAGAGATTTTAGGGTAGTTTATGGGTATTTTTATTTGCAACCTCAAACACGCAAACAAACAAAACCAATGCAACGACATGAATGCAACATACATAGAAAGCATTTTATTTAATTCAGAAAGACAATCATTTATTTTTCCTAGACTAAATTCTCTGTAAAGAAATTAAACGTTAAATTTTTTATAATTATGAGAAAATCATTGCTTTATTATTATTATTATTATTAATCACATCCTAAAATTCATTAATTTTAGGGTGTGACAGGAAGTCTCCACGACTGGAGATGTTTGAAGTAAGGCGAGACTGACACCGCAAGACATCTTGAGCTTGACTTTGCTGAGGAAATCAGATGCAATATCTTGATCCAGTCGGCCCGCTACTTACAAGGAGTTCGTTGTTACCACGATAGGAACATTCAACGATGCTCTTTCAATGTTGGAGATATGGTTCTTCGATGAATCCAGGATGGTACTGGGCTCCACAAGCTTAACTCATGATGGGAAGGGCCTTTCATTTTGCACAAGGTTACAGGCCCTGGATCTTATCACTTACAGTACCCTGATGGCCAGGAGGTTCCTAATTCTTGGAATATCGAGCATCTACGCTGTTTTCATCCTTGATCAACTGGGGACATCTTCTATTGGTTCCTGGAGATTGATACTTCCAGTACAACTCCGTTTTACTGGTTTACGACTAGTATTACACGCAAGTTTGCTGAAGGGGCCTTGCTCCCATTCTTCCAGTAACTAATTACTAGTTTCCGACTAGTCTCTTGGGTTACTGAAGGGGCCTTGCGCTCATACTTCCAGTACAACTCCGTTTTACTGGTTTACGACTGGTACTATGCGTAAGTTTGCTGAAGGGGCCTCACTCCCTTATTTTCAATAATATATTACTAGTTTTCGACTTGTACACTATATTATTGAAGGGGCCTCACTCCCACGGTAAGGGGTTTACTAGTTTACGACTAGTTCTACACCTGTTCTACTACTTTGACTACTCGTTTTGACTACAACCCTAGTCAGGATCGACTCCGACTAGATGGCTTCATCGACTATTAAAGACTCAGCGGCTACTTGCTCGATGCCTGGGCTCGGGGGCTGACGCCACCGGTTGCTACGTGTACTCTATGCTTCTCATCTGGTTCCTTGGCTCGGGGGCTCGATGGGACAAGGCACTCAGCGTGCTTCAAGGGACAGCTCTCATGCTTACATGCTTATGCTGTAAAACTACTCGACAATACCCGATCCAAGAGGCTTTTTAAGATTTATCCTTGGTAGATGTTTGTTAAACATTATTTCAGGGATTTTATTCCGGAATAAGGGGTTTGTTCAGATTATTACCCAGAGGTCTTATTTAGTCATTGACTCAGGGAACAAAGATTGATTTGAGAGGTAATTTTGGGTGTTTTTGAGAAGTTATTTGTTTAACCATTTTTTCAGGGAATTCATCCCAAAAAAAGAGGTTTTCAAATTTGCTGAACTGATTTGCCCATCTTGACCATCAAATCTTTACCATCATATATTGCATGCCATGATTTTTGAATCCTTTATTCCAAACCTTGGGGATTTGGATTCAAGGCTCGGGGGCTGTGGGACACGTGTCATTAGCGACTTATTTTTCAAATTTGCCGGAAGATAAGGACAAAAGACTCAAGACTTGACAACTACTCGGGGTATGAGCACCTCATACCCTCAACGCAGCCAAGGAAGTACTCGGAGGACACCTTCAAGATGAAGTTCGGGAGAACTCGAAGACGCCTTCAGAATTACTCGGACGCCTGCAGTACTCGGCTACGAAGAGCTCGGGGACTTGTCAGACCCGGGCACACGGGACTGTCGACGTGGCGTACTTCTCCTAGGATACGGGATGGGACATGGCCCACGCCCTATATCTGTTGTAACTACACGTAGTGCAGTAGGACTACTATTACAGTAGTGAAACTAGTCGGACACGGTAGGAAACTACCCGAGAAGTACTCGGGTAGGACTCCTGGGCTTGTACCCGACTAGGACTTTCATGTAAACCTGTCCCCCAGACTATATAAGGGCGGATAGGGACCCCCTCAGGGACGATCACCATCAAAGGCAATATAAACCACACAGGACGTAGGGTATTACGCTCTCGGCGGTCCGAACCTGTCTAAACCTTGTGTTCCTTGCACCTTCGAGTTCCTGATTTCGGCGACACCCTACCTACAAACTCACCACCTCAGGAGTATCCCTCGGTGGGCGTGGCGGTAAAATACTGACACGGATAGAGTGGTCTTTTAAGTGATGTATCATTTTATATCTTACAAATGGACTTTAAATTTGGTTTCAAGATTTTTACACTTTTATGTCATCACCTCATCTACACGTGTGATACTTGAACCTTTAAAAGCATATTTTTTGGGTGTTACCATGATTCAGCCGTGGGATGGATTTGCACCAGATATGTGCCACGCTTTTGTTCGTTAAATATTTTTGGCTTGCATATTACATTATTATTGCAATCGATATTTATAGTTGCCTTAATTTTGTTTTAGCGCTATACCAACTTCAAACTTCAAGACCTCCCAAAATTCTAGTTCCTTCGTTTCAAAATGTAGTTTGTTTCGACTTTTCTAGATTCATATATTTTACTATAAATCTAGACATAGAATATATCTAGTTACATAACAAATACTATAAATCTAAAAATACCAAAATGACCTACATTTTGGAACGGATGGAGTAGATATAATATCCTGCCATCCTATGATTTTTTCTTCTTTACTCTCGGTTTGTCTCGTTGAGAAACTCCCACGCCTCAGATTTTTTTTCGAGCAACAACATTTTCAAATTGCAAGACAACGGTACTGTTGATTGCTTAAGTTGACTTTACCACCCCACCTCACTGTACCGTTTCCTTTGATTGAAATGGAAGAGAAGAGAAGAGAAGGCTGTCTTTAAAGGCCGGCTTACGGTACAGGCTTGCAGAAGCCATGTACGCGTACAAAACTGGAGAAGGAGTTTGTTTTTGGTCCCTTTGGACGGTTGTGGTGCACTGTGCAGGTCTGGCCGGCGCCGCAAGAGGTGCTGAGGTTTGGTAGCGGTTGGAGTAGTATTTGTGTATGTTTCAAGCATTGGTTTGGTTTCGCACGCGATGGCTCGAAAGCGACGTGTTGGTGCCATATCTATCTACTCTACTAATGCACCAGTACGGCCACACAACTAAATAATCTACTCTACTAATGCACCTGTTCAACTCTTTCCTACGGCCACACAACTAAATAACATCCTAGTGAGACGATGTTTCTTGGTACACCGATATTTTGTACCCACACAAAGGCTCACTCCTCTTCACAAACGGCCCAGATTCAGGCCCGGCCCTGAGGGGGGATCGAGCAGTGCGGCCGCCCCGGGCCGTGGAATCCAAGGGGCCCCTCCCCAAATACACGTATACTAGGTGTAGCGCACGTCATGAACAATACACGGCCACGTTTGCACGTATCACTAATCAGTCCAGTCTGTTCAGCCCAACAAAACGTCGTCGGATATTGTGGGCGGAGAGATCGCGCGTGACGCAGACGCAGCTCCTTGCCTCCTTGTTCCTCAGCCTCAGCCTGGTGGCCCAACGCACGCACACCGTAGATCACCGATTCACGTTCACCGGGAGGGAGTTAGCTGTCCGCGGTTGCCAAGATCGAGCCATCGATGGATCAGGTATGATCGAATAGGTAGGCTATAGCCTACATGCACGTAACAATTAGCATGATTTATAACACGAATGATGATCACAGATCAATATATTACGTCTGTTCGTTGCAGCTGGCCACTTATAATCATAAATTTATTATACATTGGCCAGGAATAGAATCTATACATTGAGCTGCGAGTTTCTGTGACAGTCAGTAAAATTTCCTCCTTGAGTTCATCTAGTACCCTTCAATTTTGCGCTAGTTTCCTGTTACTACTTTTTTACGCATTTAGCACCATTATGTTGTCCAGAAAATATACATCGAACAAACATTAGTATTCAAAAAGTGTTTGACATGAATATTTATATTAAGGACCCGATATTCTTCGTTGCCTCTTCTTTCTCTCCCTTACTTATATCCGATGGTTGAGGTGCACCGGATCATCCCACTCCCGTACCTCACTCATCTCCTTCCCGGACCTGAAAATTTTATCAAATGCAGCGCACTAACGGACCTCGAAACAGAACTACCCTTCCCCTCCCTTTCTCCACTCTCTGCAGCGAGAGCCGAGGAGCACTGGCGTCAGCGGCGGGCCGTGCTGCCTCAAGCTGCGGCGGTAGATGGGAAGGCATCATCCGCAGCGAGCGGAGGACTCCTCTTCCTTCACAGGTTAGCCTGCATGCTCGCGACTCCTCCCTCCAATCGGCATCGTCATGCAAGCGATTCCTCCCCTTCTATTGCTGCCACACCGTGATCCGGAGCATCGGACTTGCTTCGTGCCACCGTGGTGGTCGACAAAGCTCGCGCCACCGCATTGCCAAGGCACCCAGCCTCCAGCCAGGGGTGCGGCCAGGTGCGCGGCCGGCGGCGCCGCCTCCAGGCAGGGGCGCGCGGCGGCGGAGCAGCCTCCAGCAGGGGGCGCGGCCCGTGGCGCCGCCTCCAGCCAGGGGCATGTCCAGGCTCAGGGGCGCGGCCAGCGGAGCAGCCTCCAGCCGGGGGCATGGCCAGGCTCGCGGCCTCCAGGCAGGGGTTCCTCCCACGGCACTTTGAGCCGCAGCAGCTCCGTGCGCGCTGCTGCGAGGACGACTGCGCCAACGTCGGCGCCGCCGAGATCTTCGCGGGCCACCGCGCCACCTGGATGCAGGCGGAGCGCTACCTCCAGGCCCGCGCCGCCGCCGCCGCTTGGGACGAGGCCGCCTCCCTCCGCGCGCGCCTCGCCTACGCCGAGGCCGCCGACACCACGCTGCGTGCCCGCGCCGAGCGACATGAGGGCGAGGCCACGGACCGGGACGAGCTGCTCACCGCGCTCCTCGTGGCCACCTCGCGCGCCGGGGACTCCGGCACCGGCGGCGGCCCCTGCTCCGAGGCCGCGACGGGGAGGAGGAGGAGGAGGAGGAGGAGCGGGCGCCCCACGACGCACGTGGGGAGTAGGAGCAGGACGCTCGTGGGGAGAAGTTGGACCACGCCTCTGACACCACCGACGCTGACGCCCTCCGGCCGCCGCTGCGCTCTACCCTCAGTAGCGCCAGAAGCACGACGATGGCTTCTACAGCTATCGGCCGAGAAATTTTGATATTTGACATCAAATTCGCGCGCCTCACTTCTTTTAACACTCAATTCACAACTCAATTCACAAGTCTTTCAAAATATAACACTGACCATGCGAATTCTTTCGATTCGGGATTTTTCTCTCCTTTTCTCTATTTCACTCATTTTCTTTTTTCTTTTCATTTTCTAGGCCTAATTTGCCCTTTGCAAGAACTGGAACGGGGTAAGCAAACTCACCGGAGACTCGCTAGCAGTGGCGAAACTCCTCGCTGCCGCCGGCGGAGAGGAGAACAGCTCTAATCATCGAGCTCATGCTGAAGCTATGTACGGCACCTAGGGGTGGCCGGTTGCGGCCTTGTGCGAGCTGCGCATGCTGCATCCTTGATTCAGTTGTGGACGGCACCGGGGGCAAGAGTCAACATGGATTCGGAATCAGATGCCCTCATCAGCAATAATACGCACGGCTGCTCGGTGGTTCGGCCACTAATTGTTGACTCGTAGCGCCCTGTTGTGCTTGCTCGGCCTCGCGTTGTGTTGAAGTTGTAGGTGCTTGTCGGCGGGACATGTTGCGGCTGCTTATCCACCATCGGATGCAGTCAAGCAATGGAGCTGCAACGAGAGAGGGGAGCACAGACTAGCGCGGTCATCGACACAGGGGAGGCTACCGATCATGATGTTGGGGAGGCCACCTTCGGATCTTCCCGAAGGCCACGAGCTGAAGAACAAGGCAATTTTCAGCCGGACGAGCCAAGGAGGGAAGCCCTTCGGGGACTTGCCGAAGGTGTCACGTCCGAAGGATCTTCCCGAAGGCCACGAGCTGAAGAACAATGCAATTTTCAGCCGGACGAGCCAAGGAGGGAAGCCCTTCGGGGACTTGCCGAAGGTGTCACGTCATACAATATCCGGAGAATATAGTTGTTGGGGGTAAAAAGATATAATTACGGAGGGGTAGGTAGGTGAACCGTCACTTATAAATATCCCAGTAACTGATGGGACGGTTGATCCCTGTTGAATAGAATATTGGATTTCTAGTCCGAAGGTGTTTGTGCGTTTCTTATTTGCTGAAGTGTCTCTTGGAGTTGTTGTGGTGTTTCTTCACTTCGAAGGGTACTCTCCACCAACAGTTTTGGCGCCCACCGTGGTTCGTCTCAGCACACCGCATGGCGTAGAAGAAGAAGAGCTCCAGCACTTCGGCGAGGCAGACAGAAGACACTCAAGCCCTTGTTGTTATGCCGGGGTAGAACCAAAAAAACACCAATGAGGCGGAAGTGGAGGACATAACGAATGGACACTTCGAGGTCCATCTCGAAGAAATGGGAGTGCTAGAAGAGGACATCGGTAAAATGGTTGTGATAGTCGCGTGAATCCTAAGCCGGCCGGCCTCATCCAGGCCGGCCGGCCTGAGATGGTGGTCGCGTGGCACCGCCCTTCTCTTGGATGGTCTTGATGCGCTCCTGGTGTCAGTGGAGGTGGCGTCTGTCTGAAGCAGACCAATTGGAGGCCGGCCGACCTGTTCAAGGCCGGTCGGCCTGACTCTGGCGCGTCTCGTCTTTCCGATGCACCGACTTGATGATCAATGCTTGCATGTCATCCAGGGAGGCGGTTCTCTGGTGTTTGCCCAAGTCTTGTATGCAGGTGGGCCCTTCAATTTATGGGTGAAGCCTTTCGGGTTATTGGATCAAACCGTCTTTAAGTGCACGGCTCAGGATTAGTTTGAGTGTGTTTCCTTCGCCATGGATCAATGACGTGGCCATTCATGGAGGTGCCAGGCCGACCGGCCTAGGATTTTCCCCAGTTTGCCTGAAATTTATGCCATGTACTCCTGCAATCACAACTCATCCAAAACTTGTGGAAGTTTATTAGTTAAAAAAAATATGTATGGAACATGGTGCAAAGCTTTATTTATTCCGGAGAAGTTGACGGACAAAGTGTGACTCAATGGCCGTCAACACACCCCCAAGCTTGAACTTTTGCTTGTCCTCGCGCAAAGCTAAAACTTTAGGCTCGGTGGCCCAGGAGTTGCGTCGATGTTCACACCCTTCAGGTACCTTGTGCACAACATATTACTCTACCCGTATGTACATTGAATAAGTTGGCTTGTATCTTGGTTTTTGGAGTGTGGGGCTTATTCGCCTTTCATCCCTCATCTTGGGCGGTTGAGAGACTGAACAGTCTTCACCAGAATATTTCCTGCTTCCTGTTCAGGTTCCTTTCTCGGAATTTTGCAAGTTTTTCAAAAGTGGTTAAGGTTCCCCAATGGTGCTCTCAACTCGCTCAAGTTTTATAGTCCTCACCATGGCCGGAAATTTTGACCATCTTTTCTTACTTCTAAGGCTCATATGTGGAGTTTCATAGGTAGGAAGAGTGTAGCATACCTTGGTTACCTTTGTTGCCGAGCCGAAGAGTGGTTCGCAAGAGATTGGTACCCGATCAAATTCTGATCTTATGGAAGGTACGATGTTCTGGGGAGAGGGAGAAATGGACTCACACTTTGGAAAATTTTTGGTCTTCTATTTGTACTCCTCATTTCTGAATTTTTGGAGATGTATGGGTCTTTATCTCCTCTTTTCTTTGCATCATTCATCTCTCTCTCTCTCTCTCTCTCTCTCTCTCTTAAAGAAGATGACCCATACTCTCTTGGCTCATGTAGAACATTGGAATGGAGTATTTATTGGAGTAGACCTTTCTTGGATGGATGGGTTCACTGTGGAGATTTTGGGCCATCTTGTGAGTGGGGATTGTCTAGCGAAGGTGGATGTCAATACCCGAAGTAGGTGATTGACGCACCAGACATTTTGAGGCTTGCAAAACAATAGGTACGCAAAGGAGAAAGATCGGTAGATGACAAGTACTTCCTCGAACGGACTCACCATTCAGTAAAGATCAAAGCAACTCAAGATAGCATATGATAGTTCAGATAGTAAAATATTATGGCTCCGGATAGGACAAGTAAGCCAAAGGAGAAACCTTAACTATGATTTCTTTTTAAAGAAATTCCGAGAGGTTCCTTACTAGAGTATGCAGTTTTATTCTGGTTCCAACTATCTCAATCCTCACAACAACTTAGACTTAGAAGTCAAGTTCATGCTCCCACAAACTAATGATTTTCAATGATAACAATAACCAAGTGCCGACAAATATAAGCACCAGGAGAGTAAAAAGCTGTACACGAGGCACTTGCAGAGCATGAATAGAGCAACTATTCATCATTTCCAAAATAAGAGCTCACACGGATTTTCACACATAAAAGCTGGGAGTTCTTTTATTCAAAGCATGAAAACATTTTTTTGAGTTTTTGCAACATAATACTTTAATACTATTATTTCTATTTTATTATTATTATTATTATTATTATTATTGTTATTATTATTATTATTATTTACTACAACTAAGGCATGGAAATTCTTGAAACAGACGGGTCGGATGACTTACCTGGATACACCCCCAAGCTTAGATGAAGCTCAGTTCTGCGGTTTGGAGTCGTGCTGCTACTGATCGGGGTAGTAGTGCTGCTGGTCGGGGTAGTAGTGCTGCTGCTGGTTAGGACCGAGGCCTAGATGGGTGAAGACGACGTAGATGTCGTAGTGTATCGCCGAGGTCATCCCCCAGTTTTGCTGTGTAAGGTTGGTGTTGTGCGCAAGGTCCTGGCTGATCTGATCCTGCTGCTGGCCTAGAGCGCTGACTTGGGTCATGAGGTGCATGATCCCCCGCATGATCGGGTTCTCATAACCATAACGTGACGAAGTCGATGGTCCTACCTGCGGTCCATAAGAACTCTGCATACCTAGGGGGTAGTAGAATCCTTGCTCAGGGCCGTACCCTGTGCTGCCTCCAGCGGCGGTCGAGCCACCTTGAGTATAATGCTCATAGGTGTCCTCAAAGCTCATGTGTGTCATAGACGGCCTGGCCTGCTGGCAAGTGTCTGCCTGGGGCTGCGGCTGCGATGGTCCCGCCTGATCCTGCTGGGTGTTGCATTGTGCCCGGCCTCGTGTTACTGGACCGACAACACTACAGCGGGCCGGCTCCTTCTTCACCATCTGCAAAGTTAGTCGCTTGACGGAGTAGAGAGAGAGAGAGAGAGAGAGAGAGAGAGCCTCGAGCAGGGGAGCTCGATCTCTCTATCGTACCCGGGATAACACATGAAGAGAGAGTTTCTAGGCCCCTCGCGCATGAGATGCCCCTGCACAAAATGCTCTAGGCCAACTTGGAGTTGGTACACTTCCGTCAAGGGCAAGTAGGTGACCTGGGCGTTTTCCAACACACCGACATGCGCAGCAATGCGCGTAACCAGAGAGGTTATGTCGATGGGGCTTCTGCCCGCGATCATCTTTTGCCAGTGAGCTAACATGCTCATGACGGGAGAGTAGCTCACTTTGTGGGCCATTGCAAAGAGACACTGCAGCTCGGGAGAGCTGCAGAGGCACAGGTCGGAGCGCGGGTGCACAACCACGCAAAGCCACTTTGCTAGCAGCCTAAGTGTGGTGTTATGGATTGACACTATACTATTGTTGCTGCTAACAGGTTCTTCAGAAATTGAGTTCCACCGGGTGGTACGATCATAGTGGTGATCTTTAGTGAGGGCATTAGGATCTAGCAGGGACTTCTTATTAAAACCAAGCGCTACGCTAAGCTCTTTCACCATTAACTCATTGTTCATTAAAGAAATAGAAATAGATTTTAGTTGTTTTGCCCGTTTCTTCAATGCTAAGAGACATGAGGAATTCTGTGGTTAGGAGCTGCGAACCTGCCTCAGTGATGTCGGCGAAGTCCTCCCAACCGGCGTAGGCGAACGCGCGGTTCATGTCTTGCTTCAAGCCCGTCTTGATGAGGAAGAGGGGCTCGAAGATCTTGACATGGCTGAAACTCTGCTTCTTCAAGAGTTCCAACGCCTCCCGCTCGTAATAGTTCTGAGCCACGATATGTTCGATCGTTTCCAGGATACGAATACGGATACGGACGCGGCTCCTGGGCACCGCGGGAGTCGTGTCCTTCTGAGAGACACTGTCTCGGCGGCTCGAGTCCACCGACATGTCATCTCGGGAGGACGCCGAACTCCGTGAGTGACTGGAGGAACCGACGGAGCTGATCTTCTTGAGCGTCTTCTTGATGGGGTTCCACATGATGCCTACAAAAGATTAGTGCACGAATACCCGAAGGACTAACAAAAAAGATTAGTAAGTCGTTTAGTCATACTTGTGGGGTGAAAACCACCACAAACGTGCGCCGTTCAAGCGTGCCACAATTTTATTTGAGAAGGGAAATATTTTTGGGTTTTCTTGACTAATGGTGATTACCAACTTATTAATTATTTCTGATTCGTACTAACCTTGATTAGTACTAATCACTAGCTATTTTTTTTTCGTAGGTGAGTTAGCACTAAGACCTGTCACTTAATTAGCTCAAAGAGCTTGATTAAGCAAAGATGCTTAGGAGAGGGAGAGGAGAAACTCGAACTCAGAGAGGTGCTTGTGTACCTGAGCTGGTGGTGCGATGAGGGACGCCGGGAGCTTTGGGTTTTATAGGCGCGTGAAAGTGGGAGACCGGCCGGCCTGGGGTCATAATGCTCTGGTTGGTGGTGATGGGACGACAGCGGCGAGGGAGAGGCCGGCCGGCCATGATAGGGTCGGTCGTCCTAGTTCTGCGCCACCTCGGGCCGTGCTTTATCCCGCATGCTCCTTGCACGTTATGTTGCCTCCCTACACATGCACTCAAACAAAAATGCTGCATGACGGGACATGAACGGTGCAAGGGAGACCATCCATCGATGATGGGGTTAAATGGCCTTCACATGCACGTTCACGAGAGCTTGCTCCTTTGATTAAAGTCCTTGTCAGTACTGCTCTTCCCTACAGCTGCACCCTGGCTATCTGATGACAGGTGGGGCCGACCGGCATGTAATTTGGCTGAATTTTTTTTGTCTTTTTTATGCAGAGTGAATGAAACAAAAGTTCAAAAATTAAACATGCACTTGCAAAAATTTAAACATGCCAAGATGAAGTTAAAAAAATTATGCAAGGAAATAAACTATCCTATATGCAAATGCAAGAATGGATAATTACAATGTTACCTCATGGAGAGAGCTCGGGTTTTGAGTCCTGAGCGGGACTCTCCGTACCTTTGGTCTGATTGTCATCGCCGGATGGAGATGTCGTCGGCATTGACACTTTATTTTGCCACACCTTTCTTGTGGGCTTGCTTGTTTCGATCTCTTTCCGCTCGAGCTCCAGAAATTTCTTACGCTGGATTATTCGCTTCACGTTCCGTTGGTTATGCACCTTGATCTCCTCTCGGATTCGAAAATTTTCCACAATTTCGATGAGGGCTTCAATGGATGGGGTTGATGGCTTCTCCGACTCTTTCTCGAACTTCTTCTTGTTAAATGTATTGACCTGGGAAAATTGTTCGACCTTCGGTCTGAAGGCGAACACCTCCTTCTGCCCATTGATGTTGAGCTGAATTTCTCCAGCTCCCACTTCAATGTGTGCACTTGCCGTGCTCAAGAACGGGCTTCCCAATATGGCAGGGGTCTTGGTGTCGACTTCCATGTCGAGAACAACAAAATCAATGGGGACGAAGAAATTTCGTATTTTCACCGGAATATTCTCGGCGATTCCCGCGGGGTAACGAACCGATTGGTCCGCTAGCTGCAAGCACATGGCAGTAGGAGCAAGTGCATGATTGTTAAGTTTATCATAAACTACCTTTGGCATGACGCTAACGCTTGCCCTCAGATCACAAAGAGCGTGCTTAAAGTTTTGAGCTTCGATTGAACCTCTGATGGTGGGGCATCCTTGGTCCTTCTTCTTCTCCGGGAGAGGATCGAGTATAGCTGTGCTACACTCCTCCGTAAGCTGCACGGCCTCGGTGGTCGACATGCACCTCTTGTTTCCAAGGTTATCCTTGAGATACTTGGCGTACGTGGGAACCTGCATAGCATCAAGAAGCAGTATGTTGACATAAAGCTTCTTAATTACCTCGACCAACTTGCCGAATTGCTCGTCGGCCACCGGCCTCCTTCTCGGTTCTGGAAACGGTAAGGCGGTTGTATCGTGGTACTCTCGGGAAGCCTTTGGGTCTTCCTCAGTTTCATCCTCAGTAGCAGTGGTGTTAGATTCTTCGGCCTCCTCTTGCACTTCGTCGTTAGCATCGGTATCCCTAGCGATTTCGATCTTCCACCGTGTACCTGCATCCCGCGGATAAGGTGGATGCTACGTGGGCTTTCTAGCCCGCGTAGTCACCGCACACACACTTTACTTGGGATTTACTTTCGGTTGCCCGGGTAGCTTTCCCTCATTATGGTTAGGGAAAGATGAGGCCAGCTGAGCCACTTGAGTTTTATCATTTTATTAAAACTTAGCTGATTTTTAATAACAGAGTTAAAGATCTCCAGTTATGCGGCTAGAGACTCCAAATTTAATCATTAGCTTGAAAGTTCTTACTAATGTTATCATTAATTTATTTCTGGCCATACACTAAGTCCTTAAGTGAGGGATGAAAACTGTTATTAAAGTTGTTACCTTGCTGTTGACCGAAGCGGAGGTTAGGCTTGGAGTTCCAACCTTGCTAAGAACGGTAGCTGAGATTGCCATTCCCAATGAAATTCACGTCCTCTTGAGTCGATGGGTAAGTGTTGCCCGAGTGCCCAGTATTGCCACATGTTTCACATGTGATTCGGGACTCCATGATTTGGTTGACCTCCTGGCGTGGAGATTCTAGCTTTTTCTTGAGAAGATCCATCTTGGCTGCCAGCATATCTACACCATCGATCTGGTGTACTCCTTTAGCACGGGCTGGCTGCCTATCTCCCTTCCAACTCTGGTTGGAGGCAATCTTGTCAACAAGCGCCTTAGCTCTTGCAACCTCGAGAGAGAGGAATGCTCCTCCTGCTGCTGCATCTATGTGGTCTTGTGCTCGCTGGCTTAGGCCATGGAAGAAGTTCTAAATGATCAGCCACTCTTCCATGCCATGGTGTGGGCATGTTGCAATGTATTCATGGAGATGTTCCTAGGCTTTCGGGATTGTCTCATCCTGGAGTTGTTCAAAACTGGAAATCCTGTTCCGAAGGGCATTGGTTTTCCTACCAGAAAGTACTTGGCTAGGAATGCAGTAAAACAGGCATCCCAGGTGGTGAATGCATCCTTGTTGGTGTAGAACCACGTCTTTGCTTTCCCAAGCAGAGAGAATGGGAACAGACGAAAAGACGAATGTTATCCATTGTAGTGCCTTTTGGGTTGATTGTCCTGCCCACTTCTAGGATGTTCTAAAGATGAGCGTTGGCATCCTCCGATGCCTTACCATAGAAGGGACTTGCTTGGACCATATTGACAAGTCTAGTCTTCATCTCAAAGCCTTCATTGCCTTGGTTGGTGTTCAGTCCAGTAGGGATATGGCTGCTGGACGGGGCTGAGAACTGACAGAGTGTCTTCTGAGCCATGGGTGATGAAGCTCGAACCTTGGCCTACGGAAATTTTCTTCTTAGGTGGGACGACTCTGCGTCGGACAATTCACCCAATTCTTTCTGGATTCAGGCTGAAGTTGTATGGTAGATCGAAACCGGTCATGCACTGCTCCGCATATATCAAAAAGACAAAGAGAGAAATGGTAAGCCTGCTAAAATTAGCGGCGATAAATCAATAAATTTTATCAAACTATTCAACGATATCTTTAGCCAATTGCTTCCCCGGCTACGGCACCAGAAATGCTTATTGACGTTTTTTATGCCAATAGAATATGTATTCCACAAGCGCACAGAATCACCGCTATAGCACTTCACGTTGGAGTATTCCAGGGTATCGTAAATTTCCTCGGGGAAGCATTATGGTTAAAGAGTATCGAAGAAGCGGATGATAAACTTTATCTCATATCAACCAACTAACTTAGTGGGGGTAGGCCACATATGGTAAGATAAGATAATGGCCAAGTGATGACCGTCTGACATAGAAGACTCTAAACCTTAGAGCGGTAAGCAGCTGGGAGGACAACGAGCGAGAAAGACTCCTAAAATACTTCTAAACTATCGAGCTAGCCTCACTAGTCTAAACCTTGCTTCTAACTTGTTATCGGGAACCAAAAGCTTACTTCGGCGGCCAGAGAGAGGAGGGACTGCAGAAAGGGGTGAGAGCGGAGTCCAACGGCAAACAACAGTTACTGCTATGAAAACACCCGAACGTGGTGGACTACAAGGGATGGACAGGGCTATCACCACTTGCCGCCTACCACACTATTCCGTGGGGTGGAACACACTTTCTAGCTAACGCTAAGCTAGACCCCACGTCTGCACTCAGCATTAGGATTTCTCTTGTGGCTGACAAGAGAAATTCCCCTCAACCTAGGAAACTAACTTGAGCTCCCTAGTCCTGGCGAGAAAACCCGCAAGGTAAGATCACGATAAACAAGAAAGATAACAGAGCCTAAGCTAGAGGAAAGAACTTCTGCACACAATCTGGATAACTTGGAAATGAAATGAAATGAAATGAAATGAAATCTGGCAATGAAATCTGGTGGGTGAGCTTACGCGATGGATGGGCACGAAACCCTCCAAACCACTCGATTTCAACCCACCACGCTACGCCACCGACCCCGATGAACTTCCGTTCCAGGAAGGCAGGCCTCTCGACTCCTTCGACGAAGAAGGAGGTCTAATTATGCCAAAAGTGGGAAATTTTCTACCGGAGCGAGAAATATTCATGGTTCGCATCGCGGAAATTCAGCCCACTGACAAAGAGGGCTCAGAGCATCTCCAATTGGACGACTACATCGATGACAACTACATCTCCGATACGCCAGGGCAAGATACGGATACGACGATGAAATATGACGGTCCCGAACTACCTGATCATGTTCATGACACCGAGGATGTTCCTGAAGTTAGAAGATGTAGACAACGTTCAATTTGAATGACACAGGTTCAGAAACACCAAATGTGCCAAGCGCAGAAAACACATGATGGAGCGACAGCAGCACCAACCCGGCAACCTCTACGACTTCTCCACGACCGATCTCTGCAACAACATCAACATCGGTCGGGATGCTCGCAATATCATCATCGCCCGCCAGCAAGAGCGTGTCAAGGTAGAAGCCTACAGTGCCACTAATTACCACATCCCTCAAGACTACTTAAGTTCAACCCGGAAGCGCAAGCCGGACGCCCCTCATGCGACCACGGAACAACCAACTCGAAGTAAGAAGACCTCCACCTCGCAAGAACGCTTCAAGAGGGCTCTCCATGGGCGTTGCCCATGGCATCCAAACGGTAGTTACTCTGCCTTTGTGTGCCATAACCTCCGCAAGGCCCTGGGAGCCCCGCCACTCAAGAGCATCAAGAAGAAGGACCACGAAGGGAGCCAGTCAAACTAGTCAAACTCCGAAACACGGAAGAATTAGGACCTGATCTGAGGAGTTTTCTTTGAGGCTTTTTTAGGGAATTTTTTGTGTATAACCATTGTTTTGGAATAGAGTTTTCGAAACAAGGGATTCTTCGCATTTAAACCCAAAAATATTTTTTGTTATCGCTTTTGATCAAGGAATTAAAGTCACATTTTTTCTCATTAAGAAAAGCGAGAAGCAAATTTAAACTCTTTTGTTCTATTGGGATAACAAGGACGCATCTGCCTCACAATTTTGTTGGGGATCCTATCACAACCGAACTGCATGACCATCGATCAGGACATCCCCGTTTGAGTGGTCATCTTGTTTGAACATGATTAGTGGAACCTATCAACTAAACGCACTACGTATGAGAAACTACAATCAAGAAATCGACTTCAAAAGCTCATACAACCAGCTATTGATTCTAGTAACGACTCCAACTACTTGTCTTCTGAAGACAATAGCTACAGAAGTAACTTCTGAAGGGGCCCTGAAGCCCACATTTCCAGTAACCGCTACAACTACTTGCTTCTTGAAGACAGTAGCTACGGAAGCAACTTCTGAAGAGGACCTTAAGCCCACGTTTCCAGTAATCGCTACGACTACTTGTCTCTTGAAGAGAGTAGCTATGGAAGCAACCTCTGAAGAGGCTACCAAGCCTGTATTGCCAGTTGGGCTGTGCACACTTGACATGAGCACTAAATATGCCAACTGAAGAGGTCTTCAAACCTATAATTCCAAATGAATCAGAGTACCGCGCGATCGGACATTATTTGAAGAGTACCGCGCGATCGGACGTTATCTGATTAGTTTAATGAATTCCCATAAGGAATATGTGATAGAACGGCAAGTTACCGACTACATCTATGGGTGCAATACCTAGAGTAGCGTTACCCAAACATTTCGATCCCATCTAAGACCTACGATCGTCGATACTACAAAATAGTATTTTGAATAGATCACAAGGCAACCAGTAAATAAATATATTTACAGACATACAATAAACTGTATTGTTCATAACATCTTAATGTTTTTAGTCTTATTCCAGGCTTTCAACTATCCTATGGTCCACAGGTTCAACTTCTTTCAGATAACTTTTGAATTGTTCTTCTGAACAGTCTGCAGCCATGCCGTCCACCAGTGGTTTCACATTGGCCTTTGGCCAGAAGGACTTGACGAGACCAAGAACATGCGCCACGTAGGTCTTGGTGGTCTCAGAGATGTAGCTGGCAATCTTCTGTGGGGCCTCATGAAGACGCTCCAGCAAAGTCCTGTTCTCGACTACTCCTTCTTCCGAGGGGTCTACCATGTTGACTACTACTTGGGCAGCTTCTTGGAGATCTTCAAGTTGCTTCTGCTTCAGCTCTTTTTCTTCGGCCCTGGATTTGATTTGCTTAATGCATTGCAATAGCTGCTGGTCTGTATCTTCAAACAGTTTGGCCAGGCGCTCCACGTCATCTGATGAACAGTACAAACGGTTCTTTCGTGTCAGTCAGCAGTTCTTCTTTATACTTTAACAATTTTTTTGAGTTCTGCGGGCAAAAGACAAGAAGAAGTAATTATGCAAGTTCAGAGATTACTATCTGACTACATTCATCGGGACAAGAGTGCACAGCAAGGAATTACCTTGATGGGCTTTTCTTTGAGCTTTGTTCTTTTCTTCAAGATTTTTGATCTCTTGCTTGAGAAGCCAGACTTCACGAATGTGCTCCAGGTTTTGTTCATGAAGTTGGCGCCACACTGCAATGCTCTTGTGGATCTGCTCTTCAATTTGCCTATCTTTGGCTTGCAATTGGCGCAGTCCATCTTCCACGGCCCTCAACTTGTCTGACTTCAGTCGAGACTGATTGGCCATCCTCTACTCAATCAAAGAAATAAGCAAGTCAGCAGATTACAACATTATGTAGTAAAAGCAAGTTATGATATCAAAAAGAAGCCATACTGTGGAGAACTTGTATAAATCCTTGAAGGTACCCTAATGCTTCAGATTTTCGTTGGTCAGCATCGGATCGTCTATAAGCTCTGTTGGCGTAACATGTTGCCACCCGTGTGGTGTTACCAGGATGGGCCCTGAAGAAGTACCCGCAGTTTCTGCATCTTCAACATTCGGTTGCTCTTGCCGGGTACCTGCCACCTCACCCGCGTGGTAATCAGTCGAGCTTCTGGCAGACTAATACTCGTGGATGGGGTTGGCATGATAGGCTCACCTGTCAACATCTCGGGGGCTGGCTCATTTGTCGCAGTATTGTTTTCCTTGGCTGGCTCGGCACCTGAAACATCCTTTTTAGCCTCAGCACTTGACAATATAGGAGTATCCTTGGGTACTGACGACTGGACGATGGTCGCATTACTCGGCATGTCGATCGACGTTGCAACATCTGGCACTTTCTCTGGCTCGGGGGCTGGACTAGCCGAGGCATGACCGGGCTCATGGAAGCTTAGATCCGAGGATTTCCTAAGTACAATGGAGAAACTGTCAGATACATTATTCATTATGATTTCACAAATTATGCAAGAGAAAAGTACTCGAGTACTCACAATGATGATTTTTTCACATTCAGTTTCTTCACTTTGAGTACTCTGAGTGCTGGAACGGCACTTGAAGTACTTGGGGTGGAAGGTTTGCCAGCTGAGGCTGAAGTCTGCCTTGGCGAGGCACACGCTGCATCACCAGCAACATTCAACGAAGGCTCCACTACAACAGAGGACATTGCTTCATTCGTTGTAGCATCATCGCCGACAGTTTCATTTTCTGCCCCATGTTTTGATCACTTATGAGCAAAAGCATCAACACTAGAGAAGAAAAAAGAGGCGAGTGTTCAAAAGCCAGCTCAAGAAGAAATCGAGAAAGGTAGTTGTAATGGTTTGGAAACACTTACCTCGATGGTTCATCATCATCGATTGAGATAACAGTCTTTTTGCGCTTCTGAGCGACGACCCATGGTTTCTTGGGGTGGTTGGGCTGGAGATTAGCACCAGTCAAGTCTGTGCTTTTCTGGGAGGTACACATGCTGGGCTTCATATAGAGGTCTGCCAGAAGAATATCATCGTCAGTATGACCACCTTCTTCATCGGTCAAGGGATCATAGGAAGGACTGTTGATTCGGAGTCGCTGATACGCATTCGGCTTCAAATGATCAGGACGGTCAATCTCTGGAAGCGGAGGCGAACTCCGGTACAAGTCCCTGTGTCCCTGCAAGGTCAACAACAAACATCAGATACAACATATGCAAATGTCAAAAGTACTCGGATAAACAAGTAGCATACCGATTTTGGCTGGTTCGAAGCACTGAACAGTTCCAAGACATAAGGTACAGAGTGTACATCCATCAGTACTCGTTTCACTCACTTTAGTGCCTCTCCCGGTGGTAGTTCCTCTATATACATCAGGGAGGGATCTTCAGGTCCGAGGTAGTGAAAACCAAATTGACACTTCTTTTGCAAAGATTGAACTCGGCGCTCAAAATATTAGTACATTACCGAAGTACCAGTGACCCCCATCAATTTCAACGCTTGGATTACATCGAGTAGTTCCTCAACTTGTTCCATCTTGGAAGCAGTTGGATTTTGGTTCCATTCCGGTTGTGGCATTGGTACTCCTCCAGTTCTCTCAGCCAGTGACGGTTTATGATTTCCAATATAAAACCATAAGTCCTTCCAACCCGAATGACTAGTGGGGAACTTTTAATTGATGTACTTTTCAACCGCTTTCTGCTTCAATTGGCACCCGGCTCCTCCGACTACACTTTGGTGCTCCAGACTAGGTTGGGGTTTCAAGCGGAAAAGGAATCGGAACAAAGCAAAATGGGGTTCGATCCCTAGAAAAGCTTCCCACAGATGTACAAAAATAGCCACATGAGCTTCACACAGATGATGGATCTGGATTCCATAGAAATAAAGAAGGACACAGAGAAAATTGGAAGAAGGAGGGCCAATCCCCTTTCGATAAAATGCAGAAAAAGAATGATTTCATCAACATTTTCTTGAGGAAAGAGTTGACAAAAAGAAGGACGCCATTGAGCAACATCTTAACCCTGAAGAAGACCCTTGAGAACAAGGTTTAAGAGGTTGTTCCTGGAACACTTACTGTAATTCCAATCGCTGGTCGCAGACTTGGTTTCTTCGAACTTCTTGTTCTTGTTTCCCTTGCTAGCGGCTTTCTTGTTCCCCATCGTTGATGCCACGAGTGTCTTCACTCGCATATGCTCGGGGGCTCAAAGAGAAGGTGCGAGAAGTGAGCAAGAAGGGTGCAGATGCAAGTGCGGCTACAAAGTGGGAGGAAGGAGAAGATGGAACTGGGTTAGACCTATATCTGGATCAGCGGTGGCGGTGGCGGTTGTAAGACGAAGAGTTTTCAAAGTGTGGGAATGACTGAAAGGGTAAATTAACCCTAAGTTACCACACAATTAAATAACCAATGGGGGACCCAGTTTCACTGTGCAGAAGTTGAAGAGTTTTTATGGGAAATAATTTGCTTTGAGAGGTAATTTAGGATAATTTTGGGGAAGTTATTTTATTAACCATTTTTTCAGGGATTTTATTCCGAAAAAGGGGGTTTTCGAATTTTGTTCCAATTTTTCCTATTTTTATCATCATCACAAATATATAACATACACTGCAACATATGCCACGTTCATTTGGATCCTTTTTTCCAAATTTTGTGGGATACGTGTCATCGATGGATTATTTTTTAAATTCTTTGGAAGATATGGAAATAAGATTCAAGACTAATTTGACCGTTAGCCTGATTCTTTGATTCAACCTAAGGCTCGGGGGCTACTCCATATGGCGTGCGATTTTCATCGCACCCCATATAAAAGAAGACTTAAAACTACTCGGAGCATGAGCACCTCACAGCCTTAGAGCAGCTAAGGAAGTACTCGGAAGACACCTCCAAGACGAAGTTTTAGAAGAACTCAAGGACGACTTCAGAAGTACTCGGAAGCTTGCAGTACTCTGCTACGAAGAGCTCGGGGGCTTGTCAGACCTGAGGCTACAGAACTCCGCACATAGCATAGAATATTCTAGAATAAGGGATGGGGCATGTCCCATACCTTATATCTATTGTAACTACTCGTATGCGAGTAGGACTAGTCGAAAAAGAAGGAAACTACCCGGGTAGTATTCGGGTAGGACTCCTAAGCTAGTATCGGTCTAGGATTCCAAGTACCCCTGTCCCCCCAGACTATATAAGGGCGGGCAGGGACCCCCTCCAAACAATCATCACACCTATCACCATCTAAGGCAATACAAACCACCATAAAGGACGTAGGGTATTACGCACATCGCGGCCCGAACCTGTCTAAACCTTGTATTGGTTGCACCTTCGGGTTCCTGATCTCGGCGACATCCTGCCTACAAGTCTACTACCTTAGGGTATACCTAGGTAGGCTTGCCGGTAAAACACCGACACTTGCCACCAGACGTATTCTTCGAGACTTTGAAACATGGCTCGATACACAGCGATGAAGCCCCTATCAAATTTGTGAATAGAATTACCAGCGAAGATTGGAGAGCAACGATATTGGCATTTCTTTGGGGACACTTCATTCAAGAGGACGAGAAGGCAGAAAGAAGAATGGCCCTTCAAGCTAGAAATTACACCATCATCAATGAACACTTATACTAAAGGGTTGTGTGTGCATCGCTTCTCAAATGCATATCCAGAGACGAAGGCAAAGAGCTCCTCAATGAAATTCACTCCGGGATGTGTTCATCTCATATCGGCACAAGAGCTCTAGTAGCTAAGGCCTTCAAAGAGGGTTTCTATTGGCCTTCGGGTGTGGCAGATGTACAAGAAGTGGTCAGAACATGCTCCAACTATCAGATGCACGCACACTAAAGCAAGTTCTCACCTGACAAAGTAAACCTCATACCTCCGGTGTGGCCTCTCACACGATGGGGTATCGACATCGTTGGGCCTCTGCCAACAGCACCTGGCAATTACAAGTTCATAGCTGTAGCAGTGGATTACTTCACGAAGTGGGTGGAGGGCAAGCCCCTTCGGGACATCATAGCTGGAGCCCTGCAAAAATTCTTTTGGCAGAACATTGTCTGCCTCTTCGGCGTACCAAAGGAGGTGACAGTTGACAACAACGAACATATTGATTGCGCCACCTTCAGAGCATTTTGTGATCAGATAGGAACGAAACTGTGTTTTGCTTCAGTCTACCACCCGCAATCCAATGGGGGTAGTCGAACGAGCCAATGGCATCATCTTTATAGGCATCAAGAAGAACATTACAGTACAGCCGAAGGGCAAATGGGTGGACGAACTACCGAGGGTCATTTGGTCACACAACACGGTCGAATCAAGGTCTAAGAAGTTCTCACCATTCAAGCTATTACAGGGAAGAAGCCATGGCACCGGTGGAGATCAAATTCGGCTCCTGGAGGACCGGGGGCTCTACAAACGAAGACCTAGCAGCAACAGTTGACATCATTGAAACGGTAAAGCTGCAAGCAGCTCAGATCTTGACAAAGTACCAAGATGAGACCCAAAGGTGGAAGCCAAGAGAGATCGAAGAAGGAGTTCTTGTGCTGCAGCACGTGCCCATGGGGAAGATGAAAGGCAAGATGAACAGTAAGTGGGAAGGACCGTTCCTATTGACGGAAATGTCAAGGCCGGAGGCCTGCAGGCTTCGGACACTCAAAGGGATCGACGAACCGTACTCCTGGAACAAAGACATGTTGCAAAAGTATTTTGTATAGGGAGAATGTAAGGGCCCGAAGGATAGATAACCAAAGGGGCTCGTAGATGTTTCTTTTTTCTACTTTCTTTTCTTTTTACCCATTATGTACCAAAAATGTATCAAAGGACCCATACTCTTTTCCTCATGGGGGAAGCCTTCGTGGCGGCCACCATGGTCACTGAAGGTGTGAGGTTTTGAACGTGGTGGGCACCCTATGTAACCCCTTGTAAAATATAAACAAGGATCCCCCAAAAGAGAATGTTTACCGAAGGGGGGAGGGAACGCCGAAGCAACTACCCTCTACAATCATGGATGGGTTGTCATTGGCGCGCAGCACAAAACTGGTGCTAAGAAATAAGTGAGCACGAGCCACTGAAGCTAGAAAGGCTTGGCGTCTCTTAGCCTCACTTCAGAAATGAAAGACGAAGCCTTCTCGTGCTAAAGGCCGAAGGCATTCGCAAAACCAAAGACGAAGCCCTCTCGAGCGAAAGGCCAAAGGTATTCGTAAGAATGAAAAATGAAGCCCTCTCGAGAGAAAGGCTGAAGGCATTCGTAAGAATGAAAAATGAAGCCCTCTCGAGCGAAAGGCCGAAGGCAAAAGTTTCGTACAACGCAACGTTCGCCATCTCTACACCCTAATCAAGCAAGGAGGGGTGGCGCTTCACGACTATCATCATGCTTAATCATGGTGTTGACATGCCGAAGATCCACGCCACAATCAAATGTGATTCGAAGATTATGCAAGTAATATTCCCCAGATACTGACATCTTACAAGCATCAAAGTGTGAGAATTTTTTACAAAGCACCGTACACTGAAAGCATTATACATTACACAATACACAAATGAACATTCAACAACATTATTGTTCTTCAACAAATACAAGATGATCTATTTCTTCAATTAGCTCCCGTACGGCGACAGTGATGATGTCTTCAGCTATGCGATGAAGGGAGTCATTGAAAGGCATCCCTACAGACGAAGGCAGCGCAGTATCAGGAGATTTAATTATTTCTTCTCTCCCCTTATTTAACAACATGATACATGTATTCCAAGGGACCACAATCATAATCCACAGGCTCCGGTTTTGGCTCCCGAAGCCTTACGGGCGGAACGTAGGGTACCCTAGAACAATTTCGCACTCTTCGGATTTCACGACGAAGGGCACGGTCGGATAAAATCTTGACATGACGAACAGGATCACTTTGAAACTCGGCAAAAAATTTATTCGAGGAAGCATTGCAGATCTCATATCTATGAAGCTTAAGCGCCCAGAGTTCGGCAAACAAAACAGAAGGAAACAAACGCTGAAACTTTTCCCAAGCGCGACCAGACATAAAAAATACCGCCACGATTCATGGTCACAGGCAATATACCTTCGGTAACCCACGCAGGTTCCGTCGTAGGGTCCTGCGCAGGGCCGAAGGAATTAGTATGCAAAAGTGATATATTACAAAACCCAACTGTTTATAGAAATAATCCCTCACACCTCTCCAGCGTTAGTCCTCTCTGAAGGGATATGAGGTGGGCTATGGTAGCGATAAACAAAAATTTCCACCGCATAAACCAGGAAAATTGTTATTATAGATGACGGAATTACCACTAGACGCCCGGGTGCGGAACTTCTGTAGCGCGTCGGGGTAGTGCTGTCGGTCGCCGGCAATGCAGTTGCAAGACCTCACATGCGGCTCGTCCTCGTGCAGCAGATACAACACCTCCAAGGTATCCACACGTACGGGCAAGAAGCGTCGCACTCCAAACTGCTAGGTCCGCGAGGGCAACCGTGGGCGCGGGCGTGGGAACAGGCGGCTGCCAGCAGGTGTGGAATTAGGGTTAGCCCCTCCATGCGCCCCACCCCTTCTTTTATAGGCGCCCACTAATGGACTTCCTAACCGAGGCCCATTAGTGCACCTAAGCACAGTCTAATTCGAATCATATCCTCATTAGGCTTCCAGCCCCTTAAGTGTGTGACCTTATGGCCTCATGTGCAAACAGAAATGGCTTGGGTACTCCTACTCGACCAATAGTTGACAGCAACTTCTAGCAAGACGTGTCAACTCCTATGCACGCGCAAAGATCATATCAGACGAGCCATCACAATCTTATATACATGCTATTCCCTTTGCCTCATGATATTTTGTCTAGCTCCAAGCTGACCTCTCTTTCTCGATGCCATGATCCGGAATCCTTGGTTAACACTTAACCCTAGCATGGCCATACATTTCTTGATCCGATCAGTCGAGGGGCCTAGAGATATCTCTCTCAAGCAGAGAGGGGAAATCCCATCTTGACTGACCATATCTCACAACATGCTTCTTGACAAACCCGAGAACCACCTTTATGACTACCCAGTTACGGAGTAGCATTTGATGGCTCCTAAGTAGGTCGGTTCACATCTTGAGTACATGCGATAATCTCAGGTCTAAGGACACAGCATACAAATTGTGTAATGAGAAATCACTATTTCTCAAGTTGGGTCGGTCCAGCCTCATGTCATACATGTGCCCACATTATTAGTATGACATCTCCATGTCTATGACTTGTGAAACACAGTCATCAACTAATACATGTGCTAGTCTAATATTCATGTGTGTCCATACATGAACTCCGACTAGGAACAACTTTAGAATAAGCATACAAGTAAAGAGTCTCACAAACAATTCACATAATTGCCAATCAATATAAGTTGCCTTTCATGGATATTCAATGAACACATAATACATCATGGATACAATGAAATATGATCATCTCTATGATTACCTCTGGGGCATATTTCTAACACTCTCGGCAGTCCATGGGTCGACATGGTCATCAGATCCTCCAGCACCGCTTCAAGTAGATGGGGGTTGTACTCGCACATTAGGGACCTCTGGGGTGGCGTAGCCGCCTCAGATGAAGGACGAGCAGTCGAAGCCGTGCGCAGTATTTGCTTGGCGTAGGTCTCAGCTTTCTTTTGAATCTACGAAAGAAGAAAAAGAAAAAGGGGAAATAATAATAAGTCTCCAAAGTGAAGTTCAAAATACCAAGCAGACAACAAAGCAGAGTATACCTGTTCCTTTAGTCGATTACCTTCGCGGCGTACAAGAGCACTACCTTTATCTTTGAAGAATGATTCAATGAAATTCTTAGCTATATTGTTTGGAAGCATCGGCAAATTTCCAGTTTGAACGGCATCTTTGGACGGCCATGCGAAGGAGCGCTCACGCAACGCATGAAGCTGAGCTTTAAGAATACCTTGAGGACCATCCCCTTCGACAGGTAGCAAGTTATAGATCGAGGCAGCCAAAGTTTGAGCTGAGACGATGGCGCACAAGTCCCCATATAAATGACTTCCGGTATCCACCATGGCAAGACATGCTCGAAGCCATTTGACAAACTGACCAATCTCCAAGTCTCCAGGATCGTCGAGCTTCGAGGCAGTCAGTCCATAAGCAGACATGAGGCGGGGGACCTCCTCACGCACTTGGCCGATGCCGGCAGATTGGGCAGTTCGGTAAATTTTGAAGTTGTGGCGCGAGATGCAACGTTTCTCTTCAGCTGTAGTGGCTCGGCTTTTGGCCGCCTCACATTTACCCTACGCTTCGGCAAGCTGCTTGCCCAGAGATTTGTTCAACTCAATGGCAGTCTCTGTTTTGGTGCGTGCAACAGTGTGCTGGCTTTGTTCAGCCTCGAAGGCTTTTTGGAGCTCTAACTTTTCATTTTCCAACTTAGAGATTTTTTCGTCCAGCTCATACATGCGAGAACTAGCATGTCCGTCGGCTTCCAATTTGCGGCCGACGCAACGAGCAACAACGTACGCTTTGAGTGACAAATCTTCAACACAACGAAGCATATTTATTGCGCTAGTCTTCATTAATTCTTTTTCCATCAATGGAAAGCAAAAATACCCGCCAGCTTCATGCAAGAATCCGTGCTCGCGATCGCTGCTTTCAAAATGAAAAATGCCAATGATCTGGCTGCCAATAAGTTTAGCGTCGGCAGCATGTAGCTCAGCGGCAATAGCGGCAGGGTTTTCGGTTCTCATGAAGTACCCATCAATGTCGGTCAAGCTTCCTTCAGCTTCATTTTTTCCCGGTGCAGCATCGTTGACAGGGGTGTCTCGGAGGGGATGCGACTTGTTAGAGCCTTCGGGATTTTCCTCATCCTTGCTTTCAGATGGTGACGATAAACCGAAGCTCGAGGAGCTGGAGGCGGCTCCGATGGAGCTAGGACAACCTCCTTCGCGAGGCGGGGCAGACTGACTTGGAGCATAATTGATGATGACATGTTTGGTCCCAGCACCCTCCATGTCATCTTCTTCCTCTTGATCGCTCACATCGAGCCTCATCGGTTCTCGGGCAGTAGCCTCGTCTGAAGGGGGCGAAGGAGGAGGCACCACGGACATGGGCGAAGCAACAATGGGGCTGCCTTCCACAGCATCTTCGGAGTCCCCCTTTTCTTGAAGCGGAAGGGTGTCGGGGAGCACGATGTCAAGGAGACGAAGGCACTTGGACCCCCACCGTCTTTCGACCCTCATTTCCTTTTCTTGCCTTCGAGCCGTGATGTAGTGGAGCTGCTAGCACCGTCTTCGGTAGCTTCCATCGCTTTCATAACTTGTTTATCTTTCTTCTTATCCTCCACGGGCTTGTGCTTCAGAGTAGCAACGCATGGGGGGGCTTTAACGCTGAAGAACTAGAACACACGGTTCGGGCGTGTCCCACCCAGCTTTTGCTTTATGGTTTTCTACTCCGTGGAGGTCTCGGGGCCAAGGATGTCATCAGCATAGCGGTCAATAGACAATGGATTAATACCTGCGCAACAAAAGCCACCATAAGCAAAATAACGAAGATAGAAAAACCACACTCGCCAAGCGAAGAGGATACAAACTTTTTTGGTCAAACCGAAGGAAGCGCCAAAATCAGCCACGGGAATAGCCCCGACATTTTCTTTCCATGAGGCGACGGACCAACCAGCCCTCACAGGCCAACATTGACACGTGATGAACTCCTCCGTTATATCTCGAGTGCCGAAGACCTTCGACACCTCTCGAAGGATGTCCACGAAGGCTTGGCGGTCCGGCGCTTCTTCGGCTTCAACACTGGGGCTGGCCGAGGGCAGATTCAGGATCTCCTTCACGATGAGGGGGTGGGTCCCGGTGGTAGCGCCAAGAGGGACTTTGTGATAGAACCAAAAAGAAGTCTAGTCTTCCCATTTCTTCCTATAGGCTGTCACAGGACCGAGGACAAGGTCACGATACACAAAGTTGTAGCACCCATACTGGGCTTCGGCATCACCACCGTCGTGAAGAACGGCGGACATGGCCTTCGACTGGTAGTGCACCTTATGAGCGTAGGCGAAGCCCTCAGCGGTGGGCTAGAGGCCACACATCTTGGCCAACCAGAAATATAAGTTCGGACACACGAAAGAATTCGGCGTCAGTTGATGGGGGTAGATCTTGTACAGACGAAGAATCTCCACAAAAATGGGGTCCAATGGGAACCAAAGCCCTGCAATGAAGAAGTCGCGGAAGACAACGACTTTGTCATCGTGCAGCTTCACCGAGGTCTCTCCGCGGGGGGGGGGGGGGGGGGGGGGGGGGCTCGGGCAGCGCCATCGGCAATCATACCCAAGCTCACCATATTGGCGATCAGGCCTTTGGTCATTCTGCTCTCACCAAGTTCGATTGTAGGAGGCAGCTCCGGACGGTCGGCCTTCGGCGCCATAGCTTTGGAAAGAAAAATCGAAGATGAGAGCGTGAGCGTCGGAGGCATGCACCAGATATGCGAAGAGTATGAAGAGATGGCTCGAAGCATGGAAATAGAGAGCTCCGAAGGCTTGAAAACAAAAGCTGAGCGCAGTGAAAGTGAAGTTACACGGGACTTCTATAGGCCTTGAGGATAGGGCCCTCGTAGATATAGCCTCTCAGGGGGCAAATTAGCATAATTCTGAGGGTTCGGAGGGGGCGCCTAATGTCTTTTCCCCTCAGTCCACCATTTTTATGTAAAAATATTTTGTCATTTCCTGTTTTATCACCTTTTTCTATCTTTTATTCTTGTGTTGACAAAACTGTTTCGGATGTCTCCACCTCGTGTCAACTTTGCAGCAAAGAATCCAAAGTGTGGCACTTTGGAACACGTTGCACGCATCCAGGAGTCGAGGACTCGGGCCTTCCAATGAAGGCCCTCGCCCCCGAGGGGCTATTGTTGGGGAGGCCACCTTCGGATCTTCCCGAAGGCCGCGAGCCGAAGAACAAGGCAACTTTTAGCCGGGTGACCCAAGGAGGGAAGCCCTTCGAGGACTTGTGTCACGTCTGGAGGAGTCCCGAAGGGTCAAGATGGCGAAGCCAGGTCATTGAAGCGCGAAAGCCGAAGGCCGAACTCCGAAGGGGCTCTTGCAGAAAAAGACCGGGCCAGGTGGGCGTGATGAGCTGTAAAGTAGGATAAGAGAGGAAATTACTGTAAACCCCTAGAATATTCGGAGAATATTGTTGTTGGGGGCAAAAAGGTGTAATTACGGAGGGGTAGGTGAACTGTCTCCTATAAATATCCAAGTAACTGTAACTGATGGGACGGTTGATCCCTATTGAATAGAATATTGGATTTCTACTCCGAAGGTGTTTGTGCGTTTCTTGTTTGCTGGAGTGTCTCTTGGGGCTGTTGTGGTGCTTCTTCACTCCGAAGGGTACTCTCCACCAACACACGATTCATGAGGTTGAAGATATCGGCTGATGAGGACAACACTCCTTTGGATGCACACAACACTCCGTTGGACATTCAAGGTCCAATCACTAGAGCTCACGCGAGACAATTGAATTTAGACGTGAGCTCGTTCCTAAGCACTTCCTTTTATAATTTTGAGAATACATTACTACCTAATGATTATATTATGATTAGGAATGAAGGAGAGGACCAGGGGATGCGTGGAGAGGAGCTTGGAGTCGGACAAGGCCAGCAAGGGACGTTCAAGACACTTACAGGCCCAATACAACTCAACTTCGAGTCCAGCTCGGAGTCCAGTAGCAGTCTGCCTTAGATTGGACGCCCAGGCCACATACAGAGTCCGATTTCGACGTTCCACATATGGATAGAAAGATATTTTCATAGATCTTCCAATGGAACCGGTCCCATGACCAAATGATGGCTGAGTCAACGGGGATCGTCGAATCAAGTGGACGTCCAGAATGTGTCTCGGTGCTGCGCCGACGTCTTTTGGGCTGCTGACCCGTGTATCGTATTGGAGCCCATTTGGGGTGCGTCCAGGGGTCTTGCACGCCCATAAACACTTTATATTCAGTAGAGTCACCCAAGTTAGGATTTAGGTTTTGCTTAGATTAATCTGTCAAGAACAGTTTCGCCATTCGTCGGTTTGTGAGACCCCAACTTCGTGAGTTAATCATACATCTGCAATTTTGGTTGCATTCTTCTTTGTTCTTGCTTGTGTTTTTCGATTCGCTGGCAAGGATTAGCCTTCTTGGAGAGGTCGACCATGCAACACCGGTCGATAACCTGAGGAGATGTGGTGCTGCGATTGCGGGGTTCGAAACATGTTGTTCAGAAACCGGATCGAATTGTGTTGCGATTCCACCAAATCGAGAGTTAACAAAACCTTTCAGAAGATCGGGAACCCTAGTTCACATCAGTTGGTAATCAAAGCTTCTGGTTCACCATCAGGTTCACCCTTAACCTAGTTCGTGTGTTTTCGCTTTCGTCCTAGAGTCCACGAAAAAGCCCAAAAAAATAAATTTTAGTCGTTAGGTTTTCCCTGTCCCAGACTTGGTTTGTCCTTTGCATAATTCTATTTCAGAGTCCGTAGTGTTGAGTTTGTATCCTAGTTCATGTTTTTATTGCTGGTTTACTTCATGTCTAAGTTCAGTCATGTGATCCCCATCCGCTGCCACCATATTCATCCATCTGATCCAGTTTCAACCTCAAAAAAAACCTAATACGGAGGGTCCTCCTTAAAATAGGCATAACTTTTCGCTCGGAACTCAGATTGAGGCATTCTTTTTTTTTTCAAATTTTCCTTGCAAAATTTTCCACATACAATTCCCCTGCTTTGTCGGGTTTGGCAAATTCAGAATTTCCAAAATGTTTTCAGAAGATTGTCTATTTTTGCTAAGAAGTTTCACCACCTGTTTTAAAGAAAGCTCGTGATTTTCTACGGATCACATCTTATGTCAAATTGAGCTGATACTTCATGGTGTTCCTATTCTCATTCTCTTGGTTGAGAAAAAAATATCGGAAAAATAAAAAAAATTGATTTCTACTAGTGCTAAAAGACAAAACAGGAGGCATGTAGAGAGGATACACTTGCTGATATCATGTGCGCCGCTGGTTACTTGCTGATATCATATCGTTGCTGATCTTCATTGTTTCTTTCTTGCTCCTTACTTGTTGACACTACTGTTATAAGGATACGAGTAGACCAGCAACCAAGGACAAGCAATTCGGACATTTATTCAGCATTACTATCTGTTATTGAACTGTGTTCCACTCACATACTTGGCCTTCCTATAACTCCACATGCTACTTCTAGATAACACAAGTTTTTGACCCTTGCAATCGTGGGCTACATCTCCCAGGTATCCTTCGCCTTGCTAGTAAGAACCTTGTAAGAGCTTGGTAAGGTGTTTCCTTTTGTTGTGTTGATTGAGAGGCACCACTACCCCTGCATAGTAACCTTTACTATTTGTTGCTATTCTTGTGTCTACAATGCCAGGTGACGATGGAAATAACACTCCTAAGGACTTCAATGAGTGTGTCAGCCAAGAGCAACTACAATCTGCTGTAGACAATGCTCAGAAAGATATGAAGGAGACAGTTGTCAAGGCCGTCACCAACGTGTTCATTGAACTCAAGCTCAGCGACATCATTGAGATGTTGGACAGGAGGGTATCCACGCTAGCCGACAGGATTGCTGCGTTGGAAACTCGTCAACCGACCTTTAAAGACACCAGACACCCCAAGGACGAGGTGTATGATGCCCGTGGTAATATAGATCACGTAGCTACACGACAAGCGCGATTACGACGTCGTCTTCGCAATAACACCACAGATATGGGCGGTACTGGAATCGTAATCGTATTCCCAATGATCCTTATGCTAAGATTAAATTTACCATACCTTCTTTTTCGGGACATTATGATGCTGAGGGATACCTTGATTGGGAGATGACAGTAGAGCAAAAGTTTAGTGCCCACCTTGTTCCTAAGCAACATAGAGTTAGACAAGCCACTAGTGAATTTAAAGACTTTGCAATCATTTGGTGAACTGGTTTAGCTGCAGAGGGCACTTCACCTAGTACATGGGAAGAACTTAAGGTTGCTACGCGTGATAGATTTGTTCCACCATCTTATACTAGAGATCTGCGTAAGAAATTGATGCGCTTAGAACAGGGAGATAAATCTGTGCAGGACTACTATGCTGAGCTTCAAAAAGGTTTGATGCGTTCTAGCATAGTGGTGGGAACTGAGGATTCTATTTATCAGTTCTATTCTGGTTTGAGGCGGTAAATTCAGGACATTATTGACTATAAAGAATTTAATACTATCAACCAGTTCTTCCAGTGTGCAATGCTTGCAGAGAAGGAATCGCAGGGACGTGAGTAGCAGAACAAGACTAGCGTCCGGACATCCTTTGCGCCACGTACACCGGTGCATTCGGGGCCGGCCAAGCCCTCCAGCTTTCGGACGCCCACATCAGCAGGCAAACGACCTGCCATGAGTGGCGTTCCTGCTGCACCAAACAAGCCTTCCACACGTGCTGCAGATTCATGTAATTTTTTTTTGCAGGTTCCTGCCCAAAGTTCCTCGTCCGTTGCCTCGACGAGATGCACTTCCGGCATTCAGTGCCATCGCTGCCATGGGATTGTCCATGTGAGGAAGGATTGCCCAAGTTAGCGGGCATATGTGGCGACAGAAGATGCAGGTTACATCAGCACTTCCGACGTAGAAGAAGAAGAAGATGATGATGATGTTGCTGCCCATGACGCCGAGGACCATGTCCTTGGTGGTGGAGATACTTTGGGCTACATGAACATTATTGTTTGCGTGTGCTCAGCACGCAAATTCAGCAACCTGAAAGACTACAGCGCCACAACTTGTTCCAGATTTTATTCATCATCAAGAACCGTCGTGCACGTGTGATTATTGATGGAGGAAGCTGCAACAACTTGGTGAGTTCAGATTTGGTCACGAAGCTTGGCTTGACCACATGACCGCATCCACATCCATACCATATTCTGTGGTTTAATGATTCTGGAAAACCTAAGGTTACAAAAACTTGCAGAGTCTCTTTTTCCATTGGTGCCTATGCTGATTTTGTTGATTGTGATGTGGTACCTATGCAAAGCTTGTTCACTTTTATTGGGTCGTCCTTGGGAACATGATAATAATGCTACGCTCCATGGTAGGGGTAATAAATACACTTTTATGCATAAAGGAAAAAAATTGCTTTGGTTCCTTTGACCCCTGCTGAAATTGTACAAGCTGTTAAGTAAAGAGTTGCTAGTTCGAACAGTGTTAAATCTGAAAACCAGCAAGTTGCTAATTCTGTTTTCCCACCTAAAAAGGAGAAGCCCCCACCTAATTCAAAGGCCGAGGGAATTAAATTAAAGGGGGGAGTTATGCTTGCAACGAAATGTGACCTTGCTGAAATTTCTGATTAAGATGTATGCTATGCTTTGACATGCAAACGAGCCTTGTTTTCACTTGATGATATTGCTAGCTCTTTGCCTCCTACTATCACTAACATTTTGCAGGAGTATGAGGACGTTTTTCCAGCTGAGATACCCCCGGGGCTACCACCTATGAGAGGGATAGAGCATCAAATTGATTTGATTCCGGGAGCCACTTTGCCAAACCGTGCTGCTTATAGAACCAATCACGAGGAGACTAAGGAAATTTAGCGACAAGTCCAAGACGTTTTGGACCGTGGGTATGTACGTGAGAGCTTTAGTCCTTGTGTTGTTCTTGTGCTTTTGGTTCCTAAGAAAGATGGTACTTGGCATATGTGTGTTGATTGCAGAGCCATCAATAATATTGCTATTCGATATCATCATCCTATTTCTAGGCTAGACGACATGCTTGATGAATTGTGTGGCTCTATAATTTTCACAAAGATTGACTTGCGTGGTGGTTACCACCAAATAAGGATGAAACTTGGAGATGAATGGAAAACAGCTTTTAAAACCAAATTCGGGTTGTATGAGTGGTTAGTAATGCCTTTCGGTTTAACTAATGCACCTAGTACGTTCATGCATTTGATGAATGAGGTTTTGAGGGCCTTCATTGGTCGATTTGTGGTGGTTTACTTTGATGATATATTAATTTACAATAAGTCTTTGGTTGAACATATGGATCATTTACGTGCTGTTTTTAATGCTTTCAGGCATGCACGTTTGTTTGCTAACCTTGAGAAGTGCATATTTTGCACCGATAGAGTTTCTTTCCTTGGCTATGTTGTTACTCCACAGGGAATTGAGGTGGATGAGAAGAAAATTGAAGCCATTGAGAGCTGGCCGCTACCCCAAACCATCACACAGGTGAGAAGTTTTCTCAGTCTTGCAGGTTTCTATCGCCGCTTCATCAAAGATTTCAGCACCATTGTTGCGCCGTTGCACGAGTTAACGAAGAAAGGTATGGTGTTTCATTGGGGAAAAGCACAAGAGGAGTCCTTTGCCACTTTGAAGGACAAGCTTACGCACGCGCCATTGCTGCAACTTCCAAATTTTGGTAAAACTTTTGAGCTTGCATGTGATGCTAGTGGAGTGGGCATTGGTGGTGTTTTGATGCAAGATGGTAAACCTGTTGCATACTTTAGCGAGAAATTGCATGGTCCTGTTATGAATTATTCTACATATAATAAGAAATTGTATGCTCTTTGTTCTTTAGAAATGTGGCGTTATTATTTGTGGCCTAAAAAAATTGTTATACATTCTGATCATGAATCTCTTAAGTATCTTCGTTCACAAAATAATATGAATCGTAGACATGCTAAATGGGTTGAATTTATCGAATCTTTTCCTTACATCATCAAACATGAGAAAGGGAAGGATAATGTGATTGTCGATGCTTTGTCTAGACGATATACTTTGCTTTTCCAACTTGATTGTAGGATTTTTGGATTTGAATCAATAAAAGACCAATATGCGCTTGATCCTGATTTTAACGATGTGTTGCAGAATTATAAAGAGAGACGTACATGGAACGAGTTTGTGATCAATGATGGATTTGTGTTTAGAGCTAACCGCCTGTGCATTCCAGTTGGTTCCGTTCGTCTTTTGTTGATGCAGGAAGCGCATGGAGGAGGATTGATGGGGCATTTTGGAGCTAAGAAAACGGAGGATGTTTTGGCCTCACACTTCTTTTGGCCCAAGATGAGAAGAGATGTTGAGCGGTTCGTTGCTCGCTGCACGATATGTCAAAAAGCTAAGTCTCGGTTGAATCCACATGGTTTATACATGCCTCTTCCTGTTCTTTCTATTCCTTGGGCAGATATTTCTATGGACTTTGTGTTGGGATTGCCTAGGACTAAGAGGGGAGGGATAGCATTTTTGTTGTAGTGGATCAATTTTCTAAGATGGCACATTTTATACCATGTCATAAAAGTGATGATGCTACTCATATTGCTGACCTCTTTTTTCAAAGAGATTGTACCTTTGCATGGTATGCCTGCTACTATTGTTCCAGATCGTGATGCAAAATTTTTGAGTCACTTTTGGCGTACTTTGTGGAACAAGTTGGGTACAAAATTATTATATTCTACCACTTGTCATCCACAAACTGATGGTCAAACAGAGGTGGTGAACCGCACTTTGGGCGCCATGTTGCGGGCTGTTTTGAAGAAGAATTTGAAGATGTGGGAAGAATGTTTACCTCATGTGGAATTTGCATACAATCGGGCAACACATTCTACCACTAAGGTAAGTCCTTTTCAGGTAGTGTATGGTTTTAATCCTCGTGCTCCTATTGATATTCTACCTTTGGCTACTAGTGAGAGAATTCATAGTGATGCTAAGGAGCGTGCTATTTTTATTTTGAAAATGCATGAAACAATTAAGCACAATATTGAAAAGATGACTGAAAAATATAGAGTAGCTGGTAGTAAAGGTAAAAAAGAAGTTAAACTTGAACAGGGTGATTTAGTGTGGTTGCACTTGAGAAAAGATCGTTTTCAAGATTTGAGGAAGTCAAAGTTAATGCCTAAAGTTGGTGGTCCTTTCAAAATAATTGAGAAGATTAATGATAATGCATATAAACTTGAGTTGCCTCTCAAGTTCAGGGTTAGTCCTACCTTTAACATTTCAGATTTGAGGCCTTACTTGGGAGAAGAAGATGCGCTTGAGTCGAGGACGACTTCAATTCAAGAGGGGGAGGATGATGAGGATATCACTCCTTCGGATGCACACAACACTCCGCTGGACATTCAAGGTCCAATCACTAGAGCTCGCGCGAGACAATTGAATTTAGAGGTGAGCTCATTCCTAAGCACTTTCCTTTTATGATTTTGAGAATAGATTACTACCTAATGATTATATTATGATTAGGAACAAAGAAGAGAACCAGGGGATGCGTGGAGAAGAGCTTGGAGTCGGACAAGGCCAGCAAGGGATGTTCAAGACACTTGGAGTCCAGTACAACTCAACTTCGAGTCCACCTCGGAGTCCAGGAGCAGTCTGCCTTAGATTGGACGCCCAGGCCACATACGGAGTCCGATTTCGATATTCCACATATGGTTGGAAAGATATTTTCATAGAGCTTCCAATGGCACCAGTCCCATAACCAAATGATTCCTGGGTCAACAGAAATCGTCGAATCAAGTGGACGTCCAGAATCTGTCTCGGTGCTGCGCCGCCGTCTTTTGGGTTGTTGGCCTGTGTATTGTATTGGAGCCCATTAGGGGTGCGTCCAGGGGTCTTGCACGCCCCTAAACACTTTATATTCAGTAGAGTAGCCCAAGTTAGGGTTTGGGTTTTGCTTAGATTAATCTGTCAAGAACAGTTTCGCCGTTCGTCGGTTTATGAGACCCCAACTTCGTGAGTTAATCATACATCTGCAATTTTGGTTGCATTCTTCTTTGTTCTTGCTTGTGTTCTTTGATTCGCTGGCAAGGATTAGCCTTCTTGGAGAGGTCAACCGTGCAACACCGGTCGATAACCAGAGAAGACGTGGTGCTGCGATTGCGGGGTTCGGAACATGTTGTTCAGAAGCCGGATCGAATTGTGTTGCGACTCCACCAAATCGAGAGTTAACAGAACATTTCGGAAAATCGGGAACCCTAGTTCACATCATCGGCGGCACCCGTGCTCCCTGCAGTGCCTGCTCGAGGTAGCTAGGGTTCTTGATACCCTATACGGGGCTAGCTCAAGGTGGACGCGGCTAGCGGAGAGGATGCGGTGGCGCTGCAGCTGTTAGGCATGCTCGGCACTGCGTGAGCGCATCTGGGCGCGTGGTGGTCCGCAACCTGGAGTGGGTGGTCCGCAGCCTGGAGTGTTGCTCGAGCAGCCGGTGTCGGAGAAAAACGTTCGGGCCTTATCCAATCGGTGTAGATGATAAGGCAGGGGCATTCCTGTCCATTCACTAGCTCTAGAAAATGAAAAGAAAAAAAGAAAAGGAATAGAAAAGAGAAAGGAGAGGAAAACCCCCAAATCGAAAGAATTCGCGCGCTCAGTGTTATATTTTGAAAGACTTGCAAATTAAGGGTTAAAAGAAGTGAGGCGTGTGAATTCTCAAATATCGAAATTTCTCCGCACGGCTACCTGCACCTCCTCCACCTTTGACTGCCACCATGATTAATCCCAGGTGCCCTCTCTGTTTTTCCCATGGTGAATCCCTAAATCCCTAGATGCTGGTGTTTTTTATTTTGCTGCATCTGAAAATGAATTTAAAACATGCTTGTTTGGATATTGGAGAATATGCAGGGTTTTCATCTAGACATGACGAACAGTAGAGTGTGCTAATGAATGCATATCTCCTGTACCTAGTATGTGGAGATTTGCTCTCCGGTGCTTATAAGAAATTAGAGTAAAAAGAGAAATTCACATTTTGTCGATGTTACCACTCAGTGTTAATTGGCATTTTTGGGCAATGATTGCTAAAAAAAGGTTTTACTTGGAACAACCTAAATGGACTGATTTTTGTGAGCAGAGAAAATAGTTTCTATTTTTCATGAATATTTTTGTGTACGTGTTTCATTAAGAGGAATGATCAAATTAAATGAAATAGTTAATTGTCATATTTGGTCGATGAAAACTAAGGTATGCATTTAGTTCTATGGTTGGTATTTTCGATGGTATATTGGTCATTCATGTTTTCATATTTCAATAATTTTGATTTCATTTCTAGCCTCAACTTATCATTTTTGAATTTGTTTTGAGAAAAAAATTATGGTTTAGAAAAATAGCACTGGGACTTCTCGATATATTTTTTCCCTACACCAGCCCAATCTTCCACGGAGGAGGATGATAAGGCGTGAGCCCAGCTCACTTGCCACTCAGAGTTTCTTTTGTGCGTGGAGTAGAGGCGGCCTTGGACCTTGGGCCGCTAGACTTCAGAGGAAGGAGTGCACGACGGTGGCCCATTTAATAAATTGTAAGCTGCTATGATGGCCGGCCTTTGCTTTCTTATCGGGCCCATGTGATATCTTTGGTTTTTTGAAATTTGGCCCCGATCAAATTAATGAAAAGATTTGTGTTGTTTTGTAAGTCCATGGTATGTTTGAGTGCTGATTACTTATGTTCTTGTAACACCAAAAGGCATGGAAAATGGGCTGTTTTAGCTGATAATCAACACTCTTTTCTTAATTTAAATTGTAACCAAATTTTAGTATCCATAGCAAGTTGACATGTACCACAACTCGAATATGGTCAAGGAGTTAACTCCAGCCGTGTTGCTCGGGTGGGCGGCGATCATTCGGATCATCATTGGTGTGCTCTCATGTAGGTGCAAATCAATAGGGGCCATGAACCATGATGCTCACATGATTCCCAACAAAAAAGTTCTCCCATTTTCCCCACACCATAACATTTTAAATAACCTTAATAAAAAGTTATTTATAAATCTTTTCAAAAAATATTTTAAAAATATTCTATAAAATATACATGTTACTTAAATAATTATTAAAGAAGTTACTAGATAATTTTTTTGGAAAGGAATTTAAACAACTTTTTATATTTTTTGAGCTATTGGTATATGCTATTAAATTGGTGCAAAGTTTGAGTGTATTGTTAAAATACGACTTAGTTTGAATCAACATTGTTTTCAGATGCTGTGTGACGTCTCATGCTAGGAGGTACATACTTTGTCACACATCCCAGGGTATCCCCGCGAAGGACTCGGATCTCCAGGTGGTGGGTCCAATGATGCTCTATGCGTGCGGGACACGTATACCGGCTGACATGAGCCGCAAGCCTCGCCTTAGCAAAGCTAGATATTAGCCAGATTCTTCGGTCATGCAGTTGTAGTTCTATCCGACTCATTTGCTTGTAAAGTAACGCTATGAGTAGATCCTGATCCGACTTGTAACCTATTGTTGTCGGGCTGTATAAGACGGCCAAGGAATAACCTAGTAACACCCCGAAAAGAAACCCTAACCCATAGCTCACCATAGTCTTGTACCTTATCGAGCAGAAGCAATACGATCCACTATCCAACACAAGATATAGGGTATTACGTTTCTTGCGGTCTGAACCTATTTAATCCTTGCACCTTGTGTGACCATCGAAGTTTTTATCCCCACGATCCCCTCTCTCATAAATTTACAGCTTGGGGATACCCTTGGACTTGCCGGACTAGAAATCCGACACCTTTCATTCACATAGCAAAAGTGCTAAACACAATTAGCCGTTACTGCATAGATAGACATCTACTAGTTCTCGGCTAAATAGGCAGGATTTCACTTAGTTACATCACCTTCATTCTCCTTTGCGTTGCACATCCAAACACACATTGCCCTCAAAATGCCAACACCCCCGATCTACGCGAGGCATATTCTTCATCAGTTTGTAATCAATCGGCCTGTCCCAACAGTCATCATTGTCGTCCTCCACAACCACCTGTTTTTTGATCATTTGAATTTGATATCTCAAATAGCAAACTCACAATGTCCATCTCTTCTTGCGCCCCTTTTAAACCACTTAGCATCACTTTTTTTTGAAAAAGAAATAGTTCCCGGCCTCTCTGCACACAACCAAATCATACAGTATTCTCAACTTACAGCTGATCACAAATAAATCGAAAGAAGCACGTGAACACGTAAAAAACAAAAAGCATACTGTATTATTATTTTTCCATCCATTCTTGGCAAATATATCTAAGCCGACGACCTCTAATGCCTTACTTGCTAGACAGACCATCTTCCATTTTCTTCTCACGCTGCATGCAACAAGGATCAAAATCACAGCCAATACACTCCCATGATCTATCAGAACTAGATAAAAAAGGTGAATCTTTTTTTCTTGAAAATCAGATCGTTTCACATACACTAAATCACCCATAGAAGAGCAGCAGCCCCAACAAAAATTATACATCTTTCTTTCTTGTTTATGCTTGTTAACCAATTTCCAAGCATGTTAGCTACCGACTTTGGTGGGGTTAACCCGTTAGCTATATGTACAACTCTCCAAGTATTTTTGGCATGATGACAATAAAAAATAGGTGTTTAATTGTTTCATTTTGATGGCAGAAACTACACTTTTGACTTCCCAGTCCAGTTCCTCTTAGCAAAGTTGTTCTTTGTTAGACGCCCGTTGGAGGGACCAAAGGAAAATCTTTATTTTTAGAGAAATCTTCATCTTCCATGTAACTTTCTTATTGAAGGGAGAATCTTGGTTTATGAGATACTAATACAAAGACCTCACAGTGAAATATCCTTACCCGTGTAAGTCCCAGGTGGCTATTTTAGTTACTATGTTGTATCAGACAATTAGTTTATCCCTAACTAGAGCTCTTCTAAAGAAAACATTTTGGGGCATCTGATTTGCCACTGCTGTGGGGATGGTAAGCTATATTGTATAGATTTTGGAATTGATCTTTGAGCGATTTAGAGCCCACCTAATTGTCCTCCCAAAATCTGGTTTGAGATTTTTTTTTATCTTGAAGGTTCCGCAACCTAGAAAATCATTTCTACCCCTTTGAAAGGATTATGGCCCAAGAAGAGGGATGAAATGGATCTTGTTCAATTTCTAGGAACCTTAGCCTACAACTAGTATTGTCCAATTTATGAATTTTGAATCTAACAACCAGAGCACACTAATATAGAGAGCCTAGGTGGGTAACCACGCTAACTGCTCATTTTCCTAGTGAAGAAGACGCACTAACAAGTAAACCAACTAGGCAACAAGCAAACAATTAAGCACAAACATAAGAGATGCTAAAAATAAATGCTTGAAAGTAAATGAGAGGAACACTAGAATACTGGATTTTTTTTTTGTGGTATCGAGTAGTTGACGTTCCTCTAGCCTAAGTTAGAGTACCCAATAAAAGTTTTGCTTCCTTGCATAACAAAGACATAGGTGCTTCACTAAGAATGCTTCTTTTCTATCTCTGGAACGGCACACCGTGTACAATTTCCGTCTTGGGTTCCCAAGATCTCCAAGTGCTCTAAAAAACCTCCGGGTTACCAATACCGTCTAGGTGCCATCAAACGCCAAGAGTAACAAGCCCTAAGCTTTTGCTTGACCTACACTAAGCTAGCTCTGTCGGTATTTTACCGCCAAGCCCACCGAGGGATACCTCCGAGGTGGTAACAAGCCCCTAAGCTTTTGCTTGATCAGGAACTCGAAGGTGCAAGGAACACAAATATTTAGATAGGTTCGGACCGCAAGGAACATAATACCCTACGTCCTGTGTGGTGATTTGTATTGCCTTAGATCATTGTGTGTTGGAGGCGGTCCCTGCCCACCCTTATATAGTCTGGGGGGACAAGGTTATAGATATCCTAGCCAGATACGAGGTTAGGAGTCCTACCCGAGTACTACTCGGGGTAGTTTCCTTCTATTCCGATTAGTCCTACTCATGTCCGAGTAGTTACAACAGGGATAAGGTATGGGACATGCCCCATCCCTTATTCTAGAAAGTCTATGCCATGTGCACAGTCCTATGGCCCCGGGTCTGACAAGCCCACGAGCTCTTCGTAGCCGAGTACTGTAGGCTTCCGAGTACTTCTGAAGGTGTCTTCAAGTTCTTCAGAAACTCTATCTTGAAGGCGTCTTCTGAGTACTTCCTTGGCTGTCTCAAGGCTGTGAGGTGCTCATGTCCTGAGTAGTCTTCTTTTATATGGGGTGCGATGAAAATCGCACTCCATATAGAGTAGCCCCCGAACCTTAGGTTGAATCGAAGAATCAGACTGAGTGTCAAATTAGTCTTGAATCTTATAGTCTTTATCTTCCAAATAAATTTAAAAAATCAGCCATTGATGACACGTGTCTCACGGTCCCCGAGCCTTGAATCCAAATCCCAGGGTTTGCAAAAAGATCCAAAAATTCGTGGCATGCATTGTAGAATAAGTTAAGAATTAGATTTGATGATTAAAATAGGCAAATTGGTTCAGAAATTCGAAAATTCCTTTTTTCGAGATGACATCCCTCAAAAATGGTTAAACAAATAACTTCCCCAAAGAAATCCTAAATTACCACTCAAAACAAATCTTATCTCGAGAAAAACTCTTCAGCTTCCGTATAGTGAATCTGTGCCTCCCTGGTTATTTAACCGCGCGGTGACTTAGGGTTAACTCACACTTTCACTTGCCTATTTTACTGCTGCAAGCCTTTCGTCTTCCTCTGCTCCAGTGCCGCCGTCCTTTCTAGATCTGAATCTAGGGTTGTACCTCATCCACCTCTTTTCGCCGGCAAACTAGTTGTCGGTGCTTTCATTCACCTCCGCGTCCCCTACCTGGCACACCAGCAGTCGGTGTTTTACCGCCAAGCCCACCGAGAGATACCCCCGAGGTGGTAAGTTGTAGGTGAGGTGTCGCCGAGATCAGGAACTCGAATGTGCAAGGAACACGATTTAGACAGGTTCGGGCTACAAGAAGCGTAATATCTTACGTCCTGTGTGGTGTGTATTGCCTTAGATCGCCCTTATATAGTCTGGGAGGATAAGGCTACGGATATGCTGGCCAGATACGAGCTTAGGAGTCCTTACCCGAGTACTACTCAGGGTAGTTTCCTTCTGTGCCGACTAGTCCTACTTGTATCCGAGTAGTTACAACAGGGATAAGGTATGGGACATGCCCCATCTATTATTCTAGAAATTTTATGCCATATGCGCAGTCCCGTGGCCCCGGGTATGACAGGCCCTAAGCTTGAGCACACTTGCTACTGTCACATGAACTTATTTTTCTTGAAATATCAACACATGAGCACTAGATCTTTTCTTCCTTCCTCAAATAGATCAAGACATAGCCATTGCCAATAACTTCCAAAAAAGTTTAAAGTGTCGAATGAACCGATACTGGGGCATCGAATCATCCGGTCACACTGAGCCCAAATAGTAGCCGTAAAATCTTAATTGCTGGTATTATTGCACCGACGCTAAGTCCATTGGGGAGTTGGATCATCCGGTGCTAAAGACTTCGCTGAGAAATGTCTCTATCGCGAAACATGCTCTCTAAGTGACAGTTTGGCGCTTGCACCGACGCTCATGTAGGGGATGTTGGATCATCCGATACTGATAGAGGATTCAGCTCCAAAGTCTCTGTCATCTCTAATTTGAATACCAGTTGAATGATTATTGCAACAACGCTCAGAATCAAACTATCGGTTCTTCCGATACTAGAGCCAATTCAGCACTTGCAATTTTCCGATATCGGTTCATCTGATACATCATCCATGCTGATTCTTCTTCACCTCACTTGACATTGAATTCATTCTTCGATCCTTTTCGTTTCCAAGGGTTTCCTTGAGTTCTTTGACCTATCTAGTACTGAGTTTGAGAAAATGTGCAACTATTTTAAGGTCAAGCTACTAACTTACGAGCTCCCCTTGATAGTATGGTGCTCTCCTTAATAGTACAGTCAAAGACTAAAAACTATAAAATCTGAACTAAACCAAGTGTCCTTCATCTCCTTATGACACTTGATACTAGAAAGGTACTTAATCTTCGTACCCAAGTTCTTAGCCCATATTTCCATGCAAATTTATGGGTCTCTTTTCAATTTTATATTATGACATAACTAATAAATGGTAATTCCTTCAAAACACACAAGTTACGTGTAGTTGTTATTAATCACCGAAATTACCATGCATCTATCAGCCTAGATGCTTTCACCCTTAACAGGCCTTTCCCGAAATATGAGTCCCTAGGCTTAATTTGAACCTGAGAATGATATTTCGAACTTAGGGGCAAAGTTTGCCACATACCCTCTTCATTTGACAATTTAAATAACCACTTGCTGAGCAGACATTTGCTTTCAATTCCGAGACCCCCTTGATCTTTAGGGTGACACAAAATGCCCCATTTGGTAAGGTGTTTTGTCCATTTATTATTGTTGCCTTGCCAAAAGAATCTGGATCGGCAAAAATCCAATTTCATCAAGACTACTTTAGAGATTTTAGAAAAAGGATACGATGAACATCGGAAGGACTCAGCTCACACACAATGACATTTGAGCTATTTATTAAAACATGGGAAGGTGAATACAAAAGCATATTCCAATATTATGATTGCAAATTCATGACAATCACTACTGGAAACCATGTTTTCCCTGTGGGTACAAAACCGACAGAAGAATTAAGAATACCGACAAGAAAATTGTTTCTGTCGGGAAACCGACAGGACTAGCTTGGCAGGGAATTAACAATTGCCTGTCGGATGACCGACAGGAAAATTGTTACTGTTGGTATTCACCCGACAGGAAAATAAACTTCGACAGGTTTGGTTTTCATATTCCTTTCATAGCAATCCGACAGAAAATGTTGGTTTCCCCGACAGAGAAAACTTTTCTGTCAAAAATATTTTGTCAAGGACCCGTCAAAACAAACTGTCAACACATTAAACCGACAAAAAAATGCATGTTACCACCCAGAAAAGGAGAATTTTTCTGTCAAGAGTCAATTTTCCTGTTATTTTCTAGCCAATAGGAAAATTGATCACAAACAGAATCAAATTGGATTTGTTGCAAATTCCAGACCACATCCACATTCAAAATCAAATTGCAAGAAAGCCACATATATACGCAATCATAATACAAACATCAGTTCCAGATGTCATAGATGTTAGCAAAATAAGCCCAGAACCTTGAACTTCTAGCACAAAAAAAGGCAGGGATGGCTAAATGGAGTCATACTATCATTCTCCTATTAACTAATAGTAGGCACAACACTATAAAAGATAAAGCTGTCAACACTACAAAAGTAATCAATCTGAACCATCACACAAATGCATTTGTCTCCACTCATCAATTGCTGGCATCAATGTTGCTATCAATGTGCGCTCCGCCGAGGTCCTCATCATCATGGCCATCAACATCAATGTTGTTGTTAGTGGACTCCGAGCAAACATGAGATGAACCAGTTGCCTGCATGTGAATGAGGTTGATAAGCTAAATGATAATTTCCAACTAAAGTCATAAATGGTATGTACAGTTCATAATAAGTTACTGCAGACTTGCCCCCTAGCACCTAAACAGACTACTAAGACTAGTCCCAGCTGAAGCCATGAGATCTATCTACCTGACCATGTGATCTGAACTAATGCAAATTAAGTCCAGATGCTATGCAAGAATCAACATGAGGCCACTTCCTCACTGCTGCACTGTGTGTAGCCATTCTGAATACCACAAAGTTGCAGTTAGCTTTCATAGGGACTATGTATGCACATAGTTGCCCAACTTTGACAAAATTTCTTGCAAAATATTCAAACTTGAGTTAATTTTTCTTTCTATTTTCTACCTATACAGAGAAATATCCTTGAGGCATAGTGCAACAAAGGGATATAAATACTCACTATTGCTTGGGCAGCTGACAAGCGCTGCAACGCATTCTCTAGGATTTCCTTTCCTAACTAGAAAGCAGGCTTGGCGTTGCCGAGCCACCCCATGGCTTGCGAAATGGACCACTAACGTTTCTTTGGCATGATGTACCTCATATTTTTGGTATGTAATTATTCGTGTTCTATTCTTGTGGATTGCGTCTTTTAATAGACTTCCTGTTTGATATATGATCAGTTTGTGTATTTTATTTACTATTTGCACAAAGAATGAAAGGTGTTGAACCACTACAATAAAATAAGATTAGTGCAAAATTCTGGTGTAACCATAAGCTTTAATTGACTATAATCAGGTGACGCAAAATACCTTTTGGGATCAAATATAACAAATTTCCATGCATCACTTTATTTATCGTATAACAATATACAAACAAAAAAATGTAATTAACTGTGAAGACTTGCTGGCAGAACTGAATCTCAAAAAACTTTTAGTGTAAGCTCTTGGTTAATATATTTCAAATTATTCTCAGCAGCTTCTGCATTCATGTAAGTGGCTTCTTCATTGTATATTTGACATTATCCTGCTGGCAACACCTGAAAAGTGCACATTACACAAGCAGGATGGTAAGTGGGCTTGTTGTACCCCATTTCTGTCATCAGGGACATCATAGGATGAGACATAAAATTTGCAATGGTAAATTGTCATACATTAGAGCTAAATGATCATGATGAAAGAAGCAGCATATAAAAGAGGGTAAAAGCTTAAAGGGGAACATTGTCAGGGTACTGCACAGATTGCCTCCTGCAAGGAAATGACACTGTCACTATTGAAATAGCACTGAGGGAGCTTAGTTTCACTTTTGCTCGATCATGCTTCAAGAGGGGACGGGATTAGCTGAAATTATAATACCAACGGATGCCTGGATTGCTCAATTCCATGCAACTCAGAAAATGTTAAAACATCATCGACTCTATCCCCTGCATTTTATCTCATCTATATGACATCCTAATCCCACTCACTGTCCATCCAAATGTCACTAAGGTGGAGAAGATGATTAGTAGAAAGGCACACAGAAGTAAGGCAACATCAGGGCAAACAGATCGACGTGGTTGATGCGGTGGCTGTAGCAATCACAGTAGAAAACAAGCTTCAATTCCATGCTTCCGTGCAAACGGAACAGTTATAATTCATGATATTTACATTTTTGTAGAAGGCCTTCCCATAGGAGCACCAGTAAGCTGACATTAGCTTTAATTCCATTTTCTATTTAGTCTTGCACAATGCACATATCAGTTTGATTGTGTTTATCCTCAGCATGAATCTTTTTCACTTTAATTTCTTGTATGTCTTTAGCATATTGCTTAAGTGTATCAGCTCATCCGCTTATGAAAAATATGTAAATACAGGCAAATATATTATAATAGGTACAAAATGTTATTCAACGTTCATAATCTATGTCACTATATCTATTTGCTAAGATCTGCACCATGGATTTATTTTTTACCCCTGCTAGTAATCCTAGCAAAGAAGCATTTCACTGCTCAACTATTTCGAGGTGGTTTGGTCCTTGATAAAGTGATATAATTTGCATTGTGGGAAATTGTATTTATAACTAATTTTCAAATGTGTGCAGTTATGTAAATCAAACTACTGAGATTGATATATACCATAATTTGTTTGAAAAAACAGAGGTGCTCTATGTAAGAGGTACATAGTATGATAAGATGCTGAGTTTCAGAGATAAATATATAGAACTCCAAAATAGCTTCCACTCATTGACAATTTTATATTCAATGATTTAGATTGGTGTAAATACTAAGAGCAATGGCCTAAGGTCTAAATCATGGATAATCATCGTGCTTGGCAGTTGGCAGTGAGCACTGTGAGAGTCAAATAAAAATGCAGATATATGAATATGTCATCTGTTTTTGCTGAGGCATAAAATTCACTGTGGCAACAAAAAGGTACTACTTTATTTTAAACTAAAGAAGATTATATGATTCTTGTTGGGGCAATTGTTCTATGTAATTCAGTGCTTATTACTCCAGAGCAGCGTCTTGAACATTGCTGCCATCTGGAGTGCATCTCGGGGTGGTATGCGGCCGCTCAGCGCGGCATTCCGTCGAACAGCTCGTGCGCACGCGAAGTGCTATACCTTCGTACAGACTGGGCACTCGTGGACCCTCTCCACCTCCTGCCCGGGGTTGCCCGCGCCGGCGACAATCTCAAGCGCCGAGCGAGCGAGCGAATAGGGCACAGGAGCGGCTCCTGACGGAGCTCTTGCAGCACACGGTGGAGGAGAAGGGGCATCGGCAGTGATAAGGGAGGGAGCAGCGGGGAGGTGGCGCAGGAAGAGTCCACGTGTAGCGTGCTGGCTCTTTTTGAGGATGGATGGAGCTGCCGCGACCTTCAGGAGGAGCAGCAGGGGCCAGGGGGCGCGTGGTGGAGTGCGAGGCATCAGCTGCAACAGGCGATGGCAACACGGGTGGATGAGCAATGCAGGAGGATGCGGGCGCGAGGTGGGGGACGAGACGTCGGCCGCCGCGCGGCTCTCGCGAAGGGTCGGGAAGCGAGGCCTAGATGGACCCCTAATAAAGCAGACACTGCTTGAGATCCGACGGCCAGAAAAAAAACGAGCGACGTGGCCCAATGGAAGCGTCCCGTTTGGACCCGCCCGGGATTCGTGTGTTGAGATTCCTGATACAGTCCGTGCAGGCGTACCGCAACCATATAGGACGAGTTTTATCTAAATTTGCGTCTGGCTAGTCTCACCATCAGTATATCATCGTGTGTACGTTCACATACTCATTTATCACTTTGAGTATGTTTTATACTTATTATTCTAAGATACTTCAAAGGGATATATACGAAAAATTTCAAATACATCCCTATTTTCAAATATATATTATTATACCTTAGTACTAGTATATAAAATTGAGCATGTCCACATATTCTATGTATGATCACATACCCAACGTATATATCATCACAGACGATCTAGTATGATCACACACACCTCGTATAGATACGTCCTACATCATGAGATACACATGTAGGAGTAGCTACAAGCACGTGTAGAATAGATTTTTCCTATATATATATAATTCATAATGAAGTGTAGACAAAAATCAATAGTAGAACCATGACCTGATACAGAAACCACCAGTATTCAGAATCCATTTGTGGTCATCAGAGTTTATGGCATTTATAGATATATGAAACACAAGAAGTAACATTTTAAATTCTCACACATTGCATGAAAGGTACAACACAAGAAATAGCTTTTGCACATGGTGCATAAATCTAGCTTCTACTTACTCAACACAAGTGCAATGTGCCCTCTCTACCAGCCTGAGCAAAAAGGTTCAACTACGCAGTTTAGTTAGATTATTAAACCTCTACTCTTCCACCACCAATCTGCTGTACTGCAACGTGAAGCTGCAGAGCCACCAAGGATGCCATGTGGTTACTTGCACCTCGTGTCGTTATAAGATGGTGATGACGAAAAAGCGCCCACAAAAACAATTGAGATAACATTAGCTGAGTGCTACCTACTATTGCGCAATGTTCAAAAAGGCGCTAGGCGGTTTTTAGATGGTGACCCACCGCATAGAGCCTCGGCGAGCCTAGGCGTTTCAAGGCGGTTTGCTAGGCGGTAGCACATACACACATATACATATGTATCTTGCCATACACATACATATATCTCCAAAAGAAAAGAGAAAATAAGAAGCCGATGAGCCTAACTTTGGACAAAAGCCCATTAAAACGGCCCAACCTCCCAGCCTCCCCTTATCAACTCACGGACTCACCCCTCCCTCGTTCTCACCCGTCGCCGCCCTTGCTTCCTCTTCCTCCGCCGCCCGCCTGCCCCTACCTCCTCTTCCTCCTCCTCCGCCCACTCACCCACCCCTACCTCCTCTTCCTCCGCCCGCTCGCCCGCTCCTGCCTCCTCTTCCTCCTCCGCCGCCAGCCCCTGCCTCCTCTTCCTCTGCCCGCTCGCCCGCCCCTGCGTCCTCTTCTTCCTCCTCCTCCGCCGCCAACCCCTGCCCCTCCTCCACCGCTGCACGGCGGCGCCCGTCCCCTGCCTCCTTCTCCGCCGTCCGTCCCTACCTCCTCCCCGCGCCCATACCTGCCTCCGCCGCGCCCATCCCTGCCTCCGCCTCCACCACAGGCCGCCTAGGGGACCACCTACACCCTAGGCCAGGCGGAACCCCCTCGCCTAGCGCTTAGTCGCGCCTAGGCGGCCGCCTAGAACCGCATTTTTGAACATTGCTATTGCGTCAACGGGAATCCCAATAGCACACAGGTTAAATTAACCAAGAAGCAGATAGCTCACGCTCATGATCTATCGATCCAGCCCCCAAATCAAAGCGTAAAACAACCCAAAATCAACACCATGGAAGCTGCCATAAACCGCAAGCACAAATAGATCTCTGCGATCAAGCATGGCTTAACGAGAAATCAGTCCAGTGACTCACCACCACCGGCAGAGGACGAGAAGCTGAGCCCCCCGCCGCCGATGCAGCCACCTCCACTGCCACCGCTGCTGCCCAGGGAGCCTCCTCCCCCGTAGCCGCCGACATCATCGTCGCCGTTGTCGACGCGGGGGTGCTTGGCCTCGGCGGCGTTGAAGATCCGCACCGCGATCTCCTGCGCGCACTGCTTCGCGAGTTGTATCTCGTCGGGGAGCGGCGACACGCTGTTGTACGACGGGGCGCCAGCGGGCGACGAGGTGGGCGGTGGGCCGGAGGAGAACTCCGTGCACTGGGGGAGGGGGCAACAGCGAGGGAGTGATAGGACAGGGGGCGTCGGGACAGGGAGGGGGCGACAGAGGAGGGAGGGAGCAACGGGGCAGGAGCTGGTGGAAGCTCGCAACGGTGGGAGACTCCGACTTGGGAGGGGCGGATGATCCGCACGGGATTTCCAGCGGGAGGAGGCAACGGGAGGGGGCGATTGGGGAGGGAAGCAGCGTGGATGCGAGGAGAAGAGGGGCGGTCAGGCGGAGGGGCTAGGGTTTCCGGCCGTAGGAGGTGCCTTTATATAACGAGCCAGCACTCCAAACCGTCGCATCAAGGATGGATGGATAAAATTATTTAGGCTGTGAGTGCGTGCCAAAAATAGTCTAGTCTCAAATTTTTTTTATCCATTTAGATTTTTGTTTCATTTCCAACTAATTAAAGTATCTTTCTAAAGTAACACAGAAAAATAATATTATTATATGCACTAATACATTTTTTATATATATTAGACAAGTTGTCCCGTAGAAGTTTCAGTAATTTTTAAACTTATTTACTATTTTCAATACTTTAAATAAATTTCTATAGATTTATTGAAAGTAATTACAAATTGAAGTACATGTATCTTGAATAATATTAAAAAAATTTCCAAAAAATATATTTCAAGGACTTATATTCTATTATAGATCATATCCTGAAAATAGATGAAAAATTTAAAGATTTGTTAGGAATAGTTCAAACTTCTATTTACAATCTTATTATAAAATAATGATAAAAATACCTAAAACTTCTCTAAAAATTCTGTAAACAAGAATAGAATCATTTTCTTGATGTATAAGCTTGACATAAAATTTTCATAAGATTTTACAAAAAATCGGAGGTACATTGTTCACAAAATGGATAAATCTCTCACAATGTGTCGTGCAACCTAAATCAAACTTTGAAATTTGCACACCCTAAAGTATTTTCTTGCTCATATATAGTTGAAATTTGGACATAGCTTTAACTTTAACCTCGTATTAACATTTGTGGATATACATTGCCGCTTGGTGTGCCAAAAAGTTGTTTTCTACTTTTTAAATAACTAATTAAAGCACCTTGTGAAGTAGCTTGCAAAAATAATTATCTTATATACTCTAATACATTTTTTACATGTAATAGACAAAATCCAAGTTGTCATGTAAGAGTTTCAACAATTATTGAACATATTTGCCATTTTCTATCATTTAAATGAATTTCCACATGCTTACGAAAGTAATTCCAAGTTGAACTACGTGTACCTCTAATAAGATTTAAAAATTGTATAAAAATTATATTTAAGCTCATATGTTCCATTCTAGCTCATGTATTGGAGATAGATAAAAAAAATCAATAGTCTTCTAGGGATAATTCAAACGTCTATCTCCAAATTACCACATAATAACTACAATAATATCTAAATTTGGTTAGAAAAACCTACACACTGACATATTTTAGGTATATAAGCTTGTAATAAAAATTGTAAATATTTTTCTAATTTCTGTTTGGTTGGAAGAAAATAAGTTATATGAAAAGGTTTGAGTTATTTTCCTGTGTGTTTTTCCAAAACTGACAAAGAAATGCAAATTTTCCTGTGTGTTCGGTTATTTCCCTGTGTCGTTGTTTCAAAACCGACAAGGAAATGTGAATTTCCCTATGCATTCGGTTATTTCCTTGTGTGTTGTTTCAAAACCGACAAGGAAATGCAAATTTTCTTGTGTGTTCGATTATTCTCCTGTGTGTTGTTCAAAAACCGACAAGATTTCCCTATGTGTACTTGAAAAAACACTCAGGAAGATTGGGACAACGCACAAGAAAAAATCGGTTTCCAGTAGTGAATGTTTCTTAGGAATGGTTATTCTTTTTTAGTCAATAATATTACCTCGATTCTTTTTCACCTGGTTGAAATCCATGCTGCCAAATTTGCTAATGTTTGAGATAAGAACTATGCTGATTTGTTATATGACAATTGGGTCTCTAGACTTGTAACTATATATCTCCTAATGTAGTAATTGTATATATTACATATCAATTTTTGAAACTACCAATTTTTGACAACTGATTCCAGAAAATCTATTTGGATTGATCATATAGACATAGTATCCTTTGACTCTCTGCAGGAAAAAAACATTTTCATATTGTGGTATTTTACAAAATCAATGGTCGAAATTGCGTACAGGAGGTATTGTTAATGTTGAAAGCATCATACGCGTAGAGTTGCGGTTAAAGTCCTATATCAAATACAATGAGAAATATTAAGAATATGTAGAGTAAAAGAAAGAACAAAGGTTATACTATTCCACTAAGCCTTACTTACCCAATGTGTATCAATGAACCTAACGCACCGGGACCTCAAGTGAGGGAATCTCACGAGCAGCGACGACATAGTCACCACAAAGTGACCACCTGTGAAGCGTATGCTTCCACAACTACAGTCCAAGCTTATTATAATTAAGGGTGTGTTTGCTTGCATACACCATTAGATTTATACATGCATGGAACGGTTTAAGTTAAATGGTGATCCTTTTGCTGCTTGGTTGGATGATGAATGTACTAACTAATTTAGGATGAAACCATTCCACCTGATATAATTTCTTACTAACAGTGATGAACCATATGGATATATATATGGTATAAGAAAATTGGTTAAACCACACCACTCAGGATCATCCATGCATACATTATTTGATGCACGCCACGCCCTGTGCCGTCTGATCAATAGCTAGCGCGAGTGAACAAGCTCGCAATGGCCAAGCGACAAGCTAACTTGCTTGACGTTGGGCAGTTCTACAGGAGCCATGTGCATATATATGCGAATGCTGCTGATACACCCAGGCCATCTATACAATGTCCATTCGCGGCCAGGTCACGAGCGAGGGAGTAGGTGTGCATTATCTCCACCATCCATGGGACACTACTATAAAAATAATTCATAGCACTACAAAATAATATTTCTAGGGGCGGATGACGCCACCACCGGGTGATGGCATCATTCGCCCCTAAAAATACATTTTTAGGGGCGGGTGATGGTATGTCCCGCCTCTAAAAATAATTTCCAAAAGCGGGTGATGGTATGACCCCCCCTACAAATGGTCCTACGCAAATAAATTCATAACTTTTTCATATAATCTCAGGTGCATTCAAAATTTATATCAAAATTGTAGAGGTTGATGAGATCTAAAATTTTGTAGTTGATAGCTTTTTTTATTTAAGATCATTTAATAGTAGGAAGACATATAATGCAAAATTGAACACAGATGGATGGACGCGGCGCCAAATGGGATGAGCACACTACAAAAATATTCCTCGAGCTCTGCATTGTAGAGAAGGAGAAGCTAAACTATAACAAGAAGGGGCTGACCAAGACATGCTGGAGTAACTTGTATCGCAATTTTCGACAACAAACAGGCAGGACTTATGAAATCAAACAACTTCAGAACAAGTTTAACACCCTCAAGAGGCAATACAAGTTGTGGAGAAAACTGAAGGACAAGAGCGGTGGGGGGTGGAACAACAATAGTGGCACCATTGTTTGCAGTGACGAGTGGTGGCAAGATTGAATTGCGGTAACTATACTTTGTAGCTGTAAGATATTCCTCTGTTAATGATTTGCACATGGGGTGATGTTCAATTTTCTCAAACTGATATGGTTGCAGTATCTGACTTGTAGGAGAATGCTGAAGCCAAATATTTCCGTGAGCAAGGAATTCCATATGAGGATGAGCTAGATATTCTTTTCGACTCCATGTTCAGCGAAGACGGTATACAATGTTGTTCGTTGGGGGTATTGGAGATAAAACACCTAGTCGTGAAAGTGAAGACAACCTTGCTCATGTCAGACCCGAGGCCACGGGATTGCACACATGACGTACATATTCTAGGATAAGGGATGAGACATGGCTCATGCCCTACATCAGTTGTAACTACTCGTACTGTAGTAGGACTAGTCGGAATAGAAGGAAACTACCCAACTAGTATTCGGGTAGGACTCCTAAGCTCGTATCTGGCTAGGATTTCCATGTAACCCTATCCCCAGACTATATAAGGGCGGGCAGGGACCCCTCAAAACACATCAACACCTAAGGCAATACAAACGACCAAACAGGACGTAGGGTATTACGCTCTCGACGTCCCGAACCTGTCTAAATCTTGTATTCCTTGCACCTTCAAGTTCCTGATCTCGGCAACACCCGACCTACAATCTACCACCTTGGAGATATCCCTCGGTGGGCTTGGAGGTTAAACACCGACAGCTGGCGCGCCAGGTAGGGGTGTTCATCGAGCATCCACTGGAGAACACGATGGCATCTTTCAACTTCACCAGCGCCGTGCCCGACGAGGGCACCATGTTCACCTTCGGCTCCTGGGTCTACATCGCCAATGACTTAGGTGGTTTCACCAACCACCTGGCCAACCCCAAAAAGTCGAAGGCATCTGCTCCGACATCCAGCTGCGACATTAACAATCTTGCCGATGATCTCGGTGGGATCAAACTTTCCGATCTAATTGGAAGCTACGCAAGGCATATCAAGGTAAACCCTCGCCCATCGATCAGTCCTAACCATCTAATTGCCGGGATAGATCAGGTGGACAACTGCATCTCCGAATGCATCAAGCTCGCGGAAGCCGCTCTCCATCAGCCTGACCTGGCATCCTTGACACGGAACCGCCCTGAGACCCCTCACCATACTCCTGTCGCCACCGACAACATCTTCTCCGTATCGACCGAGTCGACCAAGGTATTGTAGAGTGCATCAATCTAGTAGAAACCACCCTTTAGCGCATCAACCCCCGAGAGCGGAAGGCATTCGATCGTGATTTGGACGACTTCATCAGCAAACTCAAAACCCCAGACCAAGTCCAATTCGGTCTAAGGTGGTCCTACCCAAAGACCCTCTCCGCATTGGAAGAGGACTTCGATCACCTACTGCAACTCGGAGAAGAAGAAGCCACCGGACGTCAAGGGGCTACCATTTACGACAACCATTCGGATTCAGCTACTCATGCAACGCCTATAATAGGCAGCCGCAAGAGTCTGGCAAGAGGATCAACTCGGCCGGGCAGGCTCGAGCATTGGAATGGCAGAAAGCCCTCCAAATTTCTCGAATCAAGCCCACCACAATCCATTATCGACTCTAATGAACTCCCGTTCCAAGAAGGCAGATCTCTCGCTTCTTTCGATGACAAAGAAGGTTGGGCTACGAGTACCAAACACTTCACACCAGATTGCGAGGTATTCATGATTCACGTCGACAAAGACAATGAAGGATCGGAGTTAGTTCAATTGGTCAACTACTACATCAACGACGATGACTACATCTCCGACACATCCGGTCCCAACCTAGACGCAGCTGTTGACGCCAGATTTTGACACGTGTTAAATCGGCGTCGGGAAAAGAAGGTCGGCCGATGCGGCAGATCTAAAGGCTACAGTAAGGAATCGACCGATTGAGGTAACAGTTGAAAATCGGCCGATTGGTGATACAGCTTGCGCCAACAGGATGGGACTATTTCGGAGGGTCCTGGTCAAAAGTTGGTCAGCAGGGCAACGCTAAGTCGGTCAAGGAGCAATTGAAAAGAATCCTGATTGGATTAGGGGACGGCGGCGGAAGATTCTGCGGGAGTCCGTTTCCTTTAAAAGTTATTATAGATATAGTAGTTTTCCTGTTTTTTAAATAAGGTTGTAACAAGTCGTGATCGACCAGGAGTCCTAGTTTTAGGGTATAAATAGGAGTCGTCAGGGTCTTGCAAAGGGAGATCAACACATCAATCAACAACAATACTTCTACTTTTTCAGCAATTTACTTTCAAGTTGGCGATTTCGCCAATACTTTTCTTCTTTCACGAGTTCGTACGGATTGACAGGGCTGCATCAACTTGATCTCCGGCCAATTGGTAGGTTCCGCTTAACGAGTAATATCCGAGCTTTAATTACGGGCGCATCGCTGTGGTTTCGTTTGGATTTATTCACCAGTTATCGATATTTACTAGAATTGCAAGTTTTACCTGTTATTCTAGTATTATCACCAGTTATCCAGCTTGAGATCAGGGTAATCGGCTTCGTCATCGTTCTTCTTCGATTTATCATCTCACAGCTGATTAGATCTATTTCAAGTGTTGCCTCTGTAGTAATTGTTTAGATCGCTCCAGCAGTTTTCTTTACAATTATTACACGATTATCGGCTGATCCATAGCCGATCATCTCTACAGCAAATCGGCCGATTCGTCGCCGACGCGCTCCTCAGGACAGATCGGAACTCCAGCCGATCGGAGCACTTGGAATTTAATACTTTATTTCCTTGTCAATCAATAGGTCAGATTGACTGGCACGCCGCGCGAACCGTACCAGGGCGATAACCCGAACAGGAGCTAAGCAGATTCTCCCGGGTCATGTGTCCGACGCTGAAGACCATCGGCCGATTCCTGTCTGGCCGATTTTAGCGCCAACACACTTTTGGCACGCCCGGTGGGACCAATCCAAGATCTGATATGTCGAAGAACGTAGAAATCTCCGATAGCAACATCATTGAGGTCACAGAAGCGGATCTCAAGGACGACCAGAGGGAAGAATTAGCTAAACATCTAGAAGATTACAAGAAGATGTACCTTCAGTCGTTCAGTCATACCAGAAGCGGGGAGGCTGTCAAGAAGGCTCCTATTCCAGTTCCCCGCCACATCACCATCGCTGAAGACTCGGGCAAGATGTCCGATATGATCCAACAGTCTGTCTACCAGGCATTCATTGATCAATCCTCGGTGATGACCAACACGGTGTATAATGCCGTCGTCAGTTCTCTGGCCAGCGGAGCAATCCAAGGCTATCGGGACCAGCGTATGCCCCGCCAGTCACGCTGCCAGCTAGAAGCTCACCATGCACATCCCAATCGACTCCTCAGCCGATATTAACGCAACGCGAGGGATACAACACTCCGTTGCCTCCAGTGTCTCCAAGGTACAGCGGTGCACCATGTTTCCCGTCACAGACACCATTTCAACCTATCCAGGTCGTTTCTGTACAATCGCTGCCTACAAGCTCAGTACCCTGGGGGATATCGGCGACAACGGCTTTCCCCGATCCATCAACCGGGCATGGAAGCTATCCAACCCAGGTGACTCAGCAATCGGCCGTCCGGCCGACGGTCCCTCAGTATCAGCCGATCTCATCAGAAATCGGCAGGGGGGCAAGCGCTGTAGAAGCGTTCAGAGGCGCAGCGCCAATGAGGACATATGATGGGGCGGCGGATTCACTTCACCATCAACTATCAGCTGCTCAGCAGAATTCGCCGCATGCTTCGATTCATCACCCAGCCGTGCCAGCTCTTCAGCACATGCCCGCGCCGCGAACAGTCGTTCATCAGCAGCAGGTGGACTGGACGGCAAGAATAGCAGAAGTGATCCAGGACCAGTTTGGATTGAAGCCAAAGGTGCAAACTTACACCTACAAGACGCCATACCCATCGGCCTATGACTTGCTGCCGTTCCCACACCTCTACAAAGTTCCCGATTTCACCAAGTTTTCGGGGACGGACGATACATCCACTGTAGAGCACATCAACCGATTCATCATCCAGTGCGGGGAGGCTGCCACACAAGATGCTCTGAGGGTGCGTTTGTTTTCATCGTCTCTGTCCGGATCGGCCTTCCAGTGGTTCACCACCTTGCCACCAAATTCTATTGTTACATGGGCCGATTTGGAAAAGCAGTTCCACAAGTACTTCTACGCAGGAGTAAACGAGATGAAGCTCTCGGATTTGACCAGCCTCAGGCAGAGGAGCGATGAACCGGTAATGGGATATATACAGAGGTTCAGAGAAGTTAGGAACAAATGCTACAGTCTGGCTCTGACCGATGCACAGTTAGCCGATATCGCTTTCCAAGGCCTCCTGCCACAAATCAAAGAAAGATATGCTGCGCAAGAGTTTGAAAGCCTAAGCCAGATCGTCCACCATTTGTCAGGACAGGAAGTCCGTCCGTTTGAACAGCGGAGGAATTTTCAAAAGAAGGTGGCATACCTAGAAGGGTCTGAATCCGATGGGGAGGAGGAAATCGGCCTGACAGAATGGGTGAAAGGGAAAAAACCGATATCATGCCCTTTCGGAAAGAAAGAGCCAGAGACATTCGGCTTTGACATATCAAAGGCCGATAAAATTTTTGATTTATTGCTCCAGGAGGGACAGATTAAACTATCTCAACATCACACTATCCCTTCGGCCGATCAACTCAAGAAGATGAAATACTGCAAGTGGCACAACGCCACGTCTCATGATACGAATGAATGCAAAGTCTTCCGTCAGCAGATACAATCGGCCATCGAACAGGGGAGGCTTAAATTTGAAACCCCAGCTAAATCGGCAAAGCCGATGAAGATAGATCAGCATCCCTTCCCGGCCAACATGGTTGACACTGGAGGAAATTCACGCCAAACCAAGGTGCTGACATCAGAATCGGCAAGAAGGGGCGGCGCCGTCGATCCCAGGAGGCAGATCACGACGGAAGAAATCAAAAGGAGCAGGCGGGGGCCAGAACGATCACGCAAACCCGTCACCTCCCGGTTCTTGCTCAGCAAATATCGGCAGCAGCAAGAACAATCAAGATACCACGAAGAAATGATACGCCGGCATGAAGATCACTGGCAATATCCATTCTTCATCCATTGCTGGGAGAATGACATCAGATTGCCGTCTGCCAATAACTGTCCGGAGTGTAATGGATCGAGTTGCAACGATCGCCCGAGGCCACACTCTAGGGATAGAGGATCAGAGCCGATCAGCAGAAATCGGCTCGGACGAGAGGAACAACGCGTTTCAGTGCATCATCGGCTGGGGGGCAGAGTTGACCAGTACCACCGGTCAAAAGGCAGGATCAACCAACAAGATGGACTGGGGGGCAGAATCAGCGTGCACGATCGGCTAGAAGAGATGGCTGATAATAGGGTGTCAGATGAAAATCCCCTAGGAAGAGAACCAGATTGGGAACACGCCAGATCATCGGCCAAACTAGTAAATCCCAGGTGGTGTCCCGATGGCCTATCCAGATCCCAGAAACGGAGGATCCAACGCCTACGCCAGTGGGAGCATCAAGAAGAAGAACAGAGGCAGGTGCCAGAGAAAAGAAATGTTAAGTCTCGGATCTGGCGTCCAAAGAAAAACGATCAGGAAGCAAACAATCAAGAATCGGCAGCCGAAATCAACATGGTGTTCATATTGCCGATGGAATTCATGGCGCCTGACGATCGAGACAAAGCAACAAGAATGGAAGAATAAATGGCACAACTGGTGTTAGAGCCGATGACGGCTACTTTTGAGAAACCAGAAGAAGAAAAACGGCAACATCTTAAAGCGCTGTTTCTCAAAGGCTATGTTAACGGACGACCCGTCACCAGATTACTAGTAGATGGAGGTGCCGCAGTTAATGTCATGCCGTATGCCATGTTCCACAAGCTAGGCAAGGGCGATGAAGACCTCACCAAGACGGACATGATGCTAAAGGATTTCGAAGGCAACGTGTCTCCCGCCCGTGGAGCGCTCTGCGTCGACCTCACCATCGGCAGTAAGACCCTTCCTACCACTTTTTTCGTTATTAATGGCAAGGGATCCTACAACATGCTGCTTGGTCACGACTGGATACATGCAAACTGCTGTGTCCCATCTACAATGCATCAATGCCTCGTGCAATGGGTCGGCAACAGCACAGAGATAGTCACCGCCGATTCCGCCTACAGCGTTGCAGCGGCCGACATGCAACAGTGGAGCTGCGAGCACGTCAGATGTATATCCGGCAGGACTTGGGACACTGACTTCCTAAAAGTGTCCAATTTTGGTCTACAGCCGATCCAAGCAGTCGGCTCTGAAGATTCAGAATAGATGGATCAGCTCATCCGAGAAGACGGGAAGCTTGGGCATGGGTTTACGTCGGCCGATTTATTGGAGATGGTAGATTTGGGAGATAGCAGCAAATCAAGGCCGACGTATATTAGTGCTAATTTGGATCCTGAGTATAAGTATAAACTGATAAATTTATTAAAAGAGTTCAAGGATTGCTTTGCTTGGGAATATCATGAGATGCCAGGTCTAGACCGGTGCATTGTTGAACACCGGTTACCTATAAAATCAGGATATCGGCCATATCAGCAACCTGCATGATGGTGTAACCCCAAGATTCTACCTGATATAAAGGCCGAAATTACAAAGTTAATTGAAGCAGGATTTATTCGGCAGTGCCCCTACGCCGAATGGATTTCTAATATTGTGCCTGTATACAAGAAGAATGGAAAGTTACGCGTGTGCATCGATTTCAGGAACTTAAATCAAGCTATGCCAATGGATGGATATCCGATGCCAACGGCCGATATCTTGATAGATGCTGCCGCAGGACACAAAGTCATAAGTTTCATGGATGGGAATGCAGGGTATAATCAGATATTAATGGCCAAAGAAGATATCTCGAAAACGGCTTTCAGGTGTCCAGGTCATCTTGGTTTATTCGAATGGGTTGTTATGACTTTTGGGTTGAAGAACGCCGGTGCTACGTATCAGCGGGCCATGAATTACATCTTCCACAAGCTCATTGGTACATCGGTGGAAATTTATATAGATGACGTCATGGTCAAGTCAAAAGGTCACGAAGAACATCTGGCCGATTTACAAGAAGTACTGGAGTGCACAAGGAAGCATGGGTTGAAGATGAACCCAAACAAGTGTGCATTTGGTGTATCGGCTAGGCAATTCTTAGGATTCATGGTTCATGAGCGCGGGAGAGAAGTCAACCGAAAGACTATAGACGCCATCAACAAAGTCGTGGCCCCACAAAATAAAACTGAGCTACAGTCCCTCATCGGCAAGGTCAATTTTATCAGAAGATTCATATCCAACCTGTCAGGACGTATTCAGGCTTTTACTCCTCTGTTGAAATTAAAGCCCGACCAGGAATTCATATGGGGAGAAGAACAACGCAAAGCATTGGAAAATATCAAGCAATATCTAGTTTCACCTCCAGTGTTGGTCCCACCACAGCCTGATAAGCCGTTCAAATTATATTTATCGGCTGATGAACAGGGTATTGGATCGGCATTGGTACAGGAATTTGAGGGGAAAGAACGAGTGGTATATTACGTCAGCAGAAGACTCCTAGACGCCGAAACAAGATATTCCCCGGTGGAGCGGCTATGCTTGTGTTTATACTTCTCGTGTACCAAGCTCAGGCACTATTTTTTATCGGCAGAATGCATAGTCATATGCAAGGATGATGTGGTGAAGTATATGCTATCATTGCCGATTTTGAAAGGACGGATTGGAAAATGGATCCTGGCTCTGTCAGAATTCGACCTAAGGTACGAATCGGCCAAAGCTGTCAAAGGTCAAGTAATGGCCGATTTCGTAGCTCAGCATTGTGGACCAGAAATTGCCGTCGTTGAACCGGTTCCATGGACTCTATATTTTGATGGTTCTTCGTGTGGGGTCGGATCAGGAATCGGCATTGTTCTTGTGTCGCCTCGGGGAGCAAGTTATGATTTCTCTCTGCCAATAGAAGCTTCCGCAACTAATAATCAGGCGGAATATCGAGCCGTTCTGAAGGGCATCCAGTTATTAAGGGAAGTCAAAGCTGATGCTGTTAAAATTTTTGGAGATTCTATGCTCATTGTGGATCAGTTGACGGGGCGATCTGAGTGCAAGGATGATATCTTGAAGATTTATTATGAAGATTGCCTTCAGCTTTTAAAAGAGTTCAAGTCTGCAATAATAGAGCATATCCCCAGGAATTATAATGAAGAGGCCAACAGACTGGCCCAACATGCCTCCGGCTATCGGCCGATTCAGGGAGCGATGATGCTAGAGCTCGTGGCCGATGATTGGCGAAAAGAAATTGCCGATTACTTGAAAAATCCATCCCAAAAAGAGGATCGGCGAATACGTTTTCAAGCTACAAAATATGTGTTGCTTGAGGATGATTTATTTTACCGGACGATTGATGGAGTTCTTCTCAAGTGCCTGGGAACAGAAGAGGCAAAGGTTCTGATGGGAGAGATCCATGAGGGCGTGTGTGGAGCTCATCAATCGGCTCACAAAATGAAATGGACGATCCGGAAGAATAGGTATTATTGGCCAACTATTCTTGAAGATTGTTTCAAGTATTACAAAGGATGCCAAGACTGTCAGAAGTTTGGTAATGTACAGCGTGTGCCAGCATCGGCTATGAATCCAATAATTAAGCCGTGGCCGTTCAGAGGTTGGGGAATAGATCTCATCGGACAGATTCATCCTCCATCAAGCAAAGGGCATAAGTTCATATTGGTGGCCACAGATTATTTTACTAAGTGGGTGGAGGCAGTTCCTTTAAGGAATGTGACATCGGCCGATATGATTGAATTTGTTAAAAGCCATATTATCTATCGATTTGGTATTTCTCAAACCATCACAACTGACAAAGGAACAATGTTTACTTCTGGAGATATGGGGATTAAATTATTAAATTCTTCCCCATACTAGGCTCAAGCTAATGGCCAAGCAGAATCGTCCAATAAAGGGATAATCAAACTAATCAAGAGAAAGATAGAAGAGCAACCCAAAAAGTGGCATATGTCTTTGGCTGAATCTTTATGGGCATATAGGATGGCTCGTCATGGAGCCACTAAGATATCCCCTTATCAGTTGGTTTATGGTCATGAGGCGGTCTTGCCTTGGGAGATAAGGACGGGGTCAAGATGTATATCGTTACAAGATCAGTTAGCGGCCGATGACTATTCCTTTCTCATGAAGGACGAACTTGATGATTCGGCAGGTTTACGGTTGAGAGCCTTGATTAGTATAGACGAAAATAAGAAAAGGGTGGCCAGATGGTATGACAAAAAGGTCAAAGTTAAACAATTCTCTCAGGGAGATTTGGTGTGGAAGTTGGTGCTGCCGATCGGGTCCAAAGATCCCAAATTCGGTAAATGGTCACCCAGTTGGGAAGGGCCGTACAGAATCAGCCGATGTGCCCCTGGGAATGCATATATTTTGGAGACAGTAGAAGGGGAGGAATTCCCAAGAGCTTTAAACGGACGATATCTGAAGAGGTACTATCCAAGCATTTGGGTAGATGCGTGACTTGCAGTAAAATATATCAAGATAATATGGCCGATTTTTCATCGGTTTTCGTCTACACACCTGATGAAGAAAAACGTTGGGATTCATTATTGGATGAAAATGACAGAGTACATGGCCGACATGGTACAAGTCGCCCTTAGAATAAAAATACCGATATGTCTACTGATTACGCCTACGCTGGATTTCTCTCTCGATGCGACCCAGTTCTATCATAAGGCTGAGCCTTTTCTCCTTCGGGTCCTCTGCAGTGGCTCCAATTTCAGCTTGGTTGCAAAGTTCTATCAGGAGGCGGGTCTTCTTCTCCTCCAGATCCTCCATGGCAACTTCGGTCTTAGCTTTACAAGGAAGTGGAGGATTTTTTTCAGAAGATGGTCACTTACGGACCAAAAAGTGAGCATCTATAAGGTCCCAGTATTCTTGGACAACAGCGGGGACATGATCTCTGAGTTCCTCAGCATGAGCTCTTATCAGATCTGTGTCTGCCTGTGATAGTGGTTCTTCCGAATGCATGATTTCAATCGCTCGTTCTAGACCAGGGCTGAGACGTTTTGGCTAAACAGAGATAAAAGGGGTTACCTAACATCAGAACGATTGAGATGCTCAGGGGAAAGGCAGAGGAGAGTTCATACCTGGTTGACAGAGGAAGAAGATGAAGAGGACGAAGAAGACATCTTGCTGTTCAGTTTGGGACAGTAACGAGGGAAAGAGAAGATAAGTAATGCGTATGCCTCTGGAGATGGTAAAGGGTCTACTTATAAAGGAAAGAGAGGTAGATGGATGGTGAGACACGTCCTATCGGAGTAAACACATACATAAATGCAAAGCTGACTAAAGAAACAGTTCAAGACCAAATCGGCGAGTAACATTGAAGGAGCAATAAATGTTTACAATATTCTTTACAACCTAAGGAAAGCATCTATGGCTACAATAGCTTGTCGTCTAATTTGATCGGCCGAGTCTAGTACTCTCTGATCATCATCGGCCGATCCTGGAACTTCTGACACACGGCGATGAAGCCTTATCGTTTCACGGGCCAAATGCTGTCTTTCTTGCTTCAGCTCACTGATGATGGATGGGAGTTCTTGGAGTTTCTTTTCTTCAGCGGCTATCTTTTTGGTTATCTGCTCCATCTCCTTGGCCAGCTCGGCTCTTCTCCATTTCAGCCGATCTATCGCGCCGACGATGTCCGAACGGCAGCTTTCGAGGAAGTTGATCTTGTGGTGTACCTCCTGAGTCCGGTGCTTGTATGAATCGACCTCTTCCCGAGTTTTTGCCATCTGGGCACGATCAGCCATGTGGCGCAGCGCCCTGGAAACCGGAATATGCATATGCTCTATATAGGCAGCATGAGCCAAGTTTTCTGACACTTCTTCCGGGATTCGACCCTTGATCTCGTTGAAAAGTTGTCGAATCGGCGAAGCATCATCTACCAATCGGCCGATGTCGTCTTGAAGGAGAGTGCGCATACTTTCGAGCTTGGCGCGGACATCATCGGAGGTAGAGCTCGACGAAATTGGCTGTGAAGCAATTTCCTCGTCATCAGGCAAGGAGACGGCAAAGGAGAATATGCTGTTGTTAGGGGTGTCTTGCTCCTGTGAAGAAATAAAGAAAAGGGTAAGCAAGCAGTAAAGGGGAATTGGCCGGTTCTAATGGTAAGTTCGTTACCTCCTTAAAACGAATTTCTCTTGCCTGCGCCGGTGGAAGCATTTCCCTTGTCTCAGGGGCTGGTGCAGTTGGCTCGTCGGAAGAAGAGGATTCAACGATTATCAGTGCTCCGCTTGGACCAGCTTCCTAAAAAAGACATAAAAGAAGATCCTGTGAGTATGCTATGGGAAATTGAAATAAGATGGTGTGAGAAATCTGTCATGCCTCTATTGATCTTCCAGCCGATGTTTGTTGTGGGGTTATAGTCAGCATACCCAAATCGGCCTGACATCAAGGTCGTTTAAGTTCTCTGAAAATTAAGAGATCGAGGTAAGAGGTTATTTACCTCGACGAGAGGAGCTGCTGGAGTTTCGGCTTCCACTTGAGACGTAGCCGATTGCTGCGGAGACTGCGGTGGAATAGCTTGTGCAGCCTGACAGAGGAAGAGAGTTAATGTCTGTGGAAGATTTGAGGAATATATGGGATAAGTAAGATTACCTGAACAGCTTCTACTAATAGCGATGCTGCAGCTGCCCCGACTTCGGCAGTGACTTGAGGATCGGCTATCTCGACAACCAGCAAAGGTGAAGGGATTGGAGTCTCGGCCGATGCCACTGCCATCTGGTCAGCCGATCCGATACGGGGAGTCTCGGCCGATGCCACTGCCATCTGGTCGGCTGATCCGATACGGGGAGTCTCAGCCGATGCTATTACCGTCTGATCAGCCGATCCGATGCGAGCTCGCACTCGACGGCTGGTTATCTTCAAGGTTGGCCTTTTCGGTGCTCGTTTCGATCGGCCAGTAGAGATATCCTTGATAGTTGGAGCATGGAAGCCGATAAGTGGATACGGCGTGTATTGATGGTGACTATCTATCGGCCTGCCGCTTCGGCTCCGCATCAGAGGGACCTGGCTTTCAGACTGAGAAGATGAACGTGAGTTAATAACAAGATGACAATATGGAAAGAAATAGTATTGGAATCGGCTGGGAAAGAGGGCATACTGCTGCATTTGGGTCAATATTTTCTGGATCCAGAATGTTGCAATAAATCGATGGAGATTTGCAGAAAAGGTATTGCTTCCATTCTACCCACCATAATTGAAATTGCTGGGTGGCAAAAGAGGCAATTGACCAATTATTCAGATCAATAGTACTGGAATCGGGTACTAGGTCGCACAACCGACTGTAATCAAGACTTGAAGTCAGTCCATCTCTGAATTTTGCTTGACCGGCGAAGTAGACCCGAATCAGCAGTTGGCCAAAACCCAGTTGCCTTGCTGCTGCCGATGGATTGTAGAACTCATAGGTGGGAGAGTCCTTTCCTGAGAAGAAATTGGCTAGCAGAATCCCTGGTTTGATCAAGACATCCATAAGCTCCTTGTCAAAAGTATGGGCGGAGAAGTCGTAGCTTATGGGTAATTCAAAAATCAGCTCCACTGCTTGGTATGGATGCCAGCTGACGGTCTCTTCACTAAGGCCATTATAAAAGCATCTGAAGTACTCAGCTGTGCGGGTAGCAGTAAACTGGCAGCCGGGGAAGGCCGATGCCGCTTCTCCAAAAGATCTGCAGCGTCGTCGGACTGATGGATTCTCCTCTGACTCAATGTTAGGGAAAGTTTTGGTCTCTATCCGTTGCTGAGAGACTTTGCTCATGTGTAAATTGAGCCAGATGGTGATGAACCACCAGGGACCGCCAGGGTTCCCAATCGGCTCCCCCTTTGACAGCTTGGTGCCGATTTGGTGCATCAGGTAATAGGCCGATCCCAGCAGATGTTTTCCAAGGGGGATGGCCGATCCTTGTGACAAAGCCTCCGCTAAAGCTTGGGTGTTTGAAGAGGGTCCAACTGCTCTGCCACAGAAAAAATGCTTTTCTAGCCACATCATCAAAAAGGCAGTATGCTCCCTCTCTGAAACTGTCCCGGTCTTCATATTTTTGCTAATATTCCCTTTCGATCCGCCGATTCCTTTGGTCTCTAGCCGATGTGATGGCTTGAACAGATAGTTGAAAGGGGTATCGGCGGAGGAGACATCGAGGCCGGTCAACAACAGAACATCGGCCAGAGTCGGGGTCATAGGTCCATGTCCGAAAAGGAATGCATTGAGTGCATCAAACCAAAAATAAGAAGCTGCCATGACCAGAGGTTCATTTCTTTCCATCTGAGACAAAGATAGGTCTATGCACTGGCCGATTTTTTCTTCCTCCCACTGAACCTTCCTAGATCTGGCCATTCTCTGGTACCATTCTCTCCAGTCGGGGGTTTCATTTGGCCAGGATCTAAAGGTACCTACCCACTGATCTAGGTCCATGGGCGATTGCTTGAATGGGATTCTGTGAGTCTCTAAACTGATCAGGTCAGTTGGATCGGGGTTTCCCATAGGGCCTAAGCAGATAAGGTCAGGGGATTCTGAGAGGGGGATGGTGATTCGGTGCCTAAGTGCCTAAAAAAGGAGAAAAGGGGAAGAAACTGAGAAAAAATCCGGAAAGTACTAAAGCAGCAGAAAAGCGAAAGGGGAAAAATTTCAAGCATTTACCTCTGGGATGGAAATCATCGTCGCCGATGGGACTGCTAGGGGAGCCGCCGATTGGGCCGCCGCCGCTGAAGGGGTTGCCAATAGAGCTTCCGTGGATGGAGCGGTCGCCGATGGTGACGCCATTGGAGGGTTGGAGCAGGTCGCGGATGAGATCGCCGGAAGGGGGGAAGCGCTTGGAGATCAAAGAGAGCTTGGAGGAAGACGAACAGTGGTTCGCTGGAAGAGAATGCTAGATTTATGGGGAAGAGTAGGCGGAGAGGGCCAATACTTAAGAAAAATTGGGAGAGCAAGGGCAAAGATGGTATTCTTGCCGCGCCGTCTACACGAATTCCAGGGGAGCAGTCATTTCGCGCGCTCGGTCCGAGGAAATTGCAATCATTGTGCCGCGGAACGGAAGGAGATTTTTACTGCGCCCGGTTCAGAGGAAAGGGTTAAAGAAAGAGTTTCGAAGAAAAAGTTATGTTTTACTCTGAAACTGGGGGGCATGTGTTGACGCCAGATTTTGACACGTGTTAAATCGGCGTCGGGAAAAGAAGGTCGACCGATGCGGCAGATCTAAAGGCTACAGTAAGGAATCGGCCGATTGAGGTAACAGTTGAAAATCGGCCGATTGGTGATACAGCTTGCGCCAATAGGATGGGACTATTTCGGAGGGTCCTGGTCAAAAGTTGGTCAGCAGGGCAACGCTAAGTCGGTCAAGAAGCAATTGAAAAGAATCCTGATTGGATTAGGGGACGGCGGCGGAAGATTCTGCGGGAGTCCGTTTCCTTTAAAAGTTATTATAGATATAGTAGTTTTCCTGTTTTTTAAATAAGGTTGTAACAAGTCGTGATCAACCAGGAGTCCTAGTTTTAGGGTATAAATAGGAGTCGTCAGGGTCTTGCAAAGGGAGATCAACACATCAATCAACAACACTACTTCTACTTTTTCAGCAATTTACTTTCAAGTCGGCGATTTCGCCAATACTTTTCTTCTTTCACGAGTTCGTACGGATTGACAGGGCTGCATCAACTTGATCTCCGGCCAATTGGTAGGTTCCGCTTAACGAGTAATATCCGAGCTTTAACTACGGGCGCATCGCTGTGGTTTCGTTTGGATTTATTCACCAGTTATCGATATTTACTAGAATTGCAAGTTTTACCTGTTATTCTAGTATATCACCAGTTATCCAGCTTGAGATCAGGGTAATCGACTTCGTCATCGTTCTTCTTCGATTTATCATCTCACAGCCGATTAGATCTATTTCAAGTGTTGCCTCTGTAGTAATTCTTTAGATCGCTCCAGCAGTTTTCTTTACAATTATTATACGATTATCGGCTGATCCATAGCCGATCATCTCTACAGCAAATCGGCCGATTCGTCGCCGACGCGCTCCTCAGGACAGATCGGAACTCCAGCCGATCGGAGCGCCTGGAATTTAATACTTTATTTCCTTGTCAATCAATAGGTCAGATTGACTGGCACGCCGCGCGAACCGTACCAGGGCGATAACCCGAACAGGAGCTAAGCAGATTCTCCCGGGTCGTGTGTCCGACGCTGAAGACCATCGGCCGATTCCTGTTTAGCCGATTTTAGCGCCAACAGCAGCGAAGGCATTCGCCCATCATAATCTACCTGTACATGCTCTCGACACTGTGGGAACCGCAAAGATCGAAGATGAAGTCGACGTCCAAAAAGAGCAGCATAAGCTCAGGAATGCCAAGCGTGCCGCGCATACGCAGCGCGTACCAGGATAGCACCAACACCAGCCTGGCAACCTCTACGACTGCTCCACAAGCGACCTCCGCACTATCATCAACACCGGCCGGGACGCCCGCAACATCATCATCGCCAGGCAACAGGAGCGCAATGTGGTGGAGGCCTACAGCCCCACCAAATATCATATCCCCTCGACTACCTAGGTACAACTCGGAAACGCAAGCCAGAAGTCGGGGAACAACCAACCCGAAGAAAAAAACCCTAAGCTTGAAGGAATGATTCGAGGAGGCTCTCCACAAGCGATGCTCATGACACCCAAAGAGCAAGCATTCCACCTTCGAATGTCAAACTCTTTAGAGGGCCCTAGGAGCTCCGCCACTCAACAAAGGCTATGAAGAAAGGAAATGGGACTACTCGGATAATGATTTATTCATAAATTAAGTACCTGATTAAAGAAGGTTTTCTGAGGGTCTTTTAGGTGTTTCGTTTGCTCAACCATTATTTTAGGACTATATCTCAAAACAAGGGGTCCCATAAACCTAAAAGCACCCCTTTTCACCACATAGTCAGGGTTGCCATTTATGTTTACTATTTGGGTTAGTCATGACTTCCTCGCTATACTACTCTTAGACGTGCCCAACGAATGTCCAGCCTAATTAGTGCAACCTTTTTTCAAGCCGATCTCTTGTCACCTATTCCTCATATCATGAGCCTTTTTTTACTAACGCTCGGGGGCTAAGGATATGTCACACCCGGTTTAAGGACAAAACCGAATGCATAACTATATGTATGCCAGGATCAAGTTTCATACATATAGTGACATCATCAGTGAATAACAGCAACAATATCACATAAAGAAATATAAATAAGTACTTACAAGACTAGCAGAGATATACGCTTAACATGGAAACGAAGGCTCCAAACTTCACAGGCAAACGACTGGGGGTTGCCTACACCTAGAACTCTTCATCATCTTCAGTAGCCTTCACACCTTCTTCCTCTGAGCAGCGGTTAGCAAGGGTGAGTACACTTATGATTGGTACTCAGCAAGACCACAAGAAATAACCATAGTAACGATTTAAATCCATCTTTAAGTTTATTAATCATGTGAGGGTCCAGGCCGCTCTTGACCGTGAGCATGGCTGATATATCAGTTTTAGACACTCTACAGAGGTTGTACACTTTCACCACAAGTCACGTAAAAGTTCAAAAGAACTTTGGACCCAACCATGATGTGCTAGCTAGGCAAAATACCACACTTCCGAGGTGTGATTGCATAGGGACGCTATGAGGCCTTTACAAAGATACCCTAATAAGAAGTAGTCCGCTAGAGTTTTGGTAGCGGCGTGAACCATAACCCTCCCTAATAGTCAACACCTTAGCAAAGGCTGCTACCCCAAGAGGACTGGGCTATACCCCAATCACCGACCCCCCTCCTTGCTCTTTCGGTAAGACTGCTTCAAACAAGAGTCTCTAATTATTTAGCCAAGACCAGAGCCATATGGTCCTCGTGGTTGTACTATTTTCCTGGGTGGTTCTCCACGTTCCAATTAATACATGGTATTCTTGTAAATAAGCATAGATAGAAGGATGGTTAGGGTCACTTGCCTTTCTCCAGCGAAAGTTACTCTTACTGTTCTTCAGTTCTTGCTCACTTGGAAAACTTGATCTTCAAGCTTCAACAGCGATCATTCTACTCGAAGAAAAAATCGAGCACAAACATACAAAACAACAAACAAGTACAGCTAAGAACAATACACCAATCACAAAATAAAAGCTTTTAAAAGAGCGTGCTAAAGGATAAGGCTCGCTACTACGGTTACAAGAGCGCAAGGAACGCGGAAAACGGAGTTGAAACGATGAAGATATGGCTAAAACAGTGATCCAGGGACCTAACTGCGAGAGGTTTGAACTTCCACGGGTTAGATCAGAAGAAACCAGGGGCTAAAACATAATTAAACCCTAAACAGAGGGCCCTGCGTGCAAAACTGGAGGTCCTGGATGGTGGTTACTAATTCTAGAAAGGTCAGGGGCCTAAACAGAAAAGAAAGGACTTAAATCTAATTACTTTTCAATAGATCTGGACCGCGCGTTGATTAATGGAGAACCTAGGGGCTTTTCGGCAAAGGTTCCAGAGGCGGCTAGGGTTGGGCTCTATCGGGCGAATCTGATTCGTTGGATCACGATCCGACGGCGGTGGCTCTAAGGCTCAGCTCGGGCGCGGCTTGGCGGCTCAGGCGCGGCTCAGATCTGAGCTAAGCCCTTGGATCTGAATCGGGCGGCAGGGAGATGGTTGGGGGCGACTCGGTGGGCAGCGCTTGGCACCGGCGGCGTGCAGAGGCGGCGGCGCCTCACCGAAGTTGGCCGAAATGGCGCTCCGGGGCTCTGTTTGGGACGGGAGCTGGCCGGGGAGGGAGTGGGAGGCATGGCGAAGGTAGTAGGGGCCACAAGACAGCCGTGCGGCGGCCGGAGACTGGCGGCCACGGCGGCGGGCGAAGCTAGAGCTCCGGCGAGCAATCGCGGGGCCAAGAAAGTGAGAGGGAGGGGAAAAACGGGGGCGGCATGGTGCACACCACCTCGCGGAACTCCGGCAAGGGTGTAGGCGGATAAGACATGACGGAGCGGTGGGTCGACGACGAGGTGCGGCTCGGGGCGGCGGCGCTCACTTCGACGAGGGAGTGCCAGCGTGGAGCGACTGCGCGGAGGGGAAGAAGAAGCCAACGAAGTTTCTTGGTCCAAGGCAGAGCTTCGGCGAGGGTCGGGGTCGACGAAGAGGCGGCGGAACGGAGGGTCGATGGTGCGGCGGCGACAGCGAGCACGGCTCGGGAGAAATGGAGGCGGCAGTGTAGCAGGGCTCGGGCGTGGAGTGGATTGGAAAGGAGGGGGCGCAGGAGCTCGGGCTCGGGTTTTATAGGGGACGAGAGGGAGCGGAGTGGCAGGGGAGGGACGGCGGCGGCTCACGCGGCGGAGGGGGATAGCGGCCGTGATTGGCGCGGGCGAAATGGAGGCTGGTCGCCCGGGCGCGGGCAGCAGCCATCAGGGTGAGCTGACGGCGCAGGAAAGGAAAGGGAGGAGGACGCGGGATGGAAGGCAGCGGCGGGATTTGTGGCGAGGTCTGGGGTACACCTAAGCATGGGTTGTCTCTTCATGTTCAACTTTCTTGATAGAGGCATCCTTTAGCTTGTGTAGTGTAGAATCTTGCTCTTCGGGTGAGTGTGGCATAGTATTCCGCTGTTGATTTTAACTTTTTCGGGGGTAAAGTGATGACTCCATCCTTCAGTTGTCTTGAGCAGGCTTTGGGTCAGGTGGCACGAATGATCTAAACATTTTGAATAAAAGGAGGGCAAAAGATCACCTTGGAATAATAAGATAAGGGAAAGAAATCAAAATGGCAGTGCTTAAGATGCAAGGAGAGGTAAATGGGGAGGATAGATAAAATTAAGGAAGAGATATGTTTAAAAGGATAAGTAGGAAGTAATAAGAAAATATTAAAGAGTGGGGGTAAACAATATCACCAACAAATCAAAAGGAGGTCAGATGCATGAGATAGGAAAATTATTCATCAAATGAGATGTATGATTAAGAGCAAGAAGTCATCCAGGAGAGAGAAAATAGACGATGGTTGAGGGTTTAGCAAAAACTAGAAAGTGTAATTGTCGAGGGGTCGAGTATCAAAATATGTTATCAAGGAAAGAGTAAGTCAATAGATAAGGATGGGAGTTTTACATTTGCAAAACAAGGAAGTGCAAATGATAAAGAAGGTCAGGTGAGAAAGATGAGTTATCAAGGCGGATTGAGAAAAGAAAATGGTCAAGGAGCGAGAATATTTATCAGAAAGGTCAAGGGTAAGACAGGAATAAGTTGTATAATAAAATACACCTTAAGGAGCGACCACTGCTATCTAGGCTTACGTCCTACAGTCGATACAACTCTGATACCACTTCTGCCACACCCGGTTTAAGGACAAAACCGAATGCATAACTATATGTATGCCAGGATCAAGTTTCATACATATAGTGACATCATCAGTGAGTAACAGCAACAGTATCACGTAAAGAAACATAAATAAGGACTTACAAGACTATCAGAGATAAACGCTTAACATGGAAACGAAGGCTCCAAACTTCACAGGCAAACGACTGGGGTTGCGTACGCCTAGAACTCTTCATCATCTTCAGTAGCCTTCACACCTTCTTCTGAGCAGCGGTTAGCAAGGGTGAGTACACTTATGATTGTTTCTCGGCAAGGCCACAAGAAATAACCAGAGTAACGATTTAAAACCATCTTTAAGTTTATTAATCATGTGAGGGTCCAAGCCGCTCTTGACCGTGAGCATGGCTGATATATCAGTTTTAGACACTCTGCAGAGGTTGTACACTTTCACCACAAGTCGCGTAAAAGTTCAAAAGAACTTTGGACCCAACCATGCTGTGCCAGCTAGGCACAATACCACACTTCCGAGGTGTGATTGCATAGGGACGCTACGAGGCATTTACAAAGATTCCCTAATAAGAAGTAGTCCGCTAGAGTTTTGGTAGCAGCGTGAACCATAACCCTCCCTAATGGTCAGCACCTTAGCAAAGGCTGCTACCCCAAGAGGACCGAGCTATACCCCAATCACCGACCCCCCTCCTTGCCCTTTCGATAAGACTGCTTCAAACTAGAGTCTCTAATTATTTAGCCAAGACCAGAGCCATATGGTCCTCGTGGTTGTACTATTTTCCTGGGTGGTTCTCCACGTTCCAATTAATACATGGTATTTTTGTAAATAAGCATAGATAGAAGGATGGTTAGGGTCACTTGCCTTTCTCCAGCGAAAGTTACTCTTACTGTTCTTCAGTTATTGCTCACTTGGAAAACTTGATCTTCAAGCTTCAACAACGATCATTCTACTCAAAGCAAACATCGAGCACAAACATACAAAACAAAAAACAAGTACAGCTAAGAACAATACACCAATCACAAAACAAAAGCTTTTAAAAGAGCATGCTAAAGGATAAGGCTCGCTGCTACGGTTACAAGAGCGCAAGAAACGCGGAAAGCGAATTTGAAACGATGAAGATATGGCTAAAACAGTGATCTAGGGACCTAACTACGAGAGGTTTTAACTTCCAGGGGTTAGATCAGAAGAAACCAGGGGCTAAAACATAATTAAACCCTAAACAGAGGGCCCTGGGTGCAAAATTGGAGGTCCTGGACGGTGGTTACTAATTCTAGAAAGGTCAGGGTCTAAACAGAAAAGAAAGGACTTAAATCTAATTACTTTTCAATAGATCTGGACCGCGCGTTGATTAATGGAGAACCTAGGAGCTTTTCTACAAAGGTTCCAGAGGCGGCTAAGGTTGGGCTCGGTCGGGCGGATCTGATTCGTTGGATCACGATCCGACGGCGGCAGCTCTAAGGCTCAGCTCGGGCGCGGCTTGGCGGCTCGGGCGCGGCTCAGATCCGAGCTAGGCCCTTGGATCTGAATCGGGCGGCAGGCAGATGGTTGGGGGAGGCTGGGCCGGCGGCGCTTGGTGCCGGCGGCGAGCAGAGGCGGCTCGGCGGGTGGCGCTTGGCGCCGGCGGCGAGCAGAGGCGGCGGCGCCTCACCGGAGTTGGCTGAAATGGCGCTTTGGGGCTCTGTTTGGGACGGGAGCTGGCCGGGGAGGGAGTGGGAGGCATGGGAAGGCAGTGGGGGCCACGGGATGGCCGTGCGGCGGCCGGAGACTGGCGGCCACGGCGGCAGGTGGAGCTAGAGCTCCGGCGAGCAATCGTGGGGCCAAGAAAGCGATAGGAGGGTAAAAACGGGGGCGGCGTGGTGCACACCACCTCCCGGAACTCCGATGAGGGTGTAGGCGGAGAAGACATGGCGGAGCGGTGGGTCGACGACGAGGTGCGGCTCGGGGCGGCGGCGTTCAGTCCGGCGAGGGAGTGCCGGCGTGGAGCGACGGCGCGGAGGGGAAGAAGAAGCCAACGAAGTTGCTTGGTCCAAGGCAGAGCTCCGGCGAGGGTCGGGGTCGACGAAGAGGCGGCGGAACGGCGGGTCGACGGTGCGGCGGCGATAGCGAGCACGGCTCGGGAGAAATGGAGCCAGCAGTTTAGCGGGGCTCGGGCGTGGAGAGGATTGGAAAGGAGGGGGTGCAGGAGCTCGGGCTCGGGTTTTATAGGGGACGAGAGGGAGCTGAGTGGCAGGGGAGGGACGGCTGCGGCTCACGCAGCGGCCGGAGATAGCGGCCGTAATTGGCACGGGGGAAATAGGGGTTGGTCGCCCAGGCGCGGGCTGTGGCCATCAGGGCGAGCTGGCGGCGCAGGAAAGGAAAGGGAGGAGGACGCGGGATGGAAGGCTGCGACTGGATTCGCGGTGAGGTCTGGGCGGCGGGGTAGCTGGAGGTAGGGGAAGGGGCTGACCTGTGGGGCCCGACCGTCAGCGGTAGGAGAGAGGAAGGGGAGGTGGATCGGGCTGTGGAGGTGAACTGAGCCGGGGTGCGGTTTTGGCCGAGCGGGTGAAGGAAAAGAGAGGGAGAAGGGGAGATGGGTCGGGTCGGGCTGAGGCAGGCCGGGGCGAGTTGGGCCGGCTGGGCCAAGCGGGAGAAAAAGAAAAGGAGGGGGGGAAGGAAGGGAGCTGGGCCAAGCTGAAAGGGAGACAAAAAAGATTTTGGGGTAGTTTTTGGGTATTTTTATTTTGCAAACTCAAACACGCAAACAAACAAAAACCAATGCAACGACATGAATGCAACATACATAGAACCATTTTATTTAATTCAGAAAGACAATCATTTATTTTTCCTATACTAAATTCTCTCTAAAGAAAATAAATGTTGAAATTTTTTTATAATTATGAGAAAATCATTGCTTTATTTATTATTATTATTTTTTCTAATCACATCCTGAAATCCAATAAATTCAGGGTGTGACAGGATAGGACCAGCAGAGATGGGCTCGGGATTCAATTTCTTCAAGGCTAAGCTCAGGAACCCTGTCACAACCGAGCCATGCGACTGCCAAAAGTGGTCGCCTCATTCGGCAATGACTAGTGGAATCCGTTAATTAGCCAAATAAAACATCTACGTGACTATCTATCAGATACTTCCAGTAACGCTCAGTTTAGTGGTTCCCGACTAGTACACTATGTTACTGAAGGGGCCTCGCTCCCATACTTTCAGTAACGCTTAGTTTACTAGTTCCCAACTAGTATTCTATGTTACTAAAGGGCCTTGCTCCCATACTTCCAGTAACGCTCAGTTTACTAGTTCCCGACTAGTACTCTATGTTACTGAAGGGGTCTCGCTCCCATACTTCCAGTAACGCTCCGATTACTAGTTCCCGACTAGTACTTTATGTTACTGAAGGGGCCTCGCTCCCATACTTCCAGTAACGCTCCGTTTACTAGTTCCCGACTAGTACTCTATGTTACTGAAGGGGCCTCGCTCTCATACTTCCAGTAACACTCAGTTTACTAGTTCCCAACCAGTACTCTATGTTACTGAAGGGGCCTCGCTCCCATACTTTCAGTAACTCTCCATTTACTAGTTCCCGACTAGTACTCTATGTTGCTGAAGGGGCCTCATTCCCATACTTCCAGTAACGCTCCGTTTACTAATTCTGGACTAGTACTCTATGTTACTGAGAAGACCTCGCTCCCATACTTCCAGTAACACTAAGTTTACTATTTCCCGACTAGTACTCTATGTTACTGAAGGGGCTTCGCTCCCATATTTCTAGTGATGCTCCGTTTACTAGCTCCCGACTAGTACTCTATGTTACTAAAGGGGCATCACTCCCATACTTCCAGTAACACTGCGTTTACTAGTTTCCGACTAGTATTACGTGTAGTCTGCATTATTGAAGGGGCTTTGTTCCCATCTTCCCAATAACATTTCGATTACCAGTTCCTGACTAGTACTCTATTTTACTGAAGGGGTCTCGCTCCCATACTCCCTGACCTAGCCAAGGAGATCAAGGAGGAGTCCGCCCTTGATGCGACTTCGACTCGTGCTGCACCAGGACTTCTCGGGTTAGATGAAATCCGATCTGAGGATAAGCGTACCCGACTCCTATTCGAGCTACAGAAAGCGGCTCCTATCTACCAGGAGTACATGCAATTTGAGTCCCATCCAATGCCCGATGGCATCTGCTCAAGAAGGTTGTGCGGCTGTGCAACTCCGTCTCGCCCTGTACGCCAATCTCCTTCAGGCTACGGTGTGTACCGCAAATGCCGCTACTGTTCGCCTACTCAGCACGACTCCAGCTTGCGTCGCCGATTACAACAACTACTCGGCACGACTTCAGCTTGCGTCGCCGACTACCTTGACTACTCGGTACAACTCCTGCTCGCATCGCCGACACACCGATGACTGAAACTAGTTGGAATCTGAAGGGATATGAGGTGGGCTACGCTAGCGATAAACAAAATTTTTCACCGCATAAACCAGGAAAACTATTGTTATAGATCACAAAATTACCACTAGACGCGCGGGTGCGGAACTTTTGTAGCGCGTCGGGGTAGTGCAGTCGGTCGCCGACAGTGCAGTTGCAAGACCTCCTCACGTGCGGCTCGTCCTCGTGCAACAGATCAGCACCTCCAAGGTATCCACACGTACGGGGAAGAAGCGTCGCACTCCGGACTGCTAGGTCCGCGACGGCAACCGTGGGTGCGGGCGTGGGAGGCGGCTGCCAGGAGGCGTGGAATCAGGGTTAGCACCTCCATGCGCCCCCACCCCTTCTTTTATAGGCGCCCACTAACGGGCTTCCTAACCGAGGCCCATTAGTGCACCTAAGCCTAGTCTAATTTGTATCATATCCTCATTAGGCTTCCAACCCCTTAAGTGTGTGACCTTATGAGCTCACGCGCGAACAGACATGGCCCGAGTACTCCTACTCGACCAATAGTTGACAGCGGCCTCTAGCAAGACGTGTGCGCGCAAAGATCATATCAGACGAGTACTCCTATGTGCGTGCAAAGATCATATCAGACGAGCCGTCACAATCTCATATACATGCTATTCCCTTTGCCTCACGATATTTGGTCTAGCTCTAAACTGACCTCTCTTTCTCGATGCCGTGATCCGGAATCCTTGGTTAACACTTAACCCTAGCACGGCCATGCATTTCTTGATCCGATCACTCGAGGGGCCTAGAGATATCTCTCTCAAGCAGAGAGGGGCAAATTCCATCTTGACTGACCATGTCTCACAGCATGCTTCTTGGCAAACCCGAGAACCACATTTATGACTACCCAGTTACGGAGTAGCGTTTGATGGCTCCTAAGTAGGTCGGTTCACATCTTGAGTACATGCAACAATCTCAGGTCTAAGGACACAGCGTACACATTGTGTAATGAGAAATCACTATTTCTCGAGTTGGGTCAGTCCAGCCTCATGTCATACATGCGCCCACATTATTAGTTTGATATCTCCATGTCTTATGACTTGTGAAACACAATCATCAACTAATACATGTGCTAGTCTCATATTCATATGTGTCCATACATGAACTGTGACTAGGAACAAGATTAGAATAACCATACAAGTAAAGAGTCTCACAAACAATTCACATAATTGTCAATCAATACAAGTTGCCTTTCATGGATATTCAATGAACACATAATACATCATGGATACAACAAAATATGATCATCTCTACGATTACCTCTAGGGCATATTTCTAATAGAATCGACTCTGACTAGTTGGCTTCATCAACAACTGTTGTGGCTTCGTTGACAATCGCCCATGAATCAAGCTAAGGGATCCGACTTGGACCATGCCGCTGAGTGAGGTATGCTCCCGAGAACTGCCCTACTTGGCCATCACTTCATCGGCACAGACCACTCGGCATGCTAGCGGCGACTCGGCCGACCCCTGGGCTCGGGGGCTGGCACCGCCTACCATGTGGTGTATCTCCTTTGACTCGACCGGTACCTACGCTATTCGGCGTACCTTTGGTGGCTCGTCTAGCTCCCATGCTCGGGGGCTGGGCGCGACAAGGCACTCGGCGTACTTTTTGGCGGCTCATCTAACTCTTGTGCTCGGGGCCTCGGCGCAACAGGGCACTCAACATGTTTTCGGTGGCTCGTCTGGCTTCCATGCTTGAAGCTAGGCGCAGGAAACAACTCGGCGTATCACTGTGCAGAAGCTACAGAGTTCATCTCGGGATAAGATTTGTTTTGAGCGGTAATTTAGGATTTCTTTGGGGAAATTATTTGTTTAACCATTTTTTTCAGGGATGTTATCCTGAAAAAAGAGATTTTCAAATTTCTGAACCAATTTTCCTATTTTAACCATCAATTCAAATTTTTAATCTTTTACACAATCCATGCCACGACTCTTTGGATCATTTTTTCCAAACCTTGGGATTTAGACTCAAGGCTCGGGGGCTGCGGGACACGTGTCATCGACGGCTTATTTTTCAAAATTTTGGAAGATAAGGAAGAAGATTCAAGACTAATTTGACTCTCAGCCTAATTCTTCAATTCAACCTAAGGCTCGGGGGCTACTCCATATGAGTGCGAGTTTAATCGCACCCATATAAAAGAAGACTGAAAGCTACTCGGGGCATGAGCACCTCATAGCCTTGATGCTACCAAGGAAGTACTCGGAAGACACCTTCAAGATGGAATTCGGGAGAACTCGAGGACGCCTTCAGAAGTACTCAGAAGCCTGCAGTACTCGACTACGAAGAGCTCGGGGGCTTGTCAAACCCGGGGCCATGGGACTGCGCACATGGCATACATATTCTAGGATAAGGGATGGGACATGGCTCATGCCTACATCAGTTGTAACTACTCGTACCGTAGTAGGACTAGTCGGAACAGAAAGAAACTACTCGAGTAGTACTCGGGTAGGACTCCTAAGCTCATATCTGGCTAGGATTTTCATGTAACCCTGTCCCCCCGGACTATATAAGGGTGAGCAGGGATCCCTCGAAACACATCAACACATAAGACAATACAAACCACCACACAGAACGTAGGGTATTACGCTCTCGGCGGCCCGAACCTGTCTAAATCTTGTGTTCCTTGCACCTTCGAGTTTCTGATCTCGGCGACACCCCACCTACAATCTACCATCTCGGGGATATCCCTCGGTGGGCTTGGAGGTTAAACACCGACAGCTCCAATGTCAGAGGACAACGCTGGCTTGTCAGAGGACCTTGTTGGACGGTCTGTGTGGGTTGTGTGGCTCAAAGGTCAGGGAAGGAGCACGTAGTTGATAGCCCACCACCCAAGAAAACTAAGAGTATGCAGTATTATGTCGAGCGCATTTCTGAGAGCATGCTTGAAAGGAATAGGTATGAGAGAAGTACTGCCCAGCCGTGAGGAAGAGGAGATGACAAAAATGCTGCAACTCGCGGAAGAGGATCCATGGTGTCTATAATGGGTTCGAGTTGTATTTTATAGCTACTGAGCTGTTTAGGTCACCAGGGCGACGTGCGGCTTATAGGTCTATTAAGGATGCAGAGAGCCGAATTGCATGGCTCCGATGGACCTGGGATAATGTCAAGAAGAAGCGATGGCAGTCCATGCTTATTTAGAATTTCAATTCCTGCTGCAATGAGTGTTTGAGGGAAATGTATCCTTAGCCACATGGTGTTCCATAATATCTGTAATGCGATCTTGTTGGACCTCCTTATTTATATTTTGCATAATTAGATGTTGATGTGCCTAGCTCCTTATTCATGTAATTTTGTGTCCTTGTACCCCCTCGTTTTGCTCTTGACTCATTATATGAGTTGTCAAAATGTTGTCCGCATACTTGAACTTCGTCTAGAACATGACTGTAATTTATTTGGCAACCCGTAGGTCTCCTTGAATGATGAGGTGGCTATATAAAAAAAATTTCAAGGTACCATCTACTTCTGTATTTTTTTCTACCCAAGTGGAAAGTGGTTGGTGTAAAATATATCTGTTATTTCCTGTACATCGGTAAAAGTTAAGAATGGCTCATCTTTTCATTGCCCAGATTACACACGTTTGAATGAATGAAACTCCTGTATAGAATTTTTAGATAGCTTTGCTTTTGCTTATTCTGTACATTTATATTTGGTTCAGATGTGATTCATTTTAAATGTATCTGGAAGAACCAAACTCATTGGTTCAGATGTGATTCATTTTACAGAATGTCGAACACCGAAACTTCGAGCAACACAACTGCCTCTACCACTGATTTGAGCGATGGGTGGTCTACCTGGTGGGAGATGGGTGCAGTCATCGGTGTCATAGCGGCCCAAGCATCGTCCTGCTCAAGTGGATGTGGTGTGCAAGATGATCCGGTATGCTTTCATGAGTTGACGGGCCGTCAGTGGGTAGCTCTTAACCTATGCAACAGTAAGAAATGCTACAAGAATTTCCGTCTTCATCCTCATGCATTCCATTTGTTGCATAAGATCTTAGTGGACAAACATGGCCTGCAGTCCACACGGCAATGTGATTCTATTGAGGCCTTAGCGATGTTCCTGTGGGCATGCGGGACAAGACAATGCCAAAGGCAAATGTCAGATCGTTTTGGTCGGTCACTAGACACCGTGAGCAGTAAGTTCGGTGAAGTGTTAGATGCCATTGTCTCTTTTGCACATACAATTATTAGGCCAAGAGATCCAACCTTCAGATTTGTGCACCCTAGATTGAATAAATTCTCTCCATATTTTGATGGGTGCATTGGAACCATAGATTGAATAAATTCTCTCCACATTTCAGTGTCGGTCCCTGAGAATGTTCATGATGATTTCATAAATAGAAAAGGGTTCACCAGCCAAAATGTCTTGGCTGTATGTGATATGGACATGCGTTTCAAATTTGTCGCTACGGGTAAGAGGGGTGCAGCACATGACATGGCTGTTTTCAGGGAGGCGGTGAACAGTGCGGAACATTTCCCTCACCCGGCACCAGGTGAGCATCTCTATTTACATGACATTCTAAATTATTTTATTTGACTAATGATATGCAGGGAAGTACTATCTGGTGGATTTTGGTTACCCACTGCGTGAAGTTACATGGCACCATATCGCAAGGCTAGGTATCATTTGAAGGAATTTGATGCCAAAGGTCCTCAAAATTTGAATGAGGTTTTTAACTACCATCATTCTGGTCTTCGGAACGTTGTGGAACGATCATTTGGGGTGCTAAAGAGTAAGTGGCAGATTTTACGGGGAATACCACTATATTCTATGGAGAAGCAATAAAAAATTATTGTGGCATGTTTTGCGTTGCACAATTTCGCATTGGACAGCAACGAACTTAGTATGGATCAGGATGCCAATTTTGCACATGGGACCTACATGCCGGCACCAGATTGGTTAGCGGCTACCGCTGGTGATGACATTGGTACTGTTCGTGATTGGATCACGGCTGGACTCTATGGGTTGACATGATCTGTAACCTGTATGAATAAGTGTAGGTTATTATGGTCCTAACTTGTCAACCCATGACTAATTTATTGCTGCTCTGATCTAAGAAGGTATTTAATTTGTAGTTGATGTCACCCTGTTAGCACTATATAAATTGTTGTCATCTGAGGTACAAGTGGAATACTGTTATTTAAGTGCATATATGTGGGTGTTTGTGCATCAATGATTATGTGAAGCGGATGCATTTGGCAACATTTTTTTGTCCTGATGTTGATTCCCGCCATTTTTTAGAGCTGCAGCTGTCATATGCAGTGCAGCAGGCTTGTAGATGGCTGCAGCAGGTACTGTAGCTGCTGCGGCAGCTGCAGCCGCAGCAATCTGTAACGAACGCCGATGATGGCACATAATACTGGCCATGATAGCACTCACAAACCATATACACCACTTCACAAACATATGCTGATTCATGATCATGAAGCATATACAACATCTGTCTCGTTGCAAGTACAGGTGATCAGGCAGTAAGACAACACATTTCCATTCACATCTGAAAACTCCCACTTACAACTCAAACATGTTTACTTTTACTTATATATGGAGCCAAGGCACTAACACATATCCTTCCTGTATGTTCCTATCTTTTGCCTTCCAACCAAATGTGATGGGACTGTTTAACTACAATACAGAGGGGCGTTGGCGAGCTTGTAAAGGAACGTTTTGACGGTGTGTGAGTTTCCTGAAGGCTTGCTGTAAGTGAACTTCACCCCAGAGTGAGTGTCGCCCCTCCGAGTGCAGTGCTGGTGGAAGCTGCTGATGGGTCTTGCCAAACATGACTCCCACCGGTCGCTCTCTGGCATCGTCTCTGCAACAGTGTATGTGCCCTTGGAGTTTGTGAAGGCTTGGTAGTTGATAACCTCGCCTGATTTTGTGATGCAGAGTACAGCAACCTCAGCTCCTATATGAGAGACAAGCACGAAGATGAGAATAAATATCATAGAGCACTTTCAACTGCACATATTGAACACAAAATTAAGAAAGCACAATGGAATAAATATTGAAATGTACTTTATGGCTTGCGCGATGCTCACATAAACTAAACATGTGTCATGTGGGGGAAGACCTACACCAGGAGACGCCGAGCCAGAGATGTGCGCCGGGCAGCAGAACGTGCGGGCGCACGCATGGACGCAGAACGCGCGGTGGTCGCGGGCACGGCGCATGCAAACGAGGATGAAGCGATCAGCACAAGTGGCTGAAGTTGGAAAGCTATTTTTAGTTGTTAAGATATTATTAGCTATCTTCGATTAGTTCCTTAAATAGAGGAGTTTGTTTCCTCCGTTGGTTAGGGCTTCCTTAAATTGAGGAGTTTGTTTCCTCCGTTGGTTAGGACCGGTGGCTATATATTCCCTGTAAACCAAAAGATTGAGGCAAGCAAGATCAATTACCTGCTCTCCTACCTCTCGCTCTCAAGCCCGATCGGCAGCGAGGGGCATAACCACCGCATCGGAAGATCACGGCCGGAGATTACGAACTCCGTAGTCGAGGGCCGCCTACCCTAGATCATAAGGCCCTTGACAACCTGGTATCACGATCCACTCGATCCTCAGCCCCAGCAGCCGCCGCACCCCCATCACCCGCCTCCGCAGCCTACCCAGCCGCCGCCATGGCCGAGCCCACCATCGCCGACCTCTTGAAGGAGATCTAGCACATGTCTGCCGAACTCACCTCCCTGAAGGCCGATATGGCGACCATGAAGGACAAGGACTCGACGGCCGACGGCAGCGAGACTCGCCGCCCGGATGGGCCGCGCGACATCGACCTGCTCCCCCGGCCCAAGAAGTGGGATTTTCCCCACTACGACGGCACCACGGATCCGCTGCTCTTCCTCAACAAATTCGAGGCGTACTTCCGTCACCACCGTACCATGGCCGAAGAGCGCGTCGGCATGGCGTCCTACCACCTGGACGACGTCGCGCAGACTTGGTACACCCAGCTGCTCGAGGATGAGGGAGCCCCGCCGTGGGGGCGCTTCAAGGAACTCGTGAACCTGCGTTTCGGGCCACCCCTGCGTTCGGCCCCGCTCTTCGAACTCTCCGAGTGCCGGCGCACGGGAACAGTGGAGGAATACTCCAACCGCTTCCAGGCGCTCCTGCCGCGCGCGGGTCGGCTCGACGAGTCCCAGCGCGTCCAGCTCTTCACCGGCGGTCTTCTGCCGCCTCTCAGCCACGCCGTTCCAATCCACCATCCGGAGACGCTCGCCGCCGCCATGAGCCTGGCACGCCAGGTGGAGTTGATGGAGCGCGATCGGCCGGCGCCACCTCCACCACGAGCCCCTCCGCGTGGGCTGCTACCTGCGCCTGCACCACGGCTCGCGCTACCCGCGCCCGCGCAGCAGTTGGCGCTGCCTGCCCCACCAGCGGCCGCCCCACAGGGTCGCGACGCGGCCAATCCACGGCGCCTGATGCCGGAAGAGATGACCGAACGCCGCCGCCAAGGTCTATGCTTCAATTGCGACGAGAAATTCACCCGTGGCCACAACAGGTTCTGCCGTCGCCTCTTCTTCGTCGACGGGGTGGAGATCGACGACGTCGCGGTGGAGGGTGCCGCGGCGGCCGCCGCCGGGGCTACGGAGGCGCCCGTGTTCTCCCTGCATGCCGTCGCCGGCGTGCCCATCGCGGACACGATCCAGCTCCAGGTGACCGTCGGTGACGCCTCCCTCCTCGCCTTGCTGGATGGAGGCTCGACGCACAGCTTCATCAGTGAGGAGGCGGCGAGGCGCGCCGGCCTCCCGATCCAGTCCAGCCCACGCATGACGGCCATCGTCGCCAACGGCGAACGTGTGGCCTGCCCTGGGGTCATCCGGGACGCGGCGTTCACCATCAACGGCTCCACATTCCACACCGATCTATTTGTGATGCCTCTCGCAGGTTTCGACGTGGTGCTTGGCACTCGGTGGCTCGGCACGTTGGGTCCCATCTTGTGGGATTTCGCCTCCCGGTCGATGGCGTTCCAGCGAGACGGGCAACGCTTCGCCTGGATGGGCGTGGCCTCACCCGCGACAGCGCAACTGCGTACCCTCGCCGCGGCCAGTGGGACGCTCCTGGATGAGCTCCTGGTCGCCTATGTGGACGTCTTCGGTTAACCGACGGGCCTCCCACCTCCACGTGGCCGCGACCACGCCATCGTCCTCAAGCCTGGCTCCGCTCCCGTGGCGGTCCGTCCGTACCGTTACCCAGCGGCGCACAAGGACGAGCTGGAACGCCAGTGCGCCGCTATGATCGAGCAGGGCGTCGTCCGCCGAAGCGACTCGCCCTTCTCCTCGCCGGTCCTGCTCGTCAAGAAGGCCGACGCCTCGTGGCGTTTCTGCGTCGATTATCGCGCCCTCAACGCCCTCACCGTCAAGGACGCGTTCCCGATTCCCGTCGTCGACGAGCTCCTCAACGAGCTCCACGGCGCCCGCTTCTTCACCAAACTCGATCTGCGGTCGGGGTATCACCAAGTGCGGATGCGGCCCAAGGACGTCCACAAGACCGCCTTCCGTACACACGACGGCCTCTACGAGTTCCTCGTCATGCCGTTCGGGCTGTGCAACGCCCCGGCAACGTTCCAGGCGCTGATGAACGACGTGCTCCGACCGTTTCTGCGACGTTTCGTGCTTGTCTTCTTTGATGATATTTTGATTTACAGTGAGACTTGGACCGACCACCTGCGGCACCTGCGTACCGTCCTCTCCGTGCTCCGTCAGCACCGGCTCTTCGTCAAGCGCAGCAAGTGCACCTTCGGTTCCTCCTCGATGTCCTACCTCGGCCACGTCATATCCGAGGCGGGCGTCGCCATGGATCCGGCCAAGGTTCAGGCTATCCATGAGTGGCCGGTTCCCCGCTCGGCACGGGCGGTGCGCAGCTTCCTCGGCCTCGCCGGTTACTACCGGAAGTTCGTCCACAACTACGGCACCATCGCCGCCCCGCTGACGGCCCTCACCAAGAAGGACGGGTTCTCCTGGACAGAGGACACCGCCGCTGCCTTCGACGCCCTTAAAGCAGCAGTGACATCGGCGCCCGTACTCGCCATGCCGGACTTCGCCAAGACATTCACCGTCGAGTGCGACGCGTCCACCCACGGGTTCGGCGCTGTGCTGGTCCAGGACGGCCACCCCGTGGCGTTCTTCAGCCGCCCCGTCGCGCCGCGTCATCGTGCCCTCGCTGCCTACGAAAGGGAGCTGATCGGCCTGGTGCACGCCGTCCGTCACTGGCGGCCGTACCTCTGGGGCCGGCGTTTCGTCGTCAAGACCGACCACTACTCCCTCAAGTACCTGCTGGACCAGCGCCTCGCCACCATCCCTCAGCATCATTGGGTGGGCAAGCTGCTGGGGTTCGACTTCGCCGTGGAATACAGGCCGGGCGCTGCAAACGCTGTTGCGGACGCCCTGTCACGGCGCGACACGGAGGAGGGCGTCATCTTGGCACTGTCTGCACCTCGATTTGACTTCATCGGCAAGCTGCTTGACGCGCAGCGCCAGGACCCGGCGCTCACTGCCCTCCGCGCAGAGGTCACCGCCGGCACGCGCACGGGCCCCTAGGCGCTCGTCGACGAACTGCTGCAGTACAACAGCCGGCTGTACATTCCCCCGGCATCGCCCTTAGCTCGGGAGATCATCGAGGCTACACATGGGGACGGGCACGAGGGTGTCCAGCGTACCCTGCACCGCCTCCGGCGCGACTTCCACATCCCCAACATGAAGCAGCTCGTCCAGGACTGGGTACGCTCCTGCGTAGTGTGCCAACGTTACAAGTCCGAACACTTGAGCCCGGCCGGCCTCCTGCTGCCCCTGCCGGTGCCCCAGGGCGTCTGGACCGACATTGCTCTAGATTTCGTCGAGGCACTGCCACGAGTGCGCGGCAAGTCAGTCATCCTGACGGTGGTGGACAGGTTCAGCAAATACTGCCACTTCATCCCGCTGGCGCACCCGTACTCCGCCGAGTCCGTCGCTCAAGCCTTCTTCGCCGAGATCGTTCGTCTACATGGCGTTCCGCAGTCCATGGTGTCGGACCGCGACCCCATCTTCACCTCGACGTTTTGGCGCGAACTCATGCGGCTGATGGGCACCAAGCTACACATGACGACGGCATTCCACCCACAGTCGGATGGGCAGTCCGAGGCGGCTAACCGGGTGATTATTATGTATTTGCGTTGCTTGACAGGGGACCGTCCACGGCAATGGCTGCGCTGGCTCCCATGGGCGGAGTTCATCTTCAACACGGCGTACCAGTCCTCGCTTCGGGACACCCCGTTCCGGGTCGTCTATGGCAGGGATCCACCCTCCATCCGCTCCTATGCACCGGGGGACACGCGGGTCGCCGCCGTCACCAAGAGCATGGAGGAGCGGGCTGAGTTCCTCTCCGACATCCGCTACCGGCTCGAGCAAGCTCAGGCGGTCCAGAAGCTGCACTATGACAAGCACCACCGCCACGTTGCATACCAGGTGGGCGATTGGGCGCTCCTCCGCCTGCGCCAGCGGCCCGCCGCGTCGCTCCCTCAGTCCGGCACGGGCAAGCTGAAGCCCCGCTTCTATGGGCCGTACCGCATCACCGAGCTCATCAACGACGTGGCCGTCCGCCTGGAGCTACCGGCCGGCGCTCGTCTCCATGACGTGTTCCACATTGGCCTGCTCAAGATGTTCCACGGGCCGCCACCAGATGCACCACCGGCGCTGCCTCCTCTCCTTCACGGCGCCATCGCCCAGGAGCCGGAACGTGCTGTTCGGTTTCGTTTGGCGCGCGGCATGCGCCAGGCCCTTGTTCAGTGGAAGGGCGTGTCTCCGGCTTCGGCAACTTGGGAGGACATCGACGTTCTCCGTGCCAAGTACCCTGCCCTTCAGCTCGAGGACGAGCTGAGTCTCGAGTGGGGGGGGGGGAGGGAGATGTCATGTGGGGGAAGACCTACACCAGGAGACGCCGAGCCAGAGATGTGCGCCGGGCAGCAGAACGTGCGGGCGCACGCATGGACGCAGAACGCGCGGTGGTCGCGGGCACGGCGCATGCAAACGAGGATGAAGCGATCAGCACAAGTGGCTGAAGTTGGAAAGCTATTTTTAGTTGTTAAGATATTATTAGCTATCTTCGATTAGTTCCTTAAATAGAGGAGTTTGTTTCCTCCGTTGGTTAGGGCTTCCTTAAATTGAGGAGTTTGTTTCCTCCGTTGGTTAGGACCGGTGGCTATATATTCCCTGTAAACCAAAAGATTGAGGCAAGCAAGATCAATTACCTGCTCTCCTACCTCTCGCTCTCAAGCCCGATCGGCAGCGAGGGGCATAACCTCCGCATCGGAAGATCACGGCCGGAGATTACGAACTCCGTAGTCGAGGGCCGCCTACCCTAGATCATAAGGCCCTTGACAACATGACTCCCCATGAGATATTTCTTTTCTCATCAAGAAAGGACTGAAGGGCAGACCAGCTTTTACTTGAAAACACTGTCACAGAGCAACTGAAAAAATTCGACGCAACATTCACACAAAACAGGACTTGGCACTTCCAGCTCTTATATTCAAAATATGAAGTCATGCTTGCCACACGTTCTAGAAATTTGCTATTCAACATGGCAAACCAAGACTAACATTCTAGTGTTAACTGACAGCAGAAGAAGCAAACTAAAGATGTAGCCTGGATGTTGTACAGTGTTCGGTGCTGATTCTCAGTAGCCACCCTTTTTATAAAACTTATAAGATGTGAATTTGAATGTACACATAGTTAATTTTATTGCAGATTTTCATATATATACACATAGTTGCAGTGTATCCATGAGTTCCTTTCATATTAAAAAGAAAAAGATGTGAACCTGAATGTTGCATATTGTTTGGTGCTGATTCTCAGTAGTCCACCCTCTTAACAAAAAAAAAGTATATGATACACATTTTCAAAAGGCAATTAGTTTTACGAAAATGATAGACACAACCAGGCCATCCAACCAGGGCGTATGACCAGAAACGAGCTGCTACTGTGCATGTGTACTGCAGTGTCACATATGACTTGGTCATACATATGACATCCGGACGCTGGATTGTATGTGTAAAATGCTATGCACACGACCAGGCTATCCGACCAAGAATTCGAAGATATACGTGATTAAAGTGTATCCATGCATTTCGATCAGATTTTTTGGGTATAACTAACAATTTGTCAGTATGGTACTTTTACAACAACAGTTTAGCTAGATAACATGTGATTCTAAATTTCCATTCATACTTACATAAATAATTCACTAGATTGGACAATATGATACTTCAGCGCAACAAAAGTTTTTTTTTGCACATATTGACAATAACGATGCCAAAAATAAAGGCTGAACCAAATGTACTACAGACAGTGGTATAAGCCTAGCTTTCTCCACTCTGATTTCCACTGGACAATCATATTAGATATTACAGTGATAAAGCAAATAATCCCATGTACTTTCACTACTGTGTGCTAAGCGGAGATATTATAGTGACCCCCTGTAGGTTCACTCAGCCATTTCATTGGTCTGGCAATAACAGATCAGCAGTTGACATGTATCCACTGAATAGGCAAAGCTAAAGGAAGTATTGTTAGTTGCAGGTTGTTCAATTGCCAAAATAATGATACTATTTCTCATCCAATTAGGAAAAAGATTGAGAACACTTGGGATAACAGTAGCCAGGGGCGAAGGCAGGGTCCAATCAAGGGTGGTGCACATCAAAGAAACACATACAATATTCAATGTAGTTTAGTATAAATTTGAGTCCTTCTGCTTGTATTTTTCTACTTACCATGGTGCACGTGCACCACGGTAACTCAACGTAGCTTCGCCCCTGCCAGTAGCTAGAGGCAACGGGAACTGTTAAGGAGTATTGAGCTACGCACACAACAAAGCAGAAGATCAGAAGCTGAGAGGAGATGATTAAGGAATCAACATTCAACAAAGGCATCCAGAACTGCGCATGTTAACCTCTTTTTAATTGAATAACTATCAAGGTCTTAGCGTTCATGTATCTGATTGCATTCTCTGATTCATCATGTTGCAATAACCATACCACCTGGCCTTTTAAATTAACTCCCAGTCTGATGAGTAAAATATCAAGGTCGTCGCTCATACTTTGTGCTACTGAACAGATGATTCTTTACTAAGGCTTAGTTTGGAAGCCCCAAACCCCGGGGGTTTCCGGCATTTTCCACGGGGAGGAAGGCCACGGATAAGTGAGCCACGAGCCATGATTTCCATGTATTTGGGAGCCCATTCAACTGGGGTCACTGGCCCGGTCCGCTCGTTTTCCACGGGGGATCCATGCCCCACCAACACATGTCGGAACGTGCCACCTCGCTCGCCTCTTTTTTTCTTCTCACTACTCGCAACCACGCCATCCTGATACCTCCACCTCAGCCTCCTCCTCCGTATCCGCCTTGGTGTTTCCACCTCCTCCGTGGAGCCACCTCCACTTCGGCACCATCTCCACAGCGGAGCCTCACGATGACACCAGCAGCGCCTCCGGGGGCTGCAAGGACCTCAAGATCTGGGACGTTGAGTTCATATAGGTCGACTAGGCCAAGCTCTTCGACTTCATTCTTGTACTTCCTCTCGTCCCCTCACATCTCAAACCCTAACATTTTTATTGTTGATTAGGCTATGCTTAGATTTGGTTGCAGTCAATTTTTTATGTTCTCTATCAGTGTTCAGAATAAGAAACCCTTCTTGAATCAAGAGTAAAACCTACGCAAGGTCTCTAGCGTTTGTAGAGTTACTGATTTGTGTTGTCCAGAACCTTTAAATTATTTGCTGTACGAATCAATTTGTGTTACGAGGAACTTCACTTTGTCAGGGTCCTAATTTAATATGTCGTATCAATCTCCAGTTTACATCTTTAGATCCATGCTTCTTTGCTGGTCAAATGATCTACTGGCACAAATCTTAGATGAACTTTTACATTCTTGCTTAGGTTTATCTCAGATTAGATGGACTATCAACAACTTGTGCCTTGCATAATACAAGAATGTGTAGTTTTCTTGATCCTTCTTTTGACTGAATGTGAATCTGAAAGCAACAGTAACTACAGCAGTTTATTTGAATGGCAACTAATGAAACCTTATTTGCCAAATGAACAAGCAGTTGTGTTAGCTAATAAGTTCTACTTCAGTACATCTGATGAAAGTGGTTGGCCAAAAATTAGGGGTGATAACGGATCATGGCCCTGGTGCTCTCTTCACAATCCAACTAGGCCCTTATATATTTCTAGCTCAAAATTGTATAAAATTAGTGCCCGGACCTTTTAGAGCCGCCCCTTAGATTATCTAGGCTTAAATTTGAGGCCCTTTACCACCCCTACAAAAAATAGATAGCTAATGTTTTTTCAACTAAGTCCCCCATCTAGCCAACATGCCAGGTCCACTTTGGTTGATCATCAGCTGGCTGTTCCTGTTAGTTTTCAGAATCAATTTGTTGATGTCTTTCCCTACTTTAAATACTTTGCAAGGCTGATTAACAAATCTGCTAGTAGAGTAGATAGTAGCACAAAGTTGTATAAGATTTCTGGTAGTGGTAGCACAAAGCTGTATAAGGCTTTAGGGTTCTGGTAGCACAAAGTTGTATATGCTTTAGAGTTAATGACATTTCATTACTGATTGGTTTATGCTTGATCGAGCTACTTGGCACTAAAACTATGTTGAGTATTATTTTCCTCTCCTGAAAAGTTTATCTGACATTAACTGTTAGTTTCATGGCAGAATGGAATCAAGAGAAGGATCTGCTTGAGCCTTACAAGACAATGAAGGGTTTTAGTTATCTGACTGGTGACCTTGTACCATGATGTTTTTTCCTGTAACCACTTTTCTGATACATCCGTTATTTCAATGACTTTCTTTCTGAATGAATTTAGTTTCCACAATTTTGTCCTTAATATGGCTTTGCTCATTTCTTCATTTTTCCTAATGGGGATCTATGAAAATCTTAGTTATTTGGACCAGCGTTAGGTGCAATTGTACACAAATTCGAGATAGCAGATAGGGTTGGTGCACATGAATTCTTTTTATATCTCATTTTAATTTGAATTTCAAGCTATTCGGACGTAAGGATGGAGAAAACCGTCTTGTACGAATGCAATAGAGTGACTTATTTGGGCTGTATATGTATCAAGAGGAAGACTGTACATGATTATATGATGTCGTCCAGATCTGTAATATTTTTATCATATTCATTTTATTTCTCCAGATTTTTCTCTGATTTTTTCTGATTTTTTGAGGCCATTTTTATTCTCCTGGATTTCTGTCCTCTTGGTTACCAAACAGCGACGGGGAACCAAAAGCCTGTGGGGGTGGGCTACCCAGGGAAACCAATTGCCACAAAAATCCCCTTGGGGCCTTTCCTTCCCTGGGTTAGACACCCCTTTATTCCAAACTAGCCATAAAGGGAGAAAAGCCAATGCCAAATGGCTCTGCAATTGAACTGGACATGGACACCGCATAGCGAACACTTAAGGATCAAGTGATGAACATCTATTTTCTTGAAAGGAAAGTGACGAACATCTTTTTTTTTCTGAAAGGAAAGTGATGAACATCTTATGGGACAGTACTGTCTCTGAACCAATAAATATGTTCTAGCAACTCGGAATGATAGTAGCGACAATGATAAATCACTCAATGTCCAAATGTCTGGCCAATGTTTGTACAATACAAAGAAAAGAGAATTGCAATTTCTTTTCATCAAATAATTTTAGTGCAGTTCCCTGGCAAAGCTCATTACCTACATCTCCAATATGAATATGGAAGATAATATATGCCATAGCTGCATAGATTTGTCGTAAGAGTTGCTGTTGGTGATAATGCACAAGGTGTGCTGAGTAATGAAACAATGAAAATGCCTGATAAAGAGCATGATAACAAGCCCAAAGATATTCTCTAGAAGACCATCCCAAAAAAAACTGCATATTCGCCATTATGAAGAGATGGCATCATCATTGTGGTTTAGAACTCAATCCAACATCCAGTCAAGTATCTATGACTTGATTGGAAATTCGGCGCAACTTGCTCACTATAATTGTTTGCTACAGAAGATGATTTGGTTTAAAACTAACAAACTAATAGTAGGCAATTTGCTGGAAGATGGAGAATTATGCTCTACAAAAGGTCCTTAAAGCTTCTAAAAATTTCCCAGAAAATCTCTCCAATAAATCTATTACATGCATGATGTATTAAACCATCCACCCAGCTGTAATATATGGTTTATATCAGAATCCCTATGCTCTAATCTGTGGTTACTAATAAAGGCGCAAGAGTGAACAAAGGGATATTAAAACATAGAATGCAAGAAAAGATCTTGGGAATTCTACTGGAACTCACTAACTTGCTTGAGCATCTGAGAATCCATTTAACCTTGAGTATAGCATTTAGCTTTATTTGAATCAGGTCTGTGCAACTAACCAGGGTATAAGTAACAACAAACAACTGTGGCATAAGTTGGACGAGGAAAAGTGGAAAACATTGGAGCAGTTTAACTTTGATTAACTTATATCATTCTCAAAACAGTTTTGGATGGGCAGAGTACAAAAAAAGGACAGACAAATCCATCAGCCAAATGTCCAAGTGGAATTATCATCAGCAGGAAAATTTCCATGTTCAAAAACAGCATGATTAGAGTTCCACTACTACGTGTAGTCGTAGCTACTAAATTTGCTTTACGACAAACAAGCTTGACAAAACTGTGATGTATCAGGTATGCTGCGTATGCATGCACCATTTTACTAAAACAAGGGGCCTAATCCACACCCCCCCCCCCCCCACCCAAAAAAAAAATACAATACCAACCACCCTCTTTCTGTACGAATCGGGTTTGTTAAAAGGAGCTGCCTCCTCCTTGCACGCCCACGATTCACGCCTCGGCTCCTTGCACCCCCGCGATTCACGCCTCGGCTGGCCCTTCACGCCTCGCCACGTCGCACAGGGGCCATGGAAAGCCTTCAGCGAGCCAGTGTGCAGTAAACAAGGGGGCCAATGGCAACTTTTCAGCTGGGTGCTCTCGGGCCACTGTAGACTAGACACACGACGACGGCCATATGGTCAGCCTCCCGTCGCAAATGGCGTAGAACAAGTTCAGCTTTGTGCATGACACGAGGCAAAGGAAAAGGAGTGGGCTCACGAGTGGCAGAGTAGAGCACGCACATGGTGGGCCCTGTCTTATCCTTTCCCCTCTCTGTTGCTCTCCGTCCAACCGTCTCTCGCGAGCTCCTCCTCCTCCTCCTCCTCTTCCGCCGCCGCCGCCTCTGCACCCTGAGGGGACCCGGCCGTCGCACTGCTCCGGCCCACAACCCCTGCTCCATTTGAGGTCTCTCCGTTGCGCCCCGCTCGAGCGTCTCGGGGGACCCGTATCCTCCGTCTGCTCGTTGCGCGCCCGACGCCGGGCAGGACCTTCTCCTTTGCACCTGCGCTCATGGGCGGCAACCATGGTGCTGCCGCTGCCGCTGCACGCAAGCGCTCCTGTGAGGTCCTCAACCCTGCTTTCTGCGCGCTCGAGGCGGAGTCCAAGATGAGCCCCCCTCTGCTCTGCTCTCGACCGCATCGCCCGAAGTTTGGGCGCTCAGCCTCATCACCTGGATGACTCCAACGCTTTCGTTTCTTCTTGCCCTGCAGCCTATCCACGCAACCCCCAAGGCCGAGCCCTGTGTCCGCTGCGTCAGTCTTCAACTGCAGTGCGTGTTCAAGGCTTCTGCTGAGCCTACCAGCTACTTTAACTTGGCTGTGTTTGGATGGGCAAAATTGTGAGTTCACTAGCATCAGTTTCTTCTGAATTTGTGCACGCTTGGGGTGATAAATTCGAAGAACAGGCAGCTCGTGATGATTCCCAAACCTTGAGTTGAATGTTTTCATGATTATGGTTAACGCTCAGCATATTGCTTCTTTCTTTTGGTTTTCTCATCTGTTTGATTGATCTTTTCAGACTTTTATTGCTGTCGTGATTTTTCTTGGCAGGAGGGAATCGTTAAGAGTGGAGGGGGAAAGTTATTCCTGGTGAGAATATGTCTTAATCCTGTCTCTTGCTATCATGCTAATAATCAGAGTTTGATGCCTACAAATGCTACTGGACTGCTCTTTCATGTGAATTACATCTATGTTCAGTTGCGCAGGCACGTAAAGAATCCACTCTAGTATAGTTTGACATACTACTTGGCCAGGGAATCAAAAATGATTCAGCTTTTCCTGGTTTTCTCCTTGCCTTGTCTCCTGACCATGACAACATGTAATTACTCTGGCCCATTTAAAGTGAGAGGGCAGAGCACCTGTTCCTAGAAAACAATAATATGTCTGTGACCATCACTAGATGGTCCAAAATTGATACGGCCATACATCTGTTTGCAGCCTTCTCATTTAAACAAACATAGAGTGCAAAGAAAACTCAGTACCTATGTGTGTAGCAGAATACCACATTATCTCCAATTTGATTTAAGATTTCCATGTCATTTAAGATCTCTAATTTTGTACTTTTAGCATTTAGATGATTGCCCTTAAATTCCTTTACCTTTCAAATTTGAAATAACATCACTTAACAACTCCTTTCCAAGAGTATATATTTATATGCATATCCTAGCATCATATAATAGAATTTCACCTCTTCTTTTCCTTATGCTGAATAATATAGGTTTTTAGTTATAAGTTGTCAATTTCTTATAGAGAACATATTTTGTGTAGACAGACTTGATAGAGAGGTCACAAGTAATAACGCTTACAAATATAGATGCCTTTAATTTCGAGCAAAAGTTCAGTGTCCAAAATCATGTGTGCATTTAAGCTGAGGTAGATTCATTTCTTCCTTCTGAACCATCATATACTTTTGGCTGCAATTAAGAGAGACTAGAAGAGACTGCATCATACCAAACAGAGTATATTTTCTCCCTCTCTATGTCATGGTGGTCAAGTAAAAATAGCTAGCATTGATTGGCACCAATCCCACCACGGTGTTACAACTGTATAGTGGACTTTCGATATGGATCTTTCAGATGATGCCATATCTGAATGTCTGCCATGTTGCATATGGATCAAGGTAACTTCACTTGCAATGGTTGAAACAAGAAACCTAGCATAAAAGTCATTTTTTTAGGCTATGTCTATATGTATGTTTTTAACTAAGTTGCAATCTGTATGTGATACTTATGTAGGAGGGATCCCAAATACTGACTGCATCATGGTACCTATGAATTATTTGCCTGTAAGAAATCTCACTAGGATTGCTTTATGTCAGGTTAAGATATGGATTGTGGGAACAGAAAATGCATTGATGTCTTTTCAGGACACACTGGAAGTACAAAGTCATTTTCATGATTGTCATTTTAGTTCTTTTTAAACTGGCATGTTGCAAACATATTGTAAATTTAGTTCCATGCATTGCTTGATCAATTAAGGTACCCTTTTAGAAAAAAGACTGTTGTTTTGTTTAGTAGAGCATGTAGATTATGCTACACCCATTCAACAATCAGTAAACTAGTTGCTCCCTTGAAATAGACTACAATCATATTCCTAACTGCATACTCTTTCAAGTTCAAAGAGTAGTTCATTGTGATGAATGATAAATCATTGCACATTTAGCGTTTGTTCTCTTTAGGTACAAGCAATTGGTGCATGCATTAACCCTTTCGATGGGTCACACGCTCTCTGTAGCTTAGATCCCACTCAACGCAGATAGGTGTGCAACTTGATTTGTTTTGCATGTTCTGTTTCCACTCCATGTTGCCTCTATTTTGTGTGCAGGTCCTGGGTCGGTCTGATTGGTACCAGGGGCAGCAGAGTTTGTTCTTTTTTTTCTGGCTGCAATGCAAGGTTGGCACCGAGAAGTCTGTGATGTCTCTCATAAATGATTTCCGGGCATGTTCCCAACATTTGATGAAGAGAGCCAGCAACAAACATGGCACACTACATCTCAAGAGTCAGGTGCAGGAGTTCACGCCTGCATTCTTCGTAACAAATAAGAGGCGTGCTGCTATGTGTCCATCAAAGTGAATTGAGTCACCATGTTATCTCGGAGGACTTCCATCATAGATTATCAATGGCTAATTAGAACTTGAATATAATCTCAAATAGATCTGATGCAAATGATAGAAATGTCTGTCAATCTTAGATGATCGGGGTGCTATCATTTACCGACAAAAATGGTGAATTTTTCCTTTGTATCATAGGTTGTTGAACGTTGACTAATTTTAATAAACACTTTTGTATGGTTAGATATTTAACAAGATGCCAGGGTAATTATGTTAAGGCTTTTTACAAAAATGATTACATGTTTACATATGCAAACATACTCTCTTAAAAAATGGTGCCTTATGGTCTTCTTTATTTTTTATATTGATATATTTTTATATATCAATTATTATTTGAGTGATATGAATCGTATATCTGGAATATGATAGAGCACGCAAAGCGCGTGGAATGTTCTAGTATTAATAACAGCAACAGAATTCGCTGCTCTTCTCGTCTAACAACTCACTTGAGGTAGACGGAGGGGTGGAGGGCCGACATTTTCGAAACCTGAAGCAGCTAATCCGAGATTCGCTGGAGCGGTTGCACGAAACCCAGCTCGGGAACCACAGGACCGCAGCGCAGAGGGCGATCGATAAATCCGCATGAGGGGGCATGAGGTAGTTGTAGGGGGCTGACTGACCTTCGAGGGCGTGGTCCTCGGGGCCGATGGCGGCGTCGCCGCAGACGTCGCAGACGACGCGGCCGCGGATCTCCCCCGTCCACGCCTCGGCCGCCGGGGTCGCCGCGAGCAGGACGGCGAGGGCGAGGCCCAGCTGGAGGAGCTGACACCGGCGAGGGAGGGCCGCGGCCATGGCTGGGACAGGATCGGTTTGGTTGGTCGACTGAAACCGAGCCGTGCCGTGGACTCCCTCTCTGCTGCAGATGTAGTCCCCGCTGCCGGTAGGTGCGTCGAGCGACTTTCCAAGGGATGAAAACGGACGGCGACCGGTTGGAAAACGCCTTATTAGGCTAAGGCCCCGTTTGGAAACCTTTGTGGATTTTAGAATTTTTGGATTTTGGATGGATTCATAAAATCTGGATTGTGAACAAAATCTGAATAGTGCTATTTGGATTCTAGATTCTAGAATCAGATTTTATGGATTTTGGTTTATACATTCCTTATATGCCCTTGGAATTCTTTTTGCCACCAAATGCAGCACTACTTGCACCAATATACACATTAACTTCCTTCAAATAAAAAATATACACATGAACTTAGAACCTGATTATACTGCATACGCAAAAATTAGTTTTGCATCTCTGCTGTCAATGTTGCATAGATATTTACATTCACCAAAATCAATACAAATTAGGTACCGATCTGTTACAGCAAGGAAAAGAGTAGAATGGATCTAGCAGAAGGTTGGAGACGGACGCTGGCATCTTTGCCTTAGCTGGCCGAAACGGAGTCACGCACGTCGGCTAAGCGTGCTGGCAACTCTGGCAAGCGGAAGATTCAGCGGCCGTAGGGGAGCACCGCGCATACGTCATGTGTGGCGGTGGGCGGACGAAGCAGCGGCCGGGGTGGGAACCGTGCGCACCGACCACGGACGAAGCGGTGGCTGGAGGAGATTTGTGTGCGTCGGCCTCGGCGTGGCCGCTCGTGGCGGGGACGGAGATTGTTGTGGCGGTGCCTGTTTGGACATCTGATTTCAGTAGCTGAGATGCCGTTGAGGTCGGGCGCTTGAGGCAGGGATGGAGACAGGCGCCGGTGCTGGAACTCCTCGGCCACGAGCAGAGAGGGGCAGCCGCGCATGCCGAGCGGTCGGGCACGCCTAATCGGCTGCGGGCGCCAGTGGGGAGGAGCGCTGGCGGGTTGGGACGGCCGCACGAGCCACCGCGCACAGGGAGGGGCAGGCCCCGCCTGGGACGGCCGGCGCTCGGGCGGCCGCGCGCGCCTTCTTGGCCGCGGGTGGGAGGAGCGACGGGGCGGAGCCGCCGCCGGGGCGGGGGCGGCCGCACGAGCCGCCGCACGCAGGGAGGGGCGGGCCCGCCTGGGACGGCTGGCGCTCGGGCGGCAGCGCGCGCTCCTTGGCCGCAGGTGGGGAGGAGCAGCAAGGCTAAGCCGTCGTGGGCAGGGACGGAGCGCGGATGATGGAGCAGGGCGCGACGGGTAGAGTCGTCGTCTGCCATGCAAGTCGGAGCCAGAGAGGATAAGGGATCGAGGATGGGTGAAGATGGCAGATTCGCGTAATTTTTTGGAATGATGAAGGGTAAAACCGTAATTTTAACAGCCAGTAGCTGCTGGAAGCAGCCCGGCTCCAGATTCCAGGATTTTTAAAATCTCAAAATCTTGCTCCTGGAATCTGGACCAAAATCCATCCCGTTTGGAACGCTGTCCAGCTTCTGGCCAGCTTTTGCATTCTGGATTCTTAAAATCCAGGGGATTCCAAACGGGGCAAGTATATTGGAACCGTATGCTCTTATATAGTGATACATTATCTTGAGGTGACTTAATAGACAATCTTTATAATAAATTGTTGTCTTTATTATTTCATTATCCCTAAATTGTGGAATGAAAAAAAATATTATAAGTAGTATGACAACAACAACTCGTACAATGGTGAGGAAACGGTCTTATAGTTATTAATTTTGTTTATAAGGTGCTTGTTTCGCGAAATAACCATCTGGTTTTTCTTCTCTCCTTCTCTAATCTACATCATCAAAAATTCTACATGAAATTACATAAGTGAAATTGCATAAGGCAACTTATAAGACTGCTTACATCTAGCAATATACTTGCTTTTAGGTGGCGTTTGGGTGCATATTGGGTTAGAGATTGGGTTAGAGATGGGGATATAGATTAGGTTATAAATGTTGGGTTAGGGATAGGGATATGAGTATGGAAAAATTGTCCGATGGACAACGTTAAAGAGGTGTCATTTGCTGTAGGCCACTAAAAAAAAGTTGACTTTACTGAGAGATATTATAATTCTATGTTAATTTGCTACATGATATTATAGCTTATATAATAATATTTTCTACAGATTTACTCTCATCACATCAGTGATTGAGGAATTGCTTTTCCGTTAGTCGACGTCCGGAGGCGTCGGATTTCTATATATGAAATCCCCGGAGCTCGGCGGCCGGTGAGGCCATCCACGTCGGTTAAAAAAATTTACCGCGTTCCATCGTAAATCAGAGGCGTACGTTCACCCCACCCGTCCTGTTGCAGGAAATATCTTAAGACTGCCTTCTCATCTCTCCTCGATGCTTCACAGTTCATCTTCTATGGCACCTGCTGGCTCTCCACTCTACCGCAGATTTCCCATCCGATCCCACCTCCCCACATCTCCCTAATCGCGAGCCTGCGATCCGCCGCGACTTCCCGCTGCATGCGCAGGTGATGTGCTGCTCTGTTTGCTTGCAGTACCAAGAGTCTTTTCCCTAATCTCTTATTTTCAATTGATTAATTCCCTTTACATCCTCATCCTCTCTTACAGGTTGGTTTCCTTGTTTTGTTAACGGAGATCGATGGTGTGGCCGGCAACTTGCTGGAGTTCGAGGACGAGCTGCAACGGATCCGGTCCAGCTCGACGACGTCAACGCCGGCGAGCCATCTTCCGCGACGCGTGCGGCCGCATCGAGGAGCTAGTGCGGCTACCTGGCGGACGCGACGCGCTATTGAGCGCGCCGTGGAGGTCCGCCGTGAGGCGCAGTTGGACGCGTCCATAGCGTCCCGCCACCGCAGCCAGCGTCCTCCTCCGTGTCCGAAGCCTCCGCGAGTGAGCGCACGCCCAGGTGCCACCGCCAGATCCTCGAGTTCTAGGCCGCCGCGGCCTCGGCCGTCACAGCGTCCGCCGCACCCGCCCCGGCCGACCATCGCCGCCACGCTAGGGAGGCCGAGCTCTCTGAGATGGCATCCGCGCGTGCGGCCGTGTTCCGGGAGTTGTCGCCGGCGGTCTCCGACGCCTCCTCGTCCGTTGCTGCCTCCGTCGGCACACCCACTGACATCCCGCCATCGGGACCCCGGGCATCGTCGCTCATCTAGCGCTGGCGCGAGATCGAGGTCCGGCTGCGGCGGACCACGTCGGTCTGTTTCTCCCGGAACCACTTCCCGCTGCACTACGCCGCCATCTCCGAGTCCTGCGTCCCTGCGGAGCTCTTCTTGCAGTGTTCCACCGTCGAGTGCGTCGTCGGTGGTGCCGCCGGCGCCCCCCTGGAAGGCCGTCTGCTGATCTGCATACTTCCCATCACTAATCAGCAATCTCTCCTTGCTACCAATGAACGGATCCAGTCATTCTTCTTCAAATTCAGGGTCCAAGTTCAGACCTTTTGGGCTCCCTCTTAATGCACGAACGGCCAGCTTGATAGGGACTGCGATTGTGCCGGAAGGTGTCTGGATCGAGCTCTCTCGATGCAATTGCCCCCATCCTTCATGCAGTTTCATTTAATGCCAAGGGAGCCACAGGAACAACATCCGGGCAGCAGTGAGTTGCATCTTGCACTTCATGATTTCTTTGTTCGCGGCCGTTTGTTTGCTTCCGTGCCTCTCTGATGTGACGCAGCAATGCCAGCAGCTGCACCGCTGCAATTCCATCCCCTGCTGCCTACAAGTGCTTCGTCCATGTAGGATTTACACCATGTGTTTGATGGTTTGCTTGTGCAACCTGTGCTTCGGCCATGGAATATGCGGGCTATTTGTTTAATGGTTTACCTCTGCAACACTGATCAATTAACCATGCTAAGATTTAGCTAACAAGGAGTCCTATTTGATGAAAAGAAGACACATTCAGGCTACTTGCCTTGCGTAAGGTAATGTTTCTAGGTCGAATATGAATTTTATTTTTGAAGCAATAATTTAAACAAGTTAAAAAATATCTTGGATATGATGCTCCTTTGTCAGTTTCACACACACAAAGAAAAAAGCTAAGAGAAAATCACATATTTGCATTAACAAAAGAACAATCATTCTTTATCCTTTGTGATTAAGCTCACCATATGCTTTTGCGACATGGTCTTATCTGATGTAACCATACTTCATTTCATATAAACAGAGATTTTCTGGCCATATTTGTACCACCAGTTCTAGCTAAGGAGGGTTCGTGGTTGTAAAGGTAATGAGATGATGATACTATCCTTAATCATGACGCTTTGCAATTAGTTTTCTTGAGTGCTGCTATATCTCTATCGTAGCTATTGCTATCCTTCCATCCTTATAGACTATTTTAGTTAAATAGTGCACCTATTGTATATGATTCCACGCCAGAGCATCAGATGGCGTTAGCCATAGGGAAACTTAGAAACATTTTTTTAATAAAGATTTTTGTTGGAATGCTAAATCGCAGTTAATACTTTTCTGATGTTCAGAAATCAGAACTAATCTTATGACTGATTGGGATATACACATATGTATGCAGATTAGGATATACACATATGCAGATTGGTATTTGCACCTTCAGGTATCTTTCCGACAATTGGTTCAATAGAACCATGCAAAACTCACCACAAAAAAGGATTCATTTTTCAACAAAAGTATTTCACATTATTTTTTTTTGGTTGCATATGCATAATTATGGCAGCAGATAAGGATTTTTTTTGGTTGCATATGCATAATTATGGCAGCAGATAAGGGAAAAGGGAGGTTGCTTAAAAGCTCCTTCAGTTTGCGGAAAATCATTATTTATGTCAATCTTTACTAAGCTAATCGCACATTTGATTTTAATTACCAGCTCTGATTTTAACTTTTTACCTGCATTTATTTTCTTAGCTCTTATTTTTCATGGACAGGGAGATACTATTTGTGGTACTAATTCTAGAGAGGTCCTGTTAGAATGGACAAGTTCACGTCTTGCCTGATCTTTGCAGAGGGCACTGGTAGGATGAGCCTAACACGTAGCTCAGGTGTCCATCCCTTTCTTTCCGCTTCAGTTCAGATGCACACCACTTGCTTGTTGTATTGCCTGGATAAAGGATCGAGTACCTATTTTCTTGATTTAACTGCTTTTCTTGTATTAACTTAATCCTGTACCCACAGTTTTCTGCATTTGCATACTCTATTTCAGCAGTGCAAGGTGGAATGAATGACTGCAGCTAGATCAGTAGTGTGCAATGTGGTGATGTGTGGAGACGCAATAGTAGGAGACAGAAAAGCTGCTTACTTCCAGCTGATCGTGTGAAACCAGGTACGAAAGAATGTGAAACCGTAGAAACAATTTGTCCTTTGTATGACCATTGAAAACACGCTTCACTACTTACTTGCAGCTATTCGTGTTCCAAGTATGAAAACGTTGACAAGTTCTTTCTCTTGTCTTGTTGATCATATATATGGCCTGTCATGGAAGACTTCTTGGCCTATTATGACCTTGCACGTGCCCCACAAATTATTCCAGATCCGTAGCATACAAGTGAACCTGTGCCTTTTCCAGGTTCTCCTCTCACTGTTTATTCCCACTGTATCATCTTCTGTCTGGTAAAATTTTTACCACTACTTTATCAAACAATTCTGCATCAAGCCAAGAAGCCTTGCTCTTCAGATAAAATCTTTATATTCCAAGATCTTTCAGCTTCTATCAGCAGCATCACCAAAGATGAGTAGTGCCATTCAGCAGTTTGAAAGAAAAATCTTTATTACCATCGCATCACGTACTATGCTCTGGACATTTCTATTTATTACTATTTTATTTCTTTCGAAATTCCCGCCTAATAACTATTTTACTAATGGTGCTAATAATGTTGCTCCAACACCAAATTCAGATTTTATCATTTTCATAATATCTCTAACTTAATTATAGTACTAATACTTCTTGCATTATAATATTACAGGACATCTCCACTCCTTTTGTAAACTAAAATGGGCCCCTTGCAGAAGTCTTTTCTTTCACTAGAATAACCATATGTATGTTTTGGATTTCTACCTTAGACTATGAAGCTGATAGCTGCTATCTCAACAAATGTTAGAACACTTTGGCACAGTAACCTATGTTTCATTGTAAGATAACTACAAATGCTAGAGCTCCTTGTAAAGTACTCTTATATTTCGCTATAATATAATCAGGAAGTTCTCCCGCAGCAATCTCAATCCACTAAATTTACAAATTTCATTATTTAGGTTGATAATCAATTAATAAATAAGTTATGACCGAATAGAAACAAAATTAACATGAATGCGCACGAAGGCGTGCGCTATGTACTAGTTGCTATCGAATGGATAAGATCGACTCATGTACAATCGTAAAATGGGCGCGCCATCGCTTTAGTTGTGCTCGATTGTGGTTATCACCAGGTTCACTCGCTAGCTCCTTTTTACTTTTCCTCTTCCCCTTTCGCATTTCTCTCTCTTGTCGCGATTGAGATCCGGATCGAGCATTCCTAGCGGCATGCCGGCAGAGGCCAGCAGGCAGAGGCGTAGTGCGCAGAGGCGTGCGGCCCCTGGCAGAGGAGCGGAGGCACGTTGGAGCCTGCGCCCCTCCCTCAGTCATGTGCGCGCGCCGCCATGGTGCCTCCGCCCAAGGCCATGGCGGCGAACTGAATGCTGAAGCAGGCTTCTGACGAGTCACCGATGCCAACGCCCCTTGCCATCCCTGCCTCTCACGTCCCTCTCCTCAGGTTCCAGCCTCCTGGTACTACTTGCTACTCCTTCCTCTCCTCTGCCTTGTTAATTACTTTGATAGATCCGGATGAGATATTGGATTTATGCAGGTTGTGTCAGCAAATGACGAGGAAATTTAGGATTTCCTCTTGTTTAATCTGTGATGCAGTCAGCCTGTGCTTTTGCTCTAGTATTTGTGGATTTTGAGTTTAGTGTTTGTTTGATTTCAAGTCTGTTGTTGATGGAATGGCATATTTGGGTGTCGATTTGGTGCTTGCTATGTCAATTTTGGGGCTTTTCATATGTGTTCTGCACAACATTGGTTTGAGTACAGAGATAGGTGAGGAAAGTTCAGAGCAGCAAGACCAGACACATATAATCTGAGTTGTGTGCGCGCGCGCGCTCAATTTTAACTTAGTTTCCTATGTTGTTCGGTGGTGTCACTGACGACCTTATTCTGATTTTACTTTCAGCATAAGCATGTGGATCAAGTTGTCTTTCTCGCTTGCCTGATACATTAAGCACAGACTTTCTGAACTGATTTCAAGCCTGAGGTATGGTTACACAGAGGCTTAGAATTTTGTGAGCATGTGAAAGGCATAACTAGTTTTTTAGTGTTCCCAGTTTGTGACCTGATCAATGATGGATCTAGACATAGGCTGCTATGATCTGTTTTTCATTTCATTTGGGTGAGAGAGCTGGTTGTGTAGTTAATATAGATATATTAGCAAATGGGCGTGTAATGTTTGAATAAGTTTTGAGTTTTATGTTTCCTGAAATCCTCTTGAAGTGGCATTAGTCCTTGTAAATTTGATCATCGTTTCAGTAATCCTTATGTTAAGTTAGAAAAGTTGTATCATGAATTAATATAAATAACAGGGTTGCAGATCGTGTAATTTTAGTGCTAAAGTTGTGTATCTATATTACCTTGTATTCCCATTATATCCTCTTCTTGTTGTCTCCCAAACAGAAAAGGCAGCTACGTATATTTCAAAATGGAGTGGATTTATTTTTTATTTTTAGGCTGTATTCTTATCCCTCCTTTCTAGGGGTTCACAAAATTAGACTTCTATTTCTATCTAGCTTAGATTTGGCTTTGGTATCTATTCTTTTGTATTGTGAAGGGTTCACCAGATTGAACTTTGTGAAGGGTTCACCAAATTAAGTTTTTGTATTATTAAAATTTTCCTTTGAGGGATCCACGGACAAGACTTTTCAACTCTTTTAGCTTGTCATTTGAAGGGTTCATCGGTGTTTTTTATTACTATTTATCTTACCATGAAATTTATATCTATTATTTTTACTTGAAGCTGTATTTTTTTTTCCAAATAAAAGATTGAGATTGATGGTCCAAAAATAATTGAATATCCCTTGTTCTAAGATTACACCATTTGCGCTGCTGTAATTTGTATACTTATCCATTTCAATATACTTATTGGGTACTCCAGTTCTGTAAATCTCAATTGTAGTATTTTTTTTCTTATACGACATGCCATCTGAATTGTTTTATAGTATTAGATGCCAAAAAATCACCTATTATGGATGTTGAATATTATTATTGATGTTTATTTTTGTACTATAATCTTATAATCTTATAGCTAGCAGTACCATAATCTTATTTTTTCTTGCTTTTTTGCTTGACTGTGGATTAGAGGTTGTAAAGGAAGGCTTTTAGCCACCATTCGTGCTTAATGTTCCTTTTGAATTTTTTGTTCGTCCCAATGATTGTATTTTGTTCATCAATGGTCTGCGGTTATAAGGGAAATTCTCCGGAATGAATTAATGTTATTTTACAGACAACAAATTTGATCATACGGAAATACCACTGTATATTTTTAGTTTACAGAAAATAAATACAACCATAGATTACTGGTATAGTAGCGGCATATGTGTAATTTTATACTATGATGCAGTAAGGGTTTGATTGGTTGGGTACTAAAAAGTGGGCATGCCAAAACGTGGGTATGCCAATCTTTTTTACCAAAACGTTGGCAATTTTAGAAAGTGGGCTACTTTTTGGATTTTAACCAAACAAGTGCTAAATTTTTTTTGGCATGCCCACATTTTGGCATGGCAAATTTTGGTAGCCAACCAATCAGACCCTAAAATTTTGAAGTAAGAATATATAAACCACTTTGACGTTGTAGATGGTGTCTGAGGACTCCACTTCAAAGGTGATGGTCCTGCAAGTGAGGGTCTTTGATCAATATTTGCATGCCACCCTTTTCGAGTGGACAAGGTGAAGGGTACTTGTGTAACGTTGGATTTTCTATTCTTTTAGGGTGTTTATGTATAACAATCAATCTATTTTGCAAGTGTAGTAAAGCCATACAAATCTTTTTATGTACAATATATTTCCTTTTGTAAGTGTGTAGTAAGCTACGGAAATAAAATTTTCATGTGAAATCTTTTTAATTTTTTCAGGGGCTGTCTACAAGAATGATGTTACACTAAGCTTGAAAATTAAACACTGGTATTTTAGAGCAACTTGTGCCACCTAAAAGAATTTTACTTCCAATTCATGTTTTGCCACCCCTGCAACTATTGACTTCATAATTCATCTTTGTCAAGCATATTAAGTCTACAGTGCTGTTATAATCTTCAGCTGTCACATCAATATATTTACCATTTTAAGTTTGGATGCTTGCAATACATTTAATCATTTTCTAAAGAGGTAGCCTTATTGTGTTCTCCACTTCTCCGTGTGTGTCTTGAAGAGATGAAGTAGCTGATTGCAGCATCAAGGCATATGATTTGTTGCAAAGAAAATTGTTATATTACTTTTTATTTGTTGTTTTTATCTGTATTTTGTTGTCAGCCCAAACATTTACATGTAATTTGTTGCAAAGAAAATTTGTATATTACTTTTTATTTGTTGTTTTTATCTGTATTTGGTTGTCAGCACATGTAACTTTTGTATCTGTATTTTTATGTAACTCTTTTATTCGTTGTTTTTATCTGTATTTTTTTTGTCAGCACATGTAACTTTTGTATCTGTATTTGTATTTTTATTGTCAGCCTAATAATTTACATGTAAATTTTTTATTTGTGTTTTTTCCTATATTTTTTGTTAGTCTAAAATTTACATTTAATTTTTTATTTATTGTTATATTTTGGCCTTGTCTATACTTCAGCTGATAAAAAATAGAAATCCACTAACAAATAGGGAAGTTGGCTTGCTGGGCTGGGATGACTGCTAGATACGTGAGCCTGTAAAGATTTTTTTATTTATATATATATATCTTTTTACGATTTTGCAGAAATATACCTGATAGTGAAAAATTAGTAGGACTATACTCCTGCCACATTGAACCGGCGATAGGAGTAAATACCGCTGTTTGGGTTGGCTGTTGGAGTGCTAGACCCAGCATTGCAGGCCTTATCGCCTGGGCAGCAGACCTTACCACCGTTTGAAATGGCTATAGGGGTCTGTTTCTTCCTATCTGCGCGAAATTTATTTGGTGAGATAAAACATCATTTAAATCGGCTATAGCCGAATGAAACGGTGGTAAATGTCCATATTTACAAGAGATAATCCAATAACCTAAATTTGAATATTTGTAGCAGATTCTCCTATCGAATCAATAATATTTCATGAAATCAAATTATGAAAATCTTAAATAGTTGTATAGTTTTAAAACTATAAGATATATTAGTAGTTCAAATAGGCTTTGCAAATGAAGTAATTGCGTGTACGAAACTACCAGCACAAGAATCTAGCCCTTTCAGTGTGTGTTAGTGTGTTTTCAAATAGGCTTTTTAGTCTAATTTGAAATAATCTTTGCAGTCTGATTTCGAATAAGCTTTTCAGTGTCCTTCGAAATAGACTTTTCAGTGTTCTTTGAAATAGGCTTTTCAATATAGGGGCGTAGCCTTTTCAGGTGCATTTACACCTCCACACACCTACCTCTGCCTATATATACGCATTGTTGGATGCATTACTACTAACTTCAAACGAGAGACACCTTAGTAAAAATATCTGGAGGGTCATCTAGTGGAAAGGGTTTCGGCACTGGGAGAGGAAAAGGGGGAAGGAAGGGACCTCCCATTGTGTGGGAGGGGTCTGTTGGTTCTGATTCCCATTCGGAAGCAATGTTTGAGTTTCTAGTTGAGAGCAAAAGTGATTTCACCAACGAGAACCCACTCAGAGGATACGATAAACGCAAGGAAGATTGGCCAAAATGCATTCATGGTGAGGACTGCTTGGTCCAGATGATGACCAAGGGGATAGATGAAGGTCATCGTTTCTTCAAATGCCCGCGAGCATGGGTAATTGTTATTACTATTCGTTTGTTACATATGTTTCTCTTCTTTCCTACAACTTACTCGGATATTTGTTTCAGTCTTCCGACGCTCCACAAAACTGTCGGTTCGTTAGGTGGGTCGATCCTCCTCTTGATTCGCATCAGGACTACATCGAGTACCTACAGAATCGTATCTTTCGATCTAGAAAGGGAAGTGAGCCACGGTAACAACAACAAGGAAGAGGATGGCAACACCGATGGTGCTAGTTCACAGGAGGCGCCGTGCACTAATCCATATTGCAACTGCCCTTGCCACAAGAACAAGGGCCCTCCGCCGCCACCGCCACCACCGCCTGCAATGGGAGGATACTATGAAGAAGGGGCAACACAATTTGCTATGTGGGGACAGTACTAGGAGTAACCTATCTTATTCACATGCTACAACCATGTGTTCCCATGTTGTTTCGTTTAATTACCTAAGGCATGTTAGGTTTAGTTCAGAACCTCTTTACCCTTGTTTGGTACATGTCCTGACATGCCACTTCCTTTGTTTGTGCGTGTTCAATTATATAATGCACTATTTTGTTAGTTTTTGATCCCATTACGTTAGCTTGTTTGATTAGCTCTTCAATATTGAAATAAATATTATGAATAAAATCAATGAAAAAACAAAACGCTAGGCCAGCATGTGAGTCATGGTGGAGTCATGTCCGGCTGCAAAGTTGTGGGATGTTGTGTCATGGAGTAGTCATGTCGGTTTGAAAAAGCTATCCTCTAAAAAGGCTATGCTCTACGAGGCAGAGGCATCGAGTAGTCACATCGTCCTGGAAAAGGCTAGAAGTAGCTCAGAACCATATAAAACGGCTATGGTATGTAAGCCTGCTGTGACCTGTCCATGTTCTCAAAAGTCAATGATAAATTAGGTACGAACCATAAATTCCCGGCTTGCATTACAAATTAGAAATGCTAGTAAACATAAACAACAAACTGCAATGGCATGTGCATACAACACGGTAACCTCGTGCTGGAGCTAGACCTAAAACATGCCTTAGGGAATGTAAAATGCGGGGATTACATTTTGGTGTATTACTGAGTGCATCGGGGATATTTCCCCTTCCTAATAGCATCGGCCCTGCTTCCTTCGCACGGCGTGCCCTCTCTCGCTTCCTCTCCCTATCAGCTTCACACTCCTCCGCCTCTTGACGTTCCACCTCCTCCATTTTCTTCCGGATCTCTTCCTGCTCTTTCTTGTGCTTCTCCTCCTTCTGTTCCTCATGCAACATTCGCTGCCACCTTTCCGCAGCCCACCTTGCTTCGCGTTGAATGTGATCCTTGGCTTCCTGCGTCTGCTCCGTGTCCAACCACTACACGAAATCACATAGAGGTGGTGGAGTCTATCTCCAAATGAAGTTAGAAGTGAGTATGAAATCCATAAGTGCTCAAACCAGAGAGTGTGATGAAGTACCTTAGGTCTGTCTTTACCTAATTGCTTGGGCGGATCATACTCGTAGTTCTCGCACATGAAGAACCTCATGCCGAAGTCGTCGCCTAAAACCTTGGACTCCATCAGCTTGCACAAGGAACCGCAGAAGCACATAGGCACCTGAACTCCTTCAGGTACGGTTGCTTTCACCTTACTTCATGGAATGTAGGTTGATCCTGAGGATGACATGGTGCTGAGGTGTGGTGGTTCTGCAGTGTGGTGTGGTGTGGTTGGTGTAGCACTGAAGTGTGCCCTTATTTGTAGACCATTTTAGATGGTGCATGGGCATAGTTCACGCAGAAGGAAAAGTGTTTGGGGGCGCCGCAGTTTCTTAATTGAATGCAGTCGGGCAGGACGGGTCGCATCCTTTTGAAAAGGCTATACACTGCAAAGGCTTTGGGTGTGAGCGCAATAATGCACGTCCCAGTGCACTGTCTTTTCTTAGCTTTGCCTGACTCGTACTAAGTGCTCTGCAAAGTCTATTATTCCATCATGTGGAGGGCCTGTACGTGATGTCTACATTGTTTGGCTCCATCCTACATTGTTCGTATCATAGCATCCAATGTTGTTGTACTACTCATCAGGGATAAAAACTCAAAAACTATCACATGAATCACACACTAGTAAACAATGCATAATTGAATGTGCCATCACGTGTAGCATGACAAGTTCCATCATAAAAATATACGCAAGTTTGCATAAAACATAATAAATCCTACGATCTAGATACGTCCACGCTTGTGATGCTGTACCGCCCCTGCGCCCTTCCTCCCTTGTCTCTCTGCTGCTCTAGCTGCTCTAGTCTAGTCCGGTGAGTATGTAAGGGGATCCGGTGGAATTATCTGTCATGTGGGTCGTCCGTTCAGCATTGCACTTGGTGTCGCGCCCGCCTCCTGAAATGCCTGTGTAGGATCCATGGGTGCACCACTCAACTGGGAACCTCGGATCTCCGTAGCGAACCATGACTCCACCCACCGCGACACCATGTCGTCCTCCGTGGGTGTAGCTGTATCGGCAGGTGAATCATCATCGTTAGTCGCTCCGTGGTAAATGTAGTCTGCATAGGACGACATCAAGTTACATACATGTTCATAGCAAAAATTTAAATAATAAACAAGAAGATGTGTGACTTCGTACCCATGTCCTGCACATGACGTGGATGCGCTAAGGTCCCAACTCCGTAGTCAGTGGGAGGTGCAAACGACGAAGGGCCGGCTCCATAGCCAACACTATATGGGGGTACTGCACAAAGTTTTGGATTTTGTTAGTTAGATGTACACAAGCAATTGGTAACAACGAAGAATCATAGGAGCAAGTGTTACCTATCGAGTACAAAGGTGGTGGATGTGGAGCGTAAGTAGCCGACATTGTAGGAGTCGAAGGCGTAGTCGTCATGAAAGTTGTGTGCGCAGGTATACTCGAGGACGACACGGGGTAGGCTGGGCGTGTACGCTGACCTGAAGTCGATGTGGGGTAAGCTGCTCGTGGTGGAAGAAAAGAGTCATTACCACGACAACTAATGGCACGATGAAATCTAGCGCACGCCGCCAGGATCTTCTTGTATGCTGAAAGGTGCTCGTTTGGTGACATCGACATGCAGTTCTAGATGCTGGACGAGGCCTCCGCCTCCACTGCCGAGATGACATCTTACTGTGAAGAATAATTAAATTGAACTAGTTAAAGATTGACATTTGCAGATTTTGCAACTTTATATGTTGTAGGAAATAAAATGCTTAGGCATACCGTCATGCCGAAGTTCTGGTCCCTAGGAAGGGTGCACGTGTCCGTCACCTGCGCCAGCTCTGTGCGTGGCTGCTGTGGTATGTGCATGACGTGTGTGCGAGTCCTAGGGAGAAACCACTGAAGGTAGGCCACGAAGGCCTCCTCTAAGTGTGGTCGGTGGTCGTCCACAATGTCGTCTACGGCTGAGTCCCAAGCCTGGACGTAAGGAACCACCTTTGCCGCCCACAACGCGCGGAGGGCCTGACCCTGCCGTGTCCACCTGTGGTATGTGTTCAAATGATGATTGGGGACAGAAGAAAATGGTAAGTAAATTGAAGGCATTAGATGACATTTGTTACGTGTGCACGTGAGCCTCCACGCTGTGCGTAACCGGCAACGACGAGATCTGGTAACGATAGAACTGCCTCATCACGCGATGCACGACGTACTCCTCCACGTGGATGTCATAGACAAGTGGCTTCCTGGTCATCCAGTACGCCTGGTCCCGGAGGCACAAAGAAGACAGCCCTTGCGGTGCACGAGCGTGAATCTCGTCCAAGGTGTAAGGCATCCACCTAACGTCCTGGTCGACCAGAGCATCGAACTGGCTGACAAAGTCTGGGTACGATTTCTTCGTCTGGAATCCAACCCAAGTAGGCTGCATAAGACAAAACAAGATGTCAGTAAGCTGCTATCAAAAAAATCGGTACCAATGATGAGTCAGTGTGACATACCTTTAGACACTGCAAAGACCCCATCGTGGGCCTATTAATGCCGTCGTGGTCCGCAGCCACCTCACGGTACGGGCTAACGTCCATGCATGGCCGACCCACTTGAAAGCGCTCTTAGGACCAAAGTTGCAGAAGCAAGGGGCATCCAATAAGGATGGCCTCTGTGGAGCTAACCTTCATCACGCCTGTGTAGAGTCCCCTGTGGGTCGACGCTAGCACAGCTGAACCCTAGCTTTACCGTGGAACCTCATCAAGCTGGGCATCGGCTATCGCCCTAGCATATGGTATGAGATGCTTCGACACCGAGCTCCCCTGGGAGTTGCAAAACATGACCCAACCAAAAAGCCACAACAGGTATGCTGTGGCAGAACCACCTGAATTAATCCGGCTCAAGTGTATTAACCATCACCATTAAGGCATTCTCGGTTAACCTTACACTTCAAACGGAGTAATCCACTGGTCTGTCGGGTATAACCTCCCGATACAACCACGGTGAACGGATCGAGCGCCATCCATACAAATGCTCATGCGACGATGAGCCTAGAGAATACCACATTCCAGCAAATATTACAACATTAACATAAGTAAATATTACAGACCAAGTTCTGAGTTTAGAAAACAAGTACTTCAATTAACATACTTAAGTTCTTCAGAGTTTTAAGTTGCAGCGGAAATAAACAACGGAAACTACTCGACGATACAGGATGTCTCGATGAAGCCGTACGAGGCATCACTCGGCCTTATCTCCATTGGACGGGGGCGCATCCCATTCCACCGACCAACCAGGGGGAAGAGTGCAGGGCCAAGTCAGGCTAGCAATCATGTCTTCGAAGGGCTCACCTGAAATCGAGTCACAAGCAAGACTGAGTATACTAATACTCAGCAAGACTTACCCGTGTAGTGGAAACTACTCCACCGACTCTAGACATGCCAGGCTTTTTGGCTCAGGGGTTTGTTTTGCCTAAAAGCACCTACAAGTGGGTCCTTACTTTCAACTTTTAGCTCAAGATTCTAGTTTTGTTAGCCAGTCTAGGTAAGCAGCTATCTAAGGCATACATGGTGAAGCATTAAATTTTCCATCCAACCAGTTCATTCATCATCATTGTTCCTCTTCTTACTCTGTGGGTAAAAATGGTTAAGCAGTCTCAATAGCACAACGGACGATTCGAATCGAATTTCTTAACCTTGCAAGGGAAACCCAAACACACGTCACGTGGTTACTCCCTAGAGTCACACGTGCAACTGTTCCCCTTTCTTTCCGGGTCGTGGATCGGGGCTACCCTCCGAGAGTACAAGAGCTCCACGCCACGGTTCGGCGCCGGGTCGTGACCACTCTCTGCACTCGCCATATGCACATGGGACCGAAGTTCAAAGGGTAGGATGCCGTCCCCTTGCCGGGCCAATCAGGTACTTAAGCTTACCGATTCCCATAATCTCGGCATGTGTTTAGTACGTTCAAAGACTTAACCATCACTACCACACCCTGCGGCCTTAGCATTTTTTTCACTAGACAGACGGGCCTCAATCGTAACCATCGTTACATAACCCGTCCGTGTCCTTATGATTGCAGTGTGTAGTAGTCATTCAACTCCTATTTTCTCGCGAGTGACAGGAAATCACTCGACTTTTACCGGAGTCCTATTAGCACAGCAGTCTATCGAACCTTACATCTAGTTTTCACGCAAGGGTTCCTGACATCATGCAACTAAGTTTTCATCCAACTCCTATAAACTTAATGCACAAGCAAAGAGTAATGAGTTGCATAATTTCGGAAAGAATGGGTTATGCTCCGGGGCTTGCCTTCGCAGTTCGCTTGGGGATCTTCCGAACTTGGGCTCGGGTCTTCAAAAGCTTCAGTTAGATTTGCTTGAGCTTCACGCTGCTCACTCTCGGACGCGGGCACCAGCTCGTAGGTTCCGTCGGCGAGAGTCGTCGATTCTACATGAGTGCACAAGTTTAAGTCGTGGAAATAGCACTTGATTACGATTTGAGAGTAATTACTACAATGGATAGTTTCTGGTCATGAATTTTTGGATTTAGGCACATCAAGGAAAGATGTTCTTACTGTAAAATTTTCAGCCAATTTTATGTAACAGATTAATTCTGAAAAATATATTTCATTGTTGCTGTTAGATACTTGTTCTTTTTGTACAGATCAATTGGTGCAACAATTGTGGCTAAGATTTTTACAGAGCTCTCACTTGAGCATGCTGAAGCTACTGTAATTTTTGTAGGATTTATCATGCAGTATTTAGAGCATAGAAAATATGACATTCTACACCTAGGCTTTTTAAAGATTCATTTTTACAGGACCCTACACAGGGTTTTTGTCATGGAAACTTTTTACACAGCAACCTCTACCACAGTGTAACTCCCTGTAATAATTTGGGGATTTTCCAAGCTAAGACACTATTTTCTTGATTTAATGTATGTTATTAGCACATAAATCAAATAAATAGGTTACTTTGAGATAAAAAGTCTCCTAATTTTTCTCTGGCTTCTAGTTACCAATACATTAGCATAGGAAAAATTTCAATGGCTGACTCACCACCTAACTGCAGGGATAAAACATTCTTCTTACACATGATATAAAACTAAGTTTAACAAACAGTAAATCTAGAGATGGAATTTGGGCTTGATCTTTTTACACAGTCCTAATCATCCAGCAACTAATTCACTGCCCAAAATTCAGGGTCAGCATTGTTTTAGAACAGTGGGTATAAAATATGTCCATTAAAGCTTCTATTTAATGTAGAGCAAAATATTTTGAGATTTTGAGAAAATTTTTGTAACAAAAGTGGTAGAGTTTGTTCTGAGGATTCCAGAACAGTTGAGTTTGCATTTTTCTGAATTTTCTACGATTTTATACGAATTTTACAAGTTCACTGAATTTGAATCTAGGTTTGAAATTTTCTTTTACAACTAGGTCCTTGAATCTTGCGCTCAGACCCTTCTAAAGATTTAAATTCTTGCAATTGGGTCCTCGGCGGCTCGGGTACGGCGGCCGGCCGAAATTCCGGCGAGGGGGCTCGCCGGCGGCGAGGGGCGAGGGCCGGGGAAGGTTCAGGGGTGCGAGGGCTACCTTGTGGGGGTGTTGTTCAGGTGGGGAACGGCCGGGAAGGGCTCGCCGGCGTTGGAGCAGAGGCGGCGGCGGCGCGGCTCGCGTCGACGGCGGTGCTCCGGCGGGCTTGGGGCGGCGTGGTCCGGTCGGCGAGCTTCAGTGACGCGTGGGGAAGCCACTCAGGGGCTCGGCTTGGACAGAGGGGGTCGGGGTCGTGCTGTCCACGGCGAGCAGGGGCGGCGGCGGCGACGGCAGCGCGGGCGGCGGCGCTCCGGTGGCTCTGGGTGGCGTTGGGTGGGTCGGCGAGCTGCGGTGGGGTGATGTAGTGGTGGCTGGGTGCTCAGTTTGGGCAGTGGGCGGCGGTGGAGAGCTGTCCACGGGCGGGTGGTGCTCGGCGGCGGCGATGGCGACGGCGAGGCGTTTTGGTGGCCGGGGGCTCGCGCGCGTGGCCGGGGGGGCGCTTTTATAGTGACAGGAGGGGCCTGGTTAGCGTGCGGGGCGGAGACACGGCACGGCGTGCACTGGCCGCGGCGGGCGGCGGCAGAACGCCGGCGCGTCGTGCGGCACGCGGGCGCGGCGACTGGGCGGCCGAGATACGGCGTGAGCGCGGTGAGATAGTGCCGGGCGCGGAGTGGGGAGGCAGCAGCGGCAGCGGCTCGGGCGGAGGGCGGGCGCGACGACTGGTGGGGCGCGGGGGCCGGGGCGGCACGGCGGAGCGCGGCTACTGGGCGCGACGGGCGGCGGGTCTGGACGCGGCTGCGTCGCAGGCACGCGCGGGCGCGGACTGGGCGGCGCGGCGTCGGGGCGGGGCAAAGCCGGCCGTGGCGGGGTGGTGCGGCGGCCACTGGCCTGGCGCTTCGCGCCGGTCAGGCGACGCCGGCCACCTGGCGCGCGGCGGGCGGGCGAGCGCGCGCGGCGCGGCAGAGCAGAGGGGGAGAAACGAGGGACCGAAGTGCAAAAATTCGAAAAAGTTCAGGGGGCTGGGTGCAAACAGGGCGTTTTCTCCTCTTTCTGATTTGAATTTCAAAAACTTTTGAACACGAAAGTTGCTCAAAATAAAAAGTTCTACAACTTTGGTTTCAGGCAAAATTTCATTTGGCTTATGGTTTTAAAGTTATTTTAAAAGTTTCAAATGTGTCCAAATGTGCCCAAATTAGATTTGAATTCCAACTGAACCCGTTTTAATTCTTTCCACCCTCTCATTAGTTGGTTTAAAACATGGAGTTAGGCTAAAGTCATTGATTATTTTTGGAATTGCAAAAACCAGGGTCGTCACAGCCTTCCCCCCTTAACAAGAATCTCGCCCCGAGATTCGGTAATTCTTAGTGTGGGCGTGGGTGCACATACCAGTGGTTGAGGCAAGAAACCCAGGGAAATGTTGGTTCAGGTAGCTTTCCGTTTCCCAGGTGGCTTCTTCTTCCGTGTGGCGATTCCATTGTATTTTATACATTCTAATCACTTTCCTCCTGGTCTCTCTTTCTTTTTGATCCAGAATCTTAATTAGGTGTTCGACATACGAGAGATCGGGTTCCAACGATACTTCTTGTTGTTCCACAATCTCGGTAGGGACTCGAATACACTTCTTGAGTTGAGATACGTGGAAGACATCATGGGTGGCCGTGAGTTGAGGGGGCAGTCGTAATTTGTAGGCTACGGGTCCGCAGCTCTCCATGATTTCGTAAGGACCAATATAACGGGGAGCTAGTTTGCCTTTGATCCGAAATCTTCGCACTCCTTTGGTTGGTGAAACTCGAAGATAGACATGATCGCCAACTTCGAACTTTAGAGGCTTTCTCCTTTTGTCAGAATAGCTCTTTTGTCGGGCTTGTGCGGCTTTAAGATTTGCTTGTATTACTTTTACCTTCTTCTCTGCCTCGATTACCAGGTCGGGTCCAATTATTTTACGTTCTCCGGTTTGTGACCAGCTCAAAGGGGTTCGACACCTTCGTCCGTACAGGGCCTCAAATGGTGCCATTTTTAAACTCGTTTGGTAGCTGTTGTTGTACGAGAACTCTGCCAGGGGTAGGCATTTGTCCCAATTCTTGTCATAATGAATGACACAAGCTCTCAGCATGTCTTCAAGAATTTGGTTTACTCTTTCCGTTTGTCCATCGGTCTGAGGATGGTATGCTGAGCTGCGAATCAGCTTTGTGCCAAGAGACGTTTGCAGTTGTTCCCAAAAGCGTGCTACAAACTGAGGACCACGATCGGAAATAATTGTCTTAGGTATTCCATGCAGGCAAACAATACGATCGAGGTAAGTCTCGGCATATTTCTTGGTAGAATAGGTGGTGTGCACCGGAAGAAAATATGCCGTCTTCGTGAGTCTATCAACGATAACCCATATGGAATCATGTTTCTGGGAAGTGTTTGGTAGTCCCACGATGAAGTCCATACTTATGTCTTCCCATTTCCATGATGGTATAGGTAACGGTTGAAGTGTACCGGCTACCTTTAAGTGGCTAGCTTTTACTCTCTGGCACGTGTCACATTCCGAGACATACGTAGCAATTTCCCTTTTCATTCTAGTCCACCAGAAGTTTTGCCTTAGGTCCTGATACATTTTGCTACTGCCGGGGTGGATAGAGAATTTGGAGAGGTGTGCCTCATCAAGAATTTGCTTGCGGAGTTCACGATCCTTCGGAACGACTATACGACTTTCGAACCATAGAACTCCCTTATGGTCCTGGCGGAAACACTTGTACTTCTCCTCACCTAGAGAGAGTTTTTGTTTGATGATCTTGATTCCTTCATCATGTAGTTGTGCCATGACGATTTGGTCGTGAAGAGTGGGCTCAACTGAGATGTGATTTAGAGTGCCTTGGGAAACCATTTCCAAGTTAAGCTTCCTCATGTCTGCACACAATGTCTCATGGTAGAACTCCATGGATAAGCAATGGCAATGGGACTTGCGGCTTAGTGCATCCGCGACTACATTAGCCTTGCCGGGGTGATAGTGCACTTCAAGGTCATAATCCTTGATTAGTTCTAGCCATCTCCGTTGTCTCATATTCAGATCGGCTTGTGTGAAGATATACTTGAGACTCTTATGATCCGTGTAGATATTGCACTGTGTACCCATGAGATAGTGCCTCCATATCTTCAGAGCGTGAATGACGGCTGCGAGCTCAAGGTCATGCGTGGGATAATTCTGTTCGTGGGGCCGAAGGGCTCATGAGGCATATGCAATCACTCGATTCTCTTGCATAAGCACACATCCTAGACCAGTACCTGATGCGTCACAATACACATCGAATGGCTTGGTATTATCGGGTTGAGCTAACACAGGTGCAGTAGTCAGACGCTCCCTGAGAGTGTGGAAGGCTTCTTCACATTTCTCATTCCATACGAACTTTACTTCCTTCTTTAACAGTTCGGTCATGGGCTTAGCAATTCGAGAGAAATCCGGGATGAAGCGACGGTAGTAACCGGCTAAGCCGAGAAAACTGCGAATCTGATGAACAGAGGTAGGGGGTTTCCAATCCATCACCTCTTGTACCTTGCTGGGGTCAACAGCTATGCCTTCGCTGGAGATCGTGTGACCTAAGAACTTTACAGTATCCAACCAGAATTCACACTTAGAAAACTTAGCATAAAGCTGATGGTCTCTGAGTCGCTGAAGAACAATGCGAAGGTGCTTGGCATGCTCTTCCTCATCCTTGGAATAGATAAGGATGTCGTCGATGAACACTACGACGAATTTGTCGAGTTCGGGCATGAATACCGAATTCATGAGATACATGAAGTAGGCAGGGGCATTGGTTAGTCCAAAGGACATGACTAAGAATTCATATAGTCCATATCGTGTGGAGAAGGCAGTCTTAGGAATATCGCATGGGCGAATCTTGATCTGATGATATCCCGAACGAAGATCAATCTTTGAGAAGACTCTGGCTCCAGCTAATTGATCGAAGAGTACATCGATACGGGGAAGTGGGTATTTATTTTTAACTGTTACCGCATTGAGAGGTCGGTAGTCCACACATAATCTCAAACTGTCATCCTTCTTCTTTACGAATAGGGCTGGACATCCCCAAGGTGACGCGCTAGGGCGAATAAAACCTTTGTCCAGTAGTTCTTGGAGTTGAATTTTCAACTCTGCCAATTCTTTAGGGGGCATCCTATACGGTCTTTTGGATATAGGTGCAGTGCCTGGTTGTAGTTCAATAACGAACTCAATGTCCCTATCCGGTGGCATTCCTAGTAAGTCCTCCGGGAAAACATCGGCATACTCGTTTACCACAGGAATATTATCTGGCTTAAGTCCTTCCATCTTATAAGCACAGGAATTAGTACAATCTAGGAACGGTAGGTAAAGGGTAGTGGCTCCGTGACTAGGTGAATTTATCTCAACGGCTCGGGAAGAAAGGTCCAGTGTGACTCCATGCATAGCCATCCAGTTCATTCCCAAAATAATGTCCATGCCGTCAAGGGGTAAAAGGACAAGGTCCGTGTCGATGGTTTTACTACCCAATTTGACTGGTACTGGTCTGACCATTTGGTTTGAAGCAATTTTACCACCCGGTGTTGATATCATATATGACCCTTTGGTGTGACAAACATCCAAGCCTACTTTTGCACCGAATTTTGCACTTATGAAACTATGCGATGCACCAGAATCAAATAATATAACTGCAGTCTTGTTATGGATAGAGAATGTACCCGACATCACTGGGGCTCCTTCAGGAAGCTCTGCAAGCGTGGTGAAGTTAATCCGTCCTTGCTTGACTTGCAGGGTCTGTCTCTTGCCCCTGTTCTTGGTGTTCGGGTTGGCTCCTTGACCTTGGTTGGGCTGTCCAGGCTGAGGGCATTCTCGTGCGAAGTGGCTGGAACTCCCGCATTTGAAACAGCGATTCGCGGGGCTAGGTCGAAGAGACTGCTGAAAAATGGGCCTCGGACCATTCTGTGGAGGCATCGGGGGTCGTACCATGCCTGCCTGCTGTGGGGGTCTGGCAATCCATCTTCCTGGCTGCGGGGCCTTTGGTGGAGCTGTAGGTGCGGTATTTTGCACGATGCGATACCTTGGTGGTTGGGCACCTGATGGTCCTGCGGGTGCCTTTCTCTTCTTCTCTGCCCGGTGTGCCATGATACAGTCTTCCTGGGTAATGGCCATATTGACCAACTCGTTGTAGGTGTCAGCCCTGGCTAGGTTCAGACGTTCCTTGAGCTTGGTATTCAGACCTCGGCGGAAACGATCACGCTTCTTGGCATCCGTATCAGCGTGATAGCCCGCATACTGGCATAGGTTGTTGAACGCCTGGGCGTACTGCAACACGGTGCGGGTGCCTTGGGTGAGTGCCAGGAACTCATTCAACTTCCTCTCCATGAGACCCTCGGGAATATGATGTGCCCGGAACGCGGTCTTGAATTCATTCCAGTCGACCACATGGTCAGCCGGGAGCATCGCAAAATAGTGGTCCCACCACAGTCGAGCGGTACCGCGAAGCTGTTGCGCGGCAAAACGAGCCTTGTTGGCCTCTGAGCATGGGGCCACAAGTAGTGTGAACTTGGATTCTATGGTGCGAATCCATGCATCTGCGTCCAGGGGTTCCTCGGTCTTATGGAACAAGGGCGGCTGGGTCCCCAAGAAATCCGTGTATCCTGCAGCTTGTGGTTGGTGAGCATTGTGCCCACCCCTCTGCTGGTGTTGTCCTTGCACAATCTGACGTAGCAGCTCGGTTTGAGCGGCCATTACTTCCACCAAACTGGGCGGGGCTGGTGGCGATTGTCGCGAGCGGCTGCCACCGGCACCAAAACCCTCGGGGTTGCCACGTGTTGATCCAACCATCTGAAACGGGAAAGGTTACCATTAGCAACGCGATCCATATTACTTCCTTGATTCATAAATAATTGGTGTAGTCATAGACTTCCGAAGTCTGAGCTAGAAGTATGGACAGAATCTCTGTTTGCTACGAGAAAAATCATAGCCTGCTGTGGGTCCATCCAAAACATCTCAATCATTTGCCGTAGTCAGAGAATTTAGGAATGCACCACTTTGGTATTTTAACTTTGGTGCTAGAACTATAGCTAAGGTGGTCGAAAAGCTCGTCCTTTGCCTTACTGTCTTAGCTGTTTTTCAGCAGATTGATCGGTACGGTTTCGCCTATATCTCAAACTAGCGAGGTCCAATGATGCTGAATTTTTGTGAGAACCTAGATCACAAAACTTAGCACAAGTCTGGTGTTCAACACTCAGCCAATAAATGCAAGGAGACATGGATAAAAATTCCGACAAGTCTCAGCGATTGTGGATTTCATCGTTTACCAAATTACAACGAAATCACCCAAGTTTATCGCCGTTCCTTACATGTTGTGGGTATCCACATGGTTCAGGTGTACCCAACACAAAAGAGTTACTCAACTCCTAGTTAGCCTATTACAACACTTGCCAAAAGTTAGGCTACCCTATCGAGGAGTATGTGCAAAAGTCCTCCTAGGTCGTCCTCTAGAAATCATCCAAGTCGTTGACGGACGACTCGCTGTGGGCAGGAGAGTGAGCTCCCATCTGAGGTGCCTGTGGTACCTCACCCTCGAAATCCATACCTGAGATACCATCAATCTCCTATGGCTCCTCCTCATCCTCCTCCATGTCGTCCTCATGGGGATGGTCATTCTGATCATGGTGCCACTGAATGTGCTCATTAGCATCCTCCAACTCCAGGCTCAGATCATGGAGCTGCTCCTCCAACTGTGCTATCGTGGTATCTCTCTCACCCATGAGAGTGTCCTGCTCCTGGATTTGGCCCTCAAGTTGGCCAATCTGAGCATCTCTGTCCTCAAGATCCTGACTGAGCTCCTTTATCTGCTCATCCCTGGTATCTGCCATCATGTGGTAGGCCTGAGCAAGATCAGTGAGCTGCTCAAGTGCCTGACTCTGGAGAGTCTGAAGCCGGTAGAGTGCACTCATGCACCGCACGGAGGTATGGATAGTCTCCTGGGCATGAAAGTCTACCAAGTACTGTGCGTGCTGCACCCTGTTGAGCCAAAAGGGGTCGTTGTCCTGGGCAGCAGGAAACAATCCAATGGGAGTGAGTGTGACAACCTCGGGACGCTGCGCACAAAATGTGGTGAGCGCCCTCATGGCTGCAAGCTCCCAAGTATCGGCCAAACGGCGACCAACAGCCTCAAGCTCCAAGGCGGGCCGCTCCGGGTGTAGCGGGTGCGGAAAGATAGTCACGTTGACACGGCACTGGGTAACTCCATTCTCCGCAAACTCCAGTCCGGCGTAACGTGGGGGAATTAGATAGCCCGCGGTACGCAGAACATCCCACAAAATAGAGGGAAAGCCCTCCCAGTGGAGACACTACGAATGTACGCGTCCATCCTCATCCACCATCATATCATCAGGCTCGGCCATCTGAACAAAAGATCAAATGGAGTGAGATAGCGAAAAACTGTGAACAGCACAAGGACAGATTCTGGATAGTGTGCAAAAATAATCATAACTCCCACAGTTCTCATCCAAAAATTCTCAAATTTCACCAGATCACTCCTAAGGTATTTGTGAACAATTTTTCTAGTCAACTCCAGAGCTAATTGGGTCTCTAAGATGGTCTTTCTTTCCAGGTTTTACCTTACTGTCTACCCAGAATTTTCAGTGAACAGAGGGCTAGAGTTTCGTACACCAGGGAAAATCTACCCAGCCAAAATTTACCAAATTTTAACAGCAGCTTCCTGGGTAAATTTGGAACAAGTTTCGTGTTGTGCTCTTTTGCAGAAAACCGCAGGAAGGGGGCCTAAAAATTTAAGGGGCAGAAGTGCTTATTCTGGACAGAAATCTGACGCTCCAAGGTTTCTGTTATTTCTTATTATTCATAAGTTCAGAATTTTTCATTTTTGAACAGGAGATAGAACACAAAATTTGGAACAATTCTTTCAACACAAACTTCTCCAGAAAAGGTCATTTTCTTGGGGCAATAAATCGCTCTTTTTGGTCATGGCAGATTTGTGACAGATTCGCTAGATAGTCCTTATGCGACCCACACTTAGATACGCAAGAACCTTACCACTCTCATACAACGCATTTTTGATTTCAGATACACATGTTTATGATGTATGCACGTCCTATTCGTCCTCACAAATAAAACAATTGCCAAATAGCTTTGGTCTTACGATGATAGTTTCGGTGGCATACACAATACGGCTCTCGCTATAATAGCTAGTCGAGTCTTTCTAATCGTTCCTTAACTTATCGTGATCGCGGTTAGTGTACCTGCAGAAGATTGACAAAGCATATATATATTTCATGAACCTTTCATGCCAGCACTCATGAAAGCGTCCGTATTCATTACCGTTTACTTATAGAAATGATATCTGTACAATTTCCGCCGTACAGACGACGGGTACCGTCATGAGACGGGGGTATGAACAGCGATCGCCATACCCTGCGCCGAACCTTCTACTCCCAATATGTTCAACTAACAGTTGGCATATTGGCAGCACCTCAAGTAAGCCACTGCTTGAGGGCAGCGTTCGGTTCGCATCACCGACAGGAAGGCCAAGCTCTCTCAGTTGGCTGAGGATCCTTACCTTCTTACCTTAGCGATGAGTGCGTCGTTACAGAATTTAAGGTCGGTTGTGCATGAAAGTAAGTTTTGACAGAAAGTAATGTGCTGGAAGTCAGTTGATAATATATATAGAAGTTAGATAGCCACCTAGTAACTTTCCCATAATCCCTTAGGGCTTTACGAACTAGGCACCATCCTTAACGTACCAACGCATTTCGCAACACAACCTTCTAGTCAAGTTTTAGTAAAATGAGTTTTTAAGGCTTGTAGCATTCTCTGGCGTATGTATTTCGGCTCTGGTGTCCGCTGTTGCCAGCTGTGGCACCAGCTACGGCTCTGATACCAGCTGTGGCAGAACCACCTGAATTAATCCGGCTCAAGTGTATTAACCATCACCATTAAGGCATTCTCGGTTAACCTTACACTTCAAACGGAGTAATCCACTGGTCTGTCGGGTATAACCTCCCGATACAACCACGGTGAACGGATCGAGCGCCATCCATACAAATGCTCATGCGACGATGAGCCCAGAGAATACCACATTCCAGCAAATATTACAACATTAACATAAGTAAATATTACAGACCAAGTTCTGAGTTTAGAAAACAAGTACTTCAATTAACATACTTAAGTTCTTCAGAGTTTTAAGTTGCAGCGGAAATAAACAACGGAAACTACTCGACGATACAGGATGTCTCGATGAAGCCCGTACGAGGCATCACTCGGCCTTATCTCCATTGGACGGGGGCGCATCCCATTCCACCGACCAACCAGGGGGAAGAGTGCAGGGCCAAGTCAGGCTAGCAATCATGTCTTCGAAGGGCTCACCGGAAATCGAGTCACAAGCAAGACTGAGTATACTAATACTCAGCAAGACTTACCCGTGTAGTGGAAACTACTCCACCGACTCTAGACATGCCAGGCTTTTTGGCTCAGGGGTTTGTTTTGCCTAAAAGCACCTACAAGTGGGTCCTTACTTTCAACTTTTAGCTCAAGATTCTAGTTTCGTTAGCCAGTCTAGGTAAGCAGCTATCTAAGGCATACATGGTGAAGCATTAAATTTTCCATCCAACCAGTTCATTCATCATCATTGTTCCTCTTCTTACTCTGTGGGTAAAAATGGTTAAGCAGTCTCAATAGCACAACGGACGATTCGAATCGAATTTCTTAACCTTGCAAGGGAAACCCAAACACACGTCACGTGGTTACTCCCTAGAGTCACACGTGCAACTGTTCCCCTTTCTTTCCGGGTCGTGGATCGGGGCTACCCTCCGAGAGTACAAGAGCTCCACGCCACGGTTCGGCGCCGGGTCGTGACCACTCTCTGCACTCGCCATATGCACATGGGACCGAAGTTCAAAGGGTAGGATGCCGTCCCCTTGCCGGGCCAATCAGGTACTTAAGCTTACCGATTCCCATAATCTCGGCATGTGTTTAGTACGTTCAAAGACTTAACCATCACTACCACACCCTGCGGCCTTAGCATTTTTTTCACTAGACAGACGGGCCTCAATCGTAACCATCGTTACATAACCCGTCCGTGTCCTTATGATTGCAGTGTGTAGTAGTCATTCAACTCCTATTTTCTCGCGAGTGACAGGAAATCACTCGACTTTTACCGGAGTCCTATTAGCACAGCAGTCTATCGAACCTTACATCTAGTTTTCACGCAAGGGTTCCTGACATCATGCAACTAAGTTTTCATCCAACTCCTATAAACTTAATGCACAAGCAAAGAGTAATGAGTTGCATAATTTCGGAAAGAATGGGTTATGCTCCGGGGCTTGCCTTCGCAGTTCGCTTGGGGATCTTCCGAACTTGGGCTCGGGTCTTCAAAAGCTTCAGTTAGATTTGCTTGAGCTTCACGCTGCTCACTCTCGGACGCGGGCACCAGCTCGTAGGTTCCGTCGGCGAGAGTCGTCGATTCTACATGAGTGCACAAGTTTAAGTCGTGGAAATAGCACTTGATTACGATTTGAGAGTAATTACTACAATGGATAGTTTCTGGTCATGAATTTTTGGATTTAGGCACATCAAGGAAAGATGTGCTTACTGTAAAATTTTCAGCCAATTTTATGTAACAGATTAATTCTGAAAAATATATTTCATTGTTGCTGTTAGATATTTGTTCTTTTTGTACAGATCAATTGGTGCAACAATTGTGGCTAAGATTTTTACAGAGCTCTCACTTGAGCATGCAGAAGCTACTGTAATTTTTGTAGGATTTATCATGCAGTATTTAGAGCATAGAAAATATGACATTCTACACCTAGGCTTTTTAAAGATTCATTTTTACAGGACCCTACACAGGGTTTTTGTCCATGAAACTTTTTACACAGCAACCTCTACCACAGTGTAACTCCCAGTAATAATTTGGGGATTTTCCAAGCTAAGACACTATTTTCTTGATTTAATGTATGTTATTAGCACATAAATCAAATAAATAGGTTACTCTGAGATAAAAAGTCTCCTAATTTTTCTCTGGCTTCTAGTTACCAATACATTAGCATAGGAAAAATTTCAATGGGTGACTCACCACCTAACTGCAGGGATAAAACATTCTTCTTACACATGATATAAAACTAAGTTTAACAAACAGTAAATCTAGAGATGGAATTTGGGCTTGATCTTTTTACACAGTCCTAATCATCCAGCAACTAATTCACTGCCCAAAATTCAGGGTCAGCATTGTTTTAGAACAGTGGGTATAAAATATGTCCATTAAAGCTTCTATTTAATGTAGAGCAAAATATTTTGAGATTTTGAGACAATTTTTGTAACAAAAGTGGTAGAGTTTTTTCTGAGGATTCCAGAACAGTTGAGTTTGCATTTTTCTGAATTTTCTACGATTTTATACGAATTTTACAAGTTCACTGAATTTGAATCTAGGTTTGAAATTTTCTTTTACAACTAGGTCCTTGAATCTTGCGCTCAGACCCTTCTAAAGATTTAAATTCTTGCAATTGGGTCCTCGGCGGCTCGGGTTCGGCGGCCGGCCGAAATTCCGGCGAGGGGGCTCGCCGGCGGCGAGGGGCGAGGGCCGGGGAAGGTTCAGGGGTGCGAGGGCTACCTTGTGGGGGTGTTGTTCAGGTGGGGAACGGCCGGGAAGGGCTCGCCGGCGTTGGAGCAGAGGCGGCGGCGGCGCGGCTCGCGTCGACGGCGGTGCTCCGGCGGGCTTGGGGCGGCGTGGTCCGGTCGGCGAGCTTCAGTGACGCGTGGGGAAGCCACTCAGGGCCTCGGCTTGGACAGAGGGGGTCGGGGTCGTGCTGTCCACGGCGAGCAGGGGCGGCGGCGGCGACGGCAGCGCGGGCGGCGGCGCTCCGGTGGCTCTGGGTGGCGTTGGGTGGGTCGGCGAGCTGCGGTGGGGTGATGTAGTGGTGGCTGGGTGCTCAGTTTGGGCAGTGGGCGGCGGTGGAGAGCTGTCCACGGGCGGGTGGTGCTCGGCGGCGGCGATGGCGACGGCGAGGCGTTTTGGTGGCCGGAGGCTCGCGCGCGTGGCCGGGGGGGCGCTTTTATAGTGACAGGAGGGGCCTGGTTAGCGTGCGGGGCGGAGACACGGCACGGCGTGCACTGGCCGCGGCGGGCGGCGGCAGAACGCCGGCGCGTCGTGCGGCACGCGGGCGCGGCGACTGGGCGGCCGAGATACGGCGTGAGCGCGGTGAGATAGTGCCGGGCGCGGAGTGGGGAGGCAGCAGCGGCAGCGGCTCGGGCGGAGGGTGGGCGCGACGACTGGTGGGGCGCGGGGACCGGGGCGGCACGGCGGAGCGCGGCTACTGGGCGCGACGGGCGGCGGGTCTGGACGCGGCTGCGTCGCAGGCACGCGCGGGCGCGGACTGGGCGGCGCGGCGTCGGGGCGGGGCAAAGCCGGCCGTGGCGGGGTGGTGCGGCGGCCACTGGCCTGGCGCTTCGCGCCGGTCAGGCGACGCCGGCCACCTGGCGCGCGGCGGGCGGGCGAGCGCGCGCGGCGCGGCAGAGCAGAGGGGGAGAAACGAGGGACCGAAGTGCAAAAATTCGAAAAAGTTCAGGGGGCTGGGTGCAAACAGGGCGTTTTCTCCTCTTTCTGATTTGAATTTCAAAAACTTTTGAACACGAAAGTTGATCAAAATAAAAAGTTCTACAACTTTGGTTTCAGGCAAAATTTCATTTGGCTTATGGTTTTAAAGTTATTTTAAAAGTTTCAAATGTGTCCAAATGTGCTCAAATTAGATTTGAATTCCAACTGAACCCGTTTTAATTCTTTCCACCCTCTCATTAGTTGGTTTAAAACATGGAGTTAGGCTAAAGTCATTGATTATTTTTGGAATTGCAAAAACCAGGGTCGTCACATATGCCTCTAAGTGCCTAGCCACTGTCTCGTCATCCGCATCATCTCTCATGTAGTCAGCCTACAAAAAGTGAGTATATAGTTTGTATGCGCAAGAACAAATATGAGAGCTTGGAGTTTGAAAGTGCAAGTACTCACACTAAACTGTAGGAGCCAGCTCTTGGTCGGCCCGTGCGACGAAGTGAAGACTCGGTACGGCAAGGCGTGCCCATTCCTCTGAACATGGGCTAAGCGGCCCAAAAGCTCCTCACGCCAGGTAAGTGGCACGTCGACCGCACCCATGGCCCGGCCTGCGCATGGAAGTCCCAGCAGAAGCGACATGTCCTGAAGTGTAGGTGCCATCTCACCCACTGTCATGTGAAACGTGTGCTTCTCTGGTCGCCATTGGTCAATAAGAGCAGCAAGAAGTGACATGTCAAACTGGAAGCGTGTGGCTCTTTCCGCCGGATGACCACGATCAGCGATCATGTCCCCCTCAACCAACCTCACTAGAGGCAGAAGTCCTGCTGCACGTAACCTGTGCCACCAATTCCACAAGTTAGTGTGTACATAAATTTTTTTGGATTAAATGAAACATAAGTTGACACGGCGTACGAAATGTACCACATACTTAGGAATCCAACACTGGTCTATCGGCATCGTGGACATGGGGACACGTGCTTGAAGTGTCTTCAGTGTGACACCACGAACTGCGGACATGAAGGACCGGTGCGTCTTGTCGACAACTGCGTCCAACAACTCTGGCGTCACGTACCGCTCCTCCTCGTCGATCGCCATAGCTGCAACACATGAACCAGGAAAAAATAAGGGTCACAATAGGATGAAAACTTTATTAATAGAAATATTATCGTAAACAGATATTAAAAAACAAAAAAATTATAACATTTATACATATGAACACATGACAAGAGAAACACAAATACAAGCGTAGCATAGCATAGTTGTAACATAGTGATTACATCATTTTTGTACATAAATACTTACATGGTTCGATAAGTACTAGGACATAATAACTCGATACACCAAAAAGTTCTTCATATTAAAGTGCATATTACAAATGGGATACATCATAAGACGCATTAGAATTAGACAACACTATAGTTGTTCCCTTGACCCCGCCGGCCTCGACCCCTGATTGAAGTTGGGACACTTGAAGAGGACCCTACATTAGCGGTGCTTGTGCCATAAACTGTTGCTTTGCAGTTTTTGTAGCTGTGACCCGTCTCGTGGCACTTCGAGCATATTCGAACTTCAGGGCTAGCTTGAGACTGATCCATGTTGTTCCGAATGCGTTTTTTCTTCCGGTGCTCAACACCTTAGGCAATATCTAGATCGGGGTCGGGGATGTAACTTGCATTGTCGCCCGAGTTGTCTATGAAATCCCCTACCATTTTGTACCCATATATCTCATGCCTCCAAGTCGCCCAGATAGTTTCCTTTAGGAAATAATGGGAAACATACCTACGAGGCTGTAGGCATGCTGCCTCAAAACATGAAGAAATTACATGGGTGCATGGTCTATGTAACAGCTTTGGTTTCTGACATGAACAAACACATTCATCATTACAGAGAACACACTGTTGTGTGTGCCTCTCGCATCGATCTCCTAGTCGACCTTTGTCCCTACACGTAACCTCGAATCGATGTTCCATAGCCCCAACTGGTTGAACATGGTGCTTCAAAGCTTTTTTGAAGGCCTCCTCCATACACTCAGTCATCTTGTAGCCATAGATTTTCTGATTGTCCACCATTGCCTGCTCTACCAACGTGTACTGATCCTAATACTTGCACGTGCGATACAAGAAGAATTCCACTTTACCAACAAGGGGCAAGCCTCTCACACCACGTAGCACCCAATTGTACACTTCAGCTAAGTTTGTAGTCATTATACCATAATGAGAACCTCCTTCATCGTACAACAAAGCCCACTTCTCCTTAGGCTCATTCTCAATCCACTTAGAAAATGTTTTGATGGACCGGCCTAGTTTTCGACGAACATTTGGACTGTCCAAACCTATTCAAGTGATACAGGGTGATCAACTTCACTATTGACAGGCCTTTTGGCTAGCTGTTTGGTTTGTTTCTTTGTGAGGTCATTAAGTTTCTTCCAAAGGAATTTGAATTTTCTCTCCTAATTCTGGCTGCATAACCGCTTGAATAGCTTTGTTAAGGTCTTGCTTTTGAATTGGCTATGAAATTTAGCCCCCATGTGCCTAAGGCACCACCTGCTATTCAAATCAGGCCATTGTGCTGTTCTGCGCCGCTCCACATTACCATTTTGCATGTCATCGATGGCTTGTAGAATACCTTTTTGCCGATCATGTATCACACAAACATTTGGTACATCTCTAACAACCATCTGCTTTATCCTCCCTAAAAACCAATACCAACTATCTTCGGACTCTTTCTCCACAAAGGCAATGGCAAGAGGCAGGAGCTGATGGTTGCCATCAGCCGCAATTGCTGTTAGGATCGTGCCGTTGTACTTTCCTGTTAAGAATGTCCTGTCAATGCATATGATAGGACGGCAATGCCGGAAGGCCTCGATGCAAGCCCCTAAGGCCAAGAAGGATCTCTGCAATACCTGCTTGCCTGGTTTCTGAACACAAGGATATGTTTTCAAGTCATAGAAGCTTCCAAGATTTCTCTAGCATATGGTGTGGAATAGCAATGGAAGATTATGATACGAGGCTTCATATGTACCCCACCGTATCTCCAATGCCTTCTGTTTCGCTCTATAAGCCTTGTTGTAGCTGATTTTGTACTTGAATTTCTTCTCAACAGCACATATTATCGACTTCGGCTCGAAGCTAGGGTTGTCAGCGATCTGAGGATACATGTACTTAGCAACAAAAGCAGCAGTAAGGTTGCGGTGGTGTGGGTCCAATTGCTAAAGCAGGCATGTGTGCTCCACAAGTCTACTAACTTCCCAATAATCCTTCCACTTTCTCCTACAAGCGTGCACTCGGACAGGGCAGTTTCTTTGAACACAACAAACTTCATATACGTGCGGACTGCGCTTCACCACTCTAAACTGCCTTTGCAATGATAGGGTAGACCAACATTTTATAGCTTCCTTGACATCATCCCTGCTACAATACAAAGCACCGAGGCAAACCTCGTTCTCTCTGTACTCCCAGGCGACAACTTCTCGTTCATGCACAGAATGGTTTGAAAAGTCATAGGTTGACCAATCATGTGGGACAGGATGCTCTTCCTCCTCATCTGAGGAGTCATCATCCATAGCATTGATGTGGTGTTCATTCTCCCTCTCAAAATGTTCAACTATGTCCGGGTTGACTTCACCCTCATCAATCTCTCCGGTTGCTTCATGGGGTGGGTTATCACCAAATCCCTCATGCCCTTCAGCATTCATGTCTTCATTTGTTCCATGGATAGTCTCCATGTTGTCCTCAGTTGGATCTACCTGGGTTGTATCTTGCCCGGCCTGGACTTCCTCTTATATTTGACTACTAGATCCAACTTTCTCAAAAGCTTGAACAAACAACACTAGTGGTAACTGTCAGACCCGGGCACACGGGACTGTACACGTGGCATACTTTTCCTAGGATAGGAGATGGGACATGGCCCACGCCCTACATCTGTTGTAACTACTCGTAGCCTAGTAGAACTACTCTTACAGAACTAAAACTAGTCGGATACAGTAGAGAACTACCAGAAAAGTAATCGGGTAGGACTCTAGGGCTTGTATCCGACTAGGACTTCCATGTAAACCTATCCCCCAGACTATATAAGGGCAGACAGGACCCCTCTAAAGGGGGAATCACCCAGGAGATCACCCGATCACCATCAAAGGCAATACAAACCACACAGGATGTAGGGTATTACGCTCTCAGCGGCCCGAACCTGTCTAAACCTTATGTTCCTTGCACCTTCGAGTTCTTGATCTCGGCGACATCCTACCTACAAATTCACCACCTTGGGGGTACCCCTCGGTGGGCGTGGCGGTAAAATACCGACAGTAACCCACGATGAGTAGCAATGTTCACATAGTCCCTCCAGTTATTTGTTCCTTCCAAAGGCATCAACTCCCAGAACAGTACTTCACTTCGATTAATAAGTGCCATGACATACAACTCATGTTTTTCTCGATTGAGACCAAAATCCTTAAATAACCAGTTGCGTATTGACCCCCAAGTCCTCTCTCTTGGTACTACTTTTTTGATCGACTTAAATGCAGACAAATCTACCCCTTGAGAACCATAACGAACCTCCCCCGACCCATAAAACAGTTGGAAACACAAATTGTCTGACATGCCTGCAACAATACTTTAAGTAACACTGCTTCATTATTAAATAATTTTTCTAAAAAAACTACATTATTTAGTCCTCACAACCTAATTATTTGTATACCAAATTTACTTATGAAGACATTGAATCTCGAGTTGTGATATGTGCTCACAATTTATAAGATCTATATATACGTATCCATATTAAATATATATACCAAGCCTAGAAACAATACATTTCTAAATTGAAGCATACAAAATAGAATGATGTCTAATACAATGTTAACTAACTAATATTATCTAAGTGTAAAGTCTATTACTATATCTCATCTGGTGTAATGCGTGTTATTTTAAAACTAATATACAGAAATCACACATAGTAAAATATCTACATAAACTAAGATCTGCAAAAAAAAAAAAAATCGTGGTTTCGCAGATCCAGCACGGCTTCGCCGGTGCCCCCTCCCCTCCCCTCCCCTCCCCTCCCCCCTCTTTCGCTTTTTCGGATTTAAAATGGCATTTACGGTCATTTTTGGGCCTCTTATAGGGGGTGGGAGCCTGCCGCCAGATGGTCTGGCGGAAGCAGACCTCTGCCACCTGGTGTTTTGGTGGAAGGTCCTTCCGTCAGTTCAGTTGGCGGTAGCATGTGGGCGCGTGCGCTTCCGCCTGTTGAACTGGTGGAACGGCCGGCGGGCCCACTCGACGGCAGCGCAGATGTGAGGTGAGTCCCTACTGCCGTTTCAATTGGTATTTTTTGTCTTAACGCCCGTTCAAACGGAGATATAATAAATCCCCGGACCGTCCGGCAGAATTGACACCTACCGCCGGTTCAATGGCAGTAGCCGTTTCAACTGGCGGCATGAGTATAGTCCTGCTAATTTTTTACTGTCAGATATATTTTGAAAAAAACATAAAAAAATATAAAAATAAAAAAATTCGCCTGTAAAATCAATCCATTTAAAATGCCCAACGGGCCCATAGATAACAAACTAGCTTGTCGGGTTTTGCGCCGCACAACTATCATTTGCTAGTCTGGTGGCATCCATCCAACAGAAGCAGACATAACATCCAGCCTGGGTAAGTGATTGATAGATAACTATTTCTCAATCGATTGATGTGGAGACAGACCCATCAGATTATGCTTGAAGAGGTTGAGGATGTATATACTACAGTTGCGATCAGCACGAAGGCTTCTACTTCCTCACGTCTCAGGAGCACCTCCTGGTGTTCGATCCAGAGTACGACGACGACGGCCAGATATCTGGCGACTTGGACGGTTACCTCTTCCCTGATCATCATATGACCTCGCCCCCGGAAGCAGGGCAGGTGGTTGGCGGCCGCTACCTCGTGGAGTCAGATGGGAGGCTGCTCATGGTCAAGAGATTCATATCTCCAGGGCGGGGCACGCTATGACACCTCAGGCGTTTAAATTACAAAATAAGCCTCATTAGCTTAACACGATGCATAAATAATTAATAAAGGTTTCAATGAAATGAATTATAAATTGGTTTTGCTTTGAATCGAAAATAGTTGTGTATATGTGCATAAGTACATGTACGTTAATCAAACAAGCTAAATAACTTTCACATTAATGCAAACACGGCTACAAAATTGAATAGGCACATCGTTTTTGATATGGTAAACAAAAGTCTAGTTGAAGCCTAGGAGTGAATGCAAAGTTTTGCCCAGGAAATGACGTGCCTTCCGAATTATACTTTTGAGTTCTTAAAATAATTTCTAAACTAGAACTCAGATGAACTTTATCCTGAAACAAAACTTGTGTAACTTTTCATTTTGAACAACTTTCGTGTTCAAGGATTTTTGAGTTACAACACAAAAATTTGAGAAACACTTGAAATTACAAACCAGTCCTTGCCTTTTCTCCTATTTTTACTGCAGACCCTTCTTCTCCGCCTCGCCCGACACTTTCACTCGCCCGACCCTCGCTTCGCCCGACCCTTTCGTTTTGCCCGACCCTCGCTTCGCCCGACCCTCGGCCGCCGTGCAGTCGCCGCTGGCCACTTGGCCGGCGATGCCTGACCGGCGCTAGGTGCCAAGCCAATGCCTGGCCACGCCCGCACGCCGCGCTCTCCCCAGTCCACGCACGCCATGCCCGCACCGGCGACGCGCGCCTCTGCTCGCCGCCCGCCGCACCCAATGGGCAAGTCGCGCCGTGCCTGTGTCTCCGCCGCGTCCCGCCAGTCGCCGCGCTCGCCGCCCGGCAAGCCAGCTGCTGCAGCCCTCGCCCAAACCGCGCGCCGCGTGATCTCCTGCTCCCCACGCCGAATCCTCAGCGCCCAACCCCTGCCCGCGCCCGCCGCACGCCGTGCCGGCTCTGTTCGCCACCCATCGCGACCAGTAACGCGCTCGCATCGTGCCGCCCGCGTCCGCGCCTTGCAGTCAAGTACCGCCCTCTTCCCGCCTCTCTGCTGCCTACAAAAGGCCGCACTGAGCCCCCCCTCGCGCGCCCAGAAACCAGAACGCCGCCGCCACCACCATTACCGCCGTCGTGCCCAGCTCAAGGTGGAGTCCACCTCTCCGGCCACCCCTTGCCAGAGCTGAGTCTCCCACCACCACCACAGCACCCCACCGCAGCTCACTGCCCCATCCATCGTCGCCCAGAACCGCCGGAGCACCGCCAGCGCCGCCCGCGCCGCCGCCGCTCCTTGCTGCTCCGTGGACGGCCCACGCCGAAGCTCCTCTGACCCAGACAAGCCTCAAAATGAGTTCCCCTCGACGCCGCAAAGCTCATCGACCAGCCCACGCTCTCCCCTCCTCGCCAGAGCACCATCACCGACGCTCCGCCCCACCGCCGCTCCTCTGCTCCGCGCCGACGATCCACCTCCGGCCACCCCCAACCCCGACCAAGGCCATCCCGAGGTAGCTCTCACCTCCCTGGATCTCCCCGACCCTTTTCCCCTCGCCGCCGACGAGCCCCCTCGCCGAAATATGGCCGGCCGCCATGCCAGCGCCGCCCAGGGACCCAATCTCATCGATCGAAATCTATAAAAGAGTCTGCACGCAAGTTTCCAGGAACCCCTCTGTAAAAGAAAGTTTTAACCCTAGATTCAAAATCAGTGAACTTGTAAAATTCATATAAAAATGTAGAAAATTTGGAAAAATACAAACTCAACTGTTCTGGAATATTTTGATGAAAATCTACAACTTCTGTTACATGCATTTCTTCAGTTGCTTGCTAAATTTTGATATAAATTAAATGGAATGTTTAATAGACTTTAAATGTACCCATTGTTGTAGACAAAGTCTAAACCTGAAAATTTAACAGTAGATTAGTTGCTTTATTTGTAGGCTAGTGTAAAAATATTAGGGCCAGAACCCATATCTAGCTAAACTTCTTAATAAAACTTGTTTATGACATGAAGTAATAAAACTAATTTGTAACTGCAGTTATGTTGTGATTCATGTGGTGAAAGTTTTTCAAAGCTGTTGTATTGATTCCTAAATACCACAGAAAAAGTTTAAAACCTTTTTCCTTTCTGTAACCTATTTATATAATTTTGTGGTAGGAGAAATGCACTAATTCAAATAATTAGTTTCTAGGCTTAGAAAATGTTCCACTTTTTATTGAAGGACAATTTAGAGTAGCTCTTGCTGTATAAAAAGTTTCATACATAGAAACCCTGTAAAACATCCTGTAGAAATTAATCTTTATTAAACTAGGTGTATCTTGTCCTATTTATTATGCTTTGTATCTTGCACAGTAAAATCTGAAAAATTTACAGTAACTCACATATGGAAAGATTAACACCCTGTAAAAGTTTTAGCTTCAATACATGAATGGTTTGTCCTGTATATTACCTTTTTCATAATTTTTCTGCTACGTGAAAATGTCTGAAACTTTTTGAAATGCTTTTGTCTCTGCATAATGTGCTCTAAATAAAAATTTCATCACCAGAAGTTACCTAATCCAGAAGTTGTGTTTAATCCATGTTGTGCTTAGAAAATTAAGTTTCCAATATAACACAACCCTTTTTGTTTAATGAAGTTAGTAGTTTAAGTTATACTCTGTTAACAATTTCCCAAAGAAAACTTAACTAAGTAACTTCACAACAAAATCAATGTTTTGTGGATTGCAACTTTGTCGTGAAGGAAAATAATCGTCTTATACCATCACTATAACTTACACTTGTGCATTCATATAGAATCGACTACTCTCGCCGACGGAAAGTACGAGCTGGTGCCCGCGTCCGAGAGTGAGCAGCGTGAAGCTCAAGTAAATCTAACTGAAGCTCTCGAAGACCCGAGCCCAAGCTCGGATGAGCCCCAAGCTAGCTTTACCCAAGAAGGCATGCCCCGGAGCATGAACCCTATTTTTCTAAACTTATGCAACTTATTACTCTATTCTACTTGTGCATTAAGTTTATAGGAGTTGAATGAAAACTTAGTCGCATGATCCTAGGTACCCCTGCTCTGAACACTAGATGTAAGGTTCGATAGAATGCTATGCTAATAGGACTTGGTAAAAGTCAAGTGATTTCCTGTCACTCGCGAGAATATAGGAGTTGAATGTTTACTACATGCTGCAATCATAAGGTCGACGGACGGGGCTATGGTATGATGTTTATGTTGATGATTGAGGCCCCGTCTGTTTAGTGAAAAATGCTAAGGCCGCAGTGTGTGGTAGTGGTGGTTAAGTCTTTGAACGTACTAACCACATGCCGAGAATATGGTAATGGGTAAGCTTAAGTACCGGATTGAACCGAGGCCAAAATATACTCCCCACCGTCTTGAATTCGTGCACATCTAGCTAATGGCGGGTGCATGTGCCGCCATGGCCGGGCCATGGGGACGTGTAGTCGAGGGCGGTGGGCCTGTTCCGTGAAGCGGGAATTGAAGGGAAAAGTTGCACGTGTGACTCTGTGAGTAACCACGTGATGTGTATTTAGGTTTCCCTTGCAAGGTTAAGAAATTCGATTTGAATCGTCCATTTCTCGCGGTTATTGAGACTGTTTGACCCTTTTACCACATAGAGTAAGAAGAGGAACAATGATGATGATTAATCTTGTTGGATGAAAAATTAATCCTTCCACCATGTATGATATTGTATAGTTGCTTACCTAGAATGGTTAAGGAAGACTAGAACTTGGAGCTAAAATTGAAAGTAAGGACATACTTATATATGCTTTCTGGCAAAACATACCCCTCAAGCCAAAAGCCTTGCATGTCTAGGAGTCGGCTAAGTATATTACACTAGTCGGGTAAGCCTTGCTGAGTATTAGTATGCTCAGCCTTGCTTGTGGCTTGTTTTCAGATGAAACTTTCAAGGACATGATTGCTAGTTTGACTTGGCCTTGTACCCTTCCTCCTGGTAGGTCGGCGGAATGGGATACGCCCCCAGCCAACAGTGATAATGCCGAGTGATGTCTCGTACGGGCTTTATCGAGACATCCGTATCGTCGAGTAGTTATTGTTATTTTTCCGCCGCTTTGAACTCTGAAGAACTCTATTATTTCGAACTCTGAAGTGCCTTGTTTTACGAATTTGAACTCCATTGTAATAATAATAATTTGTGTTGAACCCTGTGGTGTAAAATTTGTGGAATGTTGTATACTCTGGGCTCACCTTCGTGTGAGTACATGTATGTGTGGTTTCGATCGGGAAAAACCGTGGTTGTATCGGGAGGTTACCCGACAGACCAGTGGATTATTCTGTTTGAAGTGCTAGTTAGCCATGATTGCCCTTGTGGTGATGGTTAGCGTGCTTGAGCCGGATTAATTCAGGTGGTTCTGCCACAGTTGGTATCAGAGCCGAAATGCATACGCCAGAGAATGCAACAAGCCTTAAAAACTTGTTTTCATAAAACTTGACCACAAAAATTGTGTTTGAAAAATGCGTTGGTTCGTTAAGGATGGTGCCTAGTTCGTAAAGCCCTAAGGGATTATGGGAAAGTTACTAGGTGGCTATCTAACTTGTGAATATTATCAACTGACTTCCAGCATATTAATTTCTGTCAAGACTTACTTTTATGCACAACCGACCCTTAAATTCCGTAACGACGCACTCATCGCCAACTGAGAGAGCTTGGCCTTCCTGTCGGTGATGCGAGCCGAACGCTGCCCTCAAGCACTGGCTTACTTGAGGTGCTGCCAATATACCAACTATAAGTTGATTATATTAGGAGTAGATCACTGTTCATACCCCCGTCTCAAGACGGTACCCCCCGTGAATACGCTATCTCGATAGCCTATGTTAACGTCGTCTGTACGGCGGGAATTGTACGGATGTCGTTTCTATAGTGAACGGTAATGAATACGGACGCTTTCGTGAGTGCTGGCATGAAAAGTTCAATGGTTATGTATATGCTATGTCAATCTTCTGCAGGTACACTAACCGCGATTACGATAAATTTAAGAACGGTTAGAGAATTCTCGACTAGCTATTATAGTGAGAGACGTATTGTGTATACCACCGAAACTAACTTCGTAAGACCAAAGCTATTTGGCAATTATTTTATTTTGTGAGGACGAATAGGACGTGCATGCATCATGACTATATAAATCTGAAATTAAAAATGCGATGCGTGAGAGTGGTAAGGTTCATGCGCCACACATTTGTCTTTGCATAAGGATTATCTAGCAAATCTGACACATTCTGCCTTATCTGAAAAGATGAATTTATTAAGATTAGAAAATGACCCCTTCTGGAGAAGTTAATGTTGAAAGTTTTGTTCCAAAATTTATATTCTACCTTCTGTCTAAATATGAAAAATTCTGAACAGATGGATCATGAGAAACAACAAGGACCATGAGATGTCAGTTTTCTGACCAAAACGAGCAGTTCTACCACATAAATTTTTATGCCCTCTTACTACAGTTTTCTGCAAAAGTGTTTAACACAAAACTTATTGTAAATTTACTCAGTCAGCTACTGGTAAAATTTGGTAATTTTTGGCTGGGTAGATTTTCCCTGGTGCACGAAATTTTGGCCCACTGTTCACTGAAAATTCTGGGTAGACAGTAAAGCAAAACCTTAAGGGAAAGACCATCTTAGAGACTTATCTAGCTCTCAAGTTAACTAGAAAAGTTGTTCACCAATACCTTAGAAATGTTCTGGTAAAAGTTGAGAAGTTTTGGACAAGAACTGTTGTAAGTTATGACTATTTTAGTGCACTGTCCAGAACCTGTTCGCTATGCTATTCACAGTTTTTCGCTATCTCACCCATTTGATCTTTTGTTCAGATGGCCGAGCCTGTTGCCATGATGGTGGATGAGGATGGACGCGTTCACTCGTAGTGTCTCCACTGGGAGGGCTTTCCCTCTATCTTGTGGGATATTCTGCGCACCGCGGGATATCCAATTCCCCCACATTACACCGGGCTGGAGTTTGCAGAGAATGGAGTTACCCAGTGCCATGTGAACGTGACCATCTTTCCGCACCCGCTACACCCGGAGTGGCCCGCCTTGGAGATTGAGGCTATTGGTCGCCGTTTGGCCGATACTTGGGAGCTTGCTGCCATGAGGGCGCTCACCACTTTTTGTGCGCAGTGCCCCGAGGCCGTCACGCTCACTCCTATTGGTTTGTTTCCTGCTGCCCAGGACAATGACCCCTTTTGGCTCAACAGGGATCAGCACTCACAGTACTTGGTGGACTTTCATGCCCAGGAGACCATCGAGACCTCCGTGTGGTGCATGAATGCACTGTACCGACTTCAGACTCTCCAGAGTCAGGCGCTTGTGCAACTCACTGATCTTGTACAGGCCTACCACATGATGGCAGATACCGGGGATGAGCAGATTAAGGAACTCAGTGAGGAACTTGAGGACAGATACACCCGGATTGGCCAACTTGAGGGCCAAGTTCAGGAGCACGACACTCTCATGGGTGAGAGAGATGACAGGATAGCGCACTTGGAGGAGCAGCTCCAGGATCTGAACCTTGAGTTGGAGGATGCTAATGAGCACATTCAGTGGCACCATGATCAGAAGGCCCCTCCCGACGTGGTGGCTATGGAGGAAGATGAGGAGGAGCCACAGGAGCTTGATGGTGTTTCAGGAATGGACTTTGAGGGTGAGACACTGCAACCACCTCCGATGGGAGCTCACTCTCCTACTCACAGCGAGTCATCCGTCAACGACCTCGACGACTTCTAGATGATGACCTAGTAGGACTTTTGCACATACTCCTCGATAGTGTAGCCTAACTTTTGGCAAGTGTTGTAATAGGCTAACTAAGAGTTGAGTACCTCTTTTGTGATGGGTATACTCTAATCATGTAGGCCATGGCTGAAAACTTGGTGGTTTGATTGAGATATTGGAAAGCAGTTGAATCTGCAATTGCAGAAACTTGTTGGAATTTTTACCCATGTCTCTTTACATTTCTGGACTGAGCGTTGAATACCAAACTTGTCCTAAATCCGTGATCTAGGTTCTCACAAAATTTCAGCACTATTGGATCTTGCTAGGTTGAGTTATAGGCAAGATACTATGACTCGTTCTGCTGAAAAACAACCAAACCAGCAACGCAAAGAGTGAATCTTTCGACCATCTTGGCCATCGATTTAGCGTCTGAGTTGAATACCAAAGTTGTACATCTCTAAATTCCCTACCCACTGCCAAAATATGAGTAATTTTGGATGAACCTACCAGGAGTTATAAATTTCTTATGGAAGATGGTTTTATGTCCATGATTCTATCCCTTATCTTCGGAAGTCTACTTTTCCACGCTAATCCTTTTTGAATCATGGAAACAATATGGATCACATTGCTAATGATAAACATTTACATTTCAGATGGTTGGAGCAACCCGTGGAAACCCGGATGGTTTCGGTGCTTGTGCTAGTGGATCCCAACCGCAGGCACCGCCACCACCCAGCTTGGTGGAAGTAATGGCCGCTCAAACCGAGTTGCTTCGCCAGCTCGTGCAAGGACAGCACCAACAGCGTGGTGGACACAATGTTCACCAACCTCAAGCTGCCGGTTACACTGATTTCCTTGGGACCCAGCCTCCCTTGTTTCACAAGACGGAGGAACCCTTGGATGCGGACGCTTGGATTCGTTGAGTCCAAGTTTTCTCTACTCGTGGCCCCATGTTCGGATGCAAACAAGGCTCACTTTGCCGCGCAGCAGCTTCGCGGTACAGCTCGTCTTTGGTGGGACCACTACTTTGCTATGCTCCCGGTTGATCACGTTGTCACCTGGGACGAATTCAAAACTGCATTCCGAGCACACCATATCCCAGAAGGTCTTATGGAAAGAAAGATGAATGAGTTCCTGGCACTCACCCAGGGTACCCGCACTGTACTTCAGTATGCTCAAGCCTTCAACAACCTGTGCCAGTACACAGGCTATCACGCAGACACGGATGCTAAGAAGCATGATCGTTTGCGCAGAGGTCTGAGTACTAAACTCAAGGAACGGCTGAATCTTGTCAAAGCCGATACATATAATGAGCTGGTCAATATGGCCATCACTCAAGAGGATTGTATTGAGGCTCATCGTGCTTTAAGAAAGACGAAGGCGCCAGCTGGACCCTCGGGTGCTCAGCCACCGAGGTATCGCTTGGTGCGAAATGCTGCGCCTACAGCTCCACCGAAAGCCCCTTAGCCAGGGCGTTGGATTATCAGGCCCCCGCAGCAACAAGGTGTTGTATGACCCCCTGTGCCTTAGCAAACTGGACAAAGGCCCGCTACTCAGCAATTTCTTCATCCAAACATCGCCAATCGGTGTTTTAATTGTGGAAGTTCCAATCATTTTGCCCGAGAATGCCCTCGGCCTAGGCAGCCAATTCAGGGCCAAGGTTCCAACCAGAACAATAAGAACAAAGGCAAGAGGCAGACCATTCAGGTCAAACAAGGACAGATCAATTTCACCACTCTTGCAGAACTTCTTGAAGGAGCACCAGTGATGACGGGTACATTCTCTATCCATAACAAGCCTGCAGTTATATTATTTGATTCTGGTGCATCACATAGTTTCATTACTGCAAAGTTTGGTGCAAAAGTAGGCCTGGATGTTTGTCACACAAAAGGGTCATATATGATATCAACACCGGGTGGAAAAATTTCTTCCAACCAAATAATAAAGCTGGTATCGATAAAATTGGGTAGTAAAATCATCAACACGGACCTGGTTCTCTTACCCCTTGAAGGCATGGATATTATTTTGGGAATGAATTGGATGACTATGCACGGAATATGCACGGAGTCATACTGGACCTTTCTTCCCGAGCTGTTGAAATAAATTCACCTAGTCACGGAACCACTACCCTTTGCCTACCGTTCCGGGAGTGCACGAATTCTTGTGCTTTCGTGATGGAAGGGATCAACCTAGAGAATATTCCAGTGGTATGCGAGTATGCCGATGTTTTTCTGGACGATTTGCCAGAAATGCCACCAGATAGGGACATTGAGTTCGTTATTGAACTGCAACCAGGCACTGCACCTATCTCCAAAAGACCCTATAGGATGCCACCTAAGGAATTGGCCGAACTGAAAACACAACTCCAAGAACTACTGGACAAAGGTTTCATTCGTCCTAGCGCATCACCTTGGGGATGTCCAGCCCTTTTTGTAAAGTAAAAGGATGACAATTTAAGATTATGTGTGGACTACCGACCTCTCAATGCGGTAACCGTTAAGAATAAATACCCACTTCCCCGCATCGACGTTCTCTTTGATCAATTAACTGGAGCTAGAGTCTTCTCATAGATTGATCTTTGATCTGGATATCATCAGATAAAGATTCGTCCATGCGATATTCCTAAGACCGCCTTTTCCACACGATATGGACTATATGCATTCTTGGTCATGTCCTTTGGTCTCACCAATGCCCCTGCCTACTTCATGTATCTCATGAATTCGGTATTCATGCCCGAGCTCGACAAATTCGTCATAGTTTTCATTGACGACATCCTTATCTATTCCAAGAATGAGGAAGAGCACGCTAAGCACCTGCACATTGTTCTTCAGCGTCTCAGAGACCATCAGCTCTTTGCTAAATTTTCTAAGTGCGAATTCTGGTTGGATAGTGTGAAATTCTTGGGTCACACTATTTCCAGCGAAGGCACAGCCGTTGACCCAGCAAGGTACAAGAAGTGATGGATTGGAAACCTCCTACCTCTGTTCATCAGATTCGCAGTTTTCTTGGTTTAGCCGGCTACTATCGCCGTTTCATTCCGGATTTCTCCAGGATTGCTAAGCCTATGACCGAACTATTGAAAAAGGGAGTAAAGTTTGTATGGGATGAGAAGTGTGAAGAAGCTTTCCACACTCTCAGAGAACGTTTGACTACAGCCCCTATGTTAGCTCAACCCGATAACACCAAGCCGTTCGATGTCTACTGTGACGCATCTGGCACCAGTCTTGGTTGTGTGCTTATGCAAGAAAATCGAGTTATCGCCTATGCTTCACAAGCCCTTCGACCCCATGAGCAGAATTATCCGACCCATGATCTCGAATTAGCAGCAGTCATTCATGCTCTAAAAATATGGAGACATTATCTCATGGGCACTCGTTGTAATATCTACACCGATCACAAGAGTCTTAAGTATATCTTCACCCAAGCCGATCTGAATATGAGACAAAGAAGTTGGCTAGAATTAATCAAGGATTATGATCTCGAGGTGCACTATCACCCCGGCAAGGCTAATGTAGTCGCGGATGCACTGAGCCATAAGGTCCATTGCCATTGCCTATCAGTGGAAATCTATAATGAGACATTATGTTCGGAAATGAGGAAGCTTAGTTTAGAAATGATTTCCCAAGGCACTCTGAATCACATCTCAGTCGAGCCCACTCTTCACGACCAGATCATCATGGCACAACTACATGATGAAGGAGTTAAGATCATCAAACAGAAACTCTCTCTAGGAGAAGAGAAATACAAATGTTTCCGCCAGGACCATAAGGGAGTTCTATGGTTCGAAAGTCGCATAGTCGTTCCAAAGAATCATGAGCTCCGTAAGAAAATTCTGGATGAGGCACAAAAATTTGAGAAACACTTGAAATTGCAAACCAGTCCCTGCCTTTTCTCCTATTTTCACTGCAGACCCTTCTTCTCCGCCTCGCCCGACCCTTTCACTCGCCCGACCCTCGCTTCGCCCGACCCTTTCGCTTCGCCCGACCCTCGGCCGCCGCGCAGTCACCGCAGACCACTTGGCCGGCGATGCCTGACTGGCGCTAGGCGCCAAGCCAATGCCTGGCCGCGCCCGCACGCCGCGCTCTCCTCAGTCCGCGCCTACCACGCGCGCGCCGGCGATGCGCGCCTCTGCTCGCCGCCTGCCGCACCCAATGGGCAAGTCGCGCCGTGCCCGTGTCTCCGCCGTGTCCCGCCAGTCGCCGCGCTCGCCGCCCGGCAAGCCAGCTGCTGCAGCCCTCGCCCAACCCGCGCGCCGCGTGATCTCCCGCTCCCCACGCCAAATCCTCATCGCCCAATCCCCTGCCCGCGCCCGCCGCACGCCTCGCCGGCTCTGCTCGCCGCCCGCCGCACCCAATGGGCAAGTCGCGCCGTGCCCGTGTCTCCGCCGTGTCCCGCCAGTCGCCGCGCCCGCCGCCCGGCAAGCTAGCTGCTCCAGCCCTTGCCCAACCCGCACGCCGCGTGATCTCCCGCTCCCCACACCAAATCCTCAGCGCCCAATCCCCTGCCCACGCCCGCCGCACGCCGCGCCGGCTCTGTTCGCTGCCCATCGCGACCAGTAACGCGCCCCTATCGTGCTGCCCGCGCCCGCGCTTCGCAGTCGAGTACCGCCCTCCTCCCGCCTCTCTGCTGCATACAAAAGGCCGCACTGAGGCGCCCCCTCCCCCGCGCAGCCAGAAACCAGAACGCCGCCGCCACCACCATTACCGCCGTCGTGCCCAGCTCACAGTGGAGTCCACCTCTCTGGCCACCCCTTGCCAGAGCTGAGTCTCCCACCACCACCACAGCACCCCACCGCAGCTCACTACCCCACCCATCGTTGCCCAGAACCGACGGAGCACCACCAGCGCTGCCGCCGCTCCTTGCTGCTCCGTGGACGGCCCACGCCGAAGCTCCTCCATCCCAGACAAGCCTCGAAATGAGTTCCCCTCGACGCCGCGAAGCTCATCGACCAGCCCATGCTCTCCCCTCTTCGCCGGAGCACCGTCGCCAACGCTCCGCCCCGCCGCCACTCCTCTGCTCCACGCCGACGAGCCACCTCCGGCCACCCTCAACCCCGACCAAGGCCATCCCGAGGTAGCTCTCACCTCCCTGGATCTCCCCGACCCTTTTCCCCTCGCAGGAATCTGGCCGGCCGCCATGCCAGCGCCGCCCAGGGACCCAATTGCATCGATCGAAATCTATAAAAGAGTCTGCATGCAAGTTTCTAGGGACCCCTCTATAAAAGAAAGTTTTAACCCTAGATTCAAAATCAGCTAACTTGTAAAATTCATATAAAACATAGAAAATTCAGAAAAATACAAACTCAATTGTTCTGGAATCTTTTGATGAAAATCTACAACTTCTATTACATGAATTTCTTCAGTTGCTTGCTAAATTTTGATATAAATTAAATGGAATGTTTAATAGACTTTAAATGTACCCCCTGTTGTAAACAAAGTCTAAACCTGAAAATTTAACAGTAGATTAGTTGCTTTATTTATGTTAAAATATTAAGGCCAGAACCCGTCTCTAGCTAAACTTCTTAATAAAACTTGTTTATGACATGAAGTAATAAAACTAATTTGTAATTGCAGTTATGTTGTGATTCATGTGGTGAAACTTTTTCAGAGCTGTTGTTTTGATTCCTAAATACCACAGAAAAAGTTTAGAACCTTTTTCCTTTCTGTAACCTATTTATATAATTTTGTGGTAGGAGAAATGCACTAATTCAAATAATTAGTTTCTGAGCTTAGAAAATGTTCAACTTTTTAGTGAAGGAGATTTTGGAGTAGCTCTTGCTGTATAAAAAGTTTCATACATAGAAACCTAGTAAAACACCCTGTAGAAATTAATCTTTATTAAACTAGGTGTATCTTGTCCTATTTATTATGCTTTGTATCTTGCACAGTAAAATCTGAAAAATTTACAGTGACTCACATATGGAAAGATTAACACCTTGTAGAAGTTTTAGCTTCAATACATGAATGGTTTGTCCTGTATAAAAATAACTATGTTCTAGTAGTAGCTGTGTATTACCTTTTTCACAATTTTTCTGTTGCGTGAAAATGTCTGAAACTTTTTGAAGTGCTTTTGTCTCTGCATAATGTGCTCTAAATAAAAATTTTATCACCATAAATTACCTAATCCAGAAGTTGTGTTTAATCCATGTTGTGCTTAGAAAATTAAGTTTCCAATATAACACAACCCTTTTTGTTTAATGAAGTTAGTAGTTTAAGTTATACTCTGTTAACAATTGCCCAAAGAAAACTTAACTAAGTATCTTCACAACAAAATCAATGTTTTCTGGATTGCAACTTTGTCGTGAAGGAAAATAATCGTCTTATACCATCACTATAACTTACACTTGTGCATTCATATAGAATCGACTACTCTCGCCGACGAAACGTACGAGCTGGTGCCCGCGTCCGAGAGTGAGCAGCGTGAAACTCAAGTAAATCTAACTGAAGCTCTCGAAGACCCGAGCCCAAGCTCGGATGAGCCCCAAGCTAGCTTTACCCAAGAAGGCAAGCCCCGGAGTATGAACCCTATTTTTCTAAACTTATGGAATTTATTACTCTATTCTACTTGTGCATTAAGTTTATAGGAGTTGAATGAAAACTTAGTCACATGATCCTAGGTACCCCTGCTCTGAATACTAGATGTAAGGTTCGATAGAATGCTATGCTAATAGGACTCGGTAAAAGTCGAGTGATTTCCTGTCACTCGCGAGAATATAGGAGTTGAATGTTTACATGCTGCAATCATAAGGTCGACGGACGGGGCTATGGTACGATGTTTATGTTGATGATTGAGGACCCGTCCGTTTAGTGAAAAATGCTAAGGCCGCAGTGTGTGGTAGTGGTGGTTAAGTCTTTGAACGTACTAACCACATGCCGAGAATATGGTAATTGGTAAGCTTAAGTACCGGATTGAACCGAGGCCGGAATATACTCCCCACCGTCTTGAATTCGTTCACATCTAGCTAATGGCGGGTGCATGTGCCGCCATGGCCGGGCCATGGGGACGTGTAGTCGAGGGCGGTGGGCCTGTTCCGTGAAGCGGGAATTGAAGGGAAAAGTTGCACGTGTGACTCTGTGAGTAACCACGTGACGTGTGTTTAGGTTTCCCTTGCAAGGTTAAGAAATTCGATTCGAATCGTCCGTTTTTCACGGTTATTGAGACTGCTTGACCCTTTTACCACATAGAGTAAGAAGAGGAACAATGATGATGATTAATCTTGTTGGATGAAAAATTAATCCTTCCACCATGTATGATATTGGATAGTTGCTTACCTAGAATGGTTAAGGAAAACTAGAACTTGGAGCTAAAATTGAAAGTAAGGACATACTTATATATGCTTTCCGATAAAACATACCCCTCAAGCCAAAAGCCTTGCATGTCTAGGAGTCGGCTAAGTATATTCCACTAGTCGGGTAAGCCTTGCTGAGTATTAGTATACTCAGCCTTGCTTGTGGCTTGTTTTCAGGTGAAACTTTCGAGGACATGATTGCTAGTTTGACTTGGCCTTGTACCCTTCCTGCTGGTTGGTCGGTGGAATGGGATACGCCCCCGGCCAACGGTGATAATGCCGAGTGATGTCTCGTACGGGCTTCAACGAGACATCCGTATCGTCGAGTAGTTATCGTTATTTTTCCGCTGCTTTGAACTCTTAAGAACTCTATTATTTCGAACTCTGAAGTGCCTTGTTTTACGAATTTGAACTCCATTGTAATAATAATAATTTGTATTGAACCCTGTGGTGTAAAATTTGTGGAATATTGTATACTCTGGGCTCACCTTCGTGTGAGTACATGTATGTGTGGTTTCGATCGGCAAAAACCGTGGTTGTATCGGGAGGTTACCCGACAGACCAGTGGATTATTCCGTTTGAAGTGCGAGTTAGCCCTGATTGCCCTTGTGGTGATGGTTAGCGCGCTTGAGCCGGATTAATTCAGGTGGTTCTGCCACACACGGTGTCTTTCCAAGTCTTCACGCTTGAGTGGGAAACCAGCGACCCTCACTGGGAGAGCTCCGCCGCCGTCGTGACCGGGAAGCTGCTCTTCATCGGCCGAGGGTGCTCCTGAGCCATCCAAACGGGATGATCTGTCCCGGGTTTCATCTACTTCTTGGACGACGCTGAGGGATTCCCTGATGTGCAGTCCATTGTCCGCACCGAGAAGCAATACCGCTGCAGCGACGCCGGCTGGTTTCGCTGCTCCCCGCAATACATCGAGAAGAGCTGGCCGCAAGGGCCCCGGCCGGACTGCTCGCCATGGATTTGGCTCTACCATTGATGATTCACATTCTCGTGGTGGCACACTTTTGGTTGGGGGAAGTTCAGTCTGCTTTCATTCTCTGAAACTGGTTGGGAATGTCGATGATTGCAGGTACGATTGAACGTTGTATGGTGAGGTGCATGAAAGTTAATTGGTACCCATTGCAATTAAAATTGATGGTTTATTGGTTTGGGTTTGAACTGTATCTGGTCTAAACTTCCTTGGCAATGGAGCTGATATCTGTCATTGATAGTTCAGTGTTTTCATAATTCATTAGTTGATTCTCTGTTTCAGTGTCTGCTGCAAACAGTTTGTCTTTCCACCCTGTTAAATTGGTAATGACTCAAGATGGTACATGTCTATTGATTATGCTTCTCCATTTTGTTCTTGTTCTTGGCCAATGATCTAATTTGAGTAAGAGCAGCTCAACTAACATGATCTTAATTCAGACCTGACATCGGGTAAGCTACAGTAACAGGGTAGCTTGCAAATTTTAGGAATCCAAATGACAGTTATCATTTTGTTCAGAGTCAATATGCCAAGTTTCTTTGAATTTGCACATGGTTTCATACATTCAAAAAGTTGGATACTATTGTACTCCCGATCTACCTTCAGCCAGGTTTCAGTTCTTGTGAATTTGAACTTGAAATTTTGTTTCCGATGATCTGCCCAAGTGTTTATCGACTAACAGTTTTCCTATGCTATCTGAATAAAATGATTCTTTGCGGTGTCGTGCTACTCTGTTATCAGAACTTGTTTGCCAGTGCTATGTGCATGTAAGTATGTATGGCAATTTCAACTGGTTGTTAGTTGCTCTGTTCAGAATTGGTCATGCATTGGAACCTGAGGGCTTTCTTGCTGGAAATGTTGAACTTCTGCAAGTGAAAGTTTCTGTTCCAAATAATAAATTCTTTGCACTGCTGGGGTATATGATATGCATCTGTTTTCAGTTGCTACTATGGATTAGAACCTGATTAGATTACTAATTAGCTCTGAACATTTGTTCTCTTTCCTTTGACTGATGTGTGTGTTAGCTCTGAACATTTGTTGCCATAAAATATCTTGTTCAAACATTGCCAAGGATGAGATAATAATGCTGCTTAGGTAAAATCCGTGTTCATCAATAGCCAATCTCTAATTCAGAACTAGTGTATTAGCTGCCCTTTTCTTTTGTAAATCATATCGGTGTTTTACTGCCAAGCCCACCGAGGGATACCCCAAGGTGGTAGGTTGTAGGTAGGGTGTCGCCGAGATCAGGAACTCGACGGTGCAAGCAACACAAGGTTTAGACAGGTTCAGGCCGCGATGTGCGTAATACCCTACGTCCTATATGGTGGTTTGTATTGCCTTAGGCGTAGATTGGTCATTATTTGGAGGGGATCCCTGTCCGCCCTTATATACTCTGGGAAACAGGATTACATAAAATCTTAGACCGATACTAGCTTAGGAGTCCTACCTGAGTACTGCTCGGGTAGTTTTCTTCTGTACCGACTAGTCCTACTCGTATCCGAGTACTTTACAATAGACATAAGGTACGGGACATGGCCCATCCCTTATCCTAGAATATTCTATGTCATGTGCGCAGTCCCGTGGACCCGGGTCTGACAAGCCCCCGAGCTCTTCGTAGCCGAGTATTGCAGGATTCTGAGTCCTTCTGAAGTCATCTTCAGTTTTTTCTGAAACTCTATCTTGGAGGCGTCCTTCGAGTACTTCCTTGGCAGCCCCGAGGCTGCGAGGTGCTCATGCCCCGAGTAGTTTTAAGTCTTCTTTTATATGGGGTGCGACGAGAATCGCACTCCATATGGAGTAGCCGTCGAGCCTTAAGTTGAATCAAAAAATAAGGCTGAGGGTCAAATTAGTCTTGAATCTTTTTTGGTTATCTTCCAAATATTTTTGAAAAATAAGCCATGAATGAGACGTGTCCCGGAGCCCCCGAGCCTTGAATACAAATCCCAAAGATTTGAAAAAAGGATCCAAATGAACATGGCATGCCTTGTGACGTATTTTGCAGATTTGAATTGATGGTAAAAAATAGAAAAATTGGTTTGAAATTTGAAAAACCCCTTTTGACGTATTTTGCAGATTTGAATTGATGGTAAAAAATAGAAAAATTGGTTTGAAATTTGAAAAACCCCTTTTTTGATAATATCCCTGAAAAAATGGTTAATCAAAAAACTTCCCCAAAATTATCCTAAATTACCTCTTAAAACAAATCATATCCCGAGAAAAACTCTTCAACATCCACACAGTGAAACTAGGTCCAATACTGGTTATTTAATCGCACGATGATTTAGGGTAAACTTACCCTTTCAGTCACCTCCACGCTGTGTGAATTCTTCGTCTTCCTCTATCTCGCAGCCGCCGTCACATCTAGATTCAGATCTAGGTCTACATCATTTCCATCTTCTCCTCCCTCCCACTCTCCTTGCGCGCATCCCGCACCCTTCTCTTGAGCCCCCGAGCGTATGTGAGTGAAGACAATCGTGACATCAAGGATGGGAAACAAGAAAGCCGCCAGCAGGTGAGAAAAGAAGAAGAAGGAGGAGAAAGCCAAGTCTGCGACCAGCGACTGAAATTACAATAAGTGTTCCAGGAATGACCTCTTAAACCTTGTTGCCGAGGGTCTTCTTCAGGGCAAAGATGTTGTTCAATGGCGCTCTTCTTTCCGTCAACCCTTTCCTCAAGAGAATGTTGACGAAATCATTCTTTTTCTGCATTTTGTCAAAAAGGGATTGGCCCTCCCCGCCTCCAATTTTCTTCGCGGCCTTCTTTATTTCTATGGAATCCAACTTCATCATCTCAACCCAAACTCAATAGCTCATGTAGCTATTTTCTTTCATCTGTGCGAAGCTTTTCTGGGGATCAAACACCATTTTGCTCTGTTTCGATTCCTTTTCCACTTGAAACCCCAACCTAGTCTGGAGCACCAGAATGTAGTCGGCGGGGCTGGGTTCCAGCTGAAGAAGAAAATGGATGAAAAGTATGTCAAGTACAGGTTCCCCACTAGTCACCCGGGTTGGAAGGACTTGTGGTTTTATTTTGGAAATCATAAACCATCGCTAGCAGAGAGGACTGGAGTGCCAATATTACAGCCGGAATGGAACCAGAATCCCACAGCTTCTAAGATGGAACAGGTCAACAAACTACTCGATCTAATCTAGTTGTTGAAATTGATGGGGGTCACCGGTGCTTCTGTGATGTACTCGTTTTTGAGCGCCGGGATTAGCTTTTGCAAAAGAGATGTCGATTTGGTTTCGACTACCTTGGACCTGAAGATCCCTCCCGGATGTCTGCAGAGGAACTGCCACTGGAAGAAGCACTGAAGCGGGTGGGACGTGTACTGATGGATGTATACGATGTGCCTTATGTCCCGACGCTGTTCAGTGCCTCGAACCATCCAAAACTAGTATGCTACTTGTTTGTCAGAGTACTTTTAACACTTGCACATATTGTATCTAATGTGTGTTGTTGACCTTGCAGGGACACATAGATTTGTACAGGAGTTCGTCTCCGCTTCCAGAAATTGACCGCCCTAATCACTTGAAGCCAAGTGTGTATCAGCTGCGTAGGATCAACCGTGCTTCTTATGATCCCTTGGCCGATAAAGAAGATGATGATACTGACGATAATCTTACTCTAGCAGATCTCCTGAAGAATTCGGGCACGAGTACCTTCAAGGAAAATACAACCTTGCCTGTTGGTGGAATCCTGCCTAGTCATCCCAAGGGACCAAGGGTCACAGCCCGGAAATGCAAGGCAGCCATCATCACAATCAACAATGATGAACCATCAAGGTAAGAGTTTTCTTGATCATTACGAGTACTTTTCTTGAGTTCTCCTTGTGCTGGTTTTTGAACACTCTCCCCCTTTTGTCTTTTTCTCTAGTGCAGATGCTTCTAACCCTAAGCGTTCAAAGCAAGTGGCAGAAGATAAAGCCGCCTACGATGATACTGCAACGAGGCAAAGCGTGCCCTCTGTTGTAGTGGAGCCATCATTGAATGTTGCTGGAGATGCGGCAGGTGCCCCGTCGAAGTGAACTTCAGCCTCGGTTGGTGAACTTGCCATTGCGAGTACTTTGAGTGCTGCTTCAACACCTAAATTGCTCAAAGTAAGAAAGTTGAATGTAAAAAAATCTTCATTGTAAGTACTCAAGTAGTTTTCTGTTATATATTTTGTGAACTCATAGGTAATTATGTATTTGACAACTTCTTCATGTGTGAAGGAAATCCTCTGTTCTGGGCTTGGACGAGCCTAGACATGCCTCGGCTAGTTCAGCCCCCGAGCTAGAGAGAATGCCAGATGGTGCAGCGTTGGATGACAAGCCGGGTACTACGACCATCGTCCAGTCATCAGTGCCCGAGGGAATTCCCGCGCCGTCCAATGCTAAGGTTGAAAGGGATGTTTCAAGTGCTGAACCAGACAAGGAAAACAAGTCTCGGACAGATGAGCCAGCCCCTGAGATGTTGACTGGTGAGCTGATTATGCCGCCCCCACCCGCAAGTAGGACTCTGCCAGAAGCTAGACTGATTACTGCGGGTGAGGTGGCAGGTACCCTGCAGCTGCAACCAAGAATTGAAGAGATAGAGGTTGCGGGTACTTCTTCAGGCAACATCCTGGTGACACCATCTGGGTGGCAATATGCTATCCCGACTGAACTTGTTGACGACCCATGCTAACCGCAGAAAACTTGAAGCACTTTCACGATACCTTCAAGGATTTATACAAGTTCTCCACAATATGACTTCTTCTTGATACCATAACTTGATTCTGTTGAATAATATTGTCACCCACTGAGTTACATACTTCTTTGTTTGAATAGAGGATGGCCAACCAATATAGACTGAAATCAGACAAGCTGAGGGCTGTTGATGATGGACTGCATCAGTGGCAAGCCAAGGATAGGAAAATTGAGGAGCAGATCCACAAGAGGATTGAAGTGCAGCATCAACTAGATGAAATAAGGCTGGAGCGCACATGGGAAGTCTGGATACTCAAGAAGGAAATTCAAAACCTTGAAGAGAAGAACAAATCCCAGAGAAAAGCCCATCAAGGTAATTCTCTGCCGTGTACTCTTGCCCAGTTTAATGTAGTCGAACGGTTGTGTAAGTACTTCTTCTTGTCTTTTGCCTGCAACACTCAAAAATATGTTAAAAGTATAAAGAAGAACTGCTGACTGACACAAAGAATCTTTTGTACCATCGTTCAAATGACGTGGAGCTCCTAGCCAAACAACTTGAAGATGCAGACAAGCAGCTTGTGCAATGTATGCAGTAGATCAAATCCATGGCCGAAGAAAAAGAACTGAGGCAGAAACAACTTGAAGATCTCCAAGAAGCTGCACAAGTAGTCGCCAACATGGTGGACCCTCCGGAAGAAGGAATAGTCAGCAATAGGACTTTGCTGGAACATCTTCATGAAGCCCCACAAAAGATTGTAGGCTACGTCTCCGAGACCACCAAGACCTATGTGGCGCACGTGCTAGGACTTGTCAAGTCCTTTTGGCCAGAGGCCAATGTGGAGCCACTGGCTGATGGTATGGTTGCAGACTGTTCTGAAGAAGAATTCAGAGATTATCTTAAAGAAGTCGAGCTAGTGGCCCATAGGATAGTTTAGAGCCTGGAGCAAGACTATGAACAATCCTCTCTATTGTATGTTTGTAAATATATTTATTTGCTTGTTGCCTTTTGATCTGTTCAGGATACTCTCATGTAGTATCGGCGATCGTAGATCTTAGACAAAATCGATACGCTTGGGTCACGCTACTCCAAATACTTTGCCTTTGGATGTAGTCAATAACTTGTCGTTCGATCAATTATTCCTTATAGGAATTCTTCAAACTAGTTAGATAATGTCTTATCGTGTGGTATTCTGACTTGTCTGGAATCACAAGCTCAATGGCCTCTTCAGTTATTTGGTGCTTACTGCTTGTGGCAGGTATTCGAAGCCTAACTGGTAGTACGGGCTTGGTAACCCCTTCAGAAATTGCTTCTGTAGCTACTATCTATATGAGAATTTATTGCACAAGTATTACTCGTGTCTTAGTCTCATAGACTATTTAGTAGTTGAATTAGTAGAACTCGTGGCACAGCTCTTGAGTAAACCCTTTTGGACCTGGAAAAGCTTATTGTTAGTACTCGTGGCTTAAAGCCTCCAAGTTTTACAATCCAACTTTGAATTGAAAAGTAGTCATTTTGGGATAAATCATGCTGTCATGCAGCTGGTAGGTTGAGTACAAATTACACTTATGGATAAAACTTCCGTAGATGCTCTATGTTCTAGGAGTTTGGGACCTCCTGGCCATTAGGGTTTTGTAATCGATACGACCCTAGCCTTGTAACTTTTCATACGATGAAAGGCCCTTCCCATCGCGAGTTGAGCTTATGCAGCCTTGTCTCGTCTTGGATGCGATGAAGGACCAAGTCACCAATGCTAAATGACCTCTCCTGGACATTGCGATTGTGGTAGCATCTGACTCCTTGAAGGTAACGAGCTGACTGGACAAGGTCATTGCATCTTGCTTCTTCAACCGAGTCCAGTTCTAACTGCCTTCTTTCATCAGCTTCGCCTTCATCATACATCTCTACTCTTGAAGATTTCCACATGATGTCCGTAGGGAGGATTGCTTCTGACCCGTAGACAAGAAAGAAATGTCTATGTCCTATGGCTTTGGAAGGTTGAGTCCGTAGCCCCCAGACGACATGTGGAAGCTCGATGATCCACTTGCCACCTTATTTGCTGTTCTTGTCGTAGAGTCTCTTTTTCAAGCCATCAAGAATCATACCATTGGCCCTCTCAACCTGGCCATTGGCTCTTTGGTGTGCAACTGACACATACTTACCTCAATGGCTGCATTTTTGTAGAACTCCCAGAACTGGTGTGCTGTGAAATTAGAACCAAATCGGTGATGATAGTGTTGGGGAAGCCGAACCGATGCAAGATATCGTAGATGAAGGCGACTGCTCTGTCAGGTGTGAGCTTGGTAATCGACTTGTATTCAATCCACTTTGTAAACTTGCCGATGGCTACCAACACATGAGTGAAACCTCCTGGTGCTGTTGTCAATGGCCCGATCATATCAAGGCTCCAACAAGCTAACAACCAAGATGGTCGGATGGTGATAAGATGATGAGCAGGGACATGTGACTGCTTTCTGAAGAACTGGCAATTGGGGCACCTGCGGACTAGATCTTCAGCATTAGATACTGCTGTGGGCCAGTAAAAGCCTGCCTTGTATGCCTTCCCGACTAGTGTCTTTGAAGCGGCGTTGTTTCCACAGGATCCATCATGAATTTCGTGAAGAATGTCGTAGCCATCCTTGCCTATGACACACTTCATGAGGACGCCTGAACGTGCTCGTGCTTGTAAAGCTTCTTGTCAACCAGAACAAATCCCCTGCTCCGTCTCATGATGCGAGCAGCTGCTGCGCTCCTTCCAGAGATGCCCACAGATAGTTTCTGGTCCTTGATGAAGTCGATGTAAGGTTCCCTCCAATATTCTCCCAGCATCATGACCTCCCGATCTGGTTCATGGGGACCTGGATTGGTGGTGCCTTGAGCCAGAGTCTTGATGGATGGGTGCTTAAGCTTTGGAAAAATACACCTGCTGAAACCTGAGCGCGGGTGGAACCCAGCTTGGATAATACATCTGCTCCAACATTGTTGTCTCAGATCACAAGATGAATATCCTGATGAGGACATCAACACCAACGATACATCCACTCCGACACAAGTACCTATTGCTGGTCCTATTACTCGTGCTCGTGCGCATCAACTTAATCATCAGGTGAGTTCAAATCTAAGCTCATGTACATCATGTTTAGACCATGGAGACCCGTGTACTCTTGTTTTGCTTAGGAACCAAGGAGGCAACCGAAAGGGAAACGGATTCGCGCAGGCTGGATTCGGACTGCAGAACAGTACCAACTTGTGACGGACACCACGGTCGCATATAAACTCGGATTGGGGCGTTCAAGTACTTTGTGGAAAGATTATGAAGTCTTCTTTCAAACGGATCCGGCCTCATATCCATATCTATTACGAGTAGGCCGCAATTGTAAAATTAATACAGAGTCCTTTTTCTGCACATGGTGCTGCGTCACCCTGTTTTGGCCCAATGGGCCGTGTATCAAGTTGAGTCCATTACGGACGCGTCCTAGGGTTGGAGTACGACCCCAGCACCCCTGTGGTCGTCCTCCCACGTACTTATACCCCTTAGCCGCCACCAAGGATGCTTGGGTTTTGTTTAGATCAAGTTTAGCCTTCGCTACTTGCTTGCAAGCGCGCGTGCTGGATCAGCCGCCCGTCTTCTTGTCTTCGGAACCCCACCATTATTGAGATTGCGTGTGAAACCTTCATTTACATATAGTAAATTCAGTACTTGTCATACTTGTTCTTGCTAGTTCTTCGATTGCTTGCAGGACGAGTGCCCTAGCGGCCGGGTGCCGTGCTCCACAAGATCGCGACAGCCATTGGAGGGGGTGTATCGGTTGCTAAGGCGCAGCTTGGAAGGCTGTAGTCGGGCCGTGAACGTCGCCTCCATCGACCAATCGAGTTATCCACGCCTCTCATCGAAAGATCGGGAATCAAACCCTAGCAGGTCGCCATTAGTCGGTATCAGAGCTGAGCCCTTGTTTAAGGGGGTGGGAATGATGAGGACATCCTCCACTACTACCCGCTGGCAAAGACGCAACAAAGGGGGCCGAGTGGCCCAGTTGTAGTCGGGCGGCGACCGTGTGAGCCTCTGAATAATCCCACCTTGCTTAGCTTGGGAGGAGGAAGCCACCTTAAAAGGGAGAGCCAACCTTCCCCTATTGGACTAGTCTTTTAGGGAGATTGGGCCTTTCCCCGAGTGGGTGTGCCTAAGAACTGTTGGGGTCCGGGCAACCTTAATTTATTGGGCCTCGGCCAACCCCACCTGGGCCGGATGCATCATATCCAGCCCTGAGAACTTATTTTCCAGCTTTCGTACTTCCATTACGTATACGTCTATATCTTCTTTGTTGTAGTACCACTCCTTGTTGAGTTGTTGAACAACTAATAAGGAGTCACTGTAGACAAGTAGTCGCTTGATGCCATGGGAGATCGCCAGGCCGAGACATGTAGAAGCGCCTCGTACTCGGCCTCGTTGTTGGACACTTTCCAAAGGATTTGAAGAACATACTTGATTTGCTCACCCTTTGGAGATACGAAGAGTACTCCAGCACCACCGCCTTCAAGCTTGAGAGAGCCGTCAAAGTACATTAGCCAATGCTCTAGCCTATCAATTGGTGTCGGAATCTGATTTTCCCGCCATTCCGCCATGAAATCGACTAGTGCTCGCGACTTGATGGCTGTGCGTGACTTGAAGTCAATGGAGAGAGCCCCTAGCTCCACTACCCACTTGAAGATGCGTCCAGTGGCATCTCGATTTTGGAGAATATCCGCCAATGGGAAATCAGTGACAACTGAGATCTGGTATTCATTGAAGTAGTGGCATAGCTTCCTGAATGTAATGAGTATTGCGTAGAGAAGTTTTTGAATTGCTGGGTAATGGACCTTTGATTCAGAGAATACTTCGCTGACGAAATACACCGGGATCTGCACACCAAATGTATGGCTCTCCTTGGACCGCTCCACCACGATGGCTGTGCTGATCACATGAGTAGTCACAGTGATGTAGAGTAGCAAGTTCTCGCCTGGTAATGGAGCCATGAGGATGGGGGGTGATTTTAGGTGATGTTTAAGGTTCTGCAGTGCCTGCTCCGCCTCCTCTATCCACTTAAACTTGTCTTGCCACTTCAATAACTTGAAGAAGGGTAGTCCCCGTTCCCCAAATCATGAGATGAATCTGTTCAGGGCTGCCATGCATCCTGTGAGCTTTTGGACATCTTTGACTGTGGTCGGAGCCCCCATGTCAGTGATGGAAATGATTTTCTCCGGGTTGGCCTCAATTCCTCAGTGACTGATTATAAACCCGAGTAGTTTCCCCAATGGTATGCCAAAGATGCACTTTGTCGGGTTGAGCTTCCACCAGAACTTGCGTAGGCTATTGAAAGTTTCTTCTAGGTCTGCAATGAAGTCATCATGGTTTCAGGTCTTGATGACCACATCATCCACGTAGGCCTCCACATTGCGGTGTAGCTAGTCGACCAAGCATAGCTGAATCGCCCGCTAGTACGTTGCGCCTGCGTTCTTCAACCCAAAGGACATGGTCATATAAGCATACGCACCATAATGGGTGATGAAAGCAGTCTTGACCTGGTCTTCTTCCTTGAGGGCAATCTGATTGTAGCCCGAGTAGCAATCTAGGAAGCAAGGTAGTATGCAACCAGCGGTGGAACCAATGACTTGGTCGATGCATGGTAGCCCAAAGAGATCCTTTGGGCAGTGCTTGTTGAGATCGGTATAATCAACACACATCCTCCATTCATTATTATTCTTCTCTTTACAAGCACAGGATTAGCTAACCACTATGGGTGGAACACCTCTTTGATGAAACCAGCCATGAGTACTTTAGCTATCTCTTTTTTTATTGCCTTCCTTTTGTTTGGAGCGAACCTACAAAGTCACTGCTTCTTAGGGATGGCCTTAGTATTCACTTTCAAACTATGCTCGATCAGCTCCCTGGGCACACCTAGCATATTCGCTGGTTTCCACGAAAATATGTCTCGGTTGGTCCTAAGGAAACTAATGAGCGTGCTTTCCTATTTGTCGCCGAGCCCTGTACCGATCAGGGCTGTCTCGGATGGGTCGCCCTCCTGCAGCTGGATCGCCTTGAGTGCCACGTCCCCGGTGGTCTGCACCTTGGACTGGTTCACCTTCTTCATCAGGATCTCCAGCCCAGACTGGGAGAGCTCCTGTGCGGCTGCGAGTACTTTTGATGAAGGATTTGGCACGCGGGATGTTGAAGCGTACTCGATGGCCTTCTGGTCGTAGTCGTACCACTTCTTCAAGTCGCATTGGAAGGTGAGCACCCCACTCTTTCCTGGCATCTTGAGAAGCAGGTAGACATAGTGAGGCATGACCATGATGTTGGCCAATTCAGGTCTTCCTAGGATGGCGTGGTACGAGCATTCGAAGTTTGCGACCTCGAATTTGATGTATTCGGTCATAGTTTTCCCTTGTGCCGAATGTGACTAGTAGGGAAACCTAAACACACATCACGTGGTTACTCAAAGAGTCACACGTGCAACTTTTCCCCTTTATTCCCGTTTCATGGAACAAGGCCACAGTCCTCGAGTATAGAGGTCCACGAACCACGGAAAGACGCCGGGCCATGGCTGCTCTTGCACTCCCCATGTGCCCATGGGAACGATGTCAAGATGGTGGGAGGTATGTTCAATCCCCAGTTCAATCAGGTACTTAACCTTACCGATTACCATATTCTCGGCATGTGGTTAGTACGTTCAAAAACTTAACCACCACTACCACACACCGCGACCTTAGCATTTTCGCTAAACAAACGGGGCCTCAATCATCAACAGGAATATCGTAACATAGCCCCGTCCGTCGACCTTATGATTCCAACATATGTAAAACAAGCAACTGCTATATCTCGCGAGTGACAGGAAATCACTCGACTTTTACCGGAGTCCTATTAGCATGTCAATCTAGTGACCGACACAGGCTAGTGTTCATATCATAGGTACTAGGATCATGCAACTAGGGTTTCAATCAATTCCTACAAACTTAATGCATAATACCTTATATATATAAAAGTTGCATAAGTTTAAAAGTAGGGGTTACGCTCCGGGACTTGCCTTCCTGAGCAAAGCTAGCCTTGGGCTCTTTCGAACTTTGGTTCGGGTCTTTGATGACTTCAGTTAGATTGATCCGAGCTTCGCGCTGCTCACTCTCGGGCTCTGGCACCAGGTCATAGGTTCCGTCGGCGAGAGTCGTCGATTCTATATGAATGCATATGTATGAGTTGTTTTAATGGTACAAGATAAATAACTATTTCACTACAACGTTGTATTTCAACAAAGCTCAAGTTAAGTTGTAAAGCACTTCATTTTCTTTTCCTTGGGCAGTCATTTATCGAGTAGTATCTAGATTAACTAACTTCATTAAGTAAGTGAGGGGCTTTGTCATTTCATAAACGATCATTTTTCAAGAGTAAGCATGGGCTAAAAAAAAACAACTCGTAGAGGTTTTTGGTGTTGAGATTTTTATATATAGCATATTACTTAAGTACAAATGACTGTAAAATTTCCAACCATTTTCATTTAGCAGATTAATCATGAAAAATACAATAAATAGCTACTGCTAGGATCAAGATCCATTTATACAGAACAAACCATGCAAAAACTAGTGCTCAACATTTTACTGAGTACTCCTAAACTTATGGTGAGTCTACTTTAAATTTTTCTGGTTTTAGTGTGCAAGATACAGAGCATAAAAAAATAAGTCAAGATACATTGACAGTAATCAAGATTTATTTCTACATGTAGTTCCACAAAGTTTCTATGTCTCAAACGTCTCCAACATGATAATATACTCAATGGTAGTCTGTGGTTAAAATTTGTTATTTTTCTAAGCAGCGGAACTAGTTACTTTGATTTAATGTAGTTTTTCTTAACTAAAAATATATGAGCAAGTTAGACAAAAGTAAAAAGTTCCAAACTTTGTCCATTGCATTTATGCATCAAGGTTACTCTACTGTAAAAGTTTCAACCCTAAAATATCAGTAGAACAGCATGAACAAATAACTCTAGCAAAATAGGACATCAAACAAGGTCCAACAAAAACTACTCGTAGAGACTTGTTCTGACCTTGAGATTTTGACACAAGTCTTAACAAACAGAGACTAGCTTACAGTCCAAAAACATTCACAGTATTGTCCTAGATCAAGAGATACATTTATGGGCTATTTAAAACAAGATTAATTTTAGATCGAGTTATAGTTTGGAACTGGTCATCCATGTGTGCAAAATTGTTGGATTCATCAAGAGGGTCACAACAAATTTTAGTTTGCATGTTTCTGATTTTTCTATGATTTTAGATTGATTTTAGAAGTGACATCCTCTTGAAAAAAAGTACTCAAGTTCTCGCAGATAGGTCCCTGGATCTAGCAGAAAGGACCCTAAAAAGAGCTTGGCGATTGCAATGTAGTCCCTAGGCAGGGCTGGGTGTTTCCCGGCCAAAATCCGGCGAGGAAACTAGTCGGCGGCGAGGGGAAAGGGGTGGGGGAGCACGAGGAGGTCGAGAGAAACTTGCAGGTGGGCTCGGTTGGGGCTAGGGTGGCCGGATTTAGGCTACCAGCGGTGAGCAGGAGATCCAGCGTGGTGCGGGCGGTCGGTGGTAGTTGTCCGGCGAGGGAGGGCGGCGTGGGGAAGTCGGGCAGTACCAGCAGTTCGAGGGCGACCCATTTAGAGCCTCGGTTTGGGCGGAGGAGGAGCGGAAAATGGGGCTCGACGGCAAGGTCGAGTGGCGGCGCTAATGGCGCGGTGGTGGTGGTACTCGGGCGCGTGTGAGCAGGGGCTCGGTGTAGCATGTTTATAGGCGCACAGGGGGAGGAGGGGCTGGGCGCGGCATAACGGAGGGAGGCGTAGCCGGGACAAGGTCGCGTCAAGGGCACAGCGTTGCCGATGAGTCGTGGCTCGGCCGTCGGGAATCGACGGTCATGTGGCGTGTGCGAGTTGGTAGAGGTGGGATAGGGGGCAGCAAATCGCTGGCAGCAGGCTCGGTCGGTGGCCGGTCGGGGCCCGTTGGGGGTCGCGCCTTGGCGCGGCTCGCCGGCGCAGGGATGCCTCGCCGTGTGGCGGTGCTTCTCTACCGGTCGGAGCAGAGCAGGGGAGGGGAGAGAAGAGAGAGGGTGGGAGAGAGAAAAGGGTCGAGATTCAAATTAAATTTTCTCAAAATTTGAAGTAGAAACTTGAAAAACTTTGAACACGAAAGTTGTAGGGAATTTAAAATCTACAACTTTTGTTTTAGCCAAAAGTTCATTTGAGCCACGGTTTAAAAGTTATTTTAATTTCAAGACTATTAGGATTTGAATTACTAGTCATTTCTTGTGTTAAACATTTGATTTTGCAAATGGTGTTTGCAGTACACTTTGTAAGGTACTAAAATATGAGTGTGTTTTTATGCTACATTTTTTATGACTAGTTGAGCATGTATGGTTATAAACACAAAAGAACAAATCTCACATACACACATACATGCACATGCACATACACATTCATACAGATGCATATGCACACGCATAATTAGATGCATTGTTTCAATGATTCTCAGTTATTATGCATGATGCTATGTTTAGATTTTCTTGCTTAGGGTTTTAAACACCTAGGGTGTTACAGTAAGCATATCGGTGATATCCAACCCCATCTTCTGCAAAGTACTTGCAAAGAGAAGGTTGAGGCCGCTTCCTCCGTCGATGAGTACTAGTAAGCCTGACACTGGCCACCACTGGATCCAGCACAAGCGGAAATTTTCCCGACTCTGAGAAGCTAGTCCACTGATCATCTCTTGAAAACAAGATGGGGACCTCCGACCATTGGAGTGGTCGTGGTACTGCCGGCTTGATAGACAAGATCTCGCGGAGTGCTAGCTTTTGAGCTCGTTTGGAGGCGAAGCCGGATTCGCCACCAAAGCTGACGTTGACAGTCTACGATGTGTCCTAGAATTGGGAACCTCCTGACTTGTCTTCTGGTTCGTCGTCCTCTTTGCCGTTGCCCTTCTTGTTGGCGTTCTTGTCAAGAGGTAAGGTGTTGATGGTTCTTCGGATGTTGTAGCACTCGATCGCCGAGTGCTTGACGTTCGGGTGCCATGGGCATTGCTTGTTTAGGAGTTTCTCAAACTGCTCCTGCGTCGTTCCCGACTTCTTGCCTCGCGGGGGGCGCTCGATAGCCATGACTAGATCATCTGGCTTGCCCTTTCAGGAGGATCCTGAGTAGTCCCGCTGACTTCTGTCGTTGTGGTGGTCATTCCCCCGCTTGTTGTTGTTGTTGTCGCTAACGCGCTTCGAGAAGCGATCGCGCTCTAGCTCCTCTTGATCCGCACAAGCTTGCATCATGTCGTGGAGCCCCGAAAGGTCTTGGGTCGGTTGCGGCCAAAATCTCTAAAGAGAGTTTGGTCTGGGATGCCGTTGTGGAAGCAGTCGATGACGTCTGCCTCGGAGATGTTGGCGATGGTGGCGTGTGTATCGAAGAAGTGGTGAGTGTAGGATCGCAGGAGCTCGTTACGTTCCTGTTTGCATTGGGATAGATCATGACGAGTATCTGCTCAAGTAATCACCCCTTGAATGTTGTCGGTGAAGACAGCCTTCAGATCGTCCCAGGAGTCGATGGAGTCTTTCCTGAGGCTTTCCAGCCATGTGAGTGGAGCAGTCTCCAGGGCCATCGGGAAGTAGACGACCTTGGTGGTGTTGGAGACGCCTGCGACTTCTATAGCCGTAGAGTAGCACCTGAGCCACTGCTGAGGAGCTTACTTGCCGTCGTATTTAGTGATGCCGATCGGTTTGAAGCCTTCCAGGTACTGGTACAAGCTGAATTGACGTATGAACGCTAGGAAGCGATCACTGTCGTCCGACAGACGATATCCCTCAACTGCAGCTCTTTCTTCTCGTCGTGCTTCAATGATGTTGCGAGCATTGCACCCCTCGTTTATCTTGTCGCGGAGATCGTCCGTCGGCAGGGTCTCGAATGGTCGATGATCGTAGCTGCCGGCGGGACGTTGAGGTGGTAGGGGTGGTGCTGCTGGGTTGCCCCTCGGGGGTGGCCACGGCCTCCTGCCTGCAGAACGACTTCCCTGCTGAGCATCGTTGTTGCCTTCATTACCTCCAGGGGCCGTCGTGGGTGTCCTCTGGGAGTCCGTCTTGCTTGTGGGTGACTGCGACTTTCGCCCACCTATTCTTCATTGGCCGGTACCGACGGAGCAGGGTTCTGACAATCGAGCTGCAGCCATGCCTTCTGAGCCAGTCGCAGAGCTTGTTGTGCGGCTGGGTCTTGGCTGGCGGCTAGTATGGCTGTGACGCCCACGATGTTGGCGATTGGGGTTTGGAAACCCCATTCACCAGCTACCGTGAACTCGGCATCGAGGTCGCGTCGCACGTGGCGTTGGCATTTCGTGGTGTTTCTTCTACGTGTGGCGTGCTTCTATTTTCTTAATCTGCGGGCAGCACGCTCGGCGTCGTTCTCATCGCCAGCATCAGTGGTGACCTTGTCCCTGGAGATTTGCTCGAGTAGCTCGTTGGGGGTCCGCGCTGCTTTCGCCTTCGACTTCCACCATGTACACGTGGTGGTGCGAAGAGTGCTCGTTGGAGCTGTTGTCGACCAGCATGATTCCTATTTTGGCGAGGGTGGTGAGGGGCCTACCTTCTTGATAAGGTAGCGTATCAAGGTGTGCCACAAGGCGGGCGTCGTCTCTGAGTAGTTCGGTGGGTTTCTTGTCCTTCTAGTACACGAACCGGCCTTGTGGCATCAATGTGATCATCATGCTCTGGTGACCGCCAATAAAAGGCTCCGCACTGTCATCAGAGTCTGTGTCGTAGTCGTCGAAGATAGAAGCCTCCTGACATGCGGTGGCTTCTCCTTCTCCGATCTTGAGTAGGTGATCCAAGTTCTCCTCCAATGAGGAGAGGAACTCAAACCGCATGGCCTCCTGATAAACGCTGTTCCTCAGATCGGATTGGATCTGACCCGAGGAATCCTGGTGCAGCACGAGTAGAAGTCATGTCAAAAACAGACTGTTCCTCAGTTTCCCTAGCAAGGTCAGGGAGCAGCATCTCGTTGAGGTTGTCTACGAACTCATCGAGATCGCTGCATTGGGTTGCTGCAGGTACTTCCGGCTCCCCGGGGTAGGCCAGGTGGCTGTTGAAGCCAGCCGATGAAAGCATCTAGGCCCCTAATTCGAGTTTTGGTAATTAATGACAAGATTAGTGGACTAACAATTTCTTTGAGAAGGAATGAGTATAGGTTTGTCTAAGATAGATGAGCATAAATTGATGTCTTAAAGACACTTGGTTCAATTTATCCTCATCTCTCTTAGAACCGTCATAAGGTATAGGATGTGCCTTTGCTTGATGGTTCTATAGTGCCATTTTGCTCAAACAACTGCATTGCATGCATGAGGGTTATCTTCGTTTGAAAAAAGGCAAAGTATGAATTTCAAAATATGTGCAGACTCGCTGAGGCGGACGGTCCATGAACGACACAGAAGGTTTTGCACAGAAAACCTGAGTTTCTGGTGAGCGTCAAAGAATGAATGGTCGACGGTCCGCCCTGGGGGAGCGGACTGTCCGCTACCTAACACAGATTGGTTCGTTGGTAATGTTCGTGGTAGGACCGATTTAATCGGTCAAGTCCTTGGTGTCCGAACTTTGTGAACGACGGACCGTCTGGCCTAGATGGGCGGATCGTCCACAAACAACATAGAGACATTTCTCTGTTTTGACCGGGTTTTTCAAGTTGAACGGCGAACGGTCTGCCAGAGGGGTGCGGACGGTTTGCCATGGCTCTAACGGTCGTCTCTGAAACACATTTATTGGACTTCTAGCCGTTGGGTTTGAATGGCGGACAGTCCGATTATTGTAAGGCGGACAGTCCGCGAAAACTCTGTCTTCACAGGTTTTGAGTGTAATGGTTGGATTTCGAGGGGCTGGCTATATATACCCCATTGCCCAGCCATGGGGGTCTCTCTTGGCACATTTTGAAAGCTTCCTTAACTTTCTTGAGCCAGCCACCTCCTCTCTCTCACTCACTTTGCTTTGGAGTTGCATGCTTGAGAGTGTGAGAGCATCCTAGTGCATTGCATCAAGTGTTTGAGCTTTGTGGCACTAGGAAGTCTTCAAGCAAGCGTCATCGACTTGTTACTCTTGGAGGTTGCCGCCTCCTAGACGGCTTGGAGAAGGTGAAACCATTGAGCCCTTCAAGAAGATTGTGGAGGAGCTCCGGTTTGATTTGTGAGAGGTTCTTGTGCTCACCTTGACGGAGTGGTGAAGGGCAACTCTAGTGGAATCGAGGTTTGGGGATGCTCATTGATTCAAGCCGGCTCAAGATCAAGGGTGGTTATTGATAGAGGAGCGGTTGAAGCTTTGAGTCCACCTCAATGTGGATTAGGGGTGATCGGCAAGTCATCGACACCACAGAAAAAATTCTAGTCTCGTGCCCGGTTACTTCTTTGCTCAATTTATTCTTGCATTTTACTTTGAGCACTTTACCTTACTAAAGATTGATTGCTACTTGTCACCCTAGGTTGCAAAACCCCAGTAGTGATAGGATTTAGTAGAAATAGGAGCTCACTTACGTTACTAATTAAATTTACTTAGTGTTTGTGATTTCAGTTAAAACCGCCTATTCAACCCCCTCTAGTCGGTATCCTTGATCCTACAAGTGGTATCAGACCCGAGAACTCCATTTTAGCAAAGATTTAATCATCCCGGAGTAAGGATAATGACTAGTGATAACATCATTCATGTTGGGAAGCCACCGTTCTTTGATGGGAATAATTATGATTATTGAAGACTAGAATGACAATTCATCTCAATGCTATGAGTAGAAAGATATAGATAATTGAGAATGATGGATCTGTTATTCTAGATGATAAAATCTTAACACCTCGTGATGAAGAAAATGAACTACTCAATGATCAAGCAATGAATGTCTTATATAGTGCTATTAATGTGAGTGAGTTCAACCGTGTCAAGAATCACAAGTCCGCAAATGAGATATGGAAGAAACTTATGGAAATTCATGAGGGTACTTCATCTGTGAAAGAAGCAAAGATGTATGTGCTTAAAGGAAAATTTAGTGAGTTTGCTATGAAGAAGGATGAAAGTGTGCCCGAGATGTTCAACCGGCTAAATGACATCGTGAATGAGTTCAAGGGATTTGGTTTTGATGTGCCGGATGTGGATTTCTCTCACAAGTTTCTTAGGTCTCTTTCGGAGAGATATGACACCATTGTGACTTTGCTTGTGAGATCAAACTTGAAGGCTACTACTCCCACTGAAATTTTGGGAGAAGTACTCACTCATGACATGTTCAAGAAGTCACAAGATGAGGTTCATGGTGCAGCCAATGATGAGAAGAAAAAGAGTGTGGCTTTCAAGGCATAAGGTTCAAAAGAAGATAGTGATGATGATTGCAATAGGGATGAATCAGATGAAGAAATGGCTCTCTTTTTGAGAAGATTTAGAAGGTTTATGAAGAAGTGGAATTATGGCAAGAAAGGGAAATCATCAAAGAAGAATCCTTTTGGTGACAAGAAATGATTTCGAATGTGGTGAATTGGGTCATATCATCATCAATTGTCCAAACAAGAAAGATGACAAGAACAAGAAAGACAAGAGAGATGATGATAAGAAGAAGAAATTTCTCAAGAAGAAAAGAAATGGCCAAACATACTATGTTGAGTGGGATTCCGATGCAAGCTCCGATTCCGATGATGATGACGACAAGCCATCCATGGGAGTTGCCGGAATTGCCATCAAGGTCTTATGGAAAAAGGTGGTGCAAAGGTATTACAAGATGGTGAACTTGATGAACTTACTTATGATGATCTTGTTGACATGCTCAATAATGCTGATGAGTTCATGAGTAAAGAAAAGACAAAGTTGAGGGACTTGAAGTTGAATTTCAATTCTCTTCAAGCATCCTATGAGGAGCTAAAGACATCTCATGAGAATCTGAAAGAAACTCATGAGAAGCTTGAGGAAACTCACAACACCTTGCTTGCTCATGAAAACAAAGCAAAATCGAGTGTGGGTGTTAGTTGTGACTTAATTGGTGAAAAATGTTGTGATTCTACTTTCACTAACCCATCTTGTAGCTCTAGTGATTTATCTTGCTTGAGTGATGAATCTTGTGATAAGTCACTTCTTTTGGAGAATGAATTGTTGAAGAAGGAAGTGGTATGCTTGACAAATGATTTGAGAAAGTACTATGATAAAAGAGCTCAATTCAATCATTGTTGGGCAAATAAAAAATTCACAATAAACCGATGAGGTTTTGGGTATTCCCAAGAAAGGGAAGGCAGCCTTTGTTCAAACAAAGACTACGTTTGTGAAGAATAGTGGCATTCCATTTTGTGAAATTGCAGAAATGTGGGTCATGATGAGAAAAACTGCACAAACAAGAAAGCCATATCCTTTGATCCTAGATATGTTCTTATGGAAAATTCTAGTGGTAGTGTTTGTGCAAAATTTTTTGGGTTACCTATAGATGGTGCTAAAAAGAATGCCATTTGGGTCCCTAAAGCCTTGGTCACTAACATTCAAAGACCCAAGAAAGTTTGGGTACCTAAAAGGGTTAATTTCCTTTTGTACGTAAATTACAAGGCCGGAGGAAGACATTGAGTGCTTGATAGTGGGTGCACTCAACATATGACCGGTGAATCAAATATGTTTTCTTCTCTTGATAAAAATACTATTGGCTACAATGATATCATTTTTGGTGACAATAGCAAGGGTGAAGTGAAAGGATTGGGTACAATTGCTATCTCAAATGATCATTCACTCTCAAATGTGTTGCTAGTTGATTCTCTCAAATTCAATCTTTTATCGGTTGCTCAACTTTGTGATCATGGTTACAAGTGCACTTTTACTAGTGATAGTGTTGAGGTTACTTGCATGGGTGGGAATGATTGCATATTCAAGGGTTTTAGACATGAGAGCCTATATCTTGTGGATGTCTCTTCTAGCAATGCCAACCTAACTACTTGCTTATTCTCATAATCATCTATGGGTTGGTTATGGCATAGAAGGCTTGCTCATGTTGGTATGAGACAACTCAACCGGCTCTTGAAACATGATTTGGTTGTTGGGTTAAAAGATGTGAAGTTTGAAAAAGATAAATTATGTAGTGCTTGTCAAGCCGGAAAATAAGTTGCTAGCTCACATCCGTTATGTCAACATCAAGACCACTGGAATTATTGCATATGGCTTTGTTTGGTCCAACTACATATAGAAGCAGTGGAGGAAATTGTTATGTCTTGTGATAGTGGATGACTACTCGAGATACACTTGGGTTTTCTTTCTTCATGATAAAGCCGACTCATATATTTCAAGAAATTCTTGACAAGGGCTGAAAATGAATTTGATCTCAAAGTGAAGGAAGTAAGAAGTGACAATGGAAGTGAATTTAGGAATACAAGAGTTGAATAATTGTGTGATGAGAAGGGATGGAGCATGAATTTCATGCAAGTATACATTGGAGGAAAATGTTCTTGTTGAGAGGAAGAATAGGATTTTGATTGATATGGCAAAGTCAATGCTCTCGGAATATAATGTCTCGGATAGTTTTTGGGCTCTAGCAATTAACACCGCTTGTCATACTTCAAATAGGCTATATTGTCATAGATTCTTCAACAAAACTCCATATGAGCTGCTGATTGGAAGAAAGCCAAATATCTCATACTTTCGGGTTTTTGGTTGTAAATGCTATATTCTCAAGAAGGGAACTCGGTTATCAAAATTCCAAAGCCAGTGTGATGAATGATTTCTTCTTGGGTACTCATCTTGTAGCAAGGCTTATCGGGTTTATAACAAATCCGTTGGTGCAGTTGAAGAAACATGTGATGTTGAGTTTGATGAGACAAATGGGTCACATGAAGAGCAAGAAACTTTAGATGATGCGAGAAGTGATGGTTTGAGAAATGCGGTCAAGAATATGTCAATTGGTGATATTAGACCAAGAGAAGAAGATGACGAAGAAGATGGTCCATCTACTTCTATTTGGGTGAATCCTTCTACCTCAACTTCCAATGATCGAGATCAACCAATTGAGCAAGAAATTCCAGATGATAATTCTCAAGTTCAAGATCAACCGGACTCTTCTACCTCACCATCTACATCAACTCAAGAACACGTTGTTCAACCAAGAATTCATCATGCCATTGAAAAGATCATGGGTGATATTTGTAGGGTGTTCAAACTCGATATCGTGTTGCTTTATTTTGTGAATATTATTCTTTTGTATCTTCTCTTGAGCCTAACCGTGTAGATGAAGCACTAAGAGATCCGGATTGGGTGAATGCCATGCATGCAGAATTGAACAATTTCACCTGGAATGAAGTTTGGGAACTAGTGCCAAGACCCAAGAATTATAATGTTATTGGTACAAAATGGGTCTTTAGAAACTAGCATAATGAAGATGGAATTGTTGTGAGGTACAAGGCAAGATTGGTGGCACAAGGCTTCACCTCAAGTCGAAGGTTTGGATTTCGGTGAAACTTTTGCTCCCGTAGCTAGACTTAAGGCAATTAGGATCTTGCTAGCTTATGCATGCTCATACAACATAAAACTTTACGAAATGGATGTAAAAAGTGCTTTCATAAATGGTGAATTAGTGACCTAGTGTATGTTGAACAACCCTCCGATTTTGAGGATCCAAAGAAGCCAAATCATGTTTATAAACTGTCAAAAGCTCTCTATGGTCTTAAGCAAGCTCCTAGGGCTTAGTATGAGAGACTAAGAGACTTTCTCATTTCTAAGGGCTTTAAAATTGGGAAGGTTGACACTACATTGTTCACTAAATCTATTGGAAAAGATTGGTTCATTTGTCAAAATGTTAATGATATTATCTTTGGTTCTACTAATCAAAGTTTTTGTGAGGAATTTGGTGAGACGATGTCTAGGGAATTTGAGATGTCCATGATTGGTGAATTGAGTTTCTTTCTTGGACTCCAAATCAAGCAACTCAAGGAAGGCACATTTGTGTGCCAATTTAAATATGTGAGGGATTTATTGAAGAAATTCGGCATGGAAGATGCTAAGCCTATCAAGACTCCTATGGCTACAAATGGACATCTTGATCTTGATGAGGGAGGTAAACCGGTAGTCCTAAAACTCTATAGATCCATGATTGGTAGTTTACTTTATCTTACCGCACCTAGGCTCAACATCATGTTTAGTGTTTGCATGTATGCAAGATTTCAAGCTGCCCTAGAGAATGCTATTTGACCGCTGTCAAACATATCTTGAGATATTTGAAATTCACTCCAAATATTGGCTTATGATATCCCAAAGGTGCTAAATTTGATTTGGTTGGTTATTCGGATTCGGATTATGCCAGTTGCAAAGTTTTTGGAAGGTCACTTGTTTTTTGGTGTTCAAAGAAACAAAATTCAGTTGCTCTCACAATTGCCGAAGCGGAATATATTTCAGCCAGAAGCTATTGTGCTCAATTATTATGGATGAAGCAAACACTCCTTGAGTTTTGTGTGAAATTTGAAGAAATTCTCTTATTATATGATAATGAAAGTGCTGTGAAAACTGCAACTAATCCGGTTCAACATTCAAGAACCAAACATATTGATATTCGGCATCATTTTCTTAGAGATCATGTGTGCAAGGGTGATATCAAGATTGATGGCATTGACACCGATGATCAATTGGCGTATATATTCACCAAGCCATTGAATGAGAATCGGTTTTGCAAATTGAGAAATGAGCTAAATGTCATTGACTTCTCAAATGTGGCTTGAAATCTAGTGCATGTGACATACATCTCTTTTTTGCATACTTGAGCATGGCTTTCTAGCATTTTTGGTGCATTTTTGAGCTATTTTTGATTTAACCTTGATCATGCTTAATTTCTTGGATTTTCTTGATTCAACATACTTTTAGAACTTCATTGTTTGCTTGCATACTTTTGTTAGAAGTCTTGAAGGTGTTTATGAGCAATGATCCCTCATTCAAATTCAACTTTGAGTTTATCATTGGAATTCTGGACAATCTGGACAGTACAAGGCCGATTGTCCGCAAGTAAGAGGTGGAGGGTCCGCAGGGAGTTGATAAAAATAGTCAGAAACATCTCAGATCGGACTGGGATGAAACTATGAGTGGCGGACGGTCCGCGCCTGCAGAATCTGTGTGGGATCGAAGCCACCCGAGCCTTATCTCCTCACCATCCCTTTCTTCCTCCACCAAACCGGCCACATCTCTCCAAAAGCTCTCTCTTTCTCCCTTGCTTGTGGAAAAGGACCTCCATTGGGGGAGGGCATTTGGCGTGGTTCCCGGATGGTCCGAGCGCATCCCCGGACACTCCCCGAGCTCCTTCATCATGTCCTCTCGGTATTTCATTGATTCCCCGTCTCATGTTCTTGGTTTTCATCAATGAAGGTGGATAGGGTTTGAGATTGTGATCTATTTTTGGGCCATGGATTCATGAAATTGATTGGTGGATTTTGTTGCTAGTGTTAAGGAGAGGCTATGGTTAAAATTTGGTTGGTGGATTCAAAGTGAAACTCAAGTTTGGAAGGATCAAAATTTGGGGCTGTTACGGTCCGCCCCTCCCTAGCGGACGGTCCGCCCCTCACTGTCTTTTGCAGAACAACCAACATTTATGGTTAATTACTATTGAATACTTATATTGATGTTGGTTACGCTTATTGCTCTTCTCAAGCCTCCCAAAAAGATCTTCAAGAGTGTTACATCAAAAATCAAGAAGATTGGTACTTCTAAGAGACAAAGAAAGAATGATGATGACTCAAATGAGGATGATTATAGTTCTGATGCCAGTAAGTTAGCTGCTGGATCCTCTGTTGGTGGTGGGGGATATGATTCTGCTGTGGAAGAAGATGATGGAAGTGGTGAGGATGAAGTACTTGATCTTGTTGCTTTCAACATTCCTTGCAGAAAATGGACAGCTGAAGCATATTCAAATGCATGATCTGAAAATCAGTACAACCTTGACAGAGACACCAACATCCTCTACTTTCATACTCAGGTAGAGCAAGATGCCTTCTTTGGTCACATAGCTAAGAAAACTATGTTTAGTCATCAAACCATAGACTTAGGCTACATGAGGATTCAGGCAATCATGACTGATCTTGTTGACATGTTTGAGAATATGGGTCTTACAAATTTATTTCAGCATAGATGTGATTGGAATGAAACTGTTGTTCGTCAATTCTATGCTACTCTAGAAATCAATATGGATGAAGAAACATTTGTGTGGATGACTGGAAAGAGAAGGTATCATGCTACATTTGCTGAGTTTGCTGCCGCTAATCAATTAGATTATAATTTTCTCAAAGATGAGCACAACATCAATATGCTCCTTGATGAACCTCTTGATGAAATTGATTATCCAATGTTTTATGAGCCTGCTCGTCTTGGAATTCCTCATGTGCTTGGTGGTACCCAAGGCCTTAGGCATCATCCAGCTGTGATAAACAAGATTGTTCATGTCACTATCATGCCTAAGAGTGGTAACAAGAACAAAATTCGGGGTTATTATTGGAATCTGATCTCTCATGTGATGAATGACAACAAGATACATGTTATTGCTATTATCATGGATCAGTTGGCTAATGTGAGGGTGGACCTAGAGATGAACCAATATTTTGCTCCTTATATCATGTCTTTGATCAGGGCCAAGACTAGATTTGGAGGCATTTGTGAGGTCAAGCACACCCCTTTCAGGCCATTCAAAAATGATACAACATTTCTTCCAAGACCTTTGATTCCTTTCCCTGATGTTGAGGTTGATGAGGGAGACAATGATAATGAGGGTGCTGCTGCAGATGAAGCTCAAAATGTTGATCAATAGAATATGCCTTCTCCACCTCCTATGCAGCCACAGTGGGTGCCTTCAGCTGGTTACTTTGATCCATATTTTGCCAACATGCAGTAGGGCTTTAACACTCAGTTTGATGGAGTGAATGCTCAGATGAAACAACTGAACTTGGGTTTTCAGAACATGCATCAACAGGTCCAGAGTCAGATGAATGCTGGGTTTCACGCTTTTGGGCAGCAGATACACAATCAAGTGTATCAGCCTCTTATGATATGCAAAATATTCAGCGAGGTTTGCACAGTGACATTGCAGCTTTGGATTCTAGATTTGATGATTTGCCTACTTCAGAGCAGCATCGGGAGCTTGTCGAGAGGCAACAGAAGCTCCAGAATGACTTTGACACATTCAACACTACCTTCACGGGCTTCACAAATCACTTCTACTTAGTCTATCTAGCTCCAGTGCCTCCTCCTCAGTTCTATCCACATCAGCCGTTCTATCCTCCACCTCCGCCTCCACCGCCGATGGATGACTAGCTTTTCGGAATTGATGCCAAAGGGGGAGAAAAATCATGGAGGAGTGATTTAGGTGGAGCTCATATTTATTTGTTGCATTTGTGAACTTTATGTGTGTGATGGACTTCTTGCATGGACTTTGCATGTTTATTCTCTTGCATGAACTTGCTTGTGTGTCTAGAACAAACTTGGCTTGTAATATGTGGTGAACTATGTTGATTTATCTTTCTCTTATTATGTGCTTGTTCCAGTGCTTGTGGTTATTTGAGGTTGTGCTAACCATGTTGAGCTTAAAACTCCATATTATTTGTATATCTTGTATGCCTCGATTTCCACTTTGTAGGGGAAACTCCATCAAAATTTCAAATCATATATATGTGCTTATGGTATTCTTCAAATCTTATATGCACATATCAAGGGGGAGTTCTCTCTACTCATTGAATATGGGTGAAAGTTATACATACATTATTCTGAATTTTTCAAGAGAATGGGTAACTAAAACCGAAGTTCAATCTCAAGTCTACCTTATGTCTTGTCTATAAAGTTGGCTTGAACCTTTTTATATCAATCCTATGAACTGTTGTTATCAATTACCAAGAAGGGGGAAATTGAAAGCATCTTGGCCCCTAATTCGAGTTTTGGTAATTAATGACAACATTAATGGACTAACAATTTCTTTGAGGAGGAATGAGTATAGGTTGGTCTAAGAGAGATGAGCATAAATTGATTTCATGAAGACACTTAGAGATGATGTTGAGTGCATATGCTCAAGGCAAAGGTATATGATAGGGCTTTTCTATTTTTGTTGATCATAAGGTGTTTAGCGGATGTGAAATGACCGGATTAATAGGATAGATAGCCGTACTATCAAGAGGGGTTGTTGTGCCTTTGCTTGACGGTTCTATAGTGCCATTTTGCTCAAACAATTGCATTGCATGCATGAGGGTTAACTTCGTTTGAATAATGGCTAAGCATGAAGATCAAAATGTGTGCTGACTCGCTGAGGCGGACAATCCGGCCCAGATGGGCGGACGGACCGCGAACGACACAGAAAGTTTCGGACACAAAACCTGAGTTTGGTGAGCGTCAAAGAATGAACGGCAAACGGTCCGCCCTGGGGGAGTGGACGGTCCGCTACCTAACACGGATTGGTTAGGTGGTAATGTTCATGGTAGGACCAATTTAATTGGTCATGTCCTTGGTGTCCGAACTTGGTGAACAGCGGACTGTCCGGCCCAGATGGACGAATCGTCTGCGAACGACACAGAGACGTTTCTCTGTTCTAACCGGGTTTTTCAAGTTGAACGGCGGACGGTCCGCCAGAGGGGTGCGGACGGTCCGCCATGGCTCTAATGGTCGTCTCTGACACACATTTATTGCACTTCTAGCTGTTGGATTTGAATGGCGGACAGTCCGATTTTTGTAAGCCAGACAGTTCGCCAAAACTTTGTCTTCACAGGTTTTGAGTGTAACGGTTGGATTTTGAGGGGCTGGCTATATATACCCCATTGCCTGGCTACGGGGGTCTGTCTTGGCACATTTTGAAAGATTCCTTGACATTCTTGAGCCAGCCACCTCCTCTCTCTCAGTCACTTTGCTTTGGAGTTGCATTCTTGAGAGTGTGAGAGCATCCTAGAGCATTGCATGAAGTGTTTGAGCTTTGTGGCACTAGGGAGTCTTTAAGCAAGCGTCATCAACTTGTTACTCTTGGAGGTTGCCGCCTCCTAGACGGCTTGGAGAAGGTGAAATCGTTGAGCCCTTCAAGACGATTGTGGAGGAGCCCCGGTTTGATTTGTGAGAGGTTCTTGTGCTCACCTCGCCGGAGTGGTGAAGAACAACTCTAGTGGAATTGAGGTTTGGAGATGCTCATTGATTCAAGCCAGCTCAAGATCAAGAGTGGTTCTTGATAGAGGAGCGATTGAAGCTTTGAGTCCACCTAATAGTGGATTAGGGGTGGCAAGTCATCGACAGCACGAGAAAAGTTCTTGTCTCGTGCCCAGTTACTTCTTTGCTCAATTTATTTTTGCATTTTACTTAGAGCACTTTATAACCTTACTAGAGATTGAATTGTTACTTATCACCCTAGGTTGCAAAACCCCACTAGTAATAGGATTTAGTAGAAATTGGAGCTCACTTATATTACTAATTAAATTTACTTATATTATCAAGTCCACCGAGGCATACCCCCGAGGTGGTAAGTTGTAGCTAGAGTGTCGCCGAGATTAGGAATTCAAAGGTGCAAGCAACACAAAGTTTAGATAGGTTCAGACCGCGATGTGCGTAATACCCTACGTCCTGTATGGTGGTTTGTATTGCCTTAGATGTAGATTAGTTAATGTTTGGAGGGTCCCTGTCCGCCCTTATATACTCTGGGGGACAGGGTTACATGGAATCCTAGACCAATACTAGCTTAAGAGTCCTACCCGAGTACTACTCGGGTAGTTTCCTTCTGTACCGACTAGTCCTACTCGTATCCGAGTACTTAACAACAGAAATAAGGTATGGAACATGCTCCATCCCTTATCCTAAAATATTTTATACCATATGCGCAGTCCCGTGGCGCCGGGTCTGATAAATCATTCATCTAGTTTTGTATGAATCGGTACTAGAGTAACCCGACCGCTGTCCCTGATTCTGTTCATTCTTATTTGGCCCCTTGAAAGATTTAAAACAGGAATATTAGTTTTTCTTCTTTCAAAACCTTGCATGTCCACTTATGATTTATATATATACAGAACTAGAGCAATCGAATAATGGCATGGTAATTGCTGTTGAAATTGATCATACGACTGACATAACCATTCCTGCAGTTGAATAGAATCTCCCGCGGACCCTTCTTTTTTCACTCCACCATTTTACAGTTTTATAAAAACATGCATTAAAGTAATTCTGGTATCTCCCTGATGAAGACAGCAAAGTGTCATTTGTCGTCTTGTATGTGCCAATATTCCACTGCAAGTAGATATCATATTAAAATGTACTTCTAAATGCAGAGGTGACAGTCATTACCTGCAAACAGAAACTATCGACCGTACAAATTTCCACAAGAATGCGCCAGATTGTAAAACATCGCCATTTCTGAAAAGGACACCATCCAGTTCAGACCACATAAAACCGATTTCATAGCCTCGTTGAACAGTGAATTCCACCAATCCACAGCTAACATAACAAATAGTAAGGGAAAACATAGCGACTCACATTAGCGTTAATCGATAGAGTATAAGATATCCAATTAAAGACAGGTTACCTATATTCTAGTACCTCTAGTTCCTAATTCCTATATACGTCCTAACAACGACGTATTTGAGTCAAAAAACATGTGCTCTGCTGCACTGTAGTGTTCTGCCTTTTCCTCTATTATAACGAGGCAGCGCGCTGAGGGGACCACTTACCAAGCCGTCTTCCGAAATTGTGAAACATGGCCATTTCTGAAATTGCCATGATACATAGCATACCATAATGACATGCCAATGCAATTCGTTGAACTCGGGCATTGTAACAAATTTTTATAGCACCACATCACAACATCTCTCATTGAACATATACGAGCATTCAGCAGACAACAGAGTTATCAGATTCCGAACATGTTCCAATTCTGAACAGAATACCAAACAATGAAAACCGACAGGATGCAGAGCATAACAATTTTGATTATGGACATGCCAATGCTGCTCGCAAAGAAATTCAGATCAGAGATTCCCAAAGAATGTATCCGTTTACTATGGAGTATCTCACATAACGAACCACACAGCACGAGAGTACTCTGACGGCGGCCGTGCTGGGAAGATCCACTCGATCTTGTGGGAGGTAAGCGGGAGATAGCCCATGTCCCTGCAGGGGTACTTCCTCGCCGCTGGCGGTTGCAGAGCCCTGGCCGCGTCTTGGAAGCTTGTCGCGTCATCGAGGAAGTTTGGATTCCAGGTGCTTATAACAAGGCTTGTCACGTCGAATATTTCGATACCAATTAGAAAAACTAAATATAAGCTAATTATAAAACTAACTGCATAAGCCTAGGACTTATTCGCGAGATGAATCTATTAAGCCTACTTAATCCATGATTAGAATATATTTCCTGTAGCATCGTATGGGCTAACCATGGATTAATTAGGCTTAATAGATTTATCTCGCAAAACAACCTAGAGGTTATGAAATTTTTTTGTCATTAATCTATGTTTAATACTTCTAATTAGCATCAAACATCCGATGTGACGGGGCTTATAATAAATCCTGCAGTAACCAAACAGGCCCTGGAGGTGCACCGCCCGAGGAAGAGCATCCCGGTATGAATAACGTGCATCGGTTCCCAGGACGCCTCACGGTTGCCGTTGTCGTCAGCTTGAGCTGGCGCCGTCACCAACTTATTAGTGACATCCTCAAAAAATACCAAAGTACTTTGGACTAAGAAACAGTGATGAATTGGGACATAAAAAGGAATTCGGAGCAACCACCAAGAAACAGACAAAGACATCTTCATCGCACATATCAACCTTTTTAATTAGCTTATTTGCAAAAAAGTTGACTTGCGGCATATGGTCCAACTGAAACTTTGATAGTACTATATGTTAGACCCGGAGCGGGACTACTCATAAGGCATAGAATATTCTAAAATAGGGATGGGGCATGTCCCATACTTTATATTTGTTGTAAAGTACTCAGCTACGAGTAGGACTACTCGGTACAGAACGAAACCCCCCGAGGTGTACTCGGGTAGGACTCCTAAGCTAGTATCGGGCTAGAATTTCATACGACCCTATCCCCTAGAGTATATAAGGGTAGACAAGACCCCCTCCAAAGGACATCACATCAATAACCAATCCAAGCCAATAGAAACCACCATTTAGGATGTAGGGTATTTGCACATCGCGGCCCGAACTTGTCTAAACCTTGTGTTGCTTGCACCTTCAAGTTCCTGATCTCGCGACTCTACCTATAAGTCTACTACCTTAAGGTATCTCTAGGTAGGTTTGCCGGTAAAACACCGAAACTGTAGATTTTCAACACTATAATCTCTTGGAAAAGGCTCGGTCCCAAGTGGAAGGTCAAGCACAAGACTGACAGAATCCCTAGTGAGAGAGATGACCTTGCCATCAAGAATGATATCAACAGATTTTGGATCAAAAATCCGTGCAACCCATGTAGCAAATTTCTTTGGTACATGGCAATTCTAGAACTGAAGCAGTGATCCAAATTCATAAGAATCGATAACTGCCCTACGTTCAGGTGATAAAGAGGCAACTACTGAAGAAAAAACTAGAGTGGAATATCTAGTGAATCCATCTCCAGACTTCTTGTTGAGTTTGGACCTTTTAGACTGAAAATATATGACCATATTTAAAAATTAAAATTTAAACAAAGAGATTAGGAAAAAGAGATACATGATTATAATCAACAGTACAACACACAAGTAAAAGATAGAACTAATGTGTAGACAGGCCTAAAAAATCACATATGTAACAAAAAGGAAAGATCTAAGGACAAGAACAAGCAATATAAAAAACACACTATGCACTAAGGACTACATAATACAACAAAAAAAGGTATACAGAGCAGTTATAGGAAGAATAAATATGAATTGATGGACGAATTGCAGAATGAATAACCTGACGCTTGGCTGACATTGATAATTCATGCTTCAACTTCTTTATAAGCTTGAACTGGAGAAATAAGAAACATAACAATTACAACAAAGAAAAAACATTACACACTACAAATAGGAAAAAGAAAAACACATTGGGTTACGAGAAAATATATTATAAGTAAAACAACATGCTTTTCTCATAACTTGTTCAAATAACGCATGATTGTAACTGGAGTCATCACTATGAGAAGATGCCTGAAAAAATCAATAAAGAAATTAAAAACATAGTATTAGTTATATTATCAACAAATAATAATAAATAGAAAATTCTATAAACATTTGAAAATGTATAAATAATAAATAATGAACCTGTAATAAACTTACATCAGATAAATACTCGTTCTCAGAAATAGAGTGATAGGTATCCGACTCATTAACACTAGGTAACTGTGAACATTGAACATCTTCGAGACTGACATCATCAGACTCAGCACTTGACACATCAACAGTAGGATGAGGCTGTTTACGAGCCATCTAATATAAAAGAAAAATCAAAGGAATGCAGATAAATAGATAAATATAGATGCAATCGAAAACAGAAATGATATAAAAAAAAGAGGTGAACACAAGCTAACTTGAAGCATTAACTTGTGAGAATTATATTACTTACTAGGATGCACATTAAACAAACAGAAAAAATTACAGTTCAACATCCACCACTATAACTGGACCCACCAGATCAATGTTAGCAGGAATAAAAAAATCTAGGTACACTACTAACCATTAATCTCTTATAGATGAATTCCACAATTCAAAAAAATAACCACTACATCAAATTTAACAACACAGTCCAACCAACAGCAAGGAGAATTATAAAGCTACTATAGCAGATTAATCAAACACATACGCTATAATAAGAAATTGGATCAAACATCAGCATGATGATTCCAACCTAAATAACCAAGTAAAACACCTAAAATCACAGATCATCAAGACAGAAAACTTACCAAAACAAACACAAGACCTCATCTGATTGAGGCGCTCTAAAAGCAAACAAACAACTACACCAAAGGGCAATAAACCACCAGACAGAGGTTCAATCCCATTTGAGGCAAACCCTCATCTGATTCATACGCGGAAACAAGGTTCAAAACCTAAAGCACTAATACAGCAACCAAAAATGGGCAGGGGGCGGGGGGATTCGAACGAAACCACATCTGATTCCTACAAACCATAACCTCATCTAAACAAACCTCATCTGATCCAAACATACAACTACACCAAAGGGGATTAAACCAACAGACAAAGAGGGGAGGAGCGCATCAGAAAATGAAAAAAAGGGCCAAACCTGATCAGATTCCTACACGAATCAAGGGATCAAACCGTAACCGCAGCTAAAGCAACTAAAAATAGGAAGGGGAGGGGGGGGGGGGGGGGTTTGAGCGAACTGAGCAAACCCTAGAAGAATCGCCTACCTGGAGCTCGAAGACGAAGACCTTGGCGACTCAGATGAAGAAATGGAGAGAAGCTTCTCGAAAACGCATCGGCTCCGGTAAAAAGGGCGCGTTTCCCAAAAATCCAAACGGTCAGCCAATGACAGGTGGGGAGCACAACTCGGCGGCACAAACTGACCAAATCAACCAACAGCGTGGGTCCACGTAAACACAAATGGTCCACATCAATTTCGGGAGCAGATCGAACGTACAACAAATCGCGTGTTGAGGAGCCCTGAAACACTCGAGCGTGGTATAGATTATTCGTAAGTTTTTGGTCCCTTGCTCCTTTTTACAGAGACGGAATAAAAACTATATAGGTCAACTTCATTTTGGAAAATATGAAAATCCAAGAAAAATCTGGTTCATCTAGATTTTGCTATTATAGTTGACTACTGGGAATTTTTTTAACCCTGATTTAAAACCATGGATACCAGCATAGCGGTATGGAGTCGTTCGACAATCACGCTTGGACCATATCGGTATTTTAAGCCCACCGAAGAATACCCCGAGGTGGTAGGTTTTAGGTGGGGTGTTGCCAAGATCTGGAATTCGAAGGTGCAAGGAACACAAGGGTTTAGTTAGGTTCGAGCCGCAAAGAGCGTAATACACTACGTCCTGTGTGGTGGTTTGTATTGCCTTAGATGTGGATTGGTTTGGAGGGGTTCCCTGCCTAGCCTTATATAGTCTGGGGGGATACGGTTACAGAGATCCTAGCCAGATACGAACTCAGGAGTCCCACCTGTCAGACCCGGGCACACGGGACTGCCCACGTGGCACACTTCACCTAGGATACGAGATGGAACATGGCCCATGCCCTACATCTGTTATAACTACTCGTAATGCAGTAGGATTACTCGTACAATAGTTAGACTAGTCGGACACGGTAGGAAACTACCCGAGAAGTACTCGGGTAGGACTCCTGGGCTTGTAACCGACTAGGACTTCCATGTAAACCTGTCCCTCCAGACTATATAAGGGCGGACAGGGACCCCCTCCGGGAGAATCATCATCAAAGGCAATCCAAACCACACAGGACGTAGGGTATTATGCTCTCAGCGGCCCGAACCTGTTTAAAACCTTGCGTTCCTTTGCACCTTCGAGTTCCTGATCTCGGTGACACCCTACCTACAAACTCATCACCTCGGGGGTATCCCTCGGTGGCGTGACGGTAAAACACTGACAGCTGGTGCGCTAGGTAGAGGTGCTCAATAAAGATCCCCTGACGAGCTTGATGGCAATAATCATCAACCGGGTGAGTCGTCCATGATTGCCGTCTCACGCAAGTGACAGGCACAACCGCTGCGGCAGCCCTACACAAATCAGCACATGCGACATGCCGACATCAAGTCCAAAGCAGATTGGATTCTGTGTTCGTGTCCAATTTTGCGAGCTGTGCACAATCGCCGAATTGGAGTCGAAGCAGAAACGAGCGGCGGCTCTCGATGCAGCGCTGCTAGGTCAACCGTTCAAGGGCATCAAGTCCGAGGTGGAAAACAAATTACAGTCGGACACAAGGTGCTCTAGTTCCCTGGTAAAGAAAAGGAATCACTTCTCCGTGCACGGATCAAGATGCAAGACAGAGCAGTACATTGCAACCTTTTCTGCGTAAAAGTGCTCTTCAGTGGGAATTCGCTGCGTGCACACGCAAGGCTACCAAGAGGCCAAGCAGCTTTTTTATTAACTGGTGTACATGTCGACGACCGCTCCAGACTACTACACAAAAGCTACTAGCAAGGGTCAAGCCGCTACTGATTTGACTTTGCGAGGACGCTCGACGGCCCGCCGATGACTATTTCGACTACTCGTCTCGATTAGAAAACTAGTCGGGAGTGGGCTTCACACTGTCAAACAACTAGTTGGACTCGACTCCGAGCTTCATCAACAAACCGTCGTGGCTCCATCGACGGCCGCTGCGGCTCGTCGACAATCATCCACGAATCAAGCTAAGTCACTTATACTTTTTCCGACTTGTTATTCACAAGATCGGATACTTTTTGCGCAATGCGCATTCTCTTCACAGGCCATGACATGTCTATTCCTGATTGCCTGCACAGTCCGCCCTGCAACACGGGCGATCGGGTTACACTCTATAAGTGTGCTCCACGAGCGTTCTCTTTTTTCGTGTAGCGCCGGCTGCTTTAGTTTCCTCTCAATGGTTGCTACAATACCCGGGTAGCGTACGCTTATCGTGACACCTCGACTCTTCTGTATGCCTATGCAACTACGCGTGCACGCGGCCAAGTTCCCTGCGCAACGGATTACGGTAATCAGGGATCAGGTGCTTAGCGTAACAGGCTACCTACCCGGTGTCATTATGCGACCCAGCTAGAGTACAACGCGAAAAATTTTACATGCATTTTACAATGCTGGGATTTGCTCCTAATACGATATCATGTATATCAGTTACAACATACTTTTATGTTTACCTTGTAGGGGACCTGATCTAGACCGTGCTGCTGGGCAAGTCGGATTCAACTTCGACTAGTTGGCTTCATCAACAATCGCCCACGACTAGTCCTACTCGTGGCCAATTTTTCTGTCCCGACTAGTCTTACTCGGATAGTTTTCTTCTGTCCCGACTAGTCCTACTCGTGGCCGAGTAGCTTACAATAGGTATAAGGTATGGTACATGCCCCATGCCTTATTCTAGAAAGTCTATGCCATGTGTGCAGTCCCGTGGCCCCGGGTCTGACAAGCCCCCGAGCTCTTCGTAGCCGAGTACTACAGGCTTCCGGGTACTTCTGAAGGCTTCTTCGAGTTCTCCCGAACTTCATCTTGAAAGTTTCTTCCGAGTACTTCCTTGGCTGCCTCGAGGCTTTGAGGTGCTCATACCCCGAGTAGTCTTCCTTTATATGGGGTGCGATGAAACTCGCACTCCATATGGAGTAGCCCCCGAGTCTTAGGTTGAATTGAAGAATCAGGCTGAGGGTCAAATTAGTCTTGAATCTTCTGGTCTTTATCTTCCAAATAATTACGAAAAACAAGCCATTGATGACACGTGTCCTGTAGCCCCCGTGCCTTGAATCCAAATCCCAAGGTTGGAGAAAAGGATCCAAAATATCGTGGCATTCGTCATAAAAGAATTTGAATTGATGGTTAAAATAGGCAAATTAGTTTAGAAATTTGAAAACCTCTTTTTTCGGAATGAAATCCCTGAAAAAATGGTTAAACAAATAACTTCCCCAAAAAAGCCCTAAATTACCGCTCAAATCCAATCTTATCCTGAAAAAAATATCTTTAGCTTTTGCACAGTGAATTGGGCGAAGGAAAGGACTGGGCCGACTAGCGAAGTGGTTTTTGGGCCCAATGGCTGTCATCTTTTCTAGCTTGACTTTAATTTTGAAACTTGTTCGTTTGTGCTCCAAATGAGGGCAATTTTCTGCAAAAATAGAACATTCTCCAAAATAGAAGGTGTATGCAAATATGACAATATTATTAGATATGATCAAAGATAATGATGTTATTTTAATACAAATATTGAAGATAAACAGGGTAAAAAGGTGTTCTTAATGAGTGTCTTGACGCTCAACGCCCCCACCTGGCCACCCACAAACCGCTGTGCGCGTGGCGTGCCTGGTGACCTGCTCTGCCGCCTCCTGCCCACAGTCTGCTCGCCCTCTCCCTCCATACGTCTCGCCACCCACCTAGCCGCCTGCCTTCCACGCACCATCGCGAAAGAGCCTGTGGGTGAATGGGCACTCGGGCAGGGTGCTGCCAGCGCTGAGCCATGGCCACGCCGGAGCTAGACACCGTCACCTCTGATGCATTGAAGATGCCATTCTCGATTATTTGAGATGGATATGGAGTAGGCCAGTGTTGGGTATTTTAACGATCACAAATAAATCTGCAAGCGTATAGATACCGTTGTAGCTCTCACCTAAGAGTATTGTAGGGTATCATATCCACTGAGGAACATGTGTATATTCTCTAGGATTTAGGTTCGTCCAAGGACACTACACTAGCTAGAGGAAAGGGGTAGAGAGGATTCCTAAGGGATAGAATCAAAGGTAAGATAGAACCGTCCTAGTTGTCTACTTCGGGCTGCTGGCTTCCTCAGGATAAGACCTGGCTGGCTCCTGTAATACGGCACTGGGATATACCCGAACGGGGAGGGTTACGCTGAATAGACAGGGCTATCACCACCTGCTACCTACCTCATCTAACCATGGGATATACCACAACCAACAGGTAGAGTCTGGTCTAGACACCATGTCTACACCATCTTCAACTAACTCTAGGCTTAGCTTTAGACTAAAGCACCCACTTAACTAGTGAATCATTGATCCAGTAAAAAACGAAGGAAATAGACCTATTGCTTAACTAAGAAACTAGAACATAGAAGGAATCACGAACACTTAATTTGATTGATAAGCATCCATCGAGGTACAAGCTGGAGAAGAGTGCCGACAAACCCGACACTTCCCCGACTTCCCCTCACTCTCTCTCCCTATCTTCTAACACCTCTAGGATGAGCCTAAAGCTCAGATTTGGAAGTGAGACAGCAAGAGAGGGCAACGGTGTTGTGTGTCTTAATTGTACCCCCCTCATATTTATAGGTGTGTCACAACATTTCTCAGCCGGCAATTTAGCAGGTTGCACCTTGAACCGACATTGGGAGCCAATGACGATGCCACGTTGAAGTTTTAAGTCGGTGGAGCTTGGCCTGGATCGGCCGAACCAGGTTGAGCTCCAACCGACCTTAGGTTTGGGTAGGAGGCTGGCAGGTGGGCCTACTGGTCCATGGACGGTGAGTTGATGCTGTTGTAAGCCAGTTTCCTGCTTGGTGGGCCCTTTGATCCATGGGAGGCTGAACGGCGCATTCTGATTGGTCGGAGAAGTGTTGCCTTGGATTGAGAGTGTGTTTAGGCTGTCATGTGGGTCCTTCAATCCTCATGCTTGCTTGTGATTGGTCGGTGTTTTGTGCCTTGGATTCAAAGGTGTGTTTTCCCTCCATTTTTGCTCAAATTCCTGCATAGCACTATTTTCTTGGGGACATGTGGAGTTGACATTATTTTGAATAAATATGAGTGCAAGACATGTTAGTTCTCCCAATTTTCTAATCAATTTGACGATCGAAATTGGTCCGTAATGAGCATCAACAAGATCCCCGACACTTAGTCTTTGCTTGTCCTCGAGTAAAGGTTAGGACTAAGGTGGAACACCACTTTCGTTTGATATGATACCTGCATACAGATTATTCCGAGCTTCACCTTTTACCTGTGAATCTTGATGTGTCTACCATAATGGTTGAGGTAGTTGAAGAGTGGAACAGTATTGACTTGAGTCTCCTCCACTTGTCCGCTGTATAGGGGTTTGATAAATTTCTTGAAAACACTAACCATAGCTTTACTCCTCCATAGGATCTCTCAAGTCACTCTGTGTGTATATATCCACACCAAGGCATTGCCTCTTTTCAACCTACTTCTAAAGATAGGCTTATGTGGAGCTCGTGGTAGGAGATTTAGAAGCATGCATTTGTTTCACATATATTGCAAATCAAAAATTGGATCATGGAGATGACATATCATACAAGAATTACCATGGTGTTGTAGTCGGTGTAGCTCTCATGTTCGTAGCGTCACGTGTCCTTCGTTCTTTTTAATGCCCACCTAAAATGGTTAGTGACCAAAAATATCCGAAGGAGAGTTTATCCTAGAGGCATGATCTTACTTTTATTCGAAAGGGAAATGATAATACGGGCTATCTCCTGGCAGTGCTTTGTTTTATGGTCAGAAGCTCCACCATGGGAACGTCCTCTTGCAGCTATCATTGGTGATGTGTTCCCCTTTCACCACTAGTTGTTGATGTATTATTGATGCTTTAGCTGCAAGGTTAGTGCCACAATGCATCCACGAAATTTGCAATGCTTATGATAAACATATGCATCTACAACCAACCTCATAAAGATTTTACAAGAGAGGACCTTAAGGTGGTTGTAGTCCTCGTGCTTGCTCAGGGCACAAAGCATGCTTGAATTTGGAGAGGCATTGAATGGGCATGGTTCTTGTGGTATTTCAAGATTGAAACTCTCATGCTCATCTATGGAATCCTTCCCTTCAGATTCCAGAGTTGGCACCTCAAAATTCCATGGCCCATGGATTCTCCATCTCAAGAGATTCATCATGAGAGATCTTGGTTGGATTCCGATCTTGGCCGAGAACAACGTACTCCGGGACAGCAAGAAGAGGCTCAAACTCGGTCGAGGGTGATGATGATTGTTCATTTTCACAAAGGTTAAGGATTTCTTCCGAGTCGTACTCTTCGGGAGTGGCAAATTTTGCAACCTCAAAGAGAACATACTCGGATGATCCGAATAGAGATCCGTGCATAATCTTCTCGAGCAGGTTTTGCTCGGGATGAGGCTTCGCCATAGGATTTTCTAAACAAGAGGTAGTGGCAGAAGTGGTTTCCCTAAGTTTTTCATCTTGGCACCCTTGAAATACATTTTCTCCGAAAAGTTTTTCTAGAGGGTAGCCTAGGAGGAGATCAAAATCGATGACATTAGAGATGTGGAAATCTAAGTGCACTTTGATTTTGTCTATGGTGATCGGCACGTCCCTTGCGATCCCCCAACATTCAAAGAAGAGTCCCGAGGGACTTCTAAGGTATTTGTCGATCGGGTATAGAGGCTTGTTACCCCCAAGAGTGTCCACGAGGTATTCAGATATGATACAAGCCTCGGCAACAGGGTCATGAAGGGCTTCTACGACATTTCCCCTCATCGTACAAGGGATGGTTGCGGAAGTTGAGCTAATCCGAATTAGTTTGGAAATATCCTTTACCTCCTTCGACCATTCTGTCAGACCCGGGCACACGGACTGTGCACGTGTCGTACTTTTCCTAGGATAAGGGATGGGATATGGCCCACGCTCTACATCTGTTGTAACTACTCGTAGTGTAGTAGGACTACTCATACAGTAGTGAAACTAGTCGGATACAGTAGGGAACTACCAGAAAAGTTCTCGGGTAGGACTCCTAGGCTTGCACCCGACTAGGACTTCAATGTAAACCTGTCCCCCCAGACTATATAAGGGCGGACAGGGACCCCCTCCAAACGGGGAATCACCCAGGAGATCACCCGATCACCACCTAAGGCAATACAAACCACACAAGACGTAGGATATTACGCTCTCGGCGGCCCGAACCTGTCTAAACCTTGTGTTCCTTGCACTTTTGACTTTCTGATCTCGGTGACACCCTACCTACAAACTCACCACCTCGGGGATATCCCTCGGTGGGCATGGCGGTAAAACACCGACACAATCCACTATGGTTGCATGGTGGAAAACTTTATCAAGGGTCTCATGAAGATACAACGATGCCGTAGGCTTCTCATGTTTCCCGAAGGATCATCCTCAAATCGGGAAGAGAAATCTAAAGGTTGAATTTCTTCTTCCTTCGGTGTTCGTGGTTGAGGAGAGGGCTCAATAGACAAATCTTGGGAGGTGAAAGGTGAAAGCTCGAATTTGCCTGTTGAGAGACTCTCATGGCTCGACTCGGTTTCCTCTCGGCGGGGTTCGTTATGGTCGGTAGGGAAAGAAGAGTTTTCTAAGAGGCGATCTAGGATCTCTCTTCCTTCCTTCAGAGATTTGTGTGTAGATAAACCTCTGGTGGCGACGTCGAGATTTAGGGCAGATTTCATGTCTAAACCCGAGCAAAAGATGTCCAATGATATATCATCAGGTATAGACAAGTCTGGGCTAGATGCAAAATGGTGTGAGAATCTAGCCCATGCTGCACCTACGGACTACTTCTCTAGTTGCTCGAAGCTGAGGATGTTAATCGGTAGAGAGTCTATGCGTCCTAAAAGGGAGAACAAGTAACAAAAGTCAACTTTCTTCCCAATCACCGCTCATACTCCCTATTGTTCGGGCGTACTATTGCTACGCCTTCTCATGAGAGAGAAAGTAAACAACTTCAACCGCCACCGTAAGGTTTCCTGTGTCATGCTTGGGATTACCAAGCACAAACACAGTTCCTCGAACTCTTGCAACTGATCGTAGGAATCTTAGTTAATTGCTCCGGAGAAGGGTCAATTTCGAACCATGGCTATAAAGCCAGAACGGAATTCGTAGCCAGATGAAAGGATTGATTTTGAAGGTTGTGATGGCTCATAGAACTCGCCCTTAGAAGCGGAGAGCTGTTGGATGGATAGCTGCTCCATGATAGTGGGGGTAGAGGTAGAATCAAAGAAAATGAAGAAGATACGAGGACAAACTAGGTCCGAAGAGAATATAGCTACCGTTCCCCGGCACCGGCGCCAGAAATCTTGTTGGGTATTTTAACGATCAAAAATAAATCTCCAAGCATATAAATACCATTGTAGCTTTCACCCAAGAGTATTCCAGGGTATCGTATTCACTAAGGAACATGTGTATATTCTCTAGGATTCAAGTTCATCCAAGGACACCACACTGGCTAGAGGAAATGGGTAGAGAGGATTCCTAAGGCTTAGAATCAAAGGTAAGACAAAACCGTCCTAGTTGTCTACTTCGGGCTACTCGCTTCCTCAGGATAAGACCTGGCTGGCTCCTATAATACGGCACTGGGATATACCCGAACGAAGAGGGTTACGCTGAATAGATAGCGCTGTCACCACCTGCTACCTACCTCGTCTAACTATGGATATACAACAACTAACAGGTAGATTCTGGTCTAGACACCACGTCTATACCGTCTTCTACTAACTCTAGGCTTAGGTTGAGACTAGAGCACCCATTAACTAGTGAACCATTGATCTAGTAAACAACTAAGGAACTAGAACTGTTGCTGAACTAAGAAACTAGAACACAGAAGGAATCACGAACACTTACTTTGATTGATAAGCATCCATCAAGGTACAAGCTGGAGAAGAGTGCCAACAAACCCGACACTTCCCCGATTTCCCCTCAGTCTCTCCCTATCTTCTAACACCTCTAGGATGAGCTTAACGCTCAGACTTGGAAGTGAGAGAGCAAGAGAGGGCAAAGGTGTTGTGTGTCTTAATTCTACCCTCCCTCCCCTCATATTTATAGGTGTGTCATAGCAGCTCTCGGCCGGCAATTCAGCAGGTTGCACCTTGAACCAACATTGGGAGCCAATGAGGAGATGCCACGTTGAAGTTTTAAGTCAGTGGAGCTTGGCCTGGTTCGGCCGAACCAGGTTGAGCTCCAACCAACCTCAGCTTTGGGCAGGAGGCTAGCAGGTGGGCCCACTAGTCCATGGCAGGTGAGTTGATGCTATCCTAAGCTGGTTTCCTGCTCTGGTGGGCACTTTGATCCATGGGAGGCTGAACGGCGCATTCTGATTGGTCGGAGAAGTGTTGCCTTGGATTGAGAGTGTGTTTAGGCTGTCATGTGGGTCCTCCAATCCTCATGCTTGCTTGTGGTTGGTCGGTGTTTTGTGCCTTGGATTCAAAGGTGTATTTTTCCTCCATTTCTGCTCAAATTCCTGCATAGCACTATTTTCTAGGGGACATGTGGAATTGACATTATTTTGAACAAATATGCGTGCAAGAAATGTTAGTTCTCCCAATTTTCTAATCAAATTGATGGTCGAAATCGGTCCATAACGAGCATGAATAGCCATCCCCGGCCTTCTACTTCTGCTGGTGCTGGAGAAGCACTTGGGCTTGGGTCGGATGTTGCCTGCATCGCCGCTGCTAAAGGCAACCTGTTCTTTTTCTATAGAGGCAGTAGTAGCAGATCCATTTCAGGTATGCACACTAGCATTAGCACGTATCACTATAGTAGTTAGTTCTATTGTACAAGTAGTGATTAGTGAATTAGGCACAAGTAGTAGCACATAGATGTTAATTCTGTATAGGTGCATAAGTTGGGAGTAGGCAGTAGTACTAGCAATTAGTCAATTAATAATATGTAGCATTAGTTGAAGGATTGAATTATTGAAGTAATGTTAGAGAGTAGGATTAGCAGTCTAGTAGTACCAGATTAGCATTATGTACACATGGTTGCGTTGTTTGTTGGTTCTTTCACAGAATTGAAGAGAAAAGACATGTGAAGGTGCTAGTGCTAGTCGAAATGCAGCTCATGGTGTGACATCTTCAGCAGGAAACAATTTCTCTGACTTTTGTTCCTCTGTATTAAGGCCAATAACGTGTGAGTCTGGACCCACGTGTCAGAGACCGGGGCTAAAGTCTGAAAAGCCCCGACCCTTTAGCACCTTTAGGATCTGAAGCGAATGTTTAAGTGCCTAGTGAAGATGCAAATCAAGTGGTTGGCAGTGATAGTGGCACACCCACACCGGTGACATAGGGTGAGAGACCTAGTCACTCACAGACTCAAGCACATGTCCTAGTCTAGTGGTCTTTAGTGAACTAGTGATTTGTGAAGCTATTTAGTGATTCAGGACTTAAGGCACACTAGCACTTGTTTGATGTCTGTGTTGTTGGTCTATGGTGACTTGGGATTTGTCAATTGTGTTATCTAGTTTTTGGTCATCTCGTGATTGTTGTATTGAGTCACTGATTGTATCACTGCTTGGTGCTAGTGTGTTGCTTGTGTGCTAGTGCTAGTATGTTTTATGCCTGTATTGCCATTACCGCAACAGTAGCCTGCTGCTTGTGTAGTGGTGCTTACCTGGTGGAGTGAAAATAATTGCCAAGTTGAGTGATTTAATGTGTGTTATGTATCAATGTTGTTAGTCTATTAGGACAGTATCAGTTGATGGTTTCATTACACAGTTACCAAGATTGATGTTGCGGAACCACCCAATTTATCCCGACTTATGAGCGCCCGATAACCTTTTTACAAAGATAATCCAGCTAACGCTCTTAAAATGGAACAAATCCGGTAGTCCGTCGGGTTTCACCCAATTCAACACCGTACGACCATATCTCGGTCATGCATACAAGATCATTTTACATCGGAGCATCAGACATTACACACAGATGATGAATGTAGATTAGGAAAACAAGATGATATTTAATACATCATAAGCACCAACCTTAGTGCAAACCAAGTCCATAGAGTTTTCAAACGTAGATCATGCTGTCGTAGGGTTTGATTATTATACAGGTCTTAATACACTTATGATTTGAAAATGTCCAGAGGTGTATGGACTCAACATACCCTCTAGGTCTTGAGATCTTGAGGTGTCAGTTTTTTACCGCCACGCCCACTGAGGGATACCCCCAAGGTGGTAAGTTTGTAGGTAGGGTGTCGCTGAGATCAGAAACTCGAAGGTGCAAGGAACACAAAGTTTAGACATGTTCGGGCCGCCGAGAGCGTAATGCCCTATGTCCTGTGTGTGGTTTGTATTGCCGTAGGTGTTGATCGGGGTGATCTTGGTTGATCTTTTTTGGAGGGGTCCCCGCCCGCCCTTATATAGTTTGGGGGAATAGGGTTACATGGAAATCCTAGACGGATACGAGCTCAGGAGTCCTACCCGAGTACTTTTCAGGAAGTTTCCTTCTGTTCTGACTAGTTCTCCTATGGTACGAGTAGTCCTACTATGTTACGAGTAGTTACAATTGGTGTAGGGCGTGGGCCATATCCCACCCCTTTTCCTGTAAGATGTACGCCATGTGTACAGTCCTGTGGGCCCGGGTCTGACAAGCCTCCAAGCTCTTCGTAGTCGAGTACTGCAGGCTTCCGAGTACTTCTGAAGGCGTCTTCAAGTTCTTCCGAACTCCATCTTGAAGGTGTCTTCCGAGTACTTCCTTGGCTGCATTGAGGCTGCGAGGTGCTCATGCCCCGAGTAGTTGTCAAGTCTTCTTTTATATGGGGTGCGATTAAACTCGCATTCAATATGGAGTAGCCCCCAAGCCTTAGGGTCAATTTAGTCTTGAGTCTTCTGTCCTTATCTTCCAAAAGATTTGAAAAATAAGTCTCAGATGACACGTGTCCCGCAGCCCCTGAGCCTTGAATCCAAATCCCCAAGGTTTGGAATAAAGGATCCAAAGAATCATCGCAAGCAATATATGACGATAAAGATTTGATGGTTAAGATGGGCAAATTGGTTCAGAAATTTGAAAACCACTTTTTTCGGGATGAATTCCCTGAAAAAATGGTTAAACAAATAACTTCTCCAAAAAGCACCCTAAATTACCACTCAAATCAAACCTTGTTCCCTAAGTCAATGGCTAGATAAGACCTCTGGGTTAAAATTTTGAAATACCCTTTATTTTGGAATAAAATCCCTAAAATAATGGTTAAATAATTATCTTCCCAAGATAAATCCTTAAAAGCCTCTTAAATCGGGATCTTCCGAGTAGTTTTGCACCGTCCAGCCTCAAAGCGTGACAGCTCTAAACGATCCACCGAAAGCACGCTGAGTGCCCTGTCGGGACCAGCCCCCGAGCATGGGAGCTAGAGGAGTGGGTCAAAAGCACTCAGAATGTCTTGTTTGTAGTCAAGACAAGGAATCAAGGTACCTGACGGCGCGTAAAATTAGTCGGGAACTAGTAAATGCAATGTTATGGGAGTGAGGCCCCTTCAGTAAACTACAAATAGTACTAGTCGAAACTAGTAAACGGAGTAGTACTGGAATTATGGCAGCAATGCTCTTGCAGTAAACTCCATGTATAACTAGTCGAAAACTAGTAAACGGAGTAGTACTGGCAGTATGGGAGCGATGCCCTTGCAATAAACTCCATGTATAGCTAGTCGAGAACTAGAAAATGGAGTAGTACAAGATGTATGGGAGCAATGCCCTTGAAGTAAACTCCATCTATAACTAGTCGAGAACTAGTAAACGGAGTGTTTCTGGAAGTATGGGAGTGAAGCCCCTTCAGTAACATAGAACACTAGTCAAGAACTAGTAATCTAAGCGTAACTGGAAGTATGGGAGCGAGGCCTCTTCAGTAAACTACGCGTAGTACTAGTCGAAAACTAGTAAACGATGTGTTACAGGAAGTATGGAAGCGAAGCCCCTTAAATAATATAAAATAATACTCGAGAAATAGTAATCTAAGCGTTACTGGAAGAAAGGGAGCGAGGCCACTTCAGTAAACTACGCGTAGTACTAGTCGAGAACTGGTAAACGGAGTGTTACTTGAATTATGGAAGCAAAGCCCCTTCAGTAACATAGAATAATAGTCGAGAACTAGTAATTTAAGCGTTACTGGAAGTATAGGAGCTAGGCCCCTTCAGTTACATAGAATACTAGTCGAGAACTAGTAATCTGAGTGTTACTGGAAGTATGGAAGCGAGGCCCCTTCTGTAAACTACGCGTAGTACTAGTAGAGAACTAGTAAACGGAGTGTTACTTGAAGTGTGGGAGAGAAGCCCCTTCAGTAACATAGAATACTAGTCAAGAACTAGTAATCTGAGCGTTATTGAAAGTATGGGAGAGATGCGTCTTAATTAAACTACGCCTAGTACTAGTCGAGAACTAGTAAACAGAGTGTTACTTAAAGTGTGGGAGCGAAGCCCCTTCAGTAACATAGAATAATAGTCAAGACCTAGTAATCTGAGCATTACTGTAAGTATGGGAGCGAGGCCCCATCAGCAAACTACGCGTAGTACTGGTCGAGAACTAGTAAACGGAGTGTCACTGGAAGTGTAGAAGGGAAGTCCCTTAAGTAATATTGAATACTAGCCGAGAACTAATAATTTGAGTGTTACTAGAAGTATAGGAGCGAGGCCCCTTCAGTTACATAGAATACTAGTTGAAAACTAGTAACCTGAGCATTACAGGAAGTATGGAAGCGAGGCACCTTCAGTAAACTACGCGTAGTACTAATCGAGAACTAGTAAAAAGAGTGTTACTTGAAGTGTGGGAGCGAAGCCCCTTCAGTAACATAGAATATTAGTCAAGAACTTGTAATCTGAGCGTTACTATAAGTATGGGAGCGAAGCCCCTTCAGTAAACTACGCGTAGTACTAGTCGAGAACTAGTAAACGGAGTGTTACTGGAAGTATGGAAGCGAAGCCACTTCAATAACATAGAATACAAGTCCAGAACTTGTAATTTGAGCGTTACTGAAAGTACGGGAGTAAGTCCCCTTTAGTAACATAGTATACTAGTGGAGAACTAGTAATCTGAGCGTTACTGGAAATCTGGGAGCGAGGCCCCTTCAGTAACCGACGCGTAGTACTAGTCGAGAACTAGTAAACGGAGTGTTACTGGAAGTGTGGGAGCAAAGCCCCTTCAGTAACAGAGAATAATAGTCGAGAACAAGTAATCTGAGAATTACTCCAAGTTTGGGAAGGAGGCCCCTTTAGTAAAGTACGCGTAGTACTAGTCAAGAACTAGTAAACAGAGTGTTACTGGAAGTGTGGAAGCGCAGCGCCTTCTATAACATAGATTATTAGTCGAGAACTAGTAATATGAGCATTACTGGAATTATGGAAGTGAGACCCCTTCAGTAAACTACACGTAATACTAGTCGAGAACTAGTAAACGGAGTGTTACTAGAAGTCTGGGAGCGCAACCACTTCAGTAACATAGAATACTAGTCGAGAACTAGTAAACGGAGTGTTATTGAAAGTGTGGTAGCGAAGGCCCTTCAGTAACATAGAATACTTGTCGAGAACTATTAATCTGGGTTTTACTGGAAGTATGGGAGAGAGGCCCGTTCAGTAAACTACGCGTAGTACAAGTCGAGAGTTAGTAAACGGAGTGTTACTAGAAGTGTGGGAGCGAAGCCCCTTCAGTTACATAGAATACTAGTCAAGAACTAGTAATTTGAGCATTACTGGAAGTATAGGAGCGAGGCCTCTTCAGTAACATACAATACTAGTCAAGAACTAGTAATCTGAGCGTTACAGGAAATATGAGAGCGAGAACCCTTTAGTTAACTACGCGTAGTACTACTCGAGAGCTAGTAAATGGAGTGTTACGAGAAGTGTGGGAGCGAAGCCCCTTCAGTAACATAGAATACTAGTCGTGAACTAGTAATCTGAGTGTTACAGTAAGTATGGAAGTGAGACCCTTTCAGTAAACAACACGTACTACTAGTCGAGAACTAGTAAACGGAGTGTTACTGGAAGTGTGGGAGCGAAGCCCCTTCAGTAATATAGAATACTAGTTGAGAACTAGTAATCTGAGCATTACAGTAAGTATGGGAGTGAGACCCCTTCAGTAAACAACACGTACTACTAGTCGAGAACTAGTAAACAGAGTGTTACTGGAAGTGTGGTAGCGAAGGCCCTTCAGTAACATAGAATACTAGTCGAGAACTTGTAATCTAGGCAATGCTGTAACTATGGGAGCAAGGCCCCTTCAGTAAACTACGCATAGTACTAGTCGAGGACTAGTAAACGGAGTGTTAGTGGAAGTGTGATAGCGAAGCCCCTTCAATAAAATAGAATACTAGTCAAGAACTATTTATCTAAGGGTTACTGGAAGTATGGGAGCGAGGCCCCTTCAGTAAACTACGCGTAGTACTAGTCGAGAACTACTAAACGCAATGTTACTGGAAGTGCGGGAGCGCAGCCCCTTCTGTAACATAGAATATTAGTCGAGAACTAGTAATCTGAGCGAACTGGAAGTTTGGAAGCGAGACCCCTTCAGTAAACTACACGTATTACTAGTCGAGAACTAGTAAACGGATTGTTACTAGAAGTGTGGGAGCGCAGCCACTTCAGTAACATAGAATACTAGTCGAGAACTAGTAATTTGAGCATTACTGGAAATATGGGAGCGAGGCCCCATGAGTAACATAGAATACTAGTTGAGAACTAGTAATCTGAGCGTTACAGGAAATATGAGTTCGAGAACCCTTCAGTCAACTACGCGTAATACTAATCGAGAACTAGTAAGTGGTGTTACTGGAAGTGTAGGAGCGAAGACCCTTCAGTATCATAGAATACTAGTCGAGAACTAGTAATCTGAGCGTTACAGGAAGTGTGGCAGCAAGATCAATTCAGTAAACTATGTGTACTACTAGTCGAGAACTAGTAAACGGAGTGTTAATGGAAGTGTGGGAGCGAAGGCCCTTCCGTAACATAGAATACTAGTCGAGAACTTGTAATCTAGGCGATGCTGTAAGTATGGGAGCAAGGCCCCTTAAGTAAACTAGGCATAGTACTAGTCGAGGACTAGTAAACGGAGTGTTAGTGGAAGTGTGGTAGCGAAGCCCGTTCAGTAAAATAGAATACTAGTCGAGAACTATTTATCTAAGGGTTACTGGAAGTATGGGAGCGAGGCCCCTTCAGTAAACTACGCATAGTACTAGTCGAGAACTAGTAAACGGAGTGTTACTGGAAGTATGGGAGCCCAACCCCCTTCTGTAACATAGAATATTAGTCGAGAACTAGTAATCTGAGCGTTACTGGAAGTATGGAAGCGAGACCCCTTCAGTAAACTACAAGTAGTACTAGTCGAGAACTAGTAAACGGATTGTTACTAGAAGTGTGGGAGCGCAGCCACTTGAGTAACATATTATACTAGTCGAGAACTAGTAATTTGAGCATTACTGGAAGTATGGGAGCGAGGCCCCTTGAGTAACATAGAATACTAGTCGAGAACTAGTAATCTGAGCGTTATAGGAAATATGAGTTCGAGAACCCTTCAGTAAACTACGCGTAATACTAATCGAGAACTAGTAAATGGAGTGTTACTGGAAGTGTGGGAGTGAAGACCTTTCAGTAACATAGAATACTAGTCGAGAACAAGTAATCTGAGCGTTACAGGAAGTATGGCAGCGAGATCAATTCAGTGAACTATGCGTACTACTAGTCGAGAACTAGTAAACGGAGTGTTACTGGAAGTGTGGGAGCGAAGGCCCTTCAGTAACATAGAATTTTAGTCGAGAACTAGTAATCTGTGTGTTACTGAAGTATGGGACCGAGGCCCCTTCAGTAAACTACGCGTAGTACTAGTGGAGAACTAGTAATCTGAGCGTTACTGGAAGTAGGGGTGCGAGACCCCTTCATTAAAATAGAATACTAGTCGAGAACTAATAATCTGAGCAATACTGGAAGTATGGGAGCAAGGCCCCTTCAGTAAAGTACGCATAGTACTAGTCGAGAACTAGTAAATGAAGTGTTACTGGAAGTGTGGGAGCGCAGCCCCTTCTTTAACATAGAATATTAGTCGAAAAGTAGTAATCTGAGTATTACTCAAAGAATGGAAGCGAGACCCCTTCAGTAAACTACACGTAGTACTAGTCGAGAACTAGTAAACGGAGTGTTACTAGAAGTGTGGGAGTGCAGCCACATCAGTAACATAGAATACTAGTCGAGAACTAGTAATTTGAGCACTACTGGAAGTATGGGAGCGAGGCCCCTTCAGTAATAAAAAATACTAGTCGAGAACTAGTAATCTGAGCGTTACAGGAAATACGAGAGCGAGAACCCTTCAGTAAACTACACGTAGTACTAGTCGAGAACTTGTAAATGGAGTGTTACTAGAATTGTGGGAGCGAAGCCCCTTAAGTAACATAGAATACTGGTCGAGAACTAGTAATCTGAGCGTTATAGAAAGTATGGGAGCAAGACCCCTTCAGTAAACTATGCGTACTACTAGCCGAGAACTAGTAAACGGGGTGTTACTGGAAGTGTGGGAGCGCAGCCCCTTCTTTAACATAGAATATTAGTCGAGAACTACTAATCTGAGTATTACTCGAAGAATCGAAGCGAGACCCCTTCAGTAAACTACACGTAGTACTAGTCGAGAACTAGTAAACGGATTGTTACTAGAAGTGTGGGAGCGCAGCCACTTCAGTAACATAAAATACTAGTCGAGAACTAGTAATTTGGGCATTACTGGAAATATGGGAGCGAGGCCCCATGAGTTACAAAGAATACTAGTCGAGAACTAGTAATCTGATCGTTACAGGAAATACGAGCTCGAGAACCCTTCAGTCAACTACGCGTAATACTAATCGAGAACTAGTAAGTGGTGTTACTGGAAGTGTGGGAGCGAAGACCCTTCAGTAACATAGAATACTTGTCGAGAACTAATAATCTGAGCGTTACAGGAAGTATGGCAGCGAGATCAATTCAGTAAACTATGCGTACTACTAGTCGAGAACTAGTAAACGGAGTGTTAATGGAAGTGTGGGAGCGAAGGCCCTTCAGTAACATAGAATACTAGTCGAGAACTTGTAAGCTAGGCGATGCTGTAAGTATGGGAGCAAGGTCCCTTCATTAAACTACGCATAGTACTAGTCGAGGACTAGTAAACGGAGTGTTAGTGGATGTGTGGTAGCAAAGCCCGTTCAGTAAAATAGAATACTAGTCGAGAACTATTTATCTAAGGGTTACTGGAAGTATGGGAGCGAGGCCCCTTCAGTAAACTACGCATAGTACTAGTCGAGAACTAGTAAACGGAGTGTTACTGGAAGTGCGGGAGCGCAACCCCCTTCTGTAACATAGAATATTAGTCGAGAACTAGTAATTTGAGCGTTACTGGAAGTATGGAAGCGAGACCCCTTTAGTAAACTACACGTAGTACTATTCGAGAACTAGTAAACGGATTGTTACTAGAAGAGTGGGAGGCCAGCCACTTGAGTAACATAGAATACTAGTCGAGAACTAGTAATTTGAGCATTACTGGAAGTATGGGAGCGAGGCCCCTTAAGTAACATAGAATACTAGTCGAGAACTAGTCATCTGAGCGTTACAGGAAATATGAGTTCGAGAACCCTTCAGTAAACTACGCGTAATACTAATCGAGAACTAGTAAATGGACTGTTACTGGAAGTGTGGTAACGAAGACCTTTCAGTAACATAGAATACTAGTCGAGAACTAGTAATCTAAGCGTTACAAGAAGTATGGCAGCGAGATCAATTCAGTAAACTATGCGTACTACTAGTCGAGAACTAGTAAACGGAGTGATACTGGAAGTGTGGGAGCGAAGGCCCTTCAGTAACATAGAATTTTAGTCTAGAACTAGTAATCTGAGTGTTAGTAGGGGAGCGAGGCCCCTTCATTAAAATAGAATACTAGTCGAGAACTAATAATCTGAGCAATACTGGAAGTATGGGAGCAAGGCCCCTTCAGTAAACTACGCATAGTACTAGTCGAGAACTAGTAAACGAAGTGTTACTGGAAGTGTGGGAGCGTAGCCCCTTCTTTAACATAGAATATTAGTCGAGAACTAGTAATCTGAGTATTACTCGAAGAATGGAAGCGAGACCCCTTCAGTTAACTACACGTAGTACTAGTCGAGAACTAGTAAACGGAGTGTTACTAGAAGTGTGGGAGCGCAGCCACATCAGTAACATAGAATACTAGTCGAGAACTAGTAATTTGAGCATTACTGGAAGTATGGAAGCGAGGCCCCTTCAGTAATAAAAAATACTAGTCGAGAACTAGTAATCTGAGCGTTACAGGAAATACGAGAGCGAGAACCCTTCAGTAAACTACACGTAGTACTAGTCGAGAACTAGTAAATGGAGTGTTACTAGAATTGTGGGAGCGAAGCCCCTTCAGTAACATAGAATACTGGTCGACAACTAGTAATCTGAGCGTTACAGGAAGTATGGGAGGGAGACCCCTTCAGTAAACAATGCGTACTACTAGTGGAAAACTAGTAAACGGAGTGTTACTAGAAGTGTGGGAGCTAAGTCCCTTCAGTAACATAGAATACTAGTCGAGAACTAGTAATCTGAGCGATACTGGAAGTATGGGAGCAAGGCCCCTTTAGTAAACTACGCATAGTACTAGTCGAGAACTAGTAAACGGAGTGTTACTCGAAGTGTGGTAGCGAAGCCCCTTCAGTAAAATAGAATACTAGTCGAGAACTATTTATCTAAGCGTTACTGAGGCCCCTTCAGTAAACTACGCATAGTACTAGTCGAGAGTTAGTAAACGGAGTGTTACTGGAAGTGTGGTAGTGAAGCCCGTTCAGTAACATAGAATACTAGTGGAGAACTATTAATCTGAGTTTTACTGGAAGTATGGGAGCGAGGCCCCTTCAGTAAAGTACACGTAGTACAAGTCAAGAGCTAGTAAACAGAGTGTTACTGGAAGTGTGGGAGCGAAGACCCTTCAGTAACATAGAATACTAGTCAAGAACTAGTAATTTGAGCGTTACTAGAAGTATAGGAGCGAGGCCTCTTCAGTAACATAGAATACTAGTCGAGAACTAGTAATCTGAGCGTTACAGGAAATATGAGAGCGAGAACCCTTCAGTAAACTATGCGTAGTACTAGCCGAGAACTAGTAAATGGAGTGTTACTGGAAGTCTGGGAGCGAAGCCCCTTCAGTAACATAGAATACTAGTCGAGAACTAGTAATCTGAGCGTTACAGGAAGTATGGGAGGGAGACCCCTTCGGTAAACAACGCGTACTACTAGTCGAGAACTAGTAAACGAAGTGTTACTGGAAGTGTGGGAGCTATGTCCCTTCAGTAACATAGAATACTAGTCGAGAACTATTTATCTAAGCGTTACTGAGGCCCCTTCAGTAAACTACGCATAGTACTAGTTGAGAGTTAGTAAACGGAGTGTTACTGGAAGTGTGGGAGCGAAGCCCCTTCAGTAACATAGAATACTAGACGAGAACTAATAATTTGAGCGTTACTGGAATTATAGGTGCGAGGCACCTTCAGTAACATAGAATACTAGTTGAGAACTAGTAATCTGAGTGTTACTGGAAGTATGGAAGCGAGGCCCCGTCTGTAAACTACACGTAGTACTATTCAAGAACTAGTAAACGGAGTGTTACTGGAAGTGTGGGAGCGAAGCCCGTTCAGTAACATAGAATATTAGTCGAGAATTTGTAACCTGAGCGTTACTATAAGTATGGGAGCGAGGCCCCTTCAGTTAACTACGCGTAGTACTAGTCTAGAACTAGTAAACAGAGTGTAACTGGAGGTATGGAAGCGAAGCCACTTCAATAACATAGAATACTAGTCGAGAACTTGTAATTTGAGCGTTACTGAAAGTACGGGAGCAAGTCCCCTTCAATAACATAGAATACTAGTCGAGAACTAGTAATCTGAGTGTTATTAGAAGTATGGAAACGAGGCCCCTTTTGTAAACTACGCGTAGTACTAGTCAAGAACTAGTAAACGGAGTGTTACTGGAAGTGTGGGAGCGAAGACCCTTGAGTAACATAGAATACTAGTCGAGAACTAGTAATCTGAGCCTTACTGGAAGTCTTGGAGTGAGGCCCCTTTAGTAACCTACGCGTAGTACTAGTCGAGGACTACTAAACGGAGTGTTACTGGAAGTGTGGGAGCGCAGCTCCTTCTGTAACATAGAATATTAGTCGAGAACTAGTAATCTGAGCGTTACGGGAACTTTGGAATCGAGATCCCTTCAGTAAACTACACGTAGTTCTAGTTGAGAACTAGTAAACGGAGTGTTACTAGAAGTGTGCGAGCGCAGCCGCTTCACTAACATAGAATACTAGTCAAGAACTAGTAATTTGAGCATTATTGGAACTGTGGGAGCAAGGCCCCTTCAGTGACATAGAATACTAGTCGAGAACTAGTAATCTGAGCGTTACTGGAAGTATGGGAGCAAGGCCCCTTCAGTAACTTAGAATACAAGTCAATAACTAGTAATCTGAGCGTTACTGGAAGTATGGGAGCGAGGTCCATTCAATAACTTAGAATACTAGTCGAGAACTAGTAAACTGTAACACCCAAAATGTAGGAGCTAAAATTTCTAAAAGTATTTTCGTAAAAATCATAAATTAAAAATTTGTGCATGCATCTTTATTTCTTTTCTTCTCCTATTCTTTCTTTCAGCCAGCCCAATTCCTTTTCTTCTTCTTTTTCTTTTCCCGCGGCCAACCCAGTGGCCGAATTCCCTCAGCCGACCCTTGCTTCCACCGACAGCTGGGACCCACCTGTCGGCGTCTTCTTCTTCTTCTTCTTTCTTCTTTCCTTACCCAGAGTCCGGAACGACTCCGTTGTTCGTACCCCGTTCTCTTTCTTTCTTCTTCTCCCGAGTCCTGATCGATTTCCGCAGCACCGCCTTCCTAATCTCGGCCGATCCGCCCCTATAAAATCCTGCCAAAGCCCCGCCTTGCAACCCACGCCAAACTCAAATCTTCACCTCAACACAACATCGTCGTACGACCGCTGGAAGTTGCACCTCGGAGGAACGCCGCCGACCCGTGTCGCCGATTCTCCGTTGACTCGCCGATCTGCAGCTGCTCCGCCGTCTTCAACTCTCGCCAGAGCTCCGCAAGTTGGTGAGCATTAAGCTAACCAGATTCCCCTCTCTCTTTCTTGCTCCGCCGCCCACCAGATTGCTCGCCGGACCCCTGTTTCCGCCCGCCGCCATGACCGCCAGCTCACAGCCGCCGCACAGCCAACCTGTACCCACCCTCACCTTCACCGTACCACCCACTCACTTCCCGTCATGAACCCAGCTTGAATTGAGCCCCGGAACACCGGAATCGGTGAAGCTCCGGCCGTCAGCCGCCGCACTCGCCCATCGCCGATGCCCAGTTAAAACTCCGCCTCGCCCGACCCTTTTGTTCTGTCAAGCCGATCCTTCCTCTGCCGCTCGATCTAGATCTAACGGTCAGAAGCGATCTTCACTTTACCCGGCCGATTTACCCGACCCACTCTTTACTCAGCCGATTCGCCCGACCCTTACTCCGCCGATTCGTTCGATCCGCTGCCGATTCTGATCCAACGGATTAGATTTATCCGACCCTAGCCGATCCCGAAACTTTTGCAGGAAGATCCCTAAGTTTTCCAGGAATCAACCCGCAGTCCAGATCAGTAGAAAAATAATTAGAGTTGAGCCTTCTTCTTCTTTTTCTATCGCGACCCCTGACTTTTCTAGAATTAGAACCCGCCGTCCAGAACCTATAGTTTTGCACCCCGACCCTCTGTTCAAGGTTTAATTATGTTTTGGCCCCTGAATTCTTCAGATCTAGCCTCGGGAGACTTAAAACCCTAGCAGTTAGGTCCTCAGATCACTATTTTAACCATGGCTTCATCGTTTCAATTCCGATTTCCACGATTCTCGAGCCCACACGACCCTTGCATCATGAACTACAACTTTAGCATCTTTTCACCCTTCCGTTTGTACTGTTTGTTGTATTGTTTCTTATTTGGTTGTGTATGCTTGTTTGTGTGATCGCGTAGACAACGTGACGTTCGAGCCAAATCAAGAGCAAGCTTACGAGGAAGAGAATCAGCAGCTATTTGAAGGAGGCAAGTGGACTTCCCCCTCTGCATATTCTATTTGATCCCAACAACTGCATGAAAATACACTTTACTTTATTGTTGCTTGCATAAAATTGATGGGATTACCTATGCTAAGGACATACCTAGTCTTTTACCCCAATCCTTGAAACACCTGGGTTTACTATTTTGTTGGGTAGTTACGCTTAGTTGCAAACTTTGGGATTGGTATTGGTTTACTCTTATGTTAATGTTGAACACGTTTCATATTGTGGTTTTATCGCGTAAGTTCCAGATCGACTTTGTTTAATGGGAACATGGAGAACCACCCAAGTGAACAGTGCAACCACATAGTCATATGGCTCTGACCTTAGCCAATTAATTAGATGTGTAGTTTGCTGGTGGCCTTACCGAAAGGGCAAGGAGGGGGTCGGTGATAGGGGTCATAGCCCGGTCCTCTTGGGGTAGCTGCCTTTGCTAAGGAGCTGACCATTAGGGAGGTTTATGGACCACGCCGCTGCTGAAACTCTAGCGGGCTGCCTAGCTCTCGACATGTCTTTGTAAAGGCTTCGTAGTGTACCCTCGCCACTCACCTCGGAAGTGTTTAAGGGCCTTGCAAACCCGGGCGATTCAGGGAAACACGATTTGTGGGTAAAGTGTACAACCTCTGCAGAGTGTAAAACTGTTATAACAGCCGTACTCACGGTTATGAGTGGCTTGGACCCTCACATGATAATTTAAACTTGAAGATTAATTAAATCGTGGTTCGTGGTTTTATGTTATGGTTGATGGTATCTTTATGTTTTTGTTAAAGTGGGATTGGTATAAACTTAAACCTAGTAAATAGGTGCTTGATAATAAATATTTGACCAACTAAAAGCAACCGCCGCTGCAAACCTCAGCCTATCCTTGATAGCCTTGCATTTTCACCCCACTTGCTGAGTACCAACCATAAGAGTACTCACCCTTGCCTCCTGCTGTTCAGAAGTTAACTTTGGAGAGGAGATCTTCGACGACTTCGAGGAGTTCTAGGTCCTGCGTTCACCAGTCATCGCCTGTGGAAGACGGAGTTGTTGAAGACTTCGTATAGGGTATAACGGTTTAACGTTAAAGACATCTGTGTCTCTTTTATACGGAGTGTAATATTATTAAGTACTTTATTTAGTTACTTCTTGAGCATTGTCTTTGATATATTACACTATCCGTCTACCATATGTGTGTGAACGAGATCCTGGCGCACATATGAGATCCATCTGGTTCTTTCTAGAATCGGGTGTGACATAAACTAAGCGTTTCTGGAAGTATAGGAGCGAGGCCCCTTCAGTAACATAGATAACTAGTTGAAAACTAGTAATCTGAGCAATACTGGAAGTATGGGAGCAAGGCCCCTTCAGTAAACTACGCATAGAACTAGTCGTGAACTAGTAAACGGAGTGTTACTGGAAGTGTGGGAGCGCAGCCCCTTCTTTAACATAGAATATTAGTCGAGAACTAGTAATCTGAGCATTACTGGAAGTATGGAAGCGAGACCCCTTCAGTAAACTACACGTTGTACTAGTCGAGAATTAGTAAATGGAGTGTTACTGCAAGTGTGGGAGCGAAGGCCCTTCAGTAACATAGAATATTAGTCGAGAACTAGTAATCTGAGCATTACTGGAAGTATGGATGCGAGACCCCTTCAGTAAACTACACGTAGTACTAGTCGAGAACTAGTAAACGGAGTGTTACTGGAAGTGTGAGAGAGAAGGCCCTTCAGTAACATAAAATATTAGTCGAGAACTAGTAATCTGAGTGTTACTGGAAGTATGGGAGCGAGGCCCCTTCAGTAACATAGAATACTAGTCGAGAACTAGTAATCTGAGCAATACTGGAAGTATGGGAGCAAAGCCCCTTCAGTAAACTACGCATAGTACTAGTTGAGAACTAGTTAACGAAGTGTTACTGGAAGTGTTGGAGCGCAGCCCCTTATTTAACATAGAATATAAGTTGAGAACTAGTAATCTGAGTATTACTCGAAGAATGGAAGCGAGACCCCTTCAGTAAACTACACGTAGTACTAGTCGAGAACTAAAAAATGGAGTGTTATTAGAAGTGTTGGAGCGCAGTCACATCAGTAAAATAGAATAATAGTCGAGAACTAGTAATTTGAGCATTACTGGAAGTATGGGAGCGAGGCCCCTTCAGTAACACAGAATACTAGTCGAGAACTAGTAATCTGAGCGTTACATGAAATATGAGAGCGAGAACCCTTCAGTAAACTACCCGTAGTACTAGTCGAGAACTAGTAAATGGAGTGTTACTGGAATTGTGGAAGTGAAGCCCCTTCAGTAACATAGAATACTAGTCGAGAACTAGTAATCTGAGCGTTATAGGAATTATGGGAGCAGGACCCCTTCAGTAAACTACGCGTACTACTAGCCGAGAACTAGTAAACAGAGTGTTACTGGAAGTGTGGAACGAAGGCCGTTCAGTAACATAGAATATTAGTCGAGAACTAGTGTTGACGCAAGATTTCAACACATTTTGAATCGGCCTTAGGGAAGGACGAGATTGGCCGATGCGGCAGACTTAAAGGCTACAATTGGGAATCGGCCGATTGGCGCTACAGTTAGGAATCAGCCGATCGGCGCTGCAGTGTTTTGGGCCATTGGCGAATGGCGTTTGTGGGGGTCGGCCGATTGAAAGGCTGGAGCGTTTGGGCCAATATGGGCTTAAGGTGGGCCAGAGGAAAAAGGTAGAGAAAGTTTGGCCCGTGGGAGTATGATAACCAACTCCGATACGAGTTGTGTTTGTAAATATTCGTTTTTGTTTAAAATTAGAAATAGATCCTAGTCGGTTAGGAAATCAATTGTAACAGGCTATAAATAGCCATCTTTAGAGCTTTGTAGGGATACACATCAATCAATACAAACAATCTACTTTTTCATCGTACTTTACTTTCAAGTCGGCGACTTCGCCAATACATCTTCTTCATTCACGAGTTCGTACGGGTTGGCAGGGCTGCATCGACACAATCTCCGGCCGATTGGTAAGTTCCGTTTATCGAATAATATCTAAGCTTTAACTTCGGGCGCATCGCTGTTGTTTCGTTTAGATTTATTCACCAGTGATCAATATTTACTAGAATTATAGGTTTTATCTATTGCTCTAGTTTTATCACCAGTTATCCAGCTTGAGATCGAACTGTCGGCTTTATCATTATTTTTTCTTATTTATCGTCATATAGCTGATTAGATCTATTTCAAGTGTTGCATCTGTGGCGATTGTTTAATTTGCTCCAGTAGTTTCTTTGCAATCGCTATGTGATTATCGGCTGATCTATAGCCGGTCATCTTCATAGCAAATCGGCCGATTCGCTGATACGCTTTTCGAGACAGATCGGAACTTTAGCCGATCGAGACCCCCGGAATTTAATACATTTCTTTCCTTATCAATCAACAGGTCAGATTGACTGGCACGCCGTGCGAACCGCACCAGGGCGATCACCCGAACAGGAGTTAAGCAGATTCTCCCGGGTCGTGTGTCCGACGCTGAAGGTCATCGGCCGATTTTTTACGCTAACACACTTTTGGCACGCCCAGTGGGACCACCTCAATATCCAACATGTCAAAGGCCGCCGAAATCTCTGAAAACAACGTCATCGAGGTTACGGAGGCAGATCTCAAGGACGACTAGAAAGAAGAACTGGCAAGACACCTAGAAGACTACAAGAAGGTATACCTGCAATCTTTCAGTCGTACCAGAAGCGGGGAGACCGTCAAGAAAGCTCCTCTTCCAACTCCTCCCCAGATCACCATCGCTGAGGACTCGGGCAAGATGTCCAATATGTTTCAACAGTCCATTTATCAGGCTTTCATCGACCAATCCTCAGTGATGACCAACACAGTATACAATGCCATCATCAGTTCTCTGGTCAGCGGAGTAGCTCAGGGATATCAGGGGCCAGCATACGCCCCGCCTATTGTAGCTCTAGTCAGAAGCTTACCAGGCACGTCTCACTCGGCTCCTCAGCCGATATCAACACAACACGGAGGATACAACACTTCATTGCCTTCAATGCCTCCAGGATACAACGGTGCGCCGTGCTTTCAATCACAAGCGCCGCCTCAGCCTGCCCAGATTTCTTCCGTGCAATCACTGCCCTCAAACTCAGTGCCTTGGGGACACCAGCAACAGCGGCTGTTCTGGACCAAACAGCCGGTCATGGAGGCTCTCCGATCCAGGCACCATTCCAATCGGCTATCCGGCTGACGGTCCCTCAATATCAACCGACCACGTCAGAAATCGGCAGGGGGTAGATGTTGCGGGAACACTCAGAAGCGCGGCGCCGATGATGCTGTACGATGGGACGGCAGATTCGCTACGCCACAAGCTGTCAACCGCTCAGCCGGCCACACTGCCGCAAAATCCGCCACACGCTTTGATCCATCATGTGGCAGAACCACCTGAATTAATCCGGCTCAAGTGTATTAACCATCACCATTAGGGCAACCTCGGTTAACCTTACACTTCAAACGGAGTAATCCATTGGTCTGTCGGGTAACCTCCCGATACAACCACGGTAAAGCGGATCGAATGCCATACATACAAATGCTCATGCGACGATGAGCCCAGAGAATACCACATTCCAGTAGATATTATAAAAATTATCATAAGTGATTATTACAAACCTAGTTTGGGTTTAGTAACCAAGTACTTCAGTGATCATATCCAACAAGTTCTTCAGAGTTTAAGTTGCAGCGGAAATAAAATAACGAAAGCTACTCGACGATACAGGATGTCTCGGTGAAGCCCGTACGAGACATCACTCGGCGTTATCTCCATTGGCCGGGGGCGTATCCCATTCCACCGACCAACCAGGGGGAAGAGTACACGGCCAAGTCAAGCTAGCAATCATATCTTCGAAGGTCTCACCTGAAAACGAGCCACAAGCAAGGCTGAGTATACTAATACTCAACAAGACTTACCCGTGTAGTGGAATCTACTCCACCGACTCTAGACATGCAAGGCTTTTTGGCTCAGGGGTTTGTTTTGCCGAAAAGCATCTATGAGTGGGTCCTTACTTTCAACTTTTAGCTCAAGATTCTAGTTTCATTAACCATTCTAGATAAGCAGCTATCCAATATCATTCATGGTGAAGCATTAAATTTCATCCAACAAATTTATTCATCATCATTGTTCCTCTTCTTACTCTGTGGGTAAAAGGGGTTAAGCAGTCTCAATAGCCGTGAGAAACGGACGATTCGAATCGAATTTCTTAACCTTGCAAGGGAAACCTAAACACACGTCACGTGGTTACTCACAGAGTCACACGTGCAACTTTTCCCCTTTCTTTCCGGGTTGTGGATCGGAGCTACCCTCCGAGAGTACAAGAGTCCCACGCCACGGTTCGCCGCCGGGTCGTGACCACTCATGCACTCGCCATACACACATGGGACCGAAGTTCAAAGGGTAGGTTGTCGTCCACTTGCCGGGCCAATCAGGTACTTAAGCTTACCGATTACCATATTCTCGGCATGTGGTTAGTACGTTCAAAGACTTAACCACCACTACCACACACTGCGGCCTTAGCATTTTTCACTAAACAGACGGGCCTCAATCGTAAACATCGTTCCATAACCCGTCCGTTGTCCTTATGATGGCAGCGTGTAGTAAACATTCAACTCCTATTTTCTCGCGAGTGACAGGAAATCACTCGACTTTTACCGAAGTCCTATTAGCACAACATTCTATCGAACCTAACATCTAGTTTTCAAGCATGGGTTCCTAACATCATGCAACTAAGTTTTCATTCAACTCCTATAAACTTAATGCACAAGCAAGAGAGTAATGAGTTGCATGATTTAGGAAAGGAAATGGGGTTATGCTCCGGGGCTTGCCTTCTTGTGCAAAGTTAGTCCGGGGATCGTCTGAACGTTGACCCGGGTCTTCAACTGCTTCAGTTAAATTTGCCTGGGCTTCTCGCTGCTCACTCTCGGACTCCGGCACCAGCTCGTAAGTCCCGTCGGCGAGAGTAGTCGTTTCTATATGAATGCATAAGTGTAAGTTGTGGTGATGGTAAATGACATGATTTCCTTCACGATAAAGTTGCAGTCTGTAAAACATGAGTTTTGTTATGAAGTGAGTTACTTTATCATTCGTGGGCAATCGTTATTAGAGTAGAATAGTACAACAAGTAACTTCGTTAAGCAAGGTGGGGTGGGTGTTCATGGGAACTTATGTTCCTCATGGAAACATGATTTAAGTGCAACTACTACAGTGAGTAGGTTCTGGTCGTGAAACCTTGGATCTAGGCACATCAGGGAATGATAAGCTTACTGTAAAATTTTCAGATATTTTCATGCAGCAGATTAATTATGAAAAATATAATACATGGTTGCTGCTAGATTCTTGTTCTTTTTGTACAGAACAAATGGTGCAAAATCTGAAACTAAGATTTTTACAGGGCTTTCATTTTATCTTGCAGGAGCTATTGTAATTTTTATAGGATTTATTATGCAGTTTTCAGAGCATAGTAAATATGACATTACACTCCTAGGTTATTCAAGGATTTATTTTTACAGGATCCTACATAGGGTTTTTGTCTATGAAACGTTTTACACAGCATCCTCTACCACTGATTATCTTCTAGTAAAAATATGAGACTTTTCCAAGCTAAGATACTATTTTCTTGATTTAATGTATGTTACTAGCACATAAATCAAATAAATAGGTTCCTGTGAGGTAAAAAGTCTCTAAACTTTTCTATGGCATCTAGGTACCATTACACCAGTATAGAAAAAGTTTCATTAGGTGATTCATAACCTAACTGCAGGGACAATTAATTCTATCCAAACATGGTATGAAACTAAGTTTAATAAACAGTGTAGATAGAGATAGAATTTGGGCCTAATCTTTTTACATTGGCTTATATAACAAGTAAATCTCCTACTGTAAATTTTTCAGGGCCAGCACTTGTCTCAAGACAAGTCTATGAATAAAAGCCATTAATCTTTCCATTTTATTTAAAGCAAGATTTAGCTAGAATCTAAGGTGATGCATGTAACAAAAGTTGTGGAGTTTATCCTAAAGGTTCCAGAACAGTTGATTTTGCATTTTTCTGAATTTTCTACGATTTCATACGAATTTTACAAGTTCACTGATTTTGAATCTAAGTTTGAATCTTTCTCTTACATCTGGGTCCTTGGAATCTTACGTGCAGACCCTTCTAAAGATTTCAATTACTGCAATTGGGTCCTTGGGCGGCTCGGGTACGGTGGCCGGCCAAAATTCCGGCGAGGGGTGAGGGCCGGGGAAGGATCAGGGGTGCGAGGGCTACCTCGTGGGGGTCTTGGTCCGGTGGGGGACGGCCGGGAGTAGCTCGTCGGCGTTGGAGCAGGGGCGGCGGCGGCGGCGGTACGCGTCGACAGCGGTTCTCCGGTGGGCTTGGGGCGGTCTGGTCTGGACGGGGAGCTTCAGTGGCGCGTGGGGAAGCTGCTCCGGTACTTGGCTTGGGCGGAGGAGGTCGGGGTCGAGCTGTCCGCGGTGACCAGGGGCGGCGGCGGCGGCGACAGCGCGGGCGGCGGTGCTCCGGCGGTCCTGGGCGGCGTTGAGCGGGTCGGTGAGCTCCAGTGGGATGATGTGGTGGTGGCTGGCACTTCAATTTGGGCAGGAGGCGGCTGTGGAAGGCTGTCCACGAGCGGGTGGAGCTCGGCGGCGACAATGGCGGCGGCGGTGTGCTCTGGTTGCTGGTAGCTCGCGCGGGCGGCCTGGAGCGCCTTTTATAGGGCAGAAGGGAGGGAGGGGTGCCGGGCGACGTGCGGGGGGTGGAGGCACGACAATGGCGTGGGGTTGGCCGCGGTGGGCGGCTCGGTTCACCGGCGCGGCGTGCGGAGGGCGAGAGCGCGCGACTGGGCACCGGGGATTTGCGTGGGGGAGCGAGGAGATAGGGCGGCACGGGATTGGAGGGCAGCTGCAGCAGCGGCTCGGGCGGGAGGCGAGCTCAGCGACGGGCGGGTCGTGGCGGGCGGTGCGGCACGGCGCGGCGCGGCCGTTGGGCGCGGCGGGCGGCGAGCAGAGGCACGGCCGGCGTGGCGCGCGTGGCGAGCTGGGGCTGGGCAGCGCGGCGGTGGGGGGGGGGGGGGGGGGGGGGCAAAGCCGCGCATGGGGGCGAGGACCGGCGGCCACTGGCCTGGCGGCTTGCGCCGGTCAGGCATCGCCGGCCACCTGGCCGGTGTGTCGGGCGGGGAGGGGAGAGAGAGAGAACGAAGGGCCTATTTGCGAGAATTTGAAAAGTTCCAAGGGGCTGGTTGCAAACAGGATGTTTTCTCCATTTTCTAATTTGAATTTCAAAAACTTTTGAACATGAAAGTCGTTCAGAATAAAAAGTTCTACAAGTTTGGTTTTAGGCAACACCTCATTTGGCTTGTGGTTTGAAAGTTAATTTAAAAATTCAAAGGTATTCATATGTGCCCAAATTCAATTTGAATTTCAACTTAACTTGTTCTAATTCTTTTCACCCTTTTATTAGTTGGTTAAGCATAGGGTTGGGCTAATGACATTGCTTTAGAAATGTAATTTATCAGGGTTGTTACAGCCTTCCCCCCTTAACAAGAATCTCGCCCCGAGATTCGGTAAATCTTAGTGTGGACAGGGGTGCACATACCAGTGGTTGAGATAAGAAAACCAGGGAAATTTTGGTTTAGGTAGCTCTCGGTTTCCCAGGTGGCTTCTTCTTCAGTGTGATGATTCCATTGAACTTTATACATTTTAATCACTTTCCTCCTGGTCCATCTTTCTTTTCGATCCAAAATTTTAACCGGGTGTTCGACATACGAGAGGTCGGGTTCTACCAATATTTCTTGTTGTTCCACAATCTCGGTAGGGACTCGAATACACTTCTTGAGTTGAGATACGTGGAAGACATCATGGGTGGCCGTGAGCTGAGGGGCAGTCGTAATTTGTAGGCTACGGGTCCGCAGCTCTCAATGATTTCGTAAGGACCAACATAACGAGGAGCTAGTTTGCCTTTGATTCCGAATCTTTGCACTCCCTTGGTTGGTGAAACTCGAAGATAGACATGATCGCCAACTTCGAATTTTAGGGGCTTTCTCCTTTTGTCGGAATAGCTCTTTTGCCGGGCTTGTGCGGCTTTAAGATTTGCTTGTATTACTTTTACTTTCTCCTCTGCCTCGATTACCAGGTCGGGTCCAATTATTTTACGTTCTCCGGTTTGTGACCAGCTCAAAAGAGTTCGACACCTTCGTCCGTACAGGGCCTCAAATGGTGCCATTTTCAAACTCGTTTGATAGCTATTGTTGTACGAGAACTCTGCTAGGGGTAGGCATTTGTCCCAATTCTTGTCATAGTGAATGACGCAAGCTCTCAGCATGTCTTCAAGAATTTGGTTTACTCTTTCCGTTTGTCCGTCAGTCTGAGGATGGTATGCTGAGCTGCGAATCAGTTTAGTACCAAGAGATGTTTGCAGTTGCTCCCAAAAGCGTGCTACAAACTGAGTACCACGATTAGAAATAATTGTCTTAGGTATTCCATGTAGGCAAACAATACGATCGAGGTAAATCTCGGCATATTTCTTGGCAGAATAGGTGGTGTGTACCGGAAGGAAATGTGCCGTCTTTGTGAGTCTATCAACGATAACCCATATGGAATCGTGTTTCTGGGAAGTGTTTGGTAGTCCAACGATGAAGTCCATACTTATGTCTTCCCACTTCCAGGATGGTATAGGTAACGATTGAAGTGTACCGGCTACTTTCAAGTGGCTAGCTTTTATTCTCTGGCACGTGTCACATTCTGAGACATACGTAGCAATTTCTCTTTTCATTCTAGTCCACCAGAAGTTTTGCCTTAGGTCTTGATACATTTTGCTACTGCCGGGGTGGATAGAGAATTTGGAAAGATGTGCCTCATCGAGAATTTGCTTGCGGAGTTCATGATTCTTCGGAACGACTATACGACTTTCGAACCATAGAACTCCCTTATGGTCCTGGCGGAAACAACTATACTTCTCCTCACCTAGAGAGAGTTTTTGTTTGATGATCTTAATTCCTTCATCATGTAGTTGTGCCATGACGATTTGGTCGTGAAGAGTGGGCTCAACTGAGATGTGATTTAGAGTGCCTTGGGAAACCATTTCCATGTTAAGCTTTCTCATTTCTGCACACAATGTCTCATTGTAGGATTCCATGGATAAGCAATGGCAATGGGACTTGCGGTTTAGTGCATCCGCGACTACATTAGCCTTGCCAGGGTGATAGTGCACTTCAAGGTCATAATCCTTGATTAATTCTAGCCATCTTCGTTGTCTCATATTCAGATCGGCTTGTGTGAAGATATACTTGAGACTCTTATGATCAGTGTAGATATTACACTGTGTACCCATGAGATAGTGCCTCCATATTTTCAGAGCATGAATGACAGCTGCAAGCTCAAGATCATGAGTGGGATAATTCTGCTCGTGGGGCCGAAGGGCTCGTGAGGCATATGCAATCACTCGATTCTCTTGCATAAGCACACATCCTAAACCAGTACCCGATGCGTCACAATACACATCGAACGACTTGGTATTATCGGGTTGAGCTAACACAGGTGCAGTAGTCAGATGCTCTCTGAGAGTGTGGAAAGCTTCTTCACATTTCTCATTCCATACAAACTTTACTTCCTTCTTTAACAGTTCAATCATGGGCTTAGCAATTCGAGAGAAATCCGGGATGAAGCGACGGTAGTAACCGGCTAAGCCGAGAAAACTGCGAATCTGATGAACAGAGGTAGGGGGTTTCCAATCCATCACCTCTTGTACCTTGCTGGGGTCAACAGCTATGCCTTCGCCGGAGATCGTGTGACCCAAGAACTTCACAGTATCCAACCAGAATTCACACTTAGAAAACTTAGCATAGAGCTGATGGTCTCGGAGTCGCTGAAGAACAATGCAAAGGTGCTCGGCATGCTCTTCCTCATCCTTGGAATAGATAAGGATGTCGTCGATGAACACTACGACGAATTTGTCAAGTTCGGGCATGAATACCGAATTCATGAGATACATGAAGTAGGCAGGGGCATTTGTGAGTCCAAAGGACATGACCAAGAATTCATATAGTCCATATCGTGTGGAGAAGGCAGTCTTAGGAATATCGCACGGGCGAATCTTGATCTGATGATATCCCGAACGAAGATCAATTTTTGAGAAGACTCTGGCTCCAGCTAATTGATCGAATAGTACATCGATACGAGGAAGTGGGTATTTATTCTTAATGGTTACTGTGTTGAGAGGCCGGTAGTCAACGTATAACCTCAAACTGTCATCCTTCTTCTTTACGAATAGGGCTGGACATCCCCAGGGTGACGCGCTAGGGCGAATGAAACCTTTGTTCAGTAGTTCTTGGAGTTGAATTTTCAGCTCTGCCAATTCTTTAGGGGGCATCCTATATGGTCTTTTGGATATAGGTGCAGTGCCCGGTTGCAGTTCGATGATGAACTCAATATCCCTATTCGGTGGCATTCCTGGTAAGTCATCCGGAAAAACGTCGGCATACTCGTTTACCACCGGAATATCCTCTAGCTTAAGTCCTTCCATCATGTAAGCACAGGAATTCGTGTAATCCATAAATGGTAGGTAAAGGGTGGTGGCTCCGTGACTAGGTGAATTCATTTCCACAGCTCGGGACGAGGGGTCCAGTGTGACTTTGTGCAAAATCATCCAATTCATACCCAAAATATGATCTATGCCGTCAAGGGGTAAAAGAACCAAGTTTGTGTTGATGGTTTTACTACCCAACTTGACTGGTACTTGTCTGATCATTTGATTCGAAGCAATTCTACCACCCGGTGTTGATATCATATATGACCCTTTTGTGTGACAAACATCCAAGCCTACTTTTGCACCGAATTTTGCACTTATGAAACTATGCGATGCACCAGAATCAAACAATATAACTGCAGGCTGGTTATGGATAGAGAATGTACCCGACATCACTGGGGCTCCTTCAGGAAGCTCTGCAAGCGTGGTGAAGTTAATCCGTCCTTGCTTGACCTGCAGGGTCTGTCTCTTGCCCCTGTTCTTGTTGTTCGGGTTGGATCCCTGACCTTGGTTGGGCGGCCCAGACTGAGGGCATTCTCGTGTAAAGTGGTTGGAACTCCCGCATTTGAAACAACGATTCGCGGGGCTAGGTCGAAGAGACTGTTGCAGAGTGGGCCTCGGACCATTCTGTGGAGGCATCGGGAGTCGTACCATGCCTGGCTGCTGTGGGGGTCTCGCAATCCATCTCCCTGGCCGAGGGGCCCTTGGTGGAGCTGTGGGTGCGGCATTTTGCACGATGCGATACCTTGGTGGCTGAGCACTTGAAGGTCCAGCAGGTGCCTTTCTCTTCTTCTCTGCCCGGTGTGCAATGATAGAGTCTTCCTGGGTAATGGCCATATTGACCAATTCGTTGTAGGTGTCAGCCCTGACTAGGTTCAGACGCTCCTTGAGCTTGGTGCTTAGTCCTCTGCGGAAACGGTCACGCTTCTTAGTATCCGTATCAGCGTGATAGCCCGCATACTGGCATAGATTGTTGAACGCCTGGGCGTATTGCAGCACGGTGCGGGTGCCCTGGGTGAGTGCCAGGAACTCGTTCAACTTCCTCTCCATGAGACCCTCGGGGATGTGATGTGCCCGGAATGCGGCCTTGAATTCGTCCCAGTCGACCACATGATCATCCGGGAGCATCGCAAAATAGTGGTCCCACCACAGACGGCGGTACCGCGAAGCTGTTGCGCGGCAAAACGAACTTTGTTGGCCTCTGAGCATGGGGCCACAAGTAGTGTGAACTTGGATTCGATGGTGCAAATCCATGCGTCTGCGTCCAAGGGTACCTCTGTCTTATGGAACAAGGGTGGCTGGGTCCCCAGAAAATCCGTATATCCTGCAGCTTGGGGGTGGTGGACATTTTGCCCGCCCCGCTGGTGGTGTTGCTGTCCTTGCACCAGCTGACGCAGCAGCTCGGTTTGAGCGGCCATCATTTCCACCAAACTGGGCGGGGGTGGTGGCGATTGTCGCGGTCTGCTGCCACCGGCACCAAAACCCTCGGGGTTGCCACGTGTTGATCCAACCATCTGAAACGCGAAAGGTTACCATCAGCAACGCGATCCATATTACTTCCTCGATTCATAAAGGATTAGTGTAGTCATAGACTTCCGAAATCACCGATAGAAGTATGGACAGAATTTCTGTTTGCTACGAGAAAAATCATAGCTTGCTGTGGGTTCATCCAAAACATCTCATACTCTGGCAGTAGTTAGAGAACTTAGGGATGCACCACTTTGGTATTTAACTCAGGTGCTAGAACTATAGCTAAGATGGTCGAAAGGCTCGTCCTTTGCCTTACTGTCTCAGCTGTTTTTCAGCAGATCGATAGGTGATGTTTTGCCTATAACTCAAACTAGCGAGGTCCAATGATGCTGAATTTCTGTGAGAACCACGATCACAAAATTCCTGACAGGTTTGGTATTCAACTCACAGCTCAAAAATGTAAGGAGACATGGATAAAATTTCCGACAAGTTTCAGCGATTGTGGATTTCATCGTTTACCAACTTACAACGAAATCACCCAAGTTTATCGCCGTTCCTTACATGCTGAGGGTATCCACATGGTTCAGGTGTACCCATCACAAAAGAGTTACTCAACTCCTAGTTAGCCTATTACAACACTTGCCAAAAGTTAGGCTACCCTATCGAGGAGTATGTGCAAAAGTCCTTCTAGGTCATCATCTAGAAATCGTCCAGGTCGTTGACGGACGACTCGCTGTGAGTAGGAGAGTGAGCTCCCATCGGAGGTGGCTGCAGTGCCTCACCCTCAAAGTCCATTCCTGAAATACCATCAATCTCCTGTGGCTCCTCCTCATCTTCCTCCATAGCCACCACGCCAGGAGGGGCATTCTGATCATGGTGCCACTGAATGTGCTCATTAGCATCCTCCAACTCAAGGCTCAGATCATGGAGCTGCTCCTCCAAGTGTACTATCATGTCATCTCTCTCACCCATGAGAGTGTCGTGTTCCTGAATTTGGCCCTCATGTTGGCCAATCCGGGTGTCTCTATCCTCGAGTTCCTCACTGAGTTTCTTAATCTGCTCATCCCTGGTATCTGCCATCATGTGGTAGGCCTGTGCAAGATCAGTGAGCTGCACAAGCGCCTGACTCTGGAGAGTCTGAAGTCGGTAGAGTGCATTCATGCACCGCACGGAGGTATCGATGGTCTCCTGGGCATGAAAGTCCACCAAGTACTGTGAATGCTGCACCCTGTCAAGCCAAAAAGGGTCGTTGTCCTGGGCAGCAGGAAACAAACCAATGGGAGCGAGTGTGACAACCTCGGGACGCTGTGCACAAAAAGTGGTGAGCGCCCTCATGGCTGCAAGCTCCCAAGTTTCGGCCAAACGGTGACCAATAGCCTCAATCTGCAAGGCGGGCCACTCCGGGTGTAGCGGGTGCGGAAAAATGGTCACGTTGACACGGCACTGGGTAACTCCATTCTCTGCAAACTCCAGTCCGGCGTAACGTGGGGGAATTGGATAGCCCGCGGTGCGCAGAACATCCCACAAAATAGAGGGAAAGCCCTCCCAGTGGAGACACTGCGAGTGAACGCGTCCATCCTCATCCACCATCATGGCAGCTGTCTCGGCCATCTGAACAAAAGATCAAATGGGTGAGACCAAGAAAAAGTGTGAAAAGCACAGGGACAGATTCTGTATAGAGTGCAAAAATAACCATAACTTCCACAGTTCATATCCAAAAATTCTCAAATTTCACCAGAACACTCCTAAGGTATTTGTGCACCACTTTTCTATTCAACACTTTGGCTGGATTAGGCTCTAAGATGGCTGTTCCCTTAAGGTCTCACTTCTCTATCTACCCAGAATTTTCAGTGAACAGAGGGCTAGAGTCTCGTGCATCAGGGAAAATCTACCCGGCCAAAAGTTACCAAATTTTAACAGCAGCTACCTGGGTAAATTTGGAACAAGTTTTGTGTTGTACTCTTTTGCAGAAAACTGTAGGAAGGGGGCCTAAAAATTTAAGGGGCAGAATTCTAACATTCCATGGTTTCTGTTATTTCTTACTATCCATAAGTTCAGAATTTTTCATTTTTGAACAGGAGATAGAACACAAAATTTGGAACAATTCTTTCAACATGAACTATACCAGAAAAGGTCATTTTCTCTGATCAATAACTCTCTCTTTTCGTTCATGGCAGATTTGTGACAGATTTGCTAGATAGTCCTTATGCAAAATCACGCTTAGATACACAAGAACCTTACCACTCTCATTCAACGCATTTTCAATTTCAGATATATATGGTCATGATGCATGCACGTCCTATTCGTCCTCACAAAATAAAATAATTGCCAAATAACTTTTGGTCTTACGAAGATAGTTTCGGTGGCATACACAATACGGCTCTCCCTATAATAGCTAGTCGAGAAAACTCTAAATGTTCTTAAACTTATCGTAATCGCGGTCAGTGTACCTGCAGAAGATTGATATAGCATATATATATCCACTGAACTTTTCATGCCAGCACTCATGAAAGCGTCTGTATTCATTACCGTTTACTTATAGAAACGATATCTGTACAATTTCCGCCGTACAGACGACGTTAACATACGCTATCGAGATAGCGTATTCACGGGGGTACCGTCATGAGACGGGGGTATGAACAGCGATCGCCATACCCTGCGCGAAACCTTCTACTCCCAATATATTCAACTAACAGTTGGCATATTGGCAGCACCTCAAGTAAGCCACTGCTTGAGGGCAGCGTTCGGTTCGCATCACCGACAGGAAGGCCAAACTCTCTCAGTTGGCTGAGGATTCTTACCTTCTTACCTTAGCGATGAGTGCGTCGTTACGGAAATTAAGGGTCGGTTGTGCATAAAAGTAAGTTTTGACAGAAAGTAATGTGCTGGAAGTCAGTTGATATTATATAGAAGTTAGATAGCCACCTAGTAACCTTCCCATAATCCCTTAGGGCTTTACGAACTAGGCACCATCCTTAACGAACCAACGCATTTTCCAACACAATTTTTGTGGTCAAGTTTTAGGAAAACGAGTTTTTTTAAGGCTTGTTGCATTCTCTGGCGTATGCATTTCGGCTCTGGTGCCAGCTGTTACCAGCTGTGGCACCAGCTACGGCTCTGATACCAGCTGTGGCAGAACCACCTGAATTAATCCGGCTCAAGTCTACTAACCATCACCATTAGGGCAATCTCGGTTAACCTTACACTTCAAACGGAGTAATCCATTGGTCTGTCGGGTAACCTCCCGATACAACCACGGTAAAGCGGATCGAAGCCATACATACAAATGCTCATGCGAAGATGAGCCCAGAGAATACCACATTCCAGCAGATATTACAAAATTATCATAAGTGAATATTACAAACCATGTTTGAGTTTAGTAATCAAGTACTTCAGTGATCATAACCAAAGTTCTTCAGAGTTTAAGTTGCAGCAGAAATGAAATAACGAAAACTACTCGACGATACAGGATGTCTCGATGAAGCCCGTACGAGACATCACTCGGCATTATCTCCATTGGCCGGGGGCGTATCCCATTCCACCGACCAACCAGGGGGAAGAGTGCAGGGCCAAGTCAAGCTAGCAATCATATCTTCGAAGGTTTCACCTGAAAACGAGCCACAAGCAAGGCTGAGTATGCTAATACTCAGCAAGACTTACCCGTGTAGTGGAATCTACTCCACCGACTCTAGACATGCAAGGCTTTTTGGCTCAGGCGTTTGTTTTGCCGAAAAGCATCTATGAGTGGGTCCTTACTTTCAACTTTTAGCTCAAGATTCTAGTTTCATTAACTATTCTAGATAAGCAGCTATCCAACATCATTCATGGTGAAGCATTAAATTTCATCCAACAAGTTTATTCATCATCATTTTTCCTCTTCTTACTCTGTGTGGTAAAAGGGATTAAGCAGTCTCAATAGCCGTGAGAAACGGACGATTCGAATCGAATTTCTTAACCTTGCAAGGGGAAACCTAAACACACGTCACGTGGTTACTCCCAGAGTCACACGTGCAACTTTTCCCCTTTCTTTCCGGGTTGTGGATCGGAGCTACCCTCCGAGAGTACACGAGCCCCACGCCACGGTTCAGCGCCAGGTCGTGACCACTCGTGCACTCGCCATCTGCACATGGATCGGAGCTACCCTCCGAGAGTACAAGAGCCCCACACCATGGTTGGGCGCCGGGTCGTGACCACTCGTGCACTCGCCATATGCACATGGGACCGAAGTTCAAAGGGTAGGTTGTCGTCCACTTGCCGGGCCAATCAGGTACTTAAGCTTACCGATTCCCATATTCTCGGCATGTGGTTAGTACGTTCAAAGACTTAACCACCACTACCACACACTGCGGCCTTAGCATTTTTCACTAAACAGACGGGCCTCAATCGTAAACATCGTACCATAACCCGTCCGTTGTCCTTATGATTGCAGCGTGTAGTAAACATTCAACTCCTATTTTCTCGCGAGTGACATGAAATCACTCGGCTTTTACCGGAGTCCTATTAGCACAGCATTCTATCGAACCTTACATCTAGTTTTCAAGCATGGGTTCCTAACATCATGCAACTAAGTTTTCATTCAACTCCTATAAACTTAATGCACAAGCAAAAGAGTAGTGAGTTGCATAATTTAGGAAAGGAAATGGGTTATGCTCCGGGGCTTGCCTTGTTGTGCAAAGTTAGTCCGGGGATCGTCTGAACGTTGACCCGGGTCTTCAACTGCTTCAGTTAAATTTGCCTGGGCTTCTCGCTGCTCACTCTCGGACTCGGGCACCAGCTCGTAAGTCCCGTCGGCGAGAGTAGTCGTTTCTATATGAATGCATAAGTGTAAGTTGTGGTGATGGTAAATGACATGATTTCCTTCACGATAAAGTTGCAGTCTGTAAAACATGAGTTTTGTTGTGAAGTGAGTTACTTTATCATTCATGGGCAATCGTTATTAGAGTAGAATTAGTAACCGCCATCCAGAACCTATAGTTTTGCACCCCGACCCACTATATAAGGTTTAATTATATTTTAGCCCCTAATTCCATTAGATTTAGCCCCTGGAAGTTCAAAACTCTCGCAGTTAGGCCCCTAGACCATTGTTTTAGCCATATCTTCATCGTTTCAACTCCGATCTCAGCGATTCTTGCGCTCACGTGATCCTTGCATCATGAACTACAACTTTAGTATCTTTTTACTTTCTGTTTGTATTGTTTGTTGTATTGTTTCTTATTTGTTTGTGTATGCTTGTTTGTGTGATCGCGTAGACAACGTGACGTTCGAGCAAAATCAAGAGCAAGCTTACGAGGAAGGAAACCAGCAGCTGTTTGAAGAAGGCAAGTGGATTTCCTCCCCTGCATATTCTATTTGATCCCAACAACAGCATGAAAATTCACGTTACTTCAATGTTGCTTGCATAAATTTGATGGGTTACCTATGCTAAGGACATACCTAGTCTTTTACCCCAAACCTTGAAACACCTGGGTTTACTATTCATGTTGGGTAGTTACGCTTAGTTGCAAACTTTGGGATTGGTATTGGTTTACTCTTATGGCAATGTTGATCACGTTTCATATTGTGGTTTTATCGCAAAATTTCAAGATCAACTTTGTTTAATGGGAACATGGAGAACCACCCAAGAAAACAGTGCAACCACAAAGTCATATGGCTCTGACCTTAGCCAATTAATTAGATGTGTAGTTTGCTGGTGGCCTTACCGAAAGGGCAAGGAGGGGGTCGGTGATAGGGGTCATAGCCCGGTCCTCTTGGGGCAGCTACCTTTGCTAAGGAGCTGACCATTAGGGAGGTTTATGGACCACACTGCTACTGAAACTCTAGCGGGCTGCCTAGCTCTCGACATGTCTTTGTAAAGGCTCCGTAGTGTACCCTCGCCACTCACCTCGGAAGTGTTTAAGGGCCTTGCAAACCCAGGCGACTCAGGGAAACACGATTTGTGGGTAAAGTGTACAACCTCTGCAGAGTGTAAAACTGTTATAACAGCCGTACTCACGGTTAAGAGTGGCTTGGACCCTCATATGATAATGAAACTTGAATATTAATTAATTTGTGGTTCGTGGACTATGTTATTATTGATGGTACCGTTATGTTTTTACTAAAGTGGGTTGGTATAAACTTAAACCTAGTAATAGATGCTTGTTAATAAATATTTGACCAACTAAAAGCAACCGCTGCTGCAAAACTTAGCCTATCCTTGATGGCCTTGCATTTTCACCCCACTTGCTGAGTACCAACCATAAGAGTACTCACCCTTGCCTCCCTGCTGTTCAGAAGAGAACTTTGAAGAGGAGATCTTCGACGACTTCGAGGAGTACTAGGTTCTGCGTTCACCAGTCATCGCGTGTGGGAGACAGAGTTGTTGGAGACTTCGTATAGGGTATAACAATTTATCATTTAAAGACATTTGTGTCTCTTTTATACGGAGTGTAATATTGGTAAATACTTTATTTAGTTACTTTTGAGCATTGTCTTTGATATATTACACTTTCCGTCTACCATATGTGTGTGAACATGATCCTAGTGCACATATGAGATGCATCTGGTTCTTTCTGGAATCGGGTATGACAGGGATCGAGGCCCCTTCAGTAACATAGAATACTAGTTGAGAACTAGTAATCTGAGCGTTCCTGCAAGTATGGGAGCGAGAACCTTCAGTAAACTACGCGTAGTACTAGTCTAGAACTTGTAAACGGACTGTTACAGGAAATGTGAGAGCGAAGCCTTTTTAGTAACATAGAATACAAGTCGAGAACTAGTAATCGGAGCATTACTGGAAGTATGAGAGCGAGAACCCTTCAGTAAACTACGCATAGTACTAGTGGAGAACTAGTAAACGGAGTGTTACTGGAAGTGTCAGCGCAAAGCCCCTTCAGTAACATAGAATACTAGTCGAGAACTAGTAATCTGAGCGTTAGTGGAAATATAGGAGCGAGGCCCCTACAGTAACATAGAATACTAGTGGAGAACTAGTAATCTGAGCGTTCCTGCAAGTATGGGAGCGAGAACCTTCGGTAAACTATGTGTGGTACTAGTTGAGAACTAGTAAACGAAGTGTTACTGGATGTGTGGGAGCGAATCCCCTTTAGTAACCTAGAATAATAGTCGAGAACTAGTAATCTCAGCATTACTGGACATATGGGAGCGAGAACCCTTCGGTAAACTATGCGTAGTACCAGTGGAGAACTAGTAAACGGAGTGTTACTCGAAGTGTCAGAGCGAAGCCCCTTCAATAACATAGAATAATATTCGAGAACTAGTAATCTGAGCGTTAGGGGAAGTATGGGAGCGAGGCCACTTCAGTTACATAAAATACTAGTGGAGAACTAGTAATCTAATCATTACTGGAAGTATGGGAACGAGGCCCCTTCAGTAAACTACGCGTAGTACTAGTCGACAACTAGTAAATGGAGTGTTACTGGAAGTGTGGGAGTGAAGCCCCTTTAGTAACATAGAATATTAGTCGAGAACTAGTAATATGTGCATTATTTGTAGTATGGGAGCGAGGCTCCTTCAGTAAACTACGTGTAGTACTAGTCTAGAACTAGTAATGGAGTGTTACTGGAAGTGTGGAAGCGAAGCCACTTCAGTAACATAGAATACTAGTCGAGAACTAGTAATCTGTGCGTTACTGGAAGTATGTGAGCGAGGCCCGTTCAGTATACTACGTGTAGTACTAGTCGAGAACTAGTAAACGGAGTGTTACTTGAAGTGTGGGGGTGAAGCCCCTTCAGTAACATAGAATATTAGTCGAGAAATAGTAATCTGAGCGTTAATGGAAGTATGGAAATGAGGCCCCTTTAGTAACATAGAATACTGGTGGAGAACTAGTAATCTGATCGTTACTAGAAGTATGGGTGCGAGGCCCATTCAGCAAGCTACGCGTAGTACTAGTCGAGAACTAGTAAATGGAGTGTTACTGGATGTGTGGGAGCGAAGCCCATTCAGTAACATAGAATATTAGTCGAGAACAAGTAATCTGAGCGTTACTTGAAGTATGGGAGCGAGGCCCCTTCGGTAAACTACGCATAGTACTAGTCGAGAACTAGTAAATGGAGTGTTACTGGATGTGTGGGAGCGAAGCCCCTTCAGTAACATAGAATATTAGTCCAGAACAGGCAATCTGAGCGTTACTGGAAGTATGGGAGCGAGGCCCCTTCAGTAAACTACGCATAGTACTGGTCGAGAACTAGTAAATGGAGTGTTTCTGGAAGTTTGAGAGGGAGGCCCCTTCAGTAACATAGAATACTAGTCGAGAACTATTAATCTGAGCTTTAATATGGGAGGGAGACCCCTTCAGTAGCATAGAATACTAGTCAATAACTAGTAATCTGAGCGTTACTGGAAGAATGGGAGCGAGGCCCCTTCAATAACTTAGAATACTAGTCGAGAACTAGTAATTTCAGCATTTCTGGAAATACGGGATTGAGGTCCCTTCAGTAAACTACGCGTAGTACTAGTCAAGAACTATTAAATGGAGTGTTACTGGATGTGTGGGAGTGGAGCCCCTTCAGTAACATAGAATACTAGTCGAGAACTAGTAATCTGAGAGCTAATGGAAGTATGGGAATGAGGCCCCTTCTATAAACTACGCGTAGTACTAGTCGAGAACTAGTAAACGAACCGTTACAGGAAGAGTGGGAGCGAAGCATTTTCAGTAACATAGAATATTAGTCCAGAACAAGTAATCTGAGCGTTACTGGAAGTATGGGAGCGAGGCACCTTCAGTAAACTACGCGTAGTACTAGTCGAGAACTAGTAAACGGAGTGTTGCTGGAACTTTGGGAGGGAGGCCCCTTCAGTAACATATAATACTGGTCCAGAACAAGTAATCTGAGCGTTACTGGAAGTATGGGAGCGAGGCACCTTCAGTAAACTACGCGTAGTACTAGTCGAGAACTAGTAAACGGAGTGTTGCTGGAAGTTTGGGATGGAGGCCCCTTCAGTAACATATAATACTAGTCGAGAACTAGTAATCTGAGATTTAATATGGGAGTGAGACCCCTTTAGTAGCATAGAATACTAGTCAGTAACAAGTAATCTAAGCGTTACTTGAAGAATGGGAGCGAGGCCCCTTTAATAACTTAGAATACTAGTTGAGAACTAGTAATCTAAGCGTTTCTGGAAGTACGAGAGCGAGGCCCCTTCAGTAAAATACACGTAGTACTAGTCGAGAACTATTAAACAGAGTGTTAATGAAAGGGTGGGAGCGAAGCCCCTTCAGTAACATAGAATACTAGTCGAGAACTAGTAATCTGAGCATGACTGGAAGTATGGGAGCGAGGCCCCTTCTATAAACTACCCGTAGTACTAGTCGAGAACTAGTAAACGGACTGTTACTGGAAGTGTGGGAGCGAGGCCCCTTCAGTAACATAGAATACTAGTCGAGAACTAGTAATCTGAGCGTTCCTACAAGTATGGGAGCGAGAACCTTCAGTAAACTACGCGTAGTACTAGTCGAGAACTAGTAAACGAAGTGTTACTGGAAGTGTGGGAGCGAAGCCCCTTGAGTAACATAGAATAATAGTCGAGAACTAGTAATCTAAGCGTTAGTGGAAGTATGAGAGCGAGGCCACTTTAGTAACATAGAATACTAGTGGAGAACTAGTAATCTGATCGTTACTAGAAGTATGGGAGCAAGGCCCATTCAGTAAACTAAAAGTAGTACTAGTCGAGAACTAGTAAACGGAGTGTTACTGGAAGTGTGGGAGCGAAGCCCCTTCAGCTAACATAGAATATTAGTCGAGAACTAGTAATCTGAGCGTTACTGGAAGTATGGGTGTGAGGCCCCTTTTATAAACTATGCGTAGTACTAATCGAGAACTAGTAAACGGCTAGTTACTGGAAATGTGGGAGCGAAGCCTTTTCAGTAACATAGAATACAAGTCGAGAACTAGTAATCTGAGCATTACTGGAAGTATGGGAGCGAGAACCCTTCAGTAAACTACGGGTAGTACTAGTGGAGAACTAGTAAACGGAGTGTTACTGGAAGTGTCAGATCGAAGTATGAGAGCGAGGCCACTTCGGTAACATAGAATACTAGTGGAGATCTAGTAATTTGATCATTACTGGAAGTATGGGAGGGAGGCCCATTCAGTAAACTAAGAGTAGTATTAGTCGAGAACTAGTAAATGGAGTGTTACTGGAAGTGTGGGAGCGAAGCCCTTTCAGTAACAAAGAATATTAGTCGAGAACTAGTAATATGTGCGTTACTTGTAGTATGGGAGCGAGGCCTCTTCAGTAAACTACGCGTAGTACTAGTCCAGAACTAGTAATGGAGTGTTACTGGAAGTGTGGAAGCGAAGCCCCTTCAGTAACATAGAATACTAGTCGACAACTAGTAATTTGAGCGTTACTGAAGTATGGAAGCGTGGCCCCTTCAATAACATAGAATACTAGTCGAGAACTAGTAATCTGAGCGTTACTGGAAGTATGGGAGCGAGGCCCCTCAGTAAACTATGTGTAGTACTAGTCGAGAACTAGTAAACAGAGTGTTACTGGAAGTGTGGGAGCGAAACCCCTATAGTAACATAGACTACTAGTCGAGAACTAGTTATATGAGCTTTAATGGAAGTATGGGAGCGAGGCCCCTTCAGTAACATAGAATACTAGTCAATAACTAGTAATCTGAGCGTTACTGGAAGTATGGGAGCGAGTCCCCTTCAGTAAACTACGCGTAGTACTAATCGAGAACTAGTAAACGGACTGTTACTGGAAGTGTGGGAGCGAAGCCTTTTGAGTAACATAGAATACTAGTCGAGAACTAATAATCTAAGCGTTTCTGGAAGTATTGGAGCGAGTCCCCTTCAGTAAACTACGCGTAGTACAAGTCTAGAACTAGTAAACGGAGTGTTACTGGAAGTGTGGAAGAGAAGCCCCGTCAGTAACATAGAATATTAGTCAAGAACTAATATTGTGAGCTTTACCGGAAGTATGGGAGCGAGGCCCCTTCAGTAAATTACACGTAGGACTAGTCGAGAACTAGTAAATGGAGTGTTACTGGAAGTGTGGGAGCGAAGCTTTTTCAGTAACATAGAATACTAGTCGAGAACTAGTAATCTGAGCGTTACTTGAAGTATGGGAGGACAACCCTTCCATAAACTACACGTAGTACTACTCGAGAACTAGTAAATTGAGTGTTACTGGAAGTGTGGGAGCCCTTCAGTAACATAGAATACTAGTTGAGAACTAGTAATCTGAGCGTTACTAGAAATATAGGAGCGAGGCCCCTTTAGTAACGTAGAATACTAGTCGAGAACTAGTAATCTGAGCGTTCCTGCAAGTATGGGAGCGAGAACCTTCAGTAAACTACACGTAGTACTAGTCCAGAACTTGTAAACGGACTGTTACTAGAAGAGTGAGAGCGAAGCCTTTTCAGTAACATAGAATACAAGTCGGGAACTAATAATCTGAGCATTACTGGAAGTATGCGAGTGAGAACCCTTGAGTAAACTATGCGTAGTACTAGTGGAGCACTAGTAAACGGAGTGTTACTGGAAGTGTCAGAGCGAAGCCCCTTCAGTAACATAGAATAATTGTCGAGAACTAGTAATCTGAGCGTTAGCGGAAGTATGGGAGCGAGGCCACTTCAGTAACATAGAATACTAGTGGAGAACTAGTAATCTGAGCGTTAGTGGAAATATAGGAGCGAGGCCCCTTCAGTAACATAGAATACTAGTGGAGAACTAGTAATCTGAGCGTTCCTGCAAGTATGGGAGCGAGAACCTTCAGTAAACTACACGTAGTACTAGTCGAGAACTAGTAAACGAAGTGTTACTGGAAGTGTTAGAGCGAAGCCCCTTCAGTAACATAGAATAATAGTCGAGAACTCGTAATCTGAGCGTTAGTGGAAGTATGGGAGTGAGGCCACTTCAGTAACATATAATACTAGTGGAGAACTAGTAATCTGATAATTACTTGAAGTATGGGAGCGAGGCCCATTCAGTAAACTACGCGTAGTACTAGTCGAGAACTAGTAAACGGAGTGTTACTAGAAGTATGGGAGTGAAGCCTCTTTCGTAACATAGAATATTAGTCGAGAACTAGTAATATGTGCGCTACTGGTAGTATGGGAGCGAGGCCCCATCAGTAAACTACGCGTAGTACAAGTGCGGAACTAGTTAACGGTGTGTTATTGGAAGTGTCAGGGCGAAGCCTTTTTAGTAACATAGAATACAAGTCGAGAACTAGTAATCGGAGCATTAATAGAAGTATGGGAGCGAGAACCCTTCAGTAAACTACGCGTAGTACTAGTGGAGAACTAGTAAACGGAGTGTTACTGGAAGTGTCAGCGCGAAGCCCCTTCAGTAACATAGAATACTAGTCGAGAACAAGTAATTTGAGCGTTAATGGAAGTATGGAAGCGTAGCCCCTTCAATAACATAGAATACTAGTCGAGAACTAGTAATCTGAGCGTTACTGGAAGTGTGGGAGCGAGGCCCCTTCAGTAACCTAGAATACTAGTCGAGAACTAGTAATCTGAGCGTTCCTGCATGTATGGGAGCGAGAACCTTCAATAAACTACGTGTAGTACTAGTCGAGAAGTAGTAAACGAAGTGTTAGTGGAAGTGTGGGAGCGAAGCCCTTTCAGTAACATAGAATAATAGTCGAGAACTAGTAATCTAAGCGTTAGTGGAAGTATGGGATCGAGGCCACTTCAGTAACATAGAATACTAGTGGAGAAATAGTAATCTGATCGTTACTAGAAGTATGGGAGCGAGGCCCATTCAGTAAACTAAGAGTAGTACTAGTCGAGAACTAGTAAACGGAGTGTTACTGGAAGTGTGGGAGCGAAGCCCCTTTAGCTAACATAGAATATCAGTCGAGAACTAGTAATCTGAGCGTTACTGGAAGTACGGGAGTGAGGCCCCTTCAGGAAACTACGCGTCGTACTAGTCGAGAACTATTAAACGGAGTGTTACTGGAAGTGTGGGAGTGGAGCACCTTAAGTAACATAGAATACTAGTCGAGAACTAGTAATCTGAGCTCTACTGGAAGTATGGGAGCGAGGCCCCTTCTATAAACTACGCGTAGTAGTAGTCGAGAACTAGTAAACGGACTATTACTGGAAGTGTGGGAGCGAAGCCTTTTAAGTAACATAGAATAATAGTCGAGAACTAATAATCTGAGCGTTACTGGAAGTATGTGAGCGAGGCTCCTTATGTAAACTACGCGTAGTACTAGTCCAGAACTAGTAAACGGACTGTTACTGGATTTTAGGATGTGATTAAAAATAATAATAATTACAATAAAGCAGTGATTTTCTCATAATTATAAAAATTTTAACATTTATTTTCTTTACAGAAAATCTAATATAGGAAAAAAAAATAAATGATTGTCTTTCTGAATTAAATAAAATGCTTTCTATGTATGTTGCATTCATGTCGTTGCATTGGTTTTGTTTGTTTGCGTGTTGGAGGTTCCAAATAAAAATACCCATAAACTACCCTAAAATCTCTCTTTCTCTTCTCCTCTTCTTTTTCTCCACGTGACCCAAAACTGCACGGCGGCCCAGCCCGCAGCGCCCTCCCTCTCTCTCTCCCTCCCTCTCTCACTGCCGCCAGGCCCACCTGTCGGCGTCGTCTGCTCCCTCCCGCTGCCTCTTTCCTTTCTTTCTCCTTCTGTCTCTCCTTCCTTTCCTTTTCCTTCCTCACCGCGTATCCCGGCCGCGCCCATCGCCGTCGTCTTCGCCCGAACTCCGCCCCTCCTTCCCTCCTGTGTCAGCGCCTCCTCTTCCTCCCTCGCCTATAAAGGATGAGCACCCGAGCTCCTGTGCCCCTACTGCCCTGGCGCCCCAACCCCGCGCGTTCCCTGTGCAGCTCCCTCCTCCCGTGCTCCTCTGCAGCGCCCTCCTGCATGCGCCAGAAGCCGAGCAGACGCCACCGTAGCTTCCCCGCTGCAGCGTTTCCTCCCCCTGCATCGGCACTGCAGCTGCCCCTGCGCCACTGCTACCCACGCCCGAGCGCCTTAGCCTCTCTCGTTGCCCTACCCCCTGACGCGCCGCGTCCCCTTGCTGCTGCAGTTGCACCTCAACCAGCGCCGCCGCCCAGTTCTGTACGTGAAGGAAACAGAGGTCGCCGCTGCTTCTTGCGCAGTTGATTCCGGCCACCACGGTGCATCTCCGCCAAGGGTAAGCGGCGGAACGGACTCCCCTCGACCTCCTCTCCCTTTTCCCCATCTTTCCCTGCTTCCCCATGGTCTAAATCACTGCAATTTTGGCCAACAGGGAGCTTTCCGTGCACCAGCCATGGAGAAGATGGAGCTTCTGCGATCTAGCCCCTGCCAAATAGGGTAATTTCTGTTCTTTTCTTGTGTCTTCAGAAATCTGCAGAAAACCCCCTATAGTTAATACATCTTTTCAATCCAGCCCTACCCGTGACCTTTTACAGATATAACCCTAACTGTTTGCTGTTTTGCGAGCACTATTTTCTGTGTCTAGCGAAAAGCAACAGCTAGCCCTTCCACCCTGCGGTTAATCACGTATAGGTCCCTGTAGCTTCGTTACTTGCGTAGTTTCCGCGTTTTAGATCCGTTTAAGCTTGTTCTTGTTGTGTTAGTCTTGTTTTAGCGTAAGCTATCATTTAATCGTATTATTGTGCCATAATTCCTGATTTTTAAAATTAAATTTAGATTTAATTTCATTAATGACTACTTTCACTAGCTTTTCTAATTAAAAGCTAATTAGACTTACTCCGATTTTTATAATTCATGTTAATTTGATTAATATCAACATCACCTTCGCTGTGCCGCTCTCTCTCTCCCCGGCATAACCCCAGCCTGAATCGAGCCCTGGAACACCGGATTCGGTAAACTCCGACCGTCCGCTGCCACACTCGCTCACCGCCGATTCGCCCGACCCTTACTCCGCCGATTCGCCCGACCCGCCGCTCGATTCCGATCCAACGAACCAGATTCATCCGACCCTAGCTGTTCCCAGAACTTTAGCAGAAAGACCCCTAGGTTTTCCAGAAATCAACCCGCAGTCTAGATCAGTAGAAAAATAGTTCGAGTTGAGCCCTTTCTTTTTCTGTCCCGACCCCTGACCTTTCTAAAATTAGTACCAGCCGTCCAGGACCTATAGTTTTGCACCCCGACCCTCTGTTTAAGGTTTAATTATGTTTTAGCCCCTGATTTCTTCAATTTAACCCCTAGAAGTTCAGTTTCTTCGCAGATAAGTCCCTGGAGCCTTGTTTTAGCCCTACCTTCGTCGTTTTAGCTCCGTTTCGACTCGTTCTCGTTGCGTTAAGTCTTCTTAAGCCTAAGCTACCGTTTAGTCGTGTCGTTGTGCCTTAGTTCCTATTTTTAAATTAAAAATAGATTTAATTTGATTAAAGTTCTCTCACTTAGTTTTCTAATTAAAATCCACCTAGGTCTTTACCTCCGGTTTTTCATAACTAATGTCAATTCAATTAATACCAACTCAAATGTGAAGTCTAGTGAAGATGATGAAGAGTTCTAGGCGTACGCAACCCCCAGTCGTCTGCCTGCGAAGTTTGGAGCCTTCGTTTCCATTATAAGCGCATATCTCTGATAGTCTTGTAAGTCTTAATTTATATTTCTATACGTGATACTGTTGCTGTTATTCACTAATGATGTCACTATATGTATGGAACTTGATCCTGGCATACATATAGTTATGCATTCGGTTTTGTCCTTAAACCGGGTGTGACAGAAATGGTATCAGAGCTGTATCGACTGTAGGATGTAAGCCTAGATAGCAATGGTCGCTCCTTAAGGTTTATTTTAGTATACAACTTATTCCTGTCTTACCCTTGACCTTCCCAATAAATATTCTCGCTCCTTGACCATTTTCTTTTCTCAATCCGCCTTGATAACTCACCTTTCTCACCTGATCTTCTTTTTCATTTGCACATCCTTATTTCGCAAATGTAAAACCCCCATCCTTAACTATTGACTTACTCTTTCCTTGATAACTTATTTTGATACTCGACCCCCTTGACAATTACACTTTCTAGTTTTTGCTAAACCCTCAACCATTGTCTATTTTCTCTTTCCTAGATGACTTCTTGGTCTTAATCATACATCTCATTTGATAAATGATTTTCCTATCTCATGCATCTGACCTCCTTTTGATTTATGGGTGATATTGTTTATCCCCACTCTTTAATATTTTCTTATCACTTCCTACTTATCCTTTTAAACCTATCTCTTTCTTAATTTTATCTTTCCCCAATTATACCCCTTCTTTCATCTTAAGCACTGCCATTTTGATTTCTTTCCCTCATCTTATTATTCAAAGGAGATCTTTTGTCCTCCTTTTATTCAAAATGTTTAGATCATTCGTGCCACCTGACCCAAAGCCTGCTCAAGACAGCTGAAGAAAGGAGTGATCACCTCACACCCAAAGAAGACAAAATCGGCAGCGAAAGCCTATGTCACCCTCACCCGAAGAGCAAGATTCCACACTGCACAAGCTGAAGGATGTCTCTATCAAGAATGTTGAACCTGAAGAGACGACCCATGCTTAGGAGTACCCCTTGGAGCCCTATTAACAACGTTTAGCATCGTTCCTTGACTGTGTGTTGACTAGTGTAGTTCTGTGTTTGCGTGATGTTGCTTTTCTTTATGACTTTGCCTGATTCGCTTCTTTGTAATGATTGTTGGTGTATTGTGGGTCTTCTACCTATAATGACATCAATTGCTTAGTTGGGTTCTTCTCTTGTATCTCCCACATCCTTGTTCTTTTCCTTTCTTTCTCCCTATTCCAAAAGAGGACGACAAGAAGGAAGCTAAAAATGTCAACAAGCAGAAGTTATTGTCACCACCATCGTCTAGATAGAAGCAAGTCAAAGAAAAGAAGACCCTAGTCTAGTTCCTTTACCACCTTGCAGCTTGCCATTCTTCAGTCTACCTTACTTTGATGATGACCTCAATAGCCCAGTAGGAAGTTGAAGGCAACACCGGCATCATCAGTAGAAACCTACAAACATCTGCAGTGGTCGACAAATTAAAGAAGCTGATGCCAAGAATGCTCTATTTCCTTTTGTCACCTCTGTGTTATTCTCCTCTCTATCTTGATTTATTTGCTTGATTTTTGAGATGATAGTAAATGAAGATGATATCATGGACTCTACCCTATTCCTCAATCATTCTTTATCATTTTAGTTACTCTCCTTCTCCTCTAATATCACCCTTACCACCCAACCAGATGGCGAGTCCCAACGGAAATCATGAAGAAAGAGCTAATAAAGGTGACCTCAACATTCCACCTGTAGCCTCATCATTTGAGCATAGGATGCTAGAGTATATGGTAGCACAAACTCAAAGTCTACAAGCAATGGCTCAAACCATGATCAATATCCATCAGCATATTACAGAGCAAGCCTCAGCTCCTATGAACCACAACTGCCTTAGTAGTGGTAACCATTAGGATTCACCAATTCTGCCACCATTTGATAATTGGTAGCTATTAGCCATGCAGGCTCAAGTCTTACGAGGAAGGATGCAGCCCAATACATCATCCCCTCATAACATGAAGTTGACCAAACTAGACATTCCTATCGGACCAGTGAAGAGGCAAGTCGCTGAAGCCTGGAACCGTCAAAGGAATAAGAAAAGTCGTGGAGCGCTAGAAATTGAGAGACAATATAAAGATATCAAGACCCTAGGAATATGTCATTGTTGTGAGCATTATGGTTAGCCATGTCTTCAAGAAGTTGCTAGCCTAATGACAGTTGAAGCCAGATAATGTTACTATTTAGATATTAATAAGGATTTATCTACCCAAGAGACTTTCCAAGAGGAAGTTACCCAATATCAAGATGGTACTCAGACTATGAACCTTGAGGATTGGAGTATTTCTTTCAAGGAATTTCAACCTAGTAGAATCAAGCAACGCAAGAAACAAGCAAGCAAAGAAAGCCAAGAGAAGATGGAGTTACCAGAACCATTGGTACATAGCAGTACTCAACCCTCTTCCAACCAACTACAACCTAAAGTTGTTCAACTTCCGCATGACAACTCTATCAAGAAGAATCCTGATGCCCAAATTGCTTCACGAAGAACTATGGTGGAGTAGAAAGGAAGCTCGAATGGATATGTTAAAGGAGTGTGCTTCAAATGTGGTGAAGAAGGTCACTATGTTAATAAATGTCCAACAAAGCATAAGGGGACTAGGTCATGTGATGCTCGATTATATTGCCTCAAGTGTCGAGAAGACGGACATCTTGCCAGTTGGTGTGCAAAAGAGGATGATAATCAACCCCTGGACCAAAGTCCTAATGGCCCTGCACTCAGTCAGATATCATCAGTTTGCCTCCTTAGCAGGATAGATGATCAGGAAACCTCAGCTAGACAAGAATGCCATCAATTCCCAATGCCCATTTCTCATACCACATCGAGTCGCCAAGATACCAAAGCAAGTAAAAGTTAGGCTGAGAAGAAGTGAGGATATCTTGGAAGAAGACAGTCAAGCCAAGGAAAAGCGATCATGGAATCAATCCAGCTCTATTCAAATCACTTTATCAATATATGAAGAAGGTTCTTCAAAAGATGGGCCAACGAAGCTGAGGAAGGAATGGATAGTTAAAAGTGGAATTAGACTAAGTATTCAAGAAGTATTTTATGTGGTAGTGGAGCATTAACAAGTGTGATCGAGGAACTATTGTAAGAATGAACGATATGGAAGAAAGTTGGATACCACCCACCTAAACCTTTATCCCTTGCTAGCCTTTGCGAATCTCGGGACGAGATTCCTTTTAAGGGGGGTAGATTTGTCACACCCTAAAATTAATGGATTTTAGGATGTGCTTTAAAATAATAATAATAATAAAGCAATGATTTTCTCATAATTATAAAAATTTTAACATTTATTTTCTTTACAGAAAATCTAATATAGGAAAAAAAATAAATGATTGTCTTTCTGAATTAAATAAAATACTTTCTATGTATGTTGCATTCATGTCGTTGCATTGGTTTTGTTTGTTTGCGTGTTTGAGGTTGCAAATAAAAATACCCATAAACTACCCTAAAATCTCTCTTTGTCTTCTCCTCTTCTTTTTCTCCACGTGACCCAAAACTGCACGGCAGCCCAGCCCGCAGCGCCCTCCCTCTCTCTCTCCCTCCCTCTCTCACTGCCGCCAGGCCCACCTGTCGGCGTCGTCTGCTCCCTCCCGCTCCCCCTTTCCTTTCTTTCTCCTTCCGCGTCTCTCCTTCCTTTCCTTTTCCTTCCCTTCCTTTCCTTTTCCTTCCTCACCGTGTATCCCGGCCGCGCCCGTCGCCGTCGTCTTCGCCGGAACTCCGTCCCTTCTTCCCTCCTGTGTTAGCGCCTCCTCTTCCTCCCTCGCCTATAAAGGATGAGCACCCGAGCTCCTGTGCCCCTACTGCCCTGGCACCCCAACCCCGCGCGTTCCCTGTGCAGCTCCCTCCTCCCGTGCTCCTCTGTAGCGCCCTCCTGCATGCGCCAGAAGCTGAGCAGACGCCACCGTAGCTTCCCCGCTGCAGCGTTTCCTCCCCCTGCATCGGCACTGCAGCTGCCCCTGCGCCACTGCTACCCATGCCCGAGCGCCTTAGCCTCTCTCGTTGCCCTACCCCCTGACGCGCCGCGTCCCCTTGCTGCTGCAGTCGCACCTCAACCAGCGCCGCCACCCAGTTCTGTACGCGAAGGAAATAGAGGTCGCCGCTGCTTCTTGCGCAGTTGATTCCGGCCGCCACGGTGCATCTCCGCCAAGGGTAAGCGGCGGAACGGACTCCCCTCGACCTCCTCTCCCTTTTCCCCATCTTTCTCTGCTTCCCCATGGTCTAAATCACTGCAATTTTGGCCAACAGGGAGCTTTCCGTGCACCAGCCATGGAGAAGATGGAGCTTTTGCGATCTAGCCCCTGCCAAATAGGGTAATTTCTGTTCTTTTCTTGTGTCTTCAGAAATCTGCAGAAAACCCCCTATAGTTAATACATCTTTTCAATCCAGCCCTACCCGTGACCTTTTACAGATCGAACCCTAACTGTTTGCTGTTTCGCGAGCACTATTTTCTGTGTCTAGCGAAAACCAACAGCTAGCCCTTGCACCCTGCGGTTAATCGCGTATAGGTCCCTGTAGCTTCGTTACTTGCGTAGTTTCCGCGTTTTAGATCCGTTTAAGCTTGTTCTTGTTGTGTTAGTCTTGTTTTAGCGTAAGCTATCATTTAATCGTATTATTGTGCCATAATTCCTGATTTTTAAAATTAAATTTAGATTTAATTTCATTAATGACTACTTTCACTAGCTTTACTAATTAAAAGCTAATTAGACTTACTCCAATTTTATAATTCATGTTAATTTGATTAATATCAACATGAATGTGTTTTAGTTATAATTGTTTAGTTCACCCCGAATCCAGATCGACTCCGCGCCGTCGCCCGCGTCTCCTCTTTCCTTCCCCGCGACGCTGGCTGCCATACTTGTTGCGGTACGCGCTCCGCCCTTTCCTTCGCTGTCCGTCGCGTGAGCCGCCGCCTTCCCTTTTCCAGGCCGCTCCGTCTCCTCTCTGCCCCTATAAAACCCACGCCAGAGTCCCGCTTTGCACCCAGAGCTGTCCTCAATCCCTTACTCTACTCAACACCGTTGCACGCCACTGGAGACCGCACACCGGAGGGACACCGCCGCCCCGTGTCGCCGCCTCTCCGTCGATTCGCCAACCCGCTGCTTCTCTGTCGCCTACAACTCTCGCCGGAGATCCGCGAAGTGGTGAGCACCAAGCCGCACCAGTTTCCCCTCTCTCTCTTGCCCCGCTGCAAACCCATTTCCTCGCCGGAGATCTGTTTCCTCCCGCCGCCGTGGCTGCCAGTCTACAGCCGCCGCACAGCCATCCTGTGACCATCATCACCTTCGCTGTGCCGCTCTCTCTCTCCCCGGCATAACCCCAGCCTGAATCGAGCCCTGGAACACCGGATTCGGTGAACTCCGACCGTCCGCCGCCGCACTCGCTCACCGCCGATTCGCCCGACCCTTACTCCGCCGATTCGCCCGACCCGCCGCTCGATTCCGATCCAACGAACCAGATTCATCCGACCCTAGCTGTTCCCAGAACTTTAGCAGAAAGACCCCTAGGTTTTCCAGAAATCAACCCGCAGTCTAGATCAGTAGAAAAATAGTTCGAGTTGAGCCCTTTCTTTTTCTGTCCCGACCCCTGACCTTTCTAAAATTAGTACCAGCCGTCCAGGACCTATAGTTTTGCACCCCGACCCTCTGTTTAAGGTTTAATTATGTTTTAGCCCCTGATTTCTTCAATTTAACCCCTAGAAGTTCAGTTTCTTCGCAGATAAGTCCCTAGAGCCTTGTTTTAGCCCTACCTTCGTCGTTTTAGCTCCGTTTCGACTCGTTCTCGTTGCGTTAGGTCTTCTAAAGCCTAAGCTACCGTTTAGTCGTGTCGTTGTGCCTTAGTTCCTGTTTTTAAATTAAAAATAGATTTAATTTGATTAAAGTTCTGTCACTTAGTTTTCTAATTAAAATCCACCTAGGTCTTTACCTCCGGTTTTTCATAACTAATGTCAATTCAATTAATACCAACTCAAATGTGTTCTAACTATAATTTGTTTAGTTGAACACCAAATATAAAGTTATGCGTTTAGATGCTCTCATAAGTTTCTTATTATTTAATTGTTTAATTAGTATAATTTGTACATAGACAACCATATAAAATTTGACTAAGTTTTCTCTCATCTTTTTATAAATACAAATTTCATATGAGTTAATTGCAACTATCCTTAACAAGTGGTTTCTAATTAAAATAAATAAAGCTCATAGTTCTTTTGTTTCTTTTATAGTACCAATCTCCGATAACTGTGTCTTTTCAACCCTAGCTCCGATTCCCGCGTTTCTTGCGCTCCCATAACCGTAGCAGCGAGTCCTATCCTTTAGCACGCTCTTTTAAAAGCTTTTGTTTTGTGATTGGTGTATTGTTCTTAGCTGTACTTGTTTGTTATTTTGTATGTTTGTGCTCGTTGTTTGCTTCGAGTAGAATGATTGCTGATGAAGCTTGAAGATCAAGGTTTCCAAGTAAGCAAGAGCTGAAGAGCAGTAAGAGTAGCTTTTCATTGGAAAAAGGCAAGTGACCCTAACCATCCTCCTATCTGTGCTTATTTACAAGAATACCATGTATTAATTGGAACGTGGAGAACCACCCAGGAAAATAGTACAACCACGAGGACTATATGGCTCTGGTCTTGGCTAATTAATTAGAGACTCTAGTTTGAAGCGGTCTTACCGAAAGGGCAAGGAGGGGGTCGGTGATAGGGGTCATAGCCCGGTCCTCTTGGGGTAGCAGCCTTCGCTAAGGTGCTGACCATTAGGGAGGTTTATGGACCACGCCACTACCGAAACTCTAGCGGACTACTTCTTATTAGGGAATCTTTGTAAAGGCCTCGTAGCATCCCTATGCAATCACACCTCGGAAGTGTGGTATTGTGCCTAGCTAGCAGAGCATGGTTGGGTCCAAAGTTCTTTGGAACTTTTACGCGACTTGTGGTGAAAGTGTACAACCTCTGCAGAGTGTCTAAAACTGATATATCAGCCGTGCTCACGTTCAAGAGCGGCCTGGACCCTCACATGATTAATAAACTTAAAGATGGATTTAAATCGTTACTCTGGTTATTTCTTGTGGCCTTGCTGAGTACCAACCATAAGTGTACACAGCCTTGCTAACTGCTGCTCAGAAGAAAAAGGTGTGAAGTCTAGTGAAGATGATGAAGAGTTCTAGGCGTACGCAACCCCCAGTCGTCTGCCTGTGAAGTTTGGAGCCTTCGTTTCCATTATAAGCGCATATCTCTGATAGTCTTGTAAGTCTTAATTTATATTTCTATACGTGATACTGTTGCTGTTTTTCACTAATGATGTCACTATATGTATGGAACTTGATCCTGGCATACATATAGTTATGCATTTAGTTTTGTCCTTAAACCGGGTGTGACACGAAGCCTTTTTAGTAACATAGAATACAAGTCAAGAACTAGTAATCTGAGCATTGCTGGAAGTATGGGAGCGAGAACCCTTCAGTAACCTATGCGTAGTACTAGTGGAGAACTAGTAAACGGAGTATTACTGGAAGTGCCAGAGCGAAGCCCCTTCAGTAACATAGAATACTAGTCGAGAACTAGTAATCTGAGCGTTAGTGGAAATATAGGAGCGAGGCCCCTTCAGTAACATAGAATACTAGTGGAGAACTAGTAATCTGAGCGTTCGTGCAAGTATGGGAGCGAGAACCTTCAGTAAACTATGCGTAGTACTAGTCGAGAACTAGTAAACGAAGTGTTATTGGAAGTGTGGGAGCGAAGCCCCTTCAGTAACGTAGAATAATAGTCGAGAACTAGTAATCTGAGCATTACTGGAAGTATGGGAGCGAGAACCCTTCAGTAAACTACGCGTAGTACTAGTGGAGAACTAGTAAACGGAGTGTTACTGGAAGTGTCAGAGCGAAGCCCCTTTAGTAACATAGAATAATAGTCGACAACTAGTAATCTGAGCGTTAGTGGAAGTATGGGAGCGAGGCCACTTCAGTAATTTAGAATACTAGTGGAGAACTAGTAATCTGATCATTACTGGAAGTATGGGAGCGTGGCCCACTTAGTAAACTACGCATAGTACTAGTCGAGAACTAGTAAACGGAGTGTTACAGGAAGTGTGGGAGCGAAGCCCCTTCAGTAACATAGAATATTAGTCGAGAACTAGTAATATGTGCATTACTTGTAGTATGAGAGCGAGGCCCCTTCAGTAAACTACGCGTAGTACAAGTCGAGAACTAGTAAAAGGAGTGTTACTGGAAGTGTAGAAGATAAGCCCCGTCAGTAACATAGAATATTAGTCAAGAACTAATAATGTGAGCATTACCGGAAGTATGGGAGCGAGGCCCCTTCAAGAAATTACGCATAGGACTAGTCGAGAACTAGTAAACGGAGTGTTACTGGAAAGGTAGGAGCGAAGCTTTTTCAGTAACATAGAATACTAGTCATGAACTAGTAATCTGAGCGTTACTGGAAGTATGGGAGCGAGAACCCTTCCAAAAACTACGCGTAGTACTAGTCGAGAACTAGTCAATGGAGTGTTAGTGGAAGTGTGGGAGCCCTTCAGTAACATAGAATACTAGTTGAGAACAAGTAAAATGAGCGTTACTAGAAATATAGGAGTGAGGCCCCTTCAGTAACATAGAATACTAGTCGAGAACTAGTAATCTGAGCATTCCTGCAAGTATGGGAGCGAGAACCTTCAGTAAACTACACGTAGTACTAGTCCAGAACTAGTAAACGAACTGTTACTGGAGGTTTGGGAGCGAAGCCTTTTCAGTAACATAGAATACAAGTCGAGAACTAGTAATCTGAGCTTTACTGGAAGTATTGGAGCGAGAACCCTTCAGTAAACTACGCGTAGTACTAGTGGAGAACTAGTAAACGGAGTGTTACAGGAAGTGTTAGATCGAAGCCCCTTCGGTAACATAGAATACTAGTTGAGAACTAGTAATCTGAGCGTTAGTGGAAATATAGGACCGAGGCCCCTTCAGTAACATAGAATACTAGTGGAGAACTAGTATGGGAGCGAGAACCTTCAGTAAACTACGCGTTGTACTAGTTGAGAACTAGTAAACGAAGTGTTACTGGAAGTGTGGGAGCGAAGCCCCTTCAGTAACATAGAATAATAGTCTAGAACTAGTAATCTGAGCATTACTGGAAGTATGGGAGCGAGAACCCTTTTGTAAACTACGCGTAGTACTAGTGGAGAACTAGTAAACGGAGTGTTACTGGAAGTGTGGGAGCGAAGGCCCTTCAGTAACATAGAATAATAGTCGAGAACTAGTAATCTGAGCGTTAGTGGAAGTATGGGAGCGAGGCCACTTCAGTAACATAGAATACTAGTGGAGAACTAGTAATCTGATCCTTACTGGAAGTATGGGTGCGAGGCCAATTCAGTAAACTACGCATAGTACTAGTCGAGAACTAGTAAACGAAGTGTTACTAGAAGTGTGGGAACGAAGCCCCTTCAGTAACATAGAATAATAGTCGAGAACTAGTAATCTAAGCGTTAGTGGAAGTATGGGAGCGAGGCCACTTCAGTAACATAGAATACTAGTGGAGAACTAGTAATCTGATCGTTACTAGAAGTATGGGAGCGAGGCCCATTCAGTAAACTAAGAGTAGTACTAGTCGAGAACTAGTAAACGGAGTGTAACTTGAAGTGTGGGAGCGAAGCCCCTTCAGCTAACATAGAATATTAATCGAGAACTAGTAATCTGAGCGTTACTGGAAGTACGGGAGTGAGGCCCCTTCAGTAAACTACGCGTCGTAATAGTCGAGAACTATTAAACGGAGTGTTACTGTAAGTGTGGGAGCGAAGCCCCTTCAGTAACATAGAATATTAGTCGAGAACTAGTAATATGTGCGTTACTTGTAGTATGGGAGCGAGGCCCCTTCAGTAAACTACGCGTAGCACAAGTCGAGACCTAGTAAACGGAGTGTTACTGGAAGTGTGGAAGAGCAGCGCCGTAGGTAACATAGAATATTAGTCAAGAACTAATAATGTGAGCATTACCGGAAGTATGGGAGCGAGGCCCTTTAGTAAATTACGCGTAGGACTAGTTGAGAACTAGTAAACGGAGTGTTACTGGAAAGGTAGGAGCGAAGCATTTTCAGTAACATAGAATACTAGTCGAGAACTAGTAATCTGAGCGTTACTGGAAGTGTGGTAGCGAGAACCTTTCCGTAAACTACGCGTAGTACTAGTCGAGAACTAGTAAACAGAGTGTTACTAGAAGCGTGGGAGTGAAGCCCCTTCTGTAACATAGAATATTAGTCGAGAACTAGTAATTTGTGCGTTAGTGGTAGTATGGGAGCGAGGCCCATTCAGTAAACTACGCGTAGTACAAGTGCGGAACTAGTTAACGGTGTGTTACTGGAAGTTTGGAAGCGAAGCCCCTTCAGTAACATAGAATACTAGTCGAGAACTAGTAATTTGAGCATTACTGGAAGTATGGAAGCGTGGCCCCTTCAATAAAATAGAATACTAGTCGAGAACTAGTAATCTGAGCGTTACTGGAAGTGTGGGAGCGAGGCCCCTTCAGTAACACAGAATACTAGTTGAGAACTAGTAATCTGAGCGTTCCAGCAAGTATGGGAGCGAGAACCTTCAGTAAAAAACGCGTAGTACTAGTCCAAAACTAGTAAACGAAGTGTTACTGGAAGTGTGGGAGCAAACCTCTTCAGTAACATAGAATAATAGTTGAGAACTAGTAATCTAAGCGTTAGTGGAAGTATGGGAGCGAGGCTACTTCAGTAACATAGAATACTAGTGGAGAACTAGTAATCTGATCCTTACTAGAAGTATGGGAGCGAGGCCCATTCAGTAAACTACGCGTAGTACTAGTCGAGAACTTGTAAACGGAGTGTTACTGGAAGTGTGGGAGCGAAGCCCCTTCGGTAACATAGAATACTAGTCGAGAACTAGTAATCTAAGCGTTAGTGGAAGTATGGAAATGAGGCCCCTTCAGTAACATAGAATACTGGTGGAGAACTAGTAATCTGATCGTTACTAGAAGTATGGGTGCGAGGCCCATTCAGCAAGCTACGCGTAGTACTAGTCGAGAACTAGTAAATGGAGTGTTACTGGATGTGTGGGAGCGAAGCCCCTTCAATAACATAGAATATTAGTCCAGAACAAGTAATCTGAGCGTTACTGGACGTATAGGAGCGAGGCCCCTTCAGTAAACTACGCATAGTACTAGTCGAGAACTAGTTAATGGAGTGTTTCTAGAAGTTTGAGAAGGAGGCCCCTTCAGTAACATAGAATACTAGTCGAAAACTAGTAATCTGAGCTTTAATATGGGAGCGAGACCCCTTCAGTAGCATAGAATACTAGTCAATAACTAGTAATCTGAGCGTTACTGGAAGAATGGGAGCGAGGCCCCTTCAATAACTTAGAATACTAGTTGAGAATGAGTAATCTAAGCGTTTCTGGAAGTACGGGAGCGAGGCCCCTTCAGTAACATACGCGTAGTACTAGTCGAGAACTATTAAACGGAGTGTTACTGGTTGTGTGGGAGCGAAGTCCCTTCAGTAAAATAGAATACTAGTTGAGAACTAGTGATCTGAGCGTTACTGGATGTATGGGAGCGAGGCCCCTTCTATGAACTACGCGTAGTACTAGTCAAGAACTAGTAAACGGACTGTTACGGGAAGCGTGGGAGCGAAGCCTTTTCAGTAACATACAATACTTGTCGATAACATGTAATCTGAGCGTTGGGACCGAGAACCCTTCCGTAAACTACGCACAGTACTAGTCGAGAACTAGTAAACGGAGTATTACTGGAACTGTTGGAGCGAAGCCTCTTCAATAACATAGAATACTAGACGAGAACTAGTAATCTGAGTGTTACAGAAAGTATGGAAATGAGACCCCTTAAGTTAACAACGCGTAGTACTAGTCAAGAACTAGTAAACGGAGTGTTACTGGAAGTGTGGGAGGAAAGCGTTAGTGGAATTATGGGAGCAAGGCCGCTTCAGTAACATAGAATACTAGTGGAGAACTAGTAATCTGATCGTTACTGGAAGTGTGGGAGCGAAGCCCCTTCAGCTAACATAGAATATTAGTCGAGAACTAGTAATCTTTGTGTTACTGGAAGTATGCAAGCTTGGCCCCTTCAGTAAACTACGCGTAGTACTAGTCGAGAACTAGTAAATGGAGTGTTACTTGAAGTGTGGGAGGGAAGCCCCATCAGTAACATAGAATACTAGTCGAGAAATAGTAATCTGAGCTTTAATCGAAGTATGGGAGAGAGGACCTTTCAGTAGTATAGAATACTAGTCAATAACTTGTAATCTGAGCGTTACTTTAAGCATGGGAGCGAGGCCCCTTCAATAACTTAAAATACTAGTCGAGAACTAGTAATCTAAGCGTTTCTGGAAGTACGAGATTTAGGCCCCTTCAGTAAACTACGCGTAGTACTAGTCAAGAACTATTAAACGGAGTGTTACTGGAAGTGTGGGAGTGGAGCCCCTTCAGTAACATAGAATACTAGTCAAGAACTAGTAATCTGAGAGCTACTGGAAGTATGGGAACGAGGCCCCTTCTATAAACTACACGCAGTACTAGTCGAGAACTAGTAGACGGACTGTTACTGGAAGAGTGGGAGCGAAGCATTTTCAGTAACATAGAATACTAATCGAGAACTAGTAATCTGGCGTTACTGGAAGCATGGGAGCGAGAACCCTTCCGTAAACTATGCGTAGTGAGGACAAGTAAACGGACTGTTACTAGAAGTGTGGGAGCCCTTCAGTAACATAGAATACTAGTCAAAAACTAGTAATCTGAGTGTTACTGGAAGTATAGGAGCGAGGCCCCTTCAGTAACATAGAATACTAGTCGAGAACTAGTAATCTGAGCGTTACTGGTGGTAAGGGAGCAAGAACCCTTCAGTAAACTACACGTAACACTAGTTGAGAACTAGTAAACAAAGCGTTAGTGGAAGTGTGGGAGTGAAGCCCCTTCAGTAACATTGAATAATAGTCGAAAACTCGTAATCTGAGCGTTACTGGAAGTATGGGAGCGAGGCCGCTTCAGTAACACAGAATACAAGTGGAGAACTAGTAATCTCATCGTTATTGGAAGCATGGGAGTGAGGCCCTTTCAGTAAACAACGCGTAGTACTAGTCGAGAACTAGTAAACCGAGTGTTACTGGAAGTGTAGGAGCGAAGCCCCTTCAGTAACATAGAATATTAGTCAAGAACTAGTAATTTGAGCGCTAATGGAAGTATGGAAGCGAGGCCCCTTCAGTAACATAGAATACTGGTGGAGAACTAGTAATCTGATCATTACTGGAAGTATGGGAGCGAGGCCCATTCAGTAAACTACACGTAGTACTAGTCGAGAACTAGTAAATGGAGTGTTACTGGAAGTGTGGGAGCGAAGCCCTTCAATAACATAGAATATTAGTCCAGAACAAGTAATCTGAGCGTTACTAGAAGTATGGGAGCGAGGTACCTTCAGTAAACTACGCGTAGTACTAGTCGGGAACTAGTAAACGGAGTGTTGCTGGAAGTTTGGGAGGGAGGCACCTTCAGTAACAGATAATACTAGTCGAGAGCTAGTAATCTGAGATTTAGTATGGGAGCGAGACCCCTTTAGTAGCATAGAATACTAGTCAATAACATGTAATCTAAGCGTTACTTGAAGAATGGGAGCGAGGCCCCTTTAATAACTTAGAATACTAGTTGAGAACTAGTAATCTAAGCATTTCTGGAAGTACGGGAGCGAGGCCCCTTCGGTAAAATACGCGTAGTACTAGTCGAGAACTATTAAACGGTGTGTTAATGAAAGTGTGGGAGCGAAGCCCCTTCGGTAACATAGAATACTAGTCGAGAACTAGTAATCTGAGCATGACTGGAAGTATGGGAGCGAGGCCCCTTCTATAAACTACGCGTAGTACTAGTCGAGAACAAGTAAACGGAGTGTTACTGGAAGTGTGGGAGGAAAGCGTTAGTGGAATTATGGGAGCGAGGCCGCTTCAGTAACATAGAATACTAGTGGAGAACTAGTAATCTGATCGTTACTGGAAGTATGGGAGCGAGGCCCATTCGGTAAACTAAGAGTAGTACTAGTCGAGAACTAGTAAACGGATAGTTGCTCGAAGTGTGGGAGCGAAGCCCCTTCAGGTAACAAAGAATATTAGTCGAGAACTAGTAATCTGTGCGTTACTGGAAGTATGCGAGCGAGGCCCCTTCAGTAAACTACGCGTAGTACTAGTCGAGAACTAGTAAATGGAGTGTTACTGGAAGTGTGGGAGGGAAGCCCCTTCAGTAACATAGAATACTAGTCGAGAACTAGTAATCTGAGCTTTAATCGAAGTATGGGAGAGAGGACCTTTCAGTAGTATAGAATACTAGTCAATAACTTGTAATCTGAGCGTTACTGGAAGCATGGGAGCGAGGCCCCTTCAATAACTTAGAATACTAGTCGAGAACTAGTAATCTAAGAGTTTCTGGAAGTACGGGATTGAGGCCCCTTCAGTAAACTACGCGTAGTACTAGTCAAGAACTATTAAATGGAGTGTTACTGGAAGTGTGGGAGTGGAGCCCCTTCAGTAACATAGAATACTAGTCGAGAACTAGTAATCTGAGAGCTACTGGAAGTATGGGAACGAGGCCACTTCTATAAACTACACGTAGTACAAGTCGAGAACTAGTAAACGGAGTGTTACTGGAAGTGTGGAAGAGAAGCCCCGTCAGTAACATAGAATATTAGTCAAGAAATAATAATGTGAGCATTACCGGAAGTATGGGAGCGAGACCCCTTCAGTAAAATACGCGTAGGACAAGTCGAGAACTAGTAAACGGAGTGTTACTGGAAAGGTGGGAGCGAAGCTTTTTCAGTAACATAGAATACTAGTCGAGAACTACTAATCTGAGCGTTACTGGAAGTGTGGGAGCGAGAACCCTTCCGTAAACTACGTGTAGTACTTGTCGAGAACTAGTAAACGGAGTGTTACTGGAAGTGTGGGAGCGAAGCCCCTTTTGTAACATAGAATATTAGCCGAGAACTAGTAATATGTGCCTTAGTGGTAGTATGGGAGCGAGGCCCCTTCAGTAAACTAAGAGTAGTACTAGTCGAGAACTAGTAAACGGAGTGTTACTGAAAGTGTGGGAGCGAAGCCCCTTCAGCTAACATAGAATATTAGTCGAGAACTAGTAATCTGAGCATTACTGGAAGTACGGGAGTGAGGCCCCTTCACTAAACTACGCGTCGTACTAGTCGAGAACTATTAAACGGAGTGTTACTAGAAGTGTGGGAGTGGAGCCCCTTAAGTAACATAGAATACTAGTCGAGAACTAGTAATCTGAGCGTTACTTGAAGAATGGGAGCGAGGCCCCTTTAATAACTTAGAATACTAGTTGAGAACTAGTAATCTAAGCATTTCTGGAACTACGGGAGCGAGGCCCCTTCAGTCAAATACGCGTAGTACTAGTCGAGAACTATTAAACGGAGTGTTAATGAAAGTGTGGGAGCGAAGCCCCTTCAGTAACATAGAATACTAGTCGAGAACTAGTAATCTGAGCATGACTGGAAGTATGGGAGCGAGGCCCCTTCTATAAACTACGCGTAGTACTAGTCGAGAACAAGTAAACGGAGTGTTACTGGAAGTGTGGGAGGAAAGCGTTAGTGGAATTATGGGAGCGAGGCCGCTTCAGTAACATAGAATACTAGTGGAGAACTAGTAATCTGATCGTTACTGGAAGTATGGGAGCGAGGCCCATTCGGTAAACTAAGAGTAGTACTAGTCGAGAACTAGTAAACGGATAGTTGCTCGAAGTGTGGGAGCGAAGCCCCTTCAGGTAACATAGAATATTCGTCGAGAACTAGTAATCTGTGCGTTACTGGAAGTATGCGAGCGAGGCCCCTTCAGTAAACTACGCGTAGTACTAGTCGAGAACTAGTAAATGGAGTGTTACTGGAAGTGTGGGAGGGAAGCCCCTTCAGTAACATAGAATACTAGTCGAGAACTAGTAATCTGAGCTTTAATCGAAGTATGGGAGAGAGGACCTTTCAGTAGTATAGAATACTAGTCAATAACTTGTAATCTGAGCGTTACTGGAAGCATGGGAGCGAGGCCCCTTCAATAACTTAGAATACTAGTCGAGAACTAGTAATCTAAGCGTTTCTGGAAGTACGGGATTGAGGCCCCTTCAGTAAACTACGCGTAGTACTAGTCAAGAACTATTAAATGGAGTGTTACTGGAAGTGTGGGAGTGGAGCCCCTTCAGTAACATAGAATACTAGTCGAGAGCTAGTAATCTGAGAGCTACTGGAAGTATGGGAACGAGGCCACTTCTATACACTACACGTAGTAGAAGTCGAGAACTAGTAAACGGAGTGTTACTGGAAGTGTGGAAGAGAAGCCCCGTCAGTAACATAGAATATTAGTCAAGAAATAATAATGTGAGCATTACCGGAAGTATGGGAGCGAGACCCCTTCAGTAAAATACGCGTAGGACAAGTCGAGAACTAGTAAACGGAGTGTTACTGGAAAGGTGGGAGCGAAGCTTTATCAGTAACATAGAATACTAGTCAAGAACTACTAATCTGAGCGTTACTGGAAGTGTGGGAGCGAGAACCCTTCCGTAAACTACGTGTAGTACTTGTCGAGAACTAGTAAACGGAGTGTTACTGGAAGTGTGGGAGCGAAGCCCCTTTTGTAACATAGAATATTAGCCGAGAACTAGTAATATGTGCCTTAGTGGTAGTATGGGAGCGAGGCCCCTTCAGTAAACTAAGAGTAGTACTAGTCGAGAACTAGTAAACGGAGTGTTACTGAAAGTGTGGGAGCGAAGCCCCTTCAGCTAACATAGAATATTAGTCGAGAACTAGTAATCTGAGCATTACTGGAAGTACGGGAGTGAGGCCCCTTCAGTAAACTACGCGTCGTACTAGTCGAGAACTATTAAACGGAGTGTTACTAGAAGTGTGGGAGTGGAGCCCCTTAAGTAACATAGAATACTAGTCGAGAACTAGTAATCTGAGCGTTACTTGAAGAATGGGAGCGAGGCCCCTTTAATAACTTAGAATACTAGTTGAGAACTAGTAATCTAAGCATTTCTGGAACTACGGGAGCGAGGCCCCTTCAGTCAAATACGCGTAGTACTAGTCGAGAACTATTAAACGGAGTGTTAATGAAAGTGTGGGAGCGAAGCCCCTTCAGTAACATAGAATACTAGTCGAGAACTAGTAATCTGAGCATGACTGGAAGTATGGGAGCGAGGCCCCTTCTATAAACTACGCGTAGTACTAGTCGAGAACAAGTAAACGGAGTGTTACTGGAAGTGTGGGAGGAAAGCGTTAGTGGAATTATGGGAGCGAGGCCGCTTCAGTAACATAGAATACTAGTGGAGAACTAGTAATCTGATCGTTACTGGAAGTATGGGAGCGAGGCCCATTCGGTAAACTAAGAGTAGTACTAGTCGAGAACTAGTAAACGGATAGTTGCTCGAAGTGTGGGAGCGAAGCCCCTTCAGGTAACATAGAATATTAGTCGAGAACTAGTAATCTGTGCTTACTGGAAGTATGCGAGCGAGGCCCCTTCAGTAAACTACGCGTAGTACTAGTCGAGAACTAGTAAATGGAGTGTTACTGGAAGTGTGGGAGGGAAGCCCCTTCAGTAACATAGAATACTAGTCGAGAACTAGTAATCTGAGCTTTAATCGAAGTATGGGAGAGAGGACCTTTCAGTAGTATAGAATACTAGTCAATAACAAGTAATCTGAGCGTTAGTGGAAATATAGGACCGAGGGCCCTTCAGTAACATAAAATACTAGTGGAGAACTAGTAATCCGAGCGTTCCTGCAAGTATGGGAGCGAGAACCTTCAGTAAACTACGCCTTGTGCTAGTCGAGAACTAGTAAACGAAGTGTTACTGGAACGGTGAGAGCGAAGCCCCTTCAGTAACATAGAATAATAGTCGAGAACTAGTAATCTGAGCATTACTGGAAGTATGGGAGCGAGAACCCTTCAGTAAACTACGCGTAGTACTAGTGGAGAATTAGTAAACGGAGTGTTACTGGAAGTGTGGGAGCGAAGGCCCTTCAGTAACATAGGATAATAGTCGAGAACTAGTACTCTGAGCGTTAGTGGAAGTATGGGAGCGAGGCCACTTCAGTAACATAGAATACTAGTGGAGAACTAGTAATCTGATCCTTACTGGAAGTATGGGTGCGAGGCCCATTCAGTAAACTACGCGTAGTACTAGTCGAGAACTAGTAAACGGAGTGTTACTGGAAGTGTGGGAGCGAAGCCCCTTCAGTAACATAGAATATTAGTCGAGAACTAGTAATCTGAGCGTTAGTGGAAGTATGGGAGCGCGGCCACTTCAGTAATTTAGAATACTAGTGGAGAACTAGTAATCTGATCATTACTGGAAGTATGGGAGCGTGGCCCATTTAGTAAACTACGCATAGTACTAGTCGAGAACTAGTAAACGGAGTGTTACTGGAAGTGTGGGAGCAAAGCCCCTTAAGTAACATAGAATACTAGTCGAGAACTAGTAATCTAAGCGTTAGTGGAAGTATGGGAGCGAGGCCACTTCAGTAACATAGAATACTAGTGTAGAACTAGTAATCTGATCCTTACTAGAAGTATGGGAGAGAGGCCCATTCATGAAACTAAGAGTAGTACTAGTCCAGAACTAGTAAACGGAGTGTTACTGGAAGTGTGGGAGCGAAGCCCCTTCAGCTAACATAGAATATTAGTCGAGAACTAGTAATCTGAGCATTACTGGAAGTATGGGAGTGAGGCCCCTTCAGTAAACTACGCGTTGTACTAGTCGAGAACTATTAAACGGAGTGTTACTGGAAGTGTGGGAGTGGAGCCCCTTAAGTAACATAGAATACTAGTCGAGAACTAGTAATCTGAGCGCTACTGGAAGTATGGGAGCGAGGCCCCTTCTATAAACTATGCGTGGTACTAGTCGAGAACTAGTAAACGAACTGTTACTGGAAGTGTGGGAGCGAAGCCTTTTGAGTAACATAGAATACTAGTCGAGAACTAATAATCTGAGCGTTACTGGAAGTATGTGAGCGAGGCTCCTTCTATAACCTACGCGTAGTACTAGTCAAGAACTAGTAAACGGACTGTTAATGGAAGTGTGGGAGCGAAGCCTTTTCAGTAACATAGAATACAAGTCGAGAATAAGTAATCTGAGGGTTTCTGGAAGTATGGGAGCGAGACCCCTTCAGTAACATAGAATACAAGTCGAGAACTAGTAAACGGTGTGTTACTGGAAGTGTCGAAGAGAAGCCCCGTCAGTAACATAGAATATTAGTCAAGAACTAATAATGTGAGCATTACCGGAGTATGGGAGCGAGGCCCCTTCAGTAAATTACGTGTAGGACTAGTCGAGAACTAGTAAACGGAGTGTTACTGGAAAGGTGGGAGCGAAGCTTTTTTAGTAACATAGAATACTAGTCGAGAACTAGTAATCTGAGCGTTACTGGAAGTATGGGAGCGAGAACCCTTCCGTAAACTACGCGTAGTACTAGTCGAGAACTAGTAAATGGAGTGTTAGTGGAAGTGTGGGAGCCCTTCAGTAACATAGAATACTAGTTGAGAACTAGTAATCTGAGCGTTACTAGAAATATAGGAGTGAGGCCCCTTCAGTAACATAGAATACTAGTCGAGAACTAGTAATCTGAGCGTTCCTGCAAGTATGGGAACAAGAACCTTCAGTAAACTACGCGTAGTACTAGTCCAGAACTAGTAAACAAACTGTTACTGGAGGTGTGGGAGCGAAGCCTTTTCAGTAAAATAGAATAATATTCGAGAACTAGTAATCTGAGCATTACTGGAAGTATGGGAGCGAGAACCCTTCAGTAAACTACTCGTAGTAGTAGTGGAGAACTAGTAAACGGAGTGTTACTAGAAGTGTTAGAGCGAAGCCCCTTTAGTAACATAGAATACTAGTTGAGAACAAGTAATCTGAGCGTTAGTGGAAATATAGGACCGAGGGCCCTTCAGTAACATAAAATACTAGTGGAGAACTAGTAATCCGAGCGTTCCTGCAAGTATGGGAGCGAGAACCTTCAGTAAACTACGCCTTGTGCTAGTCGAGAACTAGTAAACGAAGTGTTACTGGAACGGTGAGAGCGAAGCCCCTTCAGTAACATAGAATAATAGTCGAGAACTAGTAATCTGAGCATTACTGGAAGTATGGGAGCGAGAACCCTTCAGTAAACTACGCGTAGTACTAGTGGAGAATTAGTAAACGGAGTGTTACTGGAAGTGTGGGAGCGAAGGCCCTTCAGTAACATAGGATAATAGTCGAGAACTAGTACTCTGAGCGTTAGTGGAAGTATGGGAGCGAGGCCACTTCAGTAACATAGAATACTAGTGGAGAACTAGTAATCTGATCCTTACTGGAAGTATGGGTGCGAGGCCCATTCAGTAAACTACGCGTAGTACTAGTCGAGAACTAGTAAACGGAGTGTTACTGGAAGTGTGGGAGCGAAGCCCCTTCAGTAACATAGAATATTAGTCGAGAACTAGTAATCTGAGCGTTAGTGGAAGTATGGGAGCGCGGCCACTTCAGTAATTTAGAATACTAGTGGAGAACTAGTAATCTGATCATTACTGGAAGTATGGGAGCGTGGCCCATTTAGTAAACTACGCATAGTACTAGTCGAGAACTAGTAAACGGAGTGTTACAGGAAGTGTGGGAGCGAAGCCCCTTCAGTAACATAGAATACTAGTCGAGAACTAGTAATATGTGCATTACTGGTAGTATGGGAGCTAGGCCCCTTCAGTAATCTACGCGTAGTAATAGTCCAGAATGTCTAATGGAGAATTACTGGAAGTGTGGAAGCGAAGTCCCTTCAGTAACATAGAATACTAGTCGAGAATTAGTAATTTGAGTGTTACTGAAGTATGGAAGCATGGCCGCTTAAGTAACATAGAATACTAGTCGAGAACAAGTAATCTGAGCGTTACTAGAAGTATGGGAGCGAGGCCCCTTGAGTAAACTACGCGTAGTACTAGTCGAGAAGTAGTAAACGGAGTGTTACTGGAAGTGTGGGAGCGAAACCTCTACAGTAACATAGACTACTAGTGGAGAACTAGTAATATGAGTGTTAATGGAAGTATGGGAGCGAGACCCCTTCAGTAACATAGAATACTAGTCGAGAACTAGTAATCTGATCGTTCCTGCAAGTATGGTAGCGAGAACCTTCATTAAACTACGCGTAGTACTAGTCGAGAACTAGTAAACGAAGTGTTACTGGAAGTGTGGGAGCGAAGCCCCTTCAGTAACATAGAATACTAGTCGAGAACTAGTAATCTGAGCGTTAGTGGAAGTATGGGAGCGAGGCCCCTTCAGTAACATAGAATACTAGTCGAGAACAAGTAATCTGAGCGTTCCTGCAAGTATGGGAGCGAGAACCTTCAGTAAACTAAGCGTATTACTAGTCTAGAACGTGTAAACGGACTGTTCATGGAAGTGTAAGAGCGAAGCCTTTTTAGTAACATAGAATACAAGTTGAGAACTAGTAATCTAAGCGTTTCTGGAAGTACGGGAGCGAGGCCCCTTCAGTAAAATACGTGTAGTACTAGTCGAGAACTATTAAACGGAGTGTTACTGGTTGTGTGGGAGCGAAGTCCCTTCAGTAAAATAGAATACTAGTTGAGAACTAGTGATCTGAGCGTTACTGGAAGTATGGGAGCGAGGCCCCTTCTATAAACTACGCATAGTACTAGTCAAGAACTAGTAAACGGACTGTTATGGTAAGAGTGGGAGCGAAGCCTTTTCAGGAACATACAATACCAGTCGATAACATGTAATCTGAGCGTTACTAGAAGTATGGGAGCGAGAACCCTTCCGTAAATTACGCATAGTACTAGTCGAGAACTAGTAAACGTAGTGTTACTGGAACTGTTGGAGCGAAGCCTCTTCAATAACATAGAATACTAGACGAGAACTAGTAATCTGATCGTTACAGGAAGTATGGGAGCGAGGCCCCTTAAGTAACATAGAATACTAGTCGAGAACAAGTAATCTGAGCGTTCCTGCAAGTATGGGGGCGAGAACCTTCAGTAAACTAAGCGTAGTACTAGTCCGGAACTTGTAAACGGACTGTTACTGGAAGTGTCAGAGCGAAGCCTTTTTAGTAACATAGATTACAAGTCGAGAACTAGTATTCTGAGCATTACAAGAAGTATGGGAGCGAGAACCCTTCAGTAAACTACGCGTAGTACTAATGGAGAACTAGTAAACAGAGTGTTACTGGAAGTGTCAGAGCGAAGCCCCTTCAGTAACATAGAATACTAGTCGAGAACTAGTAATCTGAGCGTTAGTGGAAATATAGGAGCGCGGCCACTTCAGTAATTTAGAATACTAGTGGAGAACTAGTAATCTGATCATTACTGGAAGTATGGGAGCGTGGCCCATTTAGTAAACTACGCATAGTACTAGTCGAGAACTAGTAAACGGAGTGTTACAGGAAGTGTGGGAGCGAAGCCCCTTCAGTAACATAGAATACTAGTCGAGAACTAGTAATATGTGCATTACTGGTAGTATGGGAGCTAGGCCCCTTCAGTAATCTACGCGTAGTAATAGTCCAGAATGTCTAATGGAGAATTACTGGAAGTGTGGAAGCGAAGTCCCTTCAGTAACATAGAATACTAGTCGAGAATTAGTAATTTGAGTGTTACTGAAGTATGGAAGCATGGCCGCTTAAGTAACATAGAATACTAGTCGAGAACAAGTAATCTGAGCGTTACTAGAAGTATGGGAGCGAGGCCCCTTGAGTAAACTACGCGTAGTACTAGTCGAGAAGTAGTAAACGGAGTGTTACTGGAAGTGTGGGAGCGAAACCTCTACAGTAACATAGACTACTAGTGGAGAACTAGTAATATGAGTGTTAATGGAAGTATGGGAGCGAGACCCCTTCAGTAACATAGAATACTAGTCGAGAACTAGTAATCTGATCGTTCCTGCAAGTATGGTAGCGAGAACCTTCATTAAACTACGCGTAGTACTAGTCGAGAACTAGTAAACGAAGTGTTACTGGAAGTGTGGGAGCGAAGCCCCTTCAGTAACATAGAATACTAGTCGAGAACTAGTAATCTGAGCGTTAGTGGAAGTATGGGAGCGAGGCCCCTTCAGTAACATAGAATACTAGTCGAGAACAAGTAATCTGAGCGTTCCTGCAAGTATGGGAGCGAGAACCTTCAGTAAACTAAGCGTATTACTAGTCTAGAACGTGTAAACGGACTGTTCATGGAAGTGTAAGAGCGAAGCCTTTTTAGTAACATAGAATACAAGTTGAGAACTAGTAATCTAAGCGTTTCTGGAAGTACGGGAGCGAGGCCCCTTCAGTAAAATACGTGTAGTACTAGTCGAGAACTATTAAACGGAGTGTTACTGGTTGTGTGGGAGCGAAGTCCCTTCAGTAAAATAGAATACTAGTTGAGAACTAGTGATCTGAGCGTTACTGGAAGTATGGGAGCGAGGCCCCTTCTATAAACTACGCATAGTACTAGTCAAGAACTAGTAAACGGACTGTTATGGTAAGAGTGGGAGCGAAGCCTTTTCAGGAACATACAATACCAGTCGATAACATGTAATCTGAGCGTTACTAGAAGTATGGGAGCGAGAACCCTTCCGTAAATTACGCATAGTACTAGTCGAGAACTAGTAAACGTAGTGTTACTGGAACTGTTGGAGCGAAGCCTCTTCAATAACATAGAATACTAGACGAGAACTAGTAATCTGATCGTTACAGGAAGTATGGGAGCGAGGCCCCTTAAGTAACATAGAATACTAGTCGAGAACAAGTAATCTGAGCGTTCCTGCAAGTATGGGGGCGAGAACCTTCAGTAAACTAAGCGTAGTACTAGTCCGGAACTTGTAAACGGACTGTTACTGGAAGTGTCAGAGCGAAGCCTTTTTAGTAACATAGATTACAAGTCGAGAACTAGTATTCTGAGCATTACAAGAAGTATGGGAGCGAGAACCCTTCAGTAAACTACGCGTAGTACTAATGGAGAACTAGTAAACAGAGTGTTACTGGAAGTGTCAGAGCGAAGCCCCTTCAGTAACATAGAATACTAGTCGAGAACTAGTAATCTGAGCGTTAGTGGAAATATAGGAGCGAGGCCTCTTCAGTAACATAGAATACTAGTGGACAACTAGTAATCTGAGCGTTCCTGCAAGTATGGGAGCGAGAACCTTGAGTAAACTATGTGTAGTACTAGTCGAGAACTAGTAAACGAAGTGTTACTAGAAGTGTGGGAGCGAAGCCCCTTCAGTTACCTAGAATAATAGACGAGAACTAGTAATCTGAGCATTACTAGATGTATGGGAGCGAGAACCCTTCAGTAAACTACGCGTAGTTCTAGTGGAGAACTAGTAAACGGAGTGTTACTGGAAGTGTCAGAGCGAAGCCCTTTCAATAACATAGAATAATATTCGAGAATTAGTAATCTGAGCGTTAGTGGAAGTATGGGAGCGAGGCCACTTCAGTTACATAGAATACTAGTGCAGAACTAGTAATCTAATCATTACTGGAAGTATGGGAGCGAGGCCGATTCAGTAAACTACGCGTAGTACTAGTCGAGAACTAGTAAACGGAGTGTTACTGGAAGTGTGGGAGCGAAGCCCCTTCAGTAACATAGAATATTAGTCAAGAACTAGTAATATGTGCGTTACTTGTAGTATGGGAGCGAGGCTCCTTCAGTAAACTACGCGTACTACTAGTCCAGAACTAGTAATGGAGTGTTACTGGAAGTGTGGAAGCGAAGCCCCTTCAGTAACATAGAATTCTAGTCGAGAACTAGTAATTTGAGCGTTACTGAAGTATGGAAGCGTGGCCCCTTCAATAATGTAGAATACTAGTCGAGAACTAGTAATCTGTGCGTTACTAGAAGTATGGGAGCGAGGCCCGTTCAGTAAACTACGTGTAGTACTAGCTGAGAACTTGTAAACGGAGTGTTACTGGAAGTGTGGGAGCGAAGCCCTTTCAGTAACATAGAATACAAGTCGAGAACTAGTAATCTGAGCGTTAGTGGAAGTATGGGAGTGAGGCCCCTTTAGTAACATAGAATACTAGTCGAGAACTAGTAATCTGAGCGTTCCTGCAAGTATGGGAGCGACAACCTTCAGTGAACTACGCGTAGTACTAGTCCAGAACTTGTAATCGGACTGTTACTGGAAGTGTGAGAGCGAAGCCTTTTTAGTAACATAGAATACAAGTCGAGAACTAGTAAACGGACTGTTACTAGAAGTGTGGGAGCCCTTCAGTAACATAGAATACTAGTCGAGAACTAGTAATCTGAGCGTTAGTGGAAGTATAGGAGCGAGGCCCCTTCAGTAACATAGAATACTAGTCGAGAACTAGTAATCTGAGGGTTACTGTTGGTAAGGGAGCAAGAACCCTTCAGTAAACTACATGTAGTACTAGTTGAGGACTAGTAAACAGAGCGTTACTGGAAGTGTGGGAGCAAAGCCCCTTGAGTAACATTGAATAATAGTCGAAAACTGGTAATCTGAGCGTTACTGGAAGTATGGGAGCGAGGCCCCTCCAGTAACACAGAATACAAGTGGAGAACTAGTAATCTCATCGTTATTGGAAGTATGGGAGTGAGGCCCTTTCAGTAAACAACGCGTGGTACTAGTCGAGAACTAGTAAACCGAGTGTTACTGGAAGTGTAGGAGCGAAGCCCCTTCAGTAACATAGAATATTAGTCAGAGAACTAGTAATCAAAGCGCTAATGGAAGTATGGAAGCGAGGCCCCTTCACTAACATAGAATACAGGTGGAGAACTAGTAATCTGATCATTACTGGAAGTATGGGAGCGAGGCCCATTCAGTAAACTACACGTAATACTAGTCAAGAACTAATAAATGGAGTGTTACTGGAAGTGTGGGAGCGAAGCCTCTTCAGTAACATAGAATATTAGTCCAGAACAAGTAATCTGAGCGTTATTGGAAGTATGGGAGCGAGGCACCTTCAGTAAACTACACGTAGTACTAGTCGAGAACTAGTAAACGGAGTATTGCTGGAAGTTTGTGAGGGAGGCCCCTTCAGTAACAGATAATACTAGTCGAGAGCTAGTAATCTGAGATTTAATATGGGAGCGAGACTGTGGCAGAACCACCTGAATTAAACCGGCTCAAGTGTATTAACCCTCACCATTAAGGCATCCTCGGTTAACCTTACACTTCAAACGGAGTAATCCACTGGTCTGTCGGGTATAACCTCCCGATACAACCACGGTGAACGGATCGAGCGCCGTACATACAAATGCTTATGCGACGATGAGCCCAGAGGATACCACATTCCAGCAAGTATTACATCGTTTGCATAAGTCAATATTACAGACCTAGTTCTGAGTTTAGAAAACAAGTACTTCAATTAACATAAATAAGTTCTTCAGAGTTAAATTGTAGCGGAAATAAACAACGGAAACTACTCGACGATACAAGATGCCTCGATGAAGCCCGTACGAGACATCACTCGGCCTTATCTCCGTTGGACGGGGGCGCATCCCATTCCACCGACCAACCAGGGGGAAGAGTGCAGGGCCAAGTCAAGCTAGCAATCATGTCTTCAAAGGGCTCACCTGAAAACGAGTCACAAGCAAGACTGAGTATACTAATACTCAGCAAGACTTACCCGTGTAGTGGAAACTACTCCACCGACTCTAGACATGCCAGGCTTTTTGGCTCAGGGGTTTGTTTTGCCGAAAAGCATCTACAAGTGGGTCCTTACTTTCAACTTTTAGCTCAAGATTCTAGTCTCGTTAGCCAGTCTAGGTAAGCAGCTATCTAAAGCATACATGGTGAAGCATTAAATTTTCCATCCAACCAGTTCATTCATCATCATTGTTCCTCTTCTTACTCTGTGGGTAAAAATGGTTAAGCAGTCTCAATAGCCGTGAGAAACGGACGATTCGAATCGAATTTCTTAACCTTGCAAGGGAAACCCAAACACACGTCACGTGGTTACTCCCTAGAGTCACACGTGCAACTTTTCCCCTTTCTTTCCGGGTCGTGGATCGGGGCTACCCTCCGAGAGTACAAGAGCCCCACGCCACGGTTCGGCGCCGGGTCGTGACCACTCTCTGCACTCGCCATATGCACATGGGACCGAAGTTCAAAGGGTAGGATGCCGTCCCCTTGCCGGGCCAATCAGGTACTTAAGCTTACCGATTCCCATAATCTCGGCATGTGTTTAGTACGTTCAAAGACTTAACCATCACTACCACACCCTGCGGCCTTAGCATTTTTCACTAGACAGACGGGCCTCATTCGTAACCATCGTTACATAACCCGTCCGTGTCCTTATGATTGCAGCGTGTAGTAGTCATTCAACTCCTATTTGCTCGCGAGTGACAGGAAATCACTCGACTTTTACCGGAGTCCTATTAGCACAGCATTCTATCGAACCTTACATCTAGTTTTCACGCAAGGGTTCCTGACATCATGCAACTAAGTTTTCATCCAACTCCTATAAACTTAATGCACAAGCAAGGAGTAAAGAGTTGCATAATTTTGGAAAGAATGGGTTATGCTCCGGGGCTTGCCTTCGCAGTTCGCTCGGGGATCTTCCGAACTTGGGCTCGGGTCTTCAAAAGCTTCAGTTAGATTTGCTTGAGCTTCGCGCTGTTCACTCTCGGACGCGGGCACCAGCTCGTAAGTTCCGTCGGCGAGAGTCGTCGATTCTACATGAGTGCACAAGTTTAAGTTGTGGAAATAGCACTTAATTACGATTTGAGAGTAATTACTACAAGGGATGATTTCTGGTCATGAAATTTTGGATTTAGGCAGATCAAGGAAAGGTGTGCTTACTGTAAAATTTTCAGCCAATTTTATGTAACAGATTAATTCCGAAAAATAGATTTCCTTGTTGCTGTTAGACACTTGTTCTTTTTGTACAGAGCAACTGGTGTAACAAATGAGTCTAAGATTTTTACAGAGCTTTCACTTAAGCATGCAGAAGCTACTGTAATTTTTGTAGGATTTATTATGCAGTATTCAGAGCATAGAAAATATGACATTCTACACCTAGGCTTTTTAAAGATTCATTTTTACAGGAGCCTACATAGGGTTTTTGTCCATGAAACGTTTTACACAGCAACCTCTACCCTAGTGTAACTCCCAGTAATAATTTGGGGATTTTCCAAGCTAAGATACTATTTTCTTGACTTAATGTATGTTATTAGCACATAATTCAAATAAATAGGTTACTGTGAGATAAAAAGTCTCCTAATTTTTCTCTGGCTTCTAGGTACCAATACATTAGCATAGGAAAAATTTCAATGGGTGACTCACCACCTAACTGCAGGGATAAAATATTTTACTTACACATGAATTAAAACTAAGTTTAACAAACAGTAAATCTAGAGATGGAATTTGTGCCTGATCTTTTTACATAGTCCTAATCATCCAGCAACTAGTTCACTGCCCAAAATTTAGGGTCAGAATTGTTCTAGAACAGTGGGTATAAAATATGTCCATTAAAGCTTCTATTTAATGTAGAGCAAAATATTTTGAGATTCTGAGAAAATTTTTGTAACAAAAGTGGTAGAGTTTGTTCTTAGGATTCCAGAACAGTTGAGTTTGCATTTTTCTGAATTTTCTACGATTTTATACGAATTTTACAAGTTCACTGAATTTGAATCTAGGTTTGAAATTTTCTTTTACAACTAGGTCCTTGAATCTTACGCTCAGACCCTTCTAAAGATTTAAATCCTTGCAATTGGGTCCTCGGCGGCTCGGGTGCGGCGGCCGGCCGAAATTCCGGCGAGGGGGCTCGCCGGCGGCGAGGGGCGGGGGTCGGGGAAGGTTCAGGGGTGCGAGGGCTACCTTGTGGGGGTGTTGTCCAGGTGGGGGACGGCCGGGAAGGGCTCGCCGGCGTTGGAGCAGAGGCGGCGGCGGCGCGGCTCGCGTCGACGGCGGTGCTCCGGCGGGCTTGGGGCGGCGTGGTCCGGTCGATGAGCTTCAGTGGCGCATGGGGAAGCTACTCCGGGGCTCGGCTTGGACGGAGGGGGTCGGGGTCGTGCTGTCCACGGCGAGCAGGGGCGGCGGCGGCGACGGCAGCGCGGGCGGCGGTGCTCCGGTGGCTCTGGGTGGCGTTGGGTGGGTCGGTGAGCTGCGGTGGGGTGATGTAGTGGTGGCTGGGTGCTCGGTTTGGGCAGTGGGCGGCTGTGGAGGGCTGCCCACAGGCGGGTGGTGCTCGGCGGCGGCGATGGCGCGGCGAGGTGTTCTGGTGGCGGGGCTTCGCGCGGGCGGTCGGGGTGGCATTTTTATAGGGACAGGAGGGGGCGTGGAGATGCCTGGGTGACGCGCGGGGCGGGGCACGGCAGCGGCGTGCACTGGGCGCGGCGGGCGGCGGCAAAACGCCGGCGCGGCGTGCGGCGAGCGGGCGCGGTGACTGGGCGGCCGCGATTGTGGCGTGGGCGCGGTGAGATAGTGCCGGGCGCGGAGTGGGGAACAGCTGCTGCAGCGGCTCGGGCGGAGGGCAGGCGCGGCAGCTGGCGGGGCGCGGGGGCCGGGGCGGCACGGCGGAGCGCGGCCACTGGGCGAGCGGGCGGCGGCCTGGGCGCGGCAGCGCACGCGCGGGCGGGGA